>CM020980.1:24976993-26226993 GCA_010134655.1 Fragaria nilgerrensis
ATGACGCTCCGAGGCTTCTTATGCTTGGGCCTCCTCACGTCTTGTTCCAAATATATAATTAATTTCCCACTGAAAATCTAATATTTATACACATTATGACGGACCAAGCACGTATGGCTAGCTAGCATTTATATACATATTATACTCATAATATCCAAAATATATATATATCCACCGAAAATCTCATTTTCGGGATCTCTCCAAAGGAGGAAAAATTGTTAATAGCAGAGAAATGAATAAGTCTCATCAGAAGAAATAAATGATCAACAAAATCATTCATCGCATGCTTTCAATTAAAAAACAAAGGTCCACTCACAAATTAGGCCTAAGCCTGATGACGCTCCGAGGCTTCTTATGCTCGGACCTCCTCACGTCCTGTTCCAAATATATAATTAATTTCCCACTAAAAATCCATATTTATACAAAATAGGCAAAATTAACCGAGAGTCATAACCACGCTCATCATTGCCTAACTTCCATATTCTTAAATCGGAATGACCCAAACTTTATACCATACTCGGCAGCCGTAAATACAACCTTTTTTCCATAAATTGACTTAAATCTTACGGCCGGATTTTACATTATTTAACCGCCAAAATACCAAACTTCGGAAATTTTCAAACCTATTCAAAACTCATCCAAAAAATTCCACAATTCATTTCATTAAATTCCTCTAATTATTACACATTTAAAACTTTAAAAATCTCCAAAACAGCAGCGGCCGAGGCCAATTCCGGCGACCTTCAATGGCTATGAAATTTGACAGCATCTTCCTCTCAACACCCAAACAACTTTCATAACTATCACTAAGTCCATTTTCAAGCCTAACTAGGTCAATCGAACGAAAACATCTTAAATCCCTAGAATTTCTTCCGTGAATTTCTCCTTACCTAGCGCAAGAGAAAGTGAGCCTTTTGGAGGGTTGCTGCACGGGAGGAGAGCTACAAAATCGTACCAAGCTTGCCCGGATTGGTGGCCGAAGGGGGAGTTCCGGCGAGTGAAGCAACACGGCAGTCACACCTTTCGAGGGAGAGTACTCCTTCACGACGGAGCTAGGGCGGCTGTCACCGGTCCAGGGAGGTAGCTGGGTCGGAGGCCGACAGTTTTGAGACCGGAGCGGCACGAACGAGCGGCCGGAAAGTTCGGCTGCGGGAGGGACTCGGGAGAGCGCTCGGGAGGAAAGAGAGACGAGAGAGAGAAACGGTTTGGGCCTCACCCATCCGGCCCAACTCCTCTATATACAACTCAATTCCAAAATAACGCACCACCAAAAAAATAATACCCTAATAAAAATTACCTTTTACTAGCTAAAATTTACCATTTTTACCGTCGTTACATTTTTCTCCGACGAATAACCTCTAAAATTAACCGTCCCTCAAACCCCTCTGGGGACCAATTAAACTATAAATTCAATGACGGAGACGGCAAAATTCTTATTATAATCAAGCTAGTAAATAAGGTAAAAATTTACGAGTCGGGATGTGACAATTCTTCCCTCCTTATAAAAAATTTCGTCCTCGAAATTTAGGGATACTGCTGTATCATTTGCTCCTTTGATTCCAAGTAGCTTCTTCTACTTGATGACTTCTCCAAAGCACCGAAACGTACCGAAATGTACAACCCCTTCCAAGGAGATAATTTCAAGAATACCCAATCACCCACTTGAAATAAGGTCTTTCCTACGGACATCTGCATAACTCTTCTGCTTACTTGGGCGGCCTTCAGTCTATCTCTAACCACTTTAATCTTCTCATTTGTCTCATGATTAACTCTGGGCCACAAAGCTCTTTTTCTGCTATTTCATTCCACACAAAGGCGTACGACATTGCTTCCATAAAACCCTCAAAGGGAGTCATACCAATGCTAGAATGATAGCTATTTTATAAGCAAATTCCATCAAAGATAGTTCTTATCCCAACTCCCTCTGAACTGCAAGGCACAAGCTCTCAACATATCCTCCAAAGTCTGAATAGTCCTCTCGGACTGCCCATCAGTCTGAGGATGAAAAGCAGTGCTGAAATGTAATCGGGTACCTAAAGCTGCTTGTAGAGCTCCCCAGAATTTAGAAGCAAATCTAGGATCCCGATCTGACACTATTGATTCAGGCATACCATGAAGCCTCACAATTTCATTCACATAAAGTTCCGTCATTTTATCCAATTTATTCTTCTTTCCCACTGGCAAGAAATGTGCAGACTTGGTGAGTCTATCCACAATCACCCAAATACCGTCATGCCCTTCACGGGTACGAGATAAACTGAAAACAAAATCCATGGTGAAGTGGTCCCACTTCCACACTGGAATAGGCAACGGCTCAAGCAATCCAGAAGGCTTCTGCCTTTCAGCTTTTACTTGCTGGCAAATCAGACATCTACTCACAAAAGCTGCAATTTTCCTCTTCATGTTTGGCCACCAATAATAATCTTTCAAATCCGATATATTTTTGTGCTACCCGAATGAGCTGCATAAGCGGAACTATGAGCTTCCTCCAAAATTTCACTCTTCAACTCTTCATTTCTTTTTGGAACACAAAGCTGATTCTTAAACAATAAAGTCCCATCCTTTTTTACTGAAAAATGATCGGTTGCGGCTCCGCTCAAAGCTCTTTCTATCAATCGAACTATGGAAGGATCATTATTCTGTGCTTCCCGCACTCTATCAACCAAAACTGGCCTCACATGAAAACTAGCTACTGAGGCACCAACCTCATTTACTGCTAAATCCACTCCTGTAGCTCGCAACTCACAAAGAAGTGGAACTCGAACCGTCTTTAAGTGAAACAAGGATATGGAGGGATTTCGACTAAGAGCATCAGCTACCACATTAGCTTTTACAGGATGATACTCGATAGTGCAATCATAATCATTAATCATCTCCATCCACCTTCTCTGTCTCAAGTTTAGCTCTTTTTGAGTGAACACATACCGAAGACTCTTGTGATCGGTAAAAATTTGACACTTGGCTCCATAAAGATAATGTCTCCACAACTTGAGAGCAAAAACTACCGCTGCAAGCTCCAAATCATGAGTAGGATAATTCCCCTCGTGCGGCTTTAATTGCCTGGAAGCATAGGCAATAACTCGCTCATGCTGCATCAATACCTCACCTAGACCACGTCCAGAAGCATCACAAAAAACCACATACTCCCCACTATCATCCGGAAGTGCCAAAACAGGGGCACTAATCAAACGATTCTTCAATTCTTGAAAACTTTGCTCACACTCATCTGGTCATTCAAATTTAACACTCTTCTTGGTCAACCTTGTAAGAGGAGCAGCAATCCTTCAAAAATCTTGCACAAAGTTCCGATAATAACCTGCTAATCCCAAGAAACTACGGATCTCCGTCACAGTGGTGAGTCTTCTCCAATTTGACACGGCTTTCACCTTTTGGGAATCTACACTAACTCCTTTGGCTGAAACCACATGGCCCAAGAACCCCACTTTATCTAGCCAAAACTCACACTTGCTTAACTTATCATATAACTGGGAATTCCTCAAAGTCCGCAATATTATTCTTAGATGTTTGGCATGCTCCTTCTCACTTTTTGAGTAAACCAAAATATCATCTATGAATACGATCACGAAACGATCAAGATATGGACTAAACACCCTATTCTGAAGATCCAAAAAAGCAGCAGGTGCATTAGTAAGTCCAAATGACATCACCATAAATTCATAATGACCATAACGTGATCGAAAGGCGGTCTTAACTATGTCACTCTCCCTGATCCGTAATTGATGATACCCAGATCTCAAGTCAATCTTGGAGAAAACAGAAGCACCCCTCAACTGATCAAATAAATCATCGATCCGAGGCAACGGATATTTATTCTTCACTGTGATCTGATTCAACTTCATATAGTCAATGCATAGTCTCATGGTGCCATCTTTTTTCTTTACAAACAATACCGGAGCACCCATGGAGACATGCTAGGCCAAACAAAACGCTTGTCTACCAACTCCTGCAATTGAGTCTTCAACTCTTTCAATTCCGCTGGAGCCATTCTGTAAGGTGCCTGAGAGATAGGCATAGTTCCGGGAAGTAATTCTATAGAGAAGTCTATCTCCCTTGCAGGAGGCAAACCAGGCAACTCCTTAGGAAAAACATCCGGAAACTCCCTTACTACTGGAATATCTTCTACTCCCCAAAACTCCTATACGTGTATCCACCACATGAGCTAAATACGCCCAACAGCCTTTATTTAATAATTTTCTTGCAGCAACAGTGGAAATTAGGCAACTCAAAATAACATCTCTTTCCCCTTGAAAAGCAACCTCAAATCCACTTAGACTTCGAAGCACCACTACTTTCTGAAAACAATCTATCAAAGCTCTATATGCTTCCAAAAAGTCCATCCCCAAGATCACATCAAACTCCACTATTTCTAAAGGAATTAAATCGGCTTTGAAATTAAATCCCTCTACTAAAACTTCACATCCACTAAACACC
Source organism: Fragaria nilgerrensis (assembly GCA_010134655.1). Classification (NCBI taxonomy): domain Eukaryota; kingdom Viridiplantae; phylum Streptophyta; class Magnoliopsida; order Rosales; family Rosaceae; genus Fragaria; species Fragaria nilgerrensis. The sequence continues at coordinate 24,981,446 of CM020980.1, forward strand.
CAATTAATTCTCATCACCTCACCAGAGGGTAGAGATACATGCCACTCGCCTGGAAGAGACGATGATGGCACATTGGCATGGAGGGAAAACCTACTAGACATGAATGAATGCGTGGCTCCAGGATCAGTTAAAGTACATGCAAGCTGAACAAAAATTAATAACGTACCAATGATGACATCTGAAGAAGTATGTCCTTCCTGCTGGGTCATAGCATGCAATCTAGCGCGAGTCATGGGACGTCCACGCTGACCACTGCCCCACTGAGAGCCACCTCTGACCGAAGCACTGCCCTGGGCACTACTACTAAAACCTCTAGCTGAAGATTGACCAACTGACTGAGTACGGGTAGAGGTGGTCCTCTGAGCCAACAATGAGCAATCTCTCATGAAGTGATCCAAACTACCACACTCATAGCACCTAGAAAACTGCTGCTGCCCATAAGAATAAGTCTGGCTACCGGATGACCCACCCTGGAAACTGCCACTAGAACCATACTGCCTAGCCTGCTGCCTACCCAACTGGCTCCGAGAAGAACTTCTAAAACGTCCTTTAGATCTGCTTCGAACGCCAGAGCTAGATCTACCACTACTGCCACTACCAGCAGAAGACCCATAAGGGATGATGAAGCAGCCTTCTTGGATAGACCCTGACTGGGGCCACTGTAATCACGAGGCCGAGCACCATATGTCCCCCTGGACTCAATGGCCATGGCTGCACCAACTGCATCCATAAAAGTCGAGTAAATTACCCCCGTCATCTTGTCTGCATACACTCCACCAAGTGCTCCAATGCACATCTCAATCCTGGTCTTCTTATCAGGAACCAGATATGACACATGGTAGCTCAAGGAAGTGAATCTTTCTTGGAACTCTATGATCCCCTCATTATCCCTCTTCGTCATATGCAGGAAATCCGACTAAATTCTGCTGCGGTGGGCATGATTGAAATACTGCCCCAAGAAGAGAGTCTTAAACTGCTCCCACGACATACTCAGAGCATCCTCAACATTCCTGCTGGCAAGCGACCACCAGTGATGTGCTGAATCATCCAGAAAAGTCACTGCCATCTTCACCTTTCTTTCTTCTGGTAACTCAGTGATCGCAAAAGCATTTTCCATCTTATCTATCCACCCAAATGTGAGCATCAAGGGGTCCCTTGGCACCCTTGAACTCTCTAGCTCCAGCTTCATAAACTTCTCTCCTTTTCACCGCATGAGGGTGTGGAGCTCGATCCATGACATCCCTCAGCAAATTTCCAATATCATCAACCAATCCCCTGACCTCATGGCCTTCATTGGCATTGGTCGAAGTAGCCACACGGGTTTGCCGTGGGCGCCTAGGAGGCATAGTACCTGAGGAAGAAAATATTTAGCAGTTCATAAACAAGACTAACTCAACTATCACACATACCCAATAACACATAATATCAAAAGCATAAAATGCCAATGAATCCGCCGCGAACGGATCATCACTCTATAGACACTACGTGCTACTTAGGCAAATATGATAGTGACAAGGAAGTAGGAAAATGAAACCTAAAGCTCTGATACCAACAGACACAACCCACCCCGAATTTCAACCTGAACCCGGAGTAAATCGTGCGGGGACCACCTCCAAGGAAAGATTTACCATAAAAATCGGTACAACCTCCCTTGGAAATGGACAACCCTTCCAAATCAAAAACCTGCAAACACTCCTAAAATTCTCAATCCACCCTTAACTTCTGAAGCCTTCGTGCTCCCCAAATACAATCACCACCAATAAGATAATATACATCCTCCGTCAAATATTCTAAAATATCAACAAGCCTTCACCCACAACCAAAAATATATACATTAAACCCAAGTATTCAGAGCTACTAGACACTAACGGAAGTAAGAAAACACAGGTAGGTTAAACATGTAACCTACTGGTGAAAGGTGGTGGAAATACGGGTGACTATGCCTCGTCTCCTACTAGATCCAATCCGAACTCTGCAGACTGGGCATTTTAAAACGAAAAGACCGAAAAGACGGTGTGTATATATATATATATATATACACGCGCATATCCCCTATATAAATTATTATATTTATATAGGGCTACGACGATTGTATTTAACGCTCACGTCGCACCATAATTGAATTTTACCTCAGTATGGTGGAAAAGCACGTATAGCTAGCTAGCATATATTTATATACATACTATCCTCATAATCATCCAAATATGGATATATATATATATACTCACCGAAATTCTCGATTTCGATTATTCTCTAACAATATAAATTATTTCGCATGCACATTATTTAAAACAAAAGTCCACTCACAAATTAGGCCTACGCCTGATGATGCTCCGAGGCTTCTTATGCTCGGGCCTCCTCACGTCCTGTTCCAAATATATAATTAATTTCCCACTAAAAATCCAATATTTATACAAAATAGGCAAAATTAACCGAGAGTCATAACCACGCTCATCATTGCCTAACTTCCATATTCTTAAATCGGAATGACCCAAACTTTAATACCATACTCGGCAGCCGTAAATACAACATTTTCCAGAAATTGACTTAAATCCTACGGCCGGATTTTACATTATTTAACCGCAAAAATACCAAACTTCGAAAATTTCCAAACCTATTCAAAACTCATCCGAAAATTCCACAATTCATTTCATTAAATTCCTCTAATTATTACATATTTAAAACTTTAAAAATCTCCAAAGCAGCGGCAGCGCCGGTGCTGGCTCCCCCGGCAGCGGCGGCTTTAGGCCAATATGGCTATGAAATTTTGACAGCATCTTCCTCTCAACATCCCAAACAACTTTCATAACTATCACTAAGTCCAATTTCAAGCCTAACTAGGTCAATCGAACAAAAACATCTTAAAATCCCTAGAATTTCTTCCTTGAATTTCTCCTTACCTAGCTCAAGAGGGAGTGAGCCTTTTGGAAGGGTTGCTGCACGGAAGGAGAGCTACAAAACAGTACAAAGCTTGCCCGGATTGGTGGCCGGAGGAGGGAGTTCCGGCGAGTGAAGCAACTCGGCAGTCGCACCTTTCGAGGGAGAGTACTCCTTCATGGCGAAGCTAGGGTGGCTGTCACCGGTCTAGGGAGGTAGCTGGGTCGGAAGCCGACAGTTTGAGACCGGAGCGACGGCGAACGAGCGGCCGGAAAGTTCGGCTGCGGGAGGGACTCGGAGAGGGCTCGAGAGGAAGAGAGAGAAGAGAGAGAGAAATGGTTTGGGCCTCACCCATCCGGCCCAACTCCTCTATATACAACCCAATTCCAAAAATTAACACCCCCAAAAAATAATACCCTAATAAAAATTACCTTTTACTAGCTAAAATTTACCATTTTTACCGTCGTTACATTTTTCTCCGACGAATAATCCTCTAAAATTAACCGTCCCTCAAACCCCTCTGGGGACCAATTAAACTATAAATTTAATGACGGAGACGGTAAAATTCTTATTATAGTCAAGCTAGTAAATAAGGTAAAATTTACGGGTCGGGATGTGACATGTTAACTTTTTAGATTACTTGACGGAGGATTTATGTTATCTTAATTGGATAATTATGTATTGATTTGGAAGATGTTTTATTTTTTTGTGGTGGTTTTGTTTGGGGAGCATGTAGGCTCCAAAAGTTAAGGGTAGATTGAGAATTTTAGAAGTGTTTGCAGGTTTTCGTTAGGAATGGTTGTTCATTTCCAGGGGAGGTTATATCGAATTTTGCGGTAAATCTTTCATTGGAGGTGGTCCCCGCACGATTTACTCCGGGTTCAGGGTGAAATTCGAGGTGGGTCGTGTCAGTTGGTATCAAAGCTTTAGGTTTCATTTTCCTGCTTCCTTGTCACTATCATATTTGCCTAAGTAGCACGTAGTGTCTACAGATCGAGTGATGATCCGTCCGCGGCGGATTCATTGGCATTTTATGTTTTGATGCTATGTGTTATTGGATATGTGTGATAGTTGAGTTAGTCTTGTTTATGGACTACTAAATATTTTCTTCCTTAGGTACTATGCTTCCTAGGCGCCCACGGCAAACCCGTGTGGCTACTTCGACCAATGCCGTTGAGGGCAATGAGGTCAGGGGATTGGTTGATGATATTGGAAATTTGCTGAGGGATGTCATGGATCGAGCTCCACAACCTCATACAGTGAAAATGAGAGAAGTTTATGAGGCTGGAGCCAGAGAGTTCAAGGGTGCCAAGGGACCCTTGATGCTCACAGTTGGGTGGATAAGATGGAAAATGTTTTTGCGATCACTGAGTTACCAGAAGAAAGAAAAGTGAAGATGGCAATGACTTTTCTAGATGATTCAGCACATCACTGGTGGTCGCTTGCCAGCAGGAATGTTGAGGATGCTCTGAGTATGTCGTGGGAGCAGTTTAAGACTCTCTTCTTGGGGCAGTATTTCAATCATGCCCACCGCAGCAGAATTCAGTCGGATTTCCTGCATATGACGAAGAGGGATAATGAGGGGATCATAGAGTTCCAGGAAAGATTCACTTCCTTGAGCTACCATGTGTCATATTTGGTTCCTGATGAGAAGACCATGATTGAGATGTTTATTGGGGTACTTGATGGAGTGTATGCAGACAAGATGACGGGGGTAATTTACCGGACTTTTATGGATGCAGTTGGTGCAGCCATGGCTATTATGTCCAGGGGGACATATGGTGCTCGACCCCATGATTACAGTGGCCCTAGTCAGGGTCCATCCAAGAAGGCTGCTTCATCATCCGCCTCTAGGTCTTCTGCTGGTAGTGGCAGTAGTGGGGGATCGAGCTCTGGTGCTCGGAACAGGAATAGAGAACTTTTCAGGACACCTTCTCGGAGTTATTTGGGTAGGCAGCAGTCTAGGCAGTATGGTTCTAGTGGCAGTTTCTATGGTGGGTCATCCGGTAGCCAGACTTATTCCTATGGGCAACAGCAGTTTTCTAGGTGCTATGAGTGTGGTAGTCTGGTTCACTTCAGGAGAGATTGCCCATTGTTGGCTCAGAGGACCACCCCCACCCCTACTCAGTCAGTTGGTCAGTCTTCAGCTAGAGGTTCTAGTAGTAGTGTCCAGAGCAGTTCTTCGGTCAGAGGTGGCTCTCAGCGGGGCAGTAGTCAGCGTGGACGTCCCATAACTCGCGCTAGACTGCATGCTATGACCCAGCAAGAATTCGAAGGTCGTACTTCTCCGGATGTCATCATTGGTATGTTATTAATTTTTAGTCAGCCTGCATGTACTATAATTGATCCTGGAGCCACGCATTCATTCATGTCTAGTAGATTTGCCCTCCATGCCAATGTGCCATCATCGTCTCTTCCAGGCGAGTGGCATGTGTCTCTACCCTCCGGTGAGGTGATGAGAATTAATTGGGTGTTTAGTGGATGTGAAGTTTTAGTAGAGGGATTTAATTTCAAGGCCGATTTAATTCCTTTAGAGATAGTGGAGTTTGATGTGATCTTGGGGATGGACTTTTTGGAAGCATATAGAGCTTTGATATATTGTTTTCAGAAAGTAGTGGTGCTTCGAAGTCCAAGTGGATTTGAGGTTGCTTTTCAAGGGGAAAGAGATGTTATTTTGAGTTGCCTAATTTCCGCTGTTGCTGCAAGGAAATTATTAAATAAAGGCTGTCAGGCGTATTTAGCTCATGTGGTGGATACAAGTATGGGAGTTTTGGGAGTAGAAGACATTTCAGTAGTAAGGGAGTTTCCGGATGTTTTTCCTAAGGAGTTGCCTGGTTTGCCTCCTGCAAGGGAGATAGGCTTCTCTATAGAATTACTTCCCGGAACTATGCATATCTCTCAAGCACCTTACAGAATGGCTCCAGCGGAGTTGAAAGAGTTGAAGACTCAATTGCAGGAGTTAGTAGACAAGGGTTTTGTTCGGCCTAGCATGTCTCCATGGGGTGTTCCAGTATTGTTTGTTAAGAAGAAAGATGGCACCATGAGACTATGCATTGATTATAGGAAGTTGAATCAGGTCACGGTGAAGAATAAATATATGTTGCCCCGCATTGATAATTTATTTGATCAGTTGAGGGGTGCTTCTGTTTTCTCCAAGATTGACTTGAGATCTGGTATCATCAATTACAGATCAAGGAGAGTGACATAGCCAAGACTGCCTTTCGATCACATTATGGTCATTATGAATTTATGGTGATGTCATTTGGACATATTAACGCCCCCGCTGTTTTTATGGATCTCATGAATAGGGTGTTTAGTCCATATCTTGATCGTTTCGTGATCGTATTCATAGATGATATTTTGGTTTACTCAAAAAGTGAGAAGGAGCATGCCAAACATCTAAGAATAATATTGTAGACTTTGAGGAATTCTCAGTTATATGCTAAGTTAAGCAAGTGTGGGTTTTGGCTAGATAAAGTGGGGTTCTTGGGCCATGTGGTTTCGGCAAAAGGAGTTAGTGTAGCACTATGCCAATTCTTGCATCAGGCGACACAACTGTTGTGTTGCCTGATGCAAATCGTATGTGTCGTCTTCTAGCATGTCAACGTTTAAACTATCAGGCGACACAAATATTGTGTCGCCTATAAAAACATCCGACGACAGAAGACTTTTTTCATTATGTGTCGCCTGATAAAAGGTAAGGCGACAGGCTATATGCGTCGCCTAATAGTATAAACGTCGACATGCTAGAAGGCGACACATCTTTTTTTTGCCGTGAGGTGACACATCTCTTTGTGTCGCCTTATAACTGCTTGTGGGAGAGAAAAATGCCTTACAGCAACATATATGCGTTAGCTAATTCAACTAAAGACGACATTTAAACATCGTGTGAAAATGTTAGAGGCGACGTATACTTGGTTAATTAGAATTTAAACTTTTCCACGCAACATTTATATGTCGCTGGATGAACCCACACGACATACTATTGATGTTGTTTATGGTTTAGATGTAGTATGACGACACATATACATTAGGTGAATGATCTTCAGGCAACGTATATATTTTCTTTTTTCATTTGGTCTCTTTGAGACAATAGATATCTATTGTCTGATATGTTTTCCAATGATAGATGAATGTTGTCTAGATGAATTTATGCAGACATATATGTCGTCTGAATAGGAAAATAGCAACGTATACTTAACCATTCATAGTATTTAAGTTTGTCAAACCACATATATATATTGTTATGATACGATTTAGTCTTCACTTTCATTTAATTTCTATTGTGGTTTTGATATTAGGCTACACATATCTGGTGTCCCTGTTCAATTAGGCATTCATACATGAAACCATAAAATCAATTCTAATTCTTAACTTGCAATTTCTATTAATCCACCATTGTTTCAAGTACACAAACTTAATTATGTGCATTGGTAGAAAGCCTGATAATGTACACAACCTAAAGCTACCAGAACTAAAGCTAAACTGCTTAAACCGAGCGGCCTTAGCCTTGAGCCTCCCAATGAGATGAAGTCACTCAATCCCAGCTTTGTTGTAATGCCTGCATATCCATTTTTGTAACCAGAGAACAAACATAATCAAACAACAACCAAGTCGTCACCGAAACTCAGAAACTAGCAACTAAGCAAAACACTAACTTTCAGAAATCAAAGATCAACTCACCTATCGATCAAAAGGGGTTTAGGACAGAATTGAGGCTCAACTTAACTCCTTAAGCAAGAGCACCACAGCTGCTAGCCCTCTCCTTTCGACAGTAGCCAAAACAAGGGAAATCCTTACCCTTGTCAACCAACACAGAAGCTTCGCTTTGCTGATTCAACTCCAAATCTGACATGGTGTCGATTTGCATCAGAAAAGAACCGATTAATACCACCTACAGCTAAGAACAACAACACAGCAACCCAAAAATACAACCCTCACCTCCAGTCTGCCCAAAACGACTCAATCTCCATCTAACATTCTCCAACTCGAAGCTAGACTCTCCTCAGCTAGTTGAGCTTGCCGGAAGCCCGAAGAACATCGTTGCCGGAAGACCCCGACATGAACCCGAAAAATAGAGGAAAAGGGATTCTTGAGTTAGGGCTTCATTAAGGTAGGTAAGACATCGAAATGAAAAGGAGGGAGAGGTACATAAGATTCTCACCGGCGTTGGCTGAATCTACGACCGGAGCAGTGGGTTTCACCGGAAAACGATATGCAGAGAAAAGGGGGTCAAGGGTTAGGTCTCAAATCAGACATCCAAGAACACAAAAGGAAAGAGAAGATGAAGAGGAGCAAGAATACACTCACCGGAGTCGCAGTCGCAGTCGCAGTCGCTGCCGGTGTCCGCCGCACTGTGTTCATCGATTTCAATCTCCAAGGATTCGGGTTTGAGTGAGGAATTAGATCACTGGGTTTTGAAGAGAAGAAGGAGGAGATCATTTTGACAGTAGTCTCACCGTCTGGCGTGGCCGGAGACGGCGGTGATGCGCCGGAGAAGAGTGGCAGCAGATGGAGATGAGGGAGGAGAGAGAGACTCGGTCAGCGCCCGAATTGGGTTCTTTGACTGGAGTCAAAAATCTCTTCCTTCTTAAAAGAAAATTGAAGGCTGAGATTGAAACCCTACTGATCTAACAACCCAGATTAAAAGTTCGAAAAATCAAATGTTTGGGGGGAACCAAACTCAATTGTTGGGGAGAAAACTCAATTGTTAAGGGTATTCTCCAAAGGTATTTTAGAAACTAAAAAATAACTATAAGACAACACATAAATGTTGTCCTATTAACAAAAAAAATTTGTCTGCAAAATGAAATGGTTTTGGGGGAATCCACTTAAATTAAAATTAAAGCTAGGGTTTCGTTTATCTCTAAAGTTAGAAATTACACTATTTCAGTATCAGCCAACACATAAATGTTATTTTATTAACAAAAAATTTGTCTACAACACATAAATGTTGTCTTATTAACATAATTAAGTAAAATATTAAATTTCGACCGTCTGATATGATCAGCGTATTTAAATACGGATATGGTTAAAAATTCACCTAATTTTGATAAAGTTTAGGTCTCGATCCATGCAGTCAACATTTACTCAACTTCATCTAATTAAGCGAATACGCTATTACCCCCTACTTATTTACTAGTTTTGGTCGATTCTTTCATGCACACACTCTAACATATATGTTATATAGCAGCTTGTGTAGAATTTTCATAAATTTTACCTTTCGGGGATAGAGTTACCCATAGAAAAGGATAAGCGTAAAAGGGTTAACCGCCTCGATCGTGACACAAACGTTATAAAAAATATGTGATTTTTTTATCATAATTATATTTCACTATACATAACACATCTTGCGGACGGATTTGCAAAATTCTATTTACAAGATATAGTTGTTTCACAAATGCACACACTTGCAAAAATGTCACTAAACAAGTTATACCACATTAATAGGCATGTTGTGGTTCCATGGTTTAAAATTTAAAATATTAAATTTCGACCGTCAGATGTGATCAGCGTATTTAAATACAGATATGATCAAAAATTCACCTAATTTTGATAAACTTTGGGTCTCGATCGATGTGGTCAACATTAACTCAACTTCATCTAATTAAGCGAATACGTTCTTACCCCCTCCTTCTTGAGTAGTTTTGGTGGATTCTTTCACGCACACACTCTCACATATATGTGATGTAACAGCTCCTGTAAAATTTTCAGAAATTTTATCTTCCGGGGATAGGGCTACCCATAGGGGATAATAAAGCGTAAAAAGGTTGACCGCCTCGATCGGGACACAAACGTTATCGAAAATATGTGATTTTTTTACCGTAACCATATTTCACTATACGTAACGCATCCTACGGATGGATTTGTAAAATTATATTTATAACATATAGTTGGTTCACAGATGCATACACTGGCAAAAAGGCCACTAAACAAGTTATACTACATTAGTAGGCATGTTGTAGTTCCAAGGTTTAAAATTCAAAATATTAAATTTTGACCGTCGGATGTGATCAGCGTATTTAAATACACATATGGTCAAAAATTCACCAAATTTTGATAAAGTTTGAGTCTCGATCGATGTGGTCAACATTAACTCAACTTCATCTAATTAAGCGAATACGCTCTTACCCCCTCCTTCTTGAGTAGTTTTGGTGGATTCTTTCACGTACACACTCTCACATATATGTGATGTAGCAGCTCCTGTAAAATTTTCAGAAATTTTATCTTCCGAGGATAGGGCTACCCATAAGGGATAATAAAGCGTAAAAAAGGTTGACCGCCTCGATCGGGACACAAACGTTATCGAAAATATGTGATTTTTTTACCATAACCATATTTCACTATATGTAACGCATCATACGGATGGATTTGTAAAATTATATTTACAACATATAGTTGCTTCATAAATGCATACACTTGCAAAAATGTCACTAAATAAGTTATACTACATTAGTGGGCATGTTGTGGTTCCAAGGTTTAAAATTCAAAATATTAAATTTTGACCGTCGGATGTGATCAGCGTATTTAAATACGGATATGGTCAAAAATTCACCTAATTTTGATAAAGTTTGGGTCTCGATCGATGTGGTCAACATTAACTCAACATTATCTAATTAAGCAAATACGCTCTTACCTCCTCCTTCTTGACTAGTTTTGGTAGATTCTTTTATGCACACACTCTCACATAATGGTGATGTAGCAGGTTCTGTAAAATTTTCACAAATTTTACCTTCCGGGGATAGGGCTACCATTGGAAATAAAAAGCGTAAAAAGGGTTGACCGTCTTGATCGAGATCCAAACATGATCGAAAATATGTGAATTTTATATCGTAACCATATTTCACTATACGTAACACATCTTACGGACGAATTTGTAAAATTCTATTTACAAGATATAGTTGCTTCACAAATGCATACACTTCCAAAAATGCCACTAAACAAATTATACCACATTAGTAGGCATGTTGTGGTTCTAACGTCTAAAATTCATAATATTAAATTTCGACCGTCAGATGTGATCAACATATTTAAATATGGATATGGTAAAAAATTTACCTAATTTTGATAAAGTTTGGGTCTCGATCGATGTGGTCAACTTTAACTCAACATCATACGCTCTTACTTCCTCCTTCTTGACTAGTTTTGGTGGATTCTTTCATGCACACACTCTCACATATATGTGATGTAGCAGCTCCTGTAAAATTTTTACAAATTTTACCTTCCAGGTATAGGGCTACCCATAGGGCATAATAAGCGTAAAAAGGGTTGATCGTCTCGATCGAGATCCAAACATTATCAAAAATATGTGATTTTTTTATGGTAACCATATTTCACTATACGTAACACATCCTACGGACGAATTTGCAAAATTCTATATACAAGATATAGTTGCTTCACAAATATGCATACACTTGCAAAATTCAACAAAATTCAATATCAGGCGATACATAAATGTCGTCGTATCAACATAATGAAGTAAAATTTTCACACAAGTTGTCAATTCAACAAAATTCAATATCTGCCGACACATAAATGTCGTTGTATCAACATAATTGAGTAAAATCTTCATACAAGTTTTTAACTCAACAAAATTCAATATCAGGTGACACATAAATGTCGTCTTATCAACAAAATGAAGTAAAATTTTCACACAGGTTGTCAATTCAACAAAATTCAATATCAGGCGACACATAAATGTCGTCTTATCAACAAAATGGAGTAAAATTTCATACAAGTTGTCAATTCAACAAAATTCAATATCAGGCGACATATAAACGTCGTCGTATCAACATAATGAAGTAAAATTTTCACACAAGTTGTCAATTCAAAAAAATTAAATATCAGGCGACATATAAATATTGTCGTATCAACATAATTGAGTAAAATCTTCACACAATTGTCCATTTAACAAAATTCAATATCAGGCGACATATAAATGTCGTCGTATCTACATAATTGAGTAAATTTTTCTCAGGAGTTGTCAATTCAACAAAATTCAATATCAGGTGACACATAAATATCATCTTATCAGCAAAATGAAGTAAAATTTCACACAAGTTGTCAATTCAACAAAATTTAATATCAGACGACACATAAATGTCGTCGTATCAACATAATGAAGTAAAATTTTCTTTCACACAAGTTGTAAATTCAACAAAATTCAATATCAGCCGACACATAAATGTCGTCGGATTAACATGAGTAAAATTTAGACTATTGAAACTAAAGTTGACCACTTTCTTCACCGACATATATATGTCGCCCCGGAAACAAGCTTTTCTTTCAAAGAAAATTGGTATTGTCTAAGTGCACTTCCAGCGACACATAAAAAAACTGTGTCGCCCTGACACCCCGAACCACACTTAATTTTGTATGTGTCGCCTGATGCGTGTTGCCTGATGCAGGAAATGGCATAGTGTAGATTCCCAAAAGGTGGAAGCAGTGTCAAATTGGAGAAGACCCACCACTGTGAAGGAGATCCGTAGTTTCTTGGGATTAGCAGGTTATTATCGGCACTTTGTGCAAGATTTTTGAAGGATTGCTGCTCCTCTTACAAGGTTGACCAAGAAGAGTGTTAAATTTGAATGGTCAGATGAGTGTGAGCAAAGTTTTCAAGAATTGAAGAATCGTTTGATTAGTGCCCCTGTTTTGGAACTTCCGGATGATAGTGGGGAGTATGTGGTCTTTTGTGATGCTTCTGGACGTGGTCTAGGTGGGGTATTGATGCAGCATGAGCGAGTTATTGCCTATGCTTCCAGGCAATTAAAGCCGCACGAGGGGAATTATCCTACTCATGATTTGGAGCTTGCAGCGGTAGTTTTTGCTCTCAAATTGTGGAGACATTATCTTTATGGAGCCAAGTGTCAGATTTTTACCGATCACAAGAGTCTTCAGTATGTGTTCACTCAGAGAGAGCTAAACTTGAGACAGAGAAGGTGGATGGAGTTGATTAATGATTATGATTGCACTATCGAGTATCATCCTGGAAAAGCTAATGTGGTAGCTGATGCTCTTAGTCGAAATCCCTCCATATCTTTATCTTATATAAAGATGGTTCGAGTTCCACTTTTTTTTGAGTTGCGAACTTCAGGGGTGGATTTATCGGTGGATGAAGTGGGTGCCTTAGTAGCTAGTTTTCATGTGAGGCCAGTTTTGGTTGATAGAGTGCGGGAAGCACATAATAATGATCCTTCCATAATCCGATTGATAGAAAAAGTTTTAAGCGGAGCCGCAGCCGATCATTTTTCAGTTAAAAGGGATGGGACTTTATTGTTTAAGAATCGGCTTTGTGTTCCAAAAAGAAATGAAGAGTTGAAGAATGAGATTTTGGAGGAAGCTCATAGTTCTGCTTATGCTGCTCATCCGGGTAGCACAAAATGTATCGAATTTTGAAGGACTATTATTGGTGGCCAAACATGAAGAGGGAAATTACAGCTTATGTGAGTAAATGTCTGATTTGTCAGCAAGTAAAAGCTGAAAGGCAAAAGTCTTCTGGATTGCTTGAGCCGTTGCCTATTCCACTGTGGAAGTGGGACCACTTCTGTCACATCCCGACCCGTAAATTTTTATCTTATTTACTAGCTTGGTTATAATAAAAATGTTTACCGTCTCCGGCATTGAAATTATAGTTTAATTGGTCCCCAGAAGAGTTTGAGGGACGGTTAATTTCAGAAGATTATTCGTCGGAGAAAAATGTGTCGACGATAAAAATGGTGAATTTTAGCTAGTAAAAAGGTAATTTTTAATAGGGTATTTTATTTGGGGTGTTAAATTGGTGGAGTTGGGTATTTTTTTATGGTGTTGGGCCGGGTTGGTGTGAGGCCCAAACCCATCTCCTCTCTTTTTCTTTTCTTCTTCTCCTCTTTTTCTTTTTCTCTCTCTCTTCTCTCTCTTCCTCCCGAGCTCTCTCTCCCTGCCAGACTCCAGCCGCCATCTGCCACCGTCCGGCCAAGCCAGGCCGCCGCACTGGTCCCGTTTGGACCCCCGTCACCTCCTCTCCCTCCCCGGCCTAGCACCCGAGCCTCTAACACGCTGGAGAGAAGGAAAACCCGCCGGAGATGCCGGGAAGCTTTTTCCCGGAACTCCCTCCTCCGGCCACCAATCCGGGCAAGCTTGGTACGGTTTTGTAGCTCTCCTCCCGTACAACAACCCCTCTAAAAAGGCTCACTCCCTCTTGAGCTCGGTAAGGAGAAATTCGAAGTTGAAATTCTAGGGCTTTAAGGATGTTTTCGTTCGATTGACCTAGTTAGGCTTGAAATTGGACTTAGTGATAGTTATTAAAGTTGTTTGGGATGTTGAGAGGAAGGTGTTGTTAAAATTTGGTAGAATTTGGACGTCGCCGGAATCGGCCTCCGGCCGCCGCTGCCGGCGGAGCCGTCGCCGCCGTTTTGGAGTATTGTATAATTTTAAATGTGTAATAATTAGAGGAGTTTAATGAAGTGAAATGTGGAATTTTTGGATGAGATTTGGATGGGTTTGAGAATTTTCAAAGTTTGGTATTTTGGCGGTTAAATAATGTAAAATCCGGCCGTAGGATTTAAGTCAATTTATGAGAAAGGTTGTATTTACGGCTGCCGAGTATGGTATTAAAGTTTGGGTCATTCCGATTTAAGAATATCGAAGTTAGGCAATGATGAGCGTGGTTATGGCTCTCTGTTATTTTGCCTATTTTGAATACAATTGGATTTTTAGTTGGGAAATTAATTATATATTTGGAACAGGACGTGAGGAGACTCAATTGGAGAAACCTCGGATCGACGTCAAGCTTAGCCCTGAAGTTGTGAGTGGACCTTTGTTTTTAATTGAAAAGCATGCGATGAATGATTTTATTGATTATTTATTTCTTCTGATGAAATTTATTGATTTCTCGCCTATTTGACAATTTTTCCTCTTTTGGAGAGATCCCGAAAATGAGATTTTCGGTGGATATATATATTTTGGATATTATGAATTTAGTATGTATATAAATGCTAGCTAGCTATACGTGCTTTTCCACCATACTGAGGTAAAATTCCATTATGGTGCGACGTGAGCGTTAAACGTAATCGTTGTAGCCCTATATAAATATAATAATTTATATTGGGGATATGCGTGTATATATATATACATCGTCTTTTCGGTCATAATGAGGAAAAATACCATTATGACGCAACGTGAGCGTTAGACGCCAGCGTCGTAGCCTTGTATGAATTTCTATTTTTCTAAATTGTTTCTAGGATTTATAAAAGGAGTCCGACGAGTGTAAATACATACGAATATATGTTTATATATAGTGTAGCCTGAGAGGCTCCATTTTTATTTGAGTTTGTAACTAGCCAGTGCTAGTCGTGAAATTGTCAGTTTATAAGTTGAACACTTTTAAGCTGCCGCATGCAGTATATTTTTCTATGAAATTAAAATGGGAATGCAATTATTTTTGTCCACTCACTCTAATGTTATTAAATGTCTTCCCTTGGGCCCTTCGTTTTAAAATGCCCAGTCTGCAGGATTGCATAGTTGAGATCGGGCGTACATGGAGAAGAGGCATAGTCAATAGTATAGCTTCCGCTCATTTCTATTTATTTCTAGTTTCTTTCCTCTTAAATAGAGTTGCTCTGAATATGTGGTTGTCTTATAGGATCTTTGTTAAATATATTTTTGGGAGATGTTGTGATTTGTGGGGAGCACGAAGGCTCCAGGAGTCTATTAGGTTGGAGTTGGAACCTTTAGGAGTGTTTGCAGGTTTTGGTTTGGAAGGGTTGTCCATTTCCAAGGGAGGTTGTACCGAATTTAGCAGTAAATCTTTCCTTGGAGGTGGTCCCCGCACGATTTACTCCGGGTTCAGGGTGAAATTCGGGGTGGGTCGTGTCAACATCACCATGGATTTTGTTTTCAGTTTACCTCGTACCCGTGAAGGGCATCACGGTATTTGGGTGATTGTGGATAGACTCACCAAGTCTGCACATTTCTTGCCAGTGGAAAAGAAGTATAAATTGGATAAATTGGCGGAACTTTATGTGAATGAAATTATGAGGCTTCATGGTGTGCCTGATTCAATAGTGTCAGATCGGGATCCTAGATTTGCTTCTAAATTCTGGAGAGCTCTTCAAGCAGCTTTAGGTACCCGATTACACTTCAGTACTGCTTTTCATCCTCAGACTGATGGGCAGTCCGAGAGAACTATTCAGATTTTGGAGGATACGTTGAGAGCTTGTGCCTTGTAGGTTCAGAGGGAGTTGGGATAAGAACCTATCTTTGATGGAATTTGCTTATAATAATAGCTATCATTCTAGCATTGGTATGACTCCCTTTGAGGCGTTTTATGGGAAGCAGTGTCGTATGCCTTTGTGTTGGAATGAAGTAGCAGAAAAAGAGCTTTGTGGCCCAGAGTTAATCCATGAGACAAATGAGAAGATTAAAGTGGTTAGAGATAGACTGAAGGCTGCCCAAAGTAAGCAGAAGAGTTATGCAGATGTCCGTAGGAAAGACCTTGAATTTCAAGTGGGTGATTGGGTGTTCTTGAAATTATCTCCTTGGAGAGGGGTTGTACGTTTCGGTAAGCGTGGGAAGCTTAGTCCGAGGTATATTGGCTCTTATGAGATTATAGAGCGAGTTGGCTCACTTGCTTATCGGTTAGCTTTGCCTCCAAATTAGCCAGGATACATAATGTGTTTCATGTATCCATGCTTCGCAAGTATATTGCCAATCCCTCTCATATGCTGCATGAGCAGCCGATCAGTTTGACGAGAGATTTGTCCTATGAAGAGGAACCGGTTCAGATTCTCAACCGAAAGGAGCAAGTGCTTAGGAACAAGACAATCCCACTTGTCAAGGTGCTCTGGAGAAGTCATCAAGTAGAAGAAGCTACTTGGGAATCAGAGGAGCAAATGATGCAACAATATCCCTATCTCTTCGAATGACAGGTATGTAAATTTCGAGGATGAAATTTTTATAAGGAGGGGAGAATTGTCACATCCCGACCCTTAAATTTTTACCTTATTTACTAGCTTGGTTATAATAAGAATTTTACCGTCTCCGTCAATGAAGTTATAGTTTAATTAGTCCCTAGAGGGGTTTTGGGGGACGATTATTTCGGAGAGTTATTCGTAGGAGAAAATGTGTCGACGGTAAAAATAGTACATTTTAGCTAGTAAAAGGTAATTTTTATTAGGGTATTATTTTTTGGGTGTAAATTTTGGAGATGGGTTTTTGTTGAAATTGGGTTGGACCATTTTGGACACAAAGGCCCAAACCATTTCTCTCTCTTCTCTCTCTCTCCCTCCCGAGCTCTCTCTCCCGAGCAGCCCGACCCGCCGTCCTGTCAGCCACCGACCGCCGCTCCAGCCCAGTTCGGAGCCTTGCCGCCTCCTCTCTCTTCCCGGCCTAGTGTCCCCGCCGGTAACGCCGCCGATCGGGAGTTTTTCCACCGGAGACGTCGGACTGTCCTTCGCCGAAACTCCCTCCTCTGGCCACCAAAGCCGGTGATCTTTGGCTCATTTTGTAGCCCTCCTCCCGTGCAGCAACCCCTCCAAAGGGCTCACTCCCTCTTGAGCTAGGTAAGGAGAAATTCGAGGAGGAAGATCTAGGGCTTTTAGGATGTTTTTGCTCGATTGACCTAGTTAGGCTTGGAATTGGTGATTGTGCTAGTTAAGAAAGTTGTAGAGCATGATGAGAGGTTTATGCTGTCAAAATTTCATAGGAATTGGAGGTCGCCGGAATCGGTCTCCGGCCGCCGCTGCCGGCGGCACCGCCGCTGTTTGGGAGTTTTGTATGGTTTTAAATGTGTAATAATTAGAGGAGTATATTGATATGAATTATGGAATTTTTGGATGAGATTTGGATAAGTTTGTGAATTTCCGAAGTTTGGTATTTTTGACGGTTGAATAATGTAAAATCCGGCCGTAGGATTTAAGTCAATTTCTGGGAAAGGTTGTATTTACGGCTGCCGAGTATGGTATTAAAATTTGGGTCGTTCCGATTTAATAATATGGAAGTTAGGCAATGATGAGCGTGGTTATGGCTCTCGGTTAATTTTGCCTATTTTGTATAAATATTGGATTTTTAGTGGGAAATTAATTATATATTTGGAACAGGACGTGAGGAAGCCCGAGTAGAAGAAGCCTCGGAGCGACATCAGGCTTAGGCCTAATTTATGAGTGGACCTTTGTTTTAATTGAAAAGCATGCGATGAATGATTTTGTTGATAATTTATTTCTTCTGATGAGACTTATTGATTTCTCGGTTATTTGGCAATTTTTCCTCCTTTAGAGAGATCCCGAAAATGAGATTTTCAGTGAATATGTATTTTGGATGTTTATGAGTACAGTATGTATATAAATGCTAGCTAGTCATACGTGTTTGGTCCGTGACGGAGGCAAAACATGCATCAAATAAACCCTTATCGTTAGCAGCATTGAGTAAGTAGGGTATCATATAGGGTCGGGGATTGAGGGTACCTTGCAAAACAATGCGTTATTAAAACACAATAAATATTAACAAGTAATAAAACCTTTAAATAATTTACAAAAGTAGCTACTGTTCTATAGAAGAGCAGTCGAAAACCTAATTAAAAACCTAACCTAAATTACTCATAAAAATACGAAAATTTACAGAGATATATTAGACACACATATGAACAACTGTACAAATTTTCAGGGGATTCGGAGATCATTTGATACGAAAATAAAATAAAAGAAAACAGGGAACAGAAAAGTGACGAAAATCCTAAACTTGTGTTTGCAGAGTTCGGATTGGATCTAGTAGGAGACGAGGCATAGTCACCCGTATTTCCACCACCTTTCATCAGTAGGTTACCTGTTTAACCTACCTGTGTTTTCTTACTTCCGCTAATGTCTAGTAGCTCTAAATACTTGGGTTTAATGTATATATTTTTGGTTGTGGGTGAAGGCATGTTGACTTTTTAGATTACTTGACGGAGGATTTATGTTATCTTAATTGGATAATTATGTATTGATTTGGAAGATGTTTTATTATTTTGTGGTGGTTGTGTTTGGGGAGCATGTAGGCTCCAGAAGTTAAGGGTGGATTGAGAATTTTAGAAGTGTTTGCAGGTTTTCGTTAAGAAGGGTTGTTAATTTCCAGGGGAGGTTATATCGAATTTTGTGATAAATCTTTCCTTGGAAGTGGTCCCCGCATGATTTACTACGGGTTTAGGTTGAAATTCGGGGTGGGTCGTGTCATCTGACGCCGATGAAAAAAAAAAATCGAATATATATAAGTGAGCGACTAGAGATGAAAATTTACATATAAAATGGATATGAGAAATAATGAGTAAACGGATAGACGAAACATACAAAGAATATATATATATATATATATATATATATATAACAGTTCACCTCATCTTCAGTTGAATGCTAGTGTTCTTCAGACTTCATAAAAAGATCGAATATGATAAATTATGAGTTAAGGTTTATGAAGTACGTGTTTATCTAAAAAAAAAAAGAATTTGTAATAACTTATTGTCCTTTTGCTGTAAATTTACATTAGGATATATTAGTCATTCAATAAATCAACAACGTGTGGGATGATTAAAGTGGTTTGTGGGACGGCAATAGACGGACCTTTTTTTAAATCTTAAACCCTAAACTCTAAACCCTAAACCTTATTTTGGGTTTCTTCTTTTTAAGTATATTATCATATCATGCTCTACTTAATAAGTACATTAGAAATATAAGTAGTTGAGAGTAGAAAGTTCTCTTGATCAGAATGAGAAATGATATAATAATATACCTAAAAAAAAAAAATTAATCAAAGAACAAGAACGTGTACCTTACAATTAGACATTTTTTGACTATGTAGAGAGACACCAAATGTGAGCTTAGGAATGAAAAGAATCATTCTATTACAAATGGAATACTTCTGTATATAGCATATATATATACACACTCAAGTTAGTAATAACAAAGTAAGAAATTAAAGAATGTAATTGATTATGACAAAATTAAATCCAACTAAATTTTAGCTCAATATTTGAGTTTCAAATTGATACTAAAATTGAGAAAGATACTAAATTTAGCTTTCTATAGTCTTAAGGGCAAATCAGAGAAACCGAAAAATGAAGAAAAATATTAATTATAGACATATGCTATATATGGTAAGTTTGCTTATGTGGAGTGTGTGTAAAATGAAAGAAAATTATGTATGAGTTTATTTTAAAAAAAGTCTAGTATTTTGAGTTTTTGTCTAATTTGAAGACGAAAATTGGGTTATATCGGCCCGCCTACCGTTTAACTATGTCTGTGTATGGAGTATCATGCGTATATATTTGAAGAAAGAATGATTGTCATAAACTAGGTAAAAGTTGGTACATGCAAAGTTGAACCAGACCAAAAATTGAACCAGACTTGTTTTAAACAGAGAGATAATGAAGCTATTAGACCCCTTTAGCCATTTCTTGCAAGTTGCAACTTGCAACTTGCCGCTCTCTGTCTGCACCGTTTCCGGCGATTGGAGTACTTTCTAATAATCGTCCTATATGTGTTTGGGGTAATTTCAATTGCCCTCTTGTTTTAGGTCTGATTATTTTTACAGTTCTACACAAAGCAGTGGATTCCTATCTTACACATATTTGAGGAGCACAGGAAAGGAAGACACTTAAACCGTCTTGAATTGTTGAGAGCAGGTGAGAGTTTCTTACTACTTACCATTCATAGCTAAATATAGTATGATTTATATTAATGTTGTGACACACATCAACCTTAAACGCATTCCTAGCATGCGCATAGGCTAGCGTAGATGGTGACCGGATGAAATTTACTCTATATGTCACATCCCGACCCGAAAATTTTTATCTTATTTACTAGCGTGGTTATAATAAGAATTTTTACCGTCTCCGAAATTGAGATATAGTTTAATTGGTCCCTAGAGGGGTTTTGAGGGACGATTATTTCGGAGAGTTATTCGTAGGAGAAAAATGTAACGACGGTAAAATAGTAAATTTTAGCTAGTAAAAGGTAATTTTTATTAGGGTATTTTATTTTAGGGTGTTAAATTTGTGAAGTTGGGTATTTTTATGATATTGGGCCGGGTTGGTGTGAGGCCCAAACCCGTTTCTTTTTATTTTCTCTTCTCTCTTTCTCTCTCTTTCTCCCCCGATGCTCTCCCTCTCTTCTTCCGCTGCCGGATTTTCTTCCAGCCCGTCCGCCGCCGTCCGGCCACCAGCGATCGCCGGACTGGTCCCGTTCGGACCCCCGCCGTCCCCTCTCTCTTTCTGGGCCGGTGACCGGCCGTGTAGCGCCGCCGTGAAGGAGTGGTGCCGCCCGAAAGGCGCGGCTGCCTTGAGCTTTCCGTCGCCGGAACTCCCTCCTCCGGCCACCAATCCGGGCAAGCTTGGTACGGTTTTGAAGCTCTCCTCCCGTGCAACAACCCCTCCAAAAGGCTCGATCCCTCTTGAGCTCGGTAAGGAGAAATTCGAAGTTGAAATTCTAGGGCTTTTAGGATGTTTTCGTTCGATTGACCTAGTTAGACTTGAAATTGGACTTAGTGATAGTTATGAAAGTTGTTTGGGATGATGAGAGGAAGATTCTGTTAAAATTTGGTAGAATTTGGACGTCGCCGGAATCGACCTCCAGCCGCCGCTGCCGGCGGAGCCGCCGCCGCCGCCGTTTTGGGGTTTTGTATAATTTTAAATGTGTAATAATTAGAGGAATTTAATGAAGTGAATTGTGGAATTTTCGGACGAGTTTTGAATAGGTTTGTGAATTTCCGAAGTTTGGTATTTAAGCGGTTAAATAGTGTAAAATCCGATCGTAGGATTTAAATCAATTTCTGGGGAAGGTTGTATTTACGACTGCCGAGTATGATATAAAAGTTTGGATCGTTTCGATTTAAGAATATCGAACTTAGGCAATGATGAGCGTATTTATGGCTCTCGATTAATTTTGCCTATTTTATCAATATTGGATTTTTAGTGGGAAATTAATTATACATTTGGAACAGGACGTGAGGAGACTCAAATTGGAGAGACCTCGGATCGACGTCAGGCTTAGGCCTAAAGTTGTGAGTGGACCTTTGTTTTTAATTGAAAAGCATGCGATGAATGATTTTATTGATCATTTACTTCTTCTGATGAGACTTATTGATTTCTCGGCTATTTGACAATTTTTCCTCCTTTGGAGAGAACCCGAAAATGAGATTTCCGATGGATATATATAATGAGGTAAAATACCATTATGGCGTGTCGTGCGTGTTAGACACAAGCGTCATAGCCCTATATGAAAACTTCTTTCTTTTTCGGTTTATTTAGGTTTTCATATAGGGAGTCCACACGTATATGTACACCGTCCCTTTTCGGTCATACTGAGGAAAAATACCATTATGGCGCAACGTGAGCGTTAGACGCCAGTGTTGTAGCCTTGTATGAATTTCTATTTTCTGAATTGTTTCTAGGATTCATACAAAGAGTCTGACGAGTGTAGATACATACAAATATATGTTTATATATGGTTTAGCCTGAGAGGCTCCATTTTATTTGAGTTTGTGACTAGCCAGTGCTAGTCGTGAAATTGTCAGATTATGAATTGAGCGTCTTTAAGCTGCCGCATGCAGTATATTTTCTTTGAAATTAAAATGAGAATGCATAAATATTTTGTTATTAAATTATTTATGTCCACTCACTCTAACGTTATTAAATGTCTTCCCCTGGGCTCTTCGTTTTAAAATGCCCAGTCTGCAGGATTGCATAGTTGAGATCGGGCGTACATGGAGAAGAGGCATAATTAATAGTATAGCTTCCGCTCTTTTCTATTTATTTTTAGTTCATTTTCTCTCAAATAGAGTTGTTCTGATTATGTGGTTGTCGTATATGATACTTGTTAGATTAGTAAATCTATATTGGGAGAGGTTGTGATTTGTGGGGAGCACGAAGGCTCTAGGAGTCTATAAGGTTGGATTTGGAACCTTTAGACGTGTTTGCAGGTTTTGGTTTGGAAGGGTTGTCCATTTCCAAGGGAGGTTGTATCGAAGTTAGCGGTAAATCTTTCTTTGGAGGTGGTCCCCGCACGATTTACTCCAGGTTAGGGGTGAAATTCGGGGTGGGTCGTGTCAAAGTGAATGGTATATCTAGATATTTCTAATTGCTAGCAAGCTCTGAAGCGTTGAGTAGCAATTGTCAGTTATATCATTTTAATCGTGGAGCCATTATGGATTCTTTTAGAATTCTAGGTGTTGAAGTTCGATCTTCGGATTTGTTGAGTGTTTTATAAAGATGGTAAATGTAGTTGACCTTGAAATTATAATATTAAAGTAGATGCAGAAGAGTTGAGGTCACTTTGACTTTACGACAACAGTCAGGAATGGATTAAATATGTTGAGATTTTTGGAAGTTCTTGGTAATGCTAATTTTTAGCGACCTTGGTCGCTAGGATGGAAAAGTCAGGAATGTTGGTGTGGCGTGAATGTCCAGAGGAAAATATTATATCTTAAAGTGCGTGGCTATTGAAGTTGAATATTATGTTATCTGGAATAGCTGTAGATAAAATGATTTATTGGAGAAGCGTGAATGGGTGTTCACAGTTCTTTCAGTCGACGTTAGTCGATACAAGTCTTAAATGACATAATATTAGTGTTAAGTGTGAACGAAGTCTATTTGCTAATGTCACTTCGTTTGCAGTTTGAGTTTCTTTGGCATACTCCGCTTGGGGATTTGTTCATCTTCCATGCTAGTGACTTAGTAAATTGGATTTTATATGGAACATGTTTTGGCGATATATAAGTTGGTTATGTTGCAGCTTTATGTAACCGAAATATTTCATTCGCATGATAATCATGTTTCAGATCAAGCTGCTAGTTTGAGTACTCAAAATAGTAATGTAATAGTTTTGGTGGAGAGACCTAAGTGACGTGGTTTTGATCTCTTCATAATGTCGTTTCGAGAATCGAGATTATCATATGTTAGCGGACTTGTCACTTAGGCAGACTTGTGAGAGCTTTGACTTCGCGAAAGACTCTGCAAAGTGTCTCAGTACTAGAAGTGATTGTTGCAGTTCTGCAGTGTGTGCATCCTTAAATCTGTTCATTTAGCGGGTCTTAATTTTGACCCTATGAGCATGTGGGAATGCGTGAACTTTAGTTTCCTAACAAGTAAGCTTCAATGTTGAGTTTGTGAGCAGCGCATTGACGAGGTTGTTGCGTGACGTTAGGAGATTTGAGCCGATGGTGATAGCGATTTTTCATTGCACAGTAATTAGTGTACATACCTACGGGTACTCGTACTCTGGAACAGGTATCACTGAACTCACTTACGTGTAAACGTTAGTGATAGTTCAACGAAGGATTTAAAGTATTTGAGAAGAATTATAAAGATGTCCGTAGGAAGGACCATGAGTTTCAAGTGAATGTTTGGGTGTTTTCGAAATTGTCTCCTTGGAAAGGAGTGGTACTTTTGGTAACGTGGAAGCTTGGTCCGAGATTTATTGGTTTTTATGGGTTTTTAGATCAAGTTGGCTCTCTTGCTTATCGGTTAGCTTTGCCTCCAGAATTAGCCAAGATACATAATGTGTTTCATGTATCCATGCTTCGCAAGTATATTGTCGATCCTTCTCATGTGCTACAAGAGCAACCGCTCAGTTTGACGAGAGATTTTTCCTATGAAGAGGAGCCGGTACAGATTCCCGACCGAAAGGAGCAAGTGCTTAAAAGCAAATCATTTTTTTTCCTCTTGTTAAAGTTATGTGGAGGAGACACCAAATAGAGGAAGCTACTTGGGAATCAGAGGAGCAACTAAGGCAGCAGTATCTCTATCTCATCGAATGACAAGTATGTAAATTTTGAGATTGAAATTCATAATGAGTTAATGTTGTGGTAGTTATGCTATTTTGATATGTTTGAGGTGTATCAATGTCTCTTCAGCTAATGCTTTATACAAGTTTTATTACGTGTCTATTCATTTTATTTATGCCATGTAGCAATATTCATAGTGTATAGCCTTACTCAGATATGTTGTAGATTTCTAATAGTTTTTATATTATTAATTTTGACATAAGAAGTATGTTTTTTGCTGTTTGTGCATGTTATAGTAGTCATATGATGCATTGATCTAAAGCATCTAACGTTCAGAGGCCTGCTGCCGGTAAGTACTGCATTTTTTTCTTATATAATTTATGATTCATTAACCTGTTTGATTAATATAATATTTCAATCTAGCGTCTATGTATAACAACATGTAGTGTACCAATTAAACAATCTCATGCAGAATCATTGACAAAAAACATGGTTATGCAACTATTGATCGGCTGTGCTTAAATTTTGCACGGGATGGATTGACGTCTACTCCAAGTAAATATTTAGTTTGGATTTTGTTACTACAAGTTTTAAGTGTCTTATTTTTACTTATTTATTCTACTTGTATTAGTTAATTAAACAAGTGTGTATGTTAATAGGTAGTGCAATGACTAAACGTACTCGTCTGCAAACTACCAATCAGTCATGCCAAAATTCTGCAGAAGATGGACTTAATTCTACTACTGCTGTCACCACAAAACGAACTACTACTGGTAAGTGGTGTTGTATTCTTCTATAAATAAATTGTTAGCAGCCCAATTATTTATGTCTCTAGAAAATGCAGAGAAATGTGAGCAGTATTCAATTTCATTTTCACTAATTGCAAAATAGAATGGTAGACCTAAATTACAATTATAATGACAGGGACTAGAGTTAGTACACGTCTTCATCATCAAATTGTTAATGATCAGCCGATGGGAAACACTATAACTGAAGAACGAAATGATAATGTGATGTCATATATTAATCAGGAGCCTCCTTCAGGTATACAAAATATTATACATATATTTTGAGAACTAAATATATTTATGTTCCTGTTCTTAACAATGATTATGTCAAAGGTCCAACAAAAAAGGTGTGGGGGAAGATAAGAGGAGTGAATGTAGATAAGGTGTTCTCCCAGTTGAATTCTAAACTTCCTGTCACTCTTACTGAACAAAATGGCAGACCTATAGGGCCTTATGCTGAGATATTTGCAAATGAAATTGGTTACACAATTCGAAACCATGCCCCTCTTAATGTGGAGAAGTGGAAGAAGGTTGACAAAGTGGACGTGGACAACATGATCAAAAGAATGCAGGTGAGTGATGATTTGTTTTTCTGAATGTATTAGATTGGTTCCTTTTAATTAAGTTCAATTAGATGTTTTGGTTGACATGAAATCGCTTATGTGCAGAATAAGTTTGACTTTGACATGTCTCTCCCTTGGGTTGAGAGATATGTAATTACAACCTACCAGACTGTATTTTGTAATTTTCGCTACAAGTTGAAGAAATATTTTGAAAAGTTTTCTACGATTGTGGAAGCACTTGAAAACAAACACGAAGGTGTCAAGACTCAGCAAGAATGGGACTTTCTGTGTACTCATTTTTCCAGTGAAAAGTTTAAGGTATGATATTCTTTTTTATTTCTTTTACAATTATTCAACGTAGCAACACTTTTCTGTTATATGAGTTTTTCTTTTCATTTACATCTTTCACTACCAGGACAAGCACTTTAGCCAACGAAAAAGTTTCGTCGGCCTGTTAGCTTAATTCGTCTTCTAAGATCTTAGCCGACGAGCTTTCATCGGCGATGACTTTAGCCGACGAACCTAGAGACCGTCGTCGGCTATTGTCCACTATTTAGACGATGAACTATTTTGTCGTCGGCTTTTGTTCATGTATTTCGCCGACTGATAAGACGTATTTGCACACGCATCAATTAACCTTGTCAACAAATCAATCATAGTATAAAGCAAGCAGAGATCGTTCTAAACCGGGGATCCAACTACAGGGTAGATCCATCTAACCTAATATAAATGTCGAAATATGCATATAGGGTGTAAAGGGTTTATAGATTTCGGAATAGACATTGAAAATAAATCTTAAATTACCTCTATACATATTTACATATGATCAACCAACAATCATGCAAACACAACCAAACAACCATGCAAGAACAAAGAAAACAATCTCTAATCTCATTTAAGTTCACACCATGAGCAAATACACAACCTAAATTTGACATGCACATAAGTTCCTACGTGGTTCCTATGATATAGACATACTTTGAATTAGACTACATGTTTCATTCAACATCGTGACACAAACAAGCTCGGCTACGTGCTCTACTTATAGGTCACACACATAAACTAATCATGCAATTACGTATCACATAAAGAATCGATATGTTCAAGCACAAGTCCAAATCAATCATAGGTAGAAAATCGGTGAAATAACAAAGACAATGCAACTTATCAACTACTTGTATCAAAGTCGAACCTTGGATGATTAACACATGCAACATCAACTACTTGTATCAATTACATATGAAAATAGAAGAATGCACCGAAAATCTTAAAGTATATGGACATAAAATTCACGACATAAAACCTAAAATCATTGATCATAAATTGTAAACTTCAATTCAAAACATGGCTCAAAAGTACTTCTATCTCATAGACAAGAATCGAAACATACTTAAGCAAAAACCTAAAACAAATATCAATAAGAACAAACACATTTTAATCCGAAAGTAAAAGATGGAATACACTCTCAGAATATCCCTACTTGTTCTATTCTTCGAGTGAGCGGAACCCTAGGCTACTTGCTTCGGATCAAGGATGATGGTGAGTTTGGATAATGGTGTTTGGAGAATGATGAAGTTTCGGCAAAGCTTTGGTGTAATTTTGTACGGGTTGATGATGATCAATTGCTGCCATGCCGTGCCCTATTTATAGAGTAACAAGTCTCGATCTCCAAGTATTCCTCAAGCACAAGGAATCTTATTGAATCGGCAAAACCAAGTCCAAGTTGAATTTAACTTCCTCTCTTGGGCCGCACGGTTTCTCTCTCCTTGGTGACTTGGGAAATCTTCATGGCATCTCCATACATATCTCGGATTGTACTTCTCCTAGCTCAAGCAGGAACTCCTAGCTGCCGGCCACCTTTCCCTCATGAGTCAGGAAAACATTTCCTATTCAACACGGGTTTAGACTTTCCTGAAATAGAAATAAGAAAATTAGAAACTAGGAAAGAGGAAAGATGGAATCCTAATCAAGACAGGAATCCTGAGTAAACAAGGATTTCCAACACTTAACACAATTTCAACACCAAATTATTCAAATCCGAAAATACTATGCATTCTAACACTAAAACCTACATATTTCTACATTAAGCAATTATTCTACACTAAACACAAATATAAAGCTAAAACAACTAAATAGGAATTAACAAAGGGTAAATAAAGGGTATAAACATATTAAGAACGTCACACTTTGTGCTCCTATCACCGACGAAAGATAGTCGTCGGCTATTGTTCCAGTATTTAGCCGACGACAAAAAACATCGTCGGCTGTTTTCTGAGACTATAGTCGACGAAACATTTTAAGATATTCGTCGGCTAGAATATGTAATAAAAAAATTAAAAATAACAATAGCCGAAGAAATATAGTCTGTTTTGTTGGTTTTAGTAGGGTTTATCCGACGAAACATGACATAATTCGTCGGCTAAACCTTGTGAAAAAAAAATTAAAAATGCTATAGCTGACGAATTCGTCGGCTATAAGTCCATTCCAGTAAAAAAAAAAATACACGAAATTTCTAAATTACCATTTCAAGCAAGCTGCAAAATTCACCAAAACAATTCTATATATATAACCAACAAGAAGCACATAAAACTATATAATTTATCAACTACACAAAATCTAGATTGTCTAAATCAATATCCGATTCTGAGGCCTGCTGCTGAGGAGATTGCGGCGGCTGAGGTAGCGGTATAGGCGTAGGCATGGGCGGAGCTGGAAGTCCCTGACGCTGGGTAGCTGTAAACTCTTGCATGTACTGGAACATCTGCTGCTGCTGGGCCTGCTGGGCGGCATGAGCGACAGCCTGAGTAGCATGAGCGGCAGCCTGAGCAGCATAAGCGCAGTCTGAGCAGCATGAGCAGTAGCCTGAGCAGCATGAGCGGCAGCCTAAGCAGAATGAGCGGCAGCCTGAGCAGCATGAGCGGCAGCTTGAGCAGCTTGCTGTTCCCGTAGTCTCTCAACTTCCGACTCTAGCTGAGTCGTCCTGCTGCTGGTCGAGGCTGCCTTTCGTTGAAATCCTGAATTAGTCTTCAGGACCCCCTCGCCGTTCTTTCCTAGACCCCGGCAGTAGAAGTTATTTTCTCACGGTGGGAAGGCTGTGCCCATGATCCTCGCCCCAACCCTCGGATCTGAAGTGTCGATCCAGGACATGGCTTCGGACATCTCTTCCTCCTGCGTGTCCGGCCATGTCTCCCTCACTATAGCACTCATAACCTCGTCACTAGCCTCCCTCACCTTCGCCTAATTGGATAAGAAAAAAATGATTAATTAACATTTTGACATATATATAAGTAAAATTAAAAATTTAAAAACGTAAGATGACTTACAATATTCTCCTTGGCGTCAGGATATGCCTTCTCGTACGTATAGACGTACCGGTTAACTTCTGGATATTCCCTGGCCGCCTCGTCCATGAAGACAGCGAACGGTCTAGAACCGGCATGATGGTTCCTTGTGTTGCGTTGCCGGTTCTCAGCGTTCGTCCGGGAAACGGCCTTCAAAGAAAAAAATAAACTATTAGTAAAATATTTAAAAACGGACGTACTTAATGACAAATTAACTAATTAATTTTTTTAAATACCTGTTTACGAGGGTTGTTGAATTCTGATGTCAAAAGCCAACGCCACTCGTACTCCCTGTACTGGAACTCAGTAGGGGTACCAGAACGTGCGTTCCAGTGCGTAGTCCAGTGGGTCCGTAACTCGTTCTTCCACTCCTTATACCTACACATACAACAAAAATATTAGAAATATTATTAATATCACATACAATTTTTTTTTTCATTAACTTCCTAATGTACCTTCCCCCATGCACAACGTCAAACCACACCTGCATTTAAATCAAGAATTAGTTTAGTTTTTCGAGAAACCAACAATGTAATACATAATATTATTGAGGCATTTTGTAAACTCACCGACATCGCGTTGTGGACCATGTCCTTAACCTCCTGCGGGACCTCGCCCCAGTTTGACCACAACATAGAGACTCTATCCCTAATGAGCGCTCCCACGCGGCCGGAGTATGTCCTCAACTTCCCGCCCGATACTATGTGGCCATCCCCCTCAATATCGATGACGATCCTCCCTGAGGTAGTGACGGTCTTCTCGAGAGCCTTTCCTGTGACGGGGCCTCTCTTCTTCTTTGTCGGCTTCACTCCGACGGTGCCTATCACATAATAAACCAAATTGATTATTAAAATCGGAGACCCTTTATTATTAATTATAAAAAAACAAATCATTCATCTTTCATTACCTGAAGGCAATGCAACGGACGCGACGGATTCCGTCTCTATCGCCGATGATGATACCCTCGCGGAAATAAGAGGCGTATCAAAAGGCATGAACCGTTACGCCGCTGATGGAGCCACTGGCGGGGGCAGTGGATAAATCGGCGTCCCTGAGCCATCAACTATAGGTAAGGTCGGTATTATCCACGGAAGGAACAGATGAGGCGGCGGCATCTGTACCCTAGATGACCCACCATCCGAAGCAGTAGGACCCGGAGTGGGCGGCCGGTGTATCTCAGGCATATGAGGTGCAGACACCTCCGTCTGGGTCTGAGGCCACAGCTCTCTTGAGGAATGAGGGACGCCCCGTTGCCTCGATAAAGGGGGCACCGAAGGCTGCCTCGAGGAATGGGAAACGCTCGGCGGCTGCCTCTGCGCCGTCTCCAGAAGGGTCGCATGTCTGGCTGTCATGTGACCCCGAAACGACGTTTGAGGGTTGCTAGAGGTTCCCTCAGACGATTCGGACCTTTGGCCCTTCGAACCCTTCGTCGATCTAAAATTACCGCTCATCCTGTTTAAAATATTAATTTGAATTAATCATGAAACTTAATAACGACACACCACACGTAAATCATACACAAAATCAATAGGCATCGAAAATATCCACAATATTTCAGCAACCATATATTAAAACTTGCATAATCCAATCCACAATCCACAATCAACCATATACTCATCATAAACCAATTCATAATATCAATACCGCATAAAAACCCTAAATTCCCAAATTCGAAACCCTAGAATAATATATCGAAATAAAAATCAGAGGATTACACCACCTAGCGAGCGACGAGCAGGCGAGCAGGCGGACCGGTATAGAGGAGGAGGAGGAGGCGGAGGAGGCAGAGGAGGCAGAGGAGGCGCAGGAGGCAGAGGAGGCAAAGCAGGCAGAGGAGCTGGAGCAGGCGGAGCCGGCGGAGAGGGAGAGGGAGAGGGCGACCGGGAGAGGGAGAGGGAGAGGGCGAGGGCGACCGGGAGAGGGAAAGGGAAAGGGCGAGGGCGACCAGGAGAGGGAGAGGGCGAGGGCGAGGACGACCGGGAGAGGGAGG
Source organism: Fragaria nilgerrensis (assembly GCA_010134655.1). Taxonomy (NCBI): domain Eukaryota; kingdom Viridiplantae; phylum Streptophyta; class Magnoliopsida; order Rosales; family Rosaceae; genus Fragaria; species Fragaria nilgerrensis. The sequence goes on from CM020980.1 coordinate 25,012,728, forward strand.
GCTCGCGGAGGCGGAGGTGGCGGAGGAGGCGTAAAAAACTTTAGGGTTTTTTCGTTTTTTCTCGCGTTGTGGAGGCTGTCGAGCGCTGGGTTTAGTCGTATACCCTATACCTTTAGCCGACGAAATTTTTACTTCGTCGACTAAATCTTTAACTTTGTCGGCTAAAATATGAAATTCGTCGGTTTAACCATTGAAATTCGTCGGCTTAACCATTATAATTCGTCGGCTAACCTTTGAATCTCGTCGGCTTAAGTATTTTTTATACATTCGACACAATGTGATTGTGATGATCAAACTTGAGAAACGAAAATCCGACTGTCAGATCTGACCATCATGATAAAATACATGGATTGGAAAAAATTCAACTTGATCCGACAAGGTTAAGGGCTCGATCCGGACGGTCAATCAGTTAAGTCAAACCCTTAAACGCACGAAAAAGGTCATTGCACCGTCTAAATTACGTATTGTGGCCGGACCTTCAACTGAAAATAGTTTCAAACCGATGAGACGCAACAAGTCGTATAAAAATTTTAGGGTTTAGGGTTTAGCGTTAAACCGACGAAATATTAGGGTATTCGTCGGCCTAGGTTTTAGGGTTTAGCCGATGAATTATGACTTATTTAAGATGATTTTAGCTGACGAAATATACTATAATTCGTCGGCTAAGATGGTTTAAGCCGACGAATTATGGTATATTTCATCAGCTAAAGTATAAAAAATACATTAAAAAAACAGAAGGTTCATGTAAACCATACTAACTTCTTGTTCATATATCACCAAAATTCATATAAAATAACATAAATATGATGACAACATATGTAAACTATAAAGGTACACCAAAATTTTTTATTATAAATTAATGGATTATGTCCTCTAAATTAAAACTAAGGCTCGTAATCAGAATCATCCGATGAGTCTTCTTCGGTGTTAGAATTAATTTCTGGTAATCTATGTATTTCCTCATTGCTAGAGTCTTCGTCTGTTTCTTGATTTGGATCAACATCAATAAGCCTTGGCTCTTCATCACGAATTCGCACCGAACGACCCGCTTTAAAATTATTAAGGCGAACGGTAGAGGAGTTAAGAATACCTATTGCGTTGGACTCCTGATAAGCAACATCTTCTTCCTCGTCTTCGGCCTCTCCAAGTTTAGCCGCCTTGTAAATGTTTCGAGGGTGCACAAGGTTGACTACTTTCCACGCGTCACCCTTAGCAAGGTCATCAAGATAAAACACTTGTTTTACTGATATGGCAAAAACGAACGGGTCATCTTCGTAACAACTTGTAGCAGTGTTCACCGTTAATATTCCTTAATGATCGGTCTTCATGCTCTGCGGGCTACTATCAAACCATCTACACTTGAAGAGGTGCACTGTCATGCCTTCACCGTAAATGAGTTCCACCACTGAATGGAGAACACCGTAATAGTCAACTCCATTCCGCCCACCATGCGCCATCACCCCAAAATTCTGTGTTCTCCGTCTGCTGTCTCTCTGTTCACATATAATTTGCACGCCATTCACCTTACACATCAGATAAACTCTTGACATTATCGGCTTCATCGCTAGAAGTCTTAGTTCGTGCGACCAATTTGGGTGACCATCAAATTGAATATGGTTCATCTGCAACCAACCATTCAACTATAAATATGGATAATTATGCAGTAAACATAAATACGTACACAAATATTGAATTACGTACCCAGCCGCCAAAATAGTTTGCGAACTCCTTGTTGTGGTACTCGAGATCACCATGAATGTCTAGACAATATAGATGGATGTCTTTCCAGTATTCAACTTTTGGACAGTTAATCAATACCCACCAGTGGGCAATGACTAGCTCATGTGGTTGCAACTTGTAGGAGTCTGGAAAAATTTCATAAACTTCAACATCACTGGAGAGTATGGAAATATTGAACTTCGGTACATCTACCGGCATGGTTTGCGGAGTTTCCTTCAACGCTCCTAAATACAACTTCATGTAGATGACGCACTCGTGCACCACATAATCTTTGTAGTCTCCAAGTTGCCTATAAATCAAGTTGCAAAGTGTTATGATTATTGAACATGTATATATATTGAGAAATTCAGGTGTAAAAAACGTTCATTTCCATGGGATACATCCAAGTGTAGTGTATTGGACCGGTAAGCAATAATTGCTCGGGAAGATGGATCATCAGGTGAGGCATGATGTCAAAAAAATTTGGAGGAAATATCCTCTCAAATTTACACATGATATCAATGATGTCCTCTTGCATTTCCCGGAGGTTAGATTTTTTCACTTCCCGTGTGCATAACTTCTGGAAGAATCTTGCCAACGCTACTAACGGCTCCACCACCTGACGGGGAAGGAACGGTCGAATGAAAACAGGGAAGAGACGTTGTAGCAGGATATGACAGTCATGACTCTTCAACCCGTACATCTTATTGTTCCGGAAGTTCACACACCAGGCTATATTTCCTGCATAGCCTGAAGGATACTTCACACAACTCATCCACCTGAAAATTACGTTCTTCTGGTCAGGCTTCATGGTGTAAGGAGCTTGAGGCATTTTTTTCTTCCCTTCTTTCAACTACAGATGTCTTCTTAATTGCATTTTTTTTAGATCAATGCGTGCCTTAGGACTGTCTTTCGTCTTCCCCTCCAAGTTCAGCACTGTACCCACCACACTGTCGCAAACATTCTTTTCTATGTGCATCACATATAGGTAGTGCCTGATCAACAACTTACTCCAGTATGGGAGTTCTCAGAATATGCTCTTATGTGTCCAAAATTTGTACTAGTCAGGTCTTTCAGGTATTGCCGCCACAATATTGGGATGATTGCTAAGTTGCCCAAAATCGTACTCATTAAGCACTGCTAAAATTTCTTTCCCAGTGCATCTTCTGGGAGGCACACCGTGTTCTACGGTCCCATCAAATGCCTTGTCATCACTAAGGCACGGTGACCCAATCTGCATATCTTGTTGCAATGACTGCTGCTCCCCTCATCACTAAGGCACTCTGGACAAGCCTTGTATCCTCTAACAACGTTGCCCGACAATATCCCATGGGCAAGAAAATCACTGATGGTACCAACAACCATGACATGCATCTGGAACATCTCGTGCATGCACTTGTCATAAGTGGGATGACCAACTTCTCACAAAAACTGAAGCTCTTCAATCAAAGGTCTCAAATACACATCGAGACACTTCCCTGGATAACCGGGCACCGGAATCAACAAACTCAACATATTGTATTCCTTCTTCATGCACATCCATGGAGGAAGGTTGTACGGTACCAAAATCACTAGTCATACACTGTATTGAAGACTCATGTTGCCAAAAGGGTTGAACCGTCGGATGAGAGCCCGAGCCTCACATTTCGGACCTCTAACGCAAAATGAGGAAACTCCATGTCTATGTGCTTCTAAGCCTCCCCGTCAGCAGGGTGTATAAGGGTATCTTCGTCATGCAATTCCCTATCAGCGTGCCATCTCATAGCTTTGGCCGTGTGTGAAGACATGTACAACCGCTCCAGCCTATCCCTCAACGGGAAATACCGAAGTACCTTCACAAGTTTCCTATTGCCTGCATGAGTCAGCTTATACATGTCAGTGCGACATACCAGACATGCGTCAAGGCCTCCAAGGTCATTCCCTTCTGGATCTTTACCCTAGAAGAGAACGCAGTCATATCTGCATGCATGGATCTTGATGTAGAAAAGCCCAAGATCTTTCAGGATACATCGGACCTTATGATGAGTGGTAGGAAGACGATGACCGTGGGGCAGCATTGAAGAAGTGTACTGTAGATAATCATCAACAGCCTTCACGGTCAATTTTGTCTCAACTTTAATCTTCATTACATCCATCACACTTTCAAGAACGGTCTTCTGACAACCGGGGTGCACAGGGGTCTGTTGGAAAGCAAGCAGTTTGTTATACTTGTCAATACTAGTAGTGTTGACAACTCTAGGGAAGGGCTGCACCGGCTCAGGCATATACTGTCCTTGAGTGTATACACCGCTCTCATAAGGAAACATGTCATTGTTAAATGTCGTTGTTGGATCGTTGGATGTACTACCCGTCTCAGAAAATTACCCATGATCATGCGGACCCTCTGATGATGTTTCACCGTGATATAACAAACATGTGTACTTCTCCCAAAACCCGTTACTCCTCAGGTGCTGCGATATTTTGTCAATTGCAAATTGATACATATCGCTGCGACACTGACATTTCGTGTACAGGCAATAGAAAATTGTATTCCCGTTAGCATTAGCCAGCGCATATTCCATAAAACTCATAACTCCTTTACCATATCTTTTATCCCATTTTGGAAGCAAAATCCAACTCTTATCCATATTCTGAAAATATAACAAAATACATATGTATAACGCTAGCTAATTATTAATTAAATTTCATGCCATATATAAAATCTCAATTCATTTAATATATATTCTACGTACTACAACGAATTAATAACAAATTAATTAACACACACATATATAGATATACTTAATAATTACATAACAATATTATAGAGATCAACATCATCACAAAATCATCATCAACTCATCACATCAACAACTTCATACCATCAACACAATATTATAAATTAATTAACATATATATATATATATCTACAACTTATATATTAACAACAACTTCATATATATTATCAAATCATCAACCAATAAATTGATCAACATATATATACATATATATATATATATATATATACATCCAATGTACTCAAAATCGATCAACTCATAACAATATTATATAACAACATCATCACAAAATCATCATCAACAACTTCATACCATCAACACAATATTATAAATTAATTAACATATATATATATCTACTACTACTTATTAACAGCAACTTCATATATATCATCAAATCATCAACCAAATCGATCAACACATATATATACACATCCAACGTACTCAAAATCGATCAACTCAATCACACTCAAAATCGATCAACTTGAATAAAACTCAAAATCAACATATATACACATATACGTACATATATATAGCTCCACAGACTAATTATGGACAGATTTCAACAACACCCACACTTTTTTTCCCGTTTTTTTTCCCAGATGAGCTGCTATCCAGATCTGCAAACATAAAGCAGTTTAGACTTTTAAAAATTTCATCGGCTAAAGTTCACAGACTAAAGCCGACGAAAAAATTTCTTTATGCGACGAAATTTTAATTTCGTCGGCTAAAGTTGACCATAGCCGACGAAAAAATGGTTTGTCGGCCTGATTTTTTTATTTTCGTCGGCTAAAGCCTTTCTTCTGGTGGTGTTTCTAACTGTTTGATATGTCCTAATAATGTTAGATTCGCTCAGAGAAGAATGCTATTAATAGGACACAGTTGAAACATCACCACAAAGCCGGGTCAAAATCATTTATGTCTAACCAAGAGCAAATTGTAAGATATTTTTTCAGTTCTGTTAATAAATTTGTAACTATATATACATGTATATATTACAAGAATATGTTTGAATGCAACAGGCAGCACAAACTGGAGAGATGCAAGGTGTCATTGACCGCTTTGAAACAGAGTATAAAAGCACTAAAAAGGGATGAGACTTGGGAGCAAAGGCAAAGTGGGTGAGTAATTTGTTAATGATGCATACTTATTATAATATGTTAAAATTATAAATTAAACTGATACAAATATTTTAAATGGTATTACATTGATCAAGTTGTAATTGGGAAGTTGTTATGATGTCTAACTGTATATATTTTTTTACTTTTAGGATGTTATGATAAAGATGCGAACTGAGACTACTGAACCAGATGGAACTCGAACAATGACAGATGATGAAATTTGTGAAAAAGTTCTCGGAGTCAAATCAGGCTACATCAAAGGTTGTGGTTTTGGACCTAGACCTCCACCAAAAAGGATCTCTCATTTGTCGATAAATGAAATGTCTGAAAAGAATAAAGAGTTGCAAGAACAGCTACAAGAGACCCAACAACTTGTAGGAACTTATCAACAAAAGATTGATGCACAAAATGAGGTAATCCAAAGACTGGAGGAGCAAGCCAAAAAGTTTGAGGAGTTCATGGCTAATTTTAACATGCAACGTCCATCAGCTTAGTGATCTTATTGATGAACTTAATTTGAAGAAATGTTTCTTAGATCATCTTGAATTTGTTATTGGTTTAGACTATTGTCGTTACCACTTACCGTAGAAGTCTTTTCTTATTATTTTGATGTATTACAATGAGAATTGATAACAATTATCTGTATTTTCAGCATTGTTTTTCGTAATAAGCAATTAATTCTGATGAAATATAGTTTCCTCACTATATATTATAAAAATGTACAACGACGAAAAGTAAATTTCCTTGATATAGGTTATAATATGTACGAAGGTGAAAATCAATTTCATCGCTGTAGGCTATATAACATACAGCGACAAAAACTAAATTTCCTCGCTATATAAAATTTTAGACAATGAAAGTAAATTTCCTCGTATACACTATAGAACTTATGACGACAAAAGTATATTTCATCGCTATAGACTATACTACTTACGTCGTCAAAATATATTTCCTCGCTATAGCGAATATAACCTATAACGACAAAACTAAATTTCCTCGCTATAAACAATATAACCTATATTGACTAATGTGAAATTCCTCGTAATTGAGTATCTTTGGCGAGGAAATACGCCAGTTAACCTACAACGACAAATTTAAATTTTCTCGTTATCGAGTTCCTTTAACGAGGAACACTTTTCACGTAGAAAAGATATATATACATAAGGAAGAAAATAAATTTTCTCTTTAAAGATTTATTTATTACGAGGAAAAACTTCCTTGCTGAAAGATACATACAACGATGAAAATGGTTTTTTGAAACTTTTATTAAATATAATTTAAATATTATTTACGTATCATTGGCGAGGAAATAGTAATTTAGCGATGAAAAAGGTATGAGATTAGGCGAGGAAAAATATTGTGGCTAAAGAATAATAGCGAGAAAAGAAAATATTCATCGCTAAAAGGATTTCGCGAGGAAAAAATATTTTCCTCGTAAAAACTTTTCTTGACCACCGTACCGCGAGGAACTGGTGACCAAAGTTTTTTCCTCGCTAAAACACTATGGCGAGGAAATATCAGTTTTTAACGACAAATTTGTTCCTCGCCAATTGACTTTTCTGTTGTAGTGAGCCCAAGCACTAAAGTGATCATTAAGAGTGAACATAAGAATACTACAGATTTGTAATAAAAGTCAGACCACATACAACATCATCAGAACACGTGCACACACCTATGTGAGGAGTAAGACTAAACCAAGGAAAGGAAAGACAGACATTCACCTAGGTCAAGTTCAGAAACTGACTAAGGATACCAAGATAATCTCATAACCTGAACCTGTAAAGAAGAACTGAACAAAATTTTTGTTTTTTTTTCATAACATATGTACACCTTAAAAAGACACACACTAGCAGGGGAAGTATTTACTTGTTGTCACACAACCCTATAGCCTTGCACAAACTCAAGTGCCTAGCATTGCCAAGTGGTTTAGTGAACAAATCAGCCAACTGCTTTTCAGTTGGAATGAAAGTGAGCTCAAGCAATTTCTCTTCAACCAAGCCACGAATGAAATGATATCTTATCTCTATATGCTTGGTCCTAGAATGCAACGTTGGATTCTTTGAGATGTTTATGGCAGAGGTATTATCATAGATAAGGAATAACGTACCTTGCTGGAAACCATAGTCTGCAAGCATTTGCTTCAACCACATGAGTTGCGTGCAACAACTTCCAGCTGCTACATACTCAGCTTGAGCAGTAGAGAGAAAGGTGCAATTCTGTTTCTTGTTGTGCCATGAAACAAGATTGTTGCCTACAAAGAAGCAACCACCAGAAGTGCTTTTTCTGTCATTTGCATCTTCAGCCCAATCCGAGTCAGTGTATCCTGCAATCTCAACATTGTTGTCAAAAGTGTACTTAATTCCATGATCAAGAGTCCCAACAACATATCGAATTATGCGCTTTACTGCTTTGACATGAGATTGTTTGGGATTAGCTTGATAACGAGCACACACACCAACATTATAAGCAATATCTGGTCTACTAGCAGTCAAATACATAAGACTACCAATCATGCATACTCCTATAATTGGTTTGGTCCACATTAATACCAAACAAGTTAGCACTGATCTTACAACTGGTGCTCATAGGAGTGGGGAAGGCAGTGGCCATTTCCATCCCAAACTTCTTGACAAGGTCCTGTGCATACTTAGATTGACAGATAAACAGACCATTTCAACTTTGCACAACCTGAAGACCTAAGAAGTAGTTTAACTTACCATAGAGACTCATTTCAAATTCTTTCTTCATGAGCTCAGTAAACTCATGGACCAAGGATGTTGAAGTGGACCCAAATACTATATCATCAACATATATCTGAGCAATGATAATGTGCTCTGAGGTACATTTGACAAACATCGTCTTGTCAACTGAGCCTCGCACATATCCATGGTCAACAAGGTGATTCGACAATCTCTCATACCAAGCCCTAGGGGCTTGCTTAAGACCATAGAGGGTCTTATCTAACCTATAGACATGATCAGGATGGGTAAGACTCTGGAATCCTAGGAGTTGTTCCACATACACTTCCTCTTTGAGGATACCATTCAGAAAAGCACTTTTCACATCCATTTGATACAAGGTGAATTTCAAATAGCAAGCAACAGCAATAGAAGACGAACTGACTCAAGTCTAGCTACAGGAGCAAAGGTCTCATCAAAATCTAGACCTTATATTTGAGAATACCCTTGCACAATAAGTCTTGCCTTGTTTCGGGTGATAATGTCTTTTTCATCAGTTTTGTTTTTGAACACCCATTTGGTTCCTATAATATTTTTGTCCTTAGGCCTAGACACTAAATGCCAAACATTGCTTCTTTCAAACTGGTTCAACTCGTCTTGCATGGCACTGATCCAATCAGCATCAAGTAAGGCTTTCTTCACATTCTTTGGCTCTATTATAGAAACAAAGTCATAGTATGTAATGGAGTTGATGTCATCTTTATGCATAGCAACAAAATAATTAAACACTAAGAAATTGCTCACCAACCGACCAGTCTTACTCCTGGTCTTCCTAGGCTCAGACACATCCCCAATTACATGGGATAAATCATGGCCCTTCTGAACTTGTCTCTTGTCGCTTCTGTGAATTGGCTGAATGGCAAGCGTAGCATCCTTCCCAGATCTAGGAAGATCTGTGTCGTCATCCAACCATGAGTCATCATCTCCTTGATCAGACTTGGTTTCGGATGAGGCAGGTTCAGCAGGTTCAGCTTCATGTTCAGATACCTGCTCAGACAAAACACACCCATCATTCTTGCAAACAAGAGCATCATTAACAGCCACATTTACTGATTCCATAATTTTGCAAGTTCTCTTGTTATACACCCGATAGGCTTGACTATTTCCAGCGTAGCCAAGAAACACACCCTTGTCACTTTTGACATCAAACTTTGTCAAATACTCCCTGTCCCTATAGATAAAGCAGGGACTTCCAAACACTTTGAGATGAGAGATATTTGGCTTCCTACCTCTCCAGATCTCATAGGGAGTCATGGTTGTTCTAGGTCTAAGTATTACACGGTTTAAAGTGTAACAAGCATTGTTTACTGCTTCTACCCAAAAGGAATGATCAAGACCAGATGCAGCTAGCATAACCCTAGATAATTCCACAAGAACCCTATTCTTTCTTTCTACAATGCCATTATATTGTGGAGTGATAGGACTAGAGAATTCATGATGCACACCAAACTCTTCACAATAATTTTCAAAATAAGAGTTTTCGAATTCAGTACCATCATCTGATCTAACTCTAACTATATGCATGTCATCATTCAATTTCTCATTTGTGAATCTCTTAGCAACACTGTAATAATTTTCAAAAGTTTCACTTTTGTTAGACAAAAATCTCACCCAAGTGAATCTAGAAAAATCATCAACAATTACAAGAGCATACTTTCTACCTCCAATGCTTTTAGTCTCAACAGGTCTTACTAAGTCTAAATTCAGCAGTTCAAGAACATGAGTAGTAGGATCAGCATTTAACAAAGGATGAGAGGTTCGAGTCATCTTACCAACTTTGCATTCACCACACATACCTTGGGGCATACCAGCAAGCTTTGGTATCCCTCTGACAGCTTCTTTTGAGGACAGCTTCACTATATCCTGATGGTTCAAGTGACACATTCGTCTATGTCAAAGCTCTAAAGGTTCCTCACAGATCATAGATCTAAAACATAGTTGTGGTGAGAACTTCTCTTTTGCTACAACACAATAGCATTAGAGAAATATTGTTTACTGTAATTTGTAGTCTGAGTCTTGCAATCAAGATGCCAACAAAGGTTTCCGGAGGTATCAACTTCCTCTCAGCCTCGGAAATTACTGGCGCCAAGTAGTTATTGAGGAAATCATTCGAGCCAATTGTTGATAGGTGCATTTTATGCAACATTCTTAATGTATTTCCGACCCTATTTAGCTATGTAATTCCTTTAACAATATTCATTTTACCTTAGTTTGTGTTTTTAGATTGTAAATAAAGCCGAGGAGCACAAAAGAAGCAAAATAGGAGAAATCTGGAAGGAAGAGGAATCCATCATATGGCAAAAGGAAAGAAATCAGAAAATCTGTCACGAATTGTTAGTCAACTTCGATAGAAGATTGTGATCAGCTCATAACGATCCAGGAGATGAACCTTATATCAACGGAAAGCTAGAAGAGTCTAGTTTCTAAAAATTTTCACGGATCATTAATAGCTATTTTGGATAAGAAGTTATGACAATTTGAGTGACCGAAGGTTAGTCTACCCGAATTTCTGATTTGGACCGAAACTTCAATTTCAAAGCCCATACCACATAGGCAAGCCCATGGACGAAAATTAAGGTTCTCTAACCCTAATAATAGTTTCTCATACATATAGGAGAAGTGAAAGACGCAAAAGATATCTCTTCTTGTCCATAGAATTCAGTCCTCTTTGCCGTAGCTCTGCCTCTCCAAGGATCTCTCCCAATTCAGAAAATCATCCTCCTTGCCATGCTCTAGAACTTCCAAAAGCATAGCGTTACTCTTTTTGGGCCGAGACTTTCCCTTGTTCTTCTCCAAGCGTTCTTGAGATCAAAAAGTGTAATCTATGGTTCAAACTCCTGTTTTTAGGTTTCATATTTGTTATTGTCGAATTTCCTTAGATGATTTTATGCATTGGAGTTGGACTTTTATTGAGATTAAGTTATTGCATGAAATTTTCAGATTTATATGATTGAGTTATTCATGTGTTTATGATGTTTGTTTAACCTAGATCATGCCTACTATTGTGTTAGAAAGTTTATGATTCCGGTTTAATTCAATATGCTAATTCGGCCAAGTTAGCAAAGCCATAATTTATGCTAAGCCTCTTCCGGTAAGGGTAGATTAACAAGTGGTAAAAATTGGGATTCATGTGATATGGGTTTCGATTAAGAACATAGATTACATGTTAGGTTGTTAAGCCTCTTCCGGTAAACAAATCTAATATGTTCGAGTTCATCTTTTATGCTTAACGATTCATGTAGTGTGTTGTATGGATGCGCTTTGTATTAACGTGATGCATTGCATGAAATATTCTATGTGTTAGGACTTTTCCAGCGTATGAGACTTGGGAAGATTATATGAGATGCAAGACCTCTTTCGGCTTGTCTTTCAAATTCGTTTCTTGCATATAGTTGGCATGATTCTAAATTTTGGAAATTGAAACATTGTAATGACTTGATTATGTAGTTTGAAAGGTTGTTTTCCATGTGAAAGAAGATGATCGCTTGTATATATTATATTAGTTTAGGTTTATTTATCTTGCATTTTAGGTTAGAAATTATCTCTCAATCCCCCTAATTTAAGGGTGCGTCTATTGCCACCCTATAAACCACTTTTTTCACTCATGTTCTCTTCACACCCCACATATATATTTTTAATTGTAAGTTTACTTTCCATTTACAATACCTAAAATACCCTTTTTCCATTTTGCTTTGTTCACCCTAAATTATTTTTTCACCCTACATATATTTTTTTTCAATTTCAGATTTGTTTTGTTCACCCTACATTCGATCTATTCTCACTATTTTTAATTTTTAATTTACTTTATTCACCGATTTTCAATACACACAATATCAGTCTTTTCCAATAGTCATTGAGCTCTAAAAACAAAATGAAATTAAAGAAAACCATAAGATTAATATTATTTGGGTAAGTGGAATCACAAACTGAACAAAAAAAATCACATTAAAGTATAAATCCTAATTAAAGATTAAGAAAAAACTCTCAAACTTGACAACTCATTGGTATCTGTCGATATGAAGATGCACAATGTCTGTAAACTCTACTTGGAAAAAGCTCTGACACCAATGGAAAAAAAAAACAAATCAAATATATATAAGTGAGCGACTAGACATAAAAATTTATATACAAAATCGATATGAGAAATAATGAGTAAAACAATAGACGAAACATCACAAAGAAAAAAAATAATACAAATAGTTCAACTCATCTTCAGTTGAATGCTAGTGTCTTCTTCAGACTTCATAGAAATATCGAATATGATAAATTATGGGTTAAGGTTTATGAAGTACGTGTTATCTAAAAAAAAAAAAGAATTTGTAATTTTGTAACAACTTATTGTCCTTTGCTGTAATTTTACATTAGGGTATATTAGTCATTCAATAAATCAACAACGTGTGGGGTGAGCAAAGTGGTTTGTGGGGTGACAATAAACGCACCATAATTTAATTGTAAATGTATTTGATTGTATATTTGTAAATAATACTTGCATTTATTAGTTATACTAAATTACTAACGTTTATTTTACAAGGTACCCTCAATCTCCGGCCCAATACTATCCCTACTTACTCAATACTACTAACGATAAAAAAGGTTTATTTGATGCAGATTTTGCACTCGTCAATTGTTAATGAGAAGAGAGCTCCTTCAAGTAGCTTTATTGCTGCAGGAACATGGTGACATAATGTCTTCCCTCGTATTTGCGAAGTTATCTATCTAGATCTGTGCATCCAAGTTTATTCTACCAACCTACCAAAGATTACATACGATTTATATTCATTAGCTTAATGTATACGTTTAATTAGATCAAATGAAATTGGTTGAAAAGCAGAGAAGAATCCATACAAATACTTTTCCTGTTTCATTAAGAATTCCACCTCCACCTGAAGCATAGTTGACACCCCTCAAAATTACTGGCCCAGATGTTGTGGGAGCTAAGTAAGGAGGAGTGAACCCCTTAAAACCCAGAGTCTGACCTGTTAATTAGAATATATCAAAAGAATGATCAAGGACTAGAGAGGAAAGAAAAGCTGGAAGTAGTAGTTAGTACTAGCTAGAACTTGTTACTTGCCAAATAATGTCAATGATGGTTCTTCCATTTGTGTATCTCCCGTTAGGCTTTCCGAGATCGATTCCATTGGGAAGATAATTAGCCTTGGAGAGTGTCACAAGATAGTTGTTGTTTCCGGGTTCAACTAGAGAATCCCCAAACACAAAGTTAGGAGTTTCTTCTGCTGAACATATTCTCCAAAGTGCAAAAATAACGCCAAGAATGAATTTTCCATCTGACAATAAGCCACCCATTACAAAGACCTTGTACGTAAAAGGGTAGCGCCCAGATTTCTCTAAATCAATACTATTCTGCAGATGAAGCTTGAAAGGAGCCACAGCCCGGCCTTTTTATGTAGATAAAATCATACAATCGTTTCATTGATCGAAAACATGTTCTTGTCAATCAGACCAGTAGTATACTAAAAGGGTGATATTTCCATATGAAGTTTGATATAGTAATTCAGTTTCTGCAGTGCTTGTCAATATATTTTGGTTTATTGTTACCTTAAGGTTTAAGATATACCATGGAGTATAGTATACATTTTTTCTTGCAGTTGCAGACTTGCAGGCATTAATTTGGCCTGTTGTTACAATTAATCAGAATCAGAAACCAAGGTATTTCATCCATACATAAATGGGTGAAAACATTGCTACCAATTTGTATATTGGTTGGGAGCAACCTTATCATCATCGATATGAACTTATTAAGTATCTTCTGATCAATAAGAAAAACGACTTTAAAGAACGCAATGACCAACTTGATGTCAAGCTCACATTTACTGAAGAAAACTTGACACGGATTTATGGAAGGTTTTTTGATATTTTCTTGATAACAAGAGTTTACAGATCTACAATATATATATGGCTGAGATGAAACAGATTTCATCTCTTTTACACACTATTACACACAAGTAAAGTGAAGATATACAGTAAAAAGTAAGACATGAAATTAACCAAAGGACAATAGATTAATCCCACTATGTTTCTACTTTCAATACTCCCCCTCAAGCTGGATCAAGAGGATTCATTGAGCCAAACTTGCCCAAGAGTCGATGAAACTAAGCAGCGGAAAGAGATTTTGTGAAAATGTCAGCCAACTGATCTTGGCTTCGAGTGTAAAAAGTTTCAATAACCTTGGACTGGACTTGAGCTCGAATATAATTGCAATCAACCTCTATGTGCTTGGTTCTTTCATGAAAGACCGGATTAAAAGCAATATGCATGGCAGCTTGATTGTCACAATAAAGAGATATTAGTTGACAAGTTGGGGATCCCAATTCAGACAGCAATCCCTTTAACCATATCAGCTCACAAGCAGTGGAAGCCATAGCTCGATATTCAGCTTTGGCACTAGAACGAGCAACCTCTGTTTGTTTCTTGCTTCTCCAAGTTACCAAATTATTACCTACAAAGGTACAAAAACCGGTAGTTGACTTACGATCAAGAGAATTGCCAGCCCAATCAGCACGGTGTAACCCATGATGTCTGTGTTGCCATTTGGTTTCATCAGGATACCTCTCCCAACAGATCCCTTTAAGTAGCGAAGAAGACGCTTGACAATGTGGGCATGAGTCATGGTAGGAGCATGCCTAAATTGACTAACTATACTCACTGTATAAGCTATATCAGGGCGAGTAATAGTAAGATAAATAAGCTTACCAACCAGCCTTTGATACAAACTAATATCCAAGAGGAGTTCACTTGATACATCAAGTTGAAACTTGCTGTCCAGGGGAGCGCTAGCTGGTTTGCTATCCCACATATCTGTATCCTTCAACAAATCCATAACATACTTTCTTTAATTTAGAAACAGACCTTTATGAGAAGTAGCCATTTCTATGCCAATAAAGTACTTAAGTGGCCCCAAATCCTTTATAGCAAACTTGCTATGGAGAGATTGTTTGAGAATGTTAATCTCTTCAACATTGTCACCGGTCACAATTAGATCATCAACATAGATTAGAACTACAAGCTTGCTTGTTGAGCCAATGCGAACAAATAGAGATGAATCTGCATTGCTTCTGCAAAACCCGACTTCTTCCAACACTGAACTCAGTTTGGCATACCAAGCACGTGGAGATTGCTTTAAGCCATAAATAGATTTATGAAGCTTGCAGACTATCTCCGGATCATTAGAATGGGGATGACTAGGTGACAACTTCATATAAACTTCCTCTTCAAGATCACCATGTAAGAAAGCATTTTTGACATCCATTTGGTAAAGAGGTCAAGCATGGTTCACTGCAACAGAGAGCAACACCCTCATTGTGCTCATTTTTGCAACAGGAGAAAATGTTTCCTTATAGTCTACTCCATAGGTTTGAGTAAACCCACGAGCTACTAATCTTGCCTTATGCCTCTCCACAGTCTCATCAGAATGAAACTTGGTCTTATATACCCACCTACTGCCAACAGCCTTCTTCCCTTTAGGAAGCCTTACCACACTCCATGTTTTATTTTCATTAAGAGCATGAAGCTCATCAACCATAGCTTACTTCCACACATCATGATTATTTGTTTTCTCAAAAGTTCAAGGTTCTTGATTATTATCAAGTGCACTCAAAAAAGTAGTATGAGCAGAAGAAAAATTTTTGTAAGATATGAAAGCAGCATTGGGTACCTTGTAGTATATGTCACATAATCCTTGAGTTTTGGTGGGGGACCTCTTTCTCGTATAGGATTTATGCGAGGTAATAAAGCTAGAGGTGGAGAATGAGGTGGAGAAGGCGGCTCAAAGACAGGTTGCACAATGAGTTCAGAATGATCAACATCTGGACCTGGAATCACTACCTCAACTTCTGAAACTGGGGCAACAGTATTGGTAGACTGATTGACATCCCTATCAACAGAATTAATGGAAATTGGAATTGCAACACTAGGATGGAAAGACTGTCTGCTATCCTCATCGACAAGAAGACTGGGAGTTGGAAACAAATCAAATAAAGACTCCCCCTGACTGTAACCATCTGATTTCCCAGCAAAGAAATGAGTATTCTCATCAAATCTAACATCCCTTGAAACAATAATCTTTTTAGAAGAGGAGCTATAGCATTTGTACCCTTTTTGAGTGGATCAATACCCCAAAAACACACACTTTTTAGCCCGAGGATTAAGTTTTCCTCTTTTATTAGCTTGTATGTGAACGAAGCAAACACAACCAAACACTTTCAGGTGAGAGATATCAATCTTCCTTCCTTTCAACACTTCAAGAGGGGATTTACCACCAAGCACTCTACTAGGCAACCGATTGATGAGATAGGTGGCAGTGAGCACACTTTGAGAAAACCTCTTAGGCACATTCATTTGAAACATTAGAGCTCTTGTTTTTTTCTAAAAGATCTTGATTTTTTCTCTCAACAATTCCATTTTGCTGAGGCGTATCAACACAACTTGTCTGATGTAGAATTCCATGCATGCTCAAGTATTGAGACATGTTATTGGACATATACTTAGAACCATTATCAGATCTTAAAATATGAATAGATAATGAAAATTGAGTATGAACAAGGTTATGAAAATCCTTAAAAACATATATGAGTTCACTTTTGAATTTCAAAAGATATAACCAAGTAATCCTTGTACAATCATCTACAAAGATCACAAAATACTTAAAACCGTCATGTGACTCAAGAGCAGTACCCCAAATGTCCGAATCAATAATTTCAAAAGGTTTGTTGGCCCTTGACAGAGAATTTGGAAAGGGCAATCTGGACGATTTTGAAAAATGGCAAACATCACATTGTTTCTCCGATTTACACATATTTAGAAACAAACAGGACATCACTTTCTCAGATGGATGAGCTAGACGTTGATGCCAAAGATTATGGTCGTGTACAGATTTTAAGCAAACTTGAAGACTCTTGGAAGCAAAAGAAGTTTTGGACAGATAATAAAGACCATTCAAAAGGAAACCTGCACCAATTATTTTCTTGGTGACAACATCTTGAAATATGACATTATAAGAAGAGAATATAACAAAACATTAAAATGTCTGTAATTCTTCCAACAGATAAAAGTTGAAAAGGAAATGAAGAAACATACAGAGCAACTGACTCTATAAGATTAGAAAACAATTTAATTTTTCCTTTTCCCAAAACAGAGGCACCATTTCCGTTTGCAAGGGACACTTTGGAAGGACTGGGAAATTGATTAAAATCATGCAAATTTTGAAGTTTATTTGTCATGTGATCTGTAGCTCTTGAGTCTATAATCCAAAAATCATTCTCAACACAAACAATGAAAGCAGTAGACAAGGATGATAGAGTACCTGAAGTTTCTTCATGTGGAACACAATCAGTTTCTGCAAGAAACCCAGAAAATTGTTTAAGGATGGCAGAGTGGCTTTCGCTCCCAAACATATTAGCTTCTTTGCATCTGGTTTGTATTTTCTTCTTACTGAGATAGGCAGCAAACTCATTCCATATGCTTGTAAGATTATCCAGGCGTTTCACAGAAGGCATACTTTCTGGTTTACTAACCTCCATAGAACTAAGACTTCAATTTGGATTTATTCCAACATTGGAAAAAGATGAGGGTACAAGAAACCTCTCAACATATCTCTCTTCCATAACAAGATGAAGAAATCAAAAAATAATAAAAGGAAAAGAACTCTGAACAGATCTCTCTTCCACAGAGGAAAGAAGAAATCAAAAAATAATCAAGAAGAGATACATAGACAGGCCTTGGATTCCTGCTCTAATACCATGAAGAAAACTTGACACATATTTGTGAAAGGTTTTCTGATATTTTCTTGATAACAAGAGTTTACAGATCTACAATATATATATGGCTGAGATGAAACAGACTTCATCTCCTTTACACACTATTACACACAAGTAAAGTGAAGATGTATAGTAAAAAGTAAGACATGAAATTAACCAAAGGACAATAGACTAATCCCACCATACTTCTACTTCTAATATTTACAGAGGCAGCTGCGATCAAACTCCACAAATCAAATGCATCTGTATTCTGTAAAAGCTGCAGATCGATTGGCTTTTGCAACAACAACATATAGGTCCATTGTATCATTATTGGCATGATCAGACTTTCTTAGGTTCTGAAACGTACTCCAAACATTATCTTCTACCTCAGCAATTAGTATTCTTTAGCGTTATTTTTGTGGTATTGTTGCGAAGCCATCTATTGATACAGAAGGACACAACACTTTGAGAGATTTTGGTTAAAAAAAGAAGAAGTTACTTTTAAGAAATTTCATCGATTGTACTTTTTCTTTTGAAATAAGACATGTACGACTGTTTTTAAGTCTTGATAATTAATGACACCACATAGTATTGGAACCCCATATAATAACAGAATTTTCAGCTAAACATATATATTATTATATTATTATATCAAGCATCAATTAGCGAAAAATGCAGCATTGACTACTCTATTCACTTTACATGTGTGGCAATATACCAAAAATATATTGCTCATCATGCAGAGCCATAAGTTGCTTTTTTTTTTCTTTGCAGCCTTTTCACTATGTTGTCACCGGAAAAACATTTCGGTAGCACCTGGTTTCATCCTACTTTTGGGAGGTTGCGAACTTTTAACAAAGCCTAATTAGAGAAGACAAGACACACCAAGTGTGCAGTTTAGGACAAAGCCAGGTCATTTAACCACACTAGGGTAAAGGTCTTTTTACCGGCATATACCCACATCATACAAACAAATAACAATAAAACTAGAAAACTAGAGAACTAATTAAACCCAAGGCCCAATCACAAAGCCCAAGCCCAATTATTCCTGAAAAATTAGCCAACCCAACATCGAGCCCAAATCCCATTGAGAAAACACTGACATGCCTATTACGTAAGCCCAACGCAACTCCAACACTTCTGATGCACCATCTACGGTCCTACGCCGGCACACCATCATCTAGTTAAGGCCCGATCGCCGTCACACCACCCTAGCAGCCGAACCAAACCAAATACTGTATGGGCTGAACATCTCAGATTGTTTCCCTCAGAGATCTCGAGCCAATTACACAGATCGATCCCACCACCGCCACCTAGGCTTCCCAACGCCAGCCATACATGTGACCCGATGTTGGTCTGCCCCTGATGCACTAGGTATACAAGCTATATTGATAAAAGATCTAACTATTGAGATACCTGAGGTATCCAATAGCCGGATAGCCGGATGCATTCCTTCGGCCAAATAATAGCAGGGATAACAAAAGACACTTTTTCCTGCTGCACTCACCACCGTACCTCCCAACTAGGCTGGAAACCTGCCTCGGTGCGGCGAGCCGGCTGGAAACCTGCCTCGGTGCGGCGAGCCGCCATACAAGCATAGAGTAAACGCACACAAATTCTAGGCTTTTTTAAGAAGTATGGTATAATATGAATAGCGAAAACGGGTATGCTAATAGCACCACCCCTTTTTTTAATGAGAACTTTTTTTTTAATTACCACTTGAATGGTCAAAATGGTAGAGAAAACATGAATGTTAATAGCCGCGGGAATGTTATAATAGCACCACCCTTACTTTAATGAGAACTTTTTCTTTGATTACATGAAGAACAAACAGATATGCATGTTCTTAGAGTCAGTCTGACTCTTAAAATTAATTGACATCTCTTGCACCATCGATATTTTTGCTCAACATTTCTGTGATTCTTTCTTGCAGTACAGGTTCTTGCTAAGACCAATATTATTAGAAAGCTAGCATATGCATGTAACGAATAGAATCAAGTCAATCAACATCCCTAGCTTGTATTGTTGTCTAAACGGGTGAAATGGATTATTGTATTAATCGATTATATCTTGGCCTTGCCTGCTTGCCAATCTCCAATAAAGCACAATAAATCTCCATGACCTATATGTGCTTACCCAGTAAACACGTATACGTCTTGGATACAACCTATAAACATAATTGTGGTTTGATTTAGTCAAACCAACTCAAATGAGTCTATTCATAACTAATTTTATTTTTGGCAAACCTCATAGGGGATGAATCGTTATATGCCCTGCGCGTTATGATATTTTCCACTACCAGAACAAGCACTTTAGCTGACGAAAATTTTCGTCGGCCTGTTAGCTTAAGTCGTCGGCTAAGATATTAGCCGACGAGACTTCGTCGGCTATAGTGTCGTCGGGAAAGGGTCGTCGGTAATTTCTTTAGCCGACGAAACCATGTCCCGTCGTCGGTTATTGTCCCATAGCTAGCCGACTACAGAAGACGTCGTCGGCTAGTCTCTCAGACTTAAGCCAACGAGTTTTAGCCGACGACGAGTTGTTTCGTCGGCTATAGGAAGAGACTAGCCGACGAAATAACTCGTCGGCTTAAGCTAAGGGAAAAGCCGACGAGTTGTTTTGTCAGCTATAGATAAGAGAGTAGCCGACGAGCTATTTCGTCGGCTTGTCTCTTCCTATAGCCGACGAACCAACTCGTCGGCATTTCCCCTTAAGCCGACAAAACGCTTAATATATTCGTCGGCTATAGTATGTAATAAAAAAAATAAAAAATAACTAAAGCCGACGAAACAGACCGTACTTCGTCGGCTTTTACAGGTTTAGCCGACGAAACATTCCATAATTCGTCGGTTAAACTCTATTAAAAAATAATTAAAAATATTATAGCCGACGAATTATGGCGTATTTCGTCGGCTATAAGTCCATTTCAGTGTAAAAAAAAAACTCGAAATTTCTAAATTACCATTTCAAGCAAGCTGCAAAAAACACAACAACAATTCCATATAACCAACAACAAGCACATAAAAGTATATAATTCATCAACTACACAAAATCTAGATCATCTAAATTAATATCCGGTTCTGGGGGCTGCTGCGGAGCTTGCGGCGGCTGGGGTAGCGGTATGGGTGGAGGCATGGGTGGAGGCGGAAGTCCCTAGAGCTGGGCAGCTGTAAAGTCCTGCATATACTAGAACATCTGCCGCTGCTGGGCCTGCTGGATGGCATGTACCTCGGCATAATGGGCTGCCTGCGCGGCGTTATAGGTTGCCTGCGCGGCATTATAGGCAACATGAGCAGCTTGCTGTTCCCGTAGTCTCTAAAGTCCCGACTGTAGCAGCTGAGTCGTCCTGGTGGTCGTGGTCCTGCTGCTGGTCGAGGCTGCCTTTCGTTGAAATCCTGGAGTGGTCTTCAGGACCCCTCGCCCTTCTTTCCTAGACCTCGGCAGTAGAAGTTGTTTGCTCGCGGTGGGAAGGCTGTGCCCATGATCCTCGCCCCAACCGTCGGATCCGAAGTGTCGATCCGGGACATGGCTTCGGACATCTCTTCCTCCTGCGTGTCCGGCCATGTCTCCCTCACTATAGCACTCATCACCTCGTCACTAGCCTCCCTCACCTTCACCTAATTGGATAGGAAAAAAATTATTAATTAACATTTTGACATATATATAAGTAAAATTAAAAATTTAAAAACGTAAGATGACTTACAATATCCTCTTGGGCGTCAGGATATGCCTTCTCGTATGTATACACGTACGGGTTGACCTCTAGATGTTCCCTGGCCGCCTCGTCCATGAAGACAGCAAACGGTCTAGAACAGACATGATGGTTCCTTGTGTTGCGTTGTCGGTTCTGAGCGTTCGCCCGGGAAACCGCCTTCAAAGAAAAACTAAACTATTAGTAAAATATTTAAAAACGCACGTACTTAATGACAAATTAACTAATTAATTTATTTAAATACCTGTTTACGAGGGTTGTTGAATTCTGATGTCAGAAGCCAACGCCACTCATACTCTCTGTACTGGAACTCAGCAGGGGTACCAGAACGTGCGTTCCCGTGCGTAGTCCAATGGGTCCGCAACTCATTCTTCCACTCCTTGTACCTACAGATACAACAAAAATATTAGAAATATTATTAATATCACATACAATTTTGTTTTTTCATTAACTTTCCAACGTACCTTCCCCCATGCACAA
This sequence comes from Fragaria nilgerrensis, assembly GCA_010134655.1. Lineage (NCBI taxonomy): Eukaryota > Viridiplantae > Streptophyta > Magnoliopsida > Rosales > Rosaceae > Fragaria > Fragaria nilgerrensis. The sequence continues at coordinate 25,035,027 of CM020980.1, forward strand.
CGTCCGCCCAGCTGCTCTTCAAGGGCTCAGGAACCTCAAACCACACCTGCATTTAACCGTTTATTAGTTTAGTTTTTTGAGAAATCTATAATGTAATACATAATATTATTGAGGCATTTTGTAAACTCACCGACATCGCGTTGTGGACCATGTCCTTAACCTCCTGCGGGACCTCGCCCCAGTCTGACCACAACATAGGGACTCTATCCCTAATGAGCGCTCCCACACGGCCGGAGTACGTCTTTGACTTCCCGCCCGATACTATGTCGCCATCCCCGTCAGTACCGATGACAATCCTCCTTGAGGTACCGACGATCTTCTCGAGAGCCTTCCCTGTGACGGGGCTTCTCTTCTTTTTTGCCAGCTTCGCTCCGACGGTGCCTATCACATGATAAACCAAATTGATTATTAAAATTCGACCATTATAATGTAGTAAATCATTCATCTTTCATTACCTGAGGGCGATGCGGCGGACGCGACGGATTCCGTCTCCGATGATGATGCCCTCGTGGAAATAAGAGGCGTATCAAAAGACAAGAACCGGTACGCCCCTGATGGAGCCATTGGCGGGGGCAGTGGATAAATCGGTGTCCTTGAGTCATCGACTGCAGGTATGACCGGTATCATCCGTGGTAGGAATAGGTGAGGCGGCGGCATCTGTACCCTAGATGACCCACTATCCGAAGATGCATGTACTAGAGTGGGCGCCAGGTGTATCTCAGGCATACGGGATGCAGACACCTCCGTCTGGGGCTGAGCAAACAACTGCCTCGAGGAATGAGGGAAGCCCCGCTGTCTCGATGAAGGGGGCACCTCCGGTTGCCTCTCCGCCGTATGCAGAAGGCTCGCATGTCTAGCTGTCATGCGGCCCTGAAACAACGTCTGAGGGTTGCTAGAGGTTCCCTCAAACGATTCAGACCTTTGGCCCTTCGAACCCTTCGTCGATCTAATATTACCGCTCATCCTGTTTAAAATATTAATTTGAATTAAGACCACAAAATCAAAAAATGTAAACTCATTCAATTAGTCAAAAAAAAAATATATACACTTCCTAAATACAAATTTTCACTTCCTAAATACAAATATACACTTCATAAATAAAAATATACACTTCCTAACAACACCACAACATTACAATTGACCGGAAAATCAAAGCAAACATAAAATACAAAACAAATATACACATTTTCTAAATACTAAATAAAAATATACCCTTATTAAATAAAAATATACACTTCCTAAATAAAAATATACACTTATTAAATAAAAATATACACTTCCTAAATACAAATATACACTTCCTAACAACACCACAACATTGCAATTGATCGGAAAATAAAAGCAAATACAAAATAAAACTAAAGCTCAGAAATGTACTCGAGGAGGTTTTAGCCGAGGACCGGAGCAGCAGGAGGAGGAGGCTGGAGCAGCAGGAGGCCGGCCGGCCGGAGCAGGAGGAGGAGGCCGGCCGGACAGGGAGAGGGAGCGGAGGCGGAGACCGGGAGAGGGAGAGGGAGAGGGAGAGGGCGGCGACCGGGAGAGGGAGCGGAGGCGGAGGAGGGGAAATTCGGAGAGGGAGAGGAGGCGGAGGCTAGGACTTTCAACCAGACGAGCGTTGGGTTATACCCGAAAACTTTAGCCGAAGAAATTATTATTTCGTCGGCTAAAGATAATAATTTCGTCTGCTAAAATAATAATCTCGTCGGCTAAACATTTGCATTCGTCGGCTAAACATTTGACATTCGTCGGCTTAACCTATGAAATTTGTCGGGTAAACCTTTGAAATTCGTCGGCTTTATAACTTTTTATACATTCGTCAAACTGTGATTGTGATTGTGATGATCAAACTTGAGAAACGGAAATCCGACGGTCAGATCTGACAATCATGATAAAATACATGTATGGGAAAAAATTCAACTTGATCCAACAAGGTTAAGTGCTCGATCCGAACTGTCAATCTCGTAAGTCAAACCCCTAAACGCATGGAAAAGGTCGTTGGACCTTCTAAATTTCGTATTTTGGTCGGACCTTCAACTGTAAATAGTTTCAAACCGATGAGACGCAACAAGTCGTACAAAATTTTACGCAAAATAACCACCGAAGATATGGCTACTCATAGGGAGAAAGAATGAAAAATTTCATTGACCGCAACTATGCACCGACACTTTACCGGAATACTGTGATTTTTCAACCGTGGACGTATTTTACCATTCCGGTCATATCTTATTTCACGACTTTTTTACGTTTGAAGGATTTACGTATAGTTTGTTTTTGAAACGCAACATTTACTTAACACTTAGTAAATAAGTTATACAACATTAGTAGGCATGTTGTGGTTATGATGATCAAACTTGAGAAACGGAAATCCGACGGTCAGATCTGACAATCATAATAAAATACATGTATGGAAAAAAATTCAACTTGATCCAACAAGGTTAAGTGCTCGATCCGAACGGTCAATCCCGTAAGTCAAACCCCTAAACGCACGGAAAAGGTCGTTGGACCGTCTAAATTTCGTATTTTGGCCGGACCTTCAATTGAACATATTTTCAAATCGATGAGACGCAACAAGTCGTACAAAAATTTTACGCAAAATAACCACCGAAGATACGGCTATAGTATGTAACTAGAAAAAGTTAATGGTTTAGCCGACGAATACTCTAATACATTCGTTAGCTATAGTATGTAATAAAAAAATAAAAAAATTAATAAAGCCGACGAAATATTAGGGTATTCGTCGGCTAAGATGGTTTTAGCCGACGACTTCTAATATACTTCGTCGGCTAAGATGGTTTTAGCCGACGACTTCCATTTCAATTTGTCGGCTATAAGTCCTTTTAGCCGACGACTTCTAGTATTCTTCGTCGGCTAAGACGGTTTAAGCTGACAACTTCTAATATTCTTCATCGGCTAAGACGGTTTCAGCCGACGACTTCTAATATAATTCGTCAGCTAAGATGGTTTAGGCCGACGAATTATTTTGTATTTCGTCGGCTTAAGTAAAAAAGTACAAACCCTAAAATAGAAGGTTTAAATCATACTAATTTCCTGTTCATATATCACCAAAATTCATATAAAATAACAGAAATATGAATTCAACATATGTAAACTATAAATTAAGGTACTACAATCTTTTTTATTACAAATTAATGTATTACATCATCTAAATTAAAATTAATTAAGGCTCGTAATCGGAATCATCCGATGAGTCTTCTTCGGTGTCAGAATTAATTTCTGGTAATCTATGCATTTCCTCATCGCCAGAGTCTTCGTCTGTTTCTTGATTTGGATCAACATCAATAAGCCTTGGCTCTTCATCACGAATTTGCACCCAACGACCCGCTTTAAAATTATTAAGGCGAACGGTAGAGGAATTAAGAATACCTATTGCGTTGGGCTCTTGATACGCAACATCGTCTTCCTGATCTTCGGCCTCTCCAAGTGTAGCCGCCCGATAAATATTTCGAGGGTGCACAAGGTTGACTACTTTCCACGCGTCACCCTTAGCAAGGTCATCAAGATAAAACACTTGTTTTACCGATGTGGCAAAAACGAACGGGTCATCTTCGTAACAACTTGTAGCAGTGTTCACCGATAATATTCCGTACTGATCGGTCTTCATGCTCTGCGGGCTAGTATTAAACTATCTACACTTGAAGAGGTGCACTGTCATGCCTTCACCGTAAACGAGTTCCACCACTAAATGGAGAACACCATAATAGTCAACTCCATTCCGTCCACCATGCGCCATCACCCCAGAATTATGTGTTCTCCGTCTGCTGTCTCTCTGTTCACATATAAATTGCACGCCATTCACCTTGCACATTGGATAAACTCTTGACATTATCGGCTTCATCACTAGAAGTCTTAGTTCGTGCGACCAATTTGAGTGACCATCAAATTGAATATGGTTCATCTGCAACCAACCATTCAACTGTAAATATGGATAATTATGCAATAAACATAAATACGTACAGAAATATTGAATTAAGTACCCAGCCGCCAAAATAGTTTACGAACTCCATGATAGTGTGACAGGAAAGAGACGTTGTAGCAGGATATGACAGTCATGACTCTTCAACCCGTACATCTTATTGTCCCGGAAGTTCACACACCGGGCTATATTTCCTGCATAGCCTGAAGGATACTTCACACAACTCATCCACCTGAAAATTACGTTCTTCTGGTCAGGCTTCACGGTGTAAGGAGCTTGAGGCATTTTTCTTCCCTTCTTTCAACCACAGATGTCTTCTTAATTGTATTTTTTTTAGATCAATGCGTGCCTTAGGACCATCTTTCGTCTTCCCCTCCAAGTTCAGCACTGTGCCCACCACACTGTCGTAAACATTTTTTTCTATGTGCATCACATCTAGGTGGTGCCTAATCAACAACTTACTCCAGTATGGGAGTTCTCAAAATATGCTCTTATGTGTCCAGAATTTGTACTTGTCAGGTCTTTCAGGTATTGCCGCAACAATATTGAGATGATTGCTGAGCTGCCCAAAATCGTACTCATTAAGCACTGCTAAAATTTCTTCTCCCGTCCATCTTTGGGAGGCACACCGTGTTCTACGGTCCCATCAAATGCCTTGTCATCACTAAGGCACGGTGACCCAATCTGCATATCTTGTTGCAATGACTGCTGCTCCCCTCATCACTAAGGCACTCTGGACAAGCCTTGTATCCTCTAACAACGTTGCCCGACAACATCCCATAGGCAAGAAAATCACTGATGGTACCAACAACCATGACATGCATCTGGAACATCTCGTGCATGCACTTGTCATAAGTGGGATGACCAACTTCCCACAAAAACTGAAGCTCTTCAATCAAAGGTCTCAAATACACATCGAGACACTTCCCTGGATAACCGGGCCCCGGAATCAACAAACTCAACATATTGTATTCCTTCTTCATGCACATCCATGGAGGAAGGTTGTACGGTACCAAAATCACCGGTCATACACTGTATTGAAGACTCATGTTGCCAAAAGGGTTGAACCCGTCGGATGAGAGCCCGAGCCTCACATTTCAGACCTCTGAACGCAAAATGAGGAAACTCACTGTCTATATGCTTCCAAGCCTCTCCGTCAGCAGGGTGTATAAGGGTATCTTCGTCATGCAATTCCCTATCAGCGTGCCATCTCATAGCTTTGGCCGTGTGTGAAGACATGTACAACCGCTCCAGCATATCCCTCAACGGGAAATACCGAAGTACCTTCACAGGTTTCCTATTGCCTGCAGGAGTCAGCTTATACCTGTCAGTGTGACATACCGGACATGCGTCAAGCTCACCAAGGTCATTCCCTTCTGGATCTTTACCCCAGAAGAGAACGCAGTCATATCTGCATGCATGGATCTTGATGTAGAAAAGCCCAAGATCTTTCAGGATACATCGGACCTTACGATGAGTGGTAGGAAGACGATGACCGTGGGGCAGCATCGAAGCAGTGTACTGTAGATAATTATCAACAGCCTTCACGGTCGATTTTGTCTCAACCTTAATCTTCATTACGTCCATCACACTTTCAAGAATGGTCTTCTGACAACCGGGGTACACAGGGGTCTGTTGGAAAGCAAGCAGTTTGTTGTATTTTTTAATACCAACAGTGTTGACAGCTCTAGGGAAGGGCTGCACTGGGTCAGGCATATACTGTCCTTGAGCGCATACACCGCTCTCATAAGGAAACATGTCGTTGATGAATGCCGTTGTTAGATCGTTAGATGTACTGTCTGTCTCATAAAATTGGCCATGATCATGCGGACCCCCTGATGATGTTTCACCGTGATATAACCAACATGTGTACTTCTCCCAAACCCGTTACTCCTCAGGTGCTGCCATACTTTGTCAATGGGAAATCGATACATATCGCTGCGACACTATATTTCGTGCACGGGCAATAGAAAATTGTATTCCCGTTAGCATTAGCTAGCGCATATTCCATAAAACTCATAACTCCTGCATCATATCTTTTGTCCCATTTTGGAAGCGAAATCCAACTCTTATCCATATCCTGAAAATATAACAAAATATATATGTATAACGCTAGTTAATTATTAATGAAATTTCATGTCATATATAAAATTTCAATTCATTTAGTATATATTCTACGTACTACAACTAATTAATAACAAATTAATTAACACACACATATATATATATACTTAATAATTACATAACAAGCTACATCATCAAAAATCATCAGACATATATACCATCAACACAATAGAAAAATTAACAATATATATATATATCTACTACTTACAAACAACTTCATATATATTAGATCAAATCATCAACCAAATCTAGCAACATATAGATATATATATATATATATATATATATATATATATATACATCCAACATACTCAAAATCAATCAACTCATGACAATATTATATATCAACATCATCACAAAATCATCATCAACTCATATATATCATCAACAACTTCATACCATATCAACACAATATTATAAATTAATTAACATATATATATATATATATATATATCTACTATTTATTAACAACAAATTAATTCATATATATTATCAATTCAAATCATCAACCAAATCGATCAACATATATATATATATATATATATATATATATATATACATCTAACGTACTCAAAATCAATCAACTCAATCACACTCAAAATCAATCAACTCAATCACACTCAAAATCGATCAACTCAAATAAAACTCAATTAATCAACATATATATACATATACGTACCTATATATAGCTCCACAAACTAATTATGGACAGATTTTGACAACACCCAAACTTTTTCTCCCGTTTTTTCTTCTCCCGTTTTTTTTCTCAGATGAGCTGCTGCTGCTGTTCAGATCTGCAAATATAAAACACTTTAGCCGACGACATATTAATTTCGTCGGCTAAACTTTTAAATATTTCGTCGGCTAAAGTTCACAGACTATAGCCAACGAAATAAATTCTTTAGCCGACGACATTTTAATTTCGTCGGCTAAAGTTGACGATAGCCGACGAAAATTTAAATTAGCCGACGAATGAAAATTTCGTCGGCTAACGTGAACTTTAGCCGACGAAAAATTCATTCGTCGGCCTGATTTTTTTATTTTCGTCGGTTAAAGCCTTTCTTCTGGTAGTGTTCCTCAATTCATGCTTTCCTGGATCACTTAGGAGACTATCCATCTGTCATTCTCTCTACGCTAGTATGTGTGTGCTGGGCACGTGTGCCTTTTAAATGATGTTAGGGTTTATTAATCACGTATTCTGAGTTAATGAAAGGATTAGGATCTGTATTAGCAACTGCCTCTACGTGGATGACACGTGTCCTTATCTTGTTGATTACTGGATGGGGTTGAATTTGTGCTAGCAGCTGCATGTACTTCAGAGTCCCTATCTTTTGCAGTAGGCTCACGAATTGCGCTGGCATGGATCTCACTTTTACGTGCATCTTCTATCATTTCATTTCACGTACAAATTAAGTTAACTAGCTAGAGACATCAGTAAATGCTGACTATAAGCTTCAGTACGTGAAATCAAGCTAACAGTAACAATTATTTATAATTTCTCACTCTACAAGACTACAAGCATGCATGAAGCATCTCTCACTCTATATGACTATATTGCATTACAAGTCTTTCTAACAACGCCTTGATCCCCAGTCAGAACGCCAGAGCGAGAGAGCTTGACGAAGGCAGAAGAAAATGCTTCAAAGAAATAAGCTTCATTATCAGAAAATAGTTGGACCACTGGAGCTGTGCGCGGGTCCATCACCATTTCAGCATCAACTTGAAGCACCCCGTGGCCTCCGAATGCATTTTTGTAGTAATGGTTGTCGAATGCAGCTGCAGTTGGATCATTTAGCACGAAGGTTAAGTTTGATGCTGAAGACCCTTGAGGACAGTTTAGCCTTAAGAATGCTTCAAACCCAGGTGTGATCGCGCCTTTTGTTAGCCCCTCTCCTGCTTCGTTTAGGCGGTTCAGGACATTCAAACAGTGTGTTACTCCTAGTGTGTGCGCACCTGAAGAAAATAGATATTTAGCACAATGGGAAAAACATAATAATGCTGTCAAAGTTTGTGCATTCAGCTTCATCAAGTACCCAAAATGGCGACTGATTCTTCGACTGTCATCCCATGTTTCGAGAATACTTGAAGCGCGCCATCAACACCAATATTCGCTGCAGGAAGCGAAGAATCGGCAAGCGTAGAGCTTGGAGCAACAATGGAGTCTCTCCTTCCCAAAGGAACCTTAATTTCTGGCCCTCCTGACAAATGCACCGCCTCCCGTGCCGCCATTACAAGAATGTCAGCACAAGAAACCTGCTGAGGACATTCTGCTTCAACCAATGCTTTCAGAAAGCCGATTGTCTCCCTCTTTTTGACACCAAAGTTCCTCCCCGAAGCCATCTCCGAAGACGCATATCCCTCACTAGAATCCACAAGAATCGAAGCGTCGCATCCCTGTATTTAACACAAGATGTCAATATCAAGCATCGTGCTTTAAAGAAACAACGAAACTTGGATATGGTAATTAAGCTCAAGATTAGGCTTGTAGCTCAAGTAATTGAAAACAGTGAGACCTGAACTTGGCAATCATGGAACATGAGCCTCAACAAAGCTGCCGGAGTAGTCGGATCAGAGAGAAAGATAGGTCCGAGGGCAGTTCTAACAATGTCCTCAGCTTGTGGGCATGAGGCCTCATAGAAATTATAGGAAAGCCCTTCTCCTCTAGCCCCAATGCTGTTAAATAGCAGCAGACATATACCTGCCACTATAGCTCTGGGATCCATAATCGTACTATTTCTGCTTATTCTGATCGAGTTAATTCTGAGGCGAGCTCAACCAATGCAGATATATATAATTGAACACTGTCATCACTCTTTGCCTTTAGTGGGACTAGGAGAGGGGTCAATTTGCGTATGTTGGTTAAATGCAATTCTTGACTTTGTACGACCTTTGATAACTGCTAATGCACCGATCGATCACTTGTATAAAACCAGATGTGAGACCTTTTAAGTTAGATGAATTATTGGAACAAAGATGGGTACTACAGGTACGAAGGTGTGCAGAACATGAATATGCAATCATGCATGGACATATTTTCTGTCAATTATATATTTGTGCTTGCCATGAAAAATAAGTAATTGCCTCATTTTATTAGTTTATTCCTTTCTATACTTCAATAGTTTATTCCTTTTCCAGCTCATTTAGCAACCAACATAATTTCAGAGCTCTACTTACAGTTCATCACGTACTAATAATGTTTCTATGGGAATGTGGAATTGCTCAAATTGACCCAAAATTTGCACCATATCTGTATCTTCTAGCTAGGGCAGCTCTAATTGACAATGTCCTCACTGATATTTCTATGTCACTAATGTTCCCATAGCTTGATCTCCGGCCACCCTCCTTTGCTTGTAGTCCCATTTAACTTACACTTATGAGATATATCCAATCTGATCAATAATCTCATGCTGTTCAAACAAAATTTAGTAGAAGAGCTAATATTGCTTAATTAAACATAATTAGCAGAGAATGTAATGGCAAAACAAGATTCCCTAGCCTCCTTCATGCATGTAATGGTTTCTATTCCTACTCAAACTACTGAAACTAGTGATATTTTTTTCCGGTATACATACATACATATATATATATATATATATATGTTCGATCGATGCAGAACTACTTGTGAGCTTAGGGGTCGATCGGTATAAAAACAAGTATATGATAGTTACTGAATAATAAAGCTGGCGGTGGACTAGGAGACCTACAGATCCAATTACTAAATATCAGAATTTGCTACAGAAAATATAGTATTTGTACATGTGATCTTAATGGGGAGAAAAAGAAGTATCAGCAAACTTAAACATCTTAGGTATTCTTGCCTTCTTGGTTGTAAATACCAGAAGATATGACTACCACAGAAGCTGTGAAGATCGATCACATGCCACATTTATGAACTTGATTGGTCGAAATCAGCAACTTGCGTTGATGGCTCCTACATAATTAATCAATCTTGCTCACTATATAGAACGGCAATGTCAAAATCAGCTCGATGAATCCTATCCTCACCCCAGTTTTCTGATTCTGTTCGCATAAATCTAAGGGGATTGAGGTTTTATTACTCCCTGCACTTGATGATTTCCATGTTTAATTTTTTTGATGAAACAGAAAATGACATGGTAACAACAACCAGAAAGGTGTAATCAAATGCTTGCTACATTTATATGGTTTGATTTCGTGGGGTCAAAAATGACTTGTGACTACCAGAGTAATGTGGGTGGCAATTGGCATGCATCATTCACATGATGGATCTAAAACCACGCCCAGGAATTAATCCATGCCATGGTAGTCTAATAAGTTTCATCAGCAAGAACATCATGAACGTAGTGTCACATATCATTAGTGCAGCTAGATGTGCTCTATGTCATGGATTTGAGTACGTAGTTTCTATTAAATATCTATGCCAAGTCATTGCATTTGAAAGGACTTCACCAACATTCTGATAGTCTTTTCACCAAGTATATACTGTAATTTTTTTTATGAGTATGACAGGAATTGAATTTATATGAGTATGACATTGCCTACGTTTACTATGTTTTTTTTTTTTTTTTTGAGGCATTTACTATGTTAATATATGCATGCATGAATGCAGAATCAGTTGGTCTATTACTCTTAACAGCAGTAAAAACGTGTCATGTGATCGAGTTATGAGTGTTATAATGATAGAGTATGATGTATCGATCAGTATAACATTCAAGATTAATGGAGAGTGAGCTTGCAGGCAACTGTATTTGCTAACTCTCGGGGTAGGTTGGGTCTAAAAGCAAAGATGATCCAAAGCAGCCTGACCTAACCAATATGTGTCAACTACTTAGGATTCGGGTATAGACTTCTGGGCAGAGTGTTCATGTTTGGCTCGAGCCTAACCTATGCTCTGCTAAAATATTTGTGTTGTTTTCAAATAGGTTATGGGACTGCCGGATCACGGGTTTGGGCACGAAACCGGCGACGTCATTGATCTTGAGAAGCTGGATTTGGGTCCTGTTTGCTGCTTTTTGTTAATGTATTTTTGGGCTTGCCTGGTTTAAGCTCATCTATATTTGTTTTTCTTTGTTCTTGACTCAGTGTGTTTGCGTTGTGTCTGTGTTTTGTTTGCTTATGTTGGTTTAATATATTAGCAAGCTATATATTACTTATTTACTAAATTATTTTTGACTAGGTATTTAGTCGAGCTGAATGTAATTGACAAATTATTCTCGAGCTAGGTATTTGGCAATGGGATCCCCTTCCATGTGTTAATGCATGGGACATTAAAAAAAAGATTCATTTTTTGATCCAGTTATTGTATGTAAACTCTGAAGTCATTGCACACGTGATGTTCGAATAAGAAAATCAGACATACAATAGTAAAATTTATGAATACCTATAGTATAATTTTGGGAAAATTCCCATCCACCGTGTTGAGGCCTAAAAATCCAACTAGCAGGCCCAATTAATTTGTCAAGCCTGATTCATGTTTAAACTGAATTCTACTCACAAACATCATGTCATGCACGTGGACCCAAGCCACATTCATGCACTTAGGGCTTACAGAGGGGATGTGGTGTGGAAGGTAACAGATCCCGTGAGACCCATCATTAAGATGTCGTTTATCAATAACTTTGGACTTGAGACCAAAGATGAACAAAGTCTTAATATGGGCTAGTGAGAGATCGAAATTAAAACCAAGCCTAGCAAAATCTTTAACTCATTAGACCTATCATTTTCCTACCTAAAGCCCAAGCCCATGTAGTCTGAAACCTAACACCCAACGTCAACTTTTGCTGTTGTAAATCTATACTCCAATGTCAACTTTTGCTGCTGTAAGTCTATATTCCAGATTTTTGGCACTCCCAAGAAATCTCGTCTGTCCCCAAATCTCTATAGTATCACAGCAGCAGGCTATCGCCCTAGACCTACCATCGCCACCCTTATGTCTCCCCTTCACCAATTTTCTTCCATGGGGGAAACCACCCACCAAAGCTTGGAAGCCACCTGTTCAAAACCCTAAACTCTAATCCAAAACTGAGAGGTTTCTCTCAGACCCTTTGATTTCCAACAACAACTACCCTCCTTGATCTTGCCTATAAAAAGGGTAGCTCACTGCTGCTGAAGATCATGATGGACAACCCAGAAAAAACTCGAGAGATCATGCTTTATCTCTAGAACCCTAGCCCCCTTATTTTCAGTCAATTCTCATTCCATAAACCCTTCATAACCCAAAATCAAGCTCTCTCACTAAACTCACATGCTCCCAGCTCCCCCACTATATCAATCTGGAAGTCTTATTATCTTTTTAGAACCACTGCCGTTATAGTGGAATCGCTGCTGTAACTGCGATTACTGCTGTTGTTACATCAAACAAACTGCTGCCGTAATGAAGAACACAACAGCAAGCTTCCTAGGATTCTCAATCTTTCGAAGCTTTATGGGCCTAGTTTCCGCTAACTCAGACGGAGGGGACGACATTTTGGGCTCGGCCATGCGTGTCTCACTGCCGTATAACCCTTAATCAAAAGTGCCCTCCACATTTTGGCGACTCTGCTGGGGACTAGGCTGTGTTTCTACCTGAGCTTCCTTAACAACAACACTCTTTACTCATGATATCTTTCATGCCAGCTTGAAACCACTCATGCTTAATTTACCACTGATAATACTTCTCAGATGCAATCAAGAGGAGATGTTTGGATGAACATGCCAAAAACTCATTGCAACACAAGCTTCTTGCTTATTTTGTTTCCTGTGATACCTCAATTCATGAGCTCTAATAACAAGAATCATGAATGTTGTAGAAATCCAATTTATTCAATATTCAAGCTTTAATATTGAGTGAAGAAATCCATACCCCTATTATTCAAAGCTATCTCACCTCTTACACTTTAGCAAAACCAAACAGGCCACTGCATAACTTTATCGTCAGTTCATGCTTTTGTTCCATATCTGATAGGTTGAACCTCGTGACTAAGATTCCAGCAGCTGATTTCTTCCTTGCTAAGTATATGTCAAGATAATCTCTCTCTACAATTACAGCTGAGAACAATTTTTATACACCCTGCAAGCATCACAACTATTAACACCACAAAACTATCTTGCTTCCAAGCATTTCAAGCCTAATTACCATATTTTATCTTTTCATAAGCCCTACAACATAAAATCCTAGTCCCTATTTTTGTTCATATCAAACAATACTCAAATTTTGAAGATCATCTAGCTATACCGATTTCCTGCTCTTTATCAACCACAACCTCATTGCAAACAAAGGCCTAAATCAGCTCAATATACTCATCCTTAAGCCATCACTACTAGAAAAACTGCATCATACAATGCCTATCAGACAACGTATAGTTACAACTCGTCGTGTGATTGATTTTTATCTTTTTAGATGTCAGTTTTCGAATAAATCGTCGTGTGAATGTATAAAAATTTGAGCCCAAAAACTAAAGTACCAACATGTAAGAATGATACGACGTTTTGTAATAAAAATATGGTGTGAGTATATGTTTTTGCAGCAAAACCATGTCAGCCAATATTTCCCTCCAACTTTCTCCCCAAATTTAGCCCCAAACTTAGAGAGGGAATACGAACTTTGATGGAGGCAATGCCAAATCTTAAAATTTTAGACATCAGACCACATTTTTTGGTTTTACATTGTGTGATTTGGTGTCGAAATGAATGTCAATTGACTGGCGCTTTCAATCTGCCACCTTCCCCCCACATATTTTCAGCCTAAAATTAACTCCCCCCCTCCAAAAACGTACATATGCCAACACTTGCATATGTACACGTGCACCTTATACACGTGCACACTCACAAAACCCAAAAACCAAACACCAACTGCTCGACAGCTCTTAAGAGCTCTCGACCACACTCTTGAGCAAAAACCCAAAACACTCGCATCCTCGTCTACCTCTCAAAAACCCAAACACCTCTCAACAGCTCTTTCAACATCTCTCAACCGTCAGAGACGATGAAGAAGCTTGACGAGCCCTAGCCTCTGTTTGGATTCATCTCAGATTTGGTAAGCCCTAGCCTCTCTTTATATTCGTCTCTCATAAATCGATTTTGATTTTGATTTCGTCTCTCATAAGCCCTAACCTCTGTTTGAATGTTTCTATTTTGATGTAGGTGACTTGGACTACGATTTCGATTTTGATTTTCTGAAGATTGTTTCTCTCAAGGTAATTGTAGGGTTTTCATATTTGAGTTTTGGGTATTTGATCTGTTGTTTCTGGTTCTACGTTATTGATTTGGGTTTTTGGTTTTCTGGTTTTATTCGTTTTTTCTGAGTTTTGGGTTAATGCTTTGCTTTTGTTGATGTATCGTTGTTTGCATGTGTTGTTGACGTTTTCCTAATATTCATGTGCTTCTGTTTTGCCTCGAGGACCCTATATTCTCTCTGCCGGCGATCTCACCTCTCTGCCGTGTAACACACTCTTCCGGCAAGTGGATTCTTTTCTCTTTGTCTTATTGGTTTCATTTTTGCTGAAAAGTTTTGATCTTTGGTGTTGGGTTTTATGTAAAGTTGGAATCTTTGTTTGTGATGGACTTGTAATAGAATCAAGGGCTTTGTGGGTTTGTTTATGTGGAGAAATTGATTGATTTTGTTTGGCTTCAATGGATTTCTAGGGTGGACGTTATCAGAAACTTTGTGGGGTTGTGTTGTTGGGTGAGTTTGATTGAGTTTTAGTGAGCTGGGGGTGGTTGTTGTTCAATTGGGGATAGTTTTATTTGGTGGAGTTTGAGTATAGGTGTTGGAGAGTTTGTGGGTTTTGAGGGGAGTTGTGATTTATGGAGGCTTTTGGAGGCAAGCCTCCGAGTTTGTATGGTCCTATGGTGCCGGATATGGAGGCAGTTGGGAAGAGGAGTTTGGAGTGGGATTTGAATGATTGGAGATGAGATGGCCATGTTTTTACTGCCACTCCTTTGAATTCTGTGCTCTCGAATTGTAGGAGTAGGCAGTTGTTTCCGATTGGGCCGGAGACTCCATCCAATGTTGGTTGATCTAACAGTAGTTCTTCTGGTTCAGATGAGATTGGTCTGGGGAATGAGAAAGGTAAAAGAGAATTGGAGAAGAGGAGAAGGGGTGTGGTTGTAGAAAATGAAGAGGTTGATGATGAAGCTGGGTCTCTTAATCTCAAGCTTGGTGGGCCTTATAGGAATTTGTTTTATAAATATGATATACATACAGAAGTGGGACCTTAGTGATTGAGCTCCAGGAATAGAGTTTGGTTGTTTAAGTTCCTCATTATGATATACAAAGTTTAGAAATATGATATACAGAGCTTTGTGCATATACCTGTTTATTATTATTCATCATTGGCAGGCCCGTATGTTTAGTAAAATGCAGTGCTTGAGATTCTGAACCTGTACATAATCTTTTCTTAACAACTGATGTCAAATGATGGCAAGATGAAGTACTCCGTCATGGCATCATAAAAATACAAAACTTTGACATAAAAGTTGAGATGGGGAACAGGATGGGTGTATACTAGGGTGCAACATGTTGTAGCATTTGTTTACAATGGTTTGTTCTCTCTCATTCTCTATCTCATCAACATTTATAGTTTGTATAAGCATATTTGTAAACTGTGTGTACAGAATTATGCGTTATTTAGGTAATCAGTTATTTCTTGGTTAATCCATGTAGCATTGACAAAAGTCACAAAACACTAGTCCTTTGATAGAGAAGGCATTTTGATTAGTTATTTCTGTCTTGCAGGTCAGGTTGTCTTAGACACACCCTTACCTTTAAGAAGCCATAAAACATGCAAGGTCTCATGCATCAAACCAATTGCTGTTTCTTTATCTGAGAGAGCTGAATTTATAGTGAAAGGTTTTAATCTTTCTAGTTCCACTACAAGGTGTTCTTCACGTTTCACTGTTTCAATAATACCTCTTTACTTTGCAGATCTCTCTTGTGTTAAAAGTTGTTCAGAATTAATACCTATTAGCAATTCAACACTAGTAGGCAATACTAAATTCTAGATTTTGTCAGGTTACTCTGTGCTCTAGAAGGGAAGTATTTGACCCAAGAAACTTGTCATGATTTGATGGAAGGTACTGATACAACTAGTGAGCATGATGAGCTACAGTGCCTCAGATTCTCTTGCTCTATCCCAAATGTTACTGGCCGAGGATTCATTGAGGTGCGGCCATGTCTTATTTATTCATTTATATTTTTATCATTATACGAAATTCTGTGAATCGAGCACTATGACTGAAAAATATATATAGTTCTAGCAGTGAATCAAGGCTGACTTTGTATATATATATGTTAGTTGTGGTGTTTAATATTGGTGTGTTTATACATAGTTATAGTGTCATTTCAAATTTTAACTTTGATCGCAACAAGAAATGACCCAAAAAGATTAATTGGAACAACATGAGAGTATGCTTTCTATTTATTTGGCTTTTGATAATTATTAGTATGGAAATATAACTACGTTGTGGATTGATGGTGAGTGTGTGTGTCTACTTCAGGGAATCCCAGAACAAAACGATACCACATCATGCGGCTATTATGCGATGAGATACATGAGAGATATTGTCTTAGATACAGAGTTGGCATTTGCAGATATGGTAACTAAAATCTTCCATTTTCAACTCCATTGTTAGCAAGTTTGCAAGTTTGCAAGTTTAATGTCAATCAAGTTCCAAAGTGACATGTTGGTTTAAATTGTTACAGTGGGCTTCTAGGACTGGGAAACCATATCCTTATGAGCAAGTCAAGATTGATGAGGTGCGTGAGGAGTTAGCTGGTTATGTGCTCAAGAACATGATTGATTAAGCTGCTCAAGGATTTGCTAAAGCTCTGAACTGCAATATATATAGCTAGGTTGGAAATATGTTTTGGGCAATATATATAGCTAAGTTGGAAATATGTTTTGGGTCGTTTGAATATGTACATTGCAGGATGTATTTTGGTGTTGAAGCTTCTTGAATGTGTGCTCCTTTTGTGGATACAATGGTAGTTTTTGGAGTTTCCTAAGTGATCTTTCTTTTGAAAGTACAATATTATCTAATCTAAATCCATTTAGGTACTGTTCATATGGTCATTTTTGATTTATATGCATTTCCTGTATTGATTGCACTGAATCATATGACAAATGGAAAACTAGTCAGAAGTCGCTTTTCTATCATATGTAGACAATGGTTTGGAAATGCCATAAGCTTAAAAACGACTTGTGAGTCCATATCATAATACAGTTCTAATAACAACCGTGGTATGACAAATGATTACACAATTATTACTCATAAAAAGCGTGATGTGAGTGTATGTCACAAGACACAAAATCTGCCGATACGTTGTCGACATATGTTGGCATCACATGGCTGTCGACATATGTCGACAGCAGTCAGACAACGTTTTTTGGCCGTGGTATGTCGACAGCAGTCAGACAACGTTTTTTGGCCGTGGTCTGATGCCTTTTTTGTGGTAGTGCATTCTTTCTGGTGAAAGTAATTTGAAGCCTACACTACCAGAAGAAAGACTTTAGCCGACGAAAAAAAAAAACCAGGCCGACGAAGCATTTTTTCGTCGGCTAAAGTGGACTTTAGCCGACGACATTTTCCTTCGTCGGCTAACTGAAATTTTCGTCGGCTATGGTAAACTTTAGCCGACGAAAAAAAACGTCGTCGGCTAAATAATTTATTTCGTCGGCCATAGTCTGTGAACTTTAGCCGACGAAATATTTAAAAGTTTAGCCGACGAAATTAATATGTCGTCGGCTAAAGTGCTTTATATTTGCGATCTGGACAGCAGCAGCTCATCTGGGAAAAAAAACGGGAGAAGAAAAAACGGGAGAAAACGTTTGGGTGTTGTCGAAATCTGTCCATAATTAGTTTGTGGAGCCATATATAGGTACGTATATGTATATATATGTTGATTAATTGAGTTTTATTTGAGTTTATCGATTTTGATTATGATTGAGTTTATTGATTTTGATTATGATTGAATTGATTAATTTTGAGTACGTTGGATGTATATATATATATGTGTTGATCATTTGGTTGATGATTTGAATTGATAATATATATGAATTAATTTGTTGTTAATAAATATTAGTAGATATATATATGTTATTAATTAATTTATAATATATTATTGTGTTGATATGGTACGGTATGAAGTTGTTGTTAATTAATTTGTGTTAATATATATATTATTGTGTTAATATGATATGTGTGCGTGTTAATTAATTAGTTATTAATTAGTTGTACGTAGTACGTAGAATATACACTAAATGAATTGAGATTTTATATATGGCATGAAATTTCATCATTAATAATTAGCTAGCAGCGTTATAAATATATATTTTGTTATATTTTCAGGATATGGATAAGAGTTGGATTTCGCTTCCAAAATGGGACAAAAGATACGGTGCAGGAGTTATGAGTTTTATAAAATATGCGCTGGCTAATGCTAACGGGAATACAATTTTCTATTGCCCGTGCACGAAATGTCAGTGTCGCAGCGATATGCATCGATTTCCCATTGACAAAGTATGGCAGCACCTGAGGAGTAACGGGTTTTGGGAGAAGTACACATGTTGGTTATATCACGGTGAAACATCATCAGGGGGTCCGCATGATCATGGCCAATTTTCTGAGACGGGCAGTACATCCAACGATCCAACAACGGCATTCATCAACGACATGTTTCCTTATGAGAGCGGTGTATGCGCTCAAGGACAGTATATGCCTGACCCGGTGCAGCCCTTCCCTAGAGCTGTCAACACTGCTGGTATTGAAAAGTACAACAAACTGCTTGCTTTCCAACAGACCCTGTGTACCCCGGTTGTCAGAAGACCGTTCTTGAAAGTGTGATGGACGTAATGAAGATTAAAGTTGAGACAAAATCGACCGTGAAGGCTGTTGATGATTATCTACAGTATACTGCTTCGATGCTTCCCCACGGTCATCGTCTTCCTACCACTCATCGTAAGGTCCGATGTATCCTGAAAGATCTTGGCATTTCCTACATCAAGATCCATGCATGCAGATATGACTGCGTTCTCTTCTGGGGTAAAGATCCAAAAGGGAATGACCTTGGTGGGCTTGACGCATGTCCGGTATGTCACACTGACAGGTATAAGCTGACTCCTGCAGGCAATAGGAAACCTGTGAAGGTACTTCGGTATTTCCCGTTGAGGGATAGGCTTGAGCGGTTGTACATGTCTTCACACACGGCCAAAGCTATGAGATGGCACGTTGATAGGGAAATGCATGACGAAGATACCCTTATACACCCTGCTGACGGGGAGGCTTGGAAGCATATAGACAGGGAGTTTCCTCATTTTGCGTCAGAGGTCCGAAATGTGAGGCTCGGGCTCTCATCCGACGGGTTCAACCCTTTTGGCAACATGAGTCTTCAATACAGTGTATGGCCGGTGATTTTGGTACCGTACAACCTTCCTCCATGGATGTGCATGAAGAAGGAATACAATATGTTGAGTTTGTTGATTCCGGGGCCCGGTTATCCAGGGAAGTGTCTCGATGTGTATTTGAGACCTTTGATTGAAGAGCTTCAGTTTTTGTGGGAAGTTGGTCATCCCACTTATGACAAGTACATGCACGAGATGTTCTAGATGCATGTCATGGTTGTTGGCACCATCAGTGATTTTCCTACCCGTGGGATGTTGTCGGGCAACGTTGTTAGGGGATACAAGGCTTGTCCAGAGTGCCTTAGCGATGAGGGGAGCAGCAGTCATTGCAACAAGATATGCAGATTGGGTCACCGTGCTTTCCTTCCATATAATCACGATTGGCGGTTCGATGACAAGGCATTTGATGGGACCGTAGAACACGATGTGCCTCCCAGAAGATGGACGGAGAAGAAATTTTAGCAGTGCTTAATGAGTACGATTTTAGGCAGCTCATCAATCATCCAAATATTGTTGCAGCAATACCTGAAAGACCCGACAGGTACAAATTCTGGACACATAAGAGCATATTCTGGGAACTCCCATACTGGAGTAAGTTGTTGAAGGCACTTGTGTGATGCACATAGAAAAAAATGTTACGACAGTGTGGTGGGCACTGCTGAACACGAAAGACGGTCCTAAGAAACTAAAAAAAATGCAGTGACATCAGAAGAACGTCCTTAACCGTTGACCAGAAGAACGTAATTTTCAGGTGGATGAGTTGTGTGAAGTATCCTTCAGGCTATGCAGGAAATATAGCCCGGTGTGTGTGAACTTCCGGGACAATAAGATGTACGGGTTGAAGAGTCATGACTGTCATATCCTGCTACAACGTCTCTTCCCTGTTTTCATTCGACCGTTCCTTCCCCGTCAGGTGGTGGAGCCGTTAGTAGCGTTGGCAAAATTCTTCCAGAAGTTATGCACACGGGAAGTGAAAAAATCTAACCTCCGGGAAATGCAAGAGGACATCATTGATATCATGTGTAAATTTGAGAGGATATTTCCTCCAAATTTTTTTGACATCATGCCTCACCTGATGATCCATCTTCCGAGCAATTGTTGCTTACCGGTCCAGTACACTACACTTGGATGTATCCCATGGAAAGGTACGTTTTTTACACCTGAATTCCTCAATCCAATTTTTCTATATACATGTTCAATAATCATAACACTTTGCAACTTGATTTATAGGCAACTTGGAGACTACAAAGATTATGTGGCTAATAAATCCGCGCCTGAAGGATGTATAGCTGAAGCATATATTGCGCACGAGTGCGTCACCTACATGAAGTTGTATTTAGGAGCGTTGAAGGAAACAGACGAAGCCATGCCGGTAGATGTACCGAAGTTCACTCTTTCCATACTCTCCAGTGATGTTGAAGTTTATGGAATTTTGCCAGACTCCTACAAGTTGCAACCACATGAGCTAGTCATTGCCCACTGGTGGGTATTGATTAACTGTCCAGAAGTTGAATACTGGAAAGACATCCATCTATATTGTCCAGACATTCAAGGTGATCTCGAGTACCACAACAGGGAGTTCGCAAATTATTTTGCGGCTGGGTACGTAATTCAATATTTATGTACGTATTTATGTTTAGTGCATAATTATCTATATTTACAATGTTAAATTGTAAATTGCAGATGAACCATATTCAATTTGATGGTCACCCAAATTGGTCACACGAACTAAACTTCTAGCGATGAAGCCGATAATGTCAAGAGTTTATCCGATGTGCAAGGTGAATGGCGTGCAATTTATATGTGAACAGAGAGACAGCAGACGGAGAACACAGAATTCTGGGGTGATGGCGCATGGTGGGCGGAATGGAGTTGACTATTACGGTGTTCTTGATTCAGTGGTGGAACTCGTTTACGGTGAAGGCATGACAGTGCACCTGTTCAAGTGTAGATGGTTTGATACTAGCCCGCAGAGCATGAAGACCGATCAGTACGGAATATTATCGGTGAACACTGCTACAAATTCTTACGAAGATGACCCGTTCGTTTTTGCCACATCGGTAAAACAAGTGTTTTATCTTGATGACCTTGCTAAGGGTGACGCGTGGAAAGTAGTCAACCTTGTGCACCCTCGAAACATTTACCGGGCGGCTACACTTGGAGAGGCCGAAGACCAGGAAGAAGATGTTGCGTATCAAGAGCCCAACGCAATAGGTATTCCTAACTCCTCTACCGTTCGCCTTAATAATTTTAAAGCGGGTCGTTCGGTGCGAATTCGTGATGAAGAGCCAAGGCTTATTGATGTTGATCCAAATCAAGAAACAGACAAAGACTCTGGCGATGAGGAAAGACATAGATTACCAGAAATTAATTCTGACACCGAAGAAGACTCATCGGATGATTCCGATTACGAGCCTTAGTTTTAATTTCTTCGGATTAATACATTAATTTGTAATAAAAAAGATTGTATTACCTTCATTTCTAGTTTACATATGTTGAATTCATATTTCTGTTATTTTATATGCATTTTGGTGATATATGAACAGGAAATTTGTATGGTTTAAACCTTCTGTTTTAGAGTTTGTAATTTTTTTACTTAAGCCGACGAAATACAACATAAGTCGTCGGCCTAAACCCTCTTAGCCGACGAAAGTCGTCTAAGCCGACGAAAACTACTAGAAGTCGTCGGCTAAAATAAATTATAGTCGACAATTGAAAAGGAAGTCGTCGGTAAAATAACTTATAGCCGACGAATTAAAAGGAAGTCGTCGGCTAAAATAACTTATAGCCGACGAATTGAAAAGGAAGTCGTCGGCTAAAACCATCTTAGCCGACGAAGTATAGTAGAAGTCGTCGGCTAAAACCATCTTAGCCGACGAATACCCTAATATTTCGTCGGCTTTATTAATTTTTATATTTTTTTATTACATAGTATAGCCGACGATGATTTAGGGTATTCGTCGGCTAAACCCTAAACTTTTTCTGTTACATACTATAGCCCTATCTTCGGTGGTTATTTTACGTAAAATTTTTATACGACTTGTTGTGTCTCATCAATTTGAAAATATTTTCAGTTGAAGGTCCGGCCAAAATACGAAATTTAGACGGTCCAACGACCTTTTCCGTGCATTTAGGGGTTTGACTTACGGGATTGACCGTCCGGATCGAGCACTTAACCTGGTCAGATCAAGTTGAATTTTTTCACATACATGTATTTTATCATGGTGGTCAGATCTGACCGTCGGATTTTATTTTCTCAAGTTTGATCATCACAGTCAGAACATGCCTACTAATGTTGTATAACTTGTTTACTAAGTGTTAGGTAAATGTTCCGTTTCAAAAACAAACTATACGTAGAACCTTCAAACGTGAAAAAGTCGTGAAATAAGACATGACCAGAATGGTGAAATACGTCTACGGTTGAAAAATCAAGGTATTCCGGTCATGTCTCGGTGCCGATAGTTGCGGTCAATCCAATTTTCAATTCTTTCTCCCTATGGGTAGCCCTATCTTCGGTGGTTATTTTGCGTAAATTTTTATACGACTTGTTTGTGTCTCATCAATTTGAAAATATTTTCAGTTGAAGGTCCGGCCAAAATACGAAATTTAGACGGTCCAACGACCTTTTCCGTGCATTTAGGGATTTGACTTACGGGATTGACCGTCCGATCGAGCACTTAACCTGGTCAGATCAAGTTGAATTTTTTCCCATACATGTATTTATCATGATGGTCAGATCTGACGGAAGGATTTCCGTTCTCAAGTTTGATCATCACGAGCAGCAGTCACAGTTTGATGAATGTATAAACAGTTTGTGTTTAGCCGACGAATTTAAATGTTTAGCCGACGAATTTATTATTTCGTCGGCTAAAGTGTTAGGTTAGCCGACGAAATTATTACCTTTAGCCGACGAAATTATTATTTCGTCGGCTAAAGTCTTCGGGTATAACCCAGCTCGACTGGTTGTATGCCCTAGCCTCCATCGTTTTCCTCTCCCTCTCCGAAATTCGCCTCCTCTGCCTCCGCTCCCTCTCCCGGTCGCCGCCCTCTCCCTCTGCCTCTCCCTCTCCCTCTCCCTCGACCTCCCCTCCCTCTCCCTCTCCCTCTCCCTCTCCCTCTCCCTCCTCTCTTCTCTCCCTCTCTCCCTCTCCCTCCGCTCCTCTCCCTCTCCCTCTCCCTCCCCTCTCCCTCGCCTCTCCCGTCCCTCTCATCTCCGGCTGGCCTCCGCTCCCTCTCCGTCTCCCTCTCCGGCCCCCTCCTCCTCCTCCTCCTCCGGCCTCCTCCTCCTCCTCCTCCTGCTCCGGCCGAATTCTGCTGCTTCTCTCGGTCCTCCCTCCTCCTCCTCGAGTACGTTTTTTTGAGCTTCGGTTATTTTTAATGTTGTGGTGTTGTTTGTATATAATTTGTTTGTATATAATGTTGTGGTGTTGTTGTGTCTATTTGTTTTAGGAAGTGTCTATTGTTATTTAATAAGTGTATATTTGTATTTAGTATTTAGGAAATGTATATATTTGTTTTGTATTTTGTGTTTGTTTTGATTTTCCGGTCAATTGCCTGTTGTGGTGTTGTTAGCCGAAGTGTATATTTTTATTTTTGAAGTGTCTATTCGGCGTGCCCCTCGTCTTTAGGCGTGCCCCTAGTCTTTAGGCGTGAAAATTCTTTTTAGGAAGTGAATATATTTTTTACATTTTTTCCCTGAGGTTTGCATTTTTTTGCTTTTGTGCCTTGATTCAATTAATATTTTAAATAGGATGAGCGGTAATATTAGATCGACGAAGGGTTCGAAGGGCCAAAGGTCCGTATCGTCTGAGGGAACCTCTAGCAACCCTCAGACGTCGTTTCAGGGCCCTATGACAGCTAGACATGTGAGCCTTCTGCAGACGGCGCAGAGGCAGCCGGAGGTGCCCCCTTCATCGAGGCAGCGGGGCTTCCTTTATTCCGCGAGGCAATTGTTTGCTCAGCCTCAGATGGAGGTGTCTGCACCCCGTATGCCTGAGATACACCGGGCGCCCACTCCAGCTCCTACTTCTTCGGATAGTGGGTCATCTGGGGTACAGATGCCGCCGCCTCACCTATTCCTTCCGCGGATGATATCGGCCATACCTGTAGTCGATGACTCAGGGACGCCGATTTATCCACTGCCCCCGCCAGTGGCTCCATCAGCGGCGTACCGTTCGTGTCTTTTGATACGCCTCTTATTTCCGCGAGGGTATCATCATCGGAGGCGGAATCCGTCGCGTCCGCGTCCGATCCCTCAGGTAATGAAAGATGAATGATTTGTTTTGTTATAATTCTCCGATTCCGATTTTAATAATCAATTTGGTTTATCATGTCATAAGCACCGTCGGAGCGAAGCCGGCAAAGAAGAAGAGAGGCCCCGTCACAGGGAAGGCTCTGGAGAAGATCGTCGGTACCTCAAGGAGGATTGTCATCGGTACTGACGGGGATGGCGACGTAGTATCGGGCGGAAAGTCGAGGACGTACTCCGGCCGCGTGGAGCGCTCATTAGGGATAGAGTCCCTATGTTGTGTCAGACTGGGGCGAGGTCCCGCAGGAGGTTAAAGACATGGTCCATAACGCGATGTCGGTGAGTTTACAAAATGCCTGAATAATATTATGTATTACATTGTAGATTTCTGGAAAAACTAAACTAATAAACGGTTAAATGCATGTGTGGTTTGAGGTTCCCGAACCCTTGAAGAGCAGCTGGGCGGACTTTGTGCATGGGGGAAGGTACGTTGGGAAATTAATGAAAAACAAAACTGTCTGTCATATTAATTATATTTCTAATATTTTTGTTGTATCTGTAGGTACAAGGAGTGGAAGAACGAGTTGCGGACCTATTAGGACTACGCACGGGAACGCACGTTCTTCTACCCCTGCTGAGTTTTCAATACAGAGAGTACGAGTGGCGTTGGCTTCTGACATCAGAATTCAACAACCCTCGTAAACAGGTATTTAAATAAATTAATTAGTTAATTTATCATTAAGTACGTGCGTTTTAAAATATTTTACTAATAGTTTACTTTTTCTTTGAAGGCGGTTTCCCGGGCGAACGCTTAGAACCGGCAACGCAACACAAGGAACCATCATGCCGGTTCTATACCGTTCGCTGTCTTCATGGACGAGGCGGCCAGGGAACATCCAGAGGTCAACCAGTACGTCTATACGTACGAGAAGGCATATCCTGACTCCCAGGAGGATATAGTAAGTAATCTTTCATTTTTACGGAATTTTTAATTTTACTAATATATATGTTAAAATGTTAATTAATAATTTTTTTCCTATCCAATTAGGCAAGGGTGAGGGAGGCTAGTGACGAGGTGATGAGTGCTATAGTGAGGGAGACATGGCGGACACGCAGGAGGAAGAGATGTCCGAAGCCATTTCCTGGATCGACACTTCAGATCCGAGGGTTGGGCGAGGATCATGGGCACAGCCTTCCCACCGCGAGAAAACATTTCTACTGCCGGGGTCTAGGAAAGAAGGGCCAGGGGGTCTTGAAGACCACTCCAGGATTTCAACGAAAGGCAGCCTCGACCAGCAGCAGGACGACTCAGCTAGAGTCGGAAGTTGAGAGACTACGGAGAGAGCAAGCTGCTCAGGCTGCTCATGCTGACGCTCAGGCTGCCGCTCATGCCGCCCAGTTCGCCGAATATAGATCCTATACTAGAGCCCTACATGCCGCCCAGCATGCCCAGCAGAAGCAGATGTACCAGTACTTCCAGGATTTAGCAGCTGCCCAGCTTCAGGGACTTCTACCTCCGCCCATGCCTGCGCCTATAGACATACCTGAGCTGCCGGAATCTCCTCACCAGCAGGCCCCAGATCCGATATTGATTTAGATCATTTAGATTTTGTGTAGTTGATACCTTATATAGTTTTATGTGCTTCTTGTTGGTTATATATATGGAATTGTTTTGGTGTATTTTGCAGCTTGCTTGGAATGGTAATTTAAAAATTTTGTGTATTTTTTTTTATACTCGAATGGAGTTATAGCCGACGAAATACGCCACAATTCGTCGGCTATAGTATTTTTATTTTTATTTTTATATAGTTTAGCCGACGAATTATGGCATGTTTCGTCGGCTAAACTCACTATAGCCGACGAAAGAGGCTCTATTTCGTCGGCTATAATTATTTTTTAATTTTTTAATTATATACTTTAGCCGACGAATATCTCAGTTCCGTCGGCTAAAGGCTTGGAGTATAGCCGACGACGTGTTGTGTCGTCGATTTAAGTCTGGGAGTATAGCCGACGACTTAAACCGTCGTCGGCTAAAGTCTGGGGTATAGCCGACGAAAGATAGAGTCTGTTTCGTCGGCTTAAATTCATGAACAAAAGCCGACGACCAAATGGTTCGTCGGCTAAAGTATGGACAATAGCCGACGACGGTCTATGGGTTCGTCGGTTAAAGTCAGCGCCGAGGACCCTTTCCCGACGACACTATAGCCGACGAAGCCTCGTTGGCTAAGAGTTTAGCCGACGAGTTAGGGTAACAGGCCGACGAAAATAATTCGTCGGCTAAAGTACTTCTCCTGGTAGTGCTAGTATGAAATAACCTATATTCAAGCATCATGCAAACTTCGGGGCTTTGCTTATGAAATTCGAAGCATGCTGTGATTTAAGTCATGATGACACAACCCATCTCGAATTTCACCCTAAAACCCGGAGTAAATCGTGCGGGGACCACCTCCAAGGAAAGATTTACCGCAAAATTCGGTACAACCTCCCTTGAAAATGGACAACCCTTCTAATAGAAACCTGCAAACACGTCTAAAGGTTCTAAATCCAACCTTATAGACTCCTGGAGCCTTCGTGCTCCCCATAAATCACAACCTCTCCCAATATAGATTTACTAATCTAACAAGATCCTATAATAAACACCACATATTCAGAGCAACTATATTTGAGAGGAAATGAACTATAAATAAATAGAAAAGAGCGGAAGCTATACTATTGACTATACCTCTTCTCCATATACGCCCGATCTCAACTATGCAATCCTACAGACTGGGCATTTTAAAACGAAGGGCCCAGGGAAAAACTTTAATAATTTAGAGTGAGTGGACAAAAATAATTTAATAACAAAATATTTATGTATTCCCATTTTAATTTCATAGAAAAATATACTGCATGCGGCAGCTCAAAAACGCTCAATTCATAATCTGACAATTTTACGACTATCACTAGCTAGTCACCAACTCAAATAAAATGAAGCCTCTCTGGCTGAACTATATATAAACATATATTCGTATGTATCTACACTCGGTCAGACTCCTTGTATGAATCCTAGAAACAATTTAGAAAAATAAAAATTCATACAAGGCTACAACGCTGGCGTCTAACGCGCACGTTGCGCCATAATGGTATTTTTTTTCCTCATTATGACCGAAAATGGACGGTGTATAAATACGGTGGACTCCCTATATGAAAACCTAAATAAACCGAAAAAGAAAGAAGTTTTCATATAGGGCTATGACGCTTGTGTCTACACTCACGACACGCCATAATGGTATTTTACCTCATATGACGGATCAAGCACGTATGGCTAGCTAGCATTTATATACATACTATACTCATAAAATCCAAAATATATATATCCACCGAAAATCTCATTTTCGGGATCTCTCCAAAGGAGGAAAAATTGTCAAATAGGCGAGAAATCAATAAATCTCATAAGAAGAAATAAATGATTAATAAAATCATTCATCGCATGCTTTTTATTTAAAACAAAGGTCCACTCACACTTTAGGCCTAAGCCTGACGTCGATCCGAGGTCTCTCCAATTTGAGTCTCATCACGTCCTGTTCCAAATATATAATTAATTTCCCAACTAAAATCCAGTATTTGATAAAATAGGCAAAATTAATCGAGAGCCATAAATACGCTCATCATTGCCTAAGTTCGATATTCTTAAATCGAAACGATCTAAACTTTAATATCATACTCGGCAGTCGTAAATACACACCTTTTCCAGAAATTGATTTAAATCCTACGGTCGGATTTTACATTATTTAACCGCCTAAATACCAAACTTCAGGAAATTCACAATCTATTCAAAACTCGTCCGAAAATTCCACAATTCACTCCATTAAATTCCTCTAATTATTACACATTTAAAATTATGCAAAATCCCAAAACGGGCGGCGGCGCGGCGGCCGGAGGCCGATTCCGGCGACGTCCAAAATCTACCAAATTTTAACAGTAGCTTCCTCTCAACATCCCAAACAACTTTCATAACTATCACTAAGTCCAATTTCAAGCCTAACTAGGTCAATCGAACGAAAACATCCTAAAAGCCCTAGAATTTCAACTTCGAATTTCTCCCTACCGTGCTCAAGAGGGATCGCCTTTTGGAGGGGTTGTTGCACGGGAGGAGAGCTACAAAACGAGCCAAAGATCACCGGCTTTGGTGGCCGGAGAGGGAGCTCCGGCGAAAGGGGCAACCGGCTGCTAGGGAGTTTCCTCCCCGTTCGGCGGCGCAACCGCCCGGTCACAGTCTAGGCGAGGAAGAGAGGCGGCGCAGTCCGAACGGGACCGTGCGGCGGCCTGGCTTGACCGACGCGTCGGTCGAAGCTGGAAGAATCCGCAGCGGGGAAGAGAGGGAGAGCATCGAGAGAGAAGAGAGAGAAAGAGAGAAGGGAGAAGTGAAAAGAAAAGAAAATGGGTTTTGGGCCTTACACCAACCCGCCCAACTCATATAAAATACCCAAATCTAAATTTACACCCCCAAAAAATAATACCCTAATAAAAATTACATTTTACTAGCTAAATTTTACTATTTATACCGTCGTTACATTTTTTCTCCTACGAATAACTCTCCGAAATAATCGTCCCTCAAAACCCCTCTAGGGACCAATTAAACTATATCTCAATGTCGGAAACGGTAAAATTCTTATTATAATCAAGCTAGTAAATAAGATAAAATTTTTACGGGTCGGGATAACACATGACCTCCTCATTTTCACGGCAGCATTCTATGCACATATTTCATGCTCTTATTCCATGGATGCATGATATCTTTCCTTAAATCATCTAAGCCTTGATGTCACAGTAGCACCAACACAGTCAAGCAGCACAACAACAAAGTTCAAAGTGATGCAAACAAGTTCAGGATGAACAGACCTTTTGTTCTTCATTTTGAAAAACCCGCATTTGATTTCATACTTTCCAGTCCCTTGTGAACCTCTGATTTACATCAAAAGGGATATCAGGGACACACATATTTTGTCTATCTCCTCAAAAGCCATGCATATTTAGCTAATGAAAAGTATAAAGCCATATTTTTTCCTCTTCAACTCATTGTTTGAGACTTTTCCTGAAACTATATATCTTTATCTCAAATCATGCCTTACAAGTTCAAGTTTTATACCTGAGAGTTATGGTATGATCCCGGGGGCTACCTTCTCTCGTGCTCCAACACATATTAAGCTAATGTCTATTCATCATCGTTACATTCGCCGTTGTGAGCGACTTGTTTATTACACCCCTGCAAACAATATAATCATTAGGTATACATAAAGTCTTGCTGTTCTTTTTTAGCCACCTTTTTTTTAACCATTTCAAGCCTATTTGACATACCCTATCACCAAATCTTACCAAGAAGTACTCAAGTTCTAGAGATCTCTACCTATATCAATCTATTTGTCTAGATAAAAGTCCTCTCACAAAAACAACATGCATATGCTCTCTTATCTAAATCCAAGTAATTTCACAGCAATGATCATAAGCACAAGCACCTCACTTTTAAATGATACTCATCACCGGTAAAACATATTATGGCCTAAATTCATGAAGTCTCATGCCCTCTCAAAAAAAAAAAAAAAAAAAAAAGAAGAAAGTGGGTTGTGTTACATTCAAATTAGTATTCATGCCTAGTCCAATACCATATCACACAAACAACATTATCATTCTCATGCCTATTCAGATGACTTGATAATGAAACAGCAGCATGCGAGCTTCTTTGGGGTGATTAATATGAATCGAAGAAAGTTAGCATCTGAGCTATACGTTCATACCTGGGGGCTGCTGAGATTTGCATCTGGGAAGTAAACTTGTTTTCAAGTTTTCAAATTACTGATGCTCCTATAACGAAAACCAAAGAAGTGTGTCATGACCATGCTCAATTTCTATGGAAATAAAGTGAACTCAAGCTAAGCATGTTCAAATGCAAACCAAGCAACGAAAAGCGTCACCCAAGGAAAAAAAAAAGGGGGTGGAGAAGTCATAAATGCCTGATGCAGGCATTTATAATCCAACAAGCATTATACAAGTTTTTACAAATACAGTCTTATATTTTACAAACGCAGGCATTTAGAATTCAACAAGCATCTACAAGCTTTTACATGTACGATTCCAAGCTTCACATCAAGCATATACATATACATATACGTACTTTTGACTCAAATTCCAACCAAGCATATAGACTTCCTCTTTTTGCTCCACCATTACATATACATATCCAAAAAAAATGCTACCTATACAAAAATCCAACAACCAAAGTCATACTTTGAGCCTTCATTACTCTTAACAAGCACCTACAACCATACTTTGAGCCTTTTACACATGCATCTAAAGCCATATTTTAAGCCTTATCACTCTACAGAAGCATCTGTAGCCATATTTCAAGCCTTATATAACTCCAATCAAGCATCTTCACCGAATTTAGTGTCAATTCTTCACAAATTTTTATCATATCTATTGCGTCAATCCATACAACCATTCTAGATATAATAACCAAGTCGACCAGACCAAGCAAAAAGCAATTTTGAAGGAAAGAGCAATTACTAGATCCCGATGGATCTCAAGCATATTAGTATCAGGCGCAAAAGCAAAATTTACAAGCCTAGTATGCAAACAAGTCTTTCAAGCATACATCTCAAGCACACTTTCACCTTGTTGAAGAAAAAAATAATAGAGGAAGATCATAAGTGTGTTTCTTTGCGTCAATAAAGCAAAATGGATTAATTTAGTCCTTGCATAGAGGCCGAAGCATCCAAGCAAAATGGTTTAAGCATGCAACTCAAGCGATGTGCCAAGTGATTCAAGCAAATCAAGTTGCTTATGTTCCTTAACAGTTTGAAGAGAATTAAAGGGAAAGCACTGCCGAACCAAGCCAATATCACATATCCTACCTACTCATGATCGAGTTGCTAGCAATGAAATCATGCAAGTCACAACTATGACAACCATGCCAAGCATATAAAGCCCTCTCTTGCAAAGCTCATGCCTATAACATACTCAAGTCTGATCGTAACAAGTTCAATTGAGCCAAAAGACAAGCCAAGCAAATATATTGGACAATAGTAAATCGAATCAAGCAATGCCAAGCCGTGCAAATCATACAATCCAGCCAAGCAAAGTACTAGTCTAAGTGTCAATGACACGTTCAGGCCATGCTAAGAAACTAAAATTCACAACCAAGCTGAGCAATACCATGCCATATTGTCCTTTTTCACAAAAAACATCAGTAAATATAAGAGGCCATCAGAAAGAAAATCAGGTCAGGAAGGCTAGATACATCAATCCCAGCAATAAACAAGCTATGTTTATGTGATAACGGCAGCGAATAATACAAGCCACACAATTCATATCACTACCAAACTCAATCCTATACAAGAAATTCATATTCACATACTTTCAATCAAGCGTGCTGTGATTACTGAGCAAACCCAAGTCTCACCAGCAAGCATAAAAAGCTACAAGAAATTCAAATCCCAGCAGCAAATTCAAATCACAGCAGCAAGTATAAAACGTGCGATCTCACCATTGAGCAATTACAAAACCCAGCAGCAGGGATAAAGTGTTTACACCAGAAGAAAGATCTTATCCAAGGAAACAACTTTATATAGAAGATTCTTATATTGATACTCACCTAGATATGCAGCGATCCAACCTAGAATGCTAATCCCAGCAGCAATCAAAGCAAGGACGAAGCAAGCAATGTCTACAATACCCACTTTCCAGCAGCAATCAAAACAACGATGACCCACTTTTAAGCAGGCCATTCGTGCTTCAATTCCACAAAGTAGAAATCTGACGACATATAGAGACATGTATTTCAATATAGACCAAGAGATACCTGAATTTGAAATTTAATACATTGAAGAAGTAGAAGCCAAACCAAGCGAAGAAGCTGTACTTTGTAGGAGGAATTGGATTCAGAGCAGCAAATGGCTAGAGAACGTGCTTAGAAAAGATGACGTTATCCTACTACATTCAACAATTCAGGCCTTAAAATTTAGTGTTGATTATCTGGCCCATTCTCATGCTTTCATGGTCCATATAATCAAAGGGGCTAATGTTGAGGCCTAAAAATCCAACTAGCAGGCCCAATTAATTTGTCAAGCCTGATTCATGTTTAAACTGAATTCTACTCACAAACATCATGTCATGCACGTGAACCCAAGCCACATTCATGCACTTAGGGCTTACAGAGGGGATGTGGTGTGGAAGGTAACAGATCCCGTGAGACCCATCATTAAGATGTCGTTTATCAATAACTTTGGACTTGAGACCAAAGATGAACAAAGTCTTAATATGGGCTAGTGAGAGATCGAAATTAAAACCAAGCCTAGCAAAATCTTTAACTCATTAGACCTATCATTTTCCTACCTAAAGCCCAAGCCCATGTAGTCTGAACCTAACACCCAACGTCAACTTTTGCTGTTGTAAATCTATACTCCAACGTCAACTTTTGCTGCTGTAAGTCTATATCCAGATTTTGGCACTCCCAAGAAATCTCGTCTGTCCCCAAATCTCTATAGTATCACAGCAGCAGGCTATCGCCCTAGACCCACCATCGCCACCCTTATGTCTCCCCTTCACCAATTTTCTTCCATGGGGGAAACCACCCACCAAAGCTTGGAAGCCACCTGTTCAAAACCCTAAACTCTAATCCAAACTGAGAGGTTTCTCTCAGACCCTTTGATTTCCAACAACAACTACCCTCCCTGATCTTGCCTATAAAAAAGGTAGCTCACTGCTGCTGATGATCATGATGGACAACCCAGAAAAACCTCAAGAGATCATGCTTCATCTCTAGAACCCTAGCCCCCTTATTTCAGTCAGTTTTCATTCCATAAACCCTTCATAACCTAAAATCAAGCTCTCTCACTAAACTCACATGCTCCCAGCTCCCCACCATATCCATCTGGAAGTCTTATTGTCTTTTTAGAATCGCTGCCGTTATAGTGGAATCGCTGTTGTAACTGCGATTACTGCTGTTGTTACATCAAACAAATTGCTGCCATAATGAAGAACAGAACAACAAGCTTCCTAGAATTCTCAATCTTTCAAAGCTTTCTGGGCCTAGTTTCCACTAACTCAGACGGGGGGACGATACTTTTGGGCTCGGCATACGTGTCTCACTACTACCGTATAACCCTTAATCAAAAGTGCCCTCCACACACCCTAATTTTAAAATATTTTTTCCCACCAACAAAATAAGAATCTAAATTCCCACTAACCCTATACACTCTTAGTGTTTATTCCCTCTAACAAAATATTCAGTTTTTTCTAATTTTTACTGAAAAACTGTCCTCTCTTCTTCTTAGTCTCTCATCTCTCTCCTTATCCGATTCCTCTCTTCTTCTTCTCTCTCTCTCTCTCTCTCTCTCTCTCTCTCTCTCTCTCTCTCTCTCTCTCTCTCTCTCGTTGGCAATGTCACCGACGACACCATCACTGACAAAATGTACCGAAGGCCGAGGAGGACGACGAGGGAGAGGGGGGTGTGTGAAGAGGGAGACGGCGACGATGAGGGCGACGACGGCGAGGTAGTTGACACGGAAGTAGGAGTGGTTCTTGCGAACACGGCGGTAGCGTCGGAGAAGGATTCCGTTTGGCGAAGGCGGAGCGGTCGACGAGCTCGCCCAGCGTAGCGCTGGGAGAGGCTGTTGCGGACGGGTGTCGGTGATGTGGTTGATGAAGGCACGGAAGGCAGGGGTGGCGATCGGAGGCTGGGCCTGGGACTCGATGGATCCGGTGGAGGTGACGGTGGTGGAGATCGGGAGGACGGGTGGCATGGTGGTTGACATTGTCGGTGGAGGAGGCCACGACGGTGATGGTGATGGTGAAGGAGGCGGAGGTGTATTGAAATGAAATGTCAAGTTTTGTTCACTTTTTTTAGGCTGCAGATGTGAATTCAAATGCATTGAAGGAAAATATTAAATTGCTATATTTGGCTCATAAATTATGGTAATATCATTGTAAATACATGATGTGATTAATTGATAGTCTATCTTACATTTTCAATTGTGACTGACTCAATTGTGCATTGAAACCAAGCAGAGTCAGTGCACATATCTCTTTAATAGTTAGGGTCCTTGTGTGCAGTAGAAAGTTGAATCATCTTGTTTGATTAGATATATTTTTTAGAGTGTAATTAGCATTAAATTAATGAAATTAATGTCATGTATCAAGGTCCTCTGACCCCATATGAGGTTCTATTGCCCCCAGTAGAGGTCATACTGCCTCATAGGAGTCCTACTGCCCCTAGTAGGTGGTCCTACTGACCCTAGTAGGTGGTCATACTGCCCCTAGTAGGAGGTCATACTGACCCCCAGTAGGAGGTCTTACTGCCCTAGTAGACCCTCCTACTACCCTTAGTAGGAGTACTACTGCCCCTAGTAGGTGGTCCTACTGTCCTCAGTAGACCCTCATATTGCCCATAGTAAAGACCCCCTCCTGCCCCTAGTAGACCCCCTATTGCCCCTAGTAGAGACCCTGGACAGACCTCCTACTGCCCCTAGTAGACCCTTCCTACTGTCCTCAGTAGACCCTCATATTGCCCTAGTAGACCCCCATACTGCCCCTAGTAGACCCCCCTATTGCCCCTAGTAGACCCATGGACAGACCTCCTACTGCCCCTAGTAGACCCTTCTACTGTCCTAGTAGATCCCTAGACAGACCTCTACTGCCCCTAGTAGATCCCCTAGCTTTCGTCGAAGCTGGTCAACGGTCGTCGGAGACCGATCAACGGGCCAGAGCCCGGTCAACCGTCGTCGGTAGACCCTCCTACTGTCCTCAGTAGACTCCTAGACAGACATCCTACTGCCCCTAGTAAACCCTCCTACTATCCTAGTAGATCCCTGGACAGACTTCTACTGCCCCTAGTAGATCCCCTAGCTTTCGTCAAAGCTGGTCAACGGTCGTCGGAGATCGATCAACGGTGGCCGGAGCCGGTCAACCGTCGTCGGTAGACCCTCCTACTGCCCCTAGTAGACTCCTAGACAGACCTCCTACTGCCCCTAGTAGACCCTCTACTGCCCCAGTAGGTGGTCCTACTGTCCCCAGTAGGAGGTCCTACTGCCCTAGTAGGAGGTCATACTGTCTCAATAGAAGGTCCTACTGCCCCTAGTAGGAGGGCATACTGCCCCTAGTAGGTGGTCATACTGCCCAAGAAGAGGTTTCTGCCCCTAGAGGGACCTGTTATAAGTGACTAAAGCACAACGACTCCCGGGTCCGTCAACGGTCGCCGGAGCCCGGTAACGGTCCTAGGAGCCGGTCAACGGTCCCTGGATTCTGGTCAACGCCCCGGAGTCCAGTCAACTGTCCCTGGAGCCGGTCAAAAGTTGCCGGAGTCCGATCAACGTCATCGATCGTGAAAATCCGGTTATAAAAATTTATTTTATAATAGACTCTTATAATGGTCTATTGTTGTTTATTTAATTCATTAAGAGTATATTTGTCTTTCTGCTGTTTAAGTTGTTTCTTAGGAATTTTAAAATCTTATTTTGTTAGTGAGAATAAAATTCTTAAAATTAAGGCTAGTGGGCATTGTCCCTTTTCTTTTAGTGCGCCACATTACAATTATTTCAAAATTTCAAAACTTTTAACTAATCACACATTATTACCATACAAAGAAACAATTTATAACTAAACAAACAACAAATCTAATGGATTCCCATTAAAATAGACAAAATCTTGTTATAACCTTCCAAACAACCGCAACCCAAGTTTAGACACCCCTCATTTCAATCAAAGAGGTTTCTCATAAATTTGTAGCCTCCCAATAATTTGACATTACTTCAACTTACAGTCCCCTATATATTTTCCTAACTTTCCTTTTGTCTTCCCTGGTCCTCAATTCTTCATCAATGATGTTCAAGTTACAAGGTTTAGTTGCCTTCGCAATCACATTCTTCGTCTCCGCCTCTTTGACTCATGGCTTTCCTCACGGCAGCCACTCCCCCGTCCCAGAGCCAAAGGTCGACTCTCCCCTCCTGACTGAAAAGCTCAACACCAACAGAACCATCTTGGTCGATATCGCCGGCGATGGCCAATTCAAATCCATCCAGGCCGCCATCGATTCTGTTCCTGCAGGGAACAATCAGTGGGTTATCATTCATGTTAGGCAAGGGGTGTACAGAGAAAAAGTGCACATACCCCCTGGAAAATCCCATATTTTCATGAGAGGCAATGGGAAGGGAAGGACACAGATTGTTTGGTCCCAAAGCTCTGAGGTCAACGAGGAGTCTGCAACTTTCATAGTAGAAGCTCCATTATTCATTGCCTATGGGATCAGCTTCAAGGTTCATCATTTCCTCCTTAACCCTTTTTCTTCACATATTATCACATACTCGACAACCTAATGTTTATATCTTCATTTCTTTTTCTTTTTTTTTTTACTTAAAAGTCTCATTTCAAATTAAAAGAAATACAGATAATGATGATTCTTACGCATAAATTCACTCGGTTCTACTGGAGAAAAAAAATGCTAGACACACGATATTTGTTCAGCACGTAATATTTCTTGTACATGCAGCATCCATTTTGTTTAGAGATCAAAAGAGATACATACAATATCCAGATTGAAGTACTTATTGAGAGTTTGTAATTAACATTACGTTGATGAATAAACAACGAGACGAATGAAGCAATTAGAGAATTAGGGTTAGGGTCAGGGATTGGTCTAATTATGAGGTTGTGAATATGCAGAATGAGGCTCCAACTGGTGTGGCATACACGTCGCAAAATCAGTCGGTGGCGGCATTAGTGGGTGCAGACAAGGCTGCATTTTACCACTGTGCTTTCTACAGCACCCATAACACCCTCTTCGATTACAAGGGCAAGCATTACTATGATAACTGCTACATCCAAGGCTCAATCGACTTCATCTTCGGACGTGCTAAATCTATATACCATGTAAGTACTTTGATCCATCACATTCTTCATGACCATGCCTCTCCGAACGCAAATCGTTAAAACTTATAATAAATATTGTGTGCAGAACTGTGAGATCTTTGTGATTGGAGACAAGAGAGTTTCCGTCAAAGGGTCTGTAACAGCTAATCACCGAAAGAGTGCAGACGAGTGCAGTGGGTTTGTGTTCATCAAAGGCAAGGTGTATGGCGTAGGTGATCATGTCTACTTGGGTAGAGCCAAGGGTGCCTTTTCGAGAGTCGTTTATGCAGAAACCTATCTCTCTAGGACCATTATGCCCGAGGGCTGGACCAATTGGAGCTATGCCGGAGGAACAGAGTAAGAACTAATTTCTCCCTGCTACCCCAAACCCTAATCACAACATTATTTTATCACAATCAAATCCATGCATGCATGCATATTCAAATTCATGCTTAATTATTCATTTCTGTTTCGTCTAAATAGGAACCTGTACCACGCCGAGTACAACTGCAAGGGGCCAGGAGCCGAGTTTAGTGATCGCGTTCCATGGGCGAAGCAACTCACGGATCAAGAGGTTCAACCATTCCTGACGATTGACTTCATCGAAGGAAAGGATTGGCTGCCGGTGTCGTTTTAAATCCGTTAGCTATAGCTAAGGAGGAGCAGCTAGCACATTGATGATAATACATAACAAGGACCCCAAGTTTCCGTTTGATCAAGAATTTGTTTTGTGACAAATGAACGATCATCAATCGGGAACGAAAATGATGTATACGATACTCTTCTATATAATCAGCGATGAAATCTGACCATTGTTGAGCAAAATAACAGTATAGCTACTCCCAAATATTCTGTCGATACAGATTGTTCTAAAACAAGTTTGTATTTTACTAATTCTGCATGTACATTTCCTTTTTTGTATGATATATACTGTTTAGAGTCTTCGTGAATCAGGTCTTTAACCTAGAATTAGATCAGTGGAAATAGTCATGAAATGGATAAAATGGAATTTAAAAAGGTTCTAGTAATGCAAGCAAAATTAAGAACAAAATTAAGTTTTCATGGACGAAGCATTAGGCTTAATTTAGAATGATAAAGCACGTTTGCACTCTTAATTAATTGATTTATTCTCTAGTATAGATAGGTGATACGATCTCTCCATGCCCAAAGCATTAAGCATGTACTTTTGCATGCCCTAGCTAGCTGACTAAATAA
Source organism: Fragaria nilgerrensis (assembly GCA_010134655.1). NCBI lineage: Eukaryota > Viridiplantae > Streptophyta > Magnoliopsida > Rosales > Rosaceae > Fragaria > Fragaria nilgerrensis. The sequence continues at coordinate 25,073,785 of CM020980.1, forward strand.
TGGGGATTTAAAACCCACCACCAATTCCACCACCAGCTCCACCGCCTCCTCCGAATCCTCCACCAACACCTCCGCCTGCACCACCACCGGCACCTCCTCCAAAACCGCCCCCAGAGCCTCCGCCAGCACCTCCACCAACACCGCCTCCCCCACCAACTCCTCCTCCAGCACCACCACCACCACCCCCAAAGCCCCACCACCACACCACTTCCTCCACCCGCTCCTCCTCCAACACCACCTCCAGAGCCTCCACCAATACCTCCACCGCCACCTACTCCTCCTCCGGAGCCTCCACCAAGACCTCCTCCTCCGCCAACTCCTCCTCCAGAGCCTCCACCAACACCTCCACCGCCACCGCTTCCTCCACCAACTCCTCCACCAGCACCGCTTCCTCCGCCAACACCTCCACCACTTCCTCCTCCAATACCACCACCTTTACCACCCCCAAAGCCTCCGCCTGCACCTCCACCGCCACCTCTTCCTCCACCAACTCCTCCACCAGCACCGCTTCCTCCGCCAACACCTCCACCACTTCCTCCTCCAATACCACCACCTTTACCACCCCCAAAGCCTCCGCCTGCACCTCCACCGCCACCTCTTCCTCCACCAACTCCTCCACCAGCACCGCTTCCTCCGCCAACACCTCCACCATTTCCTCCTCCAATACCACCACCTTTACCACCCCCAAAGCCTCCGCCTGCACCACCACCCGCCCCGCCTCCACCACCAACTCCACCTCCACCTCCAGAACCACCTCCTACTCCAACGCCACCACCTTTACCACCGCCAAAGCCTCCACCTGCACCACCTCCAGCGCCACCTCCAACACCTCCTCCTAATCCTCCCCCACCACCGAATCCCCCACCGGCACCTCCACCAGCACCACCTCCTACGCCTTCCGAAAACGTTTCTTTCTCAAGCTTCCTACACTCGGCTATGGCTACCACCACTACAAGCATCACACCAAACACCCCAACAAACTTAGAAAACTTCCCCATCTTCCCCAATTTGAAAATGCAAAAGAAACGAGCCTGTATATCACTAACGGTGTCTGTTTAATTGGTAGCTCTTGATGATCTGAAAGTTAGAACGAGTATCGAATATTTATACTACTATGCTAGCTAGCTCCATGCTGGCTATATAGTATACTACTGTATGATAGTCCTAGTCAAGACCAAGATCAGCAGCACTCCTTCAGCAAGTAACATAAATGCATGCAGTTGAGAGATGCAAGTGTGGACTTCTGCGACACTTGGATTAATGAAATGCTGAGAATTTCAAACTTGAATAATTCTCATTCTGAGAAAGAAAGATCGAGTCATAATTAGCCGGTGCATTTATAATCCAGTACTCCCTGGACTATGACAACATAGTCCCAGTTCTCTACTGCTCAACCACTGAGCAATAAACTCGTTTTCATTTGGAAACCTGAAGGAACGTACTCCATGCATAAAAATCAAAGCAGATGCGAGGGGATCGATCAATTCAGCTGTTCTATAACTATACTTAATGGCTTGAATAAGTTAATCCATGTGATATTGTTAGCAAAAAGAAAACAAATCCATGTGGATCATCAGCTAATTTTGGATCAAAATTGCTGGTTCTGGACCATCAACATTAAATCTGGTTCATTAAGGAACAACGTTTTCATGCATGACATGCACGATCCAATGTCTAATAAGATGATTTCAGAGGATATATATCATATCCAAGATGATTAATGTATTTAATGGGAGAGAATTTTACGCACTAAGGTACACGTACTACTTGCACCATCAATGTGCAAGTCATGGCAATTGAGCTGTTGATTGTGCAAGTCATGGCAATTGAGCTGTGAAAATAGAATGAAGACTAGAAATCTTGAATTCCTTTATCTAGCTTTTTCATTTCCGACCGGTTAGATTAAGCGCTCATAATAAGAAAACATATTCTTCAATCTTGGTCTTCACCTCATGTGTTTGAAACACTTAGATTAGCTTTTTGAATTTCATTTTTTATAACGACGTGTGTATCTACGTATGACAGTGTCTCGTAGATGACTAGATCAAATCAAATGTTAAGATTGCATATTAGTTAATCGGTTCACTTGAAACCTTAATACGTAAAATAATTTTCGCTATTTAATCCGATCCAAATCCAATTTCCTTTTAAGAATTCTTGATTAAATAGTTGAAGAAATGTAGTCGTAGCTAGTGTGCTCAAACAGTAAAAAATAAAATAAAAATGATAACCACTGATGAATGGGCTTTGTCTTGTAACAAACACAGATTGTTGGTCCTTTGGGAAATTTTAGCTCCAGGCCCAATTTGAACCCGACTTGAGTCTCTCCCCTAAAAAGGGGCAAAATCTAGGGTTTTATCAATTTCACAGAGAAAAGGGGTTTTGCAATTCTTCTCTGGCTAGAAACAGAAGAAGAATCAAAGTCAGTGAAAATGGAGGGCGCAGGAGAAGAAGGAATTGATAGGATGGAGGACTCCAAGGACTTGCAGCAACAGAGCAAAGCCTTCGATAAGCTCACTGACCGCGTCGAAGATCGCCAGCTCGACTCCACCCGTGTCCAGGAGGCCATGGCTTCCATCGCTGCCACCTCCGAAGCCGACTTGGAAGCCATGAGAAAGAGGTCACCATCCTCATTCATTCTTGTTTTCCTTTTCAATTTTCGATGAATTCCTTTCTTAATTTTACTGAGTAGTAGTTTAGGAAGACGATAGATTATTTTTGATATGATCTAGTTTGTACGAATATGTTGAATTGCTATTTAGTTGTGAAAATTAGTGTTAAGGGAAGCGTGAGCAGTAATGTAGCTCAATGCTTGGTTACAATTTTGCAGGGAGAAAGAATTGGCTACTGTGAAGATCAATCCACGCGATGTCGAGATAATTGCAAATGAACTAGAGCTGGACAAGTTGGTGGCTGAGAGGACCTTGAGGGAGCACAAAGGTGATGCTGTTGCTGCCATTCGACACTTGCTTCACTAGATATATGACTAGCCTATCGGCTTTAGGGATATGGATATGTCGCAAGGATTTGAGTTTTTCGAATTTTGATTGGTAATGCCATCGGATATTCAGATGTGTCCATCGCAAAATATGTCGTTGTACTGATGATGTATGTGATGCTTGGTTTTCACATGTTTGGCTCAAAGTACTGTTTTGTGTGACTTGAGTTCATGTTTTGGTTGCTGAATGCTACATCAATCGTGTAGTATGTTGTAGTACTGGTGATATATGCAATCATTGGTCTTCACTTGTTTGCCTTGGACCTAATCTTTTGGTTTTGTCAATTGACAGATTAGTTTCAGCTTTTCAATAGTGAATGTTGGTCGATCCTATCAGCTCCCTTTAGCCACAAGATCACAGGACATAAGAAACTCTTTTCTGCTCCTAGCCTCATTGCCTACTTAGGTGCTTCGCCTAATCCTATCTCAGGTTTGAGTCGGATTTTTTGGTGCTGATGCTCTACAGACCCGTACAATCATGTCATTTTAGACGCGAAACTTAACATTGAACTTGAGTAGTGGAATTATTGAACTCAAAAACGTAGTTTGAGACATAGCATAACAGTAGCAGTAAGATAAGAGCCTTGAACCCCAGGTCCTTATCAGCTTTCCTTTGGTGTCCACCAAAACCTCACTTTGTCAAATCACTGTCAAATACAGAAGAGACCTCTAAGAGTCTTTTGCAACAATGATTCCTGATGGCAGGAAAATGCCTCCTCAAAAGCAAGAGGCTCAGCCTGGAAAAGAACATGCCATGGAGCGTAACCCTCAATTCTCAAACCCCGATTTCAAACCCTCCAACAAGCTCCAAGGAAAGGCGGTGCTGGTGGCTGGAGGAGACTCCGGGATAGAAAGATTGGTGTGTCATTACTTTGCTCAGGAGGGTGCAGCAGTGGCTTCACTTATGTGAAGGGCCAGGAGGACAAGGATGCACGCGAAATGCTTGAAATGATCAAGCAGGTGAAAACTTCTGATGCCAAGGACCCTATTGCAGTTGCAGCTGATCTTGATTTCGATGAGAATTACAAGAGGGTTGTGGAGGAGGTGGTGAAAGCATACAACCGCATTGATATTCTGGTGAACAATGCGGCTGAGCAGTACAAGACCGGCTCGGTGCAAGACATTGATGAGGCTCGTATTGAAAGGGTGTTCAGGACCTACATCTTTGCTTTCTTCTTCATGGCAAGGAATGCTTTGAAGCACATGAAAGAACTCAAAGAAGGAAGCAACATAATATGCACGACATCAGTTGTGGCCTATAAGAGGGAAATCCCAAGCTGCTTGATTACACAGCAACCAATGGCGCCATTGTGGCTTTTGTGAGAGGACTGGCACTTGAGCTAGTGAACAAAGGCATCCGCGTCAATGGTGTAGCTCCTGGACCAATATGAACCCCGTTGATTCCAGCATCTTTTGGTGAGGGAGACTGCAGAGTTTGGCTCTGAAGTGCCAATGCAGCGACGTGGTCAGCCCTGTGAGGTTGCGCCTGCCTATGTCTTCCTTGCTTCCAAAGTTCCAATGCTTTCTCTTCTTACATAACCGGCCAAGTCATCCATCCTAATGGTGGGGTTCTGGTAAATTCTTTAGAAGACCATAGCTAGTGCTCTTTTGTTCCAAGGCTCCCTTGTAAGGCAGTTGTATATGTAGACTTAAGGTTGTTCTGTGTGCTCTTTTGTTGTAACGAATAATGATTCCGCTGTACTAATCTATATAAAGTTAAACATGACATCCTGAGTTGCTTTGCAATAAAAAAAAAAAAAAAAAGTGGCAGTAAGATAGAAAATCCCACAATTCTATTCACTTTTAGTTTTGCCTCAAATGGTTTATCACATCATGTTCATCTAATGAATTTGATCACCACCCACATGAGAGCAACGGTCTGTAAAGATAATCTAGTCACTTTCACCAAAGTGAAATGCCAGCTCCTTAAGCATGTCATTCAAAGGCCAACTAAAGCACTTGAACTTCCAGCTACTAGATCCAAAGGGAACAATTAGAGCAAAGTGGAACATCCTAAGATGACTGGAAATAGCGCAAAGGGTAAATAAGCAAAATGTTTGATCCACTATATTTACTCAATTGAATACTAACAGTGAAGTATCTACTTTTCTCCCCTTTGTACAACAATTTTGTCCAAGTGGTGCTGAAACTTTCCCATCATATAAAACAACAAAATGGGGAGACATATCCAAACAGGCATGACTGCCTGTCCTACACAACACCACTTTGGAGATAAATTTTATGTCAGTGAGTAAACAAGCATCACACAACCAAACCATCACCATCTAAAGTTAGGTAGCTCACAACAATCCATCTCACTTTGAATTCTGTGGTTCCAATACCACAAACCCCTCTGTGGCTATCTTTGGTTGCAATACCACTTGCCATTAACAAGTGCAAGTAGCTCAATCGGTGGCCTGCTTTATCTTCATCCCCAATGTGGTAAATGAAGTAATGAAATCCTATACACAAAGAGTAAGACCACTACTGTTCTTTTTGGGTGCTATCACCTGCGGCGGAGCGCGCTGCTTGGAATTGAAGGGCATACTGTCTCTGCAGATCTCGAAGCTTTTCCAGCAGCTCTTGAAATGTTGGCCGCAAAGCAGGATCACTGGTTATGATGAAATTGAAATTAGCACATTAGCAGTTTTACCATAGTTCAATGAAATCATATGACCCACGAAATGCCAGACCACATTTGCTCAGAAGATATAAAATCATCCTAAGTTCAATTTACAAGCATCTGAAATTCATTTGAGATATATAATATACAGAAACCTAAGAAGTAAAACTGTACAACTATTGCACTTGGCGAAACACAATAATGATGGTAATGCAAACCACTTTTAGGCTAATGCTGGCTAGAAAACAGGTAGTGTAACATCAAGATATGCACCCATCAGCATATGAGATGCAGAAAGACGGGCATGAACTTTGCAATTATAGTAGGAATGTGTACAAGCATCATGACATCAAGAAAGTGATCTGAAATAAGCTGATCCACGTTGAGAGGTAGCATTTCACATAATTAAATTCAATGTTTGGATCTATTAAAGGAGTACCGGTTAAGAAGTAAGGAAAGAATCCCACCTGTGCCAGCAGCTCTCAATTAAAGAAATCCATTGCGGGTCAATATCTTTTGGGATCTCTAGTCTTTGGTTCATGAACCCTACAGCTCCAATCACCTGCAAGTATCCTAAAGAAAATGTTGTTCATATGTGCCGATGTCATGGCCCTTTACATTATAAAAAAGAAATGGTAAGACCAAAAATATTACCCTAAAAAGCCTCCTTTCATTTCTCAAGAAAAAAAAAAAATAGGCAATGTTGGAATCAAACATGTGTTAAATCGAAGATTCAACAACTGCATTGTTCAAAATCAAATACCATGAGAAAGTAGAATGTATTACAAATTTCTTGAATTATAACAGAAATGCTCAGACCAAAGAGAAAAACATATATCACAAAAAATGCTGTTACATTTTTTCCTCCTTTAGTGTCTTGATACATTTTCAAAAGAAAACAATACCTGCATTGAGTTTAGATTATCCCAAGGGATCTTCTCAGTAACAAGCTCCCACAATATCACCCCGTAGCTGTATACATCAGACCTATACACAGCACTTAGAATGTTAAATCTAGTTTGGACAAAGCAGAAGGGATAAAGACACTATATCCTGATGAACAATCAAAACATACTTCTCATCTGAGGGTTCATTGCGTAGGACTTCTGGTGCCATCCACTGAGGCTACAAAACAGAAAAATGACAGACTTCAAAATTTAGCCCATACAGTAGATCTGCCTTTCCAGGAAAATAAATAAAATTGTAACTGTTAAAATTCTTTTAATGAGGAAATAGAAAATGGCAGTTAAAATACCGTTCCCCTCCCTGTCTTTGTTGTGAGAAATGTTTCGTGCTTTAGACGTGAAAGACCAAAATCACCAACCTGGTCAGATAATTAAAATGTCCAGCTTAAACTATATATAAATGCCATAGAATCTGAAGGAAAAACAAGAAAGCAAATTGGACAATATAACATCAAATGGTGGGAAACATAACCAATGGCAGACCTTGACAGTCCAGTTCTTATCAACTAGGAGATTTGAAGACTTCAGATCTCGATGGATGATTGGAGGGTTGAAATGATGAAGATAATTCATGCCTCGTGCCTGAGGAAGGATAAGAACAATTGATAAGTTCACAATAACAAAATGATGATATTCCAGGCATGGATCAATGTAGTGGATCCCCAAGATGCACACAATTGTTGAGCCATATGGAAGTGTGGCATAAAATTCTGAGACCTTACATGAGATTGATTTTGAAATACAAAAAATAACGTAGAACAAACATCATAAATAATCATCTTAGTTCCTTTTCTTTGTTTCGTTTCTCAGGGGAGTGGTGATTTAATAACTCACTATATCCAGAGCCATATGAACACGTCGTCTCCAGTCTAGTTTTGCTGTGCTTCTTTGTAGCAACCGGAACAAACTTCCACTGCATACGAGAAATAATGTAAGCTGAAGAAGTATGTTACAAGGAAGTGAGTATTATATTGATTATTGTTATATAGGTCACACTAAAGACATAGATTACAAACACTAGCAAATAAAGAGCTTTTGGAAAGGGTAGTTGAGAACAGACCGTGGGAGGAACTCTGTTACGATACAAAGACGCTCGGGAGAAGTCACAGCTCCCATAAAAAGTAGAACATTTGGATGTCGAAGCCTTTTCATTAGAGATACCTTCATAAACAACACCGCAAAGTGATATCAGAATTAAGAAAACTAATAATAAAACCAATACAAAGTGTCTTATAGGAATGTTTTGTAACACAATGGTATAGTGTAGTCAAGATTCACGAGTTCCTTGTGATATAAGATGTGCATTAACACCCGTTTTCACCAAAAAAAAATTATGTGCATTACTTAATCCCACACTCATGAAGAGAAATCTACACTGTATATTTGAAACTTCACACGTAGATAGTTTGATATTGAGCAGCTAAGAACCACACCTCTTGTCTGAAGGAAAGTATCACATCTTCTGAATATTCTTGCCTGGAGAATACCTTAACGGCAACGTCCTGTAATAGCAAAAATAATAAGAGCACAAGACAGATCTTCCAATGCACCATCACTACATGTTTATATAATAATAATAATTAAAATATAAGAAAAGAGTTCACTTTGTACTGCAAACACCATACGATAGACTTCGAATAAGTTATTTGACATCTCATCCAATTTGACACTATATGCTCATCCAATTTGACACTATATGCATAAGTTATTTGACATCTCATAAAAACTGTTGAGAGTAGTTTTTTTTTTTTTTTTTTTTTTTTTTTTTTAACTGAGCAAGACAGTTTAGGAAGCAGTGTTTCTGCTAAGGACTAGTTGCAAACTACATCTTGTCTACATTAGTGTAATTAAAAATGATAACATCAACTTATAACTTCAGTTAAGTCAGAAATGTTTCATGTAGCTATAGATAGAGCAAAAGAACATACTGATCCGTACCACAGACCATGGTATACAGTTCCACATGAACCTGCAGACGGAAGACAAACAGAAAAAAGATATCAGAAACCAAGCAGAACACCAAAGAATAAACTCACAGAGGCAAGGAGCCAAAAGACAAAGAAACTATGTTTGGTCAAGATCACCAATTCTGTGGCTACTGAAAATGGACTGTTACACGACCTACAGATGGACATCATTGGATTGAACATGTCCCAATAAACAGCGTGAATATTGCTCCGTGAAAACAATGATTGATTAAAAAAATCAAATAAATGTTGGAGGATTCAGTTTAACACCATTGGTCTGTTGGACAAATGTTTTGCTGTCTAGATATTAAAAATACTTCACAAGAATACTATGATCACCAGCATGCACTGGTCACTTGAGAGTTGATTACCTTGCCCAATCTGTTCTCCAATTATCAAGTCTTCCCACAAGATTTCGTAATCTAAGCAATCAGTGTCCACATCTACCTTATTCACAGTACTGGTGGTGCTTCCACAGCTGCTGGCACTGCTTGTACTGTTAACATTAAACGAGGAAGTCCAGGATCCTGAAGCCTCATTAGTTGCAGGTCGATTACTTTCATTTCCATGATTGTCAGGTTTTAAACCACCACTACTCTTCTGAGGAATTGTATCATTATCTTGATCATTATGCAACCAAGGCCAAACAAAACGAGTGGTCTTAGGCTCTGACCCTTCTCGCTCATTTCCTTTCCATGGCCAAGTTATCCCTTTCTTACCTATCCACGCTTCTGCCTTTGACGATATTACCTTATGGATTGGCGGTTTTCCTTCACTTTCATCGCCAGAATCTCTGGAGGGTTTTCCTGGAGACCTTTCATCCATCTGGGAAAACACACCAAAATGAGATGGGGCTATATCTCCTCTAGGTGTACTAGCCCCACTTGAATTTGCATCCTCCCGATGGTCAAAGTCCAAACCATGATCAGAATGATGACTATCAACGCTCCCACCTTCCCGATCCATATAGTTTTCTCCTGCTCGAATCTTTGACTTAACTTTGATGCTCATCTTGGATGCCTGTTTCACAACTATAACAATCAAGACTCAAGGTACACCATGCAATAATAAATCTCAGGAACACGAAAAATGATCGGACTAACCAAGTTTGTAATTTTTGATGCAATTGCAGTTTGCAGAGGCTGCTGAGGATCAAGACCAAGTTTCGTTGTAACAGTAGCTTTAGTACGACTGAAGCTTGAATCTGGTTCAGGGTGCATCACTCCTGACAAAGGGACCCTCATTTCTTGAAATGACCTCGAATCACTTGACACGGCAATAACCCCAATAAAAGTGCCATCATCATCATAGAATGGAGTATTCGTCACAGTAGCTAAGAACCTCTCCCCCTTTTTGTTCTTGACAGGGAACTGCCCTGTCCAGCTCTCCCCCTTGGTGACTCTATCGATTATATTATGTCCCACAACATAGTCCTGGGGATCTGCCAACAACTCAATGGGATTATGTCCAAGGGCCTCTGCCGCCGGATAACCATATAGAGCTTCAGCAGTTTTGTTCCTGCGAATTTCAATCATCCCACATTTACCATTACAAAACCTTCTAACACAAAACCAAAACCCCAAATACAGAACTTTTAGACAAAAACAAATCAATGTGGAACGTATATAGGTTCAGCGAAACTCATAGTTCCACTACCATCCCGAATTGACAACCACAAGTTATACACAAGTCAAACTCATTTCAAGAGCACCACCATTGCACATTTGCAAAGACAACAATCCGAAAAAGTTACCGAAACAGAAAAAATAAAAATAATCTGTTTAACCAAGACTTTGATTGAGCTAAGCTGGAAATACTCACCAGTAAATTATACGACCATGAGGATCAAAAATATGCACAGACTGCCCAATGGACTGCAATATATTCAGATACTGCCTATCAGTAAAGTTCACCGCCGATGGCCCGCTACCACCTCCACCTCTAAAATCATCGCCGCCGCGCTTCCCACTGCCGGTGCTGCCGCCAGTGGGAGGATCATGGCTGCGGCTCTCCCTCTGCAGCGGCGAAGAATGCCGAAACGAGGTAGACCCTTTCTTCCAAGCCGCCGCGTCGCCGCCGCCGCCGGCGACTCTCCTCTTGGGCAAAGTGGAGAATCTGGACCGCTGCGGCGAGACAGAGTGGGACCTCGGATGCTCCGACTTAGCATCCGAAGTATGCCGGAGCTTGGACATCTCCTGCTTCAGATTCTCCTGACCTTCCTCCAGTACCTGGATCTTCTTCAGAAGCTCCTCCGCCGGCGGCGGAGTGGCCATTTCAAGATTTCAAGTTTCGAAACTTTGAAACAAAATTAACCAAAACTCACCCCCTTATTGTAAATGGAAATGAAAATGAAAATGGAAAATCTTAGTAGGGAGGAAAAGGTTGCCCCCACCTCTGATCCAAACAATTTAAAACGAAAGAAAATGATTGGTACACAGATAACAATCTGAAGTATGGGAAGAAGGGTTGAAATTGATAAGACAGAGAGTCAGAGAAATGGATGAAGATAATAATCACCCAAAAGACTCGACCTTTCTTTCTCTGTTCTTGATTATTAGAGCAGTCAATTACTTACTTGGCTTTTCTTTTCTTCTTCTTCTTCTTTTTTTTTTGTGAGAGAGAGCAGAGGGGTTTTGCGTCTCTCTTCTCTCTTCTCTCTTCTCTCTTCTCTCTCTCTCTACCTTTGTTTTTGGGCGGTTTGCTGTTTTTCTCTCTGTATTGCTACTTTTCGATTTTAATCTCCGTCATCATCGTCGTCATCATCATCATCTGAAATCTAAAAACCATGGGAGACCAGAAAATATTTATATTGCTGCACTCTCCAAATGATTGGGTCACGCGCTAGACACTGGGCGTGGGGGTTTAACAACCAATCATGGTTCTGGGGTTGCACTGATCTAACCAATCACAGAACAGCGTGGTGTCCACGCTGAGAGTTGGGGTGAGCCTCTCAAGCAGCCTTTTCACATAAACGCCCCCACTAATTTAGCTCTTTCCACTCCTCTTTTCAATTCTACCACTCTTTTTTTTTTTTTTAGTTTTTGTAGTTTCATCATAGTGGTGATGTCCATTTGTGCAAGACTTTCTTTGCTCTAATTTTGCATCAAACTCACGTTTAAAAAATTTATGGGCTAACTTTGAGGATTGTATTACTTAATTTGCAATTTCACCTACAAGTTATACATGAAGTTTGGAGCTCCAAGCAAAAAAGGGCAAGAACTATTTTTATCCATGACTTTGGTGACAAAAGCAATAAACATGGGACATATGTCCATTTTAAAAGAGTTGACTGCAATTTAAGGATATAGTATGGGGTTTTTTTGAGTATTTGGCATGTTTGTTTATGATTGTTGTTGATACTTATCTATCTCTCATCAGTGTTTGTCACTCATAAGTGATTATAGCTGGTTACCTAAGTTATTTCTTTCTTCCTCTAAATATGTTTCAAATCATGTTTGATAATATTGAATCAAGTGTTACTTCAGGTTTGGATTACTTAATTTGCAATTGAACCGAATTTATAGTTAACATAGTCCCTGGGCTTTTTTTATATCATTTTTCCAATTTTCCCTCAACTATCTGCATTGAAATGTAATGAGAAACCTATATATATTATTACGGGCAAGATAAGGTTAGGTCATGAGATGATCACTTAGGACGGTTTTGCTTCATAGTTCATGCATATCACAAGCAAAGTGTGCACTCTTTTGGTCCTAAACTGTCTAGTCAGATAAGTATATGACTGATTAGGAAACTAAATCTAGATAAGAATTATTCCACAATTGGACAAGAATTTCTGGTTGAAGTTGTCACATCCCGACCCGTAAATTTTTATCTTATTTATTAGCTTGGTTATAATAAGAATTTTTACCGTCTCCGGCATTGAAATTATAGTTTAATTGGTCCCCAGAGGGGTTTGAGGGACGGTTAATTTCAGAGGATTATTCGTCGGAGAAAAATGTGTCGACGGTAAAAATGGTGAATTTTAGCTAGTAAAAAGGTAATTTTTAATAGGGTATTTTATTTGGGGTGTTAAATTGGTGGAGTTGGGTATTTTTTTATGGTGTTGGGCCGGGTTGGTGTGAGGCCCAAACCCATCTCCTCTCTTTTTCTTTTCTTCTTCTCCTCTTTTTCTTTTTCTCTCTCTCTTCTCTCTCTTCCTCCCAAGCTCTCTCGCCCCGCCGGACTCCAGCCGCCGTCCGCCGCCGTCGTTTTGGGGTTTTGTATAATTTTAAATATGTAATAATTAGAGGAGTTTAATGAAGTGAATTGTGGAATTTTTGGATGAGATTTGGATAGGTTTGAGAATTTCCAAAGTTTGGTATTTTGGCGGTTAAATAATGTAAAATCCGGCCATAGGATTTAAGTCAATTTCTGGGAAAGATTGTATTTATGGCTGCCGAGTATGGTATTAAAGTTTGGGTCATTCCGATTTAAGAATATCGAAGTTAAGCAATGATGAGCGTGTTTATGGCTCTCAGTTATTTTGCCTATTTTGAATAAATATTGGATTTTTAGTTGGGAAATTAATTTATATTTGGAACAGGACGTGAGGAGACTCAAATTGGAGAGACCTCGGATCGACGTCAAGCCTAAAGTTGTGAGTGGACCTTTGTTTTTAATTGAAAAGCATGCGATGAATGATTTTACTGATCATTTATTTCTTATGATGAGACTTATTGATTTCTCGGCTATTTGGCAATTTTTTCTCCTTTGGAGAGATCCCGAAAATAAGATTTTCGGTGGATATGTATTTTGGATGTTTATGAGTATAGTATATAAATAAATGCTAGCTAGCTATACGTGCTTTTCCACCGTACTGAGGTAAAATTCTATTATGGTGCGACGTGAGCGTTAGACGCAATCGTCGTAGCCCTATATAAATATAATAATTTATATAGGGGATATGCGCGTATATATATATATACATCGTCTTTTCGGTCATAATGAAGAAAAATACCATTATGGCGCAACGTGAGCGTTAGACGCCAGCGTTGTAGCCTTGTATGAATTTCTATTTTTCGAAATTATTTCTATGATTCATACAAAGAGTCTGACGAGTGTAAATACATACGAATATATGTTTATATATAGTTTAGCCTGAGAGGCTTTATTTTATAAGTCTTGGAGACTAGCCAGTGCCAGTCGTGAAATTGCCAGTTTATAAGTTAAGCACTTTTAAGCTGCCGCATGCAGTATATTTTTCTATGAAATTAAAATGGGAATGCATAAATATTTTGTTATTAAATTATTTTTTTCCACTCACTCTAATGTTATTAAATGTCTTCCCCTGGGCCCTTCGTTTTAAAATGCCCAGTCTGCAGGATTGCATAGTTGAGATCGGGCGTACATGGAGAAGAGGCATAGTCAATAGTATAGCTTCTGCTCATTTCTATTTATTTCTAGTTTCTTTCCTCTCAAATAGAGTTGCTCTGAATATGTGGTTGTCTTATAGGATCTTTGTTAAATCTATTTTTGGGAGATGTTGTGATTTATGGGGAGCACGAAGGCTCCAGAAGTCTATAAGGTTGGAGTTGGAACCTTTAGGAGTGTTTGCAGGTTTTGGTTTGGAAGGGTTGTCCATTTCCAAGGGAGGTTGTACCGAATTTAGCGGTAAATCTTTCTTTGGAGGTGGTCCCCGCACGATTTACTCCGGGTTCAAGGTGAAATTCGGGATGGGTCGTGTCAGAAGTAGTCTCTTCCTTTGAAGCCATGAAAGTTCATTGAACCTCTCGACTAAAATGAGGATGAAGAGAAGACACATAAGCCCTTATTTGAGTGTTGACTTTGCTTTTCGCAAAATTTGCATCATTAGTTTGTGATGTCTTTGTTTTCATACATTCAACATGGATTTTGAGTTTAGGTTGATGATTAATGAAGTTTTTAATGATTATAGATAATAGTCGATTATAATGAGGAAATTCTTCCTAAATATCCTAATAATCCTATACATATTTTCTAACCCGCTTCGACTTTCGTAGAGCATTTTAGGGTTTTGCATATCAAGGTTTCTAGCGGCGGTGGAGAGTCTGTCACTCCCTCGACCATCCAATTGCAGTTTCTCGATGGCGACAACACCTGGAGGAGCGATCCTCTCGGGCGGCGGCGACATTAGAATCCCGACCTCTCAACTCAAGGCCTTCAACCGCGGCGGTTCTTTGCGGGTGAGGAAGACTCCGATGAAGGAAAACCAATGTTTGTGACATTGAAGAAAGCCATCAAGGTAGGTGGTTTTGAATCACTGGCTGCTGGTTGGACAACAGGTTCTAATGAGTGGAATTTCAAGGCGGAATTAGCTTCGATGCTCGTGAATGTTTGATAGCTAAATTAAAAGCTATTTATTTTCTTTATTCTCTTGCAAATTTGTCGATTGTAATATAAAGAAATAAGGGTCTCCCGCAGAGGATTAAATTAAACTAAAAGCTTCAACAAATGTCACAAAATGTGACTGCAGCTCTTATTGAACAGCAATCGAAAAATAAAAGAAAAACTTAACCTAGAATACTCAGAAAAATACTAAAATTTACAGAGGTGTACTAGACACATAGAGCGTCTAGGACACAAAATTTGAGATGATTTGAAGTTGATTTGGTAGAGAAATAAAATACGGGAAGATGACGGACAGAAGATAAGAAAACTGAAAACTGATTTCAACTTAGTTGAGAATCAAGATAATGAGACTAGCTAGGGAGAAAGTATCCACCACCTACAATCATACACAACACACTTTGTCCAATTTGTGACGAACTAACTCAATTGAAGATGCTCAGATTGACTCGGTACGCTTGAGCACAATTTATTACTCTTTCTTACTGTGTACGTTACACTACAAGAATTTGGCTTATTAATAGCACTGTTTAATAGTGTTTTTTTTCCGAAGTGCTATTAATGGGTATTTTATAAAAATTTTAAAAATATAAAAAACCTTAAAACACTATGCTTTCTTTTCAATAACGCGGAGAGGAGAAGCGGGACTCCAAAACTATAAGCGGGAATGAAAAATCGGTTTCGCGCTTTGGAAAAGCCCAATTTTATCACTGACAGCGTGTTTACTCGTTTAGCTTATAACTTCTCCGTTCCTCCGGCACCCATTCCTCCCTTTCAGATTCCTCTGGCACCAAGAGTGATCCAGGTCCGGCCTCAGAGTCGTACCAACGCCAACCCGAGAATAAAAGAAAGAAAACAGACACAAAAGACCAAATTGGGCAAAGTGAGGTCGCGCATTGTTCTTCTTCCTTCGATTTGCCGTCATCCCAACTCTGGTGAGGTCGCCGTCATCGCAACTCTAGTGAGGTCGCCGTCATCGTAATTCCTCGCCGTCATCGCAATTCCTCGCCGTCATTGCTATTCCCTGGTTTCCTGCTTTCGATTCGTGTTTCGTCTCCTTCTTTTTCTCTACTTCTGGTTCGTCTCTCTCTCTCTCTTGATACACACTTTTGTTGCTTTCAGATCGAAATATTCTGGGTTTTGATTAGGTGTTTGGTCACTTGAATCTTAGGTTTTAAAGAATATGTTTGTGAGGTTTTGATTTTGAATCTTAGGTTCGGACTTGAAGCCGGAGAACTTTTTGTTTGCAAACAACAAGGAGAACCCAACTCTTAAGGCTATCGATTTCAAATTGTCTATATACTTCAAGCCAAGTACCAATTTCGCACTTAGGACTTTTGATTATGCAATGTTGGTCTGGTGTGTCATGTCTGTATAGTGACTTGGAGAGCTTTGGCTTTAACTTGGCTTATTATTGTGGCGTCACTTGTTTCTTGGATTATTGACTTGTTTGTTTGATGAATTTTTCCTTGCTGATATATAGTGGTTTGCGCATATATATACTTGCTCTTAGGACATTGATTCATTTTTGTCTCCCTTTGTCTTTTGAAGGGGGTTCTTTTATTTTGTTGCTTGAATTGAATTTTAGCTACAATTTGAGTGCATATGAACAAGCTCGTTACAGTAATTTCTATTGCTAGCAGCACAGTTTAATGATTGCTGGATAAAGTTGTTGGGTGCGATATATCATGTTCAGTATCTCTTAATCTTGCATTTTACCATTTGATTTCTTAAGTTGTGATTTTGCTAGGTAGGATACGAAGTTGTAACACCAGGCCGATGAACTATTGGAAAGGTGAGTCTTTTCATTATTACAGTGTCTCATTATCTTTTTACATATTCCTTGATCATCTAACTCGTTTCTTGCTGCATGTCTAGCTGCGGGGATATAGTTTTAACATCAATTCAGGGCTGTTGAATCACTTGAGCTTGATTCATTTGGCATTGCACTTATCCCGTCAAGTTTGGTAGGTTAAGATGAGGTTTTACACAATAACTATGAAGGCTGAAATAATTGTGTTCAAGTTAGAATTTCTTGCTTGCCTTGACGTCTGTGTGTGTGTGGGGAGTTTGTGAGGTGGTACAAACCTTAAAACTTACGGTATAAAAATAAAGAGAGATATAGTGAGATATAGAGATATAAATTGAATGAGGGATATATTGTCTGAGAGATAAAGGCTTGGATATCATGAAGCTGGCAACGATGACTTGTATGGATTTCGATCTAAGCGAGGGTTATGTCACACCCTGACCTTAGGGAATGACTAATGTGATGGATTTAAATCAAAAATAGAAGATCTGTGAATATTTTTTTGAAACCCATTCGATCTGTTTCAGTCTTTCCATGAGTTTAAGTATGATTAATTGTATATTTGGTTTTAGGCTGTTGGATTGATATCTGTTGGATTGAGTGCTTATGCTTGTAATTTGCTTGACTTGTCCTTGGAGATTTTGGCTGCTGGTTTCCATAGATTGAGGTAGGGAAAACAAAACCTTCTTATAGCTTAGATTCTAATTTGATGTGTGTTAGGTGTGATTGTTGTGATATGTGTTCTCTATGAATTCTTATGCAATTTAGATAAAGATATATATATTGGTGGAAACCTTGATTGGTTCTATTTGTTGCAGCAACTGATTAATAGTTTATGGTAGTTTTTATCGAGTTTTGAGATCAATTTTTGAATCATCTTCAAGTATTGTTTCAGCTGAGCTTTGTTTTCGTTCGAAATAGACATTCGAAGAAGTTCTTTAAGTAGGATTTGATCAAAACACATTGTATTTATAACTCTTAGCTTTTACATAAAGAAATGATAGAAATTCTGAAAATTCTGCAGAAACTGTTTGGTTCTGCAGTCATTTTAGAAATTCGCTTAACTAACTTTTAAATGTCCAAATTTTCTGAAACTTTTACATGTTGTTTCCTTGTTAGCCTACAAGAGATCTGAAAAGTTTCAGCTTATTCCAATGTAAATTGAAAACTCGGTGATTTTCCAAAGTTCACCTTGTAGTTGGTAAAGTTCCAGAATTTTGAATATGCTTTCTTGTTTTCAGTTGAGCTTTGGACCTCCATTTTAACTACTTCATTTCTGTTCTTTTTGAATATTATAGTAGACTTTCTAGTGATTCTTGCAAAAGTGATTTCTTGTCATTTGTTCATAAAATGAGTTCATGGTTAATTTTCCAAGTTGACATTGTAGCTGACATTTCTTTCCTATATATTCTGACAATTCAGTCCGTTTGTGATCAAGTTTTGTGTTACTTTTCAAATACCATAATTCCTAAAAGTTAACTTCTTATTCCAGTTTATTCAAAGTAAAGTTCCCGTTCATTTCCGTTGGATGTATCCCTTTGAGAGGTAAGAAATATTTCCTTAAAAAAAATACTTTATAGTCTTCAGTTGATGCAGTACCAACTTACCAACTTATTTTCATATATATGAAAATATTGAAAGACTATGTAAGGAACTTCGCAAGACCAGAGGGGTGTATTGCTAAAGCATATCGTGCAGAAGAGTGCATGAGGTTTTGTAGTGAGTTTATGAAAAAAAACAGTACACATGGAGGACAAAAAAGTTCACAATGACGATTTTGCCAATGAAATAATTCTCGAAGGTCGCCCAATTTCTGGATCCACGTCAATCACTTTGAGTGACAGAGAGAGGAAAAATGCACATCTTGCTATGCTAATGAATACAGCTGTGGTGGATCCATATTTGGAGTAAGTTGGCTACATTTTATATTATTCCATTGTTACATAATGCTTAGATATCAACTAGAAGTATCAAGTCTGTTTTCTATCTTACTAGCATACACTTGGAAGAGTTACAAGAGTCAAGTAAACGACTTAGAGATTATGCAACCTTACTTTGGAATAGACATACTGAAAAGTTTGCTGATTGGATAAAAAGAAGGTTAGGTTAAATGGATCAACAGTCTGAAGAACAAGACAATTTATCTATGCATTCGGTAAAACATCTCTACACTTTTTTTTTTCTTTAGTTGCTGCATCCTGACTTATATTACTACTATATTGTGACTCTTGTGTATTGTTGATAGAATCCGTACACCAATTCAAGAAACAAGTGCAAATTATTTGATTGGACCGGAAAAGATGAGATAGTTACAGAAGGAAGTTGGCATTCAAGTGATCTAAAAGCGGTGGTCAATGGTATTCCTCTTGCACCCAAGGCCATGATAGTTTGGGTAGATCTTCCAAAAAATCATGAAGCATTTTTATGGAGGCCTGCAACTGATATGACATGCATTGAAGATGCTGTGGGATTTGCTATAGTTTTATTTTCACATGTTATTACAATTACGAGTTATATGTGTGAGTTCTGTCCTCATCTAAAATTATTTTTTCTTGAATAACTTGGTAGAGTGCGAACACCAAATCAAATAAAAAGTGCAAGTTGTTAGATGTTAGTGGATCATGACAAATAGTTGCTGAAGACGTTGGTCCTCAAGTGATCCAAATCAGCTTGTTCATTTTGTTCCATTGGGTCCTAATGCTGTGAAAGTTTGGGTAAATACACCAAAAGTCTCATCTGCATCCCTTTGGAGACCATCATCTGAGCTGCAAATCATTGAAGATGCTTTTGGTACTACAATAGCATGGCCAGTAGACAAAGTGATTGGCTGAAGGTTGTTAGTTCTCAACTGGTTGTTACATGCATCCTTCAAGTTTTATCTTTAAGTATGAGAGATTTTGCATTGATACTTTTCAGTGAAGTACTATATGATCAGTTTGGTAGGATTTTCATGTATCTTTAACATTGTTGGCTGAGATATTGTAAGCTTTTGGTTTATGAATGTCATTTGGTTTGGTTTTCTTTAATAGCACCAGGAAATGCTATGGAATGGTACTGTAATAGCTTTTCTTAAAAGCTGCTGTAACATATTTATATTGAAAGTATAACAATAGCGTTTATATATTGATATTGGTGATATGTATAATAGCATGTTTTAAACGCTATAGATGTGAAATTTATAGAGCGCTATGAAAGAGGGTAGACTTTTCATAGCTCGGGCTATGATAGCGTTTACTAAAACGCTATGTATATGATATGATATCATTTTTCGAATGCTATCAATGATATTTATGGTGTAGTGTTAGGCAGGAAGTGCTCTACACCTAAACTATTCTCAAACATTGTAACTTAAAGGTACATTTATTAAGTTAAACAAGCAGAGATCAATAAGCATGAAAAGAGTTTGAGCAATCACTAGGCATCGCAATAAACTTAGCGTCTTGCTAAACCTAGGGTTTCGTCTACTCGCTAGTGAAAACTACCGATTACTTCTCTAGACAGTTTGAGAGATCCGATATTAACCCAGGCATCAAATAATCAAAGTATTAGAACCCTAGCATGTATACTAAGTAGGCCTCCAAAACACACACACAAAGAATTCATCGATGAACAATCGGTAAACAAAACCTCAATCTTATTAATTGCAAAAACAAATTGAAAATCAAAACATGTTATGAATTATGTCTAGGGGCTTCAACAGCCCCCTAGCTACTATGAGTTTCGTTACACATAATGAAAATTGAAAACACAAAAGAGTTCATGGAAGAGGAAGACAACAATAACCGAGCTTAGAGAATCCCTAAGAAGAGATCGATCGACTGATTCTTGCGTTCTTTTTCTTCCCGACTTCTTCTGCTGCCCTCCTCTCTTGTGTATCAGATGATATTAGGGTTAGAGACCTCAAATTTCGTCCATAGGCTTGCTGATTTGGATTGGGCCTTGAAATTAAAGTTTCAGTCCAAATCAGAAATTCGGGCAGACTGATCTTCGGCCACTAAAATGATCATAACCTCCTCTCCAAAATAGGTATTGACGATTTAATGAAAGTTCTAGAAAGTAGACTCTTGTAGCTTTTTATTGATATATTACTCATCGTTTGGATTGTTATGAGCATCACACAATCCTCTGTCGAAATTAGATGATAATTTCTGGCAGATCTCATAATTTTTTCCTTACACAACATGGATTCCTCTTCTTTCAAGATTTCTCATCTTTTGCTTCATGTTCCCTTCTTTGCTCCGGAACACCTAATAAACATAAAGGTAACTAAATCAAATAGAAAAAACGATAAACTAACAAAGTAAAGAGGGAAATTAACCATCATATCGTCGTATATTTAGACTCCTATCAAGGTTGGCACTAAATTTGGGATGTTTGGTATGCTGGAAATTGCTGTGCCGGTGGAAAATGTTTGGCAGCTGGGAAAAATGGCTGCTGTCAAGGATCGGGTTCTCCCCTTTGGTTTGGGGCTGGGTCTGAAGTCAATAGACCTGAATCGAAGCTTGAAGCCAAGAGCGTTGGGCGTCTTCAGGATCCGATGATGATGTTAGCGTTGTCATGGACTCTGGTGCCTGAGCTGATTTGGTCGTCGTCAACGCAATCGATGAGTGTCGGCGTGCGACAATGCAATCTGCTAGGGTTTGGGGATGGACTCGGGTTCTTGGGCCTAGGTCTAGCCTCAAGTCCACAAAATATCAGTTTTGGAATTGGGCTATTAGGCCTAAGTTCAACCTGATTGTGGCTTAAGTCGCAGTGTTTGGATAGCTTGACAGACTGAGCAAGTTAGCTGCAACTAGATGAATTCATGAGGTTTGGAGTACCACAATTGAGCGCCTTGACTCTGGTCTTATGTCTTCTTCAGTATCTTGTTTTGTATCTAGTTTAATCTTCTGCTAAGCTCACTTGAATAAATGAGCTAATTGTCTAATGTAATAGTGATTTGATGTCATTCTAGCCTAAGTTTATCAATGAACTATTTTACCTTTCAAAAAAAATGAGGAAATTCTTCCATGCAATAATAAATTATTGTGTCTTACATGTAACTCTTTCTTGTTTATATAACCTAAAGTACTAGACAATAATGTTCTATAACAAGTCTGCCCAACCCATCTAGGTGCTAGAAGCATGTCCATTGTATGAGTAGGGTCTAATGAGTTTTCAAACCCTGGTACTAGAATATTGTTATAATTATTGAAATACTGATAATGAATAGTAGTCGTCAACTAGTATCAGTGACCTGTGGTCGAGTGTCATGAAGTTGTCAAAATGGTCAAACAATGTGTTTCAATGCATAATTTGAGCATTTCACATACATTAATTTTGGGTCTGTGAAGTTTTGAGATACCCTAACACAATACTTACTCCAAGCAGTTTTAAAGTGCATTTCTAATAATCACTGATATTTTTTTTTTTCAAAAACAGTTAATAATGATTTAGATGAACGATATCTCAAACCTTAACAAAACGATTGTTAATCATTATTTAGCAAATCACATATACATCCTCTAAAAAGATTTGAAACACAAATAAATCCACTTATGTTGTTGTTAAACAAATAAGGACAGTTTTTAACAATTAAAGACAATTTTTTTTTCTGCATGTCATGTGTCATAGTTTAATTTACTAATCTAACCGTACACTAATTAAATATGCTTTTAAAAGAGAAAAGTCTCTCCTTTTGAGGTTTTTCAGTAAATGGTACAGTAACAAGTTTTCAATAACTTAGTGTAGTAGCAATTAATTCTAGTAGAAATAGTAGCAGTAGTAGCAGAGGTTAACATCCCAGTAGAAGTAGTAGCAGATTTTTAGTGACTCAGCCAATGTAGTAGCATGTTTTGCTAGAAAGCTACACTTCCAACAAATGTAGTAGTAGGGTTTTAGTGGTTCAGCTAGTGTAGTAGCAGCTTCAGTAAGTGCAGTAACAGGTTTTCAGTGGCTCAGCTAATGTAGTAACATGTTTTGCTAGAAAGCTACACTTCCAACAAATGTAGTAGCAGAGTTTTAGTGGTTCAGCTAATGTTGTAGCAGATTTAGTAAGTGTAGTAACAAGTTTTAAGTGACTCAGCAAATGTAGTCCCCCATAACTTAAACAACCTACCATATGTCCAATCTTGCTACTACTGTACTCGTCGTCGAATCTAGTTGCTACTACATGGTCGTACAATCTTGCTGCTACTGCACCCGTTGTCGAATGTTGTTGCTACTGCTTGGTCGTCCAATCTTGATGCTACTGCACTCGTCGTTAAATATTGCTGCTACTGCACCCGTCGTCGAATGTTGCTGCTATTGCCTGGTCGTCCAATGTTCCTGCTATTGCCTGGTCGTCGAATCTTGCTACTACTAGTCAATCTTGCTCGATCTCCATCGATCTCACTTCCGATCCTCAGTGAATTCCATTTTTTCTCACCTCATCACCTTCAAATCCCTAACCCTAACCCCAATTGACTAGCTTTGACTTCCAAATACCTAACCCCGAGCCTCTGCTCCTACTCAAAAACGATTGGATTCAATAAGAAATAGAAAATTGAACAACCAGAGTACCGTAATTCTGTAAATGCAAAACATTTTTAGGCGCTGGTGTCTTGTCGTCGTCGAGTGTTTGATGTCCCATCGTCGTCGAGTGTCGCGTCCGTCGTCGTCGAGTGTCGCGTCCGTCGTCGTCGAGCGTCACGTCCGTCGTCGTCGAGCCTTGCGTCCGTCATCGTCGAGCCTTGCGTCCGTCGTCGTCGAGCGTCGTGCGTCCGTTACCATTGGGCGTTTGTCCGTCGTCCGTCATCGATGATTGTCAGAAGTTGTCATTGTCGAATGTCAGACGGTGGCGTCGTAGACAAGCGTTGGAAGGGTGCTGGTCATCGTCCAACGTTGAGGCGGCGACGCCGACATTTCTTTTCGCACTGAGAGAGAGAGAGAGAGAGAGAGAGAGAGAGAGAGAGAGAGAGAGAGAGAGAGAGAGAGAGAGAGAGAGAGAGAAGAGAGAGAGAGAGAGAGAGAGAGAGGTCAGATCGAAAAGAGAGAGAAAGTTGGATCGAAGAGAGTGAAGGATGGCAAAGTGTGTAATTTTGTTTTAACTTGTACAATTTGGTCATTTTACAATGAAATTACAGTCAACATGTGGCATAATTAATTTTGGGCTGGGGCTTGTGTCCTTATTTGTCTAAATATTTTGAAAGATGGGTTTTCTGTTTTGCTACTGTTTGTGGTAGTGAGATGTCATTCTCTAATCATTATTCGATATAGAAAGGTTTGAGCTCCACACAAAAGGTTTGGTGGTTCCTCATGCGACAGTTTCGGATTTGGAAGCAAGAAGTGAATTGCTTCGCAGCCTGCTCGACTCATCTTTGATCTTTCTCTTTGTGGAGCAAAAGTTCTAACTAGAACTTCAAATTTAGTTTGCGTACACTACATGAAAATGGACGTGCAAGCACACAATCTTTGTAGTGAAAGGGACAATCAGCATAATCATATCTTATAATTACTAGGGACAATAATCATAATACTTTATACTAGAGACTTCCATTGTTACCATCAGGGCTAAACTTTTACCATAAAACAGAAAAGACCCCCTGCTCTAAAATAACCTTATTTATCTCATATATACCTAACCGAGCATATTTATATCTCATACTGACCTATCAAGTTGACTTGATCATATTATCTATTCCAACTTATCAAGTTGTGATCTTGATTTTCCCCATTATTTTTCTTCTCCATTATGTTTGTTCATATGTCCACTGTTATTGTTCATGCGCTGGCTGGATTTATGAATTACAATTGAGAATGATAACCACAAATTAAGGTATCTAACATCACCATCTCATATCTTGAGCCATTCATCAGACTGAAACATCCAACTATATGGCAGAAGCCCAGAATATGACTAGTACGTAGTAGGTTCTGGGTTCCATCCATCCTGAAGGACAATGTACATTTCTGATGAAATATAAGCCCAGAAAGCTAGGTAAGTGAACAGTTTGCTGAATTCCTAACTGGCTGAGTAACTTGATAGTGTGTATAGCTAACCTATCTGCCTAAACAAGATAATTGGTTATAGAAGCGCTTCACTAGTGTTCTTTTAACAAAGCGTTTCGATTACTTTTGCAGAAAACATTTGTGATTGGAAAAAGGAAAGTATGTACTTCCAATGAAAATGATTTGCAGGAAAACTACTTCAGATAATTGTCATGTCTCATAAAGTTGAGCAACAAGTAGAGTACTGGATTGCTTACCTATTTTAAGACAATTACAATTTAAATAAAGAAGGATAACAAGCTCTCCATTCTGCAAACTTTAGGACATTTTATCCCTTTCACCGAATAGCACAAGGCAGTTAACCAAAACACATTAGTACTTTAGTCTTTAGGCACTACATCATGATTGACCTTAAGAAACCAGGTACCTTGAGCATAAATATCGGTGAGTTGAACTGGTGCAGAATAGTGTTCTAGTTCTGTGAAAGGAGTCAAAGGAGCATTACCTTGTCAACATTGCTTGTGCATCTCTGAGGCATAGGAAGCTTGAGAATAATCAAGAAACATCTTCCCTAATATCTCGTATATATATTGGAGTACTGGACTTCACAATTCATGAGCTTTAAATCATCCTGCATATGGTTAGTTCTAGCCTTCTAGGCCTTCCTGAGTTGTAGATCGACTGCTATGATCAGTATGAACAGGCATGTCTTCAACTAACTGAGGAACACTTTCATCAAGCATACCTTCATGAATCATGATAAACAACCCAAGAATAATGACATTCACGGCATTCACAATATAACCAAGCAAAAAAATTGCCTTTTTTGTACATTATTACAATTTTGCTAAGACTAGGCCAGGTGATGTATGTCTGAACATCAGATCGCGAAATTAAAATTGCGTTTTGTAAAGCACGTACATTATATGATTAATTGTACGGCTGATTAAGAAAAAGCGATAGTATCTTAAGTACCAGTAACATTTTCTAGTACCAGGTGGTACTGTGGAACTATCACAAAATGCTGCTTTATTCGCTAATGTAAATGCACCAGCAAACCGCTGCACACAAGGCTTCAGCTGGTCTACAATTCCTTTTGGCTGCTGTCACCATAGACGGAACACGCTGCTTTGAACTGGATAGCACTGCTGTACGTGTCTGCAATAGTTTTTTAAGTTCTCCCAGCAATATGCTGGCAAGCTGGATCATCACCAGTTAAAAGAAAAAGAAAAAAGAAAAAAAAGAACACACAGCCAAAGAAAAACACTTGGCTTACCTTCCCATTCCATAATGTTTATATGAAACTACCTTCAACAATAGAATGATAGAGGTTGACAAATAGAATCCGCATCTTGCTACGGAGAACTACATATATATATATATGCCGGATGTGGAGCGGACGTCCGCACCGTCTTTAAAGTGCGGACGTCCCTCCGTTCGCCACCGTTGGCGCCGACGACGACGCGCCTCCACTCGAGCAGACTCCAGCAGCGTCCCCGATCACTTTCTCTCCCCGGCAAGTCCGCCGAATTCTAGTTTTCCGGCGAGATCACCCAAAACTTCAAACAAGATCGATCTCGCCGGAAAATTGGAATTCGGCGGATTCGCCGGGAAGGGAAAGTAATCGGGGACGCTGCTGGAGTCCACTCGGATGGAGGCGCGCCGTCATCGGCGCTGGATGGTGGCCAACGGAGGGACGTCCGCTCCACATCATTTTCGTATATATATATAGGGCCGATCAGGAGCAGACGTCCCTCCGTTCTCCACCGGACGGCTCCGACGACGGCGCGCCTTCGCCCGAGTGGACACCAGAGACATCCCCGATCACTTTCTCTTGTCGGCGAGTTCACCGAATACCAGTTTGCAGCCGAGATCGATCTTATCTGAAGTTTTGGGTGGAGGTTGCTGCTCAGACCTTCAAATCGATCTCACCAGCAAGAGAAAGTGATCGGGGATGCCTCTGGTGTCCGCTCGGGTGGAGGCATGCCGTTGTTGGAGCCGTCCGGTGGAGAACAGAGGGACACCCGCACTTTAAGGCCGGTGCGGACGTCCGCCTCTGATCCGGCCTAAATATATATATATATATATATATATATATATATATATCATTTATTGGAAAAGTGTGGCTTAGATATGAGCCATTTGGAATCCCACATCGGAAACATGAAAAAGTCATATTTGAGTTATAAAGAATGATACCACACACACTAATGCCGAGACCTTTTGTGTAAAACCTCATACCCGTTTCTCCACGGAAATAAACAATAAAACCTCATATTTATTGGACCCGATGTGTGTGGGACCCGTGGGGCCCGTTGGCCGCTTCCGCGTAACAAGTGTTATCAGAGCTCAGGCGACGCTTGGGACTTGGTGTCTCATACGATCGAGTTACAATTTGGTGGAGCTCCTGTTTGGATTGGGATCACAAAATTCAGATGGTTGTGATCGAGGTTGAGCTATTGGAATTTGGATCATGAGACGGTTGAAGATGACTCGAATCACGCCAGGTAGAGATTATTGAAAAAGTGTGGCTTAGATAGGAGCCATTTGGAATCTCACATCGGAAACATGAAATAGTCATTTTTGGGTTATAAGGAATGGTACCACACACACTAATGCTGATGTCTTTTGTGTAAAACCCCATACCCGTTTCTCCATCGGGTGGCTAAAGTGGGGAGAGTATCGGCATTATGGACCCGATATGTGTGAGACCCGTGAGGCCCGTCGGCGCTTCCGCGTAACAATTTTCTTAGGAAATCATCCCACTCTGGTTCTGGAATTAATCTGGATCTCTTAAGAGACTTTATTAACTTATGATCACACTTGGATACAGATGATTAGACATGTAGTAACATCTGGAATCAATATGAACATCTGGAATTCTTATGAAACTTGTCTTTGATCTTGGAAAGTATAGCGAAAGGAGATGGAGTTATAATTCCTCTAGGTGAACTAGCCGCACTTATGTTCCCATCCTCACTATGGTTCACACTGAGGATTGTCTCCTTTCCCAGTTATGCAATCCCAGTTGTCTTTTCCTGCACCGAATCTTGACTTGACTTTGTTGCTCACCTTGGCTGCCTGTTTCGTAATTATGAGAAGCCACTTAATATGAACATATATATATAAAAATTAAGTAGAAGACTAACCAAAGTTGTTAATGTTGACGCGGTTGTATTTTGTAGAGGCTGCTGAGGATCAAAAACAAGTTTGAGTTGCAACAGTGTTACAAGGGCCCAAGATTGAATCTGGTTCTGAGAGCTCATCAACACCTAACAGGTGAACCCTATTCTCTTGAAAAAGGTGGACCTTACGGAAATAACCCCAATAAAATTGTCATCATCATCACAAAATGGAGTATTCGTCGTAAAGATTGAAAACGATTCCCCCATTTTGCTCCTGACTGGGAACTGCCCTGTCCAGCTCTCCCCCATGGTGAGACGTTGAGCAATACTGTGTCCAACAGCAAAGGCTTGGGGATCTGCCACGAGCTCAACGACATTCTGTCCAAGGGCCTCTGCCAAAGAATAACCAAATATATCTCCAGCGGCTTTATTCCTGCAAAATTAAGCATTCTTCTAATTTCTGAATTACAACTTATTGACCTAGAGAACTAGCAGTTGTAACCAGAATTGACATCAAACAAGGACCCCATAGTCCAAAAAACTATAATGAAAGCAGAGCAGGTGTTAGAGCTATTCACTCACTGTCTCAATCAAGCATATTCTCTTCCCCAAATCAAGCTCCTTGATCACTGATATATTCTAGATATGACAGTTACTGTTAGCATTGATATTAGGCTAATTATGTGGATCTTGTAATTACTTACCTGTAGCAATTGCTAGGATAGCAACACTGCTATATATGTGAAGTCTGTAAATCTTTTGAATTAATGGAAAACCATTTCTAGTTTTCTACATGGTATCAGAGCAGTAAATAGGAAAAACTTCATTCAAATCCTGAAAATCAAAACCAAGAAGCTGAGCTACTCACCAGTAAATTATAGGAAAAATGCCTTAATGCACAAAAACATGGATTTTAATACCCACTTCAATGTAAATCTTTTCTGTTAGCCAATTTCAATGATTCTTATGCAAAAAATATTATTACCTTCTATAGAATTAAACCTACACAAATCTCGTCTATTTCTCTTTCTCTTTCTCTCTCTTCTTCTCACTACCAGAAGAAAGGCTTTAGCCGACAAAAATTAAAAAACCATGCCGACGAATCATTTTCCACTTTAGCCAACGAAATTTTTCTTCGTCGGCTAATTTATATTTTCGTCGGCTATGGTAAACTTTAGCTGACGAAATTAAAATGTCGTCGGCTAAAGAATTTATTTCGTCGGCTAAAGTTCACAGACTATGGCAGACGAAATATTTAAAAGTTTAGCCGACGAAATTAATATGTCGTCAGTTAAAGTGCTTTATATTTGCAGATCTGGACAGCAGCAGCTCATCTGGGAAAAAAACAGGAGAAGAAAAAACTGGAGAAAAAGTTTGGGTGTTGTCGAAATCTGTCCATAATTAGTTTGTGGAGCTATATATAGGTACGTATATGTATATATATGTTGATTAATTGATTTTATTTGAGTTGATCGATTTTGAGTGTGATTGAGTTGATTGATTTTGAGTGTGATTGAGTTGATTGATTTTGAGTACGTTGGATGTATATATATGTGTTGATCGATTTGGTTGATGATTTGAATTGATAATATATATGAATTAATTTGTTGTTAATAAATAGTAGATATATATATGTTAATTAATTTATAATATTGTGTTGATATGGTATGAAGTTGTTGATGATATATATGAGTTGATGATGATTTTGTGACGATGTTGATATATAATATTGTTATGAGTTGATTGATTTTAAGTACGTTGGATGTGTATATATATATATATGTTGATCGATTTGGTTGATAATTTGATATAATATATATGAAGTTGTTCATAAGTAGTAGATATATATATATATGTTAATTAATTTATAATATTGTGTTGATGGTATATATGTCAATGATGATTTTGTGATGATGTAGATATATATATATATATATATATATATATATAATATTGTTATGTAATTATTAAGTATATATATATATGTGTTAATTAATTTGTTATTAATTAGTTATAGTACGTAGAATATATACTAAATGAATTGAGATTTTATATATGGCATGAAATTTCATTAATAATTAGCTAGCGTTATACATATATATTTTGTTATATTTTCAGGATATGGATAAGAGTTGGATTTCGCTTCCAAAATGGGACAAAAGATATGGTGCAGGAGTTATGAGTTTTATGGAATATGCGCTGGCTAATGCTAACGGGAATACAATTTTCTATTGCCCGTGCACGAAATGTCAGTGTCGCAACGATATGTATCGATTTCCCATTGACAAAGTATGGCAGCACCTGAGGAGTAACGGGTTTTGGAAGAAGTACACATGTTGCTTATATCACGGTGAAACATCATCAGGGGGTCCGCATGATCATGGCTAATTTTTTGAGACGGGCAGTACATTCAACGATCCAACAACGACATTTATCAACGACATGTTTCCTTGTAAGAGCGGTATATGCGCTTAAGGACAGTATATGCCTGACCCGGTGCAGCCCTTCCCTAGAGCTGTCAACACTGCTGGTATTGAAAAGTACAACAAACTGCTTGCTTTCCAACAGACCCTTGTGTACCCCGGTTTTCAGAAGACTGTTCTTGAAAGTGTGATGGATGTAATGAGACAAAATCGACCGTGAAGGCTGTTGATAATTATCTACACTACACTGCTTCGATGCTGCCCCACGGTTATCGTCTTCTACCACTCATCGTAAGGTCCGATGTATCCTGAAAAATCTTGGGCTTTCCTACATCAAGATCCATGTATGCAGATATGACTGCGTTCTCTTCTAGGGTAAAGATCCAGAAGGGAATGACCTTGGTTGGCTTGACGCATCGATTTGAAACTATTTTCAGTTGAAGGTCCGGCCAAAATACGAAATTTAGACGGTCCAACGACCTTTTCCATGCATTTAGGGGTTTGACTTACGAGATTGACCGTCCGGATCGAGCACTTAACCTTGTCGGATCAAGTTGAATTTTTGCCCATACATGTATTTTGTCATGATGGTCAGATCTGACGGTCGGATTTCCGTTTCTCAAGTTTGATCATCACAATCACAACATGCCTACTAATGTTTTATAACTTGTTTACCAAGTGTTAAGTAAATGTTCCGTTTCAAAAACAAACTATACGTAAAACCTTCAAACGCAAAAAAGTCGTGAAATAACCAGAATGGTGAAATACGTCCACGGTTGAAAAATCACAGTATTCCGGTAAAGTTTCGGTGCCGATAGTTGCGGTCAATGCAATTTTTCATTCTTTCTCCCTATGAGTAGCCCTATCTTCGGTGGTTATTTTGCGTAAAATTTTTATACGACTTGTTGCGTCTCATCGGTTTGAAACTATTTTTAGTTGAAGGTCTGGCCAAAATACGTAATTTAGACAGTCCAATAACCTTTTCAGTGCGTTTAGGGGTTTGACTTAACGGATTGACCGTCCGGATCGAACCCTTAACCTTGTCGGATCAAGTTGAATTTTTTCCCATACATGTATTTTATCATGATGGTCAGATCTGTCGGTCGGATTTTCGTTTCTCAAGTTTAATCATCACAATCACAATCACAGTTTGCCGAATGTATAAAAAGTACTATAGCCGACGAATTTCAAAGGTTTAGCCGACGAATTTATTGTTTAGCCGACGAATTTCATAGGTTTGGCCGACGAATTTCAAAGGTTTAGCCGACGAGATTATTATCTTAAACGACGATATTATTATCTTTAGCCGACGAAATAATAATTTCGTCGGCTAAAGTTGTCGGGTATAACCTAGCGCTCGACAACAGAAAAGCCCTAGCCTCCTCTTTCCCCTCCTCCGCCTCCTCTCCCTCTCCCAGTCTCCGCCTCCGCTCCCTCTCCCTCTCTCGGTCGCCGCCCTCTCCCTCTCCCAGTCGCCCTTTGCTGCTCGCCTGCTCCGGCCCTCCCTCCTCCTGCTGCTGCTCCGGCCTCCCTCCTCCTCCTGCTACTCGCCTGCTCCGGCCCTCCCTCCTCCTGCTGCTGCTCCGATCCTCCCTCCTCCTCCTGCTGCTCGCCTGCTCCGGCCCTCCCTCCTCCTCCTGCTGCTCCGGTCCTCCCTCCTCCTCCTGGTGCTCCAGCCTCGAGCCCTCCTTCCTCCTCGAGTACATTTCTTTTTCACATTTTATTTTGTGTTTGCTTTTATTTTCCGGTTAATTGCAATGTTGTGGTGTTGTTAGGAAGTGTATATTTGTATTTAGGAAGTGTATATTTTTATTTAGGAAGTGTATATTGTATTTAGTATTTAGGAAGTGTATATTTGCATTTAGTATTTTGTGTTTGCTTTGATTTTCCGGTCAATTGCAATGTTGTGGTGTTGTTAGGAAGTGTATATTTGTATTTAGGAAGTGTAAATTTGTATTTAGGAAGTGTATATAATTTTTTTGTTGACTAATTAAATGGGTTTACATTTTTGATTTTGTGGCCTTGATTCAAATTAATATTTTAAACAGGATGAGCGGTAATATTAGATCGACGAAGGGTTCGAAGGGCCAAAGGTCCGAATCGTCTGAGGGAACCTCTAGCAACCCTCAGACGTCGTTTCAGGGCCTCATGACAGCTAGACATGCGACCCTTCTGCAGACGGTGCAGAGGCAGCCGGAGGTGCCCCCTTCATCGAGGCAGCGGGGCGTCCCTCATTACTCGAGGCAGTTGTGGCCTCCAACCCAGACGGAGGTATCTGCACCCCGTATGCCTGAGATACACCGGGCGCCCATTCCAGGTCCTACTTCTTCGGATAGTGGGTCATCTGGGGTACAGATACCGCCGCCTCACCTATTTCTTCCGCGGATGATACTGGCCTTACCTGCAGTCGATGGCTCAGGGACGCCGATTTATCCACTACCCCCGCCAGTGGCTCCATCAGCGGCGTACCGGTTCGTGCCTTTTGATACGCCTCTTATTTCCGCCAGGGTATCATCATCGGAGACGAAATCTATCGCGTCCACTGCATCGCCCTCATGTAATGAAAGATGAATGATTTGTTTTCTTATAATTCTCCGATTTTAATAATCAATTTGGTTTATCATGTGATAGGCACCGTCGGAGCGAAGCCAGCAAAAAAGAAGAGAGGCCCCGTCACAGGGAAGACTCTCGAGAAGATCGTCGGTACCTCAGGGAGGATTATCATCGGTACTGACGGGGATGGCGACACAGTATCAGGGGGGAAGTCGAGGACGTACTCCGGCTGCGTGGGAGTGCTCATTAGGGATAGAGTCCCTATGTTGTGGTCAGACTGGGGCGAGGTCCCGTAAGAGGTTAAGGACATGGTCCACAACGCGATGTCGGTGAGTTTACAAAATGCCTCAATAATATTATGTATTACATTGTAGATTTCTCGAAAAACTAAACTAATAAACGATTAAATGCAGGTGTGGTTTGAGGTTCCCGAGCCCTTGAAGAGCAGCTGGGCGGACGTTGTGCATGGGGGAAGGTACGTTAGGAAGTTAATGAAAAAACAAAATTGTATGTGATATTAATAATATTTCTAATATTTTTGTTGTATCTGTAGGTACAAGGAGTGGAAGAACGAGTTGCGGACCCATTGGACTACGCACGAGAATGCACGTTCTGGTACCCCTGCTGAGTTCTAGTACAAAGAGTACGAGTGGCGTTGGCTTATGACATCAGAATTCAACAACCCTCGTAAACAGGTATTTAAATAAATTAATTAGTTAATTTATCATTAAGTACGTGCGTTTTTAAATATTTTACTAATAATTTAGTTTTTTCTTTGAAGGCGATTTCCCGGGCGAACGCTAAGAACCGGCAACGCAACACAAGGAACCATCATGCCGGTTCTAGACCGTTCGCTGTCTTCATGGACGAGGCGGCCAGGGAACATCCAGAGGTCAATCCGTACGTCTATACAAGGCATATCCTAACGCCCAGGAGGATATTGTAAGTCATCTTACGTTTTAAAATTTTTAATTTTACTTATATATATGTCAAAATGTTAATTAATAATTTTTTTCCTATCCAATTAGGCGAAGGTGAGGGAGACTAGTGACGAGGTGATGAGTGCTATAGTGAGTGAGACATGGCCGGACACGCAGGAG
Organism: Fragaria nilgerrensis; assembly: GCA_010134655.1. Classification (NCBI taxonomy): domain Eukaryota; kingdom Viridiplantae; phylum Streptophyta; class Magnoliopsida; order Rosales; family Rosaceae; genus Fragaria; species Fragaria nilgerrensis. The sequence goes on from CM020980.1 coordinate 25,107,644, forward strand.
GAAAAGATGTCCGAAGCCATGTCTCGGATCGACACTTCAGATCCGACGGTTGGGGCGAGGATCATGGGCACAACCTTCCCACCGCAAGCAAACAACTTCTACTGCCGGGGTCTAGGAAAGAAGGGCGAGGGGGTCCTGAAGACCACTCCAGGATTTCAACAAAAAGCAGCCTCGACTAGCAGCAGGACCACGACCACCAGGATGACTCAGCTGCTACAGTCGGAACTTCAAAGACTACAGGGAACAGCAAGCTGCTTATGTTGCCTATAATGCCGCGCAGGCAGCACATTATGCCGAGGTACATGCCATCCAGCAGGCCCAGCAGCGGCAAATGTTCCAGTACATGCAGGACTTTACAGCTGCCTAGCTCTAGGGACTTCCGCCTCCGCCCATGCCTCTACCCCAGCCGCCGCAAGCTCCGCAGCAGCCCCTAGAAGCAGATATTAATTTAGACGATCTAGATTTTGTGTAATTGATGAATTATATAGTTTTATGTGCTTGTTGTTGGTTATATGGAATTGTTTTGGTGTTTTTTGCAGCTTGCTTGGAATGGTAATTTAGAAATTTTGGGTTTTTTTTTTATACTGGAATGGACTTATAGTCGACGAAATACGCCATAATTCGTCGGCTATAGTATTTTTAATTATTTTTTAATAGGGTTTAGCCGACGAAATGGAATGTTTCGTCGGCTAAACCCTTAAAAGCTGACGAAATACGGTCTGCTTCGTCGGCTTTAGTTATTTTTTATTTTTTTATTACATACTATAGCCGACGAATATATTAAGCGTTTCGTTGGCTAGTCGTCGGCTAAAGCAAAGAGACTAGCCGACGAGTTGTGTCGTCGGCTAAAGTTAAGAGACTAGCCGACGAGTTGATTCGTTGACTAAAGTATAAGGGACTAGCCGACGACGTCTTTTATTGTTGGCTAGCTATGGGAAAATAGCCGACGATGATCTATAGTTTCGTCAGCTAAAGTCATTTCCGACGACCATTTCCTGACGAAACTATAGCCGATGAGGAATTAAGCTAACAGGCCGACGAAAATTTTTCGGTAGTGCTCTCTCTGGTAGTCTCTCTCTCTCTCTCTCTCTCTCTCTCTCTCTCTCTCTCTCTCTCTCTCTCTCTCTCTCTCTTCTTCTCCTCCCGATCTGCTCTCTCTCTCTCTCTCTCACACACACATATCCTTCGTCGGCGACCTCATCCTCACCTCCACCATTTCCGGCAACCTCTTCCGTGGAGGGACGATCTCAGTGAGAGCACATGATTGGCCCAGCAAATATGGGAGACGAGGAGATGCGCGAGCTCGACGGACGACAAGGACACGGCGGCGGAGTTGAGGCTGGAGCTGAGCTGGAGAGCCCAGAGGAGCGGGTCGCTGTTCTTGTCCTGAGCTGATCGGTGAGATGGAGGACCGAGTCCCATAGGTGACTCGACGGTTGTTGTGAGGGCACCACCGCCATTCGAAATCACAGTAGAGAGAATTAGGGTCTTAGTTCATTACAGAGGGAGAAGGAGGAGAGAATCTGGAGCTGCTTTTGGCTTCTCGCTTTGACTGACAAGGTTGTCCCCTGCTTTGGTGCTACAGGTGCCGGTAAGGTTTTTTTTTTTTTGGGGTCTACTGGTGCGTTTGGGCTTGCTGGAGCTACTAATCTGCAAGGTGGACATGGACTTCTGCTTGAGGTATAGATTTATGGAGAGTTAGATCCTTGTGGGGAAGCATAGCAAATAAGTGCATACTTTATAGTTTTCATAGAGGTAGTAATCGATTACTGGGGGTCAGTAATCGATTACTAGGGGTCAATAATCGATTACTAGGGGTCAGTAATCGATTATTGAGAGTCAGTAACTCGAGTTACTAAGGGTCAGTAATTGGGTTACCCATGGTCAATAGCCTTTTAAGGAATCATTACTCAGTTATTGGGAGTCAGTAACTCAGTTCTGGCGGCCGGTGACCAAATTAACTCAATTACTGGGGGTCAGTAACTAGTTATTGGGGGTCAATAACTGGTTAGTAGGGGTCAATAACTGGTTATTGGAGGTCAGTAACTGGTTACTAGGGGTTAATAACTGGTTATTGGGGGTCAGTAACTGGTTACTGGGGAAATTTCGGTGACCGGAGTCCGGCGGGAAATTCCGGTAACCGGACTCCGGCGGCCGGTGACCAGAGTTCGAGGTTCCGGCCAAGTTTTTTCATGTTGAAGAGGTATGGGAAAAATAGTCTTAAAATAATATAGTTTGTTAAGACTTTAGTAAAAATTTGACCATTTGGGTACAAAGAAAGTTTACTTTCATTCAAATGGACTCATATAAAAGATTGTCATTAGAATGGGCAATGAAGTGTTACAATTATTACTAAATGGACATTTTCCCTAAATTATACGACAGTTTAGATCAAATATATAAACAGATTGTCCCATTGACTGCAATATGTTCAGACACTGGCGATTACTGAAGTTCAGAGTTGATGGCAGCTGACGGCCACTGCTGATTCTATTTTTTGAAAAGAATCTTGAATACTGCGGCAACACTGAGAAAGCTCTTTGGTTTTCCAGCTCAGCATAGGAATAAGAGTAGTCCCTGATGAACAGGGTTGGCAGTTCTTGCTTGCGGTGTTCCTGACCCTCTTCCAGTACTTGAAGCTTGTTTAGAAGCTCCTCTGCTGGTGGAGTATCATCCATTGACATCCTTCAAGCTTGAATTGACACCTCAATGATATGAGCCATCATGGTTTTAAAAGGGCTCCAGTCTTCTCTCTTACATACTCATGGAGAAAATGAGCAGTCTTTTTTCCTGAAAATCATACTAAAAAGACAAAAATATCTCTCATCTTCCTCAAAAACTTGCCAAATTTGTTAACCGCTGTCCAATATGTCATCACAGTTGGCTTCTTCTTTTTCTATTAAAAAAATAAAATATTCACATAATGTATGCGTTCTTTTTCAAGGTTTGCTTTTCTTTACAAGTTTACATGTATCAAGATGATTTGAAGTAGGAGAAGAGACACTTAACAGAATCTCATTAAGAACTTCCAAGTCTCAAACTTCTGAAGATGTTTTAAGATAGTTTTTACAGAACTAGGGAATACATTACAATCCTTCCCCCAAAATAAACCAAGAAGTTCCAATTATAAAATAAGGTAATCATATCATTTGCTTTTAGAAACACTCTTAGTAGCATCTTAAGCAAAAGTCATTGGTGTTTCCTAAGTTGTAAAAGCACCTTTTTGTGTTTTCTAAAGAAGCATATGTGTGCATTTTTACAGTAAGCATTTGGAATTTGAATGAGGAAAGTAAAGAGCAAAGCATTTCCTATCAAGACTGCTGTGTAAAAAGTAAAAACATAGGGGATTCAAGAACGTTTCATCCATTTAACATGAGATTGAGCAACTAGTATTGGACTAGGGGATTAATTACACAAAGAAGAAAGTAACAATAAAATGAAAAGTACAACAAACTCCCCATTCTGGAGACTTCAGGACATACAGATATATACACCTGCTCCTTCCACTGAGAAACCCAAGGCAGCAACTCAACACATTAACATTTGCTCATTACATCATCGTCGAGAATTTGAGATCTTAAGAACCAGCTAGCTAGCTAGCTTGAGCATATCGGTGTGTGTTTATTCTGTGAAAAGCCCTATAAGAGAATTACGTGGATGAGGTGCACATGTAGTTTGTTCATGGGTGAGGAGCATTAATGTCGAATAAATCCATACCTAGTCAACATTCGTTGAACGTCTCATGGCACAGGAAGCTCAAAGACAATAAGAGATGACATCTTTCAGGCTATGATATATTGGTAGCATGATTCATATATAGCCTTAAAATTATCCTCCAAATGCTCAGTAACATGTCATCAACTAATCGAGGATCACTTCCATCAGGTCATACCTTCACTGTAAACAACAGATTAGACAAGTAATTATCCAGAAATCAACAACATTAATGGCATTAACAATGAAATAAGCATAAAAAGCTGCTTTTTAGTACATTGCAATTCACAGATGATTTTCTAAGACTGTGCTAGGTGATATTTGATCATGGAGATTTGTTTACAATTACATAAAATATATTAGATTTCTATTTAATTAGACAGCTAGGAGATAGTAAAAGAATCATAAATACCATAAAAAAGAAAAATCATAAGTACCCTCTAGCATTTATCAGTAACTAGTTTGGACTGAGGAAGTAAGCAACCAGGTACCTTGAGCATACATATTGGTGAGTTGAACTGGTGTAGACTGTAGAACAGTGTTTTAGTTCTGTGAAAGGAGCATTACCTAGTGAAAATTTGTTGCATCTCAGAGGCATAGGACGCTCAAGAATAATAAAGAAACATCTTCCCAAGTATCTCATGTATATATTGGAATTCACGATTCTAGGCCTTCCTGAGTTGTCGACTGCAATGAACATGAATGTCTTCAACTAGCTGTTATCACCCGAGACAGAACGCGTTGCTTTGAACTGGAGAGCATGCTGTGTCTGCAATACTTTTAAGTTTCCCCAGAAATTTGCCGGCAAGCTGGATCATCAACAGTTAAAAGCTAAAGAAATATACTACACAGCCAAGTAAAAACACTTGGTCGGCTTACCTTTCAATGCCATGATGTTTATATGAAACTACCTTAAACAATAAAATGAGAAAGGTTGGCGAATAGAGTCCACCTCTTGTTACAGCAAATCACATATTATTTACCTAGAAAATCACCCTACGCGCGTGTTATGGAATAACTCTGGAATTCTTATAAGACATGTACAATTTGTGCTCACACTTGTTGGCAACAGACACAGTAACATCTGGAGTTATTATGAACATCTGGAATTCTTATGAAACCTGTCTTTGATCTTGGAAAGTACTGCGAAAGGAGATGGAGGTATAACACCTCTAGGTGTGCTAGCCGCACTTAAGTTCCTATCCTCACTGTGGTCAGAGTGACGAATGTCTCCATTCGCAGTCTTGTAATCCCAGTTGTCTTTTCCTGCACTGAATCTTGACTTGACTTTGTTGCTCACCTTGGATGACTGTTTCATGATTGTGACTTATGAGAAACCACTTAATATGTACATGTATAACCAGAGGAACATATAAATTAACTAGAAGAGTACTAACCAAAGATGTTAATCTTGATACAATTGCATTTTGTAGAGGCTGCTGAGGATCAAGACCAAGTAGAGTTGTCACAGTCGTTCCGTGTCCAAAGTTTGGATCTGGTTCTGGGAGCTCATCCACACCAAACAGTTGAACCTTCTTATCTTGAAAAAGGCGGACATCACTTGAGACGCAAATAACCCCAATAAAAGTGCCATCATCATCACAAAATGGAGTATTCGTTGTAATGGCTAAAAATGTTTCCCCCATTTTGCTCTTGACTGGGAACTGCCCTGTCCAGCTCTCCCCGTTGGTGAGACGTTGAACGAGATCTTGTCCTACAACAAAGGCTTGGGGATCTGCTAAGAGCTCAAGGGCATTCTGTCCAAGGACCTCCGCAACAGAATAACCAAATAGATTTCCAGCGGCTTTGTTCCTGCAAAATTGAGTACTTTCCTAAATGCACTAAATCGAAAACTCCTATAACTAAAGAGAAACTTCAGTGATACAGTTGCTCCTAGTACTAACCCAATTCCAGAATAACAACTTATTGACCTAGTGAACTAGCAGTAGTTGCAACCAAGATTGACATCAAAATTGACCCCATAATCAAAGAAACTATAATGAAAGCAGAACAGGAAATAGGAAAACATATCATTCCTGAAAATCAAAACCGATACCTTGGTTGAGCTGAGCTACTCACCAGTAAATTATACGACAGTCAAGATCAAATATATAAACAGCTTGTCCAATTGACTGCAATATGTTCAGACACTGCCGATCACTGACGTTCAGAGTTGGGGGCAGCCGGCTGCCACTGCTGATCCTCCTTTTTGAAGAGAATCTTGAGCACCGCGACACTGCCAGAGCTCTATGGCTTTCCCGTTCGGCATAGGAGTAGGAGTTGTCCGTGAACAGGGTCGGCAGTTCATGCTTGAGATCCTCTTCCAGTACTTGAAGCTGGTTTAGAAGCTCCTCTGCTGGTGGAGAATCATCCATTGACACAATTCACGCTTGAATCGACACCTCAATGATATGAGCAATAATCTTGATTTTAAAAGGGCATCTATCTTCTCTCTTACGTACTCATGGAGAAAATGAGTAGTGTATCTCATGAAAATCATACTAATAAGACAAAAGTATCTTACATCTTCGTCAAAAACTAGTCAATTTTGGCAACCGCTGTCTAAGATGTCATACACTCATACACAGTTGGCTGTTTTTTTTTTTTCTATTCAAAACTTTTCACCAACGCGTTCCTTTTCAAGGTTTGCAGTGCTTAACATGTTTCAAGATGATCTGAGGTAGGAAAAGAACTGAAGAAGACTCTTAATAGAGTCTCAAAAACAAATTCCCGGTCTCAAACTTCTAAAGTTTGTCTTAAGAAAGTTTTTAAAGCGCTCACAAAACATTATCAGTCCTTCCCCAAAATAAACCAAGAAGTTCCTATTATAAAATAAGGTATTCCTTTCAATTGCTTTAAGAAGCACTTTTGGTAGCATTTTCAGCAAAAGTCATTGGTGTTTTCTGGGTTGTGGAAGCAGTTTGTTTTTAGTGATTTCTGAAGAAGCACCTCTGTGTGCTTTAGTAAGCACTTGGAATTTGAATGAGAAAAGTTCCACTGAAAGTGATCCTAGAGAAAATTCCTCCCAAGACTGCTATGTAGAAAGAGAAAACATAGGGGATCCAAGAACGTTACCATACCGAGAGAAAAGCCTATGTGATCAGATAATTGTTAATCATCCATTTAAAAGGAGATTGAGCAACTAGAAGAAATTGGACTGGGGGATTTATTACACAAAGAAGAAAGTAGCAGTAAAATGAGAAGTACAACAAACTCCCCATTCTGGGGACATCAGGTCCTGAAGTTCAGGACATGCATATATGCACCTGTTCCTTACACAGAGAAAGTGAAAAACGGGAGGCAAAAAATCAACACATTAATATTTGCTCAATTACATCATTATTGAGATCTTAAAAACCAGCTAGCTTGAGCATAACGGTGTGTGTTTAGTTATGTGAAAAGCCCTATAAGAGGATCAGATGGATGAGGTGCACAAGTAGTTTGTTCAGGGGTAAGGAGAATGTCCAGAAATCCATACCTAGCAACATTCGTTGTACGTCTCATGGCACAGGGAGCTCAAGACAAGTAAGAGACAACATCTTTCAGGCATCTTTCTGGCTATCTGATATATTGGAATGCATGATTCATATGAGCTCTAAAGTCTTCCTTCAAATGCTCAATCCTAGGCCTTCTAGAGTTCTCGATTGACTTCATTGAACATGTCTTCAATTATAAAGGGAATTTGTAGATCCCTTAAAAACTTTAAAAAGTTCTCGATCTAGACTAGGGGGTGAATAGGCCCGTAACAACTTTTTTTTCGTATAAATTCGTTCTCAGGGATAGCAAGGGTTATAGCTATCCTGAATAACAAATACACATTAACAATAAATAAAAGTTGCAGTAAAATAACAATGAACACCAAGATATTTTTTACTCGCAGAAACCCTGCAGCTAGGGAGAAAAACTGCGTGCCCCTAACTCTTAAGGGACAAACATTTCCACTATGTAAAACTCACTTCTTACAAGATTATAGTCTAGGGATATATCAACGACTTGTTCTCCTGCCTAAACTACCTACTAGTCTAGATCTATACTTTCTCTCTTGTTTTTGAGTACCTCAATCCTTACAAGATTACAGTATAGGAAACAACAATGACTTGCTATCCTACCTAGTCTCAAACTAGTCTAGATCTACCTCTCTTGTCTCTAAGTGGCTACACATGAAGGTATAAGAAGTTTCAACTCAAAACTCAGCTATCACTTAACTGATTCTTCTTGAACACTTCTCAGAAGTTTCACTCTCAGAAACTCAGCTATCATAAACTGATTCTGTCATGAACCCAACTACCTCAGCGGGATACATCAGAACTCAGCTATCCTCAGCTGCTTCTTTCATGAATACTTCCAGGGTTGCTGCACTACCAACTGATCTCATGGTATGCAGAATGCAATGAGTTTATGAGAAAAGGTTTTGTTCAGCTCTAAGGTTTATAATCACAAGAAGAAGACTCAGAGACTAATGAACAATGCAAAAGAAAACTAAAACCCAACCAAGCAAATGTAAAAACTACATTTTGACAACCATTAAGCAAAGGCAGCCTTGCTCAATATATATAGGCTGATGGAGTGCTCTAACAAGAGAGAGACACAAGCCAAGGAGGTGCCACAAGAGGGCAGGCACGAGGGCCAAAGCAAGGAAGGAGTTTTAGACTTAAGTGACTTGCTACAGATCTAAAAGGGAGTTGTCACGAGCCAACTCAAGGACACAAAGATACCTTTCCTAAAACAGGTTTGATTTAAACAAGGAGCAATAAGGTTGTATAACCTCTTACTCAGTCCATCAGTGGACCACGACTCAACCAATAAGAACTGGTTTAGACTCATACAATTTCAGATTTACATCTAATCTGGACATCATTACAGCAAACCATTTGGTCACGGGTTGGCACAACAAAAGATCTCAAACCTAAACTAAATTGAGCACAAAGGCAAGACCTTTAAATATTCTAGTTGTCAATTTGAAATTCAAATTAGGATCTTTTCCAGACATAAAATTAATGTCACAAGGGTAAAGAAACTTAAACATAAGACAATAGAACAAAAGATCAAAAATCTGGAAACCCAGATTTTTAGGATGGCAAGTGATACTGCTATCCTATGTGAAAAACCATAAAATGCACATGCATGATTTTACCTGAGTTCCATGAGATCATGTTGGTTCTTCTACTTCTTCAACTTGTTCTTCAGATGTGCAAGACCAATCTCCCAATTGCTTTAGGCTTCATGGGTTGTGTTTTGTTTTATATAAAGATTGTTAACAACCTTATACCTTCAAATTAATCGAGGAAGACTTCCATCAGACCATACCTTCATCGTAAACAACCGAATCAGACAATTAAATATCCAGAGATCAATAACATTCATGGCATTTAACAATGAAATAAGCATTAAAAAGCTGCTTAATTTTTTGTACATTACAATTCACAAATGATACTCTAAGTCTCTAATTTGATCGCGGAGATTTATTTACAATTACATAAAGTACATTAGATTTCTATTTAATTAGACAACTAAGAGATAGTAAATGAATCATAAATACCACTAGCAAATTCCAATAACTGGTTTGGACTTTGGACTGAGGAAGTAAGAGAAAATGCTGCTTTATCTGCGAATTTGTAAATGAAGTAGCAAAACCACTGCACAAGAGTTTGGCAGGTCTACGTTTCATTTTGGGAGCTATCACTGGAGGCAGAACGTGCTGCTTTGAATTGGAGAGCAGGCTGTCTCTGCAACGCTTTAAGTTTTTCCAGCAATTCATGAAATGTTGGCCGGCAAGCTGGATCACTAGTCAAAAGCAAAAGGAAAAAAAAAAAGTTGATCATAACACAACAAAGAAAAAGCAGTTGATTTAATCGGTATCTCATATGAACTGACTTTTACAATAAACTGATAGAGGTTGACAAACAGAGTCCACGTCTTGTTACAGAATGTTACATAATATCTTACCATTAAATCATCCTAGCTACTTGCTATATATGGAATTAATATCAATATCGATTCTGAAATTCTTATATCTAACTAATGCTCGGAGTTTGCTACAGACACAACAACAATAGTGACTACAAAACCATATCAGGTGACTTCTGACTAGAAAGTATAATGTTAATCAAGTTCGCCAAAGATCATATTTAACCTTCCTGACGGTAGTAGACATTCAAGTGGAGAATTATTTCTTACATTAGATGTAAATCATAATAGTAAAAGAAAATTAGATCAACTAACAAGCATGGAAAGAATTACCACCTGTGCCAACAGCTCTCAATCATAGAAGCCCATTGTGGATCCACATATATTGAGATCTCTAGCCTTTGGTTCCTGAAACCTACAGCTCCAATCACCTGCAAGAATATTCCAAACAATGTCTTCTATATGTGCACAGTGTCATTGTTTTTCTGTTTGTTATTATTACAAAAAGAAAAAGTTGAACTCCACTTTTAAGTTTTAACTACTCAGATGTAAAATGTATCGAAATTTGGTGTGCCAAGATTAGTAAGATATCATTCTTTCATGAATATAGTTTAATTTGAATAAAATACCTGCATTGCATTTAGATCGTCCCAAGGAATCTTCTCAGTAGCGAGCTCCCACAATATCACCCCATAGCCGTATACATCAGACCTGTAAATACATAATGATAACAAGTTAATGAAAGGAGGTGTGGGGGGTGTTAAGGAGTAAATTCAGATGAACAATCAGCATACTTTTCATCTGAGAATTCATTACACAGAACTTCTGGTGCCATCCATTGAGGCTACAAAAGAGGGAAATGGTAGACTTAAGCGGGAATTCAAAATGCAGCGGCATATATCAAAATGTTTATACTGATTAATCTAAACTGGAAAATATGTTATAGTGAGTGCCAGTAGCTGTACCGTCCCCTTCCCAGTCTTGGTAAAGAGATGCGTCTCATGCTTAAGACGTGAAAGACCAAAATCACCAACCTGTTTGATGACAAAAAATGGGTCATATATACTTCTTACTTGATTGAATTTTACACACTCAAGAAAGAAACCAAAAACAGAAAAAAAAAATAAAAAATTTGAATCAAGCATCGACTGACCTTGACAGTCCAGTTCTTATTAACTAAGAGATTTGAAGACTTCAAATCTCGATGAATAATAGGGGGTCTGAAATGATGAAGATAATTCATGCCTCGTGCCTGTGGAAGGATTACAAAATAATGTAGTAAATGCACTGATTAATACATAACCGGGGCTTCGACACAAATTGATGCAGCCAAGACAGTAGTCTGATATAAACTGAGCCACCAACAATACAACAAAAAACGAGAACATTGGTGTAAAACAAACACACTGTAACCATATCTTTCTTTCTTTTGTTAAGCAGGGTTGGGGCAAATTCAATGCTCACTATGTCCAAAGCCATTTGAACACGTCATCTCCAGTCTAGCTTTGACTTGTTCTTCTGTAATAATTGAAATAAACTTCCACTGCATTAAGAAATATTGAGATGAGAGGCACTTGTCAGCCCAAGAAGTGCTTTACACAAAACAGTATGAAACACTATGTATTGAAATCTTGGTCAATACTCAATACTATAAATGACTACATACTGGTAACAAAGAATAAAAACTTTTCAGAAAGGGAAGTAGAGAGCAAACCGTGGGAGGAACCCTGTGACAATGCAAAGATGCTGAGGTGAAGTCACAGCTCCCATGAAAAGCAGAATGTTTGGATGTCGAAGCCTTTTCATAAGAGATACCTACTTAAACAATACTAGATTATGCCATCAGAAACAAAAAGAAGAAAAAAAGATCAATTCACGTTGTTAACAACAAGATAAACGGAACACAATGTAAAATAAATACATCAAGTAATCAAGAGTCAAGACTGCCATGTCCACAGAAAACAACTTCCTCAAGCAATCAAAGAAAAATCTTCAAAGGGCACCTTTTCAGTCATGTTTGCATCTGTCTTTCAAGTACATAGTAGACACGCTGCATAAGTAGACGGCTCACCTCTTGTCGAAAAGAAAGAAGTACATCATCTGGATATTCTTGCTTGAAGAATACCTTAACAGCAACATCCTGCAATTAGCAAATATTAAACTCAAGTTACTCAGCCATACATTAACACTACAGATATAATATATATAATATACTTTAGCTGCTTCTCTCCATTTCCATAACCTAGCGACTATTATGGAGAGAATAGATCCCAAGATGCACCAGCACTGTTAGACTTGTTCACAACACCATGATTTAAAAGGGTTGTTCAGTTCATTAAGTTTATGAATAATATGTGTGACATTTGCGTTATGCACATGCAAGAGGTAGGGATGAAAACGCTATGTTTAGCAAGAAATTTGAGAAACATTTTTTTTCTGGATAAACAGGTGTCATTTATTGAAATTTGAACTGCACATTTTGTCTGCATTGCCTAAATGGAAACATCATTTACTGCAATGAAATGTTGTAGCACAGCCACTTAAAATTGAAGTAAACTAGAGAAAGAGCAAGATAACATACTGATCCATCCCACAGACCATGGTACACAGTTCCACATGAACCTGCAGAGGAAAGTCATATGGCAAAAGGATATCAGGATGAAATCCAACAAAGCAAACCATCAAAACAGGTACTCTAGAGGAAGAGAAACACAAGTACAAAAAGAGAAATTTTTTTTCTTGGTGGTTGGATGATGAAAGATCATTACCTTGCCCAATCCGCTGTCCAATTGTCAAGTCTTCCCATGAGACTTTGTAATCCAAGCAATCAATATCCACGTCCTCCTTACTTCGAGAGCTGCTACCACTGCTTGTGCAGTTTGCATTAAACAAAGAAGAGGTCCTGACCCCTGAAGCTTCATTAGTTGCAGATTGATTACTTTCACTCACCTGATTTTCAGGTTTTAATGTGCAATTTCCCTTCTGAGGTATTGAATCATTTCCTTTATTATTATGCAACGAGGGCCAAACAAAATGAGTGTCCCTAGTCACTGACCCTTCTTGCTCTTTTTCTTTCCATGGCCATGATAGTCCCTTCTCTTTTTTTTTTTGGATAATAAAAAAAATAAAAAATGGTAGTCCCTTCTTACCAATCACTGCTTCAGCCTTTGAGGTTATTGTCTTATGCATCGTGCGTTTCCCTTCAATCTGATCATCATATTCTCTGGAGGGTGTATTAGTTGGAAACTTGTTTTTAATATTGGCAAACACACTGGAAGGAGATGGGGGTATATCTCTTCTAGGTTGGCTTGGTCCACTTGAACAACCATCATCCATAGGGTCGGAGAGAAGAGAAAATGAATCATGATCACACTGGCGACTATCTCCACTCCCAGTTTTATTATCCAAGTTTTCTTTTCCTGCCTTAATTCTTGACTTGATTTTGTTGCTGACCTTGGATGCCTGTTTCACGATTATGAGACCCCCACTAAATCTGTTAAATTAGAGGAACATGAAAACTAACTAGAAGACTAACCAAATTTGTTGTTCTGGATGCAAGTGCATTTTGCAGAGGCTGCTGTGGATCAACACCAACTTCAGTTGCAGCACTAGTGGTATGAAAATAGTCGAAGCTTGAATCTGGTTCTTGGAACTCCACACCTAATAGCGGAACACTCTTTTCTTCAAAAGGCCGCAAATCACACGAAACACATATAACTCCAATAAAAGTGCCATCATCATCATAAAATGGAGTATTGCTGGCCATGGCTGAAAAATGTTCCCCCATTTTGCTCTTGAGAGGAAACTGCCCGGTCCAGCTCTCCCCCTTGGTGAGACGTTGAATTAGACTGTATCCTACAACAGAGGCCTGGGGATCTGCTAAGAGCTCAACAGGATTCTTTCTAAGGGCCTCTGCCACAGAATAACCATAAATATTTGCAGCAGTTTTGTTCCTGTAGAATTAAGTAACAAACTAACCACTAAATTGAAACCTCCACAACACTAAATCCGAACTTAATTTAGAGATAAAATTATCATGCAAAATGTTGATAAACTGTTGCTAACCAAATTTGATCATCACAACCATTGACTTAGTGTTTTAACAGTTGCAAGTAGAACTGAAATCTAATACGCTGAAAGATCAAAATCAAAAAAATATGACAAAGTCAAAGCCAAGACATTGGTGGAGTTTATGTAAGCTACGCACCAGTAAATTATATGACCATTGAGATCAAATATATGCACAGCCTGCCCTATTGACTGCAATATGTTGAGAAACTGCATATCACTGAAGTTGAGACTTGACGGCTGCCAACTTGCACCTCCCCTGCCAGCCGCTGCCACCGCCACCACCACCACCACCACCAATTCTCCGTTTGGAAGAGAATCTTGAGCTCTGTGTTGAGTGAGCCCTTTGGTTCTCCGGTTCAGCACAGTAGTAGGAGGTAGTCCCTGAACTCCAAGAGCTCCTGCTCGAGGTAGGCATGACCCTCTTCAAGTTCTTGAAGCTTCTTCAAAAGCTCAGTTGCTGCTATGTCATCATCCATTGCTCCACTGATTCCAACAAGCTCGGACTGAAATGAAAAAAAAGAAAAAAGAAAAAAAAGGCTGGTAGTAGCTGATCAGAAAGAAGAAAATGACGAGGGTTTGCTTCACTCTTACTCCTGAAGAAAATGGAAAAGGGAAACAGTACTATGGGCATGACAACAAAGAAACCAATAAAGATAAACTCAAATCTCTTTCATCTTCCTCAGAAACTTGCTAAAATAGGTAGCAGCTGAGTTGTTGGGACCTTTCATTTTTCTATTCAATGAAACAATTATAGCTGCCTCCCTGCGTTCTTTTCAAGACACTAATTTGGAGGAGAAGTCGAGCAGACACGTACACAGTTAATAAAAAAAAAATTCAAAATCTCAAAAAATTCCGAGGCATCTGAATGTAGACCAAACTTCATACTGAAGTAACAGAACTAAACTTGTCTATCAATGCATGAAACCAGTCAACAACTGTGTATGTGTTATGAGTGATTTTTTATTTTTTGGCTAAAAAAGTGGGATAAAATGAGGGGAAAGCCAAAACTCCATAGTAGAACACAAAATACAGACACAGTGAAGGGAAGTTTAAGAGCAGTTTACTAACAAAAATGGGAGGTACAAGCAAGTTCAGCCTAGAAGAGAACTATATATAAGAGCATCCTTCTGTTATTTAGAGTTTTACAAATGACCATCAGTATGAAACATAAGGCTAAGACGTTACCAATTACCTAAACCAGCTTTATATAGTTATTTTCAGAGCAGATATGGGATCAGCCAAGCCAAAAGCCACTCTGCTAATGCATTGTTTGCATACACATCCACAGAAGAGTATTTAAGTGAAAAATATATATACAGTTAATATGTTACATAACCAGGGCACCAGGCCACGGCTTTATTACACAATGAAATTTACACTTCAGAATGTGTTACAAACAAATCAGTGTTAAAAACTTAAAATGCATGCTAGGAAACGAAGATGTAATTCAATCCAACGACGATGTAAATGCAGTGGATTAGGTGCGACCCTTACCTAATCAACACTCCCTGCAGTGTTTCTTGGAGCCAGATGAATCTTTACAATAATCAATAAACAGCATCTTTCTTCTCTGATATATTGGACTTCCACTTTCATGAGCTTTTGTATATTCCTGATCCACATGCTCCAGCGTTAGGCCGTTGTCAATCTTTAATCGACTGCTATGGAACAGGTCTTGAACTAGGTTAGGGAATAGGGGTAAGACTTCAGCAGGGAATACCAACCTTCACTATAAACACACTGTATTAGTGAATCAAGAACAAGGTAACCAACCTTCACGTTCTATAAAGCCATTGACACTTTAAGGAAAGAGCTCCAATAAGACTTAAGCTAAGTGATGTTTATATGAACAAAGATGGCAGCAAAGGAATTATAACTTTATATCATAAAACAGATTAATATCTTTCTATTTAGACTGCAAAGAAAAAATAAAGAATAAGTGCCAATACCATATTTAGTAACCAGTGCAAGTATCTGCAGTGCCTTGTTCATACGTCAATGCGCGCTGTAACAGAAAGTTGGCTGGCGATTTACAATTCTTCTTCGGTTTTCTCATTAGAGGCAGAACACGCTACTTTGAACTCAACTCTACAACTTTCTAAGCCTCTCAATTGCACCACACTTCAAACACTAAATTTCTACACAATCCTATACACAAATGTTATCCTTATCTTACTTCCAACCCAATTTCAGAATCACAGGCACAGCCATGATCAATGTCTTTCTACTATATGAATTCCCAATTCAAATAATGATCCTAATGCTCAGACATAACATAAATCAACAAGCAAATGAAGCAATTCATACTAACCAAACAAAATTCCAAAAACAAATAAATGAAAACTAAAACTTTGTTGTAACCAATAAGCAATTCAAACTCACCAGTAGATTATACGGCCACTTGTGTCCATTGCATGCACAGACTGTCCAACAGACCGCAATATGTTGAGATACTGCCGGTCACTGAACTTAAAAGTTAAAACTCGACGGCAGCCGGCCGGCACCGCCTCTGGTTCCAGGCTGTTGATCACCGGAGGCGGCGATGAATCGGCGGGGGCGGGTGAGCTGGGACATTTGATGGATGAGGTGGGCATGATCCTCTTCTAGCTTTTGAATCTTGTTCAGCAGCTCCACCTCTCCTAGTGGAGTGAAACTTGGAAGAGCAAGTTTTGGAAATGAACAAGGTTGGGTAAGATTCACAAACATTTGCGTAATCTTGAAGTAAAGGGTTAAACTGATCGCTGTCCTATAAAAGAATGAGGTAAGAAGACAGATGAGCACTTTTCTGGTCACAGCTTTAATGAGTTTGTTTGTGTAGAATCTGAGTCAAAGATTCCGCCCATTGTTTGGAATAAACGACCTGTAAATGTCGGGATCACGAGAAACAGTCACTCGGTTACGTGAAAAAGCTAAAATCCTCCCGATTAGTCTCTTGAATCTGTAGTCTTTAAGGAACACCATGTAACTTCGATTAAATAATAACAATACATAGGTGAAACAAAAACGACACTACCACTTGGAGGTGCTCATTTTGGTTGACAATTTAGGTCAATCTGCCTTGCAAAACTAAAGCAATCGAAACAGAACAAAAGCAAATCTAACCTACCTATCACGTCGAATTGGTAAGAGGCTTAGGACGTGTTTAGTCCTTTAATACGAATGGAATGATCGAGGGTAATTAAATTCTCGTGTGTTTAGTAACGCACAAATAAATCAGATTGTCTTCTAGATCACACCTCCTTAGCAGAAATCGATTCTTGAATACTCACAAATTTAATTACGGAGGCAAGAAAGATGAGTTTAAAAATCGACCATTTCAAGTAAGTAAACGTATTATTGAAGTTAGTTCTCTTGTGGCCAAGGGTGTGTAAGCTTTCAGATATCATCTCCCAGTACGATTTAGTATTCATGTCTAGAAAGTCTTTTAAGAAAACCGTTTGATCTTGATTAAAAAAAAAAAAAAAAAAACTCTGTGAAACAAAATGAAAACAAAAAGATCTGATATTTCTTGAAGCGAAAGAATAAGCTTTTCTCAATTATTTCACAATAGATGATAAGTATAAATTCTAGTTCTTCCAGGATAAAAGGATCAGCTTTGAATAAAAAATTGGTGGGAGGCTTGGTGTTCCGTGATGCATACACAGCAGGGATCCAGGATGTGTTGAATCCGACCACGTGAGAACCATATTCTAATGAGATATTTATATCTTACATCAACTTCAGCAACTGCTCTATATTTTCAAGTGCATACACTCAGCACCTAGTTTAGTTCACACACAGAGACATTTACATTGGGAACCTGTTACAAACTTCTGTCTTTTTAAGGTAGAACAAAATATAAACAGGGTATTCTAATATGTTCACCAAAACTATCCTGCCTAGTAAGTTTGCTTTTTTACCAAGAACTTACCCCTCTTCAATGCTATCCAGATCAACATCCTGTATAATCTTCAAATTTTGCTTCTCACAAACAGCATTAGTCTCTAGGAACAGCTTTTAACCTTCAGTCAGCTCTGTAGCGTCCAAAAGTGAGTTAGTAAAGCATACTTTGTTCTGATATATGTACACCAATATTCCATCAAAACATTGTTTCTCAATCTTCAGAAAGCAGAAGCTTGAATAACCTGGCAGTCTCCATTCACCTTTTTATTTGCTGTCAAGAAAGCCTGCGTGATTCCCATTTTGATCGAAGACTGAAAAAGGGAACTTGTCCGTGTCTGAGCCTCCAACGGTGTTGTGCAAGACAATCATGAATTTTTGTTATAGCATCTGGACCTTTGAGTTGACAGCAACTGCCAAAGACCTCCCTACCAACATTTTTCCAATCAACGGCTCCACCAGTGAATTTCCCAGGGCAGTGTTCCACTCTAAGCAACATGTGTTATTTTTTGACTTGGGCTGCTAAGTAAAATAAAGGATCATAATTTACAATACCAGGTGGAAGTATCTGAGGGTGGCTGCTTCATCTGCCAATGTGGCAAATGAATTAATGAAGACCAATGAACAAAAACATGGCCCATTACGATTCTTTTCTGGTGCTCTCACTAGAGGCGGAACGCACTGCTTTGAACTGGAGATTATATTTTTTATGCAACACTCTAAGCTTTTCAAGCAGTTCTAGAAATGTAGGCCGGCAAGCTGGATCACTGATGAGAAGGAAAAATAAAAACTTATAATCACAGACACCACAGCTTAAAAAAATTAAAATAATAATAATAATAAAAGATGAAATTGGGTGTCACCGCGTCCATATATAGGATCCAATTAACACATAAAACTACCTTAAATGAAAAATAAAAATAGAAAACTCAAGAGTATGAATCGTTTGACAACAATAAAATAGTCCTAGCATCAAACCATTATAATTCTTAAGCAATTAATATGACCATCTGAAGTTCATAAATTTTATAAAAGCCTAATTATTCATACTTTGCAGTGATGAAAAGTCTTACTATGCTAAATCTGGTTAGAGCGGCAAGCCAGTGAACAAGAAAACTAATGATCGAAGAAATGTTTTTAGCATCTTGACCAACTACCTAGACAGTATTCTGGATCTTAAACAACTGTTGGACCAACTAAAACAAAATCAAGTAAGCACAGAAAGAATACCTGTGCCAGCAACTCTCAATTATAGAAGCCCACTTTGGGTCCACATCTTTTGGGATCTCCAGTCTTTGGTTCATGAATCCAACAGCTCCAATCACCTGCACGTCATAGAAAAATTGTTGTTTCATATGCACACAACATGAAACCAAGAAATGCCTCTAAGAAATGGAATGTTTAAAAGATACTGCTTAGATCAGGTCATAATGCTTAAATGTCCTACCATTAGTCTTATCTCATCAGGCATCATACCTGTCTGTAGATAAATCCGATTTAGTTGCATAAATAGCGTGAACAACAAAGAGAAATCAGAAAAAACTGCACTTCGATATCAATTCTCGCAAGTGATAACAGCCCATTCGACAACTGTTTTATTTTGGTTTTCAGTTAACATTGCTCTAATCCCATGAATAATGCAAAATAATTAACTAGCTCATATCTTAGTTTATAGAAATGTTGTGACATCTTTCTGTTTTGCATTCTGACAGAATATAGGTTGAAAAGAAGATATTACCTGCATTGGGTTTAGATTATCCCAAGGAATCTTCTCAGTAGCAAGCTCCCATAATATCACCCCGTAGCTATATATGTCAGACCTATATACCGAAATATACTTAGAAATTGAAGTAAATCTGGCTGAGAGAAACAGAGGACACTAAATCCAGAAGAGCAATTAGAGCAGAGCATACTTCTCATCTGAGGGTTCATTACGTAAATATTCTGGTGCCATCCATTGAGGCTACAGAGAAAATAAAAGAGATCATGAAGTCAGAATATCCAAATGCAAACTCTTATAGTAACTTTTGGACTGATTAATTTAGTACAATTAGGAAAGAAGGTTGCAGCGAATGCCAGTTATCGTACCGTTCCCCTGCCACTCTTGTTGATAAGAAAAGTTTCGTGCTTAAGACGTGAAAGACCAAAATCGCCAACCTGATGATAACATCAAACGGATCACTTCTGAACTTGATACAGAACCAAAAGGGGATAAAAAAAAATTGGACAACAACAAATGAAATCGAAGGCTTGAAGAAACAGAACCAATAAATGTGGCAGACCTTGACAGTCCAGTTCTTATCAACTAGGAGATTTGAAGACTTCAAGTCTCGATGAATGATTGGTGGGTTGAAATGATGAAGATAATTCATGCCCCATGCCTGTGGATTGATTAAACAACAATCTATTCGGTAAGCACAAAAAATAAAAAATTAAAGCTAGTGATAAATTTAACATAGAGGCCCATTTGAACACAAATTTATTCGGCCGAATGGTAGTATGAATCATGCGGCATAACCACCCAAGAACCAACAAAATTACATTGGAAAACAATATCAATGATATGAAATAAACATTTAATCGTTTTTCATCTTTCTTTTGTATGAGAAGGGAGGGAGGTCAATACTCACTATATCCATAGCCATATTAACACGTCGTCTCCAGTCTAGTTTTGATGGGTTCCTCTGTAGTATTTGAAACAAACTGCCACTAAGTGGAGAGAATATTGGGTTGAGATTAGGGAAAGAAGTAGTTTAACTACAGTAAGAAACAATATGACAGTCTCAAATTTTTTTGTTATTATAAACATGTATCAGAGTATGGGTAACACAGACTGAAGAGCTTCAGAACGGGAAGTTGAGAACAGACCGTGGGAGGAACTCTGTGACAATGCAGAGACGCTCAGGTGAAGTCACAGCTCCCATGAAAAGCAAAATATTTGGATGTCGAAGCCTTTTCATAAGAGATACCTACGTAGACAAAATCATATGGTGAAATTATACTGAACACAAACAGAATTAAAAAATGATAAAATTAAAAAAAGAGAGTAGAAAGGAATCGTATAGGCACATTCGAACAGTGTAATATGGGATGACAAAATATATATCTAACTTTGTAGTCAAAATCTCATATGCTTCCAAAGTAGAAAGTACAGACAAATTAACAAAGAATAGCTCACCTCTTGTCTGAAGGAAAGTAACATATCATCTGAATATTCTAGCTTGGAGAATACCTTAATGGCAACATCCTGTAAGAGCGAAGATATAATGCAACCAATAACTCATTCGAACATTAAAGTTATATAAGCTGATAGAAACTTTCATGGTTCTCCCCAATTCCCTAAGTTTAAAGACTACTAAAACAGAAATTGACATAATTGTTTTTGTGAGAAGGACCATAATTGTTAAACTTGTTTACATGATAACAAGTATTATTAAACTGTACTACAAACATGCATAATTAGACATTGAGTTCGACGTTTGGCATTTCATCCAATTGTATACCATATGAAACCAAAGGTCTAACAAGAGAGTTTAAGAGTATTATTTTCTGAGTAAGTCTTACTTCATGAATTTTTAACTTGATGTTTCTTCATAGAGTACTGAAATCATCCCCTCAATATCACTTTTGTTGCTCATTAGATGTGAATCACTTGAACATTTAACTAAACTAGAGGAAAAGAGAGAAAGAACATACCGATCCTTCCCACTGACCATGGTATACAGTTCCACATGAACCTACAGAGGAGGGGAGCAGCAAACAGATCTCAGAAGGAAATCCACCGAGATATAGCATAAGCTCACAAGTGAACCGAACACAAGCACAAGAACATATAATTGTGAGGTTGAGATGATCAAGTCTAAAATATGAAAAATAATGGCAGTTAGATCAATATTATGGTCACCATGTACGTCTCTTGACCAGTGTTAATAGGCTATTCAAACAGCAGTTGTCTGAGAAAGATCTATTCATTGGAAGATTCATTTTATCACCTTTTGCGGTTCAGTCATTTATAGCTTTCTTAGCAGCAAGTAAACAGTTTGTAGAAAACAACAATACTTCCCCAGCATGTTTCTGCAAAATATTATTACCTTGCCCAATCTGTGCTCCAATTATCATGTCTTCCCAAAAGATTTCATAATCCAAGCAGTCAGTGTCCACATCCACCATAGTCAAAGCACTACTGCTGGCACTTTTAAGGCTGATGGTAGGGCTTATGGTGTTAATATCAAATGGAGAGGTCCACGATCCTAGAGACTCATCATTTTTACATGTTGGTCGATTACTTCCGCTCACCTGAATTTCTGGATTTGAAACACAATAACTCTTCTGAGGAACGCCAACATTGACTTGATCATTATGAAACCGGGGCCAAACAAAACCACTGGCCCTAGCCACTGAACCATCTCGCTCATTTCCTTTCCAAGGCCATGCTATCCCTTTCTTACTAATCCATGCTTCGGCCTTTGAAGCTATTATCTTGTGAATCGAAGATTTTTCTTCATTCTCAAGGTCAGAATCTATAGAGGGTTCTCGGAGAGGGTGGCTCTCAACATGGTTAAATATTGGGGATGTAGTTTCTAAAGTTGTGCTAGTCTCACTTGCAATACCATCCTCCTTATTGGCAGATGCCACAGAGTCTGAACCATAAAACTGATGATGACTATCAACAGTCTCACCTGTGGGATCCATGCTGTTTTCTCTTGCCTGAATTTTTGACTTGACTTTGTTACTCACCCTCGATGCCTGTTTCACGTTTATAGCAATCACGACACACAGGCACATTACAAATAAGAGGAATACAAAAACAATAAGACTAACCAAGTTTGTTAGTTTTGATGAAATTGCTTTTCGCAGAGGCTGCTGAGGATCAACACCAAGTTTAGTTGTAACACTGGCCCCTTGAGTGCTGGAGCTTAAATCTTGTTGTGGCTGTTTCTCAGCTGTCATTGGAAACCTCATGTCACGAAAGGCCTGAGCATCAGCACATGTAGAAACAAGCCCAATTATACTGCCAGAATCATCATAGAATGGACTATTTGTTACAATGATTGTAAACCTCTCCCCGCATTTTTTCTTTACAGGGAACATCCCAGTCCATCTCTCCCCGTGGTTGACACGGTGGACTATATTATATGCTGCACCACGGTCCCGGATATCTACAACCAGCTTAATGGAACAATGTCCGATGGCCTCTTCCGCAGAATATCCAAACAGCTTTTCAGCACTTCTATTCCTGCAAATTTGAGTCTTCTCAATAAGCACCAAACTTCAAAGACCCAAATCTCTATAACAAAATCTCATACACACATGTCATCCCTAAGGTTTCAACATTACTCTTACTAAGTTGGTCATAATCAATCTCTTTCTACTTCCCAATTCAAATAAAGCACCCTATAATCCACAAAACTTCTCCAAAAAAAAATATATATATATATATCAAAGTCAATTCATGCTAACAAAACAATATTACAAAACTCACCCAGATAACAATCTTCAGTAAATAAATAAACCCAAGAGTTTGATGGAGGTGAGCTACTCACCAGTAGATTATACGATCATGAGGATCCATAACATGCACAGACTGCCCAAGTGACTCCAATATGTTGAGATATTGCCGGTCACTGAAATTAAAGCTCGACGGCAGCCGACCGGCACCGCCTCTTGTTCTGGTGATCCGGCGGCGGGGACGGTTAAGTTGGGACATGTCATGCTGGAGGCGAGCGTGATCCTCTTCCAGCATTTCGATCTTCTTCAGCAGCTCCAACTCTGCTAGTGGAGTGAAACTGTCCATTTAAGATATGAACAAGATTCGTCTAGAATTGTGGGAAGCTCTCTTGAGCTCTGTGTAACGTAATGGTGAAGTAAGGTGTTAAAACTGCTGCTTATGCTACCCAAGGCGGTGCCACAAGTTGCACCTAAATAAGGGTAACAAGACAGATGACCTCTTTTCTGCTCAGACTTATCTTCAAGTCAAAAGGACAAAACATAGCGTGTCATAGTTAGTCTAAAAATCCTCGTACTTAATCCTATGTTAAATAGTGAGATTTAAATCCCTATCCGTTCTTAATTTTTAATGACACGCTGAGGAAACGTTTTGACATGACGCGTCGAGAAACAGGGAATTAGGATCAGGATTTCTTGAAGCAAAGGCTTAAGCTTTAATTTGCTGATACATATTGACGGGTAAGTTCTAGAATTTCCAGAATAAAGAAATGGTGTGAGGCTAGGTGTTCCGTTATACAACACAACCGGGATCCAGGATACATTCTGACCAAGTGAGAACCATATTTTAATCAGATATTTATATCATGCATCAAATTCAGAAACTGCTTTTTTTATTTTCAAAGAGCAAAACCTGGGACCCTAGTTTATTACACAGAAGAAGAAATTTACATTGGGAGCCTGTTACAAACAGAAGTATTTAGGTAGAATGAATTGAGGAGCAGAGAGATGTGGATCCAAACCACAGGTCACACTGTCACAAATACCAGAGAGCCTTGTTGTATTTGTGGAAGCACAGTTATCTCAGATGCACCCGCTTGCTCTTTTTCAATGAATAACACACAGCAGCAAACCAACTCAATAATATGTTTACTGTGTTAGTGAGATCTTAATATATTGCTGATATGAACTGTTGCTGGCAGCAGCAACCCCCAATAACTTGATAAACTGGGTAGAATCGGGGTTTTCTGATGTGTTTGAGTGCCGTCAAAAAGAATCAGGGGGGGGTGGCTAGTATGAGGAGCAGTTTGTTCCGATATAAGGAGCATTTCTAGTAGAGACTATAGAGTGAGCAAGTGTTTATCTAGTCAACACTCTCTGCAGTATCCGAGGCATAGGAAGCTCAAGAATAACTAAGAAGTAACATCTCTCTGATTCTCTGATATATTGGACGTCTCCACCCATGAGCTTTAAAATCTTCCTGCACATGCTCAGTCCTAGGCCCTCCTGAGTCAGCCATTGACTACTATGGAACATGTCTTGAACTAATTGAGGGGGAAGACCTTCACCAGGGCATACCAACCTTCATCATAAAACACCGTATTGGTACTAGTCAGTTACATATCTAAAAAATTATAAATGCATTGTCATTGATGCAAGGGCATTCGAACAAAAGCCAAGTGATGATTGTGTAACACAAGAGACATGATTTACCTAGTTAAACTTTGCCAACAAAAAAAATAAAAAATTAGGATCCATAAGTGCCAAACAGAACACTGCACTACCAACCTAAATTCACCCAACCAAGTTATTCAAAATACACTAAGGAGGTTACTGGCTATGATCATTGCAGCACCGATTTATTAAACCATATGGATTTGAACAACATGTTCACAGCCCAACCTAGCCTAGCTTCCTGTTAAGGTTCAAGTCCAATCCCCAAGACACCAGGCAAAGTCAAGTTGGTTACATAACTTCATTGTGTTGACTTCAACAACATACAATTATAATATCAAGACATAGACAGAAGCCAAAATACCTGAATTCCGTATGAACCATAGAGTGTCCATCAGAAATTGTAGTCAAGATTGGACGAACATGAATCTCCACCCAGCCTTCATCAGATGGTGCATAACGTACCATATTCAATAAGAAATCAGTCAAGACCTGCTGAATTCTCACTTGATCACCATAAACAGCTAGTGTTTTGACTTCTTCAGGAATATCCCGAATCAATTGTAAATTTCTTTCCCTCAGCAATAACATTACTTGGCTAACAACAGCATTTATGACACTTCCAAGTAAAAAATCTTCCTTCTCAAGCTCCAAAGAACTGATTCAAAAAACGAAAGAAGATAAAAGAAACTTAATCATGTCCCTGAATATGAAAAAAAATTTAAAAGGTGAAATGATATTGTAATACGCTACAATGTGATAGGAATCAGTGTGCAATCAATATAAAATGAATAATCTTTGGGTCCTCACAAGCAAGTAAACTTTTTTTAGCCCTCACCCCACAACCACATGCACGCACTGAAACTATCCTGCCTAGTAAATTAGCTTTTTTACCAAAAACTTACCCATCTTCGATGCTAGCCAAATCAACGTCCTTTATAATCTTCAAAATTTGTTTTTCACAAGCAGCACTAGTTTCAAGGAACTGCTTTTGATCTTCACTCAGCTCTGTACCCCCCAAAAGTGAGTTAGTAAAGCGTAGACCACTAAGTGGACTTTTTATTTCCTGACACATGTACGCCAATTCTTTCATCCTAGCGAAACATTGCTTCTCCTGTTGTCTCTGGACTCTAAGAGCCTGCTGCAGTTCTGGACTGGGAATCTGCAAAAAACAGAAAGCTCCAATAACCTGGCCGTCTACATTCACCCTCCTATTTGCTGTCAAGAGAGCTTGCACATACTTCCCATTCCGGTCAAAGAATGAAAAAGGAAACTTGTCGGTGTCTGAGCCTCCAATAGCATTGTGCAAGACAATCATGAATTTTGTTATAGCATCTGGACCCTTGAGTCGACAGCAACTGCCAAAGACCTCCCCGACCAACATTTTTCCAATCATATCTCCACGGCTCCACCCAGTGAGTTTTTCCATGGCATTGTTCCACTCCGAGCAACATGTGTTATCATCCGAGGCAAATATGGGCGGGATCAAAGGATTGGGACTGTGAACAATGGCTTTGTAATCACCTTGTATGTTAATGAATTTGTCCATTACCACTTTTTGACCAGTAACATCTTGACCAACAAAGCAAACTCCCACGATATTATTAGTGTAATCCTTGCTAGAGCAAGCATTTACCACCACAAAAACAGGCTTGTTGTCATGCTCTGGGCCAAATGTCCTCAGTTTTATCTCTACATTTTTATCTTCTTCACCTGCAATTTTATTCAACACCAGTTGATTACTCACCCAATTCTGTTAAAGATAGAAGTTGATTATTCAATACCAGACTATGAAAATTGCAATATTAATTCAAGAAAGTCTAAAATATTTACATGTGCACAGAAAATCAAATCAGTTAGAAGGTATCTATGCAACGACTGAAGCCACCATCATTAACAATGCACTTGAAGTAAGCCAACTTATGGTTTGAATTTGTTCTGTGACATGGATTTTTAAGAAAAAATTGACAGTCACCTTCCAAAGAATTTGTATGCATAACTTTTATCCCGACAACTTTGGCAACGAACTAACCCTTTTGTCTTGAAAATGGTAGAACTACCCAAGGTTAAATTTGTGTTTTTATTGGAATAGATAATAAAGTGGTAAAGAACGCCACAACACCCCATTATTAAAATTTTTGAATCGAGCAGCAAAAAATACATTAGATAAAAGATACCTCTTAAAGCGTGGATGAGAAGTTCGTCAACAATTTCTTCAGATTCTTTGTAAACGAGATCATGAACTAAGGACTTCCCTGTAGCCTCCTCAACTGAGAGCCCTGTCAGCTCTGCAATCTTTGCATTCCACCCATTTATACACCCATTAACATCTACAGCAAATATGGGAGCAGTTGCAGTCTCTATCAATCTAACCATTTCTCTTGCTACCGAGCTGAGCTCGTCAATCCCTTGAATCTCTAGATCCCCATGCTGGTTCTCTGTAACAGCCTTTAAATTGTTTATCTCAGCATCCTTAAACGAGTCTCGCAAAATAATTTGCAACGAATGGATGGCATCCATTTCTGCATTGTCCCATGGCAAACTACGGCTTTTAACCACTTCCAAAAACGCCTTGAATGAAGAACGTGGATGCATCCTCTGCCCATCATCCTTGTCCTCAGGATGATGCTTTGCTCCACCCCATTTCACCTCTTTTGCGGTGTGGGATCGAAACCAGAACAGAAAGTCCCTTTTAGTAATATAAGCAGCAGCCATCCCGCAGACAGCATCACCAAGTGAGGCAGCTCCAGGGTACCCAGCATCACCCAAACTGTCAGTGCTTAAGCCTGTTGAAGTCCCATGTGAAGACAACAACCACTCAACAATGTCCTTGATCTGCGCTTCAGTAGGGGTGACACCTACTGGATAGTACTTGTCTTGGTAGTAGAGCGCTGCCCCATCACACTTGACAAGATTCATGATACTAGGACTCTGAGTAACAATCCCAGTCGGGGTATCACGAAGAAGCATATCACACAAGAGCGTCTGTGTCCTCAAAACATGCTTCTCCAACAACTGTGCAGCCAACTGCAATTCCATATTCAACTGGAGACCAAAAGCCTGCATCAGAAACTCACAAGCATAGCGCAGAGGAAACGGAATGCACCTCGCAGAAGTGTGATGGCAAACAACCAACCCCCATAGCTTCATCGAGCTCCTCCCACCAATAGCCTCATCATCATTTCCATTAATAATAACCGCCAACGCCAGCGACGCAATTGACCCCATATTAGCCATATACTGTGAATGACAACCATGAGGCGCACGCAGTGTCGATCCAACCAAGCACAAAGGCTGCATAAGCCCCTCATCCTGTATAACCTGCACCGGCGTGGCATGACAATCCACAATCATTCTCACCCTATTCTGCTTGAACAAAAACCTCGACGCCTGAGGTATATCCGTGGCCGGATAATGCAGCCCAATATAAGGCTCCAAATCCGCCCTCTTACTCTCCGCCAACACCTCCCCATGCTCATCCTCATGAAACTTATACACCATAACTCTATCATACCCCGTAAGCTCCCTAACACTCTCCACCACAGTGTCACACAGCAGCTTAATATCCCCACCAGGCAATGACTGCAGCTTCGATATCGCCCTCACCGCAAGCTTCTGAGACTGCACTGCCCCGGCAATCGACAGCGCCGGGTCCTCAGTCCTCGCAGGCTCCAAATCAATCACAACACCAACATCAATCCTATGCAATATAGCATAAAACGGCTTCCCGGAAATCTTCGAGTGAATCCAAATTGGATTCAATAGGGTAATCTCTCTCGCACCGAAGGCCTTCTCCAGCAAGGTGGAGCTGGAGGGCGAGAACAGCGTCCTGACGTCGGTGCCGACCGTCAGAATCTCGCGGCGTTCCATCACCGGGACAGACTGGGGCATCAAGTCGAGAAGATCCCGGGCGTTCTCGCTGTAAGCAATGACGGCGAAGGTGGACTCGTCGACGGCGATAGTGCAGCCGAAGGGCTGGATATGGCCGCCTCTCTGGATTTTGGACAAGTAGGCCGTGATTTGCTGCTCCGGGACGGAATCTTTGGTGGTTCTCATGCTCTGAGAGTAGTCGAATGACTTACCGGACTCCGACTGCTCGAACACGGCGTGCAGCCGCGCGTCGACGGTGTACTGCGCCACCGCTTTGCTCACCGACTCCGCCGCTGCTGTGCTATTGCGGTTGTTCTGCTGCTGCCCAGCCGAACGGAAATTGCTGGTGCCTGAAGACGACTGTGCCGCCGCCGCCTTGCCGCTTGCTGAAGCCATTGTTTCTTACCGGGTCTTGTGAATTTGTGAGCATGAAGAAGGAAATGAGGAAACTCGGAATAAGGTTGATCACAAAATGAAGGAGAAGTGGGTTGGGATTTGGGTTGGGATTGTGAGAGTGATGTTGGATTTTCTTTTTTTTTTATTTTGTTGGATTCAGTGGAAGAAGTGGTGGTACTGGGATTGATTTGGGAAGGAGAATGACTGTTTCTTTTTTTTTCTTCTTCTTCTTCTTACATTGAGTTGGTTTTTTGTATTATTAGGATTTTATTACTGTTTTATTGGATTTTGGGATTTTCTTTAGTTGTGGGCTTGTGGCTGTGGACATTGACAGATAGGACTGGGGAGAGGGAATATTTTTTTCCTTTTACTATTACTCTTTATTTTTAAAATCACAGCATTCTCCACGTTTTTCTAACATGAGGATCGGATAAAAACAAAGAAAATGAATTAGTAGATTCTGATGCAAGTGGCGTTTGGGTTGGATTTGATGAAAACTCGACCAGATATATTGGAAATTGGTTCCGACAACTGATCGACGAAAAAATAAGTCGTTAAGATCTGAGAATGCGGTTCGAGAACAATTAAGATCATGCGGATAACTACTGTAAGTGGTAAAATTAGTAAGAGTTGTCACATGTGGAACCATCACATTCAAGTTCAAATCGGAGTTATTTGACGTTGGTTAGTTTATATTTACGTCGACACTGATGGCAGGCTCTCTTGAAACCATACATTATTTCAATCCCTAAATTATAGACTCGATCTCGCTTACCAAGTTACCAACCAGACGGTGAAAAAGAGGCATATACATGTGAGTGGCATCAAATATCTTATTCCATATGGTACTATTGTCTGGTCACATCGAACTGTGAGATAATTATGTGATCGGAAGAAAAAGGTTCGTACTATTCCCAACATTTAGCTTCATTGTCACCTGCTTCCCACGTGAATATTTAGACCCCATTCCCCCATCTTGATAATGGAATTCTTCCTCCATTAAAGGCTAAAGTTGTAATGTCTTCTAGTGTCCCGTAATGTTCAACTTCTGGGTCGATTTCTAATGTGTTGTAGTATTCCGTAATGTTGAGGTTCTTACTTAGGTCAATCTCTAATGTCTTGGTAGTATTCTGTAATAATGCTGAAGTTATGGAATCAAATCTCGGTTACATTATAGATGCAAAACAGACGATAATTTAGTTTCAATACTCTAAATCACTATCGAATATCAAAACTGCAGTGAATTTTACTCAAAATCGACCACACTTGCACATATACAGAAAAGAAGACGGCAATGTAATTGTATGGGAGCTTTGACAGCTTTCTATTTATTCATTGACCACTTTTTTTTAAATCATGATACATTAACAGGAGAAAGTGGAATCAAAGAAGAAATTGACATAAATCATAAACTTTGTTTAGTAAAATGATCATGGATTCTCTGTTTTATGAACTTTTCGATACACGGCTTACAAATGAACATGCTCGGGCTTTAGCAGTACAAACACTATTCTAACAAGTAAAGAAGAGCAATCATATTCCAGCAAATTGCAGACTCAAGAAACTCGGAGAAGGCACCGATGCTCATAGAGAGCAGGGACAGCTTTGCGCAAGCTATAAGACGTCTTTTCACTTGGTGTAAAGAACATCCTCCCATGGGTGGCGGTATAGGGGCTGCTTCAACCTCTTCTGGTCAAATGTGTGCCTGAGATTCAAGGGAAGGGAGCAATCAGTCACATGAAAGCATTCTACAGAAAAATTGAAGGAATATGATATAGAAAAGCAGAAAATGATGCCCTCCCTCCCCAGTTCATCTGACCCACCAGCTTAAATAGAACTTTTTTCTTGTACTCCCCACAATTGCCAAATTTAAGCGTCTAAACCTTATACAACTATGCCCAACAAATTGGAAATTGACTACCCAAGTCATCAATCACTCTAGGAACTTAGGGCCACCTAATCTGTTAGTTGACACATCAAGTCCATATACATTGGCAGTATCGATGAAGGGGTTGTGTAGAATACGTATTCTGATTGTCGGCATCAAGAATTAAAGTGGTACCTTAATAGACAAGCTAATACAATGTACTTACCCAATCAAACCAATGGAACGTGCCAGCACAAATAGCCCATTCAGATAGCCAATCTCAACAATCTCATCAATCTCTTGCTTGTTGAACATTCCACTGCCGGCAAGGAGATCCAAGAACAGGGTTCCAATAGCACCATCCACATTCAGGACCAGGTTGTTTGCCTTTGAGAGCGTGTAGGTCTCAACTTCTACGGCGTATTCCATGTACTTGACTGAAGGGAAATGCGTGCGTGCAAACAGTTGTAGGAGCTCTACTCTTTTATCTCTGTTGTCCCCTCTCTTGATCCTGTTTCACAGCAAGAAAAGTAAACAGATAATGAGTTATGCTGCTACTAAAAGTCTTACAATGTCCTGGTTGCATGATTTTAAAAAATAATAATAATAATAATAATAATCAATACCTGTGACCAATCCCTGGCACACGGATTCCCTTCTTTTCATGCTTTCGACAAACTCATAGGGTGTAAGATTCTGATGAAACAAAGAAAGATAGCTAGTTAGAGTTGAAACTCAGCTTTGAATAAGCATCCAGTTATTACACACATAATGTCCAACGTAAGTCTACCTTGTCATATGCATCCTTGAAGTATCGAGCAGCATCATCAACAGCACCACCAAATCGTGGACCAATTGTGAGCAAACCTGTTTCAAATCTTCGATTATTCTATGAAAAACCATCCCTGCTAACCCCAGTCATAGAGCAGAAAGTTTAATCACTAAATAAAGAATCTTTCAGTGGCAGTATAAGTACCTGAGACAAGGCTGGAAACAAGGTCCTTGCCAGCCCTAGCGGTTACTATTGTGTTGTGAGCACCAGAGACGCAAGGACCATGGTCAGCACACAACATGACGCATATCTGATATCAATGTATAACATGTTTTAGTAAGAAAGCCGGAGTTTTTTTAAACAATAATGAAATGGGAGGATAAAAGTAGCAGCTCTAATATAAGTACCAGCAACCTACCTCAATAAACTTGGTACAGTAACTGGGAAGGCTGCGTTTGAACCACAAAAGAGAGATAACATCACCCACACCATAACCCTGCTCAACAATGGAAGACATAGGCACACCAGCATAGCATGGTTCCTCACCTGCAAAGTACATCAAAAGAAGAAGTCAATGAAACAGAAATGTAAATTAGTATCAAATTAACTATACATATGAGCATCATCAAATTGAGTACATACCTCTATCATCAGAGATTGTGGATATAATATGAGTTGGAGCCCTAACTTTTCCACTCTTAATTGCAGTGTTAAGATCTTCAGGGATCTGTGGAGGCTTAAATTCCTTCACTGGTGCAATTTTCCCCTCTTCAACCTGTGGAAATTATCAAAATTACTTAATTTTTAGACAGCCACAGATACGACTGAATTACAGACCTTTGTCAAGAAAAGTTTTTTGGTTTTTATCTTGAAGGGTGTTGGATTTAGGGTAGACTCAATTACCAATTTCTCAAACGTTTCCTTGATGGCAATTTCCAAAGCTTCATATGAAGTGGGAACAACAGCACCAGCATCCCTCAGGGCTTGGTTCTTTGCTTGTGCAGACTCCATCTCACCACCACTTTTAGCACCCTGGATTTAGAAAAAGTCAAGAAAGATTCAGAATTTATAACCCTTTCACTGTATTGGGAAGCAACGTATCGAGAAACGAGAGTTGATGACTTACAGCATGTCCAAATTGTACTTCAGATTTGAAAAGTGTTGCACAAGTTCCACTAACCCAAGCAACCACTGGTTTGTTAACTTTTCCCTGCTTTAAAGCTTCAACTAGAGAATACTCATCTCTCCCGCCAAGTTCCCCAAGTACAACAATAATTTTAACCTGCATTAGATCACAAAATCAGATTGCAAAAGGGGTAAGGACAAGAAATACAAATGGGAAGACACAATGGCAGTATTATTATTGGCATCCATAAAAATGCAATAATCCTTCAACGTTTACCACTAAAATTTGTATTTGTAGCATTGTAGCATGAGAAGCATAGTTTTCTGGGAATTAGAGGGCACTTATCAGACCATTCATCTTGCGGATTGCATAACAAAACTTAGACTTCATATAGATAAAATGCCAACCAAAGATAGGGGCCCTCAAGAGAAGTAAAGGAAAGAAAAAACTGCTATGATTAAACACTTGCTTTTTCCCGCATGCTTACCTGAGGGATATTGTTAAACCGCAGAACATGGTCTGAGAGTGTAGAACCAGGGAACACATCACCTCCAATAGCAATACCTGAAGAGTTCAAATACCATACCCAAATTGTATTAGAATTTCTGAACTGAGTGCACACATTATGGCAACTAGAAAAGTTAAACAGACAATGTTGTTACCTTCATAAAGTCCGTCTGTTACACGAGCTACAGTATTGTACATTTCATTGGACATCCCACCCTGAAATTACAACAAACCATTATTTCTAAGAATTTTAAACATGTATACGACTTTCTTCACAAACCAATCACATTGCAGTTTTAATAAATCTGTGGATATTAATCTTATCATCTGTGGAAAGCTAACAGCAATTTGCATAACCGTATTGACTCTCAGTAAAGGCTCTTGACTCTTGAGCCTCAGGGTAAAATACAGATATCAATGAACTCAATCCCACAGTGCATATTTAACTATATACGTTATGTTGAACAAGTCAACATACATTCTCATATACATTATCATAGATTATATATCAAAATTAACTAAAGGTTTAACTCAAGAGTACCATAAAGATTGGTCAAAATTGGAACAAAAGTGCATGCACTGGGATAGCTACTTACGGATTTGGAGACAAAACCAACAGATCCAGGCCTGTATAGCTTGCAATGAATAATGTTATCAATTGTTCCGGCAGTGTCACCAATCTTAAAAGCTCCTGCTTGGATTCCTCCAACAGTAGCTGGGCCAATGACAACCTGCAACCAGCATGACCATTAAAATTTGTACTTCTTGGTCAATCGCCTAGTTAGTGCAATCCAGATGACTTTGCAACAATCGTCTAACCTTGTTGTTTGCTCGTGCATATGCGATCAACTGCTTAGCGTCCGACTCAGGCACACCCTCAGCAATAATGGCCACGACTCTGATGGTTGGCTGCTTGAGAGCAGTCAAGGAAGAAGCAGCAGCACTGCAGATATATCAAACATATATTCATCATCAAGTACAGCAATAGTAGTGCTACCTCGAAAACACCACAAACAGAATAAGTACTGACCTTCTGTAGGAAGCAAAGTTGATAAAGACATCGGCAGTGGGATGTGCAGCACATGATGCCTCAATGCTGCAACAGTTACCATTATTAAGGTTAGACAATCTCAAATCATCATCTAATCAACAAACGACAGATCAACCATACATGATACATAAATAGAAATGTAATATCACATGAATCAAAGAACGATAACATACCTTGAGTGCACTGGTATGGCGATTTCCTCCTGACCGAAAAAGAGCTTCTGAAATCCCTCAGCACCGGGATTAATGATTCCGGCAACAGACGGTGTTTCCCTCCCTACAACAAAAAACTCAGTCAATACGTTTACATCCATTTCCAACCACAAACAACTAAGATCAACCTTCAAAACTAAAAATAAAAAATCCGAAACCAAAACACACCGCAAAGGAAGTCAAAATCAAGCATGCGCTGGATAGGGAGCTGCTTGTAGTTGTAGAACAAGGCTTGAGTAGTCCGGGAAAACAATTGACCGGTGGCCATGATCTCCGACTCAAGTTAACCTCCGATTTCTGATCACACAAAAACCAAAAGAATCAACCACAAGATCACACCACCACCAAGCACGAAAATAAGTAGATCATGATCAAATTCACAAAATGAGGGTAGATCTAGTGTCAAATTCACGGTAGCTAAACCACTAACCACCTAATGCCAACCACAATCCTAAATTATAGTTACCTAACAGATCTCTACGCAATGCACCTAAAACATAGGACTCCGGTACCAACCAATCCAGCTATTCAAATACAACACACGCAGATCTTTACACTCGTACAAATTAGTCCTTGTGATCTCTAATGCCTATTTATATATACGAGCAAAAACGTGTCGAAACAAAACGGAGGATCAAGCTCGGCCTCGGGGATACCAAAAACAAGAGACAGGAAACGGAATCCGATTGATAAGAGCACAACGAGACGAAGAAGAGAGAGAGAGGAATTGGAGTTTACCTGAGAGAGTAACCGAAGGAGAGAGGAGATGAGATTTTGGGGATGAAATGTGAGATTGCTGGGATTTAGGAACGGGTTTGGTTTAAATAGAGTGTGACGCAGGGGGGGAGGTAGAAGAGGGAGGAGGGAGAGAGGGGAGGGGGTGAGCTGGTCACGTGGCGGAAGGTAGTTAGCCCTCAGTGAGAGTGACTGGTTTTTTCTTTTATTATTTTGTTTTTTGGGGCGCTGTACAATATTTACTGGTGTGCTGCTGAGAGAGAGAGAGAGTGGCGGGCTGGTTGGAGAGGAGGTAGGTGGATCAGCGGGACAAAAGGGGTTGGCTGGGCTTGCTTGACCGGAAATATACCCCATAGATTCACACGAGTGTTTTGTTTTGTGTTGTGGATTTGCCCTCCGCTTTGAATAGAAACTACGAACTTGCCATCAACGTTTTTCTTGTTTTTTCTGCTAATTAAGAAAGCAGTTTTTTTCTGTGTTTTTTTTAGAATCAATTAAGAAAGCAGTTATGTTCACCACATTAATTACTAACTGAACATGAAATTAAGAACCAATATTTATTATAATTTCTTTCTGTTTTTGGGTAAAGATTGTAAAATAAAAGGAGTGATGAGGGGTTTGGCCGTTTGGGTGTGTTCATCGATTTTTAGTAAATGAATGATTTTTTTTCTTTTTTTAAAAGAGCAAAGAAATATGTTAGAGAAGATAGTCCTACCTGATGGGGGTAGGAAGGGAAAAGATGATGTCGAGAACTATTGTAGGGCAACTAGTCTTATCATCGTAACAAAGACACAAGTAAATATCGACATTGTCTAGATAACAGTAACATCATTCTACTTAGGTACAAGATTTTATCCTAGAAGACCAAAAGTAGTGATATACTGATAAGTAGCATTCATTTATATAGATTGTTGAGTTTAACTCATCAACGAATGTTGTTGTTGAATTTTGTTGATTTATTTTCTTTAAAAGTATGTGTAGTTGTAATGATCTTAATACTATTAGTGATGAGATAATTTACGTATTACCATTCTTGGCAAATGAAGTTGCAAACTATTTATTCCAATTGCTCAAAGTAAGCACGGATGATTGAATGAGGATTGTTGCCATTTCTTATGTTGGTGTGTCTTTCATTTTCTGTTGATCGAGACTTGCTCCCCTGCCAACCCTCTACGTGACATGCAATTATTATACAGTCAATCCGGTTTAAACACTTAATTTTTGATCGATCATAGCACTATTGGTATTGGTTTCTTGAGCCAACCCACTCATTCGAAAGTAGAGAAATGAAGACTTGCCAAACACCCCCAACTTTGGTACTCCACATTACACCTATAGCTCCAAGCTTACTCTTAAGTCTTAACACATGTCGGTTTGTATCATGTTTTTATTTCTATCTTGTACGTGCTATTCTAACATTTGGACATAGCATATTCAAGATAATCTTTGTTTTCGGGTCATGAAAGGTAGTCAACTTTCAGCTCCTACAATATTTCAGTTATGTCAAGACGATTATACAACTGCCAATCATGCAAATAGCCATATATCCTTTCTCTAATTATACAACTCATACTATCAATATGCTAGTGGACGCCGTGACGTCTATTCGTTTGACTTTTAAGTTTTAACACTAGATTACATTAGCTACTCTACCAAATTCTTACACTCAATCACGAGAGATATATATATAAAATAAATAAAATTAGAAAGTTCCTAAATATTACTGCAGTCGATAACTAGTTATTATGTATTCATAATAAAACAATAAATTATGACAGAGACAGGAAATGTATTTTTAATGTTAGAAAAAGCTAAGAAAATGACATATTCGTCCTAAATTTGGCTAAACTAGCTATTATGCACCCGTAATATAGAAAATATAAATGTGACAAGAAAATATTTTTAAAAAATTAAATAAAAATGTCATATTATTCAAAAGCATGTGAAATTGACAGGTTCTTATCAAAAATTAAAACATAAAACATACGACAATGACCACTCTCTTTTGTAAAATGCACAATTAATCCATAAATTTCCCACATATTAGAAATTGTAAAGGTCCTATGGATCATCAATTTTAAAGTGAAGGGTATGTTCGTAATATCCTTCAAAACATTGTACTTCTCTTTCATTATGTAATTTATTAGGGCTGGGCACGGGACGGGATGGGCCGGGATTTGGTGAATCCCGTCCCGTCCCGAAAATAAAAGAACGGGACGGGACGGCGTTTTTAGAAAGTTGTCCCGTACGTCCCGATCCTGATCGGGACCGGGACGAGATCGGGATCCTAAAAAATTAACCTTCAAACAACATTAATGAAATTAATGAAAAAAAAAATATCCAAAATCACACAATTAAAAAAAAAGAACATTAATGAAATTAAAAGTACTAAAATCAACAAGAACATAAGTGCATAGGTGCTAAATTACATCCTACCTTAAAAGTACTAAACATCCCACATTAAAAATTAACCCTCAAACAACAACTGAAAATATCCAAAATCACACAAGCATTTGGGAATCGAATTTGGTTGAGAGGCTGGAGGGAGTGGAGGCGTATCATTTGGTTGAGAGTGAGATCGAATTTTCTAGTGTTTAGGTTTTACTGTTTTAGACCAAATTGAGTGTGGTTGAGTGTATTGTAACAACATGCAACCTAAAAAATCAAATATAAAATAATTAAAATAAGGTATTCTAATATTACGGGACGGGACGGGATTTTTCGGGATAGTCCCGTCCTGTCCTGTCCCGTTTCAACATTACTATAACGGGACGGGACGGGACGGGACGGGATTGCCATTTTCAAAACCTATCCCGTCCCGTCCCGTCCCGCTAACTTTCGGGACGGGACCGGTACGGGATCGGGATTCCGGTACTAAGTGCCCAGCCCTATAATTTATGATCAATGAGGCTTTCATCTTCAGAAGTCGCGTTCTTGTTAGGTTTGAGTCCAACAAGTTAGATCGTAAGCATTTTCATTTAGATAGTAGCCTAGTAAACAAATTAATATGCCTAAATCCTAGAACTCAATTGATGAATCTATAGAGACCCCAATATCTACTTAGATCTTATAACATAGAAAGATAAATTTATATTGAATAATAAAAACAAACAAATGAAAAACTTTCTACTCACGGTACCATTTGGTGTAGTGACATTAGTCTCCCCTCTGTAAGTGAGAGGTTGTGAGTTCGACTCAGGATAGACTCGTTATAACATTTTAGTTGTTTATATAATCAAAAAAAAAAAAAACTGTACTCAAATTGACGAACAAGCTAATTCTTGTAGCAAGGTAGTAGAAATAGATAATGGAGTAGTTTCTCGGTAATTATTGATTCGAAACTCAAAATCGCACGCACCTACGATAAATTTAAATAGAAGTGAAATCATCACTTATGGAAATTCTACTACACTCATACATTGTGAGACTTCACATATGTTTATGGTACGTGCATATATACAAATTAACTAGACAATCGATTACTCTATTTCTCTGGTTCATCTCAAAATCTTAAAGTCAGCTTAGTTCAAAACTTTGGCCATATGAGATAACCAAAGCTTTGACAAATGATATATACATTGATTAACACATTTCTTGCTCGTCTTCGCATAGATATTTACGTCATAGCCAACCATGTCACACTAGGTCTCCCACTCATTTATACGACTAAACAAGTAAGAATGACAATTTTGACTCGAACCAAGTATGCCTAGCTAGCACGTATGTGGTTGATATATCCCTCTACTTGTTTTTTCATGAATTGAATTCCCAATTGGTGTTCCCTTAGTCGACCCTCACTTGAATTTTATATATTTCAACTAGCGTAGTTCACATCTATATATGCTTGTTTTGTTTTCTTGTTAATACAAACACTACTACTATAGCTAGTGTGATATTATACTATTTGCAGCCCCTCAGGATTGACCAGACTTGTATACACATGGAGTTTGGACTCATGTCATTCCCTCGCCGATCATCTGTAAAGCATTTCAATTTCAATAATCAACAATATATATATATTTGGGAAAAGAAAAAGGTTTACATGATCTTTGCTAGGGTACAAAAATCACTAATTGACAACTGCCAGAGTATGGTATACGCTATTTGCTAATTTTCTAATGCATCAATATATATTTAAGCCTGCAGGTTAAAAAAAAAAAAAACAAAGTCTGCGGTCATGATGGTTAGTTATTGATCAAATGATTCATAGTGTCACATTCCAGTTCTTAAGTTAATTTACGGTTATTGATTTTTAGGTTACTTTTTTTAGGTTACTTTGATTTTTTACTGAGTTGAGTAACCGTTTACTGTTAAAGGACAGGAGTTGACTTTTGTAGGAAAATTATTTTGGGAAAATTTTCTTCATGAAAGTCGTAGAGGACGTTAAAAGGACTTCGTAGACACGTGGCACGTTGAAAACAGAGTTTGTATGAAGAAGTTACGATCTAAAAACTGAAGTTACTATTTTGGGAACGTGGGTATAAAAAGGTCTTAAGGTAAAAAGTCAAAAGTAGAAATCAGAAAGTTACCATCTCCTCCTCCCTCCTCTCTCGTGTCTGTTTCGACCCGGCGACTTTGCCGTCTTTGTTCGCCGCCATCTGACGAAGTTAGGTCGCCATACCGGTCGGGATTTGAAGCTCAGCTCCTCCTCCATCATTCTAGGTAGGTTGCCGGACCTATCTCGCCGCCGTGTGAGAAGAATCTCAGAGAGAAGTCACGGCTGCACAATGATGTCTTGTTGCCGGAATCTTCATTTTCCGGCCATCATTCCGGGAACCAAGTACTAGGTTTTGAAGCTGGTGGTTCGTGTAGCATAACCTCATAAGGATTCGATCTAACTCGAGCTAGGTAAGGAGAATCGAAGGTTTGAAATTCTAGGGTTCTTGATTTGGGAATTTTTATGTTTTGATTTAATTGACATGTTTAGGCTTGAAATTGATCAATATGGTAGTTATGAAAGTTGTTTAGAATGTTGAGAGGAATATTGTGCTAAAATTTGGTAAGCATTGGAGGTGGCCGGAGTAGTGGCCGGCCGCCGCTGCCGGCAGAGCAGGCGGCGGCGTCGCCACTTTTGGGTAGTTTTCATGTTAATTAATTTGTTATACTGAGAGGAGTCCTATGGTGTGAAGTTTGTAATTTTTGGAGGAGTTTTGGTTAGGTTTGAGATTTTTCAAAGATTAGTTAACTTATCGGTTGA
Organism: Fragaria nilgerrensis; assembly: GCA_010134655.1. Taxonomy (NCBI): domain Eukaryota; kingdom Viridiplantae; phylum Streptophyta; class Magnoliopsida; order Rosales; family Rosaceae; genus Fragaria; species Fragaria nilgerrensis. The sequence continues at coordinate 25,148,067 of CM020980.1, forward strand.
TATGATAGAATCCGGCCATTGGATTAGTGTTGATTAAACTTCAGAAAGTTGTTTTATGAATTTCGATGCTTGTGGTGAAGTCACTACTAGAAAAAAGGATATATGCGATGAAGAAAATTTCATTCTCGCTTAGGTAATACTTAAGCAACGAAATACTAAACCGTCGCATAAGTTATTCCCTAAGCGACGAAAATTTGACTTAAGAAACGAAGGCAGAACTTAAGAGACGAAAAATGTTTCATCTCTTAAGTTCTGTCTTAGGCGACGAATACATGAAGTTCGTCGCAAAAACATTTATCTTAAGCGACGAAAAATTTCTTTTGCCGCATTAGAAGTTTCTTATGAGACGAAATTTAATACTAATATGACGAAATTTTCGTCGCATAAGTGTTTTCGACTTTATATCTCCTTCCTCACTGTCCAGATCTAAAACAGAAACATAGTTAATGCAGCTGAAATCTGGCAACAGATTTTCAATGTTAGTGTCGGAAATCATCAATTTGGGACTTCTAAAGCTTTGTCTACCTCTATTCATCATGAAGCATCACCAATTTATAGCTTGGTATAATCTCATTCTCTCTTCTTTCACCATTTATGTTTCATGACTAGTTTATAGCTTTGATGATGATGTTGTTTGTTGATGATATATTGAAATGACATTTGAAGTTATTTCTCCTCCTTATTTAGACCATATGTACTGAGTTGAGAGAGTTGAGTAGTGAGAACACTATGAGTTCCAAAAATATGCTGAAAGTGAGTTTCTTAATGTTGCTTGCCATGGCTTTGGCAGTAACTAGTTCTCAATGCTTGCTTGGATCAATTTAGTCAGCTGCTTAATATATATAAAAAATTTGCCCAACATATATTCTCAATCCCCAAGTGGCGGACTACTGCCTAGAAGTGGATCTTGAGTTGATCTATTTTCTTTACTTATTTTGTGAAGTGTTTTGATTCCTGTCCCTTAATTTTAACTATTTCGGTTTTATTTTCTTTTTCTTATCTTCTTTTAAGCCTGTTATTCTCTTCAACCAAAAAACAAGTCCAAGTCCAAACACTAAGTCCTAGGTGAGACATGAGCGGATGCGGCATGAGCGGTGTAGAATGAGTAATAGTTTTTAGGATCTTAAGCCAAGGATCTTAAATCCTCCTATCCTTTTAGTTTCGGCCCAGATTTCTCTTCTCTTCCCAAAATGAGTCAACTATTTAGATCTAACTCAGTCACTTCTAGTTCATCTAGGTCCTCCCTCAATAGAATCTCAGATATAGTCAACGAAGAACAAATAGAGTTTCAGTCAAACGATAACATAGACATGAATGACTGGAATATTCCCAGAGTCCCTAGTCATGAAATTTATAAGAAAAAATGGAGTCTTTCTTCATTCAAGAGTGAACACCATATTAAATCCGTAAAACAAGTTTATGCCCTTAGTAAACAACATGAAACTTGCCAACTTTTTAGTCCTGAATCAATTAAGAAACATAGAAAAGATGGTCATAATTTCCTCCATATTGGATTAGTCCAAATCGGTGTCAAACATTTAACTAGAAAATGTCTTAATGCCTACATTCTTTTATGTTTAAGAGATGCAAGATTTACTAATTTTAATGACAGTACCCTTGGATTAATTGAGTCGAGTCTGTTTAATGGTCCAGTTCATTTCAATTGTTTCTCAGATTTCACTATTAGCCTTAGTGACCCTCATATCCTAAAAGTTTTAACCGTAAATGTTAAAACTTCAGGTTATCATGTTCTTGAAGAAACCCAACCTTTAGCCTTAATATATAGGATCTATTATAAAGTCACTGACACAAATATGAATTTCCAAGCTATTAGTAAAAGTCCCAAAAACCATACTCTCTTAATTCAAAGCAGTCAAGAAAACACCAATATTAGCATTCCACACACAATTAGATGGTCAGATGTCCATCCTCCTTCTGAATGGTCTCTCACTAATGAGAATCAGCTATCCAATATGCAACATAGTCTTTCTGATTTAGACTGTATTCAATAGTTTAATGATGGCACAATAAGAATTAATTTTCAAAACTCTAGGATAGATCAAAATTCAAGAACTCAAGAAATAGGAAATTCCTCCAAAAATTCTTTCGCCACTGCTAGACATTCATTTGCTGAATCAACTACAGCTGAAACAATGTCTAGACGAGATTATGATTTGGATAAAGAAATTAAAATATTAGGATTAAAGAATTAGAAGAATTACAAAAGCTCAAAATCAAAAACATCACAACTACTTCCCAAGTTAGTTACCCAAATTATACAGAAAATGAATCTCAAAATTTTTCAATCACAGATGAAGATCAAACTTCTCCCACTGCTTCTGATTTTTTAGTTACTCCTCCACTAAATCCTCAATTAAGCACACTTACCCAACATTTTGTAATTAACTATTCTAGATTAGATAAACATCTTGAATCAAAAGAAAATATCCTTAGAAGAAACCTCTATAGGATGAAGTTTCCTTTCATGGATCAACGAAAACAATTATTTAGTGATTGGCAAACATTTATGCTTGAAACAAAATCTGAAATATTCTTCCTTGATTTTATAGATCAATTAAACAACCAAAAAATTATTCAAACATTAACAAAAGCAAGATGGAAAACCTCCACTAGCTCTATCGTTTCTAGTCATCCTCCTGTTGAAATAATAGTAATTGATCACCTTAACAGTCCAATCATAGCCTCACCTTTTAAAATTGTCATTTGAAAATCCAATGGATTTTATATTTAACCATGAATTGGAGAGTAGGGGAAAATCTTTTCTCATATTCTGAGAAGGTCATAACTGAAGTAAATTTAGTGACTGCATTCTGGAGATCTGAGGGGAGAAGGTCATAAGGGCATCCATGATTATTCCACCAATTACCGAACCACATAGGGAATTGGCGATTGAATTTTCTATCAAAATTGAGAAACCATGAATGACTGAAATCTTCTGTTTGATGGAGGAATATTTTACTCCATGCTTCAATGTAATCATGATAACATTGATTACTAAATGTGAGTGTGTCTAATTTGTGAGGAGCAGAGGGGGAATCACCCCATTGAGATAATGAAATGATTCGGATTATGTAGAAGGAATTATATGATATTTTAGATGGGTCTTTTAGGTCATGGATTGGTTTAATAGATAATGACTAAGATTTATACATAATGTCTTTATAGAATGCTAAAGGTTTACCTGAAAGGTAATGAGAATTTGGGCCAAAATAACTTTTTACTAAGGAAATGAGATTTTTTATATGACTCATAGAAGGTTCAATATAAAACAGGAAATGTTCAGCCCTGTCAAAGTAAGGAGATGATTTTTTATAATTGACTGGAAGGTTGGATGAGGAATATGTTTTGTAGGGGTCGTATTGGTTTACTAAGGCTGACTAATAATTGGGTTTAATCAAACTAAGGGTGCTACCAAGAGCACTATACTGATTGACTAATGGAATAGGGGAATGACCTGCATAAGGAACTATGCTGGGGTTTGACTCAGGTGATTCTTTCTTAACTAAGGAAGATGACTTAGATACTGATTTTCCGGGGTCTCTTCCTTTGGATGAGCTGGGCTTCATGTTTTGGTGTCTTGTAGAAATTCACGAGTTAGGAAATCTGGGATATGGTTGTCAGTTCCTTTAATAAATGCAATTTTAAAATCAAAAATACTTAAGATTGCTTGCAACAGGCAAAGATTTGTTCGCTAGCAATGTTTTCAACTCGTACAAAAAATTTTTGATTTAATAAATCATCTTGAAATTTACTTATACATAATACAATTGATAAAATTTCTTTCTTAATAGTACTATAATTTGATTGAGCTGGGTTCCAGATTCCAGAATGAAATCGAACAATTTGTTCTGAATGATTGGGGAAAACTTGTTGTTTGAGGATACCTCTATAACCTATTTCAGAGGCATCAATTTCTACTATCTTATAGGAATCAGACAGAGGGATACCTAAGCATGGGAGAGTTTTAACATGACTCTTTATTTCTTTGACTAAAAATGTATGAGCTGATGTCCAAGGAGCATGGTTTTTTTATAGTCTATCAAATAGAGGTTTGCAGTATTTCTTAAGGTTTTTGTAAAAATCAGCTACATAATTTAAAGATCCTAAGAATCTTTGTAATTGATTTTTATCTAAAATGATATCTGGAAATTTATCAGCAAATTGTATTGCTCTATCAATGGGTCTAATTTAGAGTTGGTGACTGTTAGATCCAAGAAAACGAATATTGGTTTGGAATAATTTGATTTTTGAGGCAGAAACAACTAAACCATTATTCTTTATTATGGAAAAGAATTGATGTAAGTGTTTCCAGTGTTGATCAATTGATTATGAAAAGATCAAAACATCATCAATGTAGACGATTGAGAAGTGGCTATAAAGATTGAATATGTCATTCATTATGTTTTGGAATTCGCTAGGGGCATTCTTTAAGCCGAATGACATAACATTCCATTCATAATGACCAAAGGGTGTGACAAATACAGTTTTGTATTTGTCAGCTTCACTGATTTGGATCTGCCAAAATCCTGACTTCATATCAAATTTACTAAAGATAACAGATTTGTTTAACTTGTTAATGAGATCTCGTTTATTGGGAATATGATAAGATCAAAACATCATCAATGTAGACGATTGAGAAGTGACTATAAGGATTGAATATGTCATTCATTATGTTTTGGAATTCGCTAGGGGCATTCTTTAAGCCGAATGACATAACATTCCATTCATAATGACCAAAGGGTGTGACAAATACAGTTTTGTATTTATCAGCTTCACTGATTTGGATCTGCCAAAATCCTGACTTCATATCAAATTTACTAAAGATAACAGATTTGTTTAACCTGTTAATGAGATCTCATTTATTAGGAATATGATACCTGATCCATTCCAAGACTGTGTTAAGAGGTTTGTAGTTAATAACTAACCGAGGAATTCCTCTTTCGAGTTCAGCATTTTTCTGAACATAGAAAGCTGGGTAAGACCAAGGAGATTTACTAGGGCGAATAATATCTTTGTTGAGTAAATCATTAATTTCGTTTTTACAAAAATCCATAATCTCATGACTCATTTGGATTAGACAAGCTTTAGTAGAGATATTTTTCTCATTGAATTCTTTGATGTAAGGAAGAGAAACAATATGTTTTTTTCTATGCTAAAAGGCAGTAGAAAAAAGTTTTTCTTCAAAACATATTTCTTTGGTAATTTTTTCTTCAAAAGTTTTGATTTTTTGCTGAAGAAAAGAGTTTTGGAGTTGATTTTCGATTCTTTTAAAATTAATTTCTTCTTGAAGAAAGGTTATTTGTTTATTTTTTTTCTTGAATGCAACTAACGGTTTTTGAAATATTATTTTCTTGAAATGCTTTTAGAGTATGGATTTCAGGTTTAGAAAAAAAAATAAATTTGACTGGTTCATCAAAAGGGTAGGTAATTTGTTTATTTTTTTGACAAATAACGGTTTTTGTGTATATATATATATATATATATATGTATATATGTATGTTTTCCTCCTATAAAAAAAATGAAGACCATGTTTTCCAGTGAAGAATTCTGGTGGTACCGCCGGTCACTTATTGACAGTACGTATAAAACAATCTATTGATGTTATATATATATATATATATATATATATATATATATATATATATATATGCAAAGAATGATGTTGTGTTTTTTTAGCGCGATGAATGTAAGAATGGTTAAATTTTTTCATTCATGTTTAACCTTAGAAATCTCATTCGAGAATGATTTTGGTTTGGCAACAGACTAAAATGGTTCTTGAATTGTCCCATTTTTAGACAGTTTGGGAGAATAAGTCTTTGTTATGTGATTTGCAGTTCTTTTGTTTTTGGTTTCGATTGTGGGTATGTATATTTCAACAAAGTCTCCTGTATTGTTCTTCGAGTGCATACTAGGCTTAGATATTGTCCCATTTTTGGACAATTTGGGAGAATAAGTCTTTGTTATATGATTTGCAGTTCTTTTGTTTTTGGTTTCGATTGTGGGTATATATATTTCAACAGAGTCTCCTGTATTGTTCTTCGAGTACATACAAGGCTTAGATATTAATGCACTTGGGGAACTGTAGGAAGATTGTCACATCCCGACCCGTAAAATTTTATCTTATTTACTAGCTTGATTATAATAAGAATTTTTACCGTCTCCGACATTGAGTTATAGTTTAATTGGTCCCTAGAGGGGTTTTTGAGGGACGATTATTTCGGAGAGTTATTCGTAGGAGAAAAATGTAACGACGGTAAAAATGGTAAATTTTTGCTAGTAAAAGGTAATTTTCATTGGGGTATTATTTTTGGGGTGTTGAAATTTGGATTGGGTATATGTGGGTTGGAACCGGTTGGGCCAAGCCCAAAAATCTCTCTCTCCCTCCCGATTCTCTCTCTCCTCTCCCGCTCCCGCACCCAAGCCTCTCCCTGTCGGAATTCCGACCGCCGTCGTCCAGCTGCCCCAGACCGCCGCACCGGTCCCAATCGATCAGACTCCAACCCAGCTACCGTTCTAGACCGGTGGCAGTCTCTCTAGCGCCGCCGTGAGAGAGAGACGCAGCCCGGAAGTCCCGACTACCGAATCGGTTTTCTCGCCGGAACTCCTTCCTCCGGCCGCCATAGCTGGCGAGCCTTGGCTCAAAATGAAGCCCTCCTCCCGTGCTTCAATCCCTCCAAAGGGCTCCCTCCATTTTCAGCTAGGTAAAGAGAAATCGATATTTGAAATTCTAGGGCTTTATTGTGTGTTTGCGTTCGATTGACATGGTTAGGCTTAGAATTGGAGTTTGTGGTAGTTAGGAATGTTGTAGAGGAGGTTGAGAGGAAGATGCTGTCAAATTTTGGTGGGCATTGGAGGTTGCCGGAGCTGGTCGCCGGCCGCCGCTGGAAAATTGTTTTTGGTGGAGATTTTTATGAGGAGTTTAATGGAATGAGTTTTAGAATTTTCGGACGAGTTTTGAATAGGTTTGTGAATTTCCGAAGTTTGGTATTTTGGCGGTTAAATAATGTAAAATCCGACCGTAGGATTTAAATCAATTTTTGAAAAAGGTTGTATTTACGACTGCCGAGTATGATATAAAAGTTTGGATTGTTTCGATTTAAGAATATCGAAGTTAGGCAATGATGAGCGTATTTATGGCTCACGATTAATTTTGCATATTTTATCAAATACTGGAATTTAGTTGGTAAATTAATTATATATTTGGAACAGGACGTGAGGAGGCCCGTGCAGAAGAAGCCTCGGAGCGTCATCAGGCTTAGGCCTAATTTGTGAGTGGACCTTTGTTTTAAATAAAAAGCATGCGATGAATGATTTTATTAATCATTTATTTCTTCTGATGAGATTTATTGATTTCTCGGCTATTTGATAATTTTTCCTCCTTTGGAGAGATTCCGAAAATGAGATTTTCGGTGGATATATATGTTTTGGATTTTATGAGAATAGTATGTATATAAATGCTAGCTAGCCATACGTGCTTGGTCCGTCATAATGCGGTAAAATATCATTATGGCGTGTCGTGAGTGTTAGACACAAGCGTCATAGCCCTATATGAAAACTTCTTTCTTTTTCGGTTTATTTAGGTTTTCATATAGGGAGTCCACACGTATATATACACCGTCCTTTTCGGTCATAATGAGGAAAAATACCATTATGGTGCAACGTGAGCGTTAGACGCCAGCGTTGTAGCCTTGTATGAATTTCTATTTTTCTAAATTGTTTCTAGGATTCATACAAGAAGTCTGACGAGTGTAGATACATACGAATATATGTTTATATATGGTTTAGCCTGAGAGGCTCCATTTTATTTGAGTTTGTGACTAGCCAGTGCTAGTCGTGAAATTGTCAGATTATGAATTGAACACTTTTGAGCTGCCGCATGCAGTATATTTTTCTATGAAATTAAAATGGGAATGCATAAATATTTTGTTATTAAATTATTTTTGTCCACTCACTCTAACATTATTAAATGTCTTCCCCTGGGCCATTCGTTTTAAAATGCCCAGTTTGCAGAGTTCGGATTGGATCTAGTAGGAGACGAGGCATAGTCACCCGTATTTCCACCACCTTTCACCAGTAGGTTACATGTTTAGCCTACCTGTGTTTTCTTACTTCCGCTAGTGTCTAGTAGCTCTGAATACTTGAGTTTAATGTATATATTTTTGGTTGTGGGTGAAGGCTTGTTGATATTTTAGAATATTTTCGGATGATGTATATTATCTTAGATAATGTTTATTAAAGAATACCGTGTGCTCGAAGAGTTTTTTTTGAAAGAGGGTACGTTTGTGGGTGCCCCTCAAATTAGTTTTCTAAATTTTAATTATTGGTAACTTTAAAAAAAAATGTAAATAGTCTAAAAATATTACAACGATGATACATCTTTAATTATTTGCTAACTTGGATTGATGCTCTAGTCTTACGTTGTTTAGCTTTGTGGTGGAAATTGAAACGATTTTCTTTAAAAAAAAACCTATGCATCTTTAAAATTTTTATGTTTTTTTTTAATCTCTATTTTTGTCAGTGAGTTGAGCTGTGAACTGCTTGTGTGTTTTTTTTTTTCTGACTTGAATTAAATTGTTGTAATATATTTTTCGTTTTCAAAACGAAATTTTCTTGGTTTTTGTTTTCTGGTCTATGAATATTAATGATGTTTGTTTGTTTTTTTTTTTTAGGAAGAATGATGTTTGTTGTTGAGGTTAAGAAAAAAATAAAATAAAATATAATCTTGTCCCACATTGCTAACTTGACATAAGAACGAGAAGGGAGTTGGTATAAAAATGGTGGCTCGACAAGGATAAAACCATGCCTTTCTCGGCCTTTTGGCTAAGATCAAGTGTAGTATATATTTTTATTAGTTTAATATTTGATATGTGAGCCCACGGTTCACACGATATTAAATTAATATTTTTAAAAAATGAGTTCATCATAATAGCTTGTTATTATTATTAATGAGACTCACACGTGTCATCCTTGTATTACACTACTTCAAGGTTTGGCGCATCCCATTAATTACAGTCAAATTTTACTTATGTAATTCTCCAAAAGTAATCTGATTGTAATAACGTGAACAAGTATTCGAGAGTATTTGAGTTGGCTGAAGAAGTAATCACCGGTTATTTTGATGGTTTACGTGAATGATATTCGCTAGCTTCCCCCTATAAGCCATCGTTAAAGACATATTGTTCTAAGTTCTAACAATGTACAATCGATTGGTTTGGTGAATCTATACTGTCCGATGGGAGATCCCCTTTGCTTGGTAGTAGTTTGAGCTCTGAAGGACCAGAAACTATGTGAGATTGGCAAGATCACCGGTGGCTTTTGCTCAGGATTCCTCCAAAGAATGGAGTTGGAGTTGCGAAGGTAGATTCATTCTTTTTATCTATATCTAGTCTCAAAGGAGGGTTATGAAAAGCCAGTTATAACGCTGTTCATGGTCGTACTTAAATTACGGCCAAAGAGTCGTAAGACCAGGTTCGCTGCCAGTCCCACATCAGAGAAGAGCAACATATTATGTAAAACTCAATTATAAAAGAAAGAAACTCACTTATGTAAAACTCACGGAGCCATGCGTAGAGCACAAAATGAACTATTCTTTCGCCTTTTACTAAAGAATACCGTGTGCACGGCGCTTCAAATGGCATGCGCCTATTTTTGAAAGGGAACACCTCTGTGGGTGCCCCTCAAATTTTAGTTTACAAATTTTTGTTATAATAATCTATAATCTTCCATTTTCCAGTTGTTTCATTATGTTCTCATCGCACCAGGTTCTTCTGTTGCATTAAATCTTACGACCACTATGCGCACCTTGCTGCAGCACAAGTGGGTAGCACATGAAGTTTGAATATCTCTGAGAAACTTCATCAGCCGAAGGTAATGTCACAACATCAGAGACAATCCCAGTTCAAGATCTCCCTAGGCTTCATAATAAGGTCCAGGGCTCCTCCATGTTCTTCTGCTAAGGTCCTGCTGCTACCACTCTTGGTGGATACGGCTGATGTTTTTAACTTTTTGACTCTCATAGACGTAGGACAACCACCCCAGCTTTCATGTGAAATATAGCGGTTTTGACATTTAGGGGTATTTGTGAAATAGAGCAGCTTATGAGAAGCAAATAGTTTTCTTTTGTATCATGTATACAGCAGGTTGCAGAATCAAAACTCAGTTTAAAGTATGGATCATGCAAAGTATGAAAACCTCTAGGCCATAATCGATAGAGGTTTTTGAATGTGTAGAGTATGTAGTTGAAGGCTTGAAGCAAAGGAAGTTTGTTCCAGAATGTCCAAGTGCAAACAAATAGAATCTAACTGGGAACTGATAGGATTCTTCTGTTTGTACACCCACCTTGTAAATAAAATGGCCTAGGTGGAAACTCAACTCCTACCCAGTGATGCAAGAATTAAAGTTGAATGAAACTGCCGTGACGGCTTTCACTATTCGTCGACGAGCTGAAAACCTTCAACACCCATGAGATTTGCTAATGACATATCAACTCCTCCCCACGTGATGTAAGAATTGAAGTTGAATGAAACTGCCGTGACGGCTTTCACTATTTGTAGACCAGCTGCCAACCTTCAACACCCATGAGATTTGCTAATGTTCTTTAACTATGACATGCTAACGTTCCTGCATATATTAAACCTACACTACAGCATCTTTCATTAGTTCAGGGCCACTCGTAAGAAACTTGTGTTAGTGAAGTTCTTTACAAATCCAATAGACCTGGCTAAGAAGGGCAATACTACTGGTTGATTCAATGCTATGACTTGGGTTAGTTTGGACTTAATACAAATCACAAATACATTTTAGAAAGGTGTTCCAAGTTCAGCACTCCTAGACTTTGCTGTTTGTATAATGTGAACAGTACCACATCGGTTATTGGCAGAAGCAGGAATTTGAATGTTTCAATAAAAAGAGAAGAGCTTGGTTGAACGAATCATACTTTTCTCGGCCTTTTGGCTAAGATCAAGTGTAGTATCTGTTCTTATCAGTTTAATATCTGATATGTGAACCAAGTGTTCACACGATATTAAATTAATTTTTTATAGGGGTGAGTCCACCACAATAGCTTGCTATTGCGGCTCACATGAGTCATCCTTGTGTTGCACTACAACAAGGTTTGGTGCACCCTACCAAATATATGTACAATTTGAATCCTAATACCAAATCCTTGTGTTGCACTACAACAAGGTTAATGAAACAGTTGCATACCTGGTTTTTGAAGATAGTTCTACTTGTATTATCTAGAACGACTGGTAACATTTGAGTTTTCCAACTAAAACTAGGGCCTCTCTAAGCGCCTGAAGGAGATGCTCTGGATGATCCTCAATCCCAGTAATGCCGTGCTGCGATTGCATTGAACTCAGGATTCTTCCAACAATCTGAATATATATACAAACCAATTTACGCCCAAGCCTTCAAACATGAGTGAAAGACACATTGTATGATGCTAATAAATGGGAATGACCTTTCGTGCATAGCCACCATAAGCAACACCACCAATCATAGCTGTTGAGTTTTCATCCCTCGAGTTCTCTATCAGAAGTTAGGAAGATATGAGGAATATAAGACCAATGGTGAAGAATGAGTACTTGAACCTAAAAAGTGGGAGAATGTTACTTGTAAAGGATGTCACTTGAAAAAGTCCGACTTTCCTCAACCCATCAACTGTGTGAGCATTGGTGCCACCGGCCAATTGAAGAAATCCTGCCATATTAATCACCAGTGGATTAACAAAAAGAAAAAAGAAAACCTTGTGTGTCCGAGGCTGGAAAACAACAATGATATTCTCAAAAAAGCATGGAAAATCGTCTGCACAAACCACGAGGCCTTTCTTTTATAGCAGCTAAACGAAGAGCAAAAGCGATTGATTCTCTTGTGGCACCTCGACCAATATCTCCGCTCATGGGGCGCCCATCCAACTTCAGATTCATAAAGGTAGAATGCCAGAAAAGAGAAAATCAATTTATGTTGATGATATCATGTGATAATACTTGGAGCATTCATATTTACAGGTAAGTACAGTGATAGTAAGCACACCTGCCATAAATTGAAGCAAGATAAATCCGGTTCCATAATGGAGTACATAGCCTTCATTGTTGATACAGTTGACTCTCCATGATCAGGTAAACTAACCTGAAAATGATAACAGCTATATCAGATCTCCCAAGATATTCTACTAGGTTCCCATTTAGTTGTGCACATCAGCACATGACAATCATAGTGACTTAGTAAACAGCAGAGATGGATAAAACACCTACTGCTGCTAGTTTAAGATGTTTGATTGAATCTCCCAAACCATCCCAAAGTTCTTTAAATGGAGCAATCTGCCTACAGAAACTGAGGCTTAGTACAGACTACAGAGTGATAGCCAAACATTTGTATTCTCCAATGAAAATAGTAAAAGTTCTTCGATATTATTACTAAGCTTACTTCAATGATCAAGGTACTGTACCTTCCACTTGTATGAATCTCTATAGCATCAACATCATTTCTTTTGAGAAGTTCAGAGGTTGCCGTAGTATCTCTTATGTATGTGCTCACACCTACATCAATTTTGTAGTTTTGTTAAAAGGGACCAATCTAGACATGATAAAGGCCAGCTACAATGTTTACATTAGACATATGTATTTACTTATTTTATCGTATGGGCAAACTGGAATGCAGCGGCCACAGCCATAGCAACGTTCAGTTAATACTCCACCCTGCATGTTTAACTAACAGTTTCAGAAAGGGATCTTTGATAAAACAAGTCAACACTACCTATAGAAGTTTCACATCAAAAATATGCTCCAAAAAGAAAAACAAAACCTTTACTGAGGTCAGTGTTTTGTTGCCAAACGAGAATTTTGTTGTTGACCATCCAGACTCAAAAGATATTGCATCAGCAGGACATACTCTCTCACAAGGCCTTGAACAGTCAAGTGGACACTCCTCTGGATCAAATTCTGTTCACAATTATGATGTTACTCAATTCAGTTTTAGTTAGCCGTAACCAAATATTGATAACTAAAAAGAACCAAAGAAATCATTGTTTTCAAGCTGAATTACTGAAGCACCTAACCTTGAGATATCAGATCACAAACTTATGTTGACAATAATGTTAAAACATGAGCCACATAAAGCTGATGCAAATTTCACCTAGAGAAATGTAATAATGCAACTCATTTCAATGCTTATCATGCTATACAAAGTAAACAAGGAGGTACTTAATCACCAGCTTTTCGAAAGTGAAGATCCTCATCATCATTTACACTGATCATCACCCAAGGCCTTCGAAAAGGGAAAATCTCCAATGCTGCATCAATCCCCTCATTTACCGCGCTCACCACCGATACATCTGCTGCACAGTCTATGCAATCCACTGCAACAACACCACTCAATAAACTCAGTTTCTCACTCAACCAAAAGTGACTAGTTCATTTAACAAAGTTTCTAAATTAAGAGTTCTCAATTACCTCCAGCAAGAGTGTAAACCAAAGAAAGATTCCGTATATCAACCACATCCTAGAGAAGAACATAGAGCAAAGTTAGTTAGTGTCAGGGAGTTGGCAACTTGGCATATAAGCTTAAGGATCATTGTTGTTGTTACCAATTACCTCGAAGCTTGCGCCGCATATGAGCTTGACCCAGTTGCCATTCTGAAGAGATTTTACTGGAGAGGACACAACTGATGGAACCCCAACAGTTTTGATGAGGCTCTTCACATCTTCAAGGGCTTTGTTGCCTCTAAGGTTCAGTTTTGCTGACAGAAGATGAAGAATGGGAATTTGAAGTGTTACAGGTAAAGCTTTTTGATCAGACAGAAGGCGAAGTGAGGAGAAAAAGAAGAAACCTTGATGCTGTTGAGGAGCAATTGAAGCACAACAGGGGAAGAAGCTGAGTGCCATCTCAAACTGAGATTCTGAGTGAACCTGGCTCAGTGATATCCATTAACAACAGAATTTGGCGGTTCTGTAAATTATCCACCGTTACTTCCAGCAAGTAATAACTGGGCTTTTCCTGATAATGAACCGCAAACTAAATACAAAGCGTCCAAAATCTAGTAATCTACCCGGTCCAATAAACGACAGTGAGACACATTTTTTTCTTAATTTTTTTTTTCTTTTTCTATTTCATATCAAACGACGCCTAATAATTGATAACTCACCCGCTAGGGTTTTTCTCCCCGCTCTCTCAGCTTTTGTAATTTACGGTTCGTAAGGTCTCCTTTTCATCGTTTATCTTCACGGAAAATAGGATTTTTGTTTAAATTGTTTGGAGATTCTAAACCGATGCTCCACAAATCCCACATCTGCTTGTGCAGGAAGATATTGTCGCATTCCTAGCCTGTACGTACGTACGTACGTACATCATAGGGATTATTGGGCATGAATGACTACAGGAAACAATATGGATTAACTGGCCTTGATGATTTATAGTGATCGTTTCATTGTTTCGTAGTGAATTTATTTATTTTTTTTTAAGTATAAGTTTATATTTGCCGACGACATATATGGTTCATGTTAGCATTTAGTGCCGAAACGACATCAAGATCTTCATCGGTAATTTCTTGTTGTCAACACCGGAAAAAAAAAAAGCCTTGGTGACGGCACCTAAGGCGAAGACGACTATGGTTGCAAACATCATCGTTGAATTATTATTGATTATTTCCTCATAAAAATAAAATATTAGTGTGTGTTCACGTTTATATATATATATATATATATATATATATATATATATATATATATATAGTTCATATCCGTAGCGAAGCTTCGCTATTAAATTAAAGTGTGAAGTTCCTTATTTGACTCACTTAACAGTCATATTTCCATATCTCCACCGTTCAATTTGTAGAACCAAATGTATAGATCACTTCTGCAAAGTTTCATTTGATTTGAGGATCGTTTGGGTTTTCGTAATCGTTATTTACACAAACAGTTCTTGTTAGACAAATTTATAGTCCGTTCGTTGATTTAATCTAATTCGATACCCAAACGATCATCAATTCAGATGAAATTTTGCAGGAATGATCTATACATTAGTATCAATAAACTGAACGATGGAGATGTGGAAATATGACCATTAAGTGAGTCAAATAAGGAACTTCACACTTTAATTTCAGAGTGAAGTTTCGCTCTGTATAGGAACTGTATATATATATATATATACCCTTCCACTAAGAGATCAATTTTACATAAATGAGGGATGAGGGATTACACCAACTTTTCGATCACAAAATCACATCTCCACCGTTCAATATGTAGTTCTATATGAGTAGATCACTTTTGCAAATTTTCAGAAATTTTGGTAATCGTTAAAACATTCAAAACTACGATTTATATTTATAAGCATGAACGGTTCAAGTTTGGCAGATTTGGTTCGTTCATTGATTTAATCTTGTTCGACACCTTAACGATCACCAAATTGGCTGAAAATTTGCAGAATTGATTTATATATAAGGACCAACAAACTGAACGGTGGAGATTCAAAAATATAATCGAAAAGTTGGTGTAATCCTCCATCCCTCATATATGTCAAAAAAGAGATCTATTAGTGGAAAGGCCGAGTGTGTATATATATATATAGGACCCTTCCACTAAGGGAAGGTTTGTGTTTCGTAAATATTAGTTTTAACAAACCTTCACACTTTTACAGGATAGGAACTGTATATAAATATTTTGTGTTTGGTAATTATTTTAACAGACAGGTAGAGTTTTGTGTTTGGTAAATATTAGTTTTAAAAGTGCTACCAAGATAAAATTTAGTATGGAGTTTTCCAACTAAAGCTAGGGTCACTAGTAGAAAAAAAGGCTTAAGCGACGGGTATTTTTACATTTCGTCGTTTAAGTAAATCCTAAGCGACGAAAATAAATATCGTCACCGGAAATACATATTTTGTCGCTACAATTTTCTAGGGTGACGAAATGTTTTTGTCGCCTAAATTTCGTCGCCACAGGTCCCTCTAAGGCGACAACACGGATTTTGTCGCATAAGATTTATGTAGCGACAAAAATGTTAACACTTAAGCGACATATAACTTTTCGTAAGCGAAAATGTTAACACCACTACTAGGAAATCGATCAATAGGTATAGATCAATGGGCACAGACGAGGTTGTTCGTACCCTTATAGACATAAAAGGGACAGATATGAGATGTCCGTCCCCAAATTTTTCCAAAATCCATTACCAGGCGCCTATACACAAATTGACCATGGATGTCTGTCCTTATAGTGACAATTTAGCCACAGATTTCGCAAACCGTCCCCATCCACGACCTTATCTATCATAAACAAATAATATACAAATTGGGTACAGACATTTTCACCGTCCCAAAATTTGAGAGAACATGGCGATAGACATTTTACCATCCGTCCCCAAATTATGAGCTGACATCTGCTGGAGCAACATGACCGTCCCATAAGATGTGTAATTAAAATAATTTTTCAACCTGTCTGTGGCCATTCGGTTCTCTACCTCTAACACTCATCTTATCTCTTTTAATTTTCAGTTTTGAAAATTGAAACCAAAACCTTATCTCTTTTCTTCCTCTTCCTCTTCCTCTTCCTTTACCAGCTCCTCCGAGAGAGAGAGAGACTAGAGTTGAAACCCTAGCCCGCCGCAGCCGGTCTCCGCCACCATCCTCCGCAGCTGATTTTCCGCCACCGTCCGGCGAC
Organism: Fragaria nilgerrensis; assembly: GCA_010134655.1. NCBI lineage: Eukaryota > Viridiplantae > Streptophyta > Magnoliopsida > Rosales > Rosaceae > Fragaria > Fragaria nilgerrensis. Next base: position 25,164,740 of record CM020980.1, read on the forward strand.
ATCTCGACCTCCCACCACACTATTCGCATTTGTTATGGCCGCCCTCGCCTCCGATCTCGATCGAAAGAGCGCCAGATGATGCACCTCTCTGTCCACGCCGGTGCTCCGCCCGCCGTCGTCGGCGATTTCTTCTCCGAGGAGTCCCACAACGTCTCCCTCGATGACAATTTCAGCATCCAGGTCCCTTTTCCTCAATCCTCCTCAATTTCAATTTCATCTTTTACTTGTGATTTTTGCGTATCTTTCATTTCTAAATTACAAGATTGGTTCTTTATGAAAGATTAGATTAGGTGCTTCTTGAATCTTTGGCTCTTGTTATGGTAGTAAGGCATTTCATAGATTATAAGCACAAACATGTTTTAGGTAGAGCTGATAGTAACGGTTAACTACGACTAGCACTAATCGAGTGGTTTTGATATATAGTAATGGGGATGTAGACCTTTTCCGGTATATTAACTAGCACTAGTATAAGACTTTGAAATTTATGTAGGATAAGAAGAGTAGGTGTTGCTGCATTATTTATATATCTAATGATTTGTATATGTTTGAGCTATTAATCTGTAATATGAACTTGATATTTTCTTATTAATCTGTAATATGAACCATATATTTTTTTTATGTATACTTGCAGGAGAAGTGTATGAATTACTGAAGTATTGCGGTTGTAGGTAGAAGAACATAAGCGATTTTATCATGAACAACTTGAGATATGCATTTGGAAGCTGTGCACCATTTTATGTCTGTATACAAATGCATGTGAACTGTTTATATGTTTAAATCTGCATTTTGTATCTCTGTGCAATAGTTCAAGTACTATGAATTATTTTATTAAAAATATATGGCTAAAGTCTTGTTGTTCTTAGCTTAATCATCCTACAAGCACTGCTTTCATTTCTAAAGGCCTGTAAACTTTCTTCATTGATGTTCTTATATGCATCATGTTTACATTTAAACCTCAATATATGTTGTATGGTAATACCTAAACACATTATTTGGATAAATTTAATCCGACTAATAGTAGTCTAATAGGAATGGAAATCAGTTTATACTTGCACATTAATCATCATATACTAAGAAACTTCTTAAAGAACAAAGTTTCTGTCTACATTACTGTTTGTTCATTTTAGTTTGCAGCTACTATAGATCATCTCTCTTATATCAGATAATGCATGTACTTAGTATGTGATTACCATATGCTACAAAACTTATATTTTGCCTCTCAGGAAATATTCATGACAATCGTGTTATAGATGCTTGTCTCCAACTTTGTTAATTACTGTCCAACTTTGTATCAAGTGGTGACTAAAGATGTTGAAGATGAGGCCAAATATGTATGTCTAGTGTCATCCAATGTTACTTCTAGAATTGAGTGGTGGTTTTTGTTTATGGAGTTCGGAAGCAATTCACTAAACACTCTCTTACTTGGTTTAATTTCCTTCTTTAAGGAGAAATGATGAGCTTTGGAGGCCTGGAGTTTAGTACTGTAGTTCAACAGAGAAGGGGAGGAAACTCCTCCTACATAGCTATTGTTTCGGCAATAGAGAAAGGTAGTAAACCTACTGTGTTGGCGTTTGGTTTCAGTTTAGTGAAGGCTTGTGTGTTGGTAATTGTTTTAGGAGGTGGTTGAAGTTATTAGTTATTGTTTTGGTATGTTGAATTGGTGTTGAATGTTTGGATTGGACTAATTTTTTAAAAAAGTGGATTGGACTTATTGGCTTGTGAGATGTTGTTAAATGTGTGAGATTGACTCTTTGTATCAAGTCATTCTTAAGTATTGCCTTGAATGTATTCACACACAAATTTTAACAGACATTATCTTGTCTGCCAAATAATCATTCAGTAAATTATATTTCTCTATGTTTCACCCTTATAGACACATGTTCTGACATAGTTCTTTTATAAGGTGCTAATGGAAATGGTGGATTTACAATTAGCAAAATCCTGGGCGAAATTGGAGCCGGTTCTAGTGGTTGCTAAATGAAGCAGAATTGGCAGCTGCATTTAAAACACATGTAGCTTGTTATTAACATGGAAGCTGTTTTTCATGTTATTAATTTTGAGATATCCTTGTAAACAGGTGTTGTAACTTCCTTGCTCTGGTGACCAAGTTATCCATAGAATTCTAGTTGAAGCAGACTTCAAAACTAGGTATCTATACCTTAAGAAACATACATAAGATTTATCTTGTAACGTTACTGCTTTTTTGTTTTTTTGTTTTTGTTTATTATTTTAATACATAGTTTTTTTTTAGGTTGGTTTATTCTAGATGTCTTAGACCGCAAAGTGAAGTCACATTACCGAGTAAGCATCTGGTTTACTATTGCCTTTATGTTGAATTCGAGGGTGGAGAGTTGGGATGAAGATGTGTAACCAGTTGCTAATTGTTATAAAGAGGGTGCCCTCCTAGACATTACAAATTTTGTGCTATACAAAGATTTATAGTAATGGTTGTTATCTTATGTAGTTGTTTTGTAATGCTTTATAGGTGTTGGAAACATTGCTTAAAGACGACTTTATATCTCAATCAAGGATTAATTCAGAGGTCGGTACCTTGATCTGCATTAAAGTTGTAGTTGTAGGTGTATGTCAGTAATTTGTGTTTCATTTCATGAATAAGATACATATTAATTTTGTTTATATACACGTGGGGAATTATAGTTTAGCTTGTTATTCAGCTTTGTTCACAGTACATTTCTCTTTATTTTCTTACATATATATGTGAATGTGCTAAGGTACACATTTTCTGACAATACTCTAAATTAATCTGAGTTATTTATAAGGTGGAAATGTTGTAATTGCAGCTATTTGCAGATGGTGTTATCCAATTTGAGTATGGCATTAATTCAACACAGAAGCTCAAGTTTGGTTCAATGGTATGTTGTCAAGAATATTTATGTAGTTGTGCAAGGAAAGTTTATTTCATTTCTTTATATTCTCAATTAACAAGGTATATGTAAATTTTACATGTTTGGTCGATGCAAGTCTGCCCCACAGGTTTATCTCGTTAGTCTGATACTTGATTCAGTACCATTTATATAGGACAAGGTTAGTTTTAATAGATTTAGTTAAGGTTGTAGAGCATATACTATCTGTGAATTATCTAAGTCTGAATCTTGTTGGGTTGTTTGATTGTCTAGGATGTTATTGGCGCAAGGACAAAAATTGTAAGAGAGGGCGAAGAATGGAATCTCATTGAGCATTGATAGAGAAGTGTAGTATAGTTTGATTGAATTTTATAGTCTTTTATAGTTTTGGATATTATTATTGCAAGTTGCTGAGTAATTACCATAAATGAGAAATATATTGTGAAGCTGATTGTCCAAAACCAGAACAGTAAATCCAATACTAGAATGGGAAGCCAAGCTGAGCCGTATGTGCTAGCTAATGGCTTTTATATTTTTTTGTTAAAAAGTTCAAGAATATTGGGTACGGACAAGTGTGGCAAATATATTTTATTTTATTTTATTAAATTTGCCTAAGTTGGGCACATATGAATATACGGTGTATCAAGGAAGAACACTGTTTTGTGTCAGAAAGGAAAAATGAGAGCGCGTGAGTTTTGGTCATTTAGGGTGGACGGACAGGGATATCTGTCCCTAATGGTAAAAAACCAATTTGTAGATGGTACAAGGGGATACAGACAAAAAATTCGTCCTCATCAGTCAATAGGCATAGATTCCGTGCCCAATGACCCCTAATAGGGACGGAAAACGGTTGTGCCTATTGATCCATTTCCTAGTAGTGCACTTAAGTGTTCATGATATCCTTCACCTAACCGACAAATTAACTTTTCATTGTCTTAGTTTTAGATTAAAGCGACGAAACATTTTGACTTTAGCGACGAAATATTTCCGTCATCTTCTTTATATCCTCTGCATCACTTCAATTTTTCAATATTTTGAAATATGATGTGATCGGTATAGCTAAATACGGCTAGATTTAAAAAATCACGTATTTTTGGTAATGTTTAAGCCCCGATAAAAGCGGTTAACCCTATTTAGGTTTATGCTTCCATATGGGGAGTCCTATCGTCGGGAGGTAAACGTCCCAAAATTTTTACATAGGTAGTTACATCTCATTCATGTGAGAATGTGTGTGTGGAAGAATCAACAAATCTAGGCCACAGAAGGATACGTAATAGCGTTTTCGCATGATACGTGATGTTGATTTAGGGTTGACTGCGTTTGTCGAGATCCAAATATTATTGAAAATAGGTTAATTTTATACCATAGTTGTATTTTACTGTACTGATCACATCTTATTTGATGATATTTTTGGAAATTTTTCTTTTATTTATTGGAATCACAACGTGTTTACTAAAGTAGTATAACTTGTTTTGTACGTTATATGGAAGCAGTGTACATATGTGTGAACCAACTATATATATAAAGAAAGCTAAATTTTCAAAAATTTTGTGAAATAAGATGTGATCGGTATAGTGAAATATGACAAAGGTTAAAAAATCACGTATTTCCGGTATCGTTTATGCCCCGATAAAAGCATTTAATTTAGTCCACATACAAATTAGTAAACCGAACATTTTTTCAGGAAAGTTCATTAACTCATCTTGAATAAATTTTAAAAATTTCAGAAACACAATGAATGTTAAAAAGAATGTGTTGCTTCCATTTAGCTTTATTATAAATAAAAAACATTTTAATAGTATAAATATTAACTCCATTCTATTAATATAGATAGTGTTTAAGAAAATTATATTTCCGTCCTTCTGTTATGTGTCTTGCCCTATTACACGTAGGATTGGTTAATCCGGTTTCCTTATTAGAATAGATTACAGTTGATAGAACTTCTAGATCTTTCGGGAGACTCTATGTAATGCCTATAAATAGGCATTTCTATCAATGAATGAGTAGACCGTTATTCTCGTTATGTGTTCTCCTTAAACACGTTATCAGCCCATTATTCAAATCCTGAGTTCATAGCCAAAAGCAAACCCTAACCCTAGAAAACCAAAACCCAATATTGGCTGACAAAACTTCAGTACTTGGCCGGATTCGAAACCCATCATATAGCCCTTGTTCCCAGGATTCCAAAGCCTCCTGCCCCACCCCAAGAACCGGCCGGAAAAGTACCGAACCGGTCATCGAAATACCCGAACCGTCTGTCTCACTAACGCCACCGGTTCACGCCCTTCCCGGAGTCCGATCGCCTTCAAATTTTGTCACCAGTAGCGCATCGTTGTCAAAGTTCTTGTGTCAAAATTTCACTACAAGAACCGGTTCAGAAGTAGGTGAACCGCTCAACAGACCGTCGGTAACACATAAGAAGAAGAAGGAAAAAGTTCTCAAAACCCTAACATCGCAACGCCACAATTGCGCGCCTCCGTACACGCCGTGTTAGGCGGTGTTCTGCTACATCTTGTCAACAACAAATCCCCAAGGTTCCAAGCACTTTCATGCCCGTCTTCAAAAGCGAATTCTCCGGCAATCAAACCGAGGTAATCAATTCTAAAAGTTGCTGCTTTCGAGTTTTTAATTTTATAGCCGGGCTTCGTAGCCTTCTTCTACATCCCACATTTCTTTATAACGTGGGACGATATTAAGGGATTGGGACCCCTCATATCAAAGTTGAAATTTGTGACGGTTTGACAAGTCACGGTATTACGACGAAATATTGTCGTGGTTAATAAAGGGACAAACATCGATTTGTGACTGAAATTGTCACGGTTAAAATCGATTTTTGATGGAATTTGTCACGGTTCATATCGAATTGAGTTACCATAAACCTTAGTTTTGACCAAATTCAAAACTTGGAATTAATTATCGTATATTGATAATGGTTAATCTTTCATCTTGTTGTTTTAAGATAATTGATCGAAACTTGAGCCTTATATTTGACATTAAAAAAAAAAAAGTGACGAAATTTGTGTCACGCGTTCTAAATAAAGAGGGAGAGGCAACGCCTCGAACCCCAATGTCATATAAAGATTGAGCTAGTAAAAGAAAAATCTTGTTATTGATGTGGTTATACATCTGTTCATTAATTGCAAAGAAACAATAATATGGTCAATGTACAAGAAATATATGGAGTTCTTGAAACAAGAAACTCACTATATGAGAGAAGATGAGAACATTATTCTCACAGTTATGGATTTTAAAAGCAAAAGGTATATTGCTGAAGATATGAAGCATATGACTTCGGTTTATTAGTCTAAGTGACTACAAATCCGTTTATTTTTCAAGTTTTGTGAAGGTTTACACCTCACATATTTGACTAAAGTTACTTAGTCGTTATATTTTAAATTAAATTCATGGTCAAGACCTGGTTATAATTGTTGGCATATATATTCAGATTTTGTCTAGCACATATGGTTCGATCTACATAAGCTATATGTTATTGCAATATATTGCATTACAACATGACACTACATTGGACCACCAGTTATTATAAGGTGGCGTTTCTAAAGGCTAAATATCATGATGTGGCGAAATGCACATCGGTTTTGGATCAAAAGAGGATTTGTAATGTCAAGTGTGGCACAATGTACACTTATACAATTGTAAAGACATTACAAACAAGAGTAGTTTTCTACACTCTTGAGCGGATTCATAATTGCAAAAAGAAAATTGTGTTACGCTAAATGTCATCTAAAATTGGATGTTGAAAAATCCTCTTTTTTCTCTACAAGATCCAACAGTGGGTTGTTGGCGGCGGCGCCGCCCTGTATAGTGCTCACGACCAATTTTGTCAAGTTTTGACATGTTTTAAGCCTCGTTTCGTCCATCTATGTAGTATTATACGTCATATAATGCACTCTAAAAGATTTCAATATCTTTTTTCAATCTCCATCGAAATTGTTAACATATTTCGGTTTCTATACTTTTGTCTCTACATTCTGGTATATGAATGTGTTGTAGCAAGATTGAGTGCTTAGCTTATTGCAAGGAATAGATAACTATTCATGGATTTGGTGTTTTATAAATCCGTTGTGACTACGATGACTAGATCATCGCAAATAATCAGAGCGGATTAATGCTCAAGTTTCAATGCTTAATGACATTATGATTCAAGTCACACATGCTCTTTATGCATAAGGAAGCAATCGAATCGTGCTATGACTTAATGATATTCACGCCAACGTTTATCACCTGGAAACACATTGTGAGAATTGATGAGAATTTCTTATGTATCACCAATGATGAGAATGAAGACATTGACTCATGTAGGTTTTAACATAAAACGTTCGGGATAATTTTGGACGTGTTTTGATGATCCGTATACTAAAGAGTAAAGACTCTCACGAATATCCTTTATTTTGAGCAAAGTAACCATTGAGATCAAAGATCACCAAAATACAACTTGGTGGAGATATGAGTAATGCTCACGGCCTATGGATGACATTAAAGTCATTCGAGTCATCCTCCTATATAATGGAGACACTACTCATGCTTTCATAAGCAAATATGACGCAAAGAACCCCCTATGATCTCATATTAGCCATGCTCGTTACTTGTTTTGTAAAGCCTATTCTTTAGCAAAGATTAGGAGCGACACTCTCCTACGCTAAAGACAATGAAATAAAAGACTAGCATACACAAGATGCTCAGTCGTTGTTCACTAAGTAAGACATTAATTGCAATGTTTGTGAGTGATTATACAAGAATGATACATAAGATGTTGGCCTAGATGGCTTCTTATTGCACTACAAAAAATAATTGTTTTAGCCACCACAGATTGCGACGGCGCGAAAATGCGGTCGCTAATAGTTCTTGTTTTGTGACGGCATTCGTAGGGTAGCAGAAAAGAAATTTATTTTGCGACGGCAACGACACGCCGTGGCAAATGATAGAATTATTTGCTACGGCTATATCATGCCGTGGCATGAAAACGAAAAATTTGCGACGGTATTCAATGCCGTCGTATAAATTTGTTGCTACGGTTTAGTTGCCGTAGCAAACAATCCCTAAAAGCTAAGTAAAAACAGACGCCATTAATCCCACCGCACTAAAAAATTTCCGAGTCCCAAATTTTTTTCTGAGCGCCAAAAAAAAGAAGAAGAAGCCTATCTCTAATTTGACAACCAAAAAAAAAAACCCATCTCATTTAATCTTTGTCTAAACCCGTACAGCTCTACTGCAACTTATCCCTCTCAACTAAACTCCATCTTCAACTCAACCCATCTTCAACTGAACTCCATCTTCAACTCAACCCGTACTTTACAACTCCATCGATCTTCAAAACTCTTGTCTGAGCCAAACTCCATCTTCAACTTGTTCTTTACTCTTCGATCTTCGATACCTGAGGCAAATTATTGAACTCGATCTTCGGTACTCTCTCTCTCTCTCTCTCTCTCTCTCTCTCTCTCTCTCTCTCCTTGTTTTTCAATTTCTGAAGGAAAACCTATTTCAATTTTGCAATTTGTGGTTTTGTATTTCAATTTGGTGCTTGTTAAGGTTCTATTGTTTATGAATTTAGTGTTTGGGTATGTCAAATTGTGAGATTCGTTTTACTGTATTTATGAATTTCATTTTACTATTTGGGTATTTCAATTTAGTGTTCAATTTTTTCTGTGCAGACTGTTGGGGTGATGAAAACAGAGTAAAGAGTGTGGATTGCTTAGGTCCAGCAACGCAGCAAGAAGACGTTTGAAATAAGGAACACACAGGGTAAGAGGCGGATCACTTCAGATAATTATTGTTTGGGTTTAAGTATATGTGGCATGAGTGTACTCTGGTTAAATATTATTAGGCTACTATAAGCATGCATTGATCAATTGGTATGATTATGAATTTATGATCAAGTGGTAATACGATGCATTATAATTACAAGGCTGAAGCAACTAGTTTATGGTGTAATTGATATTCCATTTTAGAGACAATGAGAAGAGAGACAAGATCTGTTTGAATTGAAGGGATGTAATTGATATGGTATAATTGTGGATTACTCTCAATGGTTTGCCTTTGGTGTCAAACACTACACAGTAGGACAATGAGAATTACAATAAGGCTATATCATGTTTTAGATTGATTATTGGGAACAAGGGTGTGTTTGGTGTCAACTTGAAATATTGAATAGGCATGTATTACGTTTTGTATAAATGGCTGAGTACTTGGTGCTTCTTTTATTAGTTTAGATATGGTCATTAGAGGAACTAAGTTGTGATTGAGAAGATTTGGTCTACTAAAGGTAACATACTAGTCATGGAGTATGACAACAAATTGGTAGTGATGGTTTGTTTTGAGCTATATAACAGTTGAATGAATTACAAAATGGGTATTCAAGATTGATTGATGTATGTTGAATTTTTACATAATATAGGATGAGTGTCGATCCTTAATGGTCTTATTGGATTTGAAGAATAGTTTCTGAATTGGATATATGAAATAATTTAGAAGACCATATAATCTTGGGTGTCCATAGTAATTGAGAGAACTACACCCGATGAGAAGAATAATGTGTCTTCTTAGTAGTGATCAATAGCTCACATGAAAATATTCAGTAAAGTAGAATTGGCATGATTACCATTTTATAGATGTTATTAGATGCTAATATTCAAGGATTGTTATAGTAGATTGGGTGTTTGCGTTTGAGCGATGATGTAAATTGGGTGCTTGTGTGTTTGGTGTTTGCTTGCTTCTCTTGGAGATTTTGCCTCCTGACTGCTAGGATTTGAGGTAGGGAAAACAAAGTTTTCTTTATAGCTTTGATTCTAGTTTGATGTGTATTTGGTGTAATTGTGTTGGAATGTCTTCTCTGCTATTTTTTTTCCTTGATTGAAACTGTCAAGCATACATAGCTTGTCGAATAGAAATCTTGTTGAGTGTCGATGTTCCTTTGATTCAGGGTAATAAATACCCTTGTCTTGTATTTAATCTTGAAATGATAGCCTTGAGTACTTTTGATGGTTTTCTTTGAAGAAGTTCACATCGGAATACACACACACTAGAATATATATTCTTTTTGCTGTTTTGTATATGACATATGACATTGCCATGCACAGTACTTGTAGTAGAGATGAATAATTAGAACAAATGTGAAGACACACACACTAGAATATATATTCTTTATAATTATGTTCTCTTCATAACTTATAACTTAATGTTAACTCAATGTCTATGCTATTGTTTTGTATATGATGTGCATCTGCTGGGGTAGAGTATGGTCGTATGTGTTATACTTTGATGGTATAACTTTCTAGGAAAATGCTAGCTTGTTAATTGATAAAATTCATTAGATTGCTTGGTAGTTTCTGGTTATATTAATTTAATAAACTATTTTTTTCTTGAATATTTGTAGTAGATATTTGACAAGATTGCTAAAGATAAATATGGACAAGTCGTGGATAGACCTAGCAAATAGGCATTCAAGCATATATTATGATGGGATAGATAAATTCTTGACATTTGCATACAACAATAGGGATTTGGGTTCAAGGATTTACTGCCCTTGTAAAAAATGCGAAAATAGGTATATATATGTAAGATTAGTTGTGCGGCAGCATCTTCAAGATTATGGTTTCTGGAAGAAGTATAGGAAATGGGAGAAGCATGGTGAGGTTGCAGATTTTGTTGATATGGTGGATGGATATCAAAATGAGTCTTCTTATATGGAGGATGATATGGTTAGACTTGTCCAAGAAGCTTTAGGAGTTCCTATTATAGATGCACATGATGAGCATAATGGGGAAAACTCAACAGAACCATCTTTGGGGCCAAATGAGCCGATAAGGTGTTCTTAAAGCTCCTAGAAGGTGCAAACCTTCCCTTGTATCCTAGTTCTAAGAAACATACAGCCTTATCATTTATAGTTCGGCTTCTACAAGCAAAGGTTCTTCATGGGTGGTCAGATAACTCTTTAAAAACCTTATTGGAGATATTAGAGGAAGCAATGCCGGAAGGTGTGCAACTGCCCAAGTCATATTATGAGGCTCAAAAGATAGTGGAAGATCTCGGGTTCACATACATGACAATAGACGCGTGCCTTAATAGTTGTATGCTTTTTAAAGGTGATGATATAAGCTTGAATGAATGCAGTGTGTGCAATGCATCACGATGGAAAGAGGGCAGTGGTGGTATATCAAATGATGGTGTAGAACATGTGAAACCAAAAGCAGCCAAACAAGCAAGATATTTTCCTTTAAAATCAAGATTACAAAGGCTATTGATGTGTTCAAAAACAGCAAAGCTAATGAGATGGCATGCAGAGGAAAGAACTGATGATGGAGTGTTTAGACATCCTACAGATTCTCTTGCATGGAAAGATTTTGATGAGAAAAACACAATCTTTTCTGGAGACATTCGAAATGTAAGGCTCGGGTTAGCATCAGATGGATTCAACCCATTCAGGTCTATAAATATAGTTCATAGTACATGGCCTGTCATCTTGGTTCCCTACAATTTACCACCACTGATGTGCATGAAGTAGCCCTTCATATTTCTATCTGTTCTTATTGATGGTCCTAAGGCACCTGGTGATAAAATTGATGTCTACCTGCAGCCGCTTATTGAAGAGCTGAAAGAGTTATTTGAAGTTGGTGTAGCAACATTTGATTCATTCAGTAATGAAATGTTTCAAATGCGTGCTGGGTTGTTATGGACGATCAACGACTTTCCTGCCTATGCCAACTTGTCGGGGTGAAGTACAAAAGGTGAATATTCCTGCCCCCCATACAACTCTGAAACTGGTTACCAACGGTTGCATTTTGGTAAAAAGGGTTCATACATGGGTATTAGGCGCTGGCTAGAAGATGATCATGAGTACAGATCAAATCCAATGGTATTTGATGGGAGTACAGAATATAGGTTGGAGCCGAGGTCATTATCTGGTGTTGAGCTTCTTGCACAACTGGAATCAGATGGTGTTCTTACAGAATACAGAAGGGAAGATGTGGTGCGAAGGCATTCGATAGGGGCACCAAGAGCTGATAATAGGCAGCATAATTGGAGGAAGAAAAGCATATTTTTTGAGCTGCCTTATTGGAAACACAACCTAATACGTCACAACCTTGATGTAATGCATACTGAAAAGAACATTTGTGACAATGTTCTTTTCACTATATTAGGAGTTGCTGGAAAAACAAAGGACAACTTAAATTCTCGTCGTGATCTGCAACTTATGGGAATTAGAAGTCGGTATCATTTAAAGACCAATGAAGCTGGGGTAGAGTATGCTGATCCTGGTGATTTTGAGATGAACAATAAGGGGAAAGATTTGTTCTTCTCAGGCTTATCAGCAGCAAGAATGCCAGAAGGAGTTGCTTCCAATATTGCACGTCGTGTACGTCTCCTAGATCGTAGTATTGGAAGTTTGAAGAGCCATGACAATCACATCTTGTTGTAGCAGCTTATTCCTTTATTTATACGAAGTTCTTTACCTGCGAATGTGGTGCAAGCATTAATTGATTTGGGGACGTTTTTTAAGCAACTATGCTCTGTGGATAATTGTGTAGTAGATCTGGAAGCGGCTCGTGCTCGTATTGTGTTGACACTTTGTGAACTTGAGAAGATATTCCCACCATCTTTCTTTGATGTAATGGAACATCTGCCAATTCACTTAGCTGATGAAGCTTTACTTGCTGGTTGTGTAATATTTAGATGGATGTATCCTATAGAAAGGTACTTACTGACCCTCAAGCAATATATGCGGAATCGAGCTTGTCCTGAAGCATCAATAGCTAATGGCTACTTGATTGATGGAAGAGTGCATGAACTTTTGTGTTCAATACCTTGATGATGTGCAAAGCAAGTTTAATAGACCATTGAGGAAAAAAAATGATGATAATGATCCAAAAAAGGGAAAAGACATTGTTCTTCAGGAAACTACTCGGACACAAGCTCATTGTTGGGTCTTATTCCATACAGAAGCAGTCTCACCATTCCTTGAGTATGTTTTTAAGCTTACTTAATTAGTTGATACTTGTATTAGTTTATGGGTAGAAATGTATTGAGCTGCTTTTTAATCTTGTGCAGTGAACATCTTGTTACCATTCGACGACAATATCCTTCTGCTGATGAACACTTTGTTAAGAGTGTTCATTTTCGTGAATTTGCAACATGGTTCAAGGAACATGTATGTTATTAGGTCTGTTTTGATAGAATAAGTTAATGTTTTGTTGTCTTAATTGTCAGTTTTTAAATGCAGTTTATCTATATCAGGTTCTGAGTTTGCAACGACGTGGTGTAATGTTATCTGAAGAAATTGTTGCTTTATCTAGTTTTCCTGCACCATCAGCAAAGAGGTTCAAGTCTTATAAAGCCAATGGCTTTTTGTTTCGTGTGAAGAGTATTGATAACCATCGCTCTACACAGAATAGTGGTGTAACCTTATTGCAAGCTGATTATAGTGAGGAGTCTTCACCATACTATGGGAAATTGACAGACATAATTAAAATCACATACTCCATTGATATCAAGTATGTTTTGTTTAAGTGTGACTGGGTTAATCCTTCTACAGGTATAAAGTTTGATCGTTTTAAGTTCCCTTTAGTCAACTTCAAGCGTTTGTTGTATAAGAATGACCGTATAGGGGATGAACCCTTCATCTTAGCATCTCAAGCTCATCAAGTTTGGTATGCTCCAGATCCTTCAGGACAAGACTGGTTGAATGTTGTGAGGATGCCTGCAAGAGACTTAACTCATCTGCAAACTAAGAATAGTAAAGACGGTAGTAGTTCAAGTGTGTTGGATGTGGATGATTGAGATATTAGATGTAGACATATGTGATTATGGTCTTTTTTGCTTGGTGGTCTATCATGTTTTTGACATGAGTTGGGAATTGAGTTCCTACTTCTGTATTATTGAGGATTTTCCTCTTCTATATATATATAGATATGAAGACCAATTTTTGCGTTGGTATTCTTCTTGAGTTGGCTATTTTGTTCCGATAATATTCTTCAACATTTGTATTTTCAATTTGGATAGACTCTGCTATTTATATCATATAAAATAATCATATTAACTATGACTCATTAATTGCAAATGCATCCTTTCAGTTCACCATGAAGAGAAGGAAGATTGGTCGACCGCGCACCATGGGTGAGTTTTTGAAACCAAGTGCATCTAATACATCAAGCAGTAGCACCTCATCAATGCCGTCCACAACGTCGTCACATTTGCCGCCTCCACCACCACCCGCTCAAATGCCACCCCCTCCACCGCCACCGCCACCACCACCACCACCACCACCTCCAACAGCAGGTACATAAATGTTCAATCAATTTTATCAGGTATATATGTTTTCCTTTAAGTTAGAATTTGAGATTTTCGCACACATGGTTAGAAATGGAAGCAGAAGATACTACTGTAAATGGCAGAGGCCATAGTAAGGGTATTCCAGAGTGGAACACAGGAGTTAAAGTCGAAGTCCTTTTTGATTCGAACTTTCAACCTGTGGGAGATAGGGCTGCCCAATTAAAGTCGCAATTGGGAAAAATTGTTCGAGATGAGCAAAGGATTCCCCTGACAATAATGGATTGGAAGTCTGTTGGCAAGAAGGAGAAAGACGAAATATGGAAGGAGGTTCAGGTATCCATATGCTTAATTCTAGTTCTTTTGTCATTTTGTATATATATTTTTGGTATTCTTCATATTGGATTGCTTGTACAGGGGACTGATATCTTATCACTTTTTGAGTTATCAGCATAATGTAGCTTTAGTTCTAACTTTTAGATATTTTGTAGGACAATTTGCTAAATGTTCCAGAAGGATATAAAGCTGTATGTATGAGATCTTGCAATACTTTGTGGAAAGATCATAAAAGCAAAACAAAGATCAACTACTTTGAGAAGAACAAGGATGATCCAGATCTTGTAAACAATCCTCCTGCACATATTGTGATGGAGCAATGGGCTGACCTAGTTGCTTATTGGAGTAATGAGGATGCTAGGTACTGGCGGCACCATTTTTATTCATTTAGTTATAAGAATCTGAGAGGAGTGGTTTTGGGATTTGATTAATAACATTGACTATGACTTGGTACTGCAGATGATATCTAGAAGAAATTCATGCAACCGAGAGCTGCGTGGACCGGTTCATAATACTGGTCGAAAACACTTTGCTCAACTACGCTATGAGGTACTATTTTGCTCTTGCAATTTCAAAAAAGATTGAACAGTTTGTTGGTATGGATTATTGATTCTTATAATCTTTTGCAAAATATGAGTAGCAATCATATATTGTAGTTTACTGATTTCTGTACAACATATTTGCAATGTCTAAATAGCAATCATGCAAATGTCTATAGTTTACCGATTTCTAGCTAGATGGCCTATTTGGAACAGATAAATATAGCAATCCTTAACTGTATAATTAACTGTATAATTAACTATATCATTATGGTTTTTATAATTGACAGATGCAGCAAATTGGAGAAGAAACTGATAAGATGAGTGTGTGGAAAAAAGCGCGAGACACGTCGAACCCTGAAGTAGCTGAAGCAATTGTAAGTTCTTCTTTTGTTTTAATATGTTACATATAATCTAAACAACAAGTCTTTGGTACAATCTAGTTATTATACTTGTACTTGAATGTAGGCAGACTATGAGGAGCCTCTTTTAAAGGAACCTGAGGACCAGAGGAACCTTAAGGCTGTTAAAGACCGAGTATTTCATTCAGTGATGGGGGAGGATGGACATGGGTATTGTCGTACTTATGGATCTGGTGTGCCTCGAAATTTTGTGTATTCACAGTCATCAACCCCATCTGCAAATTCTAATGATTTGGTTCAGAAAATAACTGAATCTATTGCAAAGCACTTTGAGGAAAAGTTTGAGAGGATGGAAGCTCGACTAAATTCTCTAGAGAACAAGGAGAGGAATCACAATGGACAGGTACTGGATGACTTAGATTATTCTATGTGAATTAAACATTTCTTGACTTGTGTTTAGTATTGTGTAATTGGTTTGTTGATGCTTAGGTTCTGGATGCAAGTAGTGGTTATGAAACAGACCGGAGAGAGTCCATTGGCGAACAACCACATTCACCTTCTGCTCCATCGCAACCAATTACTTAAGGGAGTAAACAAGTCTAATGATGGCTCACCTCAGGCACCATTTCAATAGTTCAATATCTACTGAATTTGTTTTGTTTTCTGAGTGTTGTTGGATTTCTTGTTAATGTTGAATTGGTACTTTCTTATGGCCAATAAACTTAATGACATTGTTATGTACTAAACTTGATTACACTGTTATGTACTAAACTTGATTGCCTTATTGAATTGGTACTTTTCTTGATTACTGTTGATATTGTTCATTGTTGCTGGTTTAGTATAAATTCTGTGGATAAGTGCAGGTTTTGTGAAAGGGAAAAAAAAAATTACTGTTATATTTCAGATACGGCATTATGCCGTCGCAAATAAAATTTGAATTTTGTAAAAAATGGAAGTAAAAAATTTGGCGGGCAGTAAAAAATTTGATGGTTAAATATGTTGTGGTAAAATTTTGTTTTGGCGACAGCATGACCGGTAGCAAAAAACCGTCGCTTAACAGGCGTCGGCAATCAAGCTACGTTTTTGGCCATCGCAAAAGAGTATGCCACGGCATTTTGCCGTCGCAAATAGTATTGGCGACGCCACTATTTGCGACGGACGCTTTGCCGTCGCAGCGCCGTCGCGAATGCTGTTTTGCCACGGCAAAAAGGCTTTTGGCGACGGTTTTTCACCGTGGCCAAACTACTTTTTTTTTGTAGTGTTGTTTACTTTGAGGCATAATAATGCTATGGTGATGTTCACAATAGTTTAACTCAAGCCATAATAATTAGATGTTATGGGGAACCTTAACAATAATTGAAAAGTTGAAAAAACCTAGAATTTTCGGTTTTTCAGCTTGCGGACCAATCATTGTGAGGACCGGGTCACCAACTTTTTAGACCGGTTCTTGAGGTTCTGTTTGTGGCCATTGATTCCTAACATCCGAGCCTACCTATTCATAAAATTTGGTGGCATTTGGAGACCTGGAAGGTGGTGAACCGCTCGATATCAATATTCACAGATGTTTAGCGACTCCGATGGTCGGTTCTGCCGGTTCTGTCGTTGAGGCTGGCAGTTTACGAATTCTAACTCCCATGTCTACCTGCTTACAAAATTTGGTAGCGTTTGGAGCTTTGGAGAATAGTGAACCGTTAAAGAAAGTGTAAAACAAAGGTCCGATGATGCCGGCGGTCGGTTCAACCGGTCCCGGCGATGAGGCCAGTAGTTTGTTTTTGGACTTGTAAGACCAACGACTATGGGTTGTAGCAGGGTCATAGTTTTACTTATTCATCTTTACCCACTATCATTTAAATCTTTATGTTATGGTTGTAACGGTATGCATATTTGTTAACAGATTGAGTTAACGTTTTATAATCTATATCGTCCACATGTTGTATGTGCCAAATTGTGCCTCCAAAAGCGCATAATGATGGGTTATTTGATGAATATTGTCTTTGAATAAGACATGAGCTTCCGACTATAGTCTGCTTATATAGAAACCTTGACAGGCGATCTCTTTTATGTCACTTTGATGAGCTAGTCTTCCCGTCGTTAGGGGGAGATAAGAACAAGAATGTTAAAGTAGAACGACTTGAAATTGTTGTGGTTTGTCCCTACTGTGTCTCATCAAGTTTCCTAAAGTAACGAGATCACATATACATGCTGCAAACATGCCTGCAATAATTGATGTCCGGATAAAGACTTGTTGATGTCCGGATAAGGACATGTTGATGTCCGGATAAGAGAACATGTCGTCGCCCATAGATGGTGACATGGTGACACCACAAATGTGGTAGATGGTGTCGCTAGGCCGTGGCTCCCACGGTTTAGGGGGAGGCCACTTGGTTCGATACATACTCGCCAAGGAAGAATGCGAGTTTGGCACAACTTGATCATTTGATCAATAATACTCATTCGTCTGTTATTTATGGATTATGGTTATCATTGGGGGACGCTTCAATATCAATACCAATCCGTATAGAGATCTCTACACTTAGAAATTACACCGGTGTATATGATGACGTGGTTTAATGAGTTTGATATCGAACCATACTTCGTTGAAAAAATACCAACGTTGTAGATTGGCCTAAATGGAAAGATGCGATCCAGTTTAAACAAAGAGATAATGCTTTGGTTAGGTGACGTCGACATCCCAAATGTAAACTCTATCAGTTATGTCTTTGTTAGAAAGCGTAGTGAAAAAAAGAGTTTAGACTCACCTTCTGGCGCAAGGTTTCTCACAAACACACTGGAATTGACTACAATGAGATATACTCTCTTAATGGATGTCATTGCACTCCACTACCTTGTCAGTTTGGTAGTTTTCAAAAAAACTAAACAAGCAACTTGTGGTCACGACTTGTGGTCACAACTTATTTATGTTAGAAACTAAGAGATGTACATAAAGATCTTGAATAGATCGGTAATCACCCAAATCAAGTGGCTCCTGACCACGGAGCGCATTTGTAAGGTATTTGCTAAGTATCTACTTGATTAGGGAAGGGATATGAAGAATTATGCCTATTTGTGTGTAAATTCTGGATGAATCGTGATGAACTCTTGTTAAACTAAGAGATGCCACTGATCCAAAATTAAGAATGCAAGGATCTTGGGAATACTTGGTCTCGAAAGTGAGGACCGTTATTGATGATGCTTATTCATCTGTCGGCTTAAGGCAATCTAAATGATGATGAAGTTATGCCTATATGTATCCCTTGGTCGGTCGAAGTGTTGAGAAGACCTGTTTCATCCATATGACGAAGAAGTCTTTGGAGAAATTCTCCATCTAAGTACTGACGTGTCGCGTAACCGGGGTCAAACAACTTCAATTTAATTACCCTGCAATCGTAGTAATATGGACAAGTAGGGATCGTTCTAGCCGGGGAAACCAAAGGGCGATCGAAAGAAGAAAAACCAAACAACTTATAAACAAGTATTCACATATATACATCGGAATATTGGGGGTTTAAGATTGATTAATTCTAACAAATAACCTACTGAAAATTAAACCTAAGATTATTATATACAAGTGATCAACATACTCATGCACCACATAACACGAAAAACCATCAAGAACACATAACAACTTCATGCAAGGCCGGGCAGCAACGTTCAAATTATCCTAGACTCTAACCAATTCCGATTCTAATTAGAGCCTTTGCGGTTATCTAATTGTTAAGACTCCTCAAGTATTTAGAACCATCTTTGCGCTTGATCCTAAACATGAATGCTAACTCATTTAAAGACACGTTGCGTAGAGATTAAACAAGAAAACACTTAAGCACACAAGTCAATCTGAAACATGACCTAAGGCATGGCGTCACTCATCCTATTAGCATGCAAATTATCAGAATTATATCCGCCCTAAGTTAATAACAAAGACCAAGACAACTTTGCGTATGAATCGATCCAAAATTATTATGGTAGATGAAACCGCACCTTAAGGACAACCATGGCCAAGGCAGCCTTAAGGATTGATTTAGATGCACGAATTCATGACAATTAATCAATTAGAAATCAAAAACACATAAGAACATGCTACTGCCCCAAAACCTAAATCACGAAATCATCATATATTCAAGAAGTTACAAATCAAAACATAGAACAATCAAAGATCACAAAGAAATCCGAAAACCATGTTTGATAAATAAAACCAAAATCAAAAAGTATTCTACAATAAAATTCGAAACTATACAGAAAGTAATACAAGAAGCCATGAGATAATCACACTTTTACAACCTTGAAAGGTTCGGCAAGTGTGGGGAAAATCGGTGGAAGGATGGAATGATTCTTATGGTTTGTGGTGGATGAATCGGCTAAGTAATTTTTTGTATAGAGTTTGGTAGAGTTTCGGCTATGCAATTGCAAGGGTAGTGATGATGATTTTCTGTACTTGAAGTCGTGCTTTATATAGAGGAAAAACCCTAGAGAAGTCGGCCACAAAGCCTAAACCAAGTCGGTTTAGGTTTCCTAGTTCTCCTCAATTTCGGCAGAATGACCTCCGTCTGATGATTATGTCATAAATCCCTCTAGAAAATAGATATTGAGGTGATTCCAATTGATTTGGAAACTAGACTCCCGTAGCTCTCTATCCATATATAGCACGTTTTCTGATTCATTGTGAGCTGTCCTGGAGAGTCCGTTGAAGTTGACAGAAGTGCACAGGAATTCTCCCGATTTAATCCGGATTTGCAAGGCTTGGATATTCTTGAAATTCTGCCGAGTTTAGATCTTCTTCTCCATATTGGACTTGGTTTGGACCTCTCCTTAATGGACTAGGCTTCGTGGATCAGCTGCTTTGCTTCCCTTGGTCCATCAGGAACACTTCTCTCGGCACTCTTCTACATGTCACCTAAGTATCAGAGAAGTTAAATCAATTTGTGACAATTTTCTACATCATTCATTTATGTTTAACACGTTTTACACACAACTCTACCAAAAACTTTCGACTCTACATTATGACTCTATTTTACGACAATAAGAGAGAATCAAAGTACAAATGGAGGTAATAACACATTAAAAATGTCGCATTTTATGCTCCTATCAAGTACGGTAGCACATTCATGTACTTGTTACAATATGCTCAACTCGACATCTCATTCACTATAAGCTTGTAAGGCCAAGTTCTCCTTAGTCTTTTAACTCTCTTCCTAGCGGTCGAGCATTTTTGCTCCCTCTTAGTTGAGTGTGAAGGAACATCAAGGTAGTGGCCAGATGCGCCCACGCAATGCCAATGTAATGGCAATGATTCCTTCTATAAAAAGTTCAGGCTTATTCATCCCTACAGAAAGACACATCAAATGCGAAATCAGAATCTACCCAGTTTCATAGGTCAACTTCCATAGGACTTACAAGATAGCCCACTCGTTAGAAAATGGTAAAATTAGTACCATTGGAAAGATCTATGTGTCTACTTTCCAAGAACACCAACTATTTGATCACACCTATCATATTGAGTGAGTTATGGCTATTTTCGTAAAGTAGGACGGATCTGTCTAAGAATCTGCTTTTACAAAATAGTCAACTTCGACAGAGTTTTGTGATCAGCTCAGGATGAACTAGGTTATGGACCTTATATGGTTGGAAAGCTACGTGTGTCTAGTTTTCAGAACTTTATACGGTTTGTCCATACCTATTATATCGAAGACGTTATGACTGTTTAAGTACACGAAGGTCATGCCACACGTGAATCTGATTTTCAAAGCGAACTTATGTTTTGAGTTGTTAGGCAACCTTCTCCTTAAAGATAAAAGTAATGCTATGTATAGCAGGTATGATCTAAAGATAATGTGGTTGAATTTAATGACTAAATCGTTGCCCAAGTCTACTTTTGAAGTATGTGAAATGCATTGGCTTGCGCCGTTTATCTATACTCCGAGATTGAGTTACCAATCAGGGGGAGTCGTTGTGTAGACATCAGAGGGAGTCTACATGCATCACATGTTATCTTCAATTGTAGTTGATGCGTTGTGCTCTTTTTCCCTTCGACCAAGTCTTTTATTTTACCCACGAGGTTTTTGTTTTACTTGGCAAGGTTTTTACCAAGGCAACACCATAAGCACCATCTCGTATTAGGGACGCAACACAAGGGGGAGTGTTTAAGAAAATTATATTTCCGTCCTTCTGTTATGTGTCTTGCCCTAATACACGTAGGATTGGTTAATCCGGTTTCCTTATTAGAATAGATTACAGTTGATAGAACTTCTAGATCTTTCGGGAGACTCTATGTAATGCCTATAAATAGGCCTTTCTATCAATGAATGAGTAGACCGTTATTCTCATTATATGTTCTCCTTTCAACAGATAGATATTTAAGACTAATAAGTTAATTTTTCAAAGTCAACGTTCAATTCATATTTCAATACTTCATTTCATATTCGATGGAATCAAGGCTAATCATACCGATGAAATATTTTGTCACCCTAGAGAACTATGTTTGTTGCTTAATTAAGTATTCAGGTGACCACATGACTTTTGTCGTTTAGGTGGGCACTTATGCGATAAAATATAAATTTTTGTCGCTTAAGAACCTATGAGACGCGTCATATGCAACGAATCTTAAGCGATAAATTTTTCGTCGCTTAAATGTTTAGGCGACAAATTTTAGGATTTAGACGATGAAATTTATCAGTCGCTTAAGTTTTTTTTCTAGTAGTGCGGCCTCTCTAAGTGCCTGAAGGAGATACTCTGGATAATCCTCAATCCCAGTAATGCCGTCACTATGCCAAAATATTCATCAGACGACAGTCCAGGTCTGTCATCTGACAGTTTTTTTTATGTCGTGTGATTGACCTTAGACGACAGTTTTCCACCGTTGTCTGATATCTGTTCAGACGACATATCTTATGTCGTCTGGAAGAAGCTAAATCTGGAAGGTTTTAGAAAAATATGTCGTGTTAATGGATTACATACAACATATAAATGTCGACCGAAGCCAGAATAAGGAAGAAATTAATGATGTTTATGTCCTCTTATATTTATTCATACTATAGATAAGTGTCGACTGATATAACGTTCAACGAAAAATAAAACAAAGAAATGTTGTACTATGAGACTTCTAATGACAACTATATGTCGTCTCATATTGTCAAACTACTAGGCGCTATATTATCTAGAGTCTAACGACAATTACTTGTCTTGAGACCACAAATGTTTAACTTCACGGATTCTGCCGGAATTGCTGCCTCGCCGGAATCCGACTTGTCATAAATACTCGTCGGATTCCGGTGACTTGCCGGAATTTCGCCATAGCCTCCCCATAAACTCCTATCACCAAGTTATCGACAAGTATCGACCACAACAATAATTTCAGTCACAATCCAACTCGATAACCGCAACACAAACAACAGCACAACCAACCAAATCGAACTCCTTACCTCCAATATGAACACCACTCAAACCCAGCAACCTCTCCTTCCTTGAAATCAATAAGCAGTCCCTCTGCCACGATGCTGCATAACAGCAGCTGCCCCAAAGCTTCCCAACTCTAAGTCCTGGCTTCGCCAACGATGAACTACGCTCGTCGGAGCTCGTGATCGCCACCAGAACACAATCGCCGGAAAAGAAGCTCAAGAAACCCAGAAACACAGAAGGGGATTTCTGAGTTAGGTCTCAATTGAAGGAAATAAAGCACTAGACTGTGCAGAAGGAAGAGAGGAGGAAGGGACTTACCGTCGCAAGGTGGATCGGTGACCGGAGCCCAAGCCCTCGTCGAAAAACAGAGAAGGACAGTCATTGTCCTCCTCCATCGATCTCCGCCAAAAGTGGATGTCTTCAGGATTAAAGGACTGGGCTGAGTTAAGGAGGAGGAGAGGATCACTTCGGTGGCGGTCTCGCCATCCGGTGCTGCCAGAATCGTTGTTGCTCAACAGAGGAGAGAGAGAGAGTCGGGGAGAGATGAGAGAGAGAGAGAGAAGGACGGGTCAACGCCTTTAGAGAGAGTGATGAAAAGAGAGCACTTCCTTTAGACTTAGTGATGCGGAGCAAGATCTTTCTGACCTAAATACTTTGTAATTTTGATCACACAACATAAAAATGATATCCGACTTCACAAACTAATTAGTCACTACTAGCCCAACTCCCAACGAAATCTCTAAACCCTCTTTTCGGTCAATTGTTTTTGACTTATTTATGTATATATTCATCAAACGACATATATATGTAGTCTGTATTGAATAAAGAAAGATCAATACATGTTGACCGCATCGACCGAGACCCGAACATCTTCGAAAATCGCTGAATTTTGTACCATAGCCATTTTTCACTATAATGAAAAGATCTAACACTCAAACTTTCATTTTGTTTATTTTTGTCATTTGAATCACAATATTCTGCTAATCTGTTATAAGATGTTTACCAAAGATATATCGAAACATACATCTTTCTAAACTAACTATATATATGAAATAAAATTTACCAAATCTGACTGTACAATGTATTCGATGTAGTTAAATATAAATGTGGTAAAAAACTTATCCAATTTCAAAAAAGTTCAAGTCTCGATCACACGGGTCAACTGTGCGCTTACACTAAACTTCCTTGTACGCTTCTATGGGAAGCAATATCATCGTTTGATAAACATGTCCAAATTTTCGCACAGATTAGTTTTTCAATACGAAATGAGAGTTTTGATACTGAAGAATTCAAAATATAAGTGGCGGCTGGAGTAAATCAGAGCGTTTCAATTTTGGTAAATGAGTTGACTTTTTAAAATATTTCTCAGACGACACATATTTGTAGTCTGAATATATAAAACGGACCATTTAAAATATTTTTCAGACGACACATATATGTATTATGAAGTTACTAACTCTATACTAATCCAAACAACAAATTAATGTCGTCTGAGCTAGGCAAATGGATAATTCAATATTTCACTTAGCGAGGGAAAACTCTCGCGCCTAAATTTTGTGCCACTTGATAAGCGCGGCAAAACGCGCACCAAATTTGGTTATTTATGCTTCATTCAGACGGCAGAAAATATGTCGTATGAATAAATACAATAATTGCAATTTATGGTTCTCTCAGACTACATAAGTTTGTCGTCTGACCTTGTGAATTTAAAGGGTTGAAACTTGTGCCTCCAAATCGAAAAATTAAGGTCATGTTAAACGACATATATTTGTCATCCAATTAAGTTCATTAAATGTGCCATTTTCACAGTTTTATCAGACAACATATATATGTCGTGTTAATTTTTAGCTGAAAATGGTTATTTATGTGTCTGGTCACACCAAACTTATATGTCGTATGACATTTTCAAACCAAGGAAAAATTGAGGCTAATCCAAGAGTATGTAAGCACCAGCTCATTGAGACGACTTTTACTGATTATATGTCGTCCAAATGACCTTAAAAATTATCAGACGACACTCTTTCAAAATGCTGTTTTATATGTCGTCTTATAATTGTCGTCTGATGGTGTATATGGCCTAGTGCGTGTTGCGATTGCATAGAACTCAGGATTCTTCCAACAATCTGAATAAATATACGAACCTCTTAGTCAAACAAATTTACCCCTAAGCCTTCAAACATAAGTGAGAGAGACATTGTACGATGCTAATAAAGTAGATAGTTGGAGAATGACCTTTCGACGCTTTCGTGCATATAGCCACCATAAGCAACACCACCAATCATAGTTTCATCCCTTGAGTTCTCTGTCAGAATTCAAGATCAGTCTCCTATATATCTATTTGAATTCAAGAGATTCAAGAGTCCGGACATCATGTTATTTCGAAATGAAGATAAAAGGGAAGAGAGGGGGAGAGGTTATCATGTGTATTAATTACTAGGTATTTGAATCGTTCATTAGTCGAACACAACATTCCGGTTATAAATGAAAGACTAAGAGTATCTTAAGCAATGCTAGTAATTTTTGTGTTAAATTTTAGTCATATTAGTTAAAATGTCATTTTTGCTTGTCACTTTAGAGATGCAGCTGTATCAATGCTCTCTATTTTAACTAGCATTACATCAACATTATTCTTCAAATAAAGATTAAATAGTTTAAATATATTTATATATCACGTAAAATATCTTACAAGGAATGTACGTATTAAATTATAGCTAGTCTCATCTGAGTCATCTCGCTCTCTATATTTAGCTAGCGAGATAGCTAAAAGTTATAATAACTAAACTTTAGCTAGTCTGCTGGAGCTATGAAAAAAAAAAAATACTAAACACGATCTCTAAAATAGTTAAAAGATAAAAGAGAGCTTGCTAAAGTTACTCTAATATAAGTAGACCAGATAAAAATGAGTATTAATAGGGATGGCAATGGGTAGGGTAAGGTACGAGGATCAAAATACCGTATCCATACCTTTTACATTTCTCATCCCCGTACCCGTCCCCGTACCCGTAATTGAATAATAGGGATTCTCCGTACCCGTACCCTTTGGGGATTACGTTTACATACCCGTACCCGTACCCGTTAACAATTATGTATTAAATTAATTTTTTTTTAAATACGAAATACAATTATATAAAAGTATGAAATTAAAATCAAATACCCAAATAAATAAGTTTCATGCTTCAATCCAATAAAAATAAATACAAGTCTTGGTTAAAACATAACAATACCAGTAAATTTCATTAAGAGAATAAAAAATATGATAAAAAGGAAGGTCCATTAAATGTTTATTAAGATAATCACAAATTTTTTTACAAAAATATTTATTTATAGATTATATATATATATATATATATATATATAGGTCCCTTCCACTAAGGGATCCTTTTTTTTGACATATATGAGGGATGGGGGATTACACCAACTTTTCGATTATATTTTTGAATCTCCACCATTCAGTTTGTTGGTCCTTATATATAGATCAATTCTGCAAATTTTCAGCCAATTTAGTGATCGTTAAGGTGTCGAACAAGATTAAATCAATGAACGAACCAAATCTGTCAAACATGAACCGTTCATGCTTATAATTATAAATCGTAGTTTTGAATGCCTTAATGATCACCAAAATTTCTGAAAATTTACAGAAATGATCTACTCATATAGAACTACATATAGAACGGTGGAGATGTGATTTTGTGATCGAAAAGTTGGTGTAATCCCCCATCCCTCATATATGTCAAAAAAAGGATCCCTTAGTGGAAGAGCCCTATATATATATAATAATAAATTATATAATTATATATAATAATATTTTCATCTTTAATGGGTGGGGATCGGGACGAATATCAAAATATCATACCCGCTCCGTACCCGATTTAAGAATCCGAATACTGAGGATCCCCATCCCCGCTACCCGTTTATACCCGTATATCTTCCCCGTTAGGATCGAATACCCGTGGGTACCCTACCCGCTGGGGATTATTGCCATCCCTATGAGTATATGAGTATATCCTTCCAAAAAAAATGAGTATATAAAAAAAGGAAACTTCTGCTGTGCCCTCCGGCATGCTAGTGATTACTGATTAGTTACCCACTACAAAGACTGGTTCTTCACTAATTAAAGCGTCAATGGATTGCCTGAAGATACGCCGAGCCAGAAAGCATTTACCTTTTTTTTCTCTCTCTTGCCGTTTTTCTCTAACTAAACAGTAACTACCTCCTGTCCTAACGGTCTTCCTGAACAAAGAAAAACACTCTCATGAAAACATAGCATGGTTTGGCTTCTGATTCCTTTCACCATTTAGTTCCTATACAAAAATCCTGGAAATCAAGTTTTACCACCTTCATTATTTTTCAAAGCACAACACTATATACTGATTCATTGATTTGCAAGTCTCATTTTTTCTAGCTTCTTTCCCTAGCCTGCTTAGGGTTTCTGTCTTCAACTATGATCTCCAGAAAGATCTTATGTATTCTGATTCTGTTATCGTTGTCACTAAACACCATCCATGTTCTTGCCGATGACTCAGACAACAAAGATTCAGACGACAAGGACTCTAACAAGGACTCAAACTCAGACAAAAAAGACTCGGGCTCGGACGAGCCTGAATCCTTTTTAGTATCTTGTGGCTCCGAAAATGAGGTAGAAGATTCCTCAGGCCGGAAATGGTCCCCCGACTCCAAGTTCCTAAACTCTTCCGACTTCTCATCGACGGAACAGCTCAACAAAACTGACCCGACTCTCCCCTCCGAAGACCCCTACAAGTCGGCACGAATCTTCAACGCCACATCCTCTTACATTTTCTCAGTCACGACCACGAAACGCCTCTGGATCAGACTCCACTTTTATCCATTCGAATACTCCAAGATCGATCCAGCCAAGGCCTATTTCTCCGTCGCCACAAACGAGTTCACTCTCCTCAAAAACTACAGCGCTTTCACAAACGCCGCAGCTCTCACCATGGCCTACATTGTCAAAGAGTTCTCACTCACTCCTAGCACATGCGGGAAACTCAACATCACAATCACACCGTCTCCGCAACCGGAGGGCGCAATCGGTTTCCTCAACGGCATCGAGGTGATTCCGATGCCGGATGTTTTCAAGACAACTCCCTTGGTCGGCTTCCATGACCAGACCATCGAGGTCCAAAACTCCTCCGTACAAACCATGTACAGAGTCAACGTCGGAGGAGATTATGTTCCGCCAACGGAGGACGCTGGTGGGAACCGAACATGGTACGAAGACGGTGGCTACTTAATCGGTTCCCCCAACACTAAATACGGCGTCATCGGCGACGCCGATAGCAACAACGTCACCATTAAGTACGACGGAGATGAATACATGGCACCAGAAGCTGTTTACAATACCGCGAGATCAATGGGGCCGAGTCCAAACGTGAACCTCAATACCAACCTGACGTGGGTTTTCGACGTCGATGCCAACTTCACGTACGTCGTAAGATTGCATTTCTGCGACTTTGAGCTGGAACTGACGAACCAGAGAGTGTTTGATATCTATCTCAACAACCACACGGCGCAGGGAGGCGCCGACGTGATAGCGTGGGCCGGCGGGGGTGGCTCCTCGGGGAAAGGGATCACTGTTTTTAAGGACTACGCGATTTATTTGAATGATCGCAATAATGGGAATGAGCAGATTTGGGTGGCGTTGCACCCTAATGAGAAATCAAAGCCTGAATACTATGACGCGTTGCTTAATGGATTAGAGGTCTTCAAGATCAACGACACATGTGGGAATTTTGGAAGCGAATATCCGGTGCCGGTAAGACATTACAGCTACAGCGAGGAGTTTCTGGAGAAGACAAAAATGAATGCAAGCTAGGAGATCAAGACAATGACGATAACTGAAGTAAGAAAATCAAGGCCAAGCTAATACTTGTATTTTGTGTATGCTTCTTGACAAACGAAGTGTATTTGAGTATTATTACGTGAAAAATGTATTAATCTGTTTTTCTTCGCATACTAGTTAGCTGGTTTTCTAGGAAGATATATGATTCATGCAAATATGCACCGTTACTGATTTAGCATGTAATGCATGTCAATACCGTATAGAAAAATGATTCTTGGCCTTAATAAGGCCTAAGATTTGTGGCCTTAATCTTAGGTGGCATGCTATGTCACATAGACACATCACCAATTAAAAATATTATGCCATGTCATTTTTAAGCAAAAAGACAATCTTATCGTTCCGAATCCAATAGCTCTATATTATTTATCTTTTTATTAAGAGAAAAAAAAATTGGTTTTTTGTCTTTTTTTTTTAAAAATATATAATTTTTAGCATTTTCTTTTTCTTTTTCTTTTCATCACTATCATGCTTAGATTGAACACTAAAATACAGTGTGAAAATATATATAAATATGAGAATATACTTGTTAAAATACATGAATTCTTATGAAATATATATATATATATATATATAATTGGTCCAAGAAAAAACAATTTCTTACCGAAGAAAAAATTAACATATATATATATAATTTGTCAAAAATAAAGTTTATATATATCACTAGTGGAAAAAATCACTTAGCCGACGGAATAATAATATTTTCGTCACCTAAGATCTACTTAGCCGACGGAAAACCTTCCATAACCTAAGTTTTTACCTAGCCGACGGAAAAAGATCTTAGGCGACGGAAATTTTTACCTAGCCGACGGAACATTTATATATAAATATAAATGATTATTTATGATAACTTAGGCGACGAAAAATTATTCCGTCGCTTAGGTTATATCTTAGCTGATGGAAATATCTACTTAGTCGACGGAACCAAATTTAAAAAAAAAAAAATATTTAAAATTTTTGGCAGGCTAACTGCCGCTTAAATATTTTGAACTTAGGCGACGGAAAAATATATTCCGTCGACTAAGTTCAAAAATTTTAAGCGGCAGTTATCCCGCCAAAAATTTTGTATTTTTTTCGGCTCCATTCTATAACTTTCAGCTCTCTCTCCCTCATCCTCTTCATCTCTCTCTCCCTAGCTCGTCTGCTTGCTCTCTCTCTCCCTCGTCTGGTTGCTCCCCCACCACCGCGGCGCCTCCTCCTCCTCCTTCGCCGCGGCACCTCCTCCTCCTCCAAGCAGCACCGCCTCCTCCTCTTCTCGGCGGCAACTCCTCCTCCTCCTCTTCTCGGCGGCACCTCCTCCTCCTCCTTTTCTCGGCGCGCGGCACCTCCTCCTCCTCTTCTCAGCGGCACCTCCTCCTCCTCCAAGCAACGTCTCCTCCTCCTCCTCCTCCTCACAGGGTGGTTGACGTCCGGACGGTTACACTCCGCGGCATAAGTAAGGCAATAGATCGTCGTACGTGCGGTTCCTTGACGGTAGAATCCAGGCGAGTTTAGTGTCGGAGGTGGAGTGGAGTTGTTCGGGAACACGCAAACATAACCGTCGTGGTCGCCGGAGAAGAGGAAGAGAAGGAAAAAAAAAAAACCTAAAAAAACGGAAAAAAAACCGCCAGTTATTCTAAAAAAAAAAATTTAAATTTTTACTTCCGTCAACTAAGATCTTAGGAGACGGAATATTCCGTCGGCTAAGAAAAACTTAGTCGACGGAAAAATAATTTCCGTCGACTAAAATCTTGGCAGACGGAACTATTCTGTCGACTAAGTTCCACTTAGCCGACAGAATTGATGATTCCGTCGGCTATTGTCTTAGCAGACAAAACTTAGCCGACGAAAATTCCGTCGGCTAAAATCTTTGCAGATGAAATATATGTCTTAACCGACGGAACGGTTCCGTCGGCTAATAGCCATAATCCAGTAGTGTATACGTAATCATCCAAAAGAAGTTCGATACATATTTTTTTATTTTTTTTTTGAAATTCGATATAGAATATGGCATATAAATATCATAATTTTATTGTGCAAAAATAAAATATAAAAATTGATAAGTTAATAGTCTAGAACTAAATTTCGATTTACAAAGATAGAAGGAAATTTTAATAAATTTACGAAATTAATTTATGGTATAAAAGCCTAATTTGGTATGATTATTAACTTGGTCATTATTAATAAATTAATTAAATTTGGTATATACGCATCCATATTAAAATGGTAAAAAAATATTCCATATTAGTATGTAGCATTTATTAATTGTTAGGGTTAATATTGTATTTTTATCTAAGAATGAAATGTCATGATTTAATAAATTGATGATGTGTCTATATGATATGGCATGCCACATAGGCCTTATTAAGGCCCTCTAGCACTACCCTAGTGTATATTATTCAAACCACACATCTACATGTTTACGGTTTTGCTCTTTTATATAGAGCTGCTACCATAACTCACGTACGTATCATGCATGTAATCCCCCTGGTACGTACTTTGAGTATAATTACCTTCAACTTTGATTTTCGTTCATGAACTACTGCAAAAACACTCCTTGATTGAGCAACCCCGTAATTAACATATGTATGTAATCCCCATGTTAATTACTTTGAATATAATTATCTTGAACTTTGTGTTTGCAATAGCATTGTAATGCCAATACTGTATATTCAAACCACACATATATATTTTTTTTTTGGGTAATTCAAACCACACATTTCATGTTTGGAGTTCTGCTCTTATAGAGCTGCTGCCATAACTCATCATGGTTTCGACATCTCTTTAAAGATCTCAAATTGCCTCTTTCTTACCCAACCTGATGGTGTGACAACATTATAGTGCTGCTCTCTCTCTTGCATATAATCCGGTGTTTCACACTCGTACTCGTCATGTGGAGGTAGATTATGATTATGTTTGTGAGATAGTGGTTTGTCACGAAGGTACATTCTGCTACCTATGCACACATACATACAGTTTCCTTCCAGAGTGGGATACCGCTTTGAAATTAAAATGTGGTACTCCTCATTTTGCTCCTTTTTAAGTCACATTTTCACATCTCCACCGTTCAGTATCTAAAACATAGTCTGTAGATCATTCATGCAAAGTTTAATCCAATTTGGAGATCATTTGAGCTTCTGTAATTGTGATTTACACGAACGGTTCCGTTTGAACATATTTTGTTCAGTTGATTCATTTAATCTAATTCGGCACGCAAATGATCTTCAAATTGGATGAAACTTTGCAGGAATGATCTATACACTATGTTCTAGACACTGAACGGTGGAGATGTGAAAATATGACCTAGCTAAAAATGAGCGAAATGAGAAGCACTATACTTTAATTTCAAAGCGGTGTCCTACTCTAGATAATACACACACACACAGCTTCTTTCCAGAACGGTGTCCCACTTTCAAATGTGAACCTTCTTATTTCGTTCACTTTCAGGTCGCATTTTCACATCTCAATCATACAATGTCTAGAACATAGTGTGTATATCATTCATGCATAGTTTCATCTAATTTAAGATCATTTAGGTATTGAATTAGATTAAATAAATCAACAGAACAAAAGCTGTTCAAACAGAACCGTTCGTGTAAAACACGATTACAGAAACTGAAATGATCTTCAAAACTTTACAGAAATAATCTACACTCTTAATGATCAATCTTTTTAATAGATGAATCAATCTCTTTATTTTGTTTATATACATAGTTTGATTCTTACAGTAGACTTTGTAGCTATTATTACATATTGATGTACATTAGATATATATATATATATATATATATATATATATATAGAAGTGTAATCTCATGTTGAGATGTGCAACTCATTTTAACCATGAACCTTTGGTAGCTTTCAGAAACTATTGTTAACATAAACCATGCCATGAACATGCTACTCCTAACCCTTAACATAAGTCTTAAAGAGTTGTTGGTTTTCTCTTACTCTTTCTGTTTTGATCGTGTTAGAGGGGTTCATCTGCTATGCAGATGTGTATGCCATACATACACTAATAGAAGCCTGTGGCACGTGCCTTGCAGGGGGGCTGTGGGTTATTGTTTAGGGTTGAAAAGCAGGTTTGTATCCCATACAAATCTGTACGACAGAATTTTCAGTGTTAGAGACCATCACTAGTAGAAAAAATCACTTAAGCGACGGGTACTTTTTGTCGCCTAAACCCTAAAATTTGTCGTCTAAGCTCTTAAGCGACGAACAATTCGTCCCTTAAGATTCGTCGCATATAACACGTCTCATAGGTTCTTAGGCGACAAAAATTTCTAATTTGTCGCATAAGTAATGCCCGCTTAGGCGACAAAAACTATGTCATCGCCTTAATACTTAAGCAACGAACATAGTTCTCTAGGGCGATAAAACATTTCGTCGGTATGATGTTTACAATATTTAAAAAAAATGTTTTAATTAATTTTATTTAATGTTTATTTAATAAACATTAAATGAAATAAAATTAATTAAAACATTTCAGTTTCATTTTTATTTTGTTTTTTGAGTTTCTTTTTTCTTTTTCAGTTCTTTTATTCCCACACCAAACACCACCACATCCCGCCACGCCCCCGTGCCGCCACCACCACCGACCTCTACCCACAAAACCCACCACCGAGCTCTCCCACCAAAATAACAATTGTCCGTCACAAAATAAACCCACAATTACATTCACAATTCCCTCCACAACTCCTTAATTTCATTCACATCTCCTCACAATTTCATTTATCCCTCTCACAAATCTAAACACGGATCCGTACATTACCTCGCTCGTCGACGATGTCAAAGGAGTAGAGAATGATTTGGTGGCGGGTTCAACTGTAGGAGGCGGCGGCGGCGAGTTGAAGGAGTTGGACGGAGGGGTCGGGCAATTCGGAGAGGGAGGAGGCCGGATCTGGTGGAGAGGAAGAGAGTGAGAGCTGGGTGATGGTGAGGGAAAAGAAGAAGTATTGAGTGGATGTGGTGGAGAGGAAGAGAGTGAGGGCTGGGTGATAGTGAGGGAAAAGAAGAAATGGTTAAGGTGGCCGGTAAGAAGAAGTCAGGAGAGAGAAAATGAGGAAGAGGGAGAAAGAGGGAGGAACATGAAGTGGAAGAGAGAGAGAGAGGGTGAGGGTATAAAAAGAAAAAACGGAGGTTTTGAAATTTTCAAAAAATTTGGTTTGAAAATTTTCCAAATTTTTGGCGGAAGGGTTGAAAATTTTCTAAAATTGGTAGCTAATTACGGCAAAGTAGAAAATCACATAATGTTTCAATAAATGCAGTCATCATAAATTTATATTCCTTAAATCTTTCAATTTTTTAGTTTAATTAGCCTTCTTTAACAAGAAAAATAAATTAATTAGCTTTGATTATCATAGAATATTTTTAGAATAAAATTTAAATTGAGGGTTGACTTTAAAAAAATAACTTGATTAGTCTTAAATATTAACATCATTGGGATGAAATAAATATTTATAATATTAAAATGTTAATCCAATGAATACAAAATGTATTAAGAATTTTTTGCCTTATTAACATGTGCTTAGCATTAATTTTTTTTTTAAATAGCAAAAAATATTGTAGACTAAAGCGGTATGTAAACTAAAAATATTGAAGCTTGAAATTGAAAAATAATAGAAGTGCAAAACTTGTTCTATGTGGACTAAAGTGGTATAGCTTAAGTTTCGTATCTTTAAGTTTATGAAACAAGTATAGTAGCGAAATTGAATTTGAAGAAAACGACTGTTAGATATAATTATTATAAGAAAATATGTATGTAGAAAAAATATTGACTAGTTTGAAGTTCAGTAAGGCTTTGAGCACGTCAGTCAATTATAGAATCGAAATTCTTACAAAACAAAAATGTTAATTAACGATTCTTCGAAGCTCCGTTTTTAGAACCGTTGACGCTCACAGTCTTAAAATTGTGTACTCTATTAAGCTTAGCAAAAAAAAAAAGTCAATTTATATACTCTTGCTCTTTGAAAAAAAAAATTAATTATGCATTGACACTTGGGTGACGAAAGTGTTTGGTTTCGTAGTCTAAATTTTTCAGTTTTTATTTGTAATTTTTTTAAAATTACGCGGTAAAATTTTGTCGCTTAAGTAAAACATTGTTTTTCGTCTAAGTAATTACTTAAGCGACGAAAGTTTATTTCGTTACATAAGTGATTACTTAGACGGCGAACAATTTTGTCATCGCCTAAGTGATCACCTAAGTGACGAAACACATTGTTTTGTCGCTTAAGTGGTCGCTTAAGTGACGAAATACGTTTCGTCGCTTAAGTGATCACTTAAGCGATGAAAATTACTTTGCTCGTTTGTTTTCGTCGTTTAAGAACATTTTTCTAGTAGTGCATGCTCTTTGTTATTAGCTTTCTAGCCTTGCGTTATAGGGTTTGTAATTCGGGCTTGCCTATTAATTAATGAATTATTCATTTTTCATTAAAAAAAAAACATAAGACACTAGTTCTGTCAATTTGTAATCCGAGTGAGGAACCGAACCAAATAGCCTGCACCCAAGGACACAATAATGTGATCTTTTTCTTTTCTTGATTGTAATTAAATCCCGGCCACATCGAAATTACTTCCCATCCGTTTAACTGATGAAAATCAATTTGCAGCGAAACAGCTTTCAAATTTTAATTCGTTGGTACTAATGAATGTAGGCCCTGTCAAATAACTGAAATAAGTCTTAAGGATTTGAAAGTCGACATTTTGATTCTTTTGTAGACCAAGTTTGAAAATCTGAGATACTAAATGCACATAAGCTTTGCAAGCTAACAAGAAAAAATTGATTAACAGAAGAAACTCATTATTATAGTTGAAAATAAACACAACAATCAATTCATATATATTCCAAGTGGAATAAGATGATGATGGAATGAAGTTGGAAGATCATGAAAAACTGAACAGCAAGCTGAGGACATGCAATTAAGTTTAACAGTATTCATTAGGATTGGCCAGGAGGTAGTCTTCAACAAGCTTGAAGAGGTGGGATGCCTTCTCTTTGCCAGCCTTAACATGCTCCTCTTTGATCTCCACATCACCTTTGGTGTGGTAGTTGCTTGTGCTCTTGATGACGGAGCCTCCATCGGAAGATGCCACCAATTTTGTCTCGTATGAGATCTTCTCAATCTTGTCCGACAAGGCATCTCCTTCGACCAAACTGTAGCTGTACACAAAGTTGTCTTTGTCAATCCCATCGATCTTGTGGGTCACTGAGCCGAACTGGCTGCCCTCACCGAAGGTGATCTTCTTGATGGTTCCTACACCTCCATCTCCTTCAATGATTTCAGCACACTTCACTGCTTGTGGAGCAATCTTTGGGATGAGGTTATCGGCATCAAGGATAAAAGCCTTGAACAATCTAGGTGGTGGGATGACTGAGGTGAACTCGGTTTCATATGTGAAGACACCCATTATCAGTTTATGGAAGTGACACAAGAAAAGAAGAGCTATAAGAGAATTGGTGTTTGAGTTGTGAGAGAAGAGAATGATATGGGTGGTATTTATAGATTAGTACTCGACCATGAGTTGAGATAGTAGCTGGTTGAGTGTCCCTGCTGCATGTGGATGCTAGTATAATTCTCTTGGATGGTCAAAGAAAGCACCCCAGCCCCAATTGGCTTTGATTGAATCGGTCGGTGTGCTAGTACTAGACGACCAAAAACTACAGAAAGAGAATGGGGTCGTGTTCTAGATGTTCTTATTTCAACTTAGCTTTGAGTTTTCAATAGTTTCCTCAAGTGTTCGCACAAATTAATGTAGGGCAGTCAACATTGGCTATCCCATATTATTTTTTTCTTTGGTTCAAGACTTTACAATCAAATGAATGCTCATTTTTCTTTCACATCAGACTTGCACAACATTGCAATGAAAAGTCTATTTTCACGTTCTTTGTAAATTCCATTGTCTAAAGCTCAAACTTTGATCTACAGGGTGAGCTACTTCACCCCTTTAACCTATAAATACCACCTTCAGGGCTTACACTTTCTCACACCAATACCAATACTCTCTTAGCTAGCTTCCTCCACATTTCTGTCTTCTCATCTTAAGCTTGCAAACGATTATCATGGGCGTGCTCACTTATGAAACCGAGTTCACCTCTGTCATCCCACCACCAAGACTCTACAAGGCCTTTGTTCTCGATGCTGATAACCTCATCCCCAAGATTGCCCCACAGGCTGTGAAGAGCACAGAAATCGTTCAAGGTGATGGAGGTGTTGGAACCATCAAGAAGATCCACCTTGGTGAAGGAAGCGAATACAGCTATGTGAAGCATCAGATTGATGGACTTGACAAAGACAACTTTGTTTACAACTACAGCATCATTGAAGGTGATGCTATCGGAGACAAGGTTGAGAAGATCTCGTACGAGATTAGGTTGGTAGCGTCTCCAAGTGGAGGTTCCATCATCAAGAGCACCAGCCACTACCATTGCAAAGGAGAGGCTGAGATCAAGGAAGAGCATGTCAAGGCCGGAAAAGAAAGAGCTGCTGGTTTGTTCAAGATCATTGAAAACTACCTTTTGGGAAACCCTGATGCATACAACTAAATCGAACCATGATAGCGCTACTGCATTATAGTCTCCTTTTGTCATTGGTGTGGCTTTGATATTACTTTCCTTTCTTTTCAACCAAGACGTTTGTTTTGGCTTTTCATTTTGGTTTATGGTGAATTGTAATAATATTGGATTTGTTTTAGCCAAATTAAGAACAAATTGCTGGTACTCTGAACTTTGGCGAGTGATTATGTACTGTTCTTAATCAAATCTGCAAAATATACCTATGTCACTTCAACTTAAATTCGGATTTATAGGGGCTGCGCGAACGCAAACCCCTTGGCAACAAATTATGACAGAGGCTATCCCCTCTTTGGGAGACCTTAAGCAAACACCCCTCCAAAGTGCAATGGAGGTCACTACCTAGGCCATGAGTCTTCTTGATCGCCCATTGACCCCATCCAGGTAAGTATGTTCCACCGTTGTTACTCCTTTTCCTTTATACCTCTTACCCTCTTACCCTCTTACCCTTGTCTCTTTTCTCTTGTTCTCGATGTGGGATGCATGCGGAACCGTATCTACCAGTTGCTACAACTCTGATAATGAATAAAAATCTCACACAGCCACATCTCGGATATATGAATAATGATTCAAACCTCGAGTCCCTATCTACCCATAAAACTAAGACTCTGAATTTACATAACAAGCTCAACCCGTTTGTTTTATCTCCGATCATCATTACTAGTTACAACTTGCAAATGACCCTTCTCCAATGTGTTATACATATGCCTCCATTTTGCAGCACCCCTTAAAAAAAGTAATTTAATATCATATGAACATTTAGTCCACGTATCAGATAAAACAGATACTACACTTGATCTTAGCCAAAAGACCGAGAAATGTATGATTTTGATGGTCTTCGATCGTCTTTTTTACACCCAACAGTAGTCTCCTACTGCTTTCATGTAACCGATGTGGGATTGTGAGTGCTATTTTATCTTGTTTAATTTTTTTTTTTTGTCTTTTCATGTACGTGCTTCTGCAGTTTGTACTTCTCCACAACCTCATAACAACCACAAATCAATGAATAGTACATCAAATGTAGTAGTGCTTTGGTTAGAATCCTCTGGTCCTTCTTATCGCTGCATACATAGTTTTGGTACTTTTTTATTTTCCATAGCTTAGTTCGACCAGAAAGACTCCTAGTAAGACAAGGATTGCTCTCTTAACCAGGAATTTAAAAGGCAAAGCAAATCAATCAACCATGCTGCTCACCAAAAAACAACTTAAACAATAGGAATAATCAGCAGCTAATGGTACTTAATTAGGTGCATTGCATTAGTAATTCTTGTTTTGGTCGAGCTTTCAAAGTCAACTATTTGATGTAAGATGAATCATATTACTGATACAAGTATGACGTCTACCTACCTCTAACAAGGCGATGAAGTTGCTCAAATAATGCAGCTTTTCTGTTGAACCTCAAAGTTGGTCTGATATGAGTGATTTTTTTTTTTTTGATTGAATCTGATATGAGTGATTTAGGAGGGTATATTGTATATGAAATTAGTGAAACTTTATAAAAAGTCTATGGAATTTAAATTAACTCTTATTATTTATATATACAATTATACAAAACTGACGTCTACCCGACCTCCCAAAAAATTATACTTAATTGAAGAAGAAGATGAATGTTACAATAATTTGGAAAGGTAAGGTAAATGTAGCACCACTCTCTTGATGAAACCTAAAGAAACGCCAAGGCACTCGATTCTGATCTCCAAAAGAGCATTGTTGCGTTTCTCTCTCTCTCTGAATTACTCCATCGAGTAACTACCTCCTATCCTAACGTTAGTCCATGTCGAACCAAAAACGTAGGCACAAGAAAACCAAACCAGAAAGAAAGAAAAATGTTACCCAGAAAATGAGAAACAAACCACCGTCTGGTTTGTGATCTTGAAGCACTTCCTACATTTTAATTTCCAGGTAAATCTTTAATCTATTACTTCCTATGAAACCAAACTACGTACTTTGTTTTTGATTCAGAGCCATTGTGATCAAACTTCACCAAGTACAGGAAAACATACTTTGTTCTTGTTCCTCCTTGTTTTCCTGTACTCTGTTTCATATCCTCTCTATTTTTCAATTCCATCACAAAACGGTTTCTCATTTCAGCTATGATCTCCAACACCCGGGTCTTATTTTCTCTGATTTTATTATCTCTGAGCACAATTCAAGTTCTTAGCGCAGACTCAAATTCTTCCAATCCTTACGTTCTTTCTTGTGGCTCTTCAAAAGGTGGCACCGATTCCGATGGCCGGAAATGGTCATCGGATTCCCAGTTTATTTCCGGGAATTCCACAACGGCAAAGGCCCAATACCAAGACCCTTCTCTTCCTTCCGAAATCCCCTACATGTCTGCAAGAATCTTCAGCTCTTCTTGCTCATACAAACTCTATGTTTCACCAAAGCAACGCCATTGGCTCAGACTCCATTTCTACCCTTCTTCCTATAACAGCCTCGACAAATCCAACTCGTATTTTGATGTAACCGCAAATGGATTTACTCTCCTCAAGAACTTCAGTGCCTCCATCACAGCTCAGGCTCTCACGCAGGCCTACATTGTCAAAGAATTCTCACTCATTCCTATTGAGTCCGGGAATCTCAACATCACCTTCACCCCCTCTTCATCTCAAAATAACTCATATGCTTTCGTCAACGGTATTGAGGTCATACCTATGCCGGAGTTATTCCAAACCGCCAGCTTGGTTGGATTCAATGACAAAACAATCGATGTACAAAGCTCTACCCTTCAAACCATGTTTCGGCTCAATGTGGGTGGACAGTATGTTGGGCCAGCAAATGACTCTGCCGGGCTTAGCCGGACATGGTATGACGATTCGCCTTACTTGTTTGGTGCTGCATTTGGTGTCACATCACAGGCTGAGAAGAATGTCTCGATTCAATACTCTAAAAATGTGTCATATTCTTTTGCACCTGTTGATGTTTACAAAACAGCTAGATCAATGGGACCTGACCCCAAGGTGAATTCGAATTACAATCTCACATGGCTTTTTCAGGTGGATGCTAATTTCACCTATGTTGTGAGGTTTCATTTCTGTGAGCTTTATCTCACCAAGGTCAATCAGAGAGTGTTTGATATATATGTGAACAACCAAACTGCCCAGCAGGGTGCAGATGTGATCATATGGGCCGGGAAGATTGGAGTTCCTGTTTATGAAGATTATGCAGCTTATGTGAAAGATCAAACTGGTGATGATGAACTGTGGGTGGCATTGCACCCAACTGTGTCAATGAAGCCTCAGTACTATGATGCAATACTTAATGGATTGGAGATCTTTAAGATCAATGATACTAGTGGCAACTTGGCTGGCCTCAACCCTGTGCCGTCTCAGATGCTTCAGGATGCTGAGGCGGCCGCGGCTAGGGCCAATGATCCCGCCCCGCGGGCAGCAGGATCAAAGAATAAGGGTTTGGTAATTGGTGGAGTCACTGGTGGGGCTGCTGGTGTTGTTGTAGCTGCTGCGGTCTGCTTTGTTGTGTACCATAGGAAGAAGAAATCACATGAGTCCGGAGCTGGGGCTTGGTTGCCGCTGTATGGTACCTCTACCACAATAACTTCTCGAAAGAGTGGTACTAATAGCTGTAGTACTAGCCATGTTTCGAGTTTGGCTGCTGGTCTGTGTAGGCATTTCTCATTATCTGAGATCAAACATGGTACCAAGAACTTTGATGAGTCTGAAGTTATTGGGGTTGGAGGGTTTGGGAAGGTTTACAAAGGGTTGATTGATGGCTCAACGAAAGTGGCTATAAAGAGATCCAATCCATCTTCTGAACAAGGAGTTAATGAGTTCCAAACTGAAATCGAGATGCTTTCAAAGCTTAGGCACAGGCATTTGGTTTCATTGATTGGTTATTGTGAAGAAGATGGCGAGATGATTTTGGTTTACGATTACATGGCTAATGGGACTCTTAGGGAGCACCTTTACGAGCATGACAAGCCTCCCTTGTCGTGGAAGCAAAGGTTGGAAATTTGTATAGGAGCTGCAAGGGGACTGCATTATCTTCATACTGGTGCAAGGTACACAATTATTCACAGAGATGTTAAAACCACAAATATTCTCTTGGATGAGAATTGGGTTGCTAAAGTGTCTGATTTCGGGTTATCCAAAACGGGGCCTAATCTCCAGCAAACCCATGTTAGTACAATGGTGAAGGGTAGCTTTGGATACTTGGACCCTGAATACTTCCGCAGGCAACAACTGACTGAAAAATCAGACGTTTACTCATTTGGGGTAGTTCTATTCGAAGTCTTGTGTGCAAGGCCAGCACTCAATGCTACATTGCCTAAGGAGCAAGTTAGTCTTGCAGATTGGGCGTTAGACTGTCGAAAACGGGGAACTCTTCATGAAATCATTGATCCACATCTTAAGGAGACACTAATGAATCCTGAATGTCTTAAAAAGTTCACAGAGACAGCTGAGAAGTGTTTATCTGATCATGGACTAGAACGTCCTTCCATGGGTGATGTGCTTTGGAACCTCGAGTTTGCTCTTCAATTGCTTGAACATTCTGATGAGGAAAGTGTTGTAACTGAAGTTAAAGCAAATGATGCTTATGCTGTGCAAAATGCCGCGGTCGCCATTGAAGAAGAGAGCAGTACTGCAGGTGTGCCTGTCGATGGGTTGACCAATAGTACTGTTGTTTTTTCACAGTTTATGAATCAACAAGGAAGATGATGAGCAGGACAATAATCAATCATGTGATTAGTGTTATGCCTGAGTTTATTTATTTTTTTGTATGCTTAGGAGTTTTGTCTTGTAGATTGTGTATACAGACAACTGAAGCTATTAGAAAAGCTTTGTGTATACATACAACTGAAACTATTAGAGGTTGAAGAACTATACTGAAACTATTAGAGGTTGAAGAACTAACTTGTCGCTTTTTCGTTCATTTCGCTTTCTTTCTTTCAGCTTTCATTTGATACATTGATATATCTACCATATGGACACTACCATTTTTGGGAGCTGAACCACATCTGTATGGATATATGTTAACTGCACCGGAGCATTTTTTTTTCTTTTCTTTTTAGTTTTTCATGTTTTTCCTTAAAAGAAAAAAAAAAAAAAACTATGATGGAGCATAGATTGCAGCTTTTGTTTTCAAAACACAGCAATGTAAGTAGGCTACATACTAAGCTAAGCTTTGAAAAGACTTATAAGTACTCTATTTTCTGGACTTTTAATAATCAGAAGTTTGGCTTTTGAATTAGCAAAACTTGGCAGATTTGAAAGAAAGGTAAAGGTCCTAGAGGGGGTGAATAGGCTTTTTTTTTGAATTTTCATTAACTTTTGTATCTGAGGATAACAATTACTTGTGCTATCCCAGATTCACAGGATACAAGCTTGCAGAAAGTAAATTGCAGCAAATAAAGAAATAACATAAGGATGTTTTTTACTCGCAGAAACCCTGAATGTATGGAGAAAAACTGCGTGTCTCTAACTCTTGAGAGACAAACTTTCCACTAAGTTGAAATAACTTCTTACAAGAATAATAGTTCTAGTGATACACTACCACAGTGCTATCATTCCTAGTCCCAAACTAGTCTAGACCTATTCCCTCTCTTGTTTCTAAGCTCTTACAACATGAAACACTTTTAGAAGCCTTGTTCGTGAATTCAGCTAACTACTAGCAGATTCAACCTTGAACGCTTCTCAGGTTGGTTGCACTATACATCCTTCATGGTATGCAACATGATATGAGTTGATGAAAGAAGTTTTGAGTTCAAGCTCTAAGGTTTAAAGTCACGAAGAAGACATAGAGCAACATGAAAAATGCAAGCTAAAACTAGACTCAACAAATAAAATGCAATAAGGCAATTTTCAATAACCATTGAGCAAAGCCAAAGCTATAGATATATATAGGCAGACAAGACATCAAAGATGATGCAAGCTGACCTCAACAAGTTTCAGAAAGGTTTGGACATAAGTGTTTGACTCTCATACTGAAAGTGATGTGTCCAAATAGAGAGATGACACAAGCAATCTCAATAAGACAAAGAAACATTTCCTAAAACATGAACGATTCAAAGCAGGGAGCAAAGAGGTTTCAAACCTTCTTACTCAATCCATTAGAGGACCTTGACACAGCCGATAGCGACTAGTCCTTGAACCATACAAGGACCAGCTATGCATAGGATAACGTATCATGAAATCCTAGCTGGAGCCTTGAGCATCAAACAATTTGGTCACGGGTTGGCATAACAAAAGATCTCAACCTTTAGGCTGGTTTGAGCGCCAAGGCACTCCCCACAAACTCAATTGTCCATTTGAATTTAAAAGACCTATTAAACTAATATAACAGACTTTGAAACTCAGGACAACAAAAGACTCAGTACTAGGATAGCAAGCGAAGCTGCTAACCTTTGTGAAAAACAGTGATATGTAGATGCATGTTTTACTTGAAACCATAAGGGATGTTAGTGACACTTGTTCTTGTTCAGATGCCAATATCTCAAAGTGTTTTGCAGGATACAAGGATTGCCAACTATCCTTATACCTTCAATCTCCCCTTTTTGCATTCCTTCACAAAACACTTCATTTATAGGAAAAAAACCTGCAGAAAACAACTTCAAGAACAAGTGAAGAATCACAGAAATTACAATTGAGCACACTAACATATAAAAACATTGCATTGAACATCCATAAAACCAACAATGTCTTACAAATATAAACAGCAATTCCTACAACTAATTCTCCCCCTTTTTGGCAAGGAATATCAAAGGGAAACAGAGAATAAAATATCCGAGATGTTTTGAAAGGAAATAAAAACCTACAATGGAAAATAAGAAACACAAAAAGTACACATCAACTCCTATAATGGAAACCAACAAAGCAACAAGATCACACAACTTCCTCTGACTCCTCAACAAAAGCCTCAGAGGACTACTCCTCAGACCCAAAATTGGAAGAGGGCTCAGAAGTAGCAGGGGTAGAGGAGGCTCCATCCCCACTAGAGGGGTTAGTAGAAGGCGCATGTGTCCCCACATATTCCTTCAGTTCATGACCCAGAGCCTCAAACTGAGTAGTAAAGGAAACCTGCAAAGTAGCAATTGCATTGGAAACTTGACGCTTGATCTCTTGCTTCAGCAGGGTTTGCTCCAAGGACTCCACATACACATCAGATTGGCTCATCGGTTTTGCCAAGGATAACTTGTCGACCAGAGCATCCTCATTCTCATTAGCCATGACATCAGAATCAAGGACATGTACACCAGCATCCAAACACAATTTAGTGATGAC
The DNA here is from genome assembly GCA_010134655.1 of Fragaria nilgerrensis. Taxonomy (NCBI): domain Eukaryota; kingdom Viridiplantae; phylum Streptophyta; class Magnoliopsida; order Rosales; family Rosaceae; genus Fragaria; species Fragaria nilgerrensis. The sequence continues at coordinate 25,209,156 of CM020980.1, forward strand.
ACCAGGGAAGACAAGAGAGCTATTCTCACGAAGAGATGTGCCTGCACCCCGGATAGCCTTGTAAATGAAACACTCAGCTGGAAAACGAGGCTTAGAAGGACTAGAAATCAGATATTTGATCAGGGCGGCCTGCTGATGAGTGATTTTGCTGGTGTTGGATGTGGGGGTCAGGAGAGATCTAACCACAAACCCTAAAAGCTTGCACAACTCAGACGTAAATTGACTGGAAAGATGAGAATGATTTCTGGTTGAGAAAATTTGGACTGATAAAGGGCTGCTCCTAGCTCAAGAAGAGAGACAGACTTGATGTACTCATAGACCAGTTGGAATGAATTTGGTTCTGTGGCAGGGAGAGATAACACGACCCACCCCGAATTTCACCCTAAACCCGGAGTAAATCGTGCGGGGACCACCTCCAAGGAAAGATTTACCGCTAACTTCGGTACAACCTCCCTTGAAAATGGACAACCCTTCTAATAGAAACCTGCAAACACGTCTAAAGGTTCCAAATCCAACCTTATAGACTCCTGGAGCCTTCGTGCTCCCCACAAATCACAACCTCTCCCAATATAAATTTAACAAAGATCCTATAACCAACATATTCAGAGCAACTCTATTTGAGAGGAAATGAACTAGAAATAAATAGAAAAGAGCGGAAGCTATACTATTGATTATGCCTCTTCTCCATGTACGCCCGATCTCAACTATGCAATCCTGCAGACTGGGCATTTTAAAACGAAGGGCCCAGGGGAAGACATTTAATAACGTTAGAGTGAGTGGACATAAATAATTTAATAATAATCTATTTATGCATTCCCATTTTAATTTCATAGAAAAATATACTGCATGCGGCAGCTTAAAAGTGTTCAACTCATAAACTGATAATTTCACGACTAGCACTGGCTAGTCACAAACTCAAATAAAATGGAGCCTCTCAGGCTATACCATATATATTCATATATTCGTATGTATCTACACTCGTCAGACTCCTTGTATGAATCCTAGAAACAATTCAGATAAATAGAAATTCATACAAGGCTACAACGCTGGCGTCTAACGCTCACGTTGCGCCATAATGGTATTTTTCCTCATTATGACCGAAAAGGGACAGTGTACATATACGTGTGGACTCCCTATATGAAAACCTAAATAAACTGAAAAAGAAAGAAGTTTTCATATAGGGCTATGACGCTTGTGTCTAACACGCACGACACGCCATAATGGTATTTACCTCATTATGACGGACCAAGCACGTATGGCTAGCTAGCATTTATATACATACTATTCTCATAAAATCCAAAATATATATATCTACCGAAAATCTCATTTTCGGGATCTCTCCAAAGGAGGAAAAATTATCAAATACGCGAGAAATCAATAAATCTCATCAGAAGAAATAAATGATTAATAAAATCATTCATCGCATGCTTTTTATTTAAAACAAAGGTCCACTCACAACTTTAGGCCTAAGCCTGACGTCGATCCGAGGTCTCTCCAATTGAGTCTCCTCACGTCCTGTTCCAAATGTATAATTAATTTACCAACTGAATTCCAGTATTTATAAAATAGGCAAAATTAATCGAGAGCCATAATTACGCTCATCATTGCTTAAGTTCGATATTCTTAAATCGAAACGATCCAAACTTTTATATCATAGTCGGCAGTCGTATAAATAATCTTTCCCGAAATTGATTTAAACCTACAGTCGGATTTTACATTATTTAACCGCTTAAATACCAAACTTCGGAAATTCATAAACCTATTCAAAATTCGTCCGAAAATTCTAAAACTCATTCCATTAAATTCCTCATAAAAATCTCCACCTAAAACAGTTTTTCCAGCGGCGGCGCCGGCGGCGGCGCCGGCAGCGGCGGCCGGCGACCAGCTCCGGCGACGTCCAATGTCCACCAAAATTTGACAGTACCTTCCTCTCAACCTCCTCTACAACATTCATAACTACCACAAACTCCAATTCTAAGCCTAACCATGTCAATCGAACGCAAACACACAATAAGCCCTAGAATTTCAAATACCGATTCCTCTTTACCTAGCTGACGACGGAGGGAGCCCTTTGGAGGGATTGAAGCACGGGAGGAGAGCTTTCTTTTGAGCCAAAGATCACCGGCTTTGGTGGCCGGAGGAGGGAGCTCCGGCGAAAGAAGCAATCGGCTGCTAGGGGGAGTTTCCTCCCCGTTCGGCGGCGCAACCGGCCGGTCACCGGCCCAGAAAGAGAGAGGGGACGGCGGGGGTCCGAACGGGACCAGTCCGGCGGTCGCTGGTGGCCGGACGGCGGCGGCTGGCGGAGAGAAAATTCTGGCAGCGGGAGAAGAGAGAGAGAAAGCGCGGGGGAGAAAAGAGAGAGAAGAGAGAGAAAGGGAGAAGGGAAAAGAGATGGGTTTGGGCCTCACACCAACCCGGCCCAACTCCATAAAAATACCCAACTTCAAAATTTAACACCCCAAAATAAAATACCCTAATAAAAATTACCTTTTACTAGTTAAAATTTACTATTTTACCGTCGTTACATTTTTCTCCTACGAATAACTCTCCGAAATAATCGTCCCTTAAAACCCCTCTAGGGACCAATTAAACTATATCTCAATGTCGGAGACGGTAAAATTCTTATTATAACCAAGCTAGCAAATAAGATAAAATTTACGGGTCGGGATGTGACAATTCTCCCCTCCTTATAAAAATTTCGTCCTCGAAATTTACATACTTGTCATTCGCAGAGATAGGGATACTGCTGCCTCAGTTGCTCCTCTGATTCCCAAGTAGCTTCCTCTACTTGGTGTCTCCTCCACAGAACTTTAACAAGAGGAAAAAAATGTTTTGCTTTTAAGTACTTGTTCCATTCGGTCAGGAATCTAAACCGGTTCCTCTTCATAGGACAAATCTTTCGTCAAACTGATTGGCTACTCTCGTAACACACGAGAGAGATCGGCAATAGACTTGCGAAACATGGATACATAAAACTCATTATGTATCTTGGATCACTCCGGAGGCAAAACTAACCGTTACGCAAGAGAGCCAACTTGATCTTAAAACCCATAAGAACCAATAAATCTCGGACCAAGCTTCCACGTTACCAAAATGTACCACCTCTTTCCAAGGAGATAATTTCAAGAACACTCAATCACCCACTTGAAACTCATGGTCCTTCCTGCGGACATCTTTATAATTCTTCTGGCTACTAAGAACTGTTTTGAGTCTACCTCTGACTCCTTTAACATTTTCATTTAAATCGTGAATTATTCTAAATCTTCTTAAAGATTCTAAATCCTTCGTTGAACTGCCACTAACGTTTACACGTAAGTGAGTTCAATGATACTTGTTCCAGAGTACGAGTACATGTAGGTATGTACACTAATTCCTGTGCAATGAAAAATCGCTATCACCATCGGGCTCAAATCTCCTAACGTCACGCAACAACCTCGTCAATGCGCTGCTCACAAACTCAACATTGAAGCTCACTTGTTAGGAAACTAAAGTTTACGCATTCTCACATGTTCATAGGGTCAAAATTAAGACCCGCTAAATGAACAGATTTAAGGATGCACACACTGCAGAACTGCAACAATCACTTCTAGTACCGAGGCACTTTGCAGAGTCTTTCACGAAGTCAAAGCTCTCGCAAGTCCACAAGAAAATCTTGCTCTGTCTAAGTGACCAGTCCGCTAACATATAATAATCTTGATTCTCGAAACGACATTATGAAGAGATCAAAACTACGTCACTTAGGTCTCTTCACCAAAACTATTACATTACCATTTTATGCACCACAAACTAGCAGCTTATGGGAATACCAGCTCTCTCCTAATTTTGTTAAACTCAATATTCTCTTCACCCCAGACCAGAAGATGATCTGAAACATGATTATCATGCGAATGGAACATTTCGGTTACATAAAGCTGCAACATAAACAACTTATATATCGCCAAAACATGTTCCATATAAAATCCAATTTAGCAAGTCACTAGTATGGAAGATGAACAAATCCCCAAGCGGAGTATGCTAAAGAAACTCCAACTGCAAACGAAGTGACATTAACAAATAGACTTCGTTCACACTTAACACTAATATTATGTCATTTAAGACTTGTATCGACTAACTCAATACAACACCGACTGAAAGCACTATGAACACCCATCCACGCTTCTCCAATAAATCATTTTATCTACAGCTATTCCAGATAACATAATATTCAACTCCAATAGCCACGTACTTTAAGATATAATATTTTCCTCTGGACATTCACACCACATTAACATTTCTCACTTTTCCATCTTAGCGACCAAGGTCGCTAAAAATTAGCATTACCTAGAACTTCCAAAGATCTTAACATACTTAATCCATTCCCGACTGTTGTCATAAAGTCAAAGTGACCTCAACTCTTCTGCATCTACTTTATTATTATACTTTCAAGGTCAACTACATTTACCATCTTTATAAAACACTCAACAAATCCGAAGATCAAACTTCATCACCTAGAATTTTAAAAGAATCCATAATGGCTCCACGATTAAAATGATATAACTAACAATTGCTACTCAACGCTTCAGAGCTTGCTAGCAATTCAAAATATTTAGATATACCATTCCCTTTCTTCAATTCTCTTGCGAGGCCAACAACATGTTTTTCACAACGACATGCTCAATGACTCTTGCAAGGCCAACAATCCAAGGAAAATAATCTTGGACTCTTATATTTAACGTCTTAGCCGGCTTTAGCTAAAACACAATATAGACGAAAGTCATCGAAAAATCTTACTATTCCTCGACTGCTAATAACCTCCTTCTCCAAAATGTTCTGATTATACTCATTAATATGAAGATTCCAAAGATAAGAAACATATCTTTGATTAGAGCTGTATGGCCAAAACATGCGCCACTATACCATAACAAGCATTAACCAAAATAATCCCAACTGACTTTCTCTACAGACAAGGCAGTTGGAAATTTGGTCATCAATCAAAACTTCTCTAAATGATAGTCTTTTTATTAGCCACAAATCCCCTGTGACTAATTAGCCCAAAATTGAGTCCTTAACAACTCACATAGGTACCTCTTTGAATAACCAAAGATACCTCCCGCATTACTTCAACCAACTCTTACCTCAAAATAATACACCACTATTTCGAACTTCCTTTCTAACTATTTGCTCCCAGAAGTCACGATCTCGGTACCAAGATTTTCCACCGGATTACTACAACTTCATACTTTCCCACCATAAATAGGAAATTCCAAGACATTATTCGAATCAAACATTTCACCTACTACAAATTCGCACAAGATGTTCACGTTAACATCTTAATCAAAACTCAATCAATCATTGATCAAATGAAAGGAATGCTATCACGCATATGAGTTCCCCACTGGAGTTCCCAACTCGCAATTGAACTCTAATAATTATCATATCAACTCAAAAATCCTTGAAAAAGGCATCATCCATACACATTTTCATTACGCAAAGCATAATGATTACTCAAGAGGTCGGCGTACAGAGGCATAGTCTTAAAGATATAAACATTTATGGCACAATACTGTCCATAAATAAGACAAGAACAACTACATCACAAATTTAATCAACACATAGTGTCTAAAGCATATAATGCTAATAGATCCGTCGCGATCGGACCATCACTCTATAGACACTAAGTATGACCAAGAATATGAGGTAGTACTGAAACGAGAAAGGAATCGAATAACCTAGTGCTCTGATACCAAGCTGACACGACCCACCCCGAATTTCACCCTAAACCCGGAGTAAATCGTGCGGGGACCACCTCCAAGAAAAGATTTACCGCTAACTTCGGTACAACCTCCCTTGAAAATGGACAACCCTTCTAATAGAAACCTGCAAACACGTCTAAAGGTTCCAAATCCAACCTTATAGACTCCTGGAGCCTTCGTGCTCCCCACAAATCACAACCTCTCCCAATATAAATTTAACAAAGATCCTATAACCAACATATTCAGAGCAACTCTATTTGAGAGGAAATGAACTAGAAATAAATAGAAAAGAGCGGAAGCTATACTATTGATTATGCCTCTTCTCCATGTACGCCCGATCTCAACTATGCAATCCTGCAGACTGGGCATTTTAAAACGAAGGGCCCAGGGGAAGACATTTAATAACGTTAGAGTGAGTGGACATAAATAATTTAATAATAATCTATTTATGCATTCCCATTTTAATTTCATAGAAAAATATACTGCATGCGGCAGCTTAAAAGTGTTCAACTCATAAACTGATAATTTCACGACTAGCACTGGCTAGTCACAAACTCAAATAAAATGGAGCCTCTCAGGCTATACCATATATATTCATATATTCGTATGTATCTACACTCGTCAGACTCCTTGTATGAATCCTAGAAACAATTCAGATAAATAGAAATTCATACAAGGCTACAACGCTGGCGTCTAACGCTCACGTTGCGCCATAATGGTATTTTTCCTCATTATGACCGAAAAGGGACAGTGTACATATACGTGTGGACTCCCTATATGAAAACCTAAATAAACTGAAAAAGAAAGAAGTTTTCATATAGGGCTATGACGCTTGTGTCTAACACGCACGACACGCCATAATGGTATTTACCTCATTATGACGGACCAAGCACGTATGGCTAGCTAGCATTTATATACATACTATTCTCATAAAATCCAAAATATATATATCTACCGAAAATCTCATTTTCGGGATCTCTCCAAAGGAGGAAAAATTATCAAATAGCGAGAAATCAATAAATCTCATCAGAAGAAATAAATGATTAATAAAATCATTCATCGCATGCTTTTTATTTAAAACAAAGGTCCACTCACAACTTTAGGCCTAAGCCTGACGTCGATCCGAGGTCTCTCCAATTGAGTCTCCTCACGTCCTGTTCCAAATGTATAATTAATTTACCAACTGAATTCCAGTATTTATAAAATAGGCAAAATTAATCGAGAGCCATAATTACGCTCATCATTGCTTAAGTTCGATATTCTTAAATCGAAACGATCCAAACTTTTATATCATAGTCGGCAGTCGTATAAATAATCTTTCCCCGAAATTGATTTAAACCTACAGTCGGATTTTACATTATTTAACCGCTTAAATACCAAACTTCGGAAATTCATAAACCTATTCAAAATTCGTCCGAAAATTCTAAAACTCATTCCATTAAATTCCTCATAAAAATCTCCACCTAAAACAGTTTTTCCAGCGGCGGCGGCGGCGGCTCCGCCGGCAGCGGCGGCCGGCGACCAGCTCCGGCGACGTCCAATGTCCACCAAAATTTGACAGTACCTTCCTCTCAACCTCCTCTACAACATTCATAACTACCACAAACTCCAATTCTAAGCCTAACCATGTCAATCGAACGCAAACACACAATAAGCCCTAGAATTTCAAATACCGATTCCTCTTTACCTAGCTGACGACGGAGGGAGCCCTTTGGAGGGATTGAAGCACGGGAGGAGAGCTTTCTTTTGAGCCAAAGATCACCGGCTTTGGTGGCCGGAGGAGGGAGCTCCGGCGAAAGAAGCAATCGGCTGCTAGGGGGAGTTTCCTCCCCGTTCGGCGGCGCAACCGGCCGGTCACCGGCCCAGAAAGAGAGAGGGGACGGCGGGGGTCCGAACGGGACCAGTCCGGCGGTCGCTGGTGGCCGGACGGCGGCGGCTGGCGGAGAGAAAATTCTGGCAGCGGGAGAAGAGAGAGAGAAAGCGCGGGGGAGAAAAGAGAGAGAAGAGAGAGAAAGGGAGAAGGGAAAAGAGATGGGTTTGGGCCTCACACCAACCCGGCCCAACTCCATAAAAATACCCAACTTCAAAATTTAACACCCCAAAATAAAATACCCTAATAAAAATTACCTTTTACTAGTTAAAATTTACTATTTTACCGTCGTTACATTTTTCTCCTACGAATAACTCTCCGAAATAATCGTCCCTTAAAACCCCTCTAGGGACCAATTAAACTATATCTCAATGTCGGAGACGGTAAAATTCTTATTATAACCAAGCTAGCAAATAAGATAAAATTTACGGGTCGGGATGTGACAAGAGACATGCTAGATCGAATCTTAGGAGGAGAGATGTCAACATCCTTACCCCTAACCTTGACTACAATGGGACGCTGGGTATGAACCTTCACCTTTTCTGGTGCATTTTAGGAAAAATTGGCATAGAATTCTTGAACCCAAGTCCTATTGACCCTATGGAAAGATGTCAGAACCTGATCCCAACCCGAGTGAACAACTAATTACTTAACTTCAGGATGCAGAGAATCAAAGGCAATGGGTCTCTCAAACACTATTCGCTTATTGACAATAGAAGTACATAAATAATCTCTATTAGCCTCAGATTGAAAGTGAGAAATAGGAGGAGCTGAAAAGTGGGATACCTCAACAGATCTCTTCTTGGGAGGCATGGTGGACTGGGGAGCCTTGCCCTTGTCAACTGAAATTCGAGGACCAGCACGAGAGGGCTTAGAGCTAGCGGAGGGCTTGGCAGGAGCCTTGGGAGGTGGAGGATGCTTAGCCACTGGAGACCCAGAAGCAGGGACCTCAGGAGAGGCCTCAGCCGAAGCTGGAGCGTCAGTTGGCGTAGTGGGTGCCTGAGGAGTCGAGGTGGATCTGGTAACCCTACGTTTAGAGGTGCAACATTTGGATTTAGGCTCTAGGACAGAGACATGCACCTCTGTCCATGCAACCTTAGTGGAGTGAGGAGGGGACCGAGCCGGAGACGGCGGAGGAGAGGAAACCACAGACGACGGTCCACCAGACGAGGCTAGCTTGGCAACCTTGGCTGGATTTTCATAGGAGGGAGAACAAGACCGCTTACCAGAAGCCGCAGACAGGACTGGGTCTCTCAAAGCTTCAAGCTTTTCTGCTATAGAGAGACCTCCAGGGGTAGCAGTAAGCCTAAGAGATTGACCTCCAGGGAAAGGCACTTCAGCCTGAATAGGAAGCAAGTTTAGGAGTTCATGCATGGTGGGTTCATCCCCCAGATTGATGAAATTTGGTCCAACAGGTGTGTTCGACATTTTTTGACAGAGAAGGCTTTGGATTGGGGAAGAGGAAAACTCAGAGCAGAGAAGAAGATGAAAAGAGAGTGAGTGGGTTTCGAAAAGAAGAGAGAAGAGAGAAAGACTGGTTAAGGAGAGGGCGGAAGCGTGGGACACGATCAGAGTGTCTCGAAAACCGTCAAGCCCACTAATCCCAACTGCCCAAAACGGCTATAATAATTAAATAACCTAATCCCATGCAATGATGATGTTTTTGGACGTGACCAAACAACACCGCCCAGAACAACCAATGAAAATCATGTAAATAGCCACGCAAGCATAAGCAAACAAACAAGAGTATGCATAAGAGAAAACAAAAAATTGTTTGTTTCTGAGAAACACTCTTATAGAAAAGGACTGCACAAACAAACTTAAAGGAAATGACCATTCAACTTGTATCCTTGATTTTTGAAGTCAGTTTAAGCATAGACTCACAAGGTGACACAACATAACAAACAAACAAACCTTGATCAAACAAAAGCAAATCACATAGGTTTGTGAAAGTGACAAGTCTCAATGGTCTCTGTTTTTTATTTGCAGCACTTTAGAGTGAGTGTGTAAGTGAGATAATAACACATGGTGCTTGTTAAACTTGAGGGCATTAACTGAGTATTTGTTGTCAATGTGAGCCATGTCATACTAGGATATCATCTGGTCCTTCCATCCTTATTTCTCCAAAATTTGATTTTAAAGTCCAAAGGCTACTTTTAGCTGGGAATTCAGTTGGTCCAACATTAATATTACAGCCACAACTGAGGAATCGTCCTCATAGGTTCAAGTAGCAGACAATGTGCCATTGCTTCACAAGATTAGTTGACCTTGGACAATATGTGTAACAAGGACACTCATATGGATACATCATCTGAACCTATCGAAGGATATAATGCATCTTAGAAATCACTACCAGAAGAAAGGCTTTAGCCGATGAAAATTAAAAAACCAGGCCGACGAATCATTTTTTCGTCGGCTAAAATTAGCCGACGAAATTTTTCTTCGTCGGCTAATTTATATTTTCATCGGCTATGGTAAACTTTAGCCGACGAAATTAAAATGTCGTCGGCTAAAGAATTTATTTCGTCGGCTAAAGTGCTTTATATTTGCAGATCTGGACAGCAGCAGCTCATCTGGAAAAAAAACGGGAGAAGAAAAAATGGGAGAAAAAGTTTGGGTGTTGTCGAAATCTGTCCATAATTAGTTTGTGGAGCTATATATAGGTACATATATGTATATATATGTATATAATCGATTTTGAGTGTGATTGAGTTGATTGATTTTGAGTACGTTGGATGTATATATATATGTGTTGATCGATTTGGTTGATGATTTGAATTGATAATATATATGAATTAATTTGTTGTTAATAAATAGTAGATATATATATATATATGTAATTAATTTATAATATTGTGTTGATATGGTATGAAGTTGTTGATGATATATATGAGTTGATGATGATTTTGTGATGACGTTGATATATAATATTGTTATGAGTTGATTGATTTTGAGTACGTTGGATGTATATATATATATATGTTGATCGATTTGGTTGATGATTTGATATAATATATATGAAGTTGTTCATAAGTAGTAGATATATATATATATATATATATATATATATATGTTAATTACTTTATAATATTGTGTTGATGGTATATATGTCAATGACGATTTTGTGATGATGTAGATATATATATATATATATATATAATGTTGTATGTATTATTATATATATATATATATATATATATGTTAATTAATTTGTTATTAATTAGTTGTAGTACGTAGAATATATACTAAATGATTTGAGATTTTATATATGGCATGGAATTTCATTAATAATTAGCTAGCGTTATACATATATATTTTGTTATATTTTCAGGATATGGATAAGAGTTGGATTTCGCTTCCAAAATAGAACAAAAGATATGGTGCAGGAGTTATGAGTTTTATGGAATATGCGCTGGCTAATGTTAACGGGAATACAATTTTCTATTGCCCATGCACGAAATGTCAGTGTCGCAGCGATATGTATCGATTTCCCATTGACAAAGTATGGCAGCACCTGAGGAGTAACGGGTTTTGGGAGAAGTACACATGTTGGTTATATCACGGTGAAACATCATCAGGGGGTCCGCATGATCATGACCAATTTTCTGAGACGAGCAGTACATCCAACGATCCAACAACGGCATTCATCAACGACATGTTTCCTTATGAGAGCGGTGTATGCGCTCAAGGACAGTATATGCCTGACCCTGTGCAGCCCTTCCCTAGAGCTGTCAACACTGCTGGTATTGAAAAGTACAACAAACTGCTTGTTTTCCAACAGACCCTTGTGTACCCCGGTTGTTAGAAGACCATTCTTGAAAGTGTGATAGACGTAATGAAGATTAAAGTTGAGACAAAATCGACCATGAAGGCTGTTGATAATTATCTATAATACACTGCTTCGATGCTGCCCCACGGTCATCGTCTTCCTACCACTCATCGTAAGGTCCGATGTATCCTGAAAGATCTTGGGCTTTCCTACATCAAGATCCATGCATGCAGATATGACTACGTTCTCTTCTGGGGTAAAGATCCAGAAGGGAATGACCTTGGTGGGCTTGACGCATGTCCGGTATGTCACACTGACATGTATCAGCTGACTCCTGCAGGCAATAGGAAACCTGCGAAGGTAGTTCAGTATTTCCCGTTGAGGGATAGGTTGGAGCGGTTGTACATGTCTTCACACACGGCCAAAGCTATGAGATGGCACGCTAATAGGGAATTGCATGACGAAGATACTCTTATACACCCTGCTGACGGGGAGGCTTGGAAGCATATAGACAGGGAGTTTCCTCATTTTGCGTCAGAGATCCGAAATGTGAGGCTCGGGCTCTCATCCGAGGGGTTCAACCCTTTTGGCAACATGAGTCTTCAATACAGTGTATGGCCGGTGATTTTGGTACCGTACAACCTTCCTCCATGGATGTGCATGAAGAAGGAATACAATATGTTGAGTTTGTTGATTCCGGGGCCCGGTTATCCAGGGAAGTGTCTCGATGTGTATTTGAGACCTTTGATTGAAGAGCTTCAATTTTTGTGGGACGTTGGTCATCCCACTTATGACAAGTACATGCATGAGATGTTCCAGATGCATGTCATGGTTGTTGGTACCATCAGTGATTTTTCTGCCCGTGGGATGTTGTCGGGCAACGTTGTTAGGGGATACAAGGCTTGTCCAGAGTGCCTTAGCGATGAGGGGAGCAGCAGTCATTGCAACAAGATATGCAGATTGGGTCACCGTGCTTTCCTTCCATACAATCACGAATGGCGGTTCGATGACAAGGCATTTGATGGGACCGTAGAACACGGTGTGCCTCCCAGAAGATGGACGGGAGAAGAAATTTTAGCAGTGCTTAATGAGTACGATTTTGGGCAGCTCAGCAATCATCCCAATATTGTGGTGGCAATACCTGAAAGACCCGACAGGTACAAATTCTGGACACATAAGAGCATATTCTGGGAACTCCCATACTGGAGTAAGTTGTTGATCAGGCACTACCTAGATGTGATGCACATAGAAAAGAATGTTTGCGACAGTGTGGTGGGCACAGTGTTGAACTTGGAGGGGAAGATGAAAGACGGTCCTAAGACACGCATTGATCTAAAAAAATGCAATTAAGAAGACATTTGTGGTTGAAAGAAGGGAAGAAAAAAATGCCTCAAGCTCCTTACACCGTGAAGCCTGACCAGAAGAACGTAATTTTCAGGTGGATGAGTTGTGTGAAGTATCCTTCAGGCTATGCAGGAAATATAGCCCGGTGTGTAAACTTCCTGGACAATAAGATGTACTGGTTGAAGAGTCATGACTGTCATATCCTGTTACAACGTCTCTTCCCTGTTTTCATTCGACCGTTCCTTCCCCGTCAGGTGGTGGAGCCGTTAGTAGCGTTGACAAGATTCTTCCAAAAGTTATGCACACGGGAAGTGAAAAAATCTAACCTCCGGGAAATGCAAGAGGACATCATTTATATCATGTGTAAATTTGAGAGGATATTTCCTCCAAATTTTTTTGACATCATGCCTCACCTGATGATCCATCTTCCCGAGCAATTGTTGCTTACCGGTCCAGTACACTACACTTGGATGTATCCCATGAAAATGTACGTTTTTTACACCTGAATTCCTTAATATATATACATGTTCAATAATCATAACACTTTGCAACTTGATTTATAGGCAACTTGGAGACTACAAAGATTATGTGGCTAATAAATCCGCGCCTGAAGGATGTATAGCTGAAGCATATATTGCGCACGAGTACGTCACCTACATGAAGTTGTATTTAGGAGCGTTGAAGGAAACAGACGAAGCCATGCCGGTAGATGTACCGAAGCTCAATCTTTCCATACTCTCCAGTGATGTTGAAGTTTATGGAATTTTGCCAGACTCCTACAAGTTGCAACCACATGAGCTAGTCATTGCCCACTGGTGGGTATTGATTAACTGTCCAGAAGTTGAATATTGGAAAGACATCCATCTATATTGTCCAGACATTCATGGTGATCTCGAGTACCACAACAGGGAGTTCGCAAACTATTTTGGTGGCTGGATACGTAATTCAATATTTATGTACGTATTTATGTTTATTGCATAATTATCTATATTTACAATGTTGAATGGTTGGTTGCAGATGAACCATATTCAATTTGATGGTCACCCAAATTGGTCGCACGAACTAAGACTTCTAGGGATGAAGCCGATAATGTCAAGAGTTTATCCGATATGCAAGGTGAATGGCGTGCAATTTATATGTGAATGACGTAATACATTAATTTGTAATAAAAAAAATTGTATTACCTTAATTTATAGTTTACATATGTTGAATTCATATTTATGTTATTTTATGAATTTTGATGATATATGAACAAGAAATTAGTATAGTTTAAACCTTCTGTTTTTTTAATGTATTTTTTTTACTTAAGCCGATGAAATACACCATAATTCGTCGGCTTAAACCATCTTAGCCGACGAATTATATTAGAAGTCGTCGGCTAAAACCATCTTAGCCGACGAATACCCTAATATTCGTCGGCTTTATTAATTTTTTTATTTTTTTATTACATATTGTAGCCGACGAATATATTAGGGTATTCGTCGGCTAAACCCTAAAATTTTTCTGTTACATACTATAGCCCTATCTTCGGTGGTTATTTTGTGTAAAATTTTTATACAACTTGTTGCATCTCATCTATTTAAAACTATTTTCAGTTGAAGGTCCGGCCAAAATACAAAATTTAGACGGTCCAACGACCTTTTCCGTGCATTTAGGGGTTTGACTTACGAGATTGACCGTCCGGATCGAGCACTTAACCTTGTCGGATCAAGTTGAATTTTTGCCCATACATGTATTTTGTCATGATGGTCAGATCTGACGGTCGGATTTCCGTTTCTCAAGTTTGATCATCAGAATCACAACATGCCTACTAATGTTTTATAACTTGTTTACCAAGTGTCAAGTAAATGTTCCGTTTCAAAAACAAACTATACGTAAAACCTTCAATCGCAAAAAAGTCGTGAAATAAGATATGACCAAAATGGTGAAATACGTCCACGGTTGAAAAATCACAGTATTCCGGTAAAGTTTCGGTGCCGATAGTTGCGGTCAATGCAATTTTTCATTCTTTCTCCCTATGAGTAGCCCTATCTTCGGTGGTTATTTTGCGTCAAATTTTTATACGACTTGTTGCGTCTCATCGGTAAACTATTTTCAGTTGAAGGTCCGGCCAAAATACGTAATTTAAACAGTCCAATGACCTTTTCCGTGCGTTTAGGGGTTTGACTTAACGGATTGACCGTCCGGATCGAGCCCTTAACCTTGTCGGATCAAGTTGAATTTTTTCCCGGTCTCCGCCTCCTCTCCCTCTCCCGGTCGCCGCCCTCTCCCTCTCCCTCTCCCTCTCCCGGTCGCCCTCTGCTGCTCGCCTGCTCCGGCCCTCCCTCCTCCTCCTGCTGCTCCTGTCACATCCCGACCCGTAAAATTTTATCTTATTTACTAGCTTGATTATAATAAGAATTTTACCGTCTCCGACATTGAGATATAGTTTAATTGGTCCCTAGAGGAGTTTTGAGGGACGATTATTCCGGAGATTTATTCGTCGGAGAAAAATGTAACAACGGTAAAATTGGTGAATTTTAGCTAGTAAAAGGTAATTTTTATTAGGGTATTATTTTTTGGGGTGTTAATTTTTTTGGAATTGGGTTTGATTTAAAAGATGTTGGATCGGGTTTAGAGGCTCAAATCTTTTTCTTCTTCCTTCTCTCTCTTCCCTCCCAATTTTTTTTTCTCTCCGGACGCTCTCTCTCTCTCTCCCGTTGCCCGGACTTCCGACCCCCGTCCTTCCCCCCGTTCGCCGCCGCACCGGTCCCAAAAGGTCGGCCATCAACCCAGTTTCCATTCTAGACCGGTGACAGCCGCCCTAGCTCCGCCGTGAAGGAGTAGTGCCACCCGAAAGGCGCGGCTGCCTAGAGCTTTCCGTCGCCGGAACTCCCTCCTCCGGCCACCAATCTGGGCAAGCTTGGTACGGTTTTGTAGCTCTCCTCCCATGCAACAAACCCTCCAAAAGTCTCACTCCCTCTTGAGCTTGGTAAGGAGAAATTCGAAGTTAAAATTATAGGGCTTTTAGGATGTTTTCGTTCGATTGACCTAGTTAGGCTTGAAATTGGACTTAGTGATAGTTATGAAAGTTGTTTGGGATGTTGAGAGGAAGCTACTATTAAAATTTGGTAGAATTTGGACGTCGCCGGAATCGGCCTCCGGCCGCCGTTTTGGGGTTTTGTATAATTTTAATTGTGTAATAATTAGAGGAATTTAATTGAGTGAATTGTGGAATTTTCGGACGAGTTTTGAATAGGTTTGTGAATTTCCGAAGTTTGGTATTTTGGCGGTTAAATAATGTAAAATCCGATCGTAGGATTTAAATCAATTTCTGGAAAAGGTTGTATTTACGACTGCCGAGTATGATATAAAAGTTTGGATCATTTCGATTTAAGAATATCGAAGTTAGGCAATGATGAGCGTAATTATGGCTCACGATTAATTTTGCCTATTTTATCAATACTGGATTTTAGTTGGTAAATTAATTATATATTTGGAACAAGACGTGAGGAGGCCCGAGCAGAAGAAGCCTCGGAGCGCCATTAGGTTTAGGCCTAATTTGTGAGTGGAACTTTGTTTTAAATAAAAAGCATGCGATGAATGATTTTATTAATCATTTAGTTCTTCTGATGAGATTTATTGATTTCTCGCCTATTTGACAATTTTTCCTCCTTTGGAGAGATCCCGAAAATGAGATTTTCGGTGGATATATATGTTTTGGATTTTATGAGAATAGTATGTATATAAATGCTAGCTATCCATACGTGCTTAGTCCGTCATAATGAGGTAAAATATCATTATGGCGTGTCGTGAGTGTTAGACACAAGCGTCATAGCCCTATATGAAAACTTCTTTCTTTTTCGGTTTATTTAGGTTTTCATATAGGGAGTCCACACGTATATATACACTGTCCTTTTCGGTCATAATGAGGAAAAATACCATTATGGTGCAACGTGAGCGTTAGATGTCAGCGTTGTAGCCTTGTACGAATTTCTATTTTTCTAAATTGTTTCTAGAATTTATACAAGGAGTCTGACGAGTGTAGATACATACGAATATATGTTTATATATAGTTTAGTCTGAGAGGCTCCATTTTATTTGAGTTTGTGACTAGCCAGTGCTAGTCGTGAAATTGTCAGATTATGAATTGAACGCTTTTGAGCTGCCGCATGCAGTATATTTTTCTATGAAATTAAAATGGGAATACATAAATATTTTGTTATTCAATTATTTTTGTCCACTCACTCTAACGTTATTAAATGTCTTCTCCTGGACCCTTCGTTTTAAAATGCCCAGTCTGCAGAGTTCGGATTGGATCTAGTAGGAGACGAGGCATAGTCACCCGTATTTCCACCACTTTTCACCAGTAGGTTACCTGTTTAGCCTACCTGTGTTTTCTTACTTCCGCTAGTGTCTAGTAGCTCTGAATACTTGGTTTAATGTATATATTTTTGGTTGTGGGTGAAGGCTTGTTGATATTTTAGAATATTTTCGGATGATGTATATTATCTTAGATAATGTTTATTATCATGTTGGTGGTGATTGTTTTGGGGAGCACGAAGGCTCAAGAAGTTAAGGTTGGATTTTGAACCTTTAGACGTGTTTGCAGGTTTCTATTGGAAGGATTGTTCATTTTCAAGGGAGGTTGTACCGAATGTTACGGTAAATCTTTTCTTGGAGGTGGTCCCCGCACAATTTACTCCGGGTTCAGGGTGAAATTCGGGGCGGGTCGTGTCAGCTCCGGCCTCCCTCCCCCTCCTGCTGCTCGCCTGCTCCGGCCCTCCCTCCTCCTCTTGCTGCTCCGGTCCTCCCTCCTCCTCCTGCTGCTCGCCTGCTCTGGCCCTCCCTCCTCCTCTTGCTGCTCCAGCCTCGAACCCTCCCTCCTCCTCGAGTACATTTCTGTTTCACATTTCATTTTGTGTTTGCTTTTATTTTCCGGTCAATTGCAATGTTGTGGTGTAATTAGGAAGTGTATATTTTTTTTAGGAAGTGTATATTTATATTTAGGAAGTGTAAATTTGTATTCAGGAAGTGTATATATTTTTTTGTTGACTAATTGAATGGGTTTACATTTTTTGATTTTGTGGCCTTGTTTCAAATTAATATTTTAAACAGGATGAGCGGTAATATTAGATCGACGAAGGGTTCGAAGGGCCAAAGGTCCGAATCGTCTGAGGGAACCTCTAGCAACCCTCAGACGTCGTTTCAGGTCCTCATGACAGCTAGACATGCGAGCCTTCTGCAGACGGTGCAGAGGCAGCCGGAAGTGCCCCCTTCATCGAGGCAGCGGGGTGTCCCTCATTACTCGAGGCAGTTGTGGCCTCCGACCCAGACGGAGGTGTCTGCACCCCGTATGCCTGAGATACACCGGGCGCCCACTCCATGTCCTACTTCTTCGGATAGTGGGTCATCTGGGGTACAAATGCCGCCGCCTCACATATTCCTTCCGCGGATGATACCGGCCTTACCTGCGGTCGATGGCTCAGGGACGTCGATTTATCCACTGCCCCCGCCAGTGGCTCCATCAACGGCATACCAATTCGTGCCTTTTGATACGCCTCTTATTTCAGCGAGGGTATCATCATCGGAGACGGAATCCGTCGCGTTCGCCGCATCGCCCTCAGGTAATGAAAGATGAATGATTTGTTTTCTTATAATTCTCTGATTTTAATAATTAATTTGGTTTATCATGTGATAGGCACTGTCGGAGCGAAGCCGGCAAAAAAGAAGAGAGGCCCCGTCACAGGGAAGGCTCTCGAGAAGATCGTCGGTACCTCAGGGAGGATTGTCATCGGTACTGACGGGGATGGTGACATAGTATCGGGCGGGAAGTCGAGGACGTACTCCGGCCGCGTGGGAGCGCTCATTAGGGATAGAGTCTCTATGTTGTGGTCAGACTGGGGCGAGGTCTCGCAGGAGGTTAAGGATATGGTCCACAACGCGATGTCGGTGAGTTTACAAAATGCCTCAATAATATTATGTATTACATTGTAGATTTCTCGAAAAACTAAACTAATAAACGGTTAAATGCAGGTGTGGTTTGAGGTTCCCGAGCCCTTGAAGAGCAGCTGGGCGGACGTTGTGCATGGGGGAAGGTACGTTGGGAAGTTAATGAAAAAACAAAATTGTATGTGATATTAATAATATTTCTAATATTTTTGTTGTATCTGTAGGTACAAGGAGTGAAAGAACGAGTTGCGGACCCATTGGACTACGCACGGGAACACACGTTCTGGTACCCCTGCTGAGTTCTAGTACAGAGAGTATGAGTGGCGTTGGCTTCTGACATTAGAATTCAACAACCCTCATAAACAGGTATTTAAATAAATTAATTAGTTAATTTGTCATTAAGTACGTGCGTTTTTAAATATTTTACTAATAGTTTAGTTTTTTCTTTGAAGGCGGTTACAAATACATAAGACTACCAATCATACTCCTATAATTGGTTTGGTCCACATTAATACCAGACAGGTCAGCGCTGATCTTACAATTGGTGATCATGGGAGTGGGGAAGGCATAGGCCGTTTCCATCCCAAACTTCTTAACAAGGTCCTGTGCATACTTAGATTGACAGATAAATAGACCATTTCGACTTTGCACAACCTGAAGACCTAAGAAGTAGCTTAACTTATTATATAGACTCATTTCAAATTCTTTCTTCATTAGCTCAGTAAACTCATGCACCAAGGATAGAGAAGTAGACCCAAACACTATGTCATCAACATATATCTGAGCAATGATAATGTGCTCTGAGGTACATTTGATAAACATTTTGTTCAAACCCTAGACCCTGTTTTTTCTTATCTGGTCTACCCATTCCACAGATTTTGGTCAATTTTTCAGACCCTATTGAGAACCTCAAAAACTATTGCTAAAATTCTTTGAGAGAAACCTCAAGCGCTAGCTTATTAGCCTTAAGACCACTAAGAGAGTTTTCTAGACTCAGCTTTTCAGCTCTCCACACTTCTTGCTGGGATAGCAATTCAGCTTGTATCCCTGCTTTCTCTTTTTCACACTTTACAAGGTCTTTGGTCAGAATGTCTATTTTTGATAACATGAACTTTGATGCATTAACCAGTCCAGTGAAATTTTGCATTCCATCATCATCTTCATCATCCTTCGGAGTCTCGTTTTGAGATACCGTGGCAATGAAGGCAACTGGTTCTTCATCATGATCCAAAGAGAAATCAGGGACAACCCGAGCTATGAAAGCCACAGTGTCGTCCTCTTGATCAGACAAGGGATCCTCTTCACTGTCACTATAAGCAACAGCAAGAGCCTTTTGAGGGCGAATCCTCTTATTTGCACAGTCAACAGCTCTATGTCCCACACCCTTACACTCAAAACACACATCACTTCTTTGAGAACTCTTACCCTTAGGATTTCTATCTTGTCCTCTATCTTGAGAGGACTCAGCACGAGAATTCCTAGGATATCTATCATGACCTCTATCTTGTGACGTCTCACCAAATCTAGGTTTTCCAAAACCCCGGTTCGAGAAAAACGGTTTCCTCCTTTTCTTGAGAAAGTTTTCAAACTGTTCTGTAAGAAGGGCACACTCTTCTAGACGGTATTCAACATCCTCAAGAATTTTAATCTGT
Source organism: Fragaria nilgerrensis (assembly GCA_010134655.1). Classification (NCBI taxonomy): domain Eukaryota; kingdom Viridiplantae; phylum Streptophyta; class Magnoliopsida; order Rosales; family Rosaceae; genus Fragaria; species Fragaria nilgerrensis. The sequence continues at coordinate 25,229,454 of CM020980.1, forward strand.
AAACTTGACTCAGTTTCCTTGATAGAGGAGAGGGCAATGGATTTCTCTTTCATCAATCCCTTCTTATGGGCTTCATAGGTTTTCAGGTTTCCTACTAGCTCTTCCAAAGAATAGGTTCTCAAATCCTTGGATTCCTGTATGGCTACTCTCTTATTCTCAAAACTAGGAGGAAGACCTCTAAGAAGCTTTCTGACAATCCTAGATTGTTCTAGAGAAGAATCAAGACCAGCACACTGATTTGTTATGTTCAAAATACGACTATAAAACTCATCAATTGACTCACTTTCGGACATTTTCAGCTCATCAAAATCTAACAAAAGATCTTGAAGCATCTGTTCTCTCACTTGCTCATTACCTTAGTAGGTTCTTAGTAACACTTCCCAAGCCTGTTTGGTTGAGACACAGGTAATGATTCATTTGCGCTCCCCCTCAGAAAGAGCCAAGCACAAACTGTTGAGAGTTTTAATATTCATCCGAGCAGCAATTTTTTTTGAATCGGTCCACTCAAATCTAGGCTTCGGTACACTTGCACCTACCAGGATCGAAGCCCGTTCTGCGGCTGACTAGCCATCCTCAACCATCATCCATTGTTTTCCATCATCTTGGGAAATAAAGAATGTGGTCATCATGATTTTCCATTGTGAAAAGTTCCTTCCCTCAAACAGTGGAGGACCGTTCACGGAAGTGCCTCTATCACCCATTTTAAAACCCGAGGATCTTACTAGCAAAGGCTAGGAACTGCTCTGGTACCAATTAAAGGTCTTAGAGGGGGGTGAATAGGTCTTTTTTTGAATTTTCGTTAACTTCTGTATCCGAGGATAGCAATTACTTGTGCTATCCTAGATTCACAAAATACGAGTTTGCAGAAAGTAAATTACAGGAAATAAAGAAACAACACAAGGATGATTTTTACTCGCAGAAACCCTGAATGCAGAGAGAAAAACTGCGTGTCTCTAACTAGGGGTGTGACTTCGGGGCCGAAAACCAAACCGTAACCGAAATAACCGCACCGAAAAAAAAACCGCACTGAAAAAAAAAATCGGGCTGAACCAGATCTGTTCGGTTCGGTTTTCGATTTCGGCCCAGTCAAAACCGAACTGAACCGTTTGAACCGAAGTCAAACGGTCAAACGACGTCGTTTTGAAAAAAAAAAAAAAACCCTAGTTCTACACGGCCTATCGTTCCTACTTCCTTCCTCAGTCTTTCTGAGTTTCTGTTTCACTCTTTCTCAGTCCCGACCCGAGTCCCCTCTTTCTTTTGCGTCTTGCCGGTCACCGGACACTCCCTCTTTTCCCTTCTCGCCGGTCCGCCCAGTCGCCACTCGCCAGTCCGCCACTCGACTCTCCCTCTTCAGTCCGCTCCGCCACTAGTCAGTCTGCCACCTGCGCCAGTCCCCTCTGTCCTGTGTTGCCACTTGACGTTGCCTCTTCCCCCCTCTCGTCGGACTCGCCCTCTTCTCCCCTCTTGCAGGTCCGCCCTGTCACCAGTCGATTGTTTTTGTTCGGTTTTCTTTTGCAGAAAAAAATCCCACTATTGTGAGTTCAAAGTTTAAACCTTTATTGATTTGCAAGTTGCAACTACCTTTTTTAGGGTGTTTAGCATTTTAGAAGCATACTTGTATAGCTCTTCTATTTCGCTGGTGTATGTCTTGCTGCTATGTAGTAAATTGACTAAATTCAAGCAATGATAATGATAGAAAAGGTCTACTGGTCTAATGATAGAAAATCATACTTGTTCGGACTTTGTTATGTTGGTGAGTTTTAGGTAGTGGTCTACTGGTCTTTGCTAATTCATGTTGTTGTGTTTCAGTTTGGATGCCTAGATGGTTTCAACTTTTAATTTTGTTTGTAAAGCAGTATATTTTCATGTTAGATTATTCCGATGGTTTTCCGAACATCTTTCATAATGTTGTAACTTGTTAATTGTTATGTGCTTAAATCTTTGATTCCTTTTCTTTTGCAGACAACATTCCCTCTCACAATGAAGAGGGTTAGATTGAACTCATCAAAGGCAGTGAAGCGTGGTTCCTCAACGTCCATTGACTCAGTTAGTCGTGGTCGTGGCCGTGGTGCTACGAGTTCTACAATGAACAACTCTTCCTCATCTTCTCAGGTATATTACTAAAATTTAGTTACTGAAATAGTTATGATATATATATATATATATATATATATATATATTCTGATGATGATGATTAATTGATTATATTTTTATAATACACAGATGCAAGTTGATAGTGTTGGTGTTGGTGAATCGGCAACACCGACACCGGTTCCTAGTATGGGTGGATCACAAACAACTGAAGCAAGTACCGGTGAAGAAGAGGAGAATCATGAGATGACTGAGGAAGAATATTTGACGTACTTGAAGGACAATGAAAGGTCAGATATTTGGGCTCATTTTACTAGAAAAATGGTTAAGAATAGAGTTAAGGGAGTATGCATTTATTGCAGTAAAGAATATTATGCTGATCCGTATTCAAATGATACGACATCCCTTCTTAAGCATATAGATAAGTGTACCAAGTATCCTCCTAACATTGAAATGTTGAAAGCTAAAAAGCAAAAAAATTTGTGTGTTAACAAAGACACTAGGGAGTTAGAAACCTCTGCTTTGACAAATGAAGAGCTCACTAGGTTGTGTGTGGAGATGATTATTCTAGATGAGCTACCATTTACTCATGTGGATGGGATAGGGTTTAAGCGTTTTATGCAAAAAGCATTACCTTTTTAGAAAATCCCTTGTAGACAAACAGTGGCAAAAGATGTGCTTAAGGTGTATATGTGGGAGAAAGAGAAGTTGATGGGTCAATTGAAGGGGAAAAGGGTGTGTCTTACAACGGATACATGGACATCCATTCAAAACATTAATTATATGGTTGTCACCGCTGACACGACCCACCCCGAATTTCACCCTGAACCCGGAGTAAATCGTGCGGGGACCACCTCGAAGGAAAAATTTACCGCAAAATTCGGTATAACCTCTCCTGGAAATGGACAACCCTTCCTAACGAAAACCTGCAAACACTCATAAAATTTTCAATTCACCCTTAACTTCTGGAGCCTTCGTGCTCCCCAAATACAATCACCACTAACAAGATATTAAACATCAACTAAGATAATATACATTCTCCGTCAAATATTCTAAAATATCAACATGCCTTCACCCACAACCAAACAAATATATATACATTAAACTCAAGTATTCAGAGCTACTAGACACTAGCGGAAGTAAGAAAACACAAGTAGGTTAAACATGTAACCTACTGGTGAAAGGTGGTGGAAATACGGGTGACTATGCTTCGTCTCCTACTAGATCAAATCCAAACTCTGCAGACTAGGCATTTTAAAACGAAGGGCTCAGGGGAAGACATTTAATAATGTTAAAGTGAGTGGACAAAAATAATTTAATAACAAAATATTTATGCATTCCCATTTTAATTTCAAAAGAAATTATGCTGCATGCTACCGCTCAAAAGCGCTCAACTCAAAAACTGACATTTTCACGACTAGCTCCGGCTAGTCACCAACTCAAATAAAATGAAGCCTTTCAGGCTAAATTATATATAAACATATATGCGTATATATTTACACTCGTCAGATTTCTTGTATGAATCATAAGAATAATTTAGAAAAAATAGAAATTCATACAAGGCTACAACGCTGGCGTCTAACGCTCACGTTGCGCCATAATGGTATTTTTCCTTATTATGACCGAAAAGACGGTGTGTATATATATATATACGCGCATATCCCCTATATAAATTATTATATTTATATAGGGCTACGACGATTGCGTCTAACGCTCACGTCGCACCATAATGGAATTTTACCTCAGTATGGTGGAAAAGCACGTATAGCTAGCTAGCATTTATTTATATACATATTATCCTCATAAACATCCAAAATATATATATCCACCGAAAATTTCATTTTCGGGATCTCTCCAAAAGAGGAAAAATTGTCAAATAGCCGAGAAATCAATAAGTCTCATCAGAAGAAATAAATGATCAATAAAATCATTCATCGCATGCTTTTTAATTAAAACAAAGGTCCACTCACAAATTAGGCCTAAGTCTGATGACGCTCCGAGGCTTCTTCTGCTCGGGCCTCCTCACGTCCGAGCTCAAGAGGGAGTGAGCCCTTTGGAGGAGTTGCTGCACGGGAGGAGAGCTACAAAACCGTACCAAGCTTGCCCGGATTGGTGGCCGGAGGAGGGAACTCCGGTGAAAATTCTTCCCGACGTCTCCGACAAGTTTCTCCTCTTCCGGTGGGTTAATGGCTCGGGTGCTAGGCCGGGGAGGGAGAGGAGGTGGCGGGGGTCCAAACGGGACCGGTGCGACGCCCTGGCTTGGCTGGACGGCGGCCGGAAAGTTTCCGGGTCGGGAGAGCTCGGGAGGAAGAGAGAGAAAAGAAAGAGGGGGAGATGGTTTTGGGCCTCACCCATCCGGCCCAACTCCTCTATATACAACCCAATTCCAAAAATTAACACCCCCAAAAATAATACCCTAATAAAAATTACCTTTTACTAGCTAAAATTTACCATTTTTACCGTCGTTACATTTTTTTCCGACGAATAATCCTCTAAAATTAACCGTCCCTCAAACCCCTCTGGGGACCAATTAAACTATAAATTCAATGACGGAGACGGTAAAATTCTTATTATAATCAAGCTAGTAAATAAGATAAAAATTTACGGGTCAGGATGTGACAACCACACACTTTATTGATGATGATTGGGTGTTGCATAAAAGAGTGCTTAATTTTTATGTCATTGAGGATCATAAGGGATAGTCTATAGCTGAAATTTTAGAGGATTGTTTGTTAGAGTAGGACATAGAGAAGATTCTAACAATCACCGTTGATAATGTTTCGGCAAATGATGTTGCAATAAGAGAGTTAATCAAGAAGTTAGATGCTTGGGGAGATCCTAGAATGATTTTGAATGGGGGGGAAGAATGTGCATATGCGGTGTGTAGCTCATATTCTTAACTTGATTGTGAATGATGGTTTGAAACCAATGAATATGTCTATTAATGCTATTCGTAATGCGGTGAGGTATGTTAGATCCTCTCCACAAAGACTTGAATTTTTTAAACAATGTGTTGAGAGAGTGAAGATAGAGTATAAGGGGCTTGTGGTGTTGGATGTCCCTACTAGATGGAATTTCACATACTTAATGTTGGAATCGGCTTTGAAATTTCAAAAGGCATTTGATAGATTGAGTGAACAAGATACTCGTAATTATTGTGCATATTTCAAATTGGGTGAGAAGAATGCAAAGGAAGGGCCACCCGCTTGTGTTGATTGGAGGAATGCCGAAGTGTATTCGGATTTTCTAAAACCATTTTATGAAGTTATATTAAGAGTGTGTTGTTCTAATGTACCTATTATTCATCACACTTTTGATGATTTGCTTTATCTATATGGTCTTTTAGAAGAACAAATTAAGAAACCAAGTGTCCCTAAGATGGGAGATATTGCACCTCCAATGGGAGAAAAATATAAAAAATATTGGGGTGATTTTGATGAGTTGAATCAATATGTGTTTCTTGCTCTTATTCTTGATCCACGACACAAATTTGAGAAACTTGTTGATTATTTAGAAGTTGTCTTTGGGGATAAGGATGAGTACCATAGGGTGGAAATTGTCTCAATAAGTGTGAAAGAGCTTTTGTATGACATTTACAATGTGTATGAGGAGGAGGAAAAGGATGTTAGAGGGGTTGGTGAGTGTCAAGCATCCAATGATATGATTAAGATTCTTTTAGCCACGGGTGTTACCAAGTTTGAGAGGAAGCTAAAGGAGAAGGAGTTGAAGAGAAAAGCAAAGAAAGCCGAGATCATTAACAATGATGTTGATAGATATATTAGTGATCCTATTGAAGGAGATGATGAAGGGTTTGACTTGTTGAATTGGTGGAGAGTGAATGGGGTTTCTAGGTACCCGATATTGGCCCGCATTGCAAAAGACATTCTAGCTGTTCCGGTGTCCACTATATCTTCGGAATCTTCTTTTAGCACTAGTGGGAGAGTCATTAATCCACATCGAAGCTCTTTAAGTCCAAAAATGGTGCAAGCCTTGATATGCACACAAAGTTGGCTTAGAGGTGAAACTATTGATTTGCATCATGTGCCATCAAGTGAAGAGATTGAGCTATGTGAGGAGGCGGAAAAAGGTAATAGTTTTACGTTATGTTTGAATGTTTGATTTAATTAATTCGTTTTACGTTATGTTACATCATTTACATGTATGGTTTTCTATTTTAACCTTTTGTTTTTTTTTATGTAGAAATATTGGAGATGTCATCATTGTTAAGTAGGCAAAATGTGAAGTGTGGTATGTTGCCTCTTAAAATGAAGGTTATGAAGCAAACAACATTGCGATGATGAGATGATGTTGATACTTGATAATGATTTTAACATTGTGGACTTTATTTTCAATTTGTGGACTTTTAAGTTTGAAACAAATTTTTATTTTGTAATGTTTAAACTTTGAACATTGGACTCTATTTTTAATTTGTGGACTTTTAAGTTTGAACTATATGGAAGATTGGAAGTATGTATTGTTGAATATGTATCCCAATATTCTAAGAACTATATTGAAATTACCATAATTTTTTTTTTTTTACAAAAAAAAAAAAACCGAAAAAACCGAACCGGGCTTAACGGTTCAGTTCAGTTCGGTTTTCAGTTTACATTTTCAAAAAAACAAAACTGAACTGAACCGAACCGATTTTTTAGTTCGGTTTGGTTTTCGGTTTTAGGTGAAAACCGAACCGAATAAAACCGATAACACCCCTATCTCTAACTCTTGAGAGACAAAACTTTCAACTAAGTTGAAGTAACTTCTTACAAGAATAATAGTACTAGTGATACACTACCACAGTGTTATCCTTCCTAGTCCCAAACTAGTCTAGACCTATTCCCTCTCTTGTTTCTAAGCTCTTACAACATGGAACACTTTTAGAAGCCTTGTTCATGAATTCAGCTAACCACTAGCAGATTCAACCTTGAACGCTTCTCGGGTTGGTTGCACTACACATCCCTCATGGTATGCAATATTATATGAGTTGATGAAAGAAGTTTTGACACTACCAGATGAAAGGCTTTAGCCGACGAAAATAAAAAAACCAGGCCGACGAATTTTTTTTTCGTCGGCTAAAGTTGACTTTAGCCGACGATATTTTTCTTTGTCGGCTATGGTCAACTTTAGCCGACGAAATTAAAAATTCGTCGGCTGAATAATTTTTTTCATCGGCTATAGTCTGTGAACTTAAGCCGACGAAATTTTTAAAAGTTTAGCCGACGAAAGTTTTAAAAGTTTAGCCGACGAAATTTGAAAATCTTAGCCGACGAAAAATGTAATTTCGTCGGCTAAAGTGCCTTATATTTGCAGATCTGGACAACAACTCGTCTGGAAAAAAAAAAAACTATACGTAGAACCTTCAAACGCAAAAAAGTCGTGAAATAAGATATGACCAGAATGGTGAAATACGTCTACGGTTGAAAAATCACGGTATTCCGATAAAGTCTCTGTGCCGATAGTTGCGATCAATGTAATTTTCTCTTATTATTCACTATGCTGCAGATTTGGCGTTCGGTGTCTGATTGACTATTTGACACCTTTCTGGAAGCGTAACGGCCCTACGAGTCAGAAACATCGCTATCGCCATGATGTATGGGCCTTTTTGGCCATCCGAGTCCGTTTAGGGCTTCAAAATGCGGTTTTCTTATTTCCGATTACAGTTGACCGTTTCGATCGAGCCCTTAACGTTGTCGAATCCAGTTGAATGTTTTACCATACACATCTTTCGTCATAATGATCATATCTGACGCTCGAATTTTGGTTTGTAAATTTTAGTCATCGAAATCACGTGTCTACTATTTACCGTTATTATTCCTTATGGGGAGCCCTATCGTCTGAAGGTAAATGTCCCAAAAATTTTATATGGGCGATTGCGTCTCATCTACGTGAGAGTTTTTTGTGTGGAAAGTTTGACCAAACTACGTAATATAAGGGGAGATATGAGCGTTTTCATATGATAAGTGACGATGGAATATGGTTGACCGTTTCGATCGAGCCCTTAACGTTGTCGGATACAGTTGAATTTTTTACCATAGACATCTTTCATCATAATGATCATATCTGACGGTAGAATTTTGGTTTGTGAATTTGAGTCATCGGAATCACAACGTGTCTACTAATGTTGTATAACTTGTTTAGTAGGTTATACAACTTTGTGAACCAACTCTATATAAGAAGCAAAATTATCAAAAATCTCGTGAAATAAGATGTGTTGATAATGGTGAAATACGGCTATGGTTCAAAAATCACGTAAATCGGGTAACGTCTCGGTGCCGATAGTAGCGGTCAACCCTATTTACCGTTATTATTCCCTATGGGGAGCCCTATCGTCGGAAGGTAAATGTCTCAAATTTTTATATGGGCAGTTGCGTCTCATCTACGTGAGAGTTTTTTGTGTGAAAGGTTTGACCAAACTACGTAATACAGAGGGAGATATGAGCGTTTTCGTGTGATAAGTGACGATGGAATATGGTTGACCGTTTCGATCGAGCCCTTAACGTTGTCGGATCCAGTTGAATTTTTTACCATAGACATATTTCGTCATAATGATCATATCTGATGGTCGAATTTTGGTTTGTGAATTTGAGTCATCGGAATCACAACGTGTCTACTAATGTTGTATAACTTGTTTAGTAGGTTATACAACTTTGTAAACCAACTCTACATAGGAAGAAAAATTATCAAAAATCTCGTGAAATAAGATGTGTTCAGAATGGTGAAATACGGCTATGGTTCAAAAATCACGTAAATCGGGTAAAGTCTCGGTGCCGATAGTAGCGGTCAACCCTATTTACCGTTATTATTCCTTATGGGGAGCCCTATCGTCGGAAGGTAAATGTCTCAAAATTTTTATATAGGCGGTTGCGTCTCATCTACGTGAGAGTTTTTCGTGTGGAAGTTTTGACCAAACTACATAATATAGGGGGAGATATGAGCGTTTTCGTGAATTTATAAACTTTAGCTGACGAGATATTAAAAAAGTCGTCGGCTAAGGTCAAAAAATTTCAAAATTTTTTGGGCGGTAAACCAAAGTTGGAGGAAAATTTTCAAAGGACTTTAGCCGACGAAAATATATGAAAAGTTGTCAGCTAAAGTCGAAAAATTTTAAAAATTTTCAACCAACATTTTTTGGCGGTCAACCAAAATTTTCAAAAGAGTTTAGCCGACGAAAATAAAGAATTTCGTCGGCTAAAGTTCTTTATATAGGAGTTGTACCAAAGATGGATGGTAAGAAGTCTATTATCTGCCAGATTTTCTTCTCGGCCTAGCTCCGCCGTCAAGCCACCGGAGACCGCCACACTTGTCCCGAAAGCTTCGCTGTCGTCTCTACTTCATTGCTGGATAGGTGGTGCATCGAGTGGCGCCGCCGTGAGGGATAAATCGAGCTCCAAAACTCCGCTGGTTCGGATTCGGTGTCGATCGAATTTCTCCTTCCTTAGGTCACCATTTGGTGAGTTCTATATATGGATAAGTTGAGTTTGATTAGTACTACATTCCCCTAGAATTTGGTAGCTCGATTCGGTGTGTGTGAAGAGAATCGAAGATTTGAAGTTTTTAGGGTTTAAAATTGGGGATTTTTATATTTTGATTCAATTGACCAGTTTAGGCTTAGAATTGGGCTTCGACTTCTTCTAGAAAGTTGTTCGAAATGTTGAGAGGGAGATTCTGTCAAATTTTGGTCGTGATTGGAGGTGGCCGAAAGTTTCTGCAGTTTTTTTTTCAAAAACCAGCAACTTTAGCCGACGATATTTAAATACTATATTCGTCGGCTATAGTATTTTTTAATTTTTTTATAAGGTTTAGCCGACGAATTATAGCATATTTCGTCGGCTATAGTTCTTTTTTTAATTTTTTTATAAGGTTTGGCTATAGTTCTTTTTTTAATTTTTTTTATAAGATTTAGCCGACGAAATATACTATATTTCGTCGGCTATAGTTATTTTTTTTAAATTTTATAAGGTTTAGCCGACGAAATATGCTATATTTCGTCAGCTATAGTTATTTTTTTAATTGTTTATTACACACTTTAGTCGACGAATATCTTAATTGTTTCGTCGGCTAAAGTCTGGGGAAAAAACCGACGACATGTTTTTCGTCGGCTAACTGTGAGACTATAACCGACGAAAAAAAAAATTTCGTCGGCTCAAGTCATCGCCGACGACTTTTTCCTGACGAAATCTTAGCCGACGAGTCATCGTCGGCTAAGATTTTAGCCGACGAATTAAGCTAACAGGCCGACGAAACTTTTTCGTCGGCTAAAGTGCCTATCCTGGTAGTGTGAGTTCAAGCTCTAAGGTTTACAGTCATGAAGAAGACCTAAAGCAACATGAACAATACAAGCTAAAACTAGACTCAACAAAGAAAACGCAATAAGGCAATTTTCAACAACCATTGAGAAAAGCCAAAGCTATAGATTTATATAGGCAGACAAGACATCAAAGATGATGCAAGCTAACCTCAACAAGTTTCAGAAAGTTTGGACATAAGTGTTTGGCTCCATACTGAAAGTGATGTGTCCAAACAGAGAGATGACACAAACAATCTCAATAAAACAAAGAAACATTTCCTAAAACATGAACGATTCAAAGCAGGGAGCAAAGAGGTTTCAAACCCTCTTACTCAGTCCATTAGAGGACCTTGACACAGCCGATAGCGACTGGTTCTTGAACCATACAGGGACTAGCTATGCATAGGACAACGTATCATGAAATCCTAGCTGGAGCCTTGAGCATCAAACCATTTGGTCACGGGTTGGCATAACAAAAGATCTCACCCTTAGACTGGTTTGAGCGCCAAGGCACTCCCCACAAACTCAGTTGTCCATTTGAATTTAAAAGACCTATTAAACTAATATAACAGACTTTGAAACTCAGGACAGCAAAAGACTCGGTACTAGGATAGCAAGCGAAGCTGCTAACCTCTGTGAAAAACAGTGATATGCAAATGCATGTTTTATCTGAAACCATAAGGGATGTTAGTGACACTTGTTCTTATTCAGATCCAAATATCTAAAAGTGTTTTGCAGGATACAAGGATTGCCAACTATCTTTATATCTTCAAAAAGAGGTACATGAAGGAGTTAGAATAAGTTAAACTGATGCTCTGGCTGGTCTTCAAAGGCTTGCCTCCTTTGACCAAGCAATCATCAAATGAGAGCCTCTTGAACATGGTCGGGTTTATGACTCTTGTCGAGGCAAACCAACCACAGTGGAGATGAATATTTGAAGGAGCACATGACGCAGGATTAACACAGGTGTTCACAATCTGTACTATGTACCTTGGAATCCCAGATGTGGTGTCTATGCTTTGTGAGATGCTTATGTCCCTATTTGCACAGCTTCCTGTTCACAAAAAATTAGTTAGCTCCAAACGAGATCGAGGAAAGTACACAAATTTTTGAGGATAAGTACTAATCAGATCATGGGTACGTATGTGTCATAGGAAAATGAAAAAGACCCATCTTCACCATGAAACAAAAGCTTTCTGTGAGTTGATGAGTCACCCTTTTCTGAACAATTCATTGTTGCTGAGTGGTTGCAAGAATCTCCATGAAATGAAAACAAGAGCTTGTTTAAAGGACCTGTAGAAAGGAAATGTATTCATGTCGATTACACATAATGTGCACATATGTACTAGGAACTTTGTATGAGAATTTATATACATGGAATTATGGATAAAGATTAATTGGGAGGTACCAGAATGTGTTCCAAGATTGCAGAACACAATGATGGGAATGAGGAGAAGTAGATGAGGAAGAACACATGAAAAGAGCGCATGATGATGGCCTATTGGCCTAGCCTCTTTGGTTACAACTTACAAGGTCAAACTGCAGTGTGTTTTGTGGCTAGATCCCCTACTTAGTAGTGTTGGATAGAATCTGATCTGTAATTATGCAGTGGAGGTCAAATTAAGTAAGAAATGAGAGGATAGGGTATGCAGAAAAGATTTTGTAGGGTGGCTGACTCTACTTGTCTTCTGGGTTTGAACAGTTGAGTACAGTAGTACACTACTATTAAGTCTGCAGGTTAAGCACCAAGGAAGAGTGAATGAGTATTTCACATTTCACTTTTTTATTTGCAAAGACAAGGAAAGGTAGCAGCAAGTTTTTATATTCAGAATGACAAATTTCTAATTCCCAGTTATTTTTACTATGCTGTTGTTTTTGTGTCAGATGACTCAGATCAATGTCTTTTAGTAATTAAATTTTAGTAAGAAAGAATACAAATAGTACTCAAATAGTGACAAGAACTAATCTAGTTGCTGTTAACCTGTATGATTGGCAGGAATATAATGCACATGCGGCTTCAAAGGAAAAAGAATTTCAATCCAGCAATGCTTTGGACAAAACACCATGGAAATTAACATTGTGTGTATATATATATATAGACATTTTTAGATATGAACCTCTGTACTTATTCAAAAGGTACGGACCTCTGTATATATATATACACAGTGACAGAGCTAGGAATTAAACTTAGAGAGGTTCATATATAGAGTACCGATCATTATAAAATTAAAAATAAAAAAAAAAAACCGATCATTCGGTCATATAACTGAATTATTATATCATAAGTTAAATTCTAAAAACACAATAATATATAACACCAATATAAAATTATTAATCAATAAAATCAATTAAATATAAAATTCACCAAGTTTAAAATTTTCAGACGTTTTTCATTTTTTATTTAGCCGTAAACCACTTATAAATAGTCATCTGTATAGAGATACTCTAGTAGGGATTGCAAATCCCAGCAAATAAAAGTAGAACGCTGTAATTCATTACGAGAGTAATGACTTAATGACATAAAATATTTTTGTTAAATTTTATTTTGACTTTCTAGTTTCTAATAAATATTATAGTATTTTTTTCTAAATTTATCATTATTTATATTATTTTTTATTAAAAAGGATGAGAATCACGTGGGACTATTATCTTATTGTTTCTGTAACGTGGGATCCGGGTGGGTTTCTTTGTTTCTAAAGGATCCGAGGGGGGTTCACTATGCAAACACACCTATATACCGCCCCCTATATATACCATTAGTTGATTCAAGATCACCTACAGTTCCGCCCCTGTAGAACTTTTGGATCTTTGTATTTATTTAAAATATACGAATTTTCTTAATTGATATACTTTTTTTTATATTTTCTCATTTCAACCATTCATCTTCTAGTTAGGTATATATGAATGGATCATCTCTACAAAATTTTAACTAAATTAATAATCATTAAGGTATTCAAAATTGTGAATTACACGAACGGTTCATGAATTACAAGATTTCGTTCGTTCATTGTAATCAACTAATCATATAGTTTCGATACCTTAACGATTATTAATGACACGACCCACCCCGAATTTCACCCTAAACCCGGAGTAAATCGTGCGGGACCACCTCCAAGGAAAGATTTACCGCTAACTTCGGTACAACCTCCCTTGAAAATGGACAACCCTTCTAATAGAACCTGCAAACACGTCTAAAGGTTCCAAATCCAACCTTATAGACTCCTGGAGCCTTCGTGCTCCCCACACAATCACAACCTCCCAATATAAATTTAACAAAGATCCTATAACCAACATATTCAGAGCAACTCTATTTGAGAGGAAATGAACTAGAAATAAATAGAAAAGAGCGGAAGCTATACTATTGATTATGCCTCTACTCCATGTACGCCCGATCTCAACTATGCAATCCTGCAGACTGGGCATTTTATAACGAAGGGCCCAGGGGAAGACATTTAATAACGTTAGAGTGAGTGGACAAAAATAATTTAATAATAAACTATTTATGCATTCCCATTTTAATTTCAAAGAAAATATATTGCATGCGGCAGCTTAAAGTGTTCAATTCATAATCTGATAATTTCACGACTAGCACTGGCTAGTCACAAACTCAAATAAAATGGAGCCTCTCAGGCTATCCATATATATTCATATATTCGTATGTATCTACACTCGTCAGACTCCTTGTAGAATCCTAGAAACAATTCAGAAAATAGAAATTCATACAAGGCTACAACGCTGGCGTCTAACGACTCACGTTGCGCATAATTGTATTTTTTTCCTCATTATGACCGAAAAGGGACGGTTACATATACGTGTGGACTCCCTATATAAAAACCTAAATAAACTGAAAAAGAAGAAGTTTTCTTAGGGCTATGACGTTTGTGTCTAACACGCACGAACGCCATAATGGTATTTACCTCATTATGACGGACCAAGCACGTATGGCTAGCTAGCATTTATATACATACTATTCTCTAAAAATCCAAAAACATATATATCCACCGAAAATCTCATTTTCGGGATCTCTCCAAAGGAGGAAAAATTATCAAATAGGCGAGAAATCAAATAATCCATCAAAATAAACAAATGATTAATAAAATCTTCATCGCATGCTTTTTATTTAAAACAAAGGTCCACTCACTACTTTAGGCCTAAGCCTGACGTCGATCCGAGGTTTCTCCAATTGAGTCTCCTCACGTCCTGTTCCAATGTATAATTAATTTACTAACTGAATTCCAGTATTTATAAAATAGGCAAAATTAATCGAGAGCCATAATTACGCTCATCATTGCCTAAGTTCGATATTCTTAAATCAGAACGATCCAAACTTTTATATCATAGTCGGCATGGTAATTACAACCTTCCCCAGAATTGATTTAAATCATACGATCGGATTTTACATTATTTAACCGCTTAAATACCAAACTCGGAATTCATAAACCTATTCAAAACTCGTCCGAAAATTCTAAAACTCATTCCATTAAATTCCTCATAAAAATCTCCACCTAAAACAGTTTTTCCAGCGGCGGCGCCGGCGGCGCTCCGCCGGCAGCGGCGGCCGGCGACCAGCTCCCGGCGACGTCCAATGTCCACCAAAATTTGACAGTACCTTCCTCTCACCTCCTCTACAACATCATAACTACCACAAACTCCATTCTAAGCCTAACCATGTCAATCGAACGCAAACACACACAATAAGCCCTATAATTTCAAATACCGATTCCTCTTTACCTAGCTGACGACGGAGGGAACCCTTTGGAGGGATGAAAAGCACGGGTAGGAGCGCTTCAAAACGAGCCAAAGATCACCGGCTTTTGGTGGCCGGAGGAGGGAGCTCCGGCGAAAGAAGCAATCGGCTGCTAGGTGGAGTTTCCTCCCGTTCGGCGGCGCAACCGGCCGGTCACCGGCCCAGAAAGAGAGAGGGGACGGCGGGGGTCCGAACGGGACCATCCGGCGGTCGCTGGTGGCCGGACGGCGGCGGCTGGCGAGAGAAAATTCTTGCAGCGGAAGAAGAGAGAGGAAGGCGCGGAGAAAAGAGAGAGAAGAGAGAGAAAAGGAGAGGGAAAAGAGATGGGTTTGGGCTCACACCAACCCGGCCCAACTCCATAAAAATACCCAACTTCAAATTTTAACACCCCAAAATAAAATACCCTAATAAAAATTACCTTTTTACTAGCTAAATTTACCATTTTTTTACCGTCGTTACATTTTTTTCTCTCTACGAATACTCTCCGAAATAATCGTCCCTCAAACCCCTCTAGGACCAATTAAACTATGTCAATGTCGGAGACGGTAAATTCTTATTATAATCAAGCTAGTAAATAAGATAAAATCTTACGGTTCGGATGTGACAATTAATTGGCTGAAAATTTGTAGAGATGATCTACTCATATATACCTACATTGTGAATGGTTAAGATGAGAAAATATGATCTAAAGTATGTCCATTAAGAAATCCGTACCTTTTGAATAAATACAGATATTTGGACTTGATAAAATATATATATATATATATATATTATATATATATATATATATATGTTTTTTTGCATTGTTTGAGTCTTTCAACTACTTATTGTCACCTTCAGTTTTGGTTATGATTTGCCTTCGTCAAATTGTGGAGTCTCAATCAATAAGAAGGTATTATATAGGCTTCATCATCAAACCTTGTTATTTAGAATAATAGACTCCTATTTTTCAAAGAGCAACATTACACATTTTCATAAAAAGTTTCAACAGCACCGGTACCTCGCCACAACTTTTTGACACGTTACTGTCCTAAACTTTAAAATTATCAATGTGGTATCCCAAATTTTGTTTTTGCTACCAAGGAAAGCCTAAGGCTAATTTCTGTCACGGTGACCGTCTGTTTGCTGACATGGCCAGCGTCGGGTCCACCAAAGAAAGGGTAAAAATGACATTTTACACAAACACCCTAATCAAGTCAAAACTCGACCTCCCCCCCCCTATTTTCGTTCCCTCCCCTAGTCCCCTTCCTCCCCCTCCCTTAATCGATTAAAACCACACAATAACCTTCCTATGGTGGAAGGTCATAGAAAACAAGGGAGAAGGTGGTAGCTGCGCACAAAGGTCAAAGAAAAGAAGGAGAGAAGGTGGCTGCCTCTTCGATCGGGTTTCTGATCCCGGTCACGGCAGCAAGCAAAACTGGTGCTGGTAGTTTCTGTGTTTTATGGCGAATTGAGGTTCGACTCAGGTATAAAATTTGGTCTATTCTTCAATCTCTATCTCTTTGTATAATCGAATTTGAGTATGGATTGAGTGTTGGAGGGGTTGGGATTTTAGGCAGTGGGTACCACCGTGAGTTCTGCCGTGTATGGCAGAGCGGTGACGTTTTGATCTTTGTTGGTGATTTCCAATTTAAGTGAATCTCTTAGCATGATTTTGATTGTTAGATGTATTGGATTACAAAGTTGAGGATTTGAGAGGGTAGATGATCGGAAGGTTTCTATCTATGTTCTTTTGCTGTTCTTAGAGACGTTTTGGATGTTGGCAGCTATTTGATTTGTAATAGATGCATAGGAACCTTAGTTGGTTGTTATTGATGCTTGAATTCGAGATTGTCGAGAGTTGAAGCCATATTGCTTACTCTAGTGCCCCCGAGTCTATGAAAAGTGAACTTCGAACTATATACAATCAATTGTGCCAAGATGATATGCCCATGGTTAGAAGATCTGCTGCAACTAACCTGGGAAAATTTGCTGCGACTGTTGAAGCTGGCCACCTAAAAACTAAGGTCATATCTTATTTGAGGATTTGACACAGGATGGTATGTCCTCATGGATATCTTGGTTTTATCTTAAACTTTATTATTTTATGCTTGTTGTTTATAGACAATGTTGTGCATTTCTCATTGGCAATACATGTGATGCAAATATGTTCCTTTTACCAGGATAAGTCTTGGCGTGTTCGTTACATGGTTGCAAACAATTATATGATCGAGCTGTGTGAAGTTGTTGGTCCAGAAGCCACCAGGTAATCAATTATGTCATTCAGAAGTCTTTTTCCCATGTTTTTTTGATAAAGGGTATGCATTCATTCATAGTTGAGGCAAATTAGCCAATTAACATGCTTACATCAGAATATGGGAGGTTCGTTAAGCCATACAAAGCGGTTTTGTTTGTCTCGTAGAACTCCCCCCACACTGCTAGAGGTGTGGATAGTACAAAGCTGTCATCAACATTCAGTTTTACTTTCCAAATTCATCTGGCTACCAGTGTTGTTTTGCAGGTGATTTAGGTTTCTGTTGCACCCTTCTTGCCTCCTGATATTCTTTCCACCACTCTACAACACACCAATTACTAGACTTTGAGCGCTCTATGCTTTGTTATTCCAAAATGCATCGTTCTTGTTCTTCCAAATTACCCATAACACCATGAGAAGTTGAGCAAATCTTTTTAGAGTGAGTGGCCTGATCACAACATCCATTCCTTGAAGACTATATTAGGCAACATAAGCTGTTTTGGAGTGACAGAGGTGGTGTTGCCAAGTGCAGCAGTAGCAGTAGGACATTTGCATAGGTGTGTGTAGTATCCTCATAAGGTCTTTTTCCATGTTTTGTTTCTTGAATGTGATAATTCTATAACTAAGTATAATGCCTGATCTCTCTATAGATATTAACTGTTTTTTTTTTTATGACTTCTTAAATATACTATGCATGACTAGCTTTCTTACCATACCTTCCTTTTTATTTTCCTTGATGCAAAGTTACATTTTTTGTCTATATATATTCAAGTTGGACCATTACACAATATTTTTCATTATATCTATATTTCTGATTTGAGCCAAGTTTTAGTAATAGTTTGAGAACTTGTCACCTTGACTTCTAATTGGTTGTTCTTGTGATGTTAACATTTTTTAGGTCAGATCTGGTGCCTGCCTATGTTCGTCTTCTTCGCGATAATGAGGCTGAAGTACAAATTGCTGCTGAACTGCTGGACTGATTGGTTCATGATAGGCTAAATTAGAGAAACATAATTTAATTCATCATGTTTTGGAATCAATTTTTCGCAAACAATGTGGTTCCTT
Source organism: Fragaria nilgerrensis (assembly GCA_010134655.1). Classification (NCBI taxonomy): domain Eukaryota; kingdom Viridiplantae; phylum Streptophyta; class Magnoliopsida; order Rosales; family Rosaceae; genus Fragaria; species Fragaria nilgerrensis. Next base: position 25,247,874 of record CM020980.1, read on the forward strand.
GAGTTTTTGAAACCAATTAAGATTGAATTCTAATGTTGAACTGAATGTGAAATTCTGTGATGTTTAATTCAGTGATATTGACAGCCCTTTGTGGTTCTATGTTTGAATTTCTATGTTACATTTCCAGCTACTGCATAATATTTCTTGTTAGCAGATACCACAAGCAGCAGTGTCTAAACTCTGTTGAACTGATCAATGTGATATTCATGAAAATTCAAATTTAGAGCTTTTGGAGGGAAAACTGTTTTGGAGAGAGTTAAAGGTTATTTTTGTCATTGCACTTTTTTTGGGTGGAGCTCATGCCGGCCACGTCAACAAACTAACGCACAATTACGGAAATTGGCCTAAGGTTTTTCTTGGTAGCGAAATAAAAGTTTGGGTATCATATTGATAGTTTTTAAAGTATAGGTACCACTTTGATCGTGTCATCAAAATTAAGGTACCGGCGGTGCATTTTCCTTTTTCATAAATACACGTATTGTTTCTGTAAGTGCATCTGATTTTGAAGTGAAAATGTGTGAGAAGTGAGTAAAGCACTACCATGAATATATTCAGTATACAGTTCCTTCTTTCTTCTTCTTCTTCATTTTTTTTTAATTTAAACTGAATTCAGTATACAGTTGCGCCATACAGTTGCATGTATAAGGTGTTTTGACCCCTTTTGGGCATGTGTGTTGCATCATATCAAATCCTGTTTCTGCATGCACCTCAGCTCCTGCGCTAATGTCGCCACTTCATTAGTCAAAAAAAGCAGATCCTTCTCTCTTCATTCCACAATCTTCTTTCATCTTTGTTTTTACCCCATTGCAAATCTTAATAAATATATCATTCTCTTCTGTTTTCTTTGAGAATGCGGCATCTTTCTTCTTCCTGTCTTGAGATGACCTCTGTGACTGTCTGAAGCATCAGTATGTACAGAAAAGACAAAATTAAGGTCTTACTTATATCTAGAAAGTTGCACAATATTCCAGTGGCATGGCCACAAGAAGCAGTAACCTAAAATAGGAACTTGTAGGAACAGCTAGGTTTTAACATGGCAGCTGACGTGCTATGCCAACGTCATATGTCATTTCTAGTATTTTTAATTTTTTTTTGTTAATTACTAAATTTCTTTTCATTTGTATTTTCTTATTTTAATTTTTAAACCATATCATTTATCTTTTAATCGTTAATACACCACAATACGTCTTTAACAGACATAGTTCTGTCCTAATTTCAATCCTCCTCTTATCTCACCTCTCCTCCCACCTCCTCATCAATTTAATTGATTAAGGAATTCTCAATTTGATTTCGACCTCTTCTAAAATACAGCAGGGCGGATGGTAGAATTAAGACCACAAGCGTCAAAGATGATACATTGAAAAATAAACTTTGCCGTCAATTGGAATCAGTAGATGCATGATGAAATTGCCAATGGAGTAGTCTCTATCTCAAATAGGTAGTGTTATCATCTTCCTGATGACTTCACTGAGATGTTGGTGAAGTGGTTATCACTCGTTGATTCACTAAAGTTTTCTGCTGTGTGTCCATCTTGAAGAGGAACATCGTCAAATGGTGTCAACGATCAACCATTTTCCATGGATCTTGAGAATTCCTTGTTCGACTAAATTGAAGAGGGATGTGGGAGTGGATGAGTGAGACGAGACAAGGCTAGGGTTTATATCAGAAATATTTTTTTTAAGGATTAGTAAGATAAAGGATAGGGTTTTAAAAATAAATATAAGAAAGTAAAAATGAAAATAAAATTTCGTAATTAACAATAAAAAACTGAATTTAAAAATATTAAAAATGACACATAATTGATGATGTAGACATGTCACGTCAGTTGTCACGTAAGGTGGTCTCTTGATGGTTCATCTAGCATTACTCTTTTTATATATCAATAGCTTGTGAAAGTTTCCAGTTTCACTAAGGTTTCTATGTATTCTTAGCTATTGCTCGCATATGAGGCTGCTTGAAATGAAATGCCCTCCATTGTTTCATGTCCCACGTTAAGAAAGTAACAAAAAAACACCTACAATTTCCAATCCCACATCGACGACTGCTCATGCATTTCGTCGTTAAGTTGTGGGAAGTTCACTTCTACTTTAAAGATCTCTTCATGTGGTCGACATGTAACAAATTTTGACATCGATCAAAAACTTGGTGTTCAAGCTAGCATGAATACTTCTAATTAGTTTCATGCATATGCAAATGATATTACCCTCCGTTTTGTTTTGACATATTGTGATCTAGCTACTGTTTTTTTTTTATCAAATTAACATTTTAGTTTGAACTTTGACCTTGGACTAATATCCTACAAGCATCTCTACTGTGCAAAATATCATAGCACACACAATCAAAACTAAAAACTACATTCGTGTTGATAAACTCTCCTACATGCTCATGTGATTCCTTTGGCCAGCACGTTGGGGATTCACCTTTCACATGAACATTCCATTTTGCCGCTTACTTCCACCTTGAAATATATGATATAGCATTTCGTGGCAGATCTTTACGACCAATAGCGGACCTAGGATTTTAGGTTAGGGTGGGCTAAAAAAATTACGTAAAGTTCTTTAATTTTTTTTCTTCTATATTTTACATAGAGAAAAATTTCAGTTTCTCCCCTGAATTTTAGGTCTAAAATCAGTCTGATACCTCATCTTTTTTTTTAATCAGTTTCATCTCTAAACTTTCAAAATAACATCATCTCGACCAAAATGACTAAAATAGCTCTTGTTAATATTTTTACCCTCTCTCTCTCCCCCTTTCCCCCCATTACTCCCTCTGCCTCTCTCTCCCTCTCTCCCCCCATTACTCCCTCTCTGCCGACCCGATCGGAGTTGACGGGTCAACCCGACTGGTTCCTCCTTCTCCGGGTGACGGCGTGGTGGAAGACCGGTAGCGACAGCTTCTCTCGACGTGATGATCGTCCATGTATCCTCAGGTTCTTCATATGAAGTCCGGTGACGAGAATCGAAGAGGGGAAAGAATTTATGGGTTCCGGTCGAGTTCGTGATTCCGGCCACGACGGCGAGCGTGACTGGTGTGGATAGCTTCGTCTTGATGTCAGGAACCTTTCTATGCTATTCGTTTTCTCAAGGGAGAAGTCAGAAGGGAGAATCGATTGTGTGAAGCTCAAGTGTTTTCTGGCCGTGTTCTTCGTATTCGACGAGATTCGGTATTCGACCCAGGTATCAAAGTTGATCAATTTTTCAAGCTATATCTCTCTGTAAACTTGAATTTCATTTGGTTGAGAGATGGAGGATTTGGATTCTGGGCAGTGTTGACTGCCGTGGTTACTGCCGTGTATGGCGGAGGGTGGACGTTATGATTTGGTTTGGTGATTTCTAGTTAAAATGAATCTTTGAATATGATTTTTTGATTGCTATATGTGTGGAATTACAAGAATTTGAGAATTGGACGTAGTTGGGTTTCCGGCAGTGAATAACCAAGTTACTATTCACGGCGGCGGCGGGAAACGGCGACAACGGTAGTGTTTTGGTGTTTGTTGGTGATGAAGCTGGTGGTGCGTAAGAGCTTGCTAGAGTTGAAGGATGTAAACTAGGATTGGTGATCAAATGTTGATGTTGGTAGCAATCCACCACATGGCCGGCGCGGCATCTACCCCTACCACCAGAATGGCCCCGGCGGCAGCCCTAAGGCGGCAGCCCTAAACAGGGGCGGTAATGGGGAGAGAGAGAGAGAGATATGGGGCAGTAAGAATTCAATATTATACATTTTACATTTTATAGAAATTCGATAACAAAATTTAAACACAAAAGAACATATATACTCAAATTGAACCCTATGCTCTTGAATAGAAGCAAAATCTAATAACTAGCTGTCTAACCACACAAACGCTGCTCTGACAATACAGTAAGGGTGCGCGTCTATTGCCACCGCACAAACCACTTTAATCACCCCACACGTTGTTGATTTATTGAATGACTAATATACTCTAATGTAAATTACAGCAAAGGACAGTAAGTTATTACAAATTCTTTTTTTAGATAACACTACCAGGAGAAGTACTTTAGCCGACGAATTATTTTCGTCGGCCTTGTTATCCTAACTCGTCGGCTAAAGTCTTAGCCGACGAGGCTTCGTCGGCTATAGTGTCGTCGGGAAAGGGTCCTCGGCGATGACTTTACCCGACGAACCTATAGACCGTCGTCGGCTATTGTCCAGACTTTAGCCGACGAACTATTTTGTCGTCGGCTTTTGTTCATGAATTTAAGCCGACGAAACAGACTCTATCTTTCGTCGGCTATACTCCCAGACTTTAGCCGACGACGTCCTCTGTCGTCGGCTATACTCCCAGACTTAAACCGACGATACAACACGTCGTCGGCTATACTCCAAGCCTTTAGCCGACGGAGCTAATATATTCGTCGACTAAAGTATATAATTAAAAAATTAAAAATAATTATAGCCGACGAAATAGAGCCTCTTTCGTCGGCTATAGTGAGTTTAGCCGACGAAACATGCCATAATTCGTCGGCTAAACTATAAAAAAATTAAATAAAAATACTATAGCCGATGAATTGTGGCGTATTTCGTCGGCTTTAACTCCATTCCAGTATAAAAAAAAATACACAAAATTCTTAAATTACCATTCCAAGCAAGCTGCAAAATACACAAAACAATTCCATATATATAACCAACAAGAAACACATAAAACTATATAAGGTATCAACTACACAAAATCTAAATGATCTAAATCAATATCCGGATCTGGGGCTGCTGGTGAGGAGATTCCGGCAGCTGAGGTATGTCTATAGGCGCAGGCATGGGCGGAGGTGGAAGTCCCTGAAGCTGGGCAGCTGCCAATCCTGGAAGTACTGGTACATCTGCTGCTGGGCATGATGGGCGGCATGTAGGGCTCTAGTATAGGATCTATATTCGGCGAACTGGGCGGCATGAGCGGCCAGCCTGAGCGTCAGAATGAGAAGCCTGAGCGGCTTGCTCTCTCCGTAGTCTCTCAACTTCCGACTCTAGCTGAGTCGTCCTGCTGCTGGTCGAGGCTGCCTTTCGTTGAATCCTGGAGTGGTCTTCAAGACCCCCTGGCCCCTTCTTTCCTAGACCCCGGCAGTAGAAGTTGTTTTCGCGGTGGAAGGCTGTGCCATGATCCTCGCCCCAACCCCGGATCTGAGTGTCGATCCGAGAAATGGCTTCGGACATCTCTCCTCCTGCGTGTCCGGCCATGTCTCCCTCACTATATGCACTCATCACCTCGTCACTAGCCCCCTCACCCTTGCCATATTGGATAGGAAAAAAATTATTAATTAACATTTTAAATTTCCGAATATACACTTCAAAAATAAAAATAACACTTCCTAACAAACACCACAACATTGCAATTGACGGAAAATCAAAACAAACACAAAATACAAAACAAATATATACATTTCCTAAATACAAATACAAATATACACTTAGAAATAACAATATACACTTCCGAAAAACAAATATACACAAAAACACCACAACATTATATACACAACAACATTATATAAACAACAACACCACAACATTACACTTATTAAAAATAACCGAAGCTCAAAAACGTATACTCGAGGAGGAGGAGGGAGGACCGGAGCAACAGCAGAATTCGGCCGGCGAAGCAGGAGGAGGAGGCCGGCTGGCCGGAGGAGAAGGAGGAGGTCGGAGGAGGAGGAGGAGGAGGCGGCCGGAGAGGGAGAGGGAGAGGGAGGAGGGAAAGGGCGAGGGAGAGGGAGAGGGCGGCGACCGGAGAGGGAGCGGAGGCAGAGGAGGCGAATTTCGGAGAGGAGAGGAAAAGGATGGAGGCTAGGGCATACAACCAGTCGAGCTGGGTTATACCCGAGACTTTAGCCGACGAAATAAAATTTCGTCGGCTAAAGGTAATAACTTCGTCGGCTAACCGAACACTATTATTTCGTCGGTTAAAGATAATAACCGTCGGCTAAGCTAAAATCGTCGGCTAAACCTTTGAAATTCGTCGGCTAAACATTTGAATTCGTCGGCTAAACACAAAATTCGTCAGCTATAATCTTTTAAATTCGTCGGCTTTATAACTTTTTATACATTCATCAAACTGTGACTGCTGCTCGTGATGATCAAACTTGAGAAACGGAAATCCGACTGTCAATCTGACCATCATGATAAAATACGTATGGGAAAAAAATTCAACTTGATCAAACAAGGTTAAGGGCTCGATCCGGACGGTCAATCCGTTAAGTCAAACCCCTAAACGCACGGAAAAGGTCATTGGACTGTCTAATTACGTATTTTGGCCGGACCTTCAACTGAAAATAGTTTCAAATCGATGAGACACAACAAGTCGTATAAAAATTTACACAAAATAACCACCGAAGATAGGGCTACCCATAAGAGGAGAAGAATTGAAAATTGGATTGACCGCAACTATCGGCACCGAGACATGACCGGAATACCTTGATTTTTCAACCGTAGACGTATTTCACCATTCTGGTCATGTCTTATTCACGACTTTTTCACGTTGAAGGTTCTACGTATAGTTTGTTTTTGAAACGGAACATTTACCTAACACTTGGTAAAAAGTTATACAACATTAGTAGGCATGTTCCGACTGTGATGATCAAACTTGAGAAAATAAAATCGACGGTCAGATCTGACCATCGATAAAATACATGTATGGGAAAAAATTCAACTTGATCTGACCAGGTTAAGTGCTCGATCCGGACGGTCAATCCCGTAAGTCAAACCCCTAAATGCACGGAAAAGGTTGTTGGACCGTCTAAATTCGTATTTTGGCCGGACCTTCAACTGAAAATATTTCAAATTGATGAGACACAACAAGTCGTATAAAATTTTACGTAAAATAACCACCGAAGATAGGGCTATAGTATGTAACAGAAAAAGTTTAGGGTTTAGCCGACGAATACCCTAAATCATCGTCGGCTTATACTATGTAATAAAAAATATAAAAATTAATAAAGCCGACGAAATATTAGGGTATTCGTCGGCTAAAATGGTTTTAAGACGACGACTTCTATTACTTCGTCGGCTAATATAGTTTTAGCCGACGAACTTCCTTTTCAATTCGTCGGCTTTAATTTTATTTTAGCCGACGGACTTCTAGTAGTTTTCGTCGGCTTAGACGGTTTTAGCCGACGACTTTTAATATAATTCGTCGGCTAGAGGGTTTAGGCGACGACTTATGTTGTATTTCGTCGGCTTAAGTAAAAAAAATACAAACCCTAAAACAAGGTTTAAACCATACAAATTTCCTGTTCATAATCACCAAAATTCATATAAAATAACAGAAATATGAATTCAACATATGTAAACTAGAAATGAAGGTAATACAATCTTTTTTATTACAAATTAATGTATTACATCCGAAGAAATTAAAACTAAGGCTCGTAATCAGAATCATCCGATGAGTCTTCTTCGGTGTCAGAATTAATTTCTGGTAATCTATGTCTTTCCTCATCGCCAGAGTCTTCATCTGTTTCTGGATTTGGATCAACATCAATAAGCCTTGGCTCTTCATCACGAATTCGCACCAAACGACCCGCTTTAAAATTATTAAGGCGAACGGTAGAGGAGTTAGGAATACCTATTGCGTTGGGTTCTTGATACGCAACATCTTTCCTCGTCTTCGGCTCTCCAAGTGTAGCCGCCCGGTAAATGTTTCGAGGGTGCACAAGGTTGACTACTTTCACGCGTCACCTTAGCAAGGTCATCAAGATAAAACACTTGTTTACCGATGTGGCAAAAACGAACGGGTCATCTTCGTAAAAACTTGTAGCAGTGTTCACCGATAATATTCCGTACTGATCGGTCTTCATGCTCTGCGGGCTAGTATCAAACCATCTACACTGAGAGGTGCACTGTCATGCCTTCACCGTAACGAGTTCACCACTGAATCAAGAACACCGTAATAGTCAACTCCATTCCGCCCACCATGCCATCACCCCAGAATTGTGTTCTCCGTCTGCTGTCTCTCTGTTCACATATAAATTGCACGCCATTCACCTTGCACATCGGATAAACTTTGACATTATCGGCTTCATCGTAGAAGTCTTAGTTCGTGTGGACCAATTTGGGTGACCATCAAATTGAATATGGTTCATCTGCAATTTACAATTTAACATTGTAATATAGATAATTATGCATTAAACATAAATACGTACATAAATATTGAATTACGTACCCAGCCGCCAAAATAATTTGCGAACTCCCTGTTGTGGTACTCGAGATCACCTTGAATGTCTGGACAATATAGATGGATTGTCTTTCCAGTATCAACTTCTGGACAGTTAATCAATACCCACCAGTGGGCAATGACTAGCTCATGTGGTTGCAATTGTAGGAGTCTGGCAAAATTCCATAAACTTCAACATCACTGGAGAGTATGGAAAGAGTGAACTTCGGTACATCTACCGGCATGGCTCGTCTGTTTCCTTAACGCTCCTAAATACAACTCATGTAGGTGACGTACTCGTGCGCAATATATGCTTCAGTTACATCCTTCAGGCGCGGATTTATTAGCCACATAATTTGTAGTCTCCAAGTTGCCTAAATCAAGTTGCAAAGTGTTATGATTATTGAACATGTATATAGAAAAATTGGATTGAGGAATTCAGGTGTAAAAAACGTACCTTTCATGGGATACATCCAAGTGTAGTGTACTGGACCGGTAAGCAACAATTGCTCGGGAAGATGGATCATCAGGTGAGGCATGATGTCAAAAAAATTTGGAAGAAATATCCTCTCAAATTACACATGATATAAATGATGTCCTCTTGCATTTACCGGAGGTTAGATTTTGTCACTTCCGTGTGCATAACTTCTGAAGAATCTTGCCAACGCTACTAACGGCTCCACCACCTGACGGGAAAGGAACGGTCGAATGAAAACAGGGAAGAGACGTTGTAGCAGGATATGACAGTCATGACTCTTCAACCCGTACATCTATTGTCCCGGAAGTTCACAAACACGGGTATATTCCTGCATAGCCTGAAGGATACTTCACACAACTCATCCACCTGAAAATTACGTTCTTCTGGTCAGGCTTCACGGTGTGTAAGGAGTTGAGGGCATTTTTTTCTTCCCTTCTTTCAACACAAATGTCTTCTTAATTGCATTTTTTTAGATCAATGCGTTCTTAGAACGCTTTCATCTTCCCCTCCAAGTTCAACACTGTGCCCACCACAATGTCGCAAACATTCTTTTCTATGTGCATCAATCTAGGTAGTGCCTGATCAACAACTTACTCCAGTATGGAGTTCCAAGAATATGCTCTTATGTGTCCAGAATTGTACCTGTCGGGTCTTTCAGGTATTGCCACCACAAATTGGGATGATTGCTGAGCTGCCCAAAATCGTACTCATTAAGCACTGCTAAAATTTCTTCTCCCGTCCATCTCTGGGAGGCACACCGTGTTCTACGGTCCCATCAAATGCCTTGTCATCGAACCGCCATCGTGATTATATGGAAGGAAAGCACGGGTGACCCAATCTGCATATCTTGTTGCAATGACTGCTGCTCCCCTCATCGCTAAGGCACTCTGGAAAAGCCTTGTATCCCTAACACGTTGCCCGAAAATATCCACGGGCAGGAAAATCACTGATGGTACCAACAACCATGACGCATCTTGGAACATCTGTCGGCTGATTGTCATAAGTGGGATGACCAACTTCCACAAAAACTGAAGCTCTTCAATCAAAGGTTTCAAACACATCAAGACACTTCCCTGGATAACCGGGCCTCGGAATCAACAAAACTCAACATATTGTATTCCTTTTTCATGCACATCCATGGAGGAAGGTGTACGGTACCAAAATCACCGGCCATACACTGTATTGAAGACTCATGTTGCAAAAGGGTTGAAACCATCGGATGAGAGCCCGAGCCTCACATTTAGGACCTTTGACGCAAAATGAGGAGGAAACTCCTGTCTATATGCTTCCAAGCCTCCCCGTCAGCAGGGTGTATAAGGGTATCTTCATCATGCATTTCCCTATCAACGTGCCATCTCATAGCTTTGGCCGTGTGTGAGACATGTAAACCGCTCAAGCCTATCCCTCAACGGGAGGAAATACCGAAGTACCTTCACAGGTTTTCTATTGCCTGCAGGAGTCAGCTTATACCTGTCAGTGTGACATACCGGACATGCGTCAAGCCCACCAAGGTCATTCCTTCTGGATTTTTACAGAAGAGAACGCAGTCATATCTGCATGCATGGATCTTGATGTAGGAAAGCCAAGATCTTTCAGGATCATCGGACCTTACGATGAGTGGTAGGAAGACGATGACCGTGGGGCAGCATCGAAGCAGTGTACTGTAGATAATCATCAACAGCCTTCACGGTCGATTTTGTCTCAACTTTAATCTTCAGTGTAAAAAACGTCTTTCATGGGATAACAGGGTGTTGGAAAGCAACAATTGCTCAAGATGGACATCAGGGAGGCTGATGTCAAAAAAAATTTGAGATACCCAAATTTAACATGTTATGATGTTGTTGCATCGTTGATGTACTTCCCGTCTCTTCTGAAAATTGCCCGCTATAACGGCCCCCTGACGAAAGGACGTGAATAAAACAGGGAAGAACGTTACAGGTGCTCATACTTTCAATACATCTATTGTCCCGAATTCAACGGGCATATTTCCTGCATAGCCAGGATATTCACAAACTCATACCTGACGTTCTTTGTCCCATTAAGGAGCGAATCCCTCTTACCACATCCTTAATTGCAAATAATGCGTTTTACTCCATCTCCCCTCCAAGTTCAACACTGTGCCCACCACACTGTCGCAAACATTCTTTTCTATGTGCATCACATCTAGGTAGTGCCTGATCAACAACTTACTCCAGTATGGGAGTTCCCAGAATATGCTCTTATGTGTCCAGAATTTGTACCTGTCGGGTCTTTCAGGTATTGCCACCACAATATTGGGATGATTGCTGAGCTGCCCAAAATCGTACTCATTAAGCATGCTAAAATTTCTTCTCCCGTCCATCTTCTGGGAGGCACACCGTGTTCTACGGTCCCATCAAATGCCTTGTCATCGAACCGCCATTCGTGATTGTATGGAAGGAAAGCACGGTGACCCAATCTGCATATCTTGTTGCAATGACTGCTGCTCCCCTCATCGCTAAGGCACTCTGGACAAGCCTTGTATCCCCTAACAACGTTGCCCGACAATATCCCACGGGCAGGAAAATCACTGATGGTACCACAACCATGACATGCATCTGGAACATCTCGTGCATGTACTTGTCATAAGTGGGATGACCAACTTCCCAAAAACTGAAGCTCTTCAATCAAAGGTCTCAAATACACATCAAGACACTTCCCTGGATAACCGGGCCTCGGATCAACACTCAACATATTGTATTCCTTCTCATGCACATCCATGGAGGAAGGTTGTACTACCAAAATCACGGCCATACACTGATTGAAGACTCATGTTGCCAAAAGGGTTGAACCATCGGATGAGAGCCCGAGCCTCACATTTAGGACTTTGACGCAAAATGAGGAAACTCCCTGTCTATATGCTTCCAAGCCTCCCGTCAGCAGGGTGTATAAGGGTATCTTCATCATGCATTTCCCTATCAACGTGCCATCTCATAGCTTTGGCCGTGTGTGAAGACATGTACAACCGCTCAAGCTATCCCTCAACGGGAATACCGAAGTACCTTCACAGGTTTCCTATTGCCTGCAGGAGTCAGCTTATACCTGTCAGTGTGACATACCGGACATGCGTCAAGCCCACCAAGGTCATTCCCTTCTGGATTTTACCCCAGAAGAGAACGCAGTCATATCTGCATGCATGGATCTTGATGTAGGAAAGCCAAGATCTTTCAGGATACATCGGACCTTACGATGAGTGGTAGGAAGACGATGACCGTGGGGCAGCATCGAAGCAGTGTACTGTAGATAATCATCAACAGCCTTCACGGTCGATTTTGTCTCAACTTTAATCTTCATTACGTCCATCACACTTTCAAGAACGGTCTTCTGACAACCGGGGTACACAGGGTCTGTTGGAAAGCAAGCAATTGTTGTACTTTCAATACCAGCAGTGTTGACAGCTCTAGGGAAGGGCTGCACCGGGTCAGGCATATACTGTCCTTGAGCGCATACACCACTCTTATAAGGAAACATGTCGTTGATGAATGCCGTTGTTGGATCGTTGGATGTACTGCCCGTCTCAAAATTGCCCATGATCATGCGGACCCCCTGATGATGTTTCACCGTGATATAACCAACATGTGTAATTCTCCCAAAACCCGTTACTCCTCAGGTGCTCATACTTGTCAATGGGAAATCGATGCATATCGTGCGACACTGACATTTCGTGCACGGGCAATAGAAAATTGTATTCCCGTTAGCATTAGCCAGCGCATATTCTATAAAACTCATAACTCCTGCACCGTATCTTTTGTCCCATTTTGGAAGCGAAATCCAACTCTTATCCATATCCTGAAAATATAACAAAAATATATTTATAACGCTGCTAGCTAATTATTATGAAATTCATGCCATATATAAAATCTCAATTCATTTAGTATATATTCTACGTACTACGTACAACTAATTAATAACTAATTAATTAACACAGACACATATCATATTAACACAAAAGAGAGAGGAAACATAAAGGAAGGACAACAAGATACACAAGGAAGACAATGGAAGAGAGAAACAAAACACAAGGAAGAGAAGGAAGAGAGAAGAACACAAGGAAGAGAGAGGAACACAAAATAACAACAACTTCATACCGTACCATAGAAACAATAATATTTATAAATTAATTAAGAACATATATATATCTACTAATATTATTAAAAAAATTAATTCATATATATTATCAATTCAAATCATCAACCAAATCGATCAACACATATATATATATACATCCACGTACTCAAAATTAATCAATTCAATCATAATCAAAATCAATAAACTCAATCATAATCAAAATCGATAAACTCAAATAAACTCAATTAATCAACATATATATACATATACGTACCTATATATGGCTCCACAAACTAATTATGGACAGATTTCGACAACACCCAAACGTTTTTTTTCCCAGATGAGCTGCTGTGTCCAGATCGCAAATATAAAGCACTTTAGCTGACGACATATTAATTTCGTCGGCTAAACTTTTAAATATTTCGTCGGCCATAGTCTGTGAACTTTAGCCGACGAAATAAATTCTTTAGCCGACGAATTTTTTTTTCGTCGGCTAAAGTTTACCATAGCCGACGAAAATTTCAGTTAGCCGACGAAGGAAAATACTTTAGCCGACGAAAAAATGCTTCATCGGCCTGGTTTTTTTTTTTTTCGTCGGCTAAAGCCTTTCTTCTGGTAGTGTAAACACGTACTTCATAAACCTTAACTCATATTATCAATTCAACTTCTAGAAGTCTGAGAAGACACTAGCATTCACGAAGATGAGTGAACTATTTATATATAGATATATTTTTTTTCTTATTTTCGTCTATCTCTTTCTTTATTCTCATTCCATTTTATATTAAATTTCATGTCTAGTCTCTCCTTATATATATTCAATTTGTTTTTTTCTTCATCGGTTCAGAGCTTTTTCCAAGTAGAATTTATGACATTGTGCATCTTGATATCGACGGATACCAATGAGTGTTAAGTTTGAGAGTTTTCTTGTTCTTTAATGGGATTTTATCTTTAATATGATTTTTGTTGTTCAATTTGTGATTCCCTTACCCAATGATATTAATCTTATGATTTTCTTCAATTTCATTTTGTTTTTGGAGTTCAATGACTATCGGAATAGTCTGAATTGTGTGTATTACAAATTGGTGAATAAAGTAAATGTAAAATTAAAAAATAATAGGCGGGGTGAGAAGAGATCAAATGTAGGGAATAAAGCAAATCTGAAATTGAAAAAAAAAATATTTAGGGTGAAAAAGAAAAATTAGGGTGAACAAAGCAAATATGAGAAAAATGTATTTCAGGTATTGTAAATGGGTGAACAAAGTAGACCTGTAATTAAAAATATATAAGTGGGGTGTGAAAAGAACGTGAGGTGAACAAAGTGGTTTGTGGGGTGGCAATAGATGCACCCTACAGTAAATGACTGTATAATCTTAAAACTTAACTGGACGGAAATACACAATCTAATAACTATGAATCAAGCGTTGGTACTATTACAACTATACACACACCACACACACATCATTAGCATTAGTCATCTACAATAAAGTAAGCAAGCAAGCAAGCAAGCAAGCAAGCAATTGAGATTAGAATTAAAATATCAATTGAGATTTAAGATGATGAGATATTGGAACTAAATTTGATCAAGACATTAATCAACTGAGATTTGAAACTGGGTCATATGACATGTATAAACTTTAGCAGACTCTCTGTTTTAGCTTTTAGTTATTTTAGAGAGCGTGTTTAGTTTTTTTGGATGTTTTAGGAGCTCCAGCAGACTAGCCAAACTTAAGCTATTATAAATTTTAGATAACTCGAATGAGGCTAGCTATAATTTATTACATTCCTTTTAAGATATTTTAGGTGATATATAAATACATTTAAACTATTAAATCTTTATTTGAAAAATAATATTAATGTAATGCTAGCTAAAATAAAGAGCATTGATGCATACACATTTCTAAAGTGGTTAACAAAAATAACATTTTAGCTAATTTGACGAAAATTTAACTCAAATATAGCCAGCATTGCTAAAGATGCTCTAAGACTCCAAGAGGATGATCGAAATAGCTAAGAATCATACCTGAAGATTAAAGAGAGAAAACTGACACTTAGCTTAGCTGCTCCGGCAGAAAAGAATGGAGACATATACAATGACAAAGAAAAGAAATAAGGAAATGAAAGTTGACCTAAAATATATATATATATTTTTTAAAATAGTCAGTTATGACTTTCATAAATTTAGGTAAAGCGAAGACCTGGAATAGCCATTACATACTCTACCGTTATCATCTACTGATAGACAAGTAGTTGTGAGGCATATCTCACCTAGTATATAGGATAGACTACCATTTAGTAATCGTACTCATAAAACACCTTAGGTCTAGTATCCTAAAGGGTGAACCCACAGGAAATAGAACATATTCCCTAAAACATAGAGGCATAACAAAATGCGATAGTGTCCTACAGGATAAGCCGGTAGGAAATAGAAAAACACTAGCAAAACTAAAATAATATAACTAATCTAAATGCCCAAAGGTAGACCAAGAAGGCCCAAAACCGCAACACTCATTAGGTAGATTTGGGCCAGTCCACCACCGCTATGAGAGTCTTCCAGCCGCCGCAAACCCGCCTTGTACCACCACCACCAGCATGGTACTCAAAGTTGTTCCGTCCTCAACCGTGAACAACTCCAAGCACCTCAAGTAGCACCGCCACAGAACAAGCCTTCATAGAGAACACCTATCCCAATCTAGATTCCGCCATCCCTTACATGCGCCGCCGGAGCAACCACAACGTTGTCTAGCGAGAATCCAAATCAGCAAATCGTCGATCTCGAGAACACGCACACCCCTTCATGCTCATCCCAGCCAAATTAGATCCGATGATAATCTTGGGCAAACCTTCTCATCACCAGTCACCCAAGGACAATGGAAGCAATAGAAGCTTGAGTCCTGTCCGGCAGTCACCTCGGAGGACAAGGCCGAAGCCCGCCTCGAGCGCCGCCGGCCGAGATGGTGATATGGAGGCGAGCCACTATACTAAATGAGCAACTGCTTTTAATAAAATAAACAATATATATGTAATTCGAAAAAAAAAGAGTCATATGGACTAAGTTCGATTACATATAGGCTAAGTATAGAAATTTGGGGTGGACTGCTTTTCATAATTTAACTTTTTTTTAACTATAATTATGCAATAAAACAATGTTTTCTCAAAATCTAGGGTGTGTTGTAGCCCACCGTAGCCTATATATAGGTACGTCTTTGTTTACGATAAGTTGGATTGTGTTAATTAATTAATCGAACAAGGTAATATTCACACACAAAAAAACACAAAAATACTAGCACTCCTTCAGCCTCAATGCATGGTCGATCAAGATATTGCAACAGTTTTTGTTCTTCAAACATTTGGCTATCTATCGATTGAGCTAACTCTCAGATTCAGATGTCTATATGAAATCATGAATAGGACATTCTTAATAAGAACTCGATCCTAGGCTGCTCTAATCGTCTTTCGCTTGAGTTTCATAAATCAATATATAGCTCCATTTAAGATGCACTGTCAACATGAAATCTGTCGTAAAGAAAATGAAGTCATTTGCAGAATAAAGTAGTTTACTCACTTATGAACATCAAACTTTATCATCTTATTCCATAATGCACATTCCAGTACATGTGTTTTAAATTACTCCAAAACTAGAGCAAGAAAATTACAGGAAAGAAAGATGGAAGCAAAAGCTGCTTGTATTTGAAATAAGGGTAATTGTACAGGAGTAGTGATGGTGATGTTACAAGGGAAGAATGCAGAGCACTAAATATATACTAGTTTTTGTGCCCGCGCATTGCTGCGGGGAACAATTAAGTGTTGAACAATACTGAGTATTCTTCATGAAGTGTATTGTTGTCAAATGACTGGATATGACCTATGACAAAAGCTATAGACATGATGTATTAATATCAATGAGGTTGGTTAAAACATAAATTGATTCAAAATAGTAAAATACTTTTGTACAGTAAATTACAATGTGGTGAATAAAGATATTCTGATATTCATCTTGTCCCACCTTCGCAGATTAGGACTTTAGGAGTGCACAATGTAGTATATTGACCTAGAAAGAACCTTTTGCTTAAGCCCAAGAAACCATATGCTGATCTTCACTTGCTCTATCTTTGTTGTATCACTTGATGAATTTGGATCTCTATGCCCATTCCTGTTAATCTGCAGAAGTTCATACAAAATTTAATACATTTGTAATAAGAATTCACAATAATCTGAAGCCTACATTTCTACAGAATATATATACCTTATGCATTTGCAACCAAATGAACTTGTAACTTCCAACTGGTTCATTTGAAATTATGTCATATCTTTGCTCATCTTTGCACCAAAGTTTTTGTGGCGAGTGCTATAAACTTAATCTTTTTGTATAAGGTGAACCTTTTGTTTCACCCAAATTACTTCCAACCAAACCTAATGGAAAGACTTGGTCAGATGGGGTTAGATATTACAATCTTCAGCTTAAGCCATCTACCTGCTTCAGTTTGGCAATGATCGATCAGGTGACCTTGAATCTCCATGGACGCCTGTAAAAGATTGATCGTGGTAAATAACAAGATCATTTACATTCAAAATAGCCAAATAGAATATAGATATACTCACTGAGGTTATTCTCATTAATCAAAATATCAATACAAAAAGACAAATCAGTTTTAAACTTTTAATGCTTACAAAGAAAATATTCAATGCTCTGTATTTCATGTTGTCCTGTCAACCTCCTCTAATTTCCTTCTCCATAGGCACTGCTATGCTCTTTGTGGTGTAGACAGATTCAAAATTTCCATCTTAATAACTACGAAGCTTCCTTCTCCTCTCATGCTCTTTGAACTGTAAAAACAATTATTATTAGATATTAGGATATTGTCAATACTTTCATTACATGGATGTAAGAAAAAAGATATATCCTTCAATTGCGGTATCAAATGTATGGTTTCAAGTAGAGAGCCCTACAGATAAAAATGTGAAGAGCTTTAAACTTGAAAACCCCACATTTAGTTTGAATCCAATACATAAGTATTGGATTCCATACATAAGTAATTATTCCATACCAAATGCTGCATATACATAAATTTAACAAATACCTTGCTGAGTAAACATGGCAAAGCATTCCAGTGATAGTTTGCGGACTTTACATATGTTGCTACAGCTTTGTTCCTGAAATAGAGGAATACACATACATACACACAGATTACTTAATGTGTCATATAAACCAGTGTATGCATCATGTAATAACATCCAAGAAAAAACGGAACCAAAATAGTATTTTAGTCATGCAAATCCTCTAAGAGACCAATTACAGTTTGAATTTAAAATATACATATATATCTTCTTCTTTTTAAGTGTCAACTCCAAACATGGAAACTCTATTTGCAATACAAGTGAGAGATTTAAAGTGCAACAAACACAGATTACTTAATGTGTCATATAAACCAGTGTATGTATCATGTAATAACATCCAAGAAAAAGCGGAACCTGAAATAGTATTTTAGTCATGCAAATCCTCTAAGAGACCAATGACAGTTCGAATTTAAAATATACATATATATCTTCTTCTTTTTAAATGTCAACTCTAAACATGCATGGAAACTCTTTTTGCAATATAAGTGAGAGATTTAAAGTGCGACAAAGAGGAAGTTGAAAAGAAACAGTCTAATGATGCTGCTCTTTTATCACCTCTTCAGTCTCCAATTTCATATATGGGAAAAGAAGTCGATTAAGAATGAGCAACAAAACACAATTTAACTTGGAGCAAATCCCTGATATTGAAAATTATTATGAAATTAAAGTGATAAACAGCTGAGATAAATAACAACACTAAGTTAGTAAACCTGATGAGTATTAATCCCAACTAAATTACTTTATTCTACTTTCTTTTACAATGATTCAATGCATCACACATCCTTCTCTTTGTTCAGGGTTTATGAAAATAGAGCACTAATGAAATTTCAATGGAGTTGTTTCAGGACTCATGAATACTTAGTGCATGTATCACTTATTCAGATGCTTTGGCAATGGCAAGAAAAAATGAGGATGATTAAAATTAATGTTATCTTATCTTGACTATAATTTAATGATATATCTGGTATCCACTTTAGCATTTTCACCAAAGCCAGCTAAATCTTCTTCGAAGTTTACATATTGAAGGAAAATAATTAAATGATTTCTGTTAAACTCTTGTATAATATCTAAGGTCCATATTTTGTCAATCAATCTGTCATCCATCAACCTTACCTATGCTCATTTGAATCTATCTAAGTCCATTTGGAACAATTCTCTTTCTTCTTCCGTTTCCAGAATCATGAATGCCTGCATCATCAAAATGTTAAATTAGCTTCCATCTTCGCAAATGAAACTCAAACAAATCATGAAATCAATACACCAATCCCAAACTAAGATCAATAAATGAACTGAGATTAATACACCGATTACAACCAATCCCAAACTACCACAAAATACCAATAAAAAGAAAGAAATTTAAAAGCATCCTTCACCAAACCAAAAAGAGAAGAACATAACCTGATTAACAAAATCACAACAACCTTAACCACAACCTACAAAACAGGAAGATATCCATAACATCGAACCAATTGGCATCAGAAATAAAAAGCAAAAGGAGAAGGCCTAAAAACAAATAAAACTACAGAATTTGAACACATAAGATAAACTCCAACGGTAGTATGTGAAGCGTGTAAAAATATATAAATTTTGAAAAAACCTGACATATAACCATCAACTATAAAAATTAATAAATAAAGAAAAGTAGAAATTGAAGGAAAATCCAACAGACTATGTAAGGTCCAGCTTACTTATTTCTTCTTTGAACACACTCCTAAGGGCATGACCGAATGTGAAACGACATTACACCAACTGGCTAAAAAGCAAAAGATGTACACAAATTCACCTTTTCCTGAATGCTTAGAATAATGATAAAAAGTAGCAAATTTGATATAATTCCTATCTGAATCTTGCTAAATCAGAGGTTATACACTGATTTAGCGGTATCCAGAATGGTGCCTAAAAATTCACTGATCTGTGATAAACATGTAAAATTCCAAATTGAAACTTCAGAACTACTCAAGTCACACATCTATCTAATACCATGTTTACTGACATTTTTTTATTTATATGTTAAAAAAGGTACTCTCCAGCACCAACATTTCAATTTTGTTTTTCTATTAAAATTTTCTATATGCACCATCTTAAATGTAATTTTTTTTTTTCTGACTGTTACACCATCTTCAAAGTTATATAAGAGCATACTTACAGTGAAACTATGCAGTGAGCTTCAATGCGACTTTTAGCAAAAGAAAGAATTGATGATCCAATCACACATGAATACAACTGTTTTAAGTTATTTACTTTTTGCCTTATCATGATCATAAAAGTTAAAACAGTTTGCTTATGAAAGATGATGATTAGATGTAACAATAGAAGTTCACTTGATCAGTTCCTTTTCAACTTTAGTTTTCTCAAACAATATTCATTTCAAATATGAAGGAAGATGACAATTGAAATATAATCATCAATTATGTTAATGATGATGAAATAAGCACAATAAGGAAGAAAATATAGTTTTATAACTACCTTTCAAGAGATTGAGAGGGTAAGAAGTACAGGTGAGGAGCCAGACAGGCCCTTTTTTGTAGCTCTTAGAGGCACTGCTGCAACATACACGTAATAATGAAAGTCAGGTTTGTGTCCTGTGATGCCTGAAATTAAGAACATAAGGCTGTTAGTTTGAGGCAAGTAATTGTTAACTACCATTTCTATTGTGACATAGAGTTGTTGAACTCTCTAAGTCTACCATTAGCAAACATTTTTAATCTTTGATCAGATGTTGGCTCGTTCTCTGCTTGCCAGTTCCAGACCTGAAATTATTTGTAGGATCCATGAGTTATTTGAAAAGTGCAAATCAATTTGTGGATGCAAATTGATTGTGTGTTGCGCAAATGTAACCAATGTTGAGTAAATGAAACAAAGTGAACAACTTAGTGATGAAACTTAGCAGGAAATAAGTAAAGGTAAATCGCAATAGCAAATTGACAAAGTGATTGATTCCCAAATGTGAAGGAGAGGAAACAGAAAAATAATGGGATTGATTTAAACTAAAATTTACATATAATACAAAACAATGATGAAATTTACATATAAATCATGTTAAGCAGAAAGTTATGAAGGACATTTATAAACTCATGTTATGTGCACATGCCGAAGTTTATAATGTCAGGTTTTAACATATCGATCTTTTTTTAAGTAGCATCTTGACATTTTTGTATTCAGACAATAGATCTGGTGTTCTTATGTTTAAAGAAAAGCACAGTCAAGTACATCAAAATGAAAATAGTTTCAAATGTTGGGAAAAGTTTCTGTTACAGCTTTGTACAATATTTTATCAACTACATTCATTTCATGAAACATCTGATGTTTATGGTTTATTCATATCAACTTCATTTCGAATGATCGAAGACCAACCAATAAATTTAAGCACTCGAAACTAAAAAAAAAAAAAGAAAAGGAAGAATGTTTCATAAGCATTTTAACAAACACGTTGTGAGCAACAACATTCTATGCATCTATTGATCCATAGATGATGATAGAAAGTCATGCAAACCTGAGACAATCGAAAACCTGATTAACACCTCCAAAGAGCTTAAACAGAGAAACCGAGTTCTGCCAGCCTTAACCCAAACCTGCAAATAAGAAGAAGACAAAAAATTTCAGAAGATTGAATTCAAAATCCAACTAAGCAACAGTGTTGCGGTCATTTATATCTTATTAGACTGATAATAATAAACTAAACATTCAAAAGTTAGCAACCGAAGAAATCGGTCTGAGAAAGAAGGGAAGAACCTATTACTGTTGTTGTGCAGACTGGGAAATCTATCTATGTACTGTGAAAACTTACCAAAAGTTTTTTATTTTTTATTTTTATGATATCAGTGACCTTTCTGGAACGAAGGGAGAAACTTGGTTTATAAATGGCTCAGAGTTTCAGATATTCAGTTCAATCGAAAAAGAGAGAGAAAAGAAGAAGAGAATGAGACGAAGAACAGTAACCAGATCAGAAGCTTACCTGGAGCTCAATCCCTGAAATTTGATCAAATGGATGAGACCGATCAGTCCAATCGAAAAAGAGAGAGCAAAGAAGAAGAGAAAGAGACGAAGAACAGAGAGCACCGAGAGAGAGAGAGAAAAGAGGGTTGTGTGAGGAGCGTCTCAAATAGCTATATATGTCGGTAAAATCATCGATGTCGATTCTTCTGGAGGTGTGCGAGAGAGAGAAAGGGGAAAACAAAAGGGAGAGAGAGAGAACTGATCGATGAAGAAGAAGAAGCAGAAGAAGAGGATCGCTCGAGAAATCCAGGTCCAACGGCGAGATGCAGGCCCAAGCTTGACGTTGTTAAATAGAGAGAACTGATCGATGAAGAAGAAGACGAAGAGGATCGCTCCAGAAATCCAGGTCTAAGGGCGAGATGCAGGCCCAAGCCCGACGTTCTTAAAAACAGTAAGCGGGACGAGGCGGCATAATACTTAATTAAATAAGAGAAGAATAAAGGAGAGTAGAGTTACAATCGCAAAATATCTAATCTTGACAGCTGTTATGCACCACGTGTAAGGCTGTGATCATTTCTTCTTGTCCAAGAGAATGCTCATGTTGTTGGATGATAAGAGATGACAACAGCACCGGTAAGAGACTCACGTGACTTTTGGCTAAGATCAAACTCATGAGTTTTTACCAAGACAACTTTCACCATTTTTGCCTAGCTCACTGAGCTCTATTATCTTAACACAAATGGCCTCCCTGTTGGAGGCATTGTTAGACTTGTGTTTGAGATGTCGAGGACGGAAACATTAACAAGACTCGGGGGGACGGCACCAGTGAGGAACCTGTTACTATTGAGACGCAGAATCCGATCGAAGTGATTTCAAATTCTCCAATGAAGAAGGTAAGAACCCCAAGAGGATGTTTTCAGACAAGCCCAAGCCTATGAGGTTCGTCAGCTTACCAAGCTCTTCTGGAATAACTCCTTCAATGTTGTTTCTATACATCACTAGAAATTGAAGTGAGTTAGGTTTTCAAGTTCGGGTACCAGTTTGCCAAGGTTTGTAAGAACCTAATTGGACATATCATCTAATAATAAAGTTTACACAATATCTATGTGATATCTTGTAAATGAAACAAATGACCATATATGCAGTAAATCGGTAACTATGATATTGTGATTAATATTATAGATTATGAGCCTAACTAAAGATATTATACATGTCTTAAAAGGTATGGAATCAAGTGACTTAACTACTAAGGAGGTGCATACGGTAAGTGACATATTCTCTTTGATGGGTGGATTCTATCACCTAGCACCTATATAAGTCAAGGTCCATGTTCTCCCAAGATCTACATGTTCGTAAAGTAATCTCGCCCCATTGAGAGATAGAACAAACTATAGTTGGAGAGAACAGAAGACTTTGTCTTTCCCAATCCTTGCAAGACGACGATGGACGCCATAAGTATATACTCTTATTCTTCAAACATATATATATTTTGTATCTCTATCACTATGCAAATTATAACGTGTTCATATATCATGTTGTTATGATTTTACATGTGGTATTAGAGCCACACTGCATATATAGAGATCAATAAAAAATTTACGGATGTTTTCTCCCACTTGATCCACTTTGAGTAAATAAAGAGTAAAATAGATTAAATAAATTTTTGGGGCCTGTGCTTTGTAATTAAGACAAAGATGATTAAACCCTTTTGGGGTGTTTTTCCGCTGTGCTTTCGACAAACTCAGTTTTGGGGTTTTTCTCTTTTCTTTTTACTCAAAATCAAGCAATCGTTTTTCATGCTTTATCATCTTGAAACCCACATCATGTCCCTCTTATTCTTCCACATCAATGGGCTTTCTCATCTACTCCTTCGTCATGAATTTTTGAAGGTTAGCATTTGATTTATGTTGTCTTGATTGTGTGGTTGGATATAATCATAATGGTATGTATATTACTTTACCTTGCAGGGACAAAAGCTCAGGTATTTGTATTAGTTTAGCAATTTTTGCTAAACTAGTTGAATTATGCAGAATTGTCTTTACTAATGATGTTTGAGCTAAATGTTATTGCAGCTATATATGCTTGTCTTTTGCAATATATGTTTTGTTTGATGTCTGCTAAAGAAATCGAAAACTTCACACATAACTATTCACTTCATAAGACTCAAATAAAACTTTGGTCTAGTTCTATGATACCTCATAATGATTTTATCTTGCCATACAGGTGTTAAAATTGTTCAGGTTTCTTGGTTCATGGTTATAATGTTAGACCAAAATTGTGATTTTAGATTATGATATATGTACATTCTCTTGCCATACAGGTGTTAATTATGTATATCGTAGTCTAAAGTTAGCTCATCAAAGGAATTTAGAACACTTAAAGGAATCTTATCATCTTGCTCACATGCGTTGATAAAATTTAAAGCTCTGTGCTCTATAAAGCTTGTGGTGTGATAAAGAACTCAAGGCACTATTAAATTTCTTGCACACATGTGTTATTTAGTAGTACAACTAAAGATTGAGGTTATTTTGAACAATTTTGTGTTTTCTCTGGATTGTTTTATTGTTCATTGTATGACATGTTTAGGATAATTTACTTAAGGCCTATTACATGTTTTACTTTACAGTTTCTTCTCCGCTTATGACACCAATAGAAATTTTGAGTGCAACCAACTTTAAGGGGTGGAAGAATGACATAATGATAAACCTGGGTATCATGGACCTCGATTTAGCCTTAAGGGAGGATCAGCTTGTGATCACTCCAACTAGTACCAATGCTCAGAAGCTGAAAGCTGAGAAATGGGAGAGGTCAAACAGGGTGGCGGTGTTTTTTATGCAGAAATACATGAGTGAGATTGTCCGAGGTAGCATTGCAGAAACTAATGATGCCAGGGCTTATCTAGCAGCAATAGCATAGAAGTTTCAGGCGTCTCCTAAGGCAGAAGCAACAAACTTGATGGGGGCGCTGTATAAGGCACAATTTGATGGAGAATGAAGTGTTAGGGCACATATAATGAAGCTGATTGATATAGGGAAGAAAATTTCTGCCCTAGAGATTCCTATCCCTGATCCTTTTCTTATCAATTCTGCTCTTGAATCCTTTCTAGAGGCATATAGTCAGTTAAAGGTCAGCTACAATACCCAGAAAGATAAATGGACTGTGGATGAGCTTATTGCGCACTGTGTGCAAGAAGAAGCTAGGCTGAAAACGGAGAAGGAGAAATCTGTCTCTGTCCATTTAGTTACTCAAGGGAAAGCTGCTGGATTCCACAAACGTCCATCTCATCATGCCAAAAGTGCTCCTCCAAAGCAAAACTTCTCTTCATCCAAAGGATCTCAGAACCTTAAGCCAAACAAACAACTGTTTTCAAATGTTATTTCTGCAAAAACTCTGGCCACATGAAGAGGAATTGCACAAAATATAAGTCGTGGCTAGATAAGAAGGGTACGTATTCTGTTTACTCCATCTCAGGTCTTTGTCTAGGTTCACCTCATATTTTTACAATAATTGAGTCAAATCTGATTTATGTTCCTTCAAATTCCTGGTGGTATGTGACACCAATGATGACTCTGGACTTTCTGCATTCCTTGAGGGAGGTGAACTGTTCTAATTAAGAAGCATTAAGAAGCATTTAACTTTGATGTTTGAGTTCCTAGACCTTTGAGTTAAGATGCTTTGAATAAGTTGTATTTATTTCTTTAGTTATTTAGTCTTTTAGTTTTCCCAGCCTTTCATATAAAAGGAGGGTTAAGTTTCTGTTGTAGGGGGTGAAGTTTTTATCAGAAATATAACCTAAGTTGGAGAAGAAGTTCTTCCCAATTTTCTATCAAACTCTTATCTCTAGGTGGACTCCTAAGAGTGGCGAGTTTTGTTCTTATCTCCTTAGTGGATTCTAAGGAGTGGCGAGCGTGTTTTATCAATTTGTTTTATCTACCCTTTTCCCCTTAGTAAATCCCGATATCAGTTCTGGTATCAGAGCACCGGATGGCTAGGCGTCGTGGTGCAGGACGTGGCCACGGTGGTTGCCGTGCACAGAATGATGATCTTGGCGTGACTTTGAGATTGAAGAACTCAAGCGTCAAGTGCAGGAACTGCAGGAGCAACTGGATCAACGTAATCTTCGTGGATCAGAAGATGAAAGGTCTAGTGGAAGTTCAAAAGGAGAAAATCCTTTCCACCAAGATCCAAGTCAGAGTTCCGGCAGTGAAGATGCTGCCCCTCGTCATCCTCGAAGAATTCAGAATCGCCGACCTAATTTTGACATCAAGGTTGACATTCCAGATTTCGAGGGTCGTTCACAACTTGATGAATTCATTGATTGGCTCCACACTGTAGAAAGAATTTTTGATCTGAAGGATGTTGCAGAGCACCGCAGAGTGAAAATTGCTGCTGTGAAATTGAGAAAACGAGCCTCCTCATGGTGGGAGAAACTCTTGAGGCAGAGAGAAAGAGAAGGAAGAGGCAAGATTGTGACTTGGGAGAAGATGAAGAGGGAGTTGAAGAGAAAGTATTTGCCAGAAGACTATCGACAAGATAACTTCCTCAAACTGCACAATTTCAAGCAAAGGGAGATGCCAGTAGAAGATTTTACAGGAGAATCTGAAGATCTCATGATTAAATGTGATCTGGCAGAACCTGAAGAACAAACTATAGCACGGTACCTTGCAGGTCTGAGACCCGAGATTGGTAATGTGGTTCAATTACAGCAATATTGGACTTTCAATGATGTTTGTAAGTTGGCACTTAAGGTGGAAAAACAACAGAAGGGAGCACGAGGAGGAAGCTTTCGGTACTCTGGACATGATGCCTCAACCAACAAAGGAAGTGAGTCTTATTCCAAGGAGTCCAAGGTGTCACCCACTGTCAAGCCTTCAACTAAGGCCCCTTCCAAAAATGAAAGTGGATCTAGCCAGAAGCAGCAACCTAGTTCTTCAAGTATTAGCTCACGACGGTGTTTCAAATGCCAAGGTTTAGGACATATTGCCTCAGAATGTCCTAACCGCAGGATTGTGTCTCTTGTGGAAGAAATTGAGCAGGAGTCTGAAGAAGAAGGATTCACCGGAGACGGAGAACCTATTTTTGATGAAGAAGTTACATATGGGGATCAAGGTGAAAGCTTGGTGGTACGTCGTAGCTTAAATACTTCTCTTGCAAAAGAAGAAGACTCGCAGCGAAACAATGTTTTTCATACAAGATGCACTGCTCGTGGGAAAACCTGTGAAGTTATTATAGATGGAGGAAGCTGCGAAAACGTGGTTGCTGCCACCATGGTAGAGAAGTTGAATCTAAGCACTGAGAAACACCCGCGGCCTTACAAGCTTTCCTGGTTGCGAAAGGGTAATGAGGTACGAGTTGATCAAAAGTGTTTAGTCCAATTTTCAATTGGTCCAATTTATAAAGATGAGGTTTGGTGTGATGTTGTGCCCATGGATGCTTGTCATTTGTTACTTGGGAGACCATGGCAGTATGACAGGAGAGCTGTACATGATGGGTACAAAAATACTTACACTTTTCAGAAAGATGGTGCAAGGATTACTCTTGGTCCTGCAAAAGAAACTGAGGTTTCAAGGAGGTCCATGCATGACAAGCAAGTTGAAGCTGATCAAAAGGAGAGAAGTAAAAATTTGCTGTCAAGAGCAGAATTTTTTGAAGAGCTGCAGGGAGAGAGTGCAGTTTTTATGCTGGTGATCGTAGAAGCTTCCCGTGACTCCACATCACCCTCACCGCTGCTACAGAGGATGTTTGAAGAGTTCAGAGATGTAGTCACAGAAGAGATCCCTGCAGGACTTCCTCCAATGAGGGGTATCCAACATCATATTGATTTTGTTCCTGGAGCTGTCATTCCTAACAAAGCTGCATATAGGATGAACCCTAAAGAATTTGAAGAGTTGCAACGGCAGGTGGATGAGCTAATGTCTAAAGGCTTAATAAGAGAAAGCATGAGTCCGTGTGCCGTACCAGCTTTGCTTGTTCCTAAGAAAGACGGGTCATGGCGGATGTGTGTGGATAGCCGGGCAGTTAACAAGATTACAATCAAATACCGATTCCCAATTCCTCGGCTTGATGATCTTCTTGACCAGCTGCATGGTGCAACTATCTTCTCCAAAATTGATCTGTGAAGTGGTTATCATCAGATTCGCATGAGGCCAGGAGATGAATGGAAGACTGCTTTCAAGACACGAGATGGTTTGTATGAATGGATGGTAATGCCCTTCGGATTGTCTAATGCCCCAAGCACGTTCATGAGGCTCATGAATCACATCTTTAAGTCTTGTATTGGTCGATATGTGGTTGTCTACTTTGATGATATTCTCATCTACAGCAAAGACCAGACTTCTCATCTTGAGCAGTTACGTCAAGTGTTGCAGACACTGCAGGAACAGAAGTTGTTTGTGAACCTAAAGAAGTGTGAGTTTCTAGCCTCCCAATTAACCTTTTTGGGATATGTTATTTCTTCTGAAGGTATTGCAATGGATCCAACCAAGGTTGAAGCAATTGTCAATTGGCCTATTCCCGCAACACTTCATGACATCAGAAGCTTTCATGGCTTGGCGTCATTTTACCGGAGATTCATAAGAGGGTTCAGCACCATCATTGCCCCAATCACAGAATGTTTGAAAGGAGGAAAATTTCAGTGGAATGCAAAAGCTCAACAGAGTTTTGAGTTGATTAAGAAAAAGATGACAGAGGCCCCAATCTTTGTGCTTCCAGATTTCAACAAAGTGTTTGAAGTGGACTGTGATGCTTCCAATGTAGGCATTGGCGCTGTACTCAGTCAAGAGGGTAAGCCAGTTGCCTTTTTCAATGAAAAACTGAATCTTTCCCGCACCAGGTACTCCACTTATGATAAAGAATTTTATGCAATTGTGCGAGCTTTAAATCACTGGAGGCATTATCTTATTTGCAAGGAGTTTATTCTTTTTACTGATCATGAGGCTTTGAGGTTTATTAATGGGCAACACAAGTTGAATAACAGACATGCTAAGTGGGTGGAATTTTTGCAAGCCTACACTTTTCATATTAAGCATAAGTCTGGGAAGATGAATCAAGTAGCAGATGCTTTAAGCAGGAGACATTCCTTTCTGAGTACCATGCAAGTTAAAGTTACAGGGTTTGAAATTCTCAAGGAGCAATACCCAGAAGATCCATTCTTCAAGAAAATTTGGGATGAATGTGCTAAAGGTCATGTTGGCTCTTATCTACTGCAGGAAGGCTATCTTTTCAAAGGAAATAGACTGTGCATTCCTGAGGGGTCACTGCGGGAGAACATACTTGTTGAAATACATGCAGGAGGTTTAGCTGGGCACTTTGGTAGAGATAAAACTCTTTCCTTGGTTAAAAAATTTTCTATTAGCCTCACTTGGAGCGAGATGTCACACGACATGTAGAAAGATGCAGGACTTGTCATTTGGCCAAGACCCACGGTCAGAATACAGGTCTGTACACTCCTCTACCAGTTCCCACAACTCCCTGGGAAGATGTTAGCCTTGATTTTGTGACTGGTCTGCCCCGGACCCAGAGGAATAAAGATTCAATCATGGTGGTGGTTGATAGATTCTCAAAGATGTCTCATTTCATACCTTGCAACAAAACAAATGATGCCTCTCACATTGCTGATTTGTACTTCAAGGAAGTTGTTAAACTTCATGGCATTCCAAAAACCATTACTTCTGATCGAGATTCAAAGTTTGTTGGGCATTTTTGGCGTACTTTATGGAGAAAGTTGGGAACCAAGCTGCAGTTCAGTTCCTCTCATCACCCTCAGACTGACGGACAAACTGAAGTTGTCAACCGCAGCCTTGGAAACTTGCTGAGAAGTTTGGTGGGAAAGAACCTGCGTCAGTGGGATATGATATTGGCACAAGCTGAATTTGCTTACAATAGGTCTCCTAGCCAAACAACCGGCGCCAGCCCTTT
This sequence comes from Fragaria nilgerrensis, assembly GCA_010134655.1. Lineage (NCBI taxonomy): Eukaryota > Viridiplantae > Streptophyta > Magnoliopsida > Rosales > Rosaceae > Fragaria > Fragaria nilgerrensis. The sequence continues at coordinate 25,277,561 of CM020980.1, forward strand.
CTTTGTTGTTTATGGCAGGAATCCTATCAGCCCTTTGGACTTAGTTCCTCGTCCAACAACAATTCAGTTCAGTGGTGATGCTGCAAACCAGGCCAAGTACATCAAGCAGTTGCATGAACAAGTGAGAAGCAACATACTCAAGAAGAATGCTCGGTATCAAGCTCAAGCAAACAAATACCGGAAGCCAGCTATTTTCAAAGAAGGGGACTTGGTGTGGATTCACCTTCGCAAGAAAGGTTTCCTAGAGGACGATATGGTAAGCTGAAGCCTAGAGCTGATGGTCCTTTTAAAGTCATCCAACGCATCAATGACAATGCTTACAAGATTGAACTCTCTGGAAACTATGGAGTCCAAGCAACTTTCAATGTGGCGGATCTTTCGCCATATTGTGAGGATGATTATGAAGAGAACTCTGTGACGAGTTCACGCGAAGCGGAAGAGAATGACACCAACGATGACTCTGGACTTTCTGCATTCCTTGAGGGAGGTGAACTGTTCTAATTAAGAAGCATTAAGAAGCATTTAACTTTGATGTTTGAGTTCTTAGACCTTTGAGTTAAGATGCTTTGAATAAGTTGTATTTATTTCTTCAGTTATTTAGTCTTTTAGTTTTCCCAGCCTTTCATATAAAAGGAGGGTTAAGTTTCTGTTGTAGGGGGTGAAGTTTTTATCAGAAATATAACCTAAGTTGGAGAAGAAGTTCTTCCCAATTTTCTATCAAACTCTTATCTCTAGGTGGACTCCTAAGAGTGGTGAGTTTTGTTCTTATCTCCTTAGTGGATTCTAAGGAGTGGCGAGCGTGTTTTATCAATTTGTTTTATCTACCCTTTTCCCCTTAGTAAATCCCGGTATCAGTATGACACCGGTTCTCCTATTCACATCTCTAATTCCTTGCAGGGCTTCGTAAGCCGGAGAACTCCAAGTAGAGATGAAGTCAAAGTTTTCGTAGGAAATGGAGTCAAAGTTGTTGTTGAAGCCATAGGAATCGTTCACCTTAAGTTAGAATTTGGTTTTGTTTTGATTTTAAAGGATGTTTTGTTTATTCCTTCAATGAGAAGGAATTTGCTTTCCCCTGTCAGACTTGTTAAGGATGGTTTTCGTTTTACTATCTCTGAAGAAATAAAGTTTTTCCTTGATTCAAATTGTGTTGGCAGTGCCTATCTTCAGAATGACATGTGGCGTATAAGATGTTCTTATTCTATTGATACTTATCTTGTAGAGCATTCTATAGGATCCAAAAGAGTCCAACTTAATGAAAATTCCTCTTTCCTATGGCACAAGCGCCTAGGACACATATCCAAAAGACGTCTTCAACAGCTCGTTAAGTCTGAGATACTTCCAGACTTAGATTTCTCTGATTTGGCAATTTGTATTGATTGCATAAAGGGTAAAATGACAAATTCCAGAAAGTTAGGTTCTACACGTAGTTCCAAACTTCTAGAGCTTATCCATACAGATATTTGTGGTCCGTTCAATGTAAATACCATCTATGGAAAAAAGTATTATATAACCTTCATCGATGTTTTTTTGCGGTATTGTCATCTTTACCTTCTTTCTGAAAATCTTAGAGTCTTGAAGCCTTTAAAATTTACAAAATTGAAGTTGAAAAACGGTTAGAGAAATCCATTAAGGTGGTTCGATCCGACAGAGGAGGAGAGTACTATGGCAAGTATGATGAGACTGGACAACATAAGGGTCTGTTTGCAAAATTTTTGGAGGAATGTGGAATCATTGCACAATACACAACACCGGGTACACCAGAACAGAATGGGGTTGCTAAACGTAGAAACCGTACATTGTTGAATATGGTTCGAAGCATGATTTGCAAGAGCGACTTGCCTATTTTCTTGTGGGGTGAAGCACTTAAGACTGCGAATTATATCTCCAATCGTGTTTCAAGTAAGGCTGTTGACAGAACACCTTTAGAAATCTGGAATAGTCGAAAACCAAGCCTTATGCATTTTCGTACCTGGGGATGTCCTGCAGAGGCCTGTCCTTACAATCCAGATGAAAAGAAGCTAGATTCCAGAACTATTACTTGCCATTTTATTGGCTATCCTGATAAGTCCAAAGGTTATAAGTTTTATTGTCCTAGTCACTCTACTAGGATAATTGAAACTAACAAAGCCAAGTTTCTGGAAGATAACATGCCATCTTCTATTCAAGACCTTGTTTTGGAGGAAGAGGGTGAAGAAGATGTTCAAAATCCATCAGAAAATAGTACTTCAGCCGTTTCTGCTATAGTATACCCTCAGGTGCCTCAAGAACCCCATGTCCTTGAGGACCAGATTGTTGATAATCCCATTAATTTCGAACAGCAAGATCTTCCTCCAAATGAAGCAGCCATAGTACAACCCGAAGCTGCTCTAGAAGCTATCCCATTGAGAAGGTCTGAAAGAGTTCGCAGGTCTGCAATCTCTGATGATTATGTGTTGTTTATTCAAGAAGTAGAACTTGAAAACTTTTGTACATATCTTCAAGAAGTTGATTTTGATATTGGCAAAGACAATGATCCAATAACCTACAACCAAGCCATTAATAGTTCCCAATCAACCTTATGGACAGAAGCGATGCATGCAGAGTTAGAGTCCATGAAAGACAATGAAGTGTGGGAACTAGTTGAACCAAACTCAGATGTCAAGCCAATTGGGTGCAAGTGGGTGTTTAAAACAAAGAAAAACGCAGATGGGAGGATAGAAAGATACAAGGCTAGGTTGGTGGCGAAAGGTTTTACTCAAAGAGAGGGAATATACTACCATGAAATGTTTTCACCGGTTTCAACCAAAGATGTCTTTCGGATGATCATGGCATTAGTAGCTCATTATGACATGGAGCGACACCAGATGGATGTCAAAACAGCATTCCTTAACGGAGAGTTGGAAGAAGAAATCAATATGAAGCAGCCCCAAGGTTTTGAGGAACAAGGGAGTGAGCACATGGTGTGTAGGCTCAAGAAGTCTATTTACGGCTTGAAGCAAGCTTCAAGGCAATGGTACTTGAAGTTTGATTCAGTTGTGACTGAAAATGGTTTTGTGGAGAATCCCTTAGATGAATGCATTTATTTTAAGGTATGTGGGAGCAGGTTCATTGTATTGGTTTTGTATGTAGACGACATTATGTTGGCTAGTACAGATATGAAATTGCTTTTAGAGACCAAATCCTTTCTATCTCAGTCTTTTGAGATGAAGGATCTAGGGGAAGCATCTTTTGTGTTGGGCATCAAGATCACAAGAGATAGAAAATGGGGGCTGTTGGGAATTTCTCAGGAGAGTTACATAGACAAAGTGCTGAGGCGTTTTTCTATGGAAAACTGTTCTGGTGGAGACTTGCCTATGAGCAAAGGTGACAAGTTCAATAAATCACAGTGTCCTAAGAATGATTTTGAGAAGAATGCCATGAAGAACAAACCGTACGCTTCACTTGTAGGAAGTTTGATGTATGCTCAGGTTTGTACTAGCCCAGATATAGCTTTTGCTGTTAGTATGCTTGGTAGATATCAAGTCAATCCAGGAGAGGTTCATTGGACAGCGGGCAAGAAAGTGTTGAGATACCTGAAGAAAACAACGGACTACAAGTTAGTGTACAGGAAAAGTGAATCATTAGATGTTGTTGGGTATTCTGATTCAGATCATGCAGGTGACAAGGATGACTTAAAGTCTACTTCTGGTTTTGTTTTTCTAATGGCTGGTGGGGCAATATCATGGAGTAGTTCAAAGCAAACAGAGGCTACCTTGTCAACCATGCAATCTGAGTTCATTGCACTAAGTTATGCCACTACTCATGCTGTTTGGTTAAGAGATCTCATTCGTTGCACTCAGGTTGTTCCTAGCGTAGAAAGACCAATGCCTATTTTCTGTGATAACTCTGCTTCAGTTTTCTTTGCTAAGAATAACAAGAGGTCTTCCAGCTCAAAGCAAATAGAGTTGAAATTTCTTCATGTAAGAAAGAAAACCGAAGAGCAAAAGGTAGTTATTGAAGACATTAGGACAACAGAAATGATTGCTGATCCCTTCACCAAACCAGTACCTGTTAAAGTTTTTAATAAGCATGTTACGGACATGGGATTGGCTGATAGTTTTGATTCCATAGCTTAGTGGGAGCATATTGATGTACAACTTTTTCCTGTTTGTTTCTTTTGTCTACAGATTCTAGTTTATTTTGTGTCACATCTCAATCCGTAAAATTTTATCTTATTTACTAGCTTGATTATAATAAGAATTTTACCGTCTCCGACATTGAGATATAGTTTAATTGGTCCCTAGAGGGGTTTTGAGGGATGATTATTTCAGAGAGTTATTCGTAGGAAAAAAAAATGTAACGACGGTAAAAATGGTAAATTTTAGCTAGTAAAAGGTAATTTTTATTAGGGTATTATTTTTTGGGGGTGTTAAATTTTGGAATTGGGATGTATATAGAAGAGTTGGGCCGGATGGGTGAGGCCCAAAACTTTTTTCTCTCTCTCTCTTCTCTTTCTCTCTCTCTCCTAATTTCCCTCTCGAGCAGCCGACTCACCGGACTTCCAGTAGCCCGTCCGTCGCCGTCTGGCCACCGTTCGCCGCCAAACTGGTCCCAAAAGGTCGGCCATCAACCCAGCTTCCATTCTAGACCGGTGACAGCCGCCCTAGCTCCGCCGTGAAGGAGCACTCTCCCCCGAAAGGCACGACTGCCGTGTTGCCTCCGTCGCCGGAACTCCCTCCTCCGGCCACCAATCCGGACAAGCTTAGTACGGTTTTGTAGCTCTCCTCCATGCAACAACCCCTCCAAAAGGCTCACTCCCTCTTGAGCTCGGTAAGGAGAAATTCGAAGTTGAAATTCTAGGGTTTTTATGATGTTTTCGTTCGATTGACCTAGTTAGGCTTGGAATTGATGATTATGCTAGTTAGGAAAGTTGTTTGGGATGTTGAGAGGAAGATGCTGTTAAAATTTCATAGGATTTGGAGCTCGCCGGAATCGGCCTCCGGCCGCCGCCGCCATTTTGGGGTTTTGTATGATTTTAAATGTGTAATAATGAGAGAAATTTAATGGAGTGAATTGTGGAATTTTCAGATGAGTTTTGAATAGGTTTGTGAATTTCCGAAGTTTAGTATTTTGGCGGTTAAATAATGTCAAATCCGGCCGTAGGATTTAAGTCAATTTCTGAGAAAAGTTGTATTTACGGCTGCCGAGTATGGTATTAAAGTTTGGGTCATTCCGATTTAAGAATATTGAAGTTAGGCAATAATGAGCGTGGTCATGGCTCTCGGTTAATTTTGCCTATTTTGTATAAATATTGGATTTTAGTGGGAAATTAATTATATATTTGGAACAAGACGTGAGGAGGCCCGAGCAGAAGAAGCCTCGGAGCGTCATCAAGCTTAGGCCAAATTTATGAGTGGACCTTTGCTTTTAATTGAAAAGCATGCGATGAATGATTTTATTGATCATTTATTTCTTCTGATGAGACTTATTAATTTCTCGGCTATTTGACAATTTTTTCTCCTTTGGAGAGATCCCGAAAATAAGATTTTCGGTGGATATATATTTTGGATATTATGAGTATAGTATGTATATAAATGCTAGCTAGCCATACGTGCTTGGTCCGTCATAATGAGGTAAAATACGATTATGACGTGGCGTGAGTGTTAGACACAAGCGTCATAACCCTATATGAAAACTACTTTCTTTTTCGGTTTATTTAGGTTTTCATATAGGGAGTTCACACGTAAATACACCGTCCTCTTCGGTCATAATGAGGAAAAATACCATTATGGCGCAACGTGAGCGTTAGACGCCAGCGTTGTGGCCTTGTATGAATTTCTATTTTTCTAAATTGTTTCTAGGATTCATACAAGGAGTCTGACGAGTGTAAATACATACGAATATATGTTTATATATAGTTTAGCCAGAGATGCTCCATTTTATTTGAGTTTGTGACTAGCCAGTGCTAGTCGTGAAATTGCCAGTTTATGAGTTGAGCACTTTTAAGCTGCCGCATGCAGTATATTTTTCTATGAAATTAAAATGGGAATGCATAAATATTTTGTTATTAAATTATTTTTGTCCACTCACTCTAACGTTATTAAATGTCTTCCCCTGGGCCATTCGTTTTAAAATACCCAGTCTACAGAGTTCGGATTGGATCTAGTAGGAGACGAGGCATAGTCACCCGTATTTCCACCACCTTTCACCAGTAGGTTACATGTTTAACCTACCTGTGTTTTCTTACTTCCGCTAGTGTCTAGTAGCTCTGAATACTTAGGTTTAATGTATATATTTTTGGTTGTGGGTGAAGGCTTGTTGATATTTTAGAATATTTGACGGAGGATGTTTAATATCTTAGATAATGTTTATTATCTTGTTGGTGGTGATTGTTTTTGGGGAGCACGAAGGCTCCAGAAGTTAAGGTTGGATTTGGAACCTTTAGAAGTGTTTGCAGGTTTCTATTGGAAGGGTTGTCCATTTCCAAGGGAGGTTGTACCGAATTTTACAGTAAATCTTTCCTTGGAGGTGGTCCCCACATGATTTACTCCGGGTTCAGAGTGAAATTCAGAGCGGGTCGTGTCATTTTGGCTGATGCAATTTGATACAATTTGATTGTTACTGATTAATAAGAATTGCATTAACAGTTTTGTAATTGTTTAAAGATTATTTGATTGCTGGTATCTGACAATTTATTGTTGCAGCTCAAGTCTTGAATAGCTATTTGAAAGATCTTTGTCTTCAGGTATTTGACAGAGAATTGGAATGTGTTCTTCTTTTGGAAACACATCAGCTTCAGTAGAAGCATAAAGTATAAAGGGCTTTCTCTACAAAACCATAAGGTGAGACCATGATATGAGACATTCAGTAATCATGTTCAATTGTTTTATATCAAATATTTCTATACCACTCATGTGAATACAAGTGCTGATACTATGGACATAAGGTGCTATGCAGATTGTTGCTTCAGATTTCTTATGATCTGGTATGAGTGGTTGTGTTTGACAGAGTCTTAAAGTTGGGTTATACTGTAAGTATTGTCCATGTCGACTAAAGATTGTTTTATTTGGTTTTGGATTCATATGTCTATTGTGTATTATATGATTGTCCAAGTGGGAGAATGTAATAACCTAATTGGACATATCATCTAATAATAAAGTTTACACAATATCTATGTGATATCTTGTAAATGAAACAAAAGACCATATATGCAGTAAATCGGTAACTATGATATTGTGATTAATATTATAGATTATGAGCCTAACTAAAGATATTATACATGTCTTAAAAAGTATGAAATCAAGTGACTTAACCACTAAGGAGGTGCATATGGTAAGTGACATATTCTCTTTGATGGGTGGATTCTGTCACCTAGCACCTATATAAGTCAAGGTCCCTGTTCTCCCAAGATCTACATGTTCGTAAAGTAATCTCGCCCCATTGAGAGATAGAACAACTATAGTTGGAGAGAGCAGAAGACTTTGTCTTTCCCAATCCTTGCAAGAAGACAATGGACGCCATAGGGATATACTCTTATTCTTCAAACATATATATACTTTGTATCTCTATCATTATAACGTGTTCATATATCATGTTGTTATGATCTTACAAGGTTAGCTATGGCTAGGTCCACTCGGATAACGTGGCTCTGATCGTTGCAGATGATGTGAGACAAAGTGCAAGGGTCATCGACAAATTCTAGAACCCACGACTTGAGCTCATTGTCTGGATCAGATAAGCTACTCTTCAGCGCAGACAAAGCGGCTATTTCAGGGTTAGTGTAGACCATGGTAGGCTTAGGGTTTAGGGCAGTCAGGAGGTCAAAACTCAGGCATAGGGTTAGGGCGAACAATAAGAAAGTGCTTGGTATCACCATGGTTGAAGTGAAAGCTTCAGATCTTAAAAGAGAGGGGGAATGGAGAAGAAGGTGTGTGTGTGATTTGCCTAATTAAGGTGGAAGAGCACCAAATTTATACCTGCAGAGATTGCACTACAATTGAATACATTAAATCAGCGTTGTTGATGATGATCGAGTCATGCAAAAAGGATTTCGTCTAGTTCTAATACATGTTTTGGTGAAATTGTGATTTATGAGTCAACATTACGGGTACGTGGGGATTATGTTGAGAGTAAAGTTGGTCAGATTAGGTTGTTATAAGAGGGAGTTTACGGGAAGAGAAGCAGCAAGGCAAGTTTTCTCGGCCCTTTTAATGTGAGAAAAGGAATGAAAGGAATAAAGCAGTAAAATTGAGTTTGATGTGAGAACGATTCTTATAATCATGCATGAAAGGAATAAAGTTGGCTAATCATAGTCATTGACTCAGCCGGTTTGGTGGATGTGACTCCTCATTTTATTTTGTAATATTGTAATTGTGATTCTTTTGGGTTTCCTCAATTTTGACTTTCCTAGTTTTTTCTCATTGTTAGTTTGCTTGGAGAGATTCACTTTGATATTTTTTGTTGTTCATTTTTCTTTATTAATCCAACGGAATGTTAGGGATGGTACTCTTCTCTTTCCCTCATCTTTCAGCCAAAAGAGAAAAAAACAATGGCTCGATCATTTTGAATTTTTTTTTTTAATAACGAGCTGGTACGGCTGTCCTTAAACATTCATTAATAAAACTGTCGAATACAAAAAAGAGGAGGAGGGGGATGAAGCCTAAACCCTTGTTACAATAAGCATCTGGAAGTCCTGAAATAATAACGAGAAATTCTACAAAGTACTTGTATTCTAACAAGCACCAAACTAGCAAAGAATACTACTCTAATGACAACTATATTGTTTTGTCACAACGGTGACATAATTGAAAGATTAGTAGACATGTAACCCGATTACATATCCTAGTATCCAATAATATAGTTTCACTACTATGTTACCTCCGGAGAATAAACCCAATGTCATATAGTTTCATCCTACCACTAGGAGGTTGCGACCATTTGACCAAACAAAAGACACGTCGTCTACCTAAAGCAAATGAGACACACAAGGCGTATTGACCGGCACAAGGCCCTTCGCACCCTATCGTATTGTGATAGAGAATTATTTGCAACATAAAGCCACTTAGAACTAGAATTGAAAAAAAAAAATTGCATAATAATAAAATATAATGCATCCAGAGTAAAAACCCAGGCCCATGACACACTTGGACTAGAACAAGCTCATAACTAGACTGATGAGGCCCAGCAAGTCAAGCCCTTGGTCTCAACACAAGCCAACTTTTGGCCAGGCAGCCCAATCGTCCCCAGCAAGCCTCCAAACCATTGAACCACTGTCCCTAGCTTGGATTCGTTGTAATATCACCACCACCACAACCCCTAACCACCACCCGTTTCACATCAGGGTGGCTAAATTAGGGAGAGTATCGGTATTTCTGGACCCGTGTGTGGGACTCGTGGGGCCCGTCGGCTGCTTCCGCATAACAAGTGGTATCAGAGCCTAGGTGATGCTCGGGACTTGGTGTCTCATACGATCAAGTTGCAATTTGGTGGAGCTCCCGTTTGGATTGGGATCACAAGATTTGGAATTGGATGCTTGTGGTTAGGGTTGAGCTATTGGGACTTGGATTGTGAGATTTAAAGATGACTCGAATCACGCCAGGTAGAGATTGTTAGAAAAGTGTGGCTTAGATTAGAGTCATTTGGAATCTCACATCAAAAACGTGAAGAGTTATCATTGGGTTATAAGGAATTGTACCATACACACTAATGCCGATGCCTTTTGTGTTAAAACCCCCATACATATTTCGCATCCAGGTGGCTAAATTAGGGAGAGTATCGACATCTTCGGACCCGTGTGTGGGACTCGTGGGGCCTGTCGGCCGCTTCCGCATAATAGCCAAAAGTTCTTTGGCTACTCAAGTTGACGATAACGATGAAAAGGTAACTTTCTACTTTAATGGGCTTTTTCGTCTTCTTCCTCGCGATTTACTCTTTTACCAAAAAAAAAATCTCAAACTTAGTTGATATTAATGTCATAATTTTAATTATTGTACTATACAATAATCCTACTCTGCATTCGGGTTTTTCAGATTAACAGTTTATCTCAACTACGTCTCTCACCATGTATGGAAAACTCATATCCTCGCTAGACCTGTAAATGGACCGGATCTTGATCCGGACCCGCTCCGGATCCGTGGTTTTTAAACATGTTTGGATCGAAAATTAGACCTGTTGATCCGTTAAGGACCCGGATCCGTTAACCCGTTTATTAAACGGATTGGATACGGATCGAGGTTGATCAAATCCGTTAAGGACCGGGTTGATCAAATATTATTTAATTATTTATTTAAATAATTAAATAATATTTTTATAAATGTAATATTATTGATAAATATTAAATAATATAATAATTATTTGAATAACTTAAACGTCTAAATTGCGTCTAATATGACTGCTGATGCTTTGGCAAAGAGTAGTATCTCCCATGATTTGGGCTTCATAAGCTTTGAAGACCCTTTATGCATGCTGCACAAGCCTTTCTTGATGATTTCAGTTCTACTGTTAGAGCTAAGAGAACTGCTTCATACTTTAATATTTAGTTGTTGGCTTTTTTTTGAGCTCGTTTTAGCTCCGTTTGTAACCAAATATAAATAATTTGCGTCTAAAGTATGATCATTTGATGAAGTTGAATGTTACTGATGCGTATGTTCTTTTCATGCTCTTTGCTAAATACATTGGAGGTTTAGTATTTTGAATATATTAGTTTATTGTTAAGGAGTATTTTGGCATGTAATTCAATTTTTAATGTAAGCCTTTATTTTGTTATAATATTTCATTAGTGTTTTATGAAAATTTATGATAAAAATAAGAAATTATTATTTAAAATTTAAAAATATTTATTATTATAAACGGATCGGATTAACGGGTCGGGTATCCGTTAACCCGCCGGATCCGGATTTGGATCTAACTATCAAAGATCTAACGGGTAACGGGTCGGATCCAGATCCAAAATTTCTATACGGATCCGGGTCCGGATTTAGGTCGATCCGCTCCAAATCCGGTCCATTTACAGGTCTAATCCTAGCATATGACCCCGCAAGTTACATTTCTCTATTATTATGTGATTCTTTTGTTTACTTTCAGTAACTTTCTGCTTTGAGGCTTAGGTTTTGAAGATTTTCGGGGAATTTATGTATGTTTACTTTGTACTTTAGACGCATTTGGTAAATTTTAGACACCTTGGATCACTAGGCGGTCATATGTTGTTATTTGATGTAAATGTGTTGAATTTTCATAAAGATACATCTTAGCCTCCCCCGAGTAATCTAGAATTAGTACCTTTCGTGGTTAACCCATCACTTGCACCCCAACGACCAGTAATCGCCTGGTTGTACACTCCCGTGATGGAAGAGAGGAGAGCAACCCCAACCTTTCTCCATCAACCACCAAAATCCAGTTCCTCCTTGGCTTTTTTTTGTGGGAACCTAATACACTTGAGCATGAAACTAATGATGATAATGAGGACCTGATCGAGGACTTATATATTTATCCACTCTAGTTGGAGTTTCACTGCAATGGTTTCGTATCACCAAGGTTGAGCGACTATGTTTAAGAGTTTTAGGAATGCTTGCCGTTTTAGTGTTTCTTTCTTTCTTTTTTTCTTTTTTTTTGAGAAAGTTTTTTTTTCAACTTTAGGGATTTCAGTAATTTATTTTAGGAAAAATGCCCTAATGCCCAAATATTTGAAAACTAAATCTCATTCCAATGATAATAAGATTCTTGACCCTAATTAAATGAAACAGAGACTTATTTGTGTCCAAATACACAAAAATTCATCATAAAATAACATTTTTGAGACATTTTTACCCTTGGTCCTTATATATGTGCTTAGAGAGAGAAAATGTAAGAGAGAGAGAAAAGACTTTGCCGGCAGCTCACCGGATCTCCAGACACCGGCCACCGGTCACCGGTCATTGGACACCGGCCACCGGTCACTGGTAACTGGACACCGGCCGCCGGACTCCGTCATCGGCCACCGAACTCCGGTCGTCGGACTCGGTTACTGACCCCCAGTAACTCGGTTACTCCGGCGACCAATCACCGGAACTCAGTTTCTGACCCTAGAAACTCAGTTACTGACCCCAAAAATTCAGTTACTAACCCAATAAACTCAGTAACTGACCCCCGGTAACTGGGTTACTCCGGCGACCGATCACCGGAACTCAGTTTCTAATTAACCCTAAAAACTCAGTTATTGACCCCAGAAAACTTAGTTACTGACCCAAAAAACTCAGTTACTGACTCCCAGTAACTGGGTTACTCCGGGACCGATCACCGGAACTCAGTTTCTGACCCCAGAAATTTAGAAACTGACCTAAAAAACTCAATTACTAACCCTAGTAACTGAGTTATTGATCCCCAATAATCCCCAGTAACCGAGTTACTGATCCCCAATAATCCCCAGTAACTTAGTTACTGACCTCAGAAATTCAGTTACTGACCAAAAAAACTCAGTTACTGACCCCCAATAATCGGTTACTGACCCCAGGTAATCCCTAGTAACTCGGTTACTGATCCCCAGTAATCGACTTATTGGCTCCAAATATTGTAGAAACTCGGTTTCTAATCCTTAAAAACTAACTTTTAGATCCCAGAAACCCCGTTATTGCCCCCCAAATGCATAAAAGCCCATGGCTCGAAGAATTCGATTCTCTATGTCGAATGGGATATACAACATTGCTTTCTCAAACAAGTCTGCACTTGTTACATAATCTTTCAACCGGAAATGATCAGCAGCACTGTAAAGTTCAGATAACAAACCAATTGAATTGAATGCCTAAAAAGTCCAAACTCCAAAGTTCAATAGTTGCAGTAGAACAAAGAATGTCACATCCCGACCCTTAAATTTTTACTTTATTTACTAGCTTGAGTATAATAAGAATTTTTACCGTCTTCGGCATTGAGATATAGTTTATTGGTCCCTAAAGGGGTTTTGAGGGACATTTATTTCGGAGGATTTATTCGTCGGAGAAAAATGTGTGGACGGTAAAAATGGTGAATTTTAGCTAGGAAAAGGTAATTTTTAGTAGGGTATTTTATTTTGGGGTGTTAAATTGGTGGAGTTGGGTATTTTTGTGGTGTTGGGCCGGGTTGGTGTGAGGCCCAAACCCATCTCCTCTCTTTTTCTTTTCTCTTCTCTTTTTCTTCTCTCTTCCTCCCGGTTCTTCCCCTCCCGAGCTCTCTCTTTTTCTGCCGGAACTTTCCCATCGTGGTCCGCCGCCGTCCGGCCAGCAACCGGCCACCCCTCCACTCCAGTTCTGACCCCTGGCACCTCCTCTCCCTTTCCGGCCTAGTGCCCGAGCCTCTAACCCGCCGGAGAGAAGGAAAACCCGCCGGAGACGCCGGGAAGCTTTTCGTCGGAACTCCCTCCTCCGGCCACCAATCCGGGCAAGCTTGGTATGGTTTGGTAGCCCTCCTCCCATGTAGCAACCCCTCCAAAAGGCTCACTCCCTCTTGAGCTAGGTAAGGAGAAATTCAAGGAGGAAATTCTAGAGATTTTAAGATGTTTTCGTTCGATTGACCTAGTTAGGCTTGAAATTGGATTTAGTGATAGTTATGAAAGCTGTTTGGGATGTTGAGAGGAAGATGCTATTAAAATTTCATAGGATTTGGAGGTCGCCGGAATTGGTCTCCGGCCGCCGCTGCCGGCGCCGCCGCTGTTTTGGAGATTTTTAAAGTTTTAAATGTGTAATGATTAGAGGAGTTTAATGAAGTGAACTGTGAAATTTTTGGATAAGTTTGTGAATTTCCGAAGTTTGGTATTTTGGCGGTTGAATAATGTAAAATCCGACCGTAGGATTTAAGTCAATTTCTGGGAAAGGTTGTATTTACGGCTGCCGAGTATGGTATTAAAGTTTGGGTTGTTTCGATTTAAGAATATCGAACTTAGGCAATGATGAGCGTGTTTATGGCTCTCAGTTAATTTTGCCTATTTTGAATAAGTATTGGATTTTTAGTGGGAAATTAATTATATATTTGGAACAGGACGTGAAAAGACTTAAATTGGAGAGACATCGGATCGACGTCAGCCTTAGGCCTAAAGTTGTGAGTGGACCTTTGTTTTTAATTGAAAAGCATGCGATGAATGATTTTAATGATCATTTATTTCTTCTGATGAGACTTATTGATTTTTCGGCTATTTGACAATTTTTCCTCCTTTGGAGAGATCCTGAAATAAGATTTTCGGTGAATATATATATTTTGGATTTTATGAGTATAGTATGTATATAAATGCTAGCTAGCCATACGTGCTTGGTCCGTCATAATGAGGTAAAATATCATTATGGCGTGGCGTGAGTGTTAGACACAAGCGTCATAGCCCTATATGAAAACTATTTTCTTTTTTGGTTTATTTAGGTTTTTATATAGGGAGTCCACACGTAAATACACCGTCATCTTCGGTCATAATAAGGAAAAATATCATTATGGCGCAACGTGAGCGTTAGACGCCAGCGTTGTAGTCTTGTATGAATTTCTATTTTTCTAAATTGTTTTTAGGATTCATACAAGGAGTCTGACGAGTGTAAATACATACGAATATATGTTTATATATAGTTTAGCCTGAGAGGTTCCATTTTATTTGAGTTGGTGACTAGCCGGAGCTAGTCGTGAAATTGCCAGTTTATGAGTTGAGCGCTTTTAAGCTGCCGCATGCAGTATTTTTCTATGAAATTAAAATGGGAATGCATATTTATGTTGTTATTAAATTATTTTTGTCCACTCACTCTAACGTTATTAAATGTCTTCCCCTGGGCCATTCGTTTTAAAATGCCCAGTCTGCAGGATTGCATAGTTGAGGTCGGGCGTACATGGAGAAGAGGCATAGTCAATAGTATAGCTTCCGCTCATTTCTATTTATTTCTAGTTTCTTTCCTCTCAAATAGAGTTGCTCTGAATATATGGTTGTCTTATATGATCTTTGTTAGATTAGTAAATCTATATTGGGAGATGTTGTGATTTGTGGGGAGCACGAAGGCTCCAAGAGTCTATAAGGTTGGAGTTGGAACCTTTAGGAGTGTTTGCAGGTTTTCGTTAGGAAGGGTTGTCCATTTTCAGGGGAGGTTTTACCGAATTTTGCGATAAATCTTTCCTTGGAGGTGGTCCCCGCACGATTTACTCCGGGTTCAGGGTGAAATTCGGGGTGGGTCGTGTCAAAGAACCTTACCAATTCCAAAACACAGCATGCATTGCAGTCCTCTGCTTAGCAGCAGCCTCAAGCTCTGAAACCACCTTAGCCCTCACTTTTGATCCCTCACTGCAACTCTCCCCAAGAACCCTGTGAGAAACCCTTACCGTCGCGCTGGCGCTGACGTGGCACCGTTGCCCTAAAAACACTCTCTTCGCCGTCTCTGCTCCAGCCGTCCCTTCTCTGCTCTTTCCGAACACCGAGTACTGATTGGCTAGGGTTTTGTAGTGCTCCGATGACCCGAACAGCAAGCTCTTGGCCCGGTTCAACAGTGCCACCTCAAAATTCTAGTCCGATACCTCCCAAGCGGTTTTTGACCTCGCGATGCTCAAATCCAGAAACAGCTTCTTCTCGCCGGCATCGGAGATCATGTCGATTCCGATCTTCAAGAGCAGATTGGTGGCTCTCTCGAAGCACGACGAAGCGAGGTCGAACTTCCGAAGCTCGTGTCATTTGACGCCGGTCTTGTACGTGGTAGAACGAGACGGACTTGATTGCCAGGGAAGGAACGCCGGAAACTTCACCTGCGACGAAGAGTAGGTCAGCGGCGATGTGGCGGAGCTGGGCGTGCTCTTCGGCTTTGGAGGAAGGGAGGGAGCGGAGGGAGGTGGTGTAAATGAGAGAGAGGAGAGGCATGATCGGGTAAATGAGAGAGATGAGTGGTTGGATATTTATGAAGGATAATATTGTCTTTTTATTAAGATTTGTGTAAATAGGCATTGAAAATGATTTTTATTAGAATGTGTCATAAACCCTTAAAATTAGTAAGAAATGGGCATTTTTCCTTTATTTTATGTTGCATATCATAATGATAGTTCTGAGAAATGTTAGTATTAATGTGAATGTGAATGTTAATCTCATGGCTAATGCTAGGTGAACTTTTTGAGGAGCCATCTAGAACTCATATCTGATGTGGCATAACCACATCATCAAATCATAATTTCATATTTTTCTTATTTTCGTTTTCTCTTAATTATAAAAAATCCTTTTTTAAATTTCACGTTCAATAAATTTTAGAAGTTCATCGTCTTTGAACAAAGGTACAATCACGTATGTGTATCTTTTTTTCTTCCTTCTGATAGAATATTTTATCCACCACTGATCGTTATTTTATCAAGAGATCCAGGGTAGAACTTGACTCCTAACATGTGTTCAAATTTCTCCTCCAGATATCACACCTTTAGTATTAATCTTACAGCCCCTAGACAAGATCACACATGCATGAATTTCATATGTACTTTCTTGATTTTATATGTTAAACCCTATTCTACCAATTGCGATATGAAAGGAGCGCACCTTCCAGCAAATTAAGAAACATGTAAAATGGACATATGCATAAGGATGTCGTAACTCGAAATCGAATGCCTTCACGAGTCCCCCATCTTTGCCACGATAACGATGAAACCACCAGGGTCAGATATACAATACAAGGCAAGCCTCATACATGATTCACATACTTCACTTACAAACCACCAAGGCTACCAAAGCAGACCACTTTATCCCCAACTCTGCCACCAGACTGTATGAAGGGTGTGGACCGTGTGGTAAGCTTGAATTCTATATACGACTCAGACTCGAATGCTGTACTGTTATCTATACTGGAGCACTCTAAAGCTAGCTCCATCCCCTTTAACATTACAGATTTCCATCACCAAATCATTATAAGACTTTCTCTCTAGATCTCTTTACCGGTGGAGGCGGTGAGAATTCCATCTGCACTTGTAGCTTAGATGGATCCAAAGATAGTCTTTCTATACAGAAAGCATCTACATCAAAGCCAGTGTCACTTTCCATGTCATTGCTAACTGACTCTTCATCAACGTTCTTTCCACTTTCTCCTTCTAGTATTGTTCTGAGAGAATCTAGTCGACTTTGTTGCGAGGCCTGATCCAAGTTCAAGACACTCCTGATTCTGTCAAGTGCTGGATCTATGATGTCTAACAATCCCATAACCCATGAAGCATCATCCACAACTTCAGTGCGCTATTGCAAGAAACCAAAAACGGTACACTATTAGCTTCCAAAAGTTACATTTGCAATATCATTACTTATATTACTCATGTATATATATGATGCAGTAGCTATGCTAACTACTAACCTGCTGGAAATAGAGATCGCGAATTTCCTCTGCACGGACAGAATTCCCTTGATTTTCCTCCAATGATGCCCATGTCATCCATGTGACATAACTCTGAGAATTTATATTGAGAGAGGACCTGAATAATCTTCGGGCTGCGGATAGGTTACCATTTCTCTGTTCTAGAACTCCCCAAGCCTGCAAAACATAGTCACTCGAATGAAAACCTTGACAAGATGTAGTTCATGTTGCTAACGCTATGTGTTCATTAATACTTCCATTGTCTTTTTAATAAAAGACTTGATGGAAGAGAACTGTTAGAAGTTTCATGTTCTCATAACACTAGGAGAAAAATGAGACACTATCTGGCTACTATCGTTACCTGTAGGCAGCGAGCAGCAGTTTCACTAGTTGAGTTAATAGACAATGCCTTTTGGTATAATTTCCTTGCTGTGGCAATGTTTCCTTCTTTCCATTCCATCCACCCCCAAGCCTAAAAACTCCAACATTTTGGTATCAACCAATTAGTTTTCTGTTCAATTAACAGTGATGCATGTATGAATAATTAAGTCCTGTAATCAAAAGATATATCTATCAGCTTAATATTGTCAACAGGCCAATGCATACATGATGGAACATTCTATTCCTTTTCAGTGAGAAACAATGATTTGGTAGGAGAAAAACAATGATTATCAAGGGTAGCCAGGGTAACAAAGGAATGTAATAGTTTGTAATCCATCCGAAGGATCAAATCCCCTTACCATGGTTGACTAATATTTCTGAAAAAGCAACATAATTCATACGGGACTTAAACCAATGATCATTGGGTGGTAGGATAGTCACAGATCAGATTTGCATCATTCTCACAATTAATCAGGTGGTAATCCCAAACAAATAAGATGTGCATCAATTTATCTCAGCACTGAGAAGACTTCCTTACCGTCCACACTGGTTGATGCCTCGGATCCAACTCAGATGCTCGCCTGAACAACTGTCGAGCAAGATTTGCAGTCGAGTGTTCGTATTCCAATAAAGCAAGAGACTGAAGGAGGACTGGATCCCTTGGATTGAGCGCGTGGCCAATCTTTAATAATTTTCTCCCCTTCTCAACATTTCCCATTTTAGCTTCAAAAAGTCCCCAAATATGCCATGCAAACCTATTCTTTGGGCTTGCCTGTATTGATTTCTGCAAAAAGAGGAGGAGAACACCAAGTTGCCATGTAGAAAGAATCAACAAACTGAATTAGAGCTAAACAGAACCCAACTTGGTTATTGAAGCATTCTAAGGAAAACATTGGTGAGAATGTCTAATGGATTCAGAACACATGCTGATGCATGACCATATATTGTTATGAGTTATGACCAATCACCTCAAAAAGTTGCCTAGCAGCGCAATTATTTTCCTGTTGCATCTCCATCTGAGCCCACGCCTGCATCATGATTATTCGACAAATACAATAAGAAAAGCATCTCAATTTACCACAAACCACAAAAGACATGGAAACTAACATAACAGAGAGGCCTACATGCAGGAAACTGATGACTTACAAGCCAACTGGCACAGCTTTTAGGATTGCATCTAGTGGCCTGCCTGAACAAGTACCGAGCCTGCTCATAGCGACTTGCTTTAGCTTCCAATCGTGCCAATGTCTGGTATATGTACTCATTCCCACCACAAAATTTCAAACCTTTAGCAAGCAGATGCCTCGCCTTACTAATATTCCCTTGCTTCAGCTCTAAAACTCCCCATCCATGCCAGGCAGCAATGTGCTTCTTATCAGCAACCGTCGCCGCATCAAACAATTCCCTTGCTCTCATTGTATTCCCCATCTTATCTTCCAAAACAGCCCAACACTATAACCAAAACACAACCACCTCAATCTATCAATCCTAACAAAAACGAATTGCACAAAGATCAAAATGTCGAAAGCAAAGAGAGCCACCAAACCTGCCAAATGTATGGATTCTCTCCTTGCGTGGCTTGGCAGCCTTTCTCATACACAGCCCTCGCTTCGCCCCATTTCGACTGCTTGCTTAACGCCTTCCCCAATGCCACATAAGCTCTCCCATCTTCCGGCCAGTAATATATACACTTAAACCAACAAACTAACCAATTTCAGTTTCAGGCTACTCGCAACAAATTAGCAAGTAAAATGGTAAATATACCTTTTCGAGTAACTGCTGAGCTTCAGCATAGCGGTAATTTTTGGTCAAGATCTTAGCTCTGTACAGTGCCAAGTCCAAGTTGACCTTCAAAGGCTTCTCTTTGGGCTCCGACGCGGCGTTGCCGTCGTCGGGCTCGAAAATCGCAATCTTCTTGGCGAACTCGGCGAGGCCGATGTCGAGGGGGGAAGGAGCGGCCTCGGCGTCCATGGCGGGGCGGCGAACGACGAGGACTGGTTTGGTGTCCGGAACGGCGGCATTGGTTCGAGCGCGGTCGTCAGAGAGGGAGTCGTGGTCGAGGAGCTGGGTGGAGGAGGAGTCGCGGGAGGAGCAGCGGGGAGGGGAGGGAAGGGGTAGAACGGGGATTTTGAAGGAGAATTTGGAGAGGTGGTTAGGGTTTGAGAAGAGAGTGAAGTTGGGGTTTGAGGAAGAAGAAGAAGAAGAAGAGAGGAGTTGCTGCATTTCTTTTAACGGATTAAACTGTGTTGTATGATCTAAAAGTTGAATCAAATGTGAGGCGGGTAGGAGAAGAACGATACGGGTACAATTACCATTATACCCTTTGTACACTCAGACGTCTCTTTTCAGTCATTTTCACCAAAACGTCTTGGACGTGTACACTTTTGCACCTACAATGTTTCTTTTTATGTTCTTCTAACATCACAGAGGAATCCAACTTCTGATGAGATCGAAATATCTCACATCAGAAAATAAAATGAATAAATAAAACATAATTTATAAATGAATGATCATATCTAATTATATTGAAGTCTTTTGTGATTAAAATTAACACATTTAATATGGTTAAGTTAGGACAGTATCGATACAACAATAATTCACAGGTTACGCTTGTCCTTGTTCTAGTCTAGCTTAGTTTCACTATGAGATATTTAATCACATAGTGCGATGAAGTTGGTCGAGCGGCATAGATGGAATGTTATGTGTGGTGTTCAAGTCTCATAACCACCTTATCTAGTGTTTAAGTCTCAACTTCCACTATTTTTGTGGTCAGCATGTTTGATTTACATTCTATTTCGTGTATTTAAAGTGAGAGATTAGGTAGGATTTACTTATCTACCATGTCGTGAACCTCAATCCGAATATTATATAAGTGTTACTAACTTGATAAGCATACAAAATAATTTTTTTCCTCACCTTAAATGAAGGAAAAAGGAACCAAACACCAAGTTACTAGAGATCATTTCTTTAAACATATACACAAGGGTACGTTTTTTTTTTTTTTTTTTATCGATTTCATTGAGACACAAGGGTACGTTACATCCACGTTGTAGTAAGCAAATGATGAACGGATTATTTGTATTTGTGAGAATGGAACGGGTTTTGTGTAGGGTTATTTTAGTCAATTGGGAAAGACCGTGCGCATAACTAACCGTTGCTGGTGGGCATTTTGCCACGTTTTCACTTTCTGGTATGGTTCTGGAAAAAACAGATTTTTACGACACGTGGGCGAGTATTATTGGGCAATTCCAGAAAGATCAGATTGTGTGTCGTCAAACTATTTAATATAAAATAAAAATAAAAAATAAAAAGACAAGGAGGATCGAAAGGAAGTATGGGCTCGTATCTACTGTGATGCATTTTTGCTGCATTTTTGATCACTCTAAACTCTAAATACAAAACCTTACTAACAATGGTGCTCGAGTGAATGACTTCAGTTGGACCGTGGAAAATAAACTTGTAAACTAGAAGCAATCTTTCTGATAAATAGTTCATCCGCAATAAGATCACATTCTAATTTTCTCTCTAAGACCTAGTTTGGTTCACGGAATCAGATGAAAAAGAAAGTAATTCTTTAAATTTTCCTTTCCCATAAGAAATTGCAATTCCCATCGATTTTTCTTTGCAGTGTTTGGAACTATCCCAAATGTAGCTGGAATTTATTCCTAGTCTTTATTCCATTGTTTGGTCTTTCCAGTAATACCCCCAAATATCCTTGTTCAATCTGCAACTCTCCCATCTGGCAACCGCGAGAACTGAACCCTAACCAGAGCATCATCCAAACCCTTCGTCACCCAATTTTAATCAGAAGTCTAGAAGCAGATAAGCCCCTTCATGTTTTCGTTCGGTGAAAATTGATGGAGGATTAGGTAGTGCCGGCTCTCAGAGGTTCTTCTTTTGTTCTTCTTTTGAATCCTCCTAGATTGAGTATGAGATTCTCATCCTTGAATTTGTGAGCTTTTTAAGCTGAGTCGTCCTTAATTTTCAAGTTATGTCTCTCCCAATTAGAAAACTCAGCTTGTTAACTTATGGTCTTCTACTGATTCATTGTCCTCCCTTTTTAACTTATCCACTTGCATGCCAGAGTTTCTTATCCTTCAATCTAAGTAATACCCCCAAATCTATAACAGTATCACTTTGAAGGTCCCGATTGGTTGAAGCCAAGCACTAATGTAATACCCATTTTCCAGACCCAGAAGAAACTCACACCATATAACCTGTGATGCATGGATACGCTGGAAATCCAACTATGCTGTATCGTACCCGTGTCCGATACGGGTACTCGCCGGATACGCGTCAGATACGTATCCAGAGGCGTCAAAACGTATCAAAGACCATGCAGTGAGGTTTGACCGAATGGATACATATCGGATACGGGATTGGATACTTTTTTGTTTATTTCTGTATAGCTTGAATACCCTAAACCTGAAATCTGAATATGCCGCTCTCATTTAGAATTGTCTTCTGCTCTTATGGGCTCTCTTCTCTCATCCCGGTGCTTGAAATTGTGATTCGCGAAGCTTGATTTTCTCGGGATAGTCGTGCTTGTAATCTGAAGCTAGGTCGACAGCCTTCAATCTTTCTCTTGAGTCTTGAAGTGATTAGTCTGGGTCGGCAGCGCAGACTGCGCAGTCGTCTTTTATCTTTGATGAGTGAATTGAGTCGTCTTTGGAGTTGGAGGTATAATTGAGAATTCTATTTAATTAAGAGAACTAGAGATAGTTTTTTTTTTTCGACAAAAAGACTAGAGATAAGGTTATTGATTTAAAATGTTGTTTTGTTTGATGATTTGTGATTATTAAATGCATTTATATGAGTTTGTGTTTGAATATTTATAGAGATTGTGTCTTTAAAATGCTTGTTTTATTATAATTTCATAAATTTATTGCAATTTTTTTGTCAAATAGATTTATTAAAATTAAATATTTCTTCTTATATTATATTAAAAATATATATCAAAACGTACCCGTATTCTATTTTCTAAAGAAAAAACGTATCCCCGTATCGTATCGTACCCACACCCGTATCTCGTATCCGTACCAATGCATCATAGCATATAACAAAGGAATTGAGCAAAAACTCATCACTACTCATCTATCAAAAAACAAAAGCTCTTATCTCTCTCAAACAAGAGAACAATCCAAACCTGGAAACTTCTATGTGAGGATATGATAACAAGAATTTCAGAGGGAGTGCTTCAGTTCTTCACAAGCCTTGTCTTGGAACTGATTTAGTTCTTCTGGGTTTGCGTCATAAGAGAGAATCAGATTTGATATTCTGAAAGATACATGGACAAACCCTGGAAATAAAAATTAGAGCAAGGACAATTTTGTCAAAGTAAGATGGTTTAAATGCAGGATTTTGAAATTCACGAGGGTGGGGGGTGGGAACCATTTTCAGCCTAAGTTTCCCATCACATGGGATTGACTTTCCTTTCCTGCTTTTTTCTTTGGGTTTCCAAACAAAGGAAGGCAATCATTTTCCTTTCCCAATGTCTTCTTTCCTGGAACCAAACTTGGCCTAAGTGATGAAGATAGCTTTACCGACAATTTATTTCGTAGGCGAAAGTCATATTTTATCTTAGTGTACACTTTCGGCTACGATCAGTCATTACAAATATCGTATTTCGTTTGTGGAACAGCGATTTCCTCATACCATGTTAAATTTCAAAGAAATAACTCAAATAAGATGACAAATTATTGAGTAAATAAAGCATGTGAGTTCCTATAGAATGTACAAGTGATTATTAGAAATGGGGTTATAAACCCAGCAAAGATTAATGTACAGATTATAAAAACTGAATTTTGGATTGGAGAAATCGACCTCCAAATACCAAGCATTGAATAACAAATGTCTCTCCAATTTCTCTGACAAAAAGAATGAAACTGTAACCGGATTCCTTTATCTGAAATGCTGAGCTATGCTGTAATTTGTTTACCTGCTTCAACTAGGAGAATGACGCTGAGGAACTTTCAGGCTGAGGCTGGGAAAGTTTCAGCCCTGACACCACAAAAGAAAAATATACATGGCATTTATAAGTAGCAGCCTGCCTCAATCGGCAGTACATACTTGGAATTAACTTTATTGATCTCGGCAAGTCAGCTGACCGTTTCCAATGAACAGGTCAAAAGATGCTTTTCAGAACCTAGCTTTCAATGGGATCCCCAACATTAGAGAGTCATTCTTTGAGAACCTACCACCCCACTGCCTCTTTCGAGCTGGCCTGTGTTGCTTCTCATCAGCTGTTTCAACCGTGGGATCAACCTCAGGCATCAACTGCTTGTCTGGCTTCTTTTTCAAGGTGATTGGCTCTTTAAAGCGCTCCCCACGTTGCTCCATTTTTGCCATTGTCTGCAGAATCCTTTGCTTGTCATATCCTTCTACAACTTTATTCCCTTTAGAGGCATTATGACTATCAAACACTCTCTTTATCAAGCTGTCGGCTGGTTCTGTATAATCAGAAGCATGTTTTCTCTGCAAAGGATGTGTTGTATTCTGTTCTTGTGTTACAATCTGGCCCTCCTCTATATCCAAATCAGCATTTTGAGCTGTAACTGGAAAAATATCATGCCCTTTCTTGTTGTTTTGGTTCCATACAATATTTTGGGTGATTTTGACTGCCCTCGCTTTCTTGGATTCACAAGCTTGCGAATTCCCTGAAGTCATCCACTCTCCACCAATCTCGGCACCCATATTTTCTGGCCTACCATTGTGCATCAAATTTCTGGCTTTAGAGCATCTTGCAAGGATCTGCAGTGTATCACAAGGAAATGTCACAAGTATGTAATATATCAGTAATTGCATAGGTAAAAGAGATGATTGACATCAGCAGCAGAATGCATGATAAATAAAATTCAAACCCCCCTCCTCCGGGTCTTATAATTGTCCCCAACTTCTATTCCCAATTCCCATCCTTCCAAAACTGATTTATAAACTGTGACTGTTATTACAAAATTCAAGATAAATTCAAGTCAAATGATTGGAAGATGACCATCAACATCTCAAGATATCTGTATGCATGGCTAAGCTTAATTAACAGTAGGCACTGTGTTATAACATCAAACAATGGAGTTATATGTTCATAAGGAATGCGGGTACTGATAATGTAAGCAATAAGTTCTAAGCTCCAACTCCTAGTCTTTAAACAGCTAAAACTAATCTATTTTGTGGCCAGCAGTTGCCTAGCTGCCAATCCCTCTACAAGAAAACAACAGTTACTTCCAAGTCCAAGATAACATCTATAACGCTGATCGCTGAGTCTTTGGTAGACAACTAGATATCACTTGGCTACAGTTTCAGATTTAAACTAAAAGCATAAAATGCTTCAGACATATAGGCTGATATATTTTGACAGCAAGGCAGAGAAAACTTCAATCATGAAGGGTGAAAGATAATAATCAAATGTCTTCCCAAAGTATTCAATCATTAATCAGTGTTCCCAAAGGAGTCAGACAACAATGGACGAGGATAATCAATATAATTTGTAGTAACTTTCAATAATATGAATACAAAAGAAGATAGTTTCTAGTACCTAAAAAAATGAAAAGAAGAACATAGAAACAGATATGGAATAAAGAACATGAAGAGGAGAAAGCACAAAAGAAAATAGATTGTCTTCTTTATAATCTATAGAAAAGTCATTCATATGAGAAGAAAAAAAAAACCAAAAACAAAAGGGATATCCGATTCATGCAATTTGCAACCTTAAATAGTATATATTTTGCCAACTTGAAGAGTGAGATTCAAGCAACATCTAAACACCTGTCTTACTTAAATATTAGCATATATTAACCCCATCATTTGATTTGCAATTTCTGGAAGAAGCTTCTTGCATAAAATCAACATGCATATTGAAATGCCTGAGTAATACTGATCAGCACAAAAAAAATTAAAAAAACAAAAAACAAAAAAAACAAAAACAAAAACAAAAACAAAACAAAAGAAACATTGAAAATGAATGAACTAACTACACAACTGGAAGGTCCTGATACAAGTCATTGCCTTGATGATTGCGGGAACCTTTTTCCCTCTCATTTCCAGTTATCAAGAACAAATCAAAAAAGTAGAAGTCATTAAAAGGTTCATAAAGCACATTACTTGGCCAAGAGAAACTAAACACACGACATAGGAAACCAAAAACATAAAACAAGAAAGATGCAACGTGATATCATTGACCAGAATAAGTAAGGCTTGCTCAACTGAATTGGAGCACTCATATATACAAGTAAAGTGATGAAAGGTTTCACCCTTGGTTTCCCCAACTTTACCTTTCGTTCCCTAACAGCCAAGTCCATCGAATTCCTGCACCTCACTGACTGCTCATGCTTACCTCTATACATCTTAACGCTTTTATTAACAAAGTTAGCACCAATTTCTTTTCTGGGCATTTTCAATCTACGCTGCTCTGGCTGCATATTATCAATATGCATTCCATCACTTAAAGGACCATATTTAGCATGAAATTTTTCATGCCGCACATATTTTCGATAAGAACAGGATGCTTTCTCAGAATACAATTCATCAGCATGATGTCTGACAGTAAACTGATCTTCAGTCCAGTGCATAACTTCAGAACCCCAGTTAGATCTTCTCCACCTTAAATGATCATTAGCATACATGTTATCTTCAATGTCATAACCATCATAGTGATCATCAAACCAATTAATCTCATTGGCTTCTTCAACATCTATTTTTCTCACATGTCTCCAATATCTTTCGTCTGTTGTTCTTGGGCAAAAAAAATCAATTCTTGGTGATATGGAGTGTTTCCAGCTTCCATCATCAGCTTTATCTCTGTAAGACTGATGGCGCAAGTGTCGAATTTCTTTGGGTTTGCAATGTACATCTTCAAAATTCTCAGAGTGTAAATCATCCAAATACATGGGACTGCCCACATATCCACCCCTTCGTCCCCAGTTATTCAGTTGTCTCCTGACCGGTGGGAACTTCCTTTCATCAAAATTATTCCTTTTTCGACTCGTGAATGATGTGCATCTCCCAGCTTTTTCTCCCAGAAAATCGTCTTCATGCCACTTAGAATTGGGTATTTTCTTAAACAGCAATTTGTTGCTGTTCCTTCTCCACTGAGCATCCCTTTTTCCAGCAGTGTAGGAATACCTAGCATGCAACCCCCTGGACTCCCTGCTGGTAAGAGGACTCCTCTCCTCAGTGAACCGAGTTCTTCCAAAGTGGTTCCAATCTGTATCCGTATCTTCACAAAAATTCTGCCTCTCATTAAAAGTTCTATTCACATATCGATCTAGTTTCGGTTGGAGCTGGTGACTACCTTTTCTACTCGAATACTTTCTCTGTTCTCTTTTATTCTGATCATGGTTATTAGCATTTCTAATACCATAATGGCAGGAAAACTTTGGTTCTTTATATTCTGAAATATCTGCTCTATTAATATCGCCAGAACCTCGCAGCCTTGCCTCCTGTCCGCGAGGATTCTCTGAGCCATTCCAGTCATTTGGGTCCTCAGTATCTGAGGTGAGAGACATATCATTGTCATTGTTTCTGTGATTACTCGGTCCATCAATACTGTTGAGCCTCCCACCCTGATGATTATGCTTCTTTTGAGAAGAACTTCTACACATGGAATAATCTTGGATATCAACTCTTTTTCTCTTGATGCAATTGCCTTTTGAGTTCTTAAAAGAAGATGTGGCAGACTTGCCTGGTTCAGTTTGTGAATTCACCACAGACCTTACAGGAGTATGAATATCTTCTGGATCAAAATGAGCACTGTTCCTGGAAGCTTCAGAATCAGATTCAAAACATGATGAAATGAGACTAACTTGATCATCATCATCACTCAGCGATAATTGTGTGTCCATCATGTATTGATCAGCAGAGGAAGTATTCATGTCAGGCCTTTCTGTCACTTTATTAGCAAGTTCAATAGCCTCCAATGAGATACCATTCACCTCCTTATGCCTATTCCCATCCACATCAATGACCTTGTTATTTCTGTGATCATCAGAGTCTATCGTCATTGGATGGGACACACTGATCTTCTGGGAACACCTGATGACATACGAGGAAAACTTACTACATGTACATACAGTATCTGCATATATATTGTACATATATAATAATAATTGAACCATTAACAGTAGTTGTCACATAACCATACTGGCATCAGACAGAATACGAACCCATCTAATGTTCTCACGTCTGCTTCTGGACTTCCTAATGATGAATCATCATCATATGAGATATAATCTTGGTTTCCATTTGCATCAAACTCCCCATTTTCAGATTTCTCATGGGCCCGACTATTTGTATGCCCATGTTCCACGCTAGAATTAGGGGTCTCCTGGGTGGGATCCTGCACAGAAATCTACCCAGGCACTTCATTAGTGATACGATAATTACAGGTAACTTCAAAATATCCGCAAGACAAATCAAAGTGATAGCACACCTGTATCACAACATCAGAATTCCAACTACGTGGATGCCTGCTATCAAAAGATGGTTGACGTTCAACAATACTATCTTCTATCTGAATTGTGTTTCCTATGGGCTGAAACAATCAAAAGCCAACATATTATCTCAGACCGAGTATCTGAATACACTACTGTGTGGGAATAATATAAAAGTATATCGTATTTACAAAAGAGGAGAAAGGTAGATCAACTAAATCTGATATGCCAGTTGTAACTGTCTTACTCTGCAATCAGAAACTGTTGATGACAGAGGAGCATATGTCCATGATCCAGCATAATTCACTTCTGTAGACATAATTTCCTGGGTGAATATGCCATGCTCAGATCCAGCTTCTTTAGCCTATTTATACAGGAAAGACACAATTGGAGATGTCAATACCAAAAACATACAATGGTTGTGGTTATATGATAAGACTCCAAAAAGAATCAAACAGACCTGATAAAATTTTGAAGAGCCAGGCGTGCCATACTGCGTGGATTTGACCTGCCGAAGTTGTTGCTGCTATCATTTAAGCATTAGGGTTCAATTCAATGAAGTGCAGTATTGCAGAAAAGCGGTAACAACAAGTTGCCATAAGGCCAGAGCATTTATAGCATACCCACAAGTTTCTCTCTATAAAAAGTTTAGGAATTTTTTATTTTTCAACCTGCCAGAATACCCAAATGTGAGATTTAAGCATCAAATCAGCACTACTTCACTTACCAGGGATTTACAGTACTCTTTCCAGTTGTCCTCATTCAAATCAAAATTGAAGTAATCTGTTATATCAACTCCAGGATACCTCCATGACTTCTCCTCAAACGATTCAATATCCACGTCCAGTATTGTCCTGTAAGAAATGTCATGCCTTTGGTCAAACTTTAACACAGTACTATTCAAAATCATTTTATGCTCTACAGGGGGCTAACATTTTTTGGTTGAGTTGATGTCTATTTTGATACATACTTCCATGGAACTCAACAAATTGAAAGTGAACAACTGAAGAAATTGGGCCTTGTGCAGAATTAAAATTTCAGATGCATGTACTAACCTATACCAAGGAAGTCGAAAACCATATCTATTTCGAGACACCACAGGGTTAGGTGTATCATGAACACGAGTAATCTGCGAGTGGTCTCCTCCGAACGGCATGGAAGACACCAAATCCACAGACTCATTGGCTCTTCCATTGCTTGCACAAGCTGATCCTTGAGTCCATACATACTACACAAAACCACCATACTATCTCTCATTTAGAAAATTAACAAAGCTAAAAACAAAAGAAACACAACATGGTAGTCCTTCACATGAAAATCACCAATTCGAAATTGAAATGCTTAAAACACCAACAATACTAATATACTCCAAATTCAGTTCTATAATCATAAAAGTCACTATAAACCACACATTGAAAACTACAGCCTCCAAATTCATTAACAAAAAAACTAATACAATACCTTGGAATCTTTGATGGCCACAAAAGCATCATCATCCTCATCATCACAATCATCAATCCTCATGCTCCCACCACCCGAAATCAGAAAGGAAATACCTTTACAGCCCTCATCGTTCAAAACTATATTGAGATCATCCTCACTGTCACTATCACTGTACTCCTCATTCGATTCGGAACCCGAAACTTTACCGCCCAATTCCTCAGATACAGAACTGGGTTGCTTAGAATCGGCGACCAAACCCTCGCCGCCGTTCTTTTTATCGTTATTACTATCATTTCTATCTTCTCCTTCTTCTTCTTCGGGTTGAGCATAGAACTGAGTGAAGTTCGAGACCCCATTGATGGCTGAAGCGGCCTGGGTTTCATCTTCAGTGTAGATGTCTCCAAAATCGTCGTCCAAATCTGCCATGGATAATTAAACCCCAGGAATTGAAGATGGGGAATTTTTTTTTTGTAGGGTTTAGGGTTTAGGGGTGAGAGAAAAGCTCCATGGATAGGAATGAGAACGCTGCGTAAATGCTAACCCCCCTTAAACCCCTTTCGAAAGGGCCTAAAACCCTACTCCACTGCCACAGTGAGCATAACGGCGTTAACTACTGAGCTTTCTCTTAACTGATTTTTTTTTTTTATAAAAGGTAAATTGTGGGGAAGCAAATAGATAAATTTTCTTTTTTCATCACGAATGAGTGATCTAGTAAGTTTTTTCGCTTATATGTTAATAAATTAATCAGACACCTATCTATAGATAGAGATTTATGAGAGTATCTCAGCAAAGTCAGACTAACCTCTCGTTGTGGAGACACAAACCCAAAAATTAATATTTTATCTCCTGTCGTACGGGACGAACCTAAAGATCATTTCAATCCGTCGCAAAAAGAAACCTAAGTACCCTTTAAACAGACTAACCTCCCGTCTCCTATCGCAGGGAGGGACGAATCTAAAGACCCTCTAAACAGACTAACCCTGCGTCACACATGAAGCTAAATGTCCAACCTACTGATCACAAACTAAAGAGAGTTGAGACTGAAACTCTAGATATTAGGGTGTCATACTAAACATATCAAGACCCACCCCGAATTTCATCCTAAAACCCAAGGTAAATCTTGCGGGGTCCACCTTCAAGGAAAATTTACTGAAAATTCGGCATAACCTCCCTTAAAAATGGATAACCCTTCCTACAACCACTTCTAAAATTTCAAAATCCAACCTTAAACACCTAGAGCCTTCGTGCTCCACCAAATTCACAACACCTCCCAAATTAATTATTAAACTAAATATAATCTTACAACAAACAATTTATTGGTTCAGAGCGACTATAATAAGGAAGAAAGGAAACAGAATAAACAAAAAAGCAGAAGTTATATGATGGACTATGCCTCGTCTCCATGTACGCCCGACCTGAACTAAGCTATCCTGCAAACTGGGTATTTAAAACTGAAGGACCCAGGGGAAAACATTCGGAAACATTAGAGTGAGTGAACAAAAATAAAGTTTAAAAGAAATAAGTCTTTATGATTTCCCAACAGCTTGTCGGTGAGCCGTGGCTTGGTTGATTAAGGTGTTTAACTGATAACTTTGAGGTCACGGGTTCAAACCTCACGGACATATGTAAGGTGTGTGAGTTATTAATAAAACGTTTTTTTTTAAAAAAAAAAAGTCTTTATGATTTCCCGATTTAAATTTCCATACAGAAGATATGCTGCATAAGACAAGCTCAAAAGTTTTTAACTTAACAATTAACCAAAACGTCACTAGCCTCGCTAGTCTCCCATATTTTGTAATAAAGAGCATCTCAGGCTAAACTCTATATATTTATATATGTATGTATTTACACTCGTTCTTTGTATAAATTCTATGAAAAAAAAATAAGAAAAATATAAATTCATACAAGGCTACGACGTTTGCGTCTAACGCTTATGTCGCGTCATAATAGAATTTTACCTCATTATGCGGAAAAGACGGTGTATATATACGTGCATATTCCCTATATAAATTCTTATATTTATATAGGGCTGCGACGCTTGCGTCTAACGCTCACGTCTAACGCTCACGTCTAACGCTCACGTCGCGCCATAATGAAATTTTACCTCATTATGACGGAAAAACATGTATGGCTAGCTAGCATTTATATACATATTATTCTCATAATTATCCATATATGAATATATATATTCACCGAAACTCTCACTTTCGGTTATTCTCCAATAATAAATAAAATCGTCAAATTAAAATGACGTCATATGCTCCAACTAAAAGAAATTTCTCAACAATAAACCATTTGCATACATATTATTTAAAACAAAAGTGCACTCACTGTATTAGGCCTAAGCCTTCCAGTGCCCGGAATACTCCTCGAGCGTTGCCCCTAAACCAAAACCTTAACCTGGAATCGAAGTCACAATTAATTTCCATGCCTTTAACACATCAACCAATTTACTTCCAAATTCAACACATAATAATCTGGTCTAGATTCTAGAGTTACTATGGACAGTGTTCATATTACCAAAATTATTTTATGGTCCCCCACGTTCATGTATGCCCACATACAATACCAACAATTTCCTTCATTTCCTCTCTACACAACTTCACCTCAAAATTTACTAAGGGCACCCAAAAAGGTTTCCATGAATGAGAAGTTTCCATAAAGGGAAAGTTTCCTAAAATGGAAACTTTCCTAAATTAGCAAGTTTCCCGACAGCAACCAAACTATTCTATTTTTGAAACTACGTCATAAAAACATAAATGAAGAGTCGAAGACTACCTCCACGGCTCACTACTAGATTCTGTTACCCTCGTCAGAATATTCTGCCTGATTCCAGCAGCTTGCCGGAATTTCGCCATAGTCTCCCTATCTCCTCTAATCTCCAAGTTATCGACATACAACAAAAGATCACCACAATTTCAGTCACAAATCATCTACACAGACTTCACCATCCAACACAAAAGCTCCAAAGACTAAGCTTACCTTAAACCGGCTTGAAACCAACAACCCCGTAGCTACACAACAGCTAAAACAATATATTCCCTCACCTTAGCCACTGCTGAGATGCCTCCATCACCGAAAACAACCAAGCTTCTTCCTGCCAAAATCCTGCTTGCAGCCCCGAGTCCAAATCGGCAAGTAGAAATCCAAAACAATGAATCAACACCAACCAACTCCAAATCACACACCACATAACAACTTAGTAACTCAGAGAGGGACATCTCACCTAAGACCAAATCGGAAGGTAGGTCGCTCAAAAACAACTCTCGTGATCAGGATGAGCACTCAAAGCTTCTGTCTCGATCCCAAATCGACGTAGTTGCTCCAAAAACTCCTCCAAATGGCGTATACTCCTCATTCGAAGACCGTAGGGCGCGGTGGAGCTCCCGGACCCCATCACCGGAAAACCACGATCAAAACCTAGAAAAGGTAGAATTAGGGATTTCCAATTTGGAGCTCGATTCAAGAAAAGAAAGGCACCTGAATGTGAGGAAGGAAGAGAGGAAGCTAACCCTACCATCTACTCGTCAAGTTGTGGCCGGAAACTTGAGGACTCGCCGGAAACAGTCAAGGCTTCTCTCCCTCGATTTGGCTTTGGATCGAACTGCACGTGAGTTTCATGGACGGGGTTAGATAAAGGAGAAAGAGAGGAGTGAATTGGTGGTGGTTTTGCGGTGGGAGGTGGCTGGAGTCATCGCCGCTGCACCGAAGAAGGCGGACGACGAGCGAGAGAAAAGAGAGAGAAGGTGAGGGACTCGGTTGGGCTCGGTCAAACCCGAGTTAGGTTCTTTGACTGGGTCTAACCAGTCTTCCCCTATTTAATAAAAGAAATGGACAGCAGGTGATTGATGATTAAAGATCAACGACCTAGATTCTTTGATAAATCGTAGAACATAGCTCGAAGCTCCCAAAAATAATCTGAGGACATTGGTGGACTCGTATTGTCACATGCTACGACATCGAGGCTTTCAAAGAAGAATTTAACATTTTGAGAAAAACTCAAAAATAAACTTAAGCGTTAACTTATCAAGTTACCGAGCACGGTTAAATTCCTCAATAACTCGTAGAAAACCCGGTAAATTGGTAAAATTGGGTACGGGACGTTACAAAAGAGCTTGACCAACATTACCACAAGATTAGTTACTTTTATTGTGTGGTCATTTTGTCTCATTTGTAAGTGAAGAATTGGATGTACAATAATAATTCACACACTGATATTCATAACTCAACGTGAATAAGAGATAATCAACGTCTGCCCCCTGCTAATGTGTGAACTATTGGAGTAAGAAACAATAATGAGAGACAACCTCAACGTCTTATTGTAAGTGAAGAATTAGACTTATTGGTTTTGACAACTATTCATGGGACTTGATCAACGTGAATTAGTCACACAATTCATCACTCAACTAATATTCACACAACTATTCATCCATGAATTGGAGGGCTTTTTTTTTTTCTTCTTTTGTTACACTTTTTCTTAAAGTGTGCCTCTTCATGGAATTATGGTTTAACAAAATCACTGAGCTGCTTAATCTATGGTCTGACGAGTGTTTGCTCTAACATTTGATCTAATAGAAAGCTATTCTTCCTAGAGGTTGCGAAGTTCAACTCCTCATTCTCCGGTTTGCCCGTGAAACATTAATCACACTTCAATGCACGAGTAATCTCCCATGAGGTTCCCTCAGTTTCTAGCACAAGAGCATCACCAGGTCCAGAACCTTCTCTATTGCAATTAACGATTGCCACCTTGAACCTCTCATTATGTAATGAAGAGGGATACATAAATTGGTCTTCCTGCATTAAAAACGAAAAACGCAAGTAAGAATGAGATCCAGTTGACCAAAAACAGAAGCTAAAATCATCAGTATAATGTTGTTGACTTGTTGCATAACCTGTTAGGACAATTCTCAAGTTGCACACTGTCAACATTCAGTTCAACCAGGCCTCATCATTTGGCCCTTCGGCCCTAGCCCGTCTTGAAACCCGCCCTATCCTCTAAGGCTGAAGCCCTACTCGACCCTCCATTAGGGCGGGCCAATGTTGACCAGGCCTCATCATTTGGCCCTTCGGCCCTAGCCCGTCTTGAAACCCGCCCTATCCTCTAAGGCTGAAGCCCTACTCGACCCTCCATTAGGGCGGGCCGGCCCTAGCCCTTCTCAAATAAGGTAGGGCAAGGGTCAAGCAAATGAAACTTGACCCTACCCTACGGCCCTACCGTATTGAGCCATTTAGGGCCAAGCCCGACCCAGCTCTAAAAGCCCACCCTTTAGGTCTTAAAAATTTCTTATTTTTTTTAGATGTAATACAACTAATCTTCTTTATTTGTAATTGATTTTCTAGCTTTATTTATTTGATTTTCTTTTGCTTCGTTGAATAACGATTATATTTTGATAATTTAGATTTTAGAGAGATAGTTCATGAGATATATGAGTATAACCTCTTAGCAATATATTTATATATAGATGTTCTAAGTTAAGTATAATATATATGCATGTACGTTAAATATGACTACAAAATAGGGTGTATTACATATATGTTATATAATCATTGTGGATTGAGCTGAGTTGTAAGAAAAAGAAAAGAAAAGAAAAAAAATGAACTAGCCCATCTCGGCCCTATTTAGCCTTATTTAAAGGGCCGGGTTTAACCTTAACAAAATGGGCCGTTAGGGTGAGTAAGGGCTTGCATATTCAAACTTCGGCCATAAATTTTGTTGACTTTGACTGAGCCCTACCCGACCCTACGCTAAGCCCTAAATTTTAGGGTGGGGCCGGCCCTAGCCCAGCCCACAATGACCCCTATGTTCAGCCTTACAGAAACAGTAAATATCCTTTTGGGTTATAGTATATTACCTCAGGTAGTTTGAAGAATTCATCAGGAGAGATTTGCAGGATCTCTGTAGCAGTATGGCCAGTACACCATGCTAAAACTTTCCCACTCTTATCAGCAAGGGTCACTTTCAGGTGGAAAGTGCGAACTACTTCATCACAATTCTCATTACAGAAGCTGCATTCAGAAACTCCCATGGGTTGCTCAGTAACCAAATGACCACATACAGCATGTGAAAACCTTGTACTGAGATGAAACTGAGCCATTTCTAGCCGAATGTGAACTATCTGCCCACATGATGAAAGATAATCAATGTCTTAATAGAGAATAGAAAGCATACTACCTTTTGCAACAAACAGAAAACACCCTTTCATGCAGGACAAAATTTGATGACAAACTCATACCTGAGTACAGGTAGTCTGGCTGGAGAGATCAGAGAGCTTTGTTAGTTTATGAAGACAGGACGAGTTTAGCAACGCTGGCAAGCAACTGAGGTTGAAGAAAGAAGCTCCACCAGTATTCTCCAACCATATTGCTTCTAGACTGTTGTGGCATCTGTTTAGCTGGAACCTAAACATAACAAGAATAAATTCAAAATCATGGTTGCAAAACTATCTAGGAACAACTGGAATATATATATATACAGTTCCTATCGAGAGCGAAGTTTCACTTTGAAATTAAAGTGTGAAGTTCCTTATTTGACTCACTTTTCGGTCATATTTCCACATCTCCACCGTTCAGTTTGTAAAACCTAATACATATATCACTCCTGCCAAGTTTCATTGAATTCGATGATCATTTGGGTTTTCATAACCGTTATTTACACAAACAGTTGTGAATAGACAAATTTATCGTTGATTTAATCTAATTTGGTACCTTAACAATCATCAAATTCAATGAAACTTGACATGAGTGATCTATGCATTAGGTTCTACAAACTGAACGGTGGAGATGTGGAAATACGACCGTAAAGTGAGTCAAATAAGGAACTTCTCACTTTAATTTCAAAGTGATTCGATGAAATTTTGTAGGAAAAATCTATGCATTAGTATCAATAAACTGAATGGTGGAGATGTGGAATTACGACCGAAAAGTGAGTCAAACAAAGAACTTCACATTTTAATTTCAAAGCGAAGCTTTGCTCTGGATAAGAACTATATATATATATACACACACACTGAGAGTGACAAATTGCAAAGTTTGGAACTAGTTTTAACCAGCCTGTATATTCACTACTGATGACAATTGTAACTGAGCTTACCCCTTCCGCTTCGTCATAGAGCATGTCAGACCTGATATGTAGACTGTGTGGCCAAGGCTTAATCTTCCCAGTGACCTATATAATACATGTTTTGAAGTGAAAAGCACATCAAAATGTGGAAAAAAATGGGGAGGGGGCTGTAAAACCAGTAATATCAATATAACTAACTTATAAGATCCATACCAGTATTTCACAAAATGTAATCTAGTACAAATTGCTCCACTGGTATCTTCGATTTTCAATGAGAAGATAGCTTCTGTGGTACATCTTTCTTTAATGATATTTGTAACAACACCATAAAGGCTGACGCCTGTCATCTTGTCATGAAGATCGGAAACATAGGACTGCAAAACTTCAGACAGGTAAGATATGTTAATAACAAATTAGATTATAAGACAGAGCAATGCCAATTTCAAGTATAAAGCACTTGGGCAGTTAATTTCAAACAACTTGCCCACATAGCATGGCAAGTAGACAAGCACATGGTGAGAATGATTGAAAGAGAAAAATGATGATTTTTGAAGAAAACAACAATAATAACCCACCCGCCATACCCAACTTGAATAGAGAACAAGTTGAAAAGGTTCAAGCAACAGACGGTTTCATGAATTAGTAATAATGCATCCTTTTAGCAGCATTGTGCTCATAGCTTCTAAGAGCAATTTGATTGGACATAATGGAATTCAATTAAGATGAGGAAATCTAAAGGAAGTAAACTCACTTGAAAAGGATAACTACTGAAATCAATAGACCCATGTGAATCACAGGGCAAGGAAACTTGAGAAACTTGTGTACTCTGACTAGGATGTATTGTGCTTAGCAGTCTTGATCCTTGATGGCGATTTGGTGTCAGTGCTATACATAACTGAGTAATACAAAATTTTAGCACCCACCTTAAATGATAGCTCACTATAAAGCTGACTGAGCATTACTTACTTGTTCCTTGTGTTGAACAACAGGGACCAAAAACAATTGTGTTGCACTACCAAATTCAAGGGAAACTTCAGCACTTGTTTCAGCAGCATTGTCTGCTGAACTTGCAATATATGGTTTATCCAGTGCAAGCATACTTCCCAAGCTGGGGAAACTCAATCATGAGCATATATAGGATGAAAGCATCAGAAAATGTCATTGGATGCAAGAGTTTACCTCAAAAGATTTGTCAGGACAACCTGTTCACCCCACAGCACAAACTGTAACTTGGTACCATCGTCATCTACAAGAGTGATTTGTTTCCTTTGTAAAGTTCCAGACTCTCCTAGAACTTCCAGGGGGCCAATGCGCTCAATTCTGCACAGAAATAGGAAAGCATGTTACACGATTGCTGACCAGTAACATGTCAACAGATCAATTAGAAATGTTCTAGGTCATGAGATTATAATTTCAGTATAGCATTAGCTCATATTTATAAAGGCTATTTGATTATAAGTCCCAAGTCCTCATTAGAATATCTGATACTCAAATCTACTCAAAATTGATTATTAAATCAAAGCCTAGATAGCATAAGTCTGAGCTTATGGATATATATCAGCAATTTTAGCTTACCTTGCGTACAATGAATAATAAACATTTTTACTAAATGCATCAAGAGAAACTGAAGAGAATGTATCTGAACAAAACTGAGCTGCTAGCAGCATTGCATCAGCATCATCATCCTACATTGATGAAAGCAGCTAAATGTAAGACGAAAAAAATAAAAAACTCCAGACACAAGTCGTTGTCTCAAGCTTCCCAGGTCGTCAAAATTGAATATTACCTCATCTAACAATACTACAAGATATTCTGTTGGCAACAACCGCGGACAGCGAGACCCTCCTCCAGAAGCACGAAGATAGCACCCTGTGAGGAAGATCTGCCTTCCTTTGTTGAGAATCCCGTTAGTGGGATTTATCAAGTCATAGTACCTGTACAGACAAATACCATTCATAAAATTCCAACGACTATGTATATGCACATGTAAAAGTAACACAAGCCTATAATAACAACACCCTACATATACATCTGCTTATTTGTTTGAGCAGCGCTCATTGGGTTCCTTAAAATCAGAAATATAAAAGGCATACCGACTCATACGCAATACATCATTAAAGTAAAAATACTTTACTTTTGGTGGAGATAAAGATCAATGGTATTGGTGCTCCAAAAATCCCCCAGGGAAAGCATATAAATCTTGGTGCCTAAAACAAAACGAGTAGCAATGTCAACGAAAAAACATATCAACATCACATTAAAGACTAAAGAAAAAACTTCAGAAACTAACAAATTACCGGGGAGAACATAAACGTCGACAATAACTGCCTCCAGAACACTATTCAATGACAAGAAATTCTTCTCATAAATGGAATCAATAGTCATAGTATTCGGAAGCTTCCTCCGCTTATGCTTCTTTCGCAACTCCCTCACGCATTCCGGCATCTTCCTCGTCGGCCGGTCCCTCTTTTGCTCATGCCATGCCTAATCAAATCAAACACAATCCCAATCATTTCCTAACATCTCTCATCACCAACCATACACAAACCGAAAACCAAAACCCAATCCGGCTAAAAACCCATACCTGGGAGAGATCGGAGAGCAGAATCGCGGCCGTAACGCCGCTGGAGTAGGCGCTACAGGTCTTGAGAACCCGAGAAACGATCCAGTTCCAGCTGGGCCGGGAAGTCTCCGATCCGTTTCCGTTCGGATCCGGATCTTCGTCGGCTTCAGGGGAGAGAGCGGACCTGGCGTAGTCGATGAATTTGAGGAGTGGGTCTTCTTGTGGTTGCGGATCGACTGAGTTCATTTTCCGCCGAGTTCAAAGTAAAACCCTACTGAGCTCAACTCGGGGTTATGTAAGGGAGGGAAGAAAGACTCGTTCGGCGTTTTGGCGCGGGTTTTGAAAATTGTGCTGGGCTGGCCCAAACATGGTTTCGGGTCGACAAAAGAACCGGCTCACATATATCAACCAATGGCTGAACTTTTCAATTATTTTTTTTATTATTAACATTTTGAGAAATTTTATTAACACACCCTTATATACTTAATACATACCTCTAATTTTTTTTATCCAATTTTCTTTCCTCAAACTTCCTTTTATACCCTCTTTATTTTACTAAATACACACTCTTTTAACCCATCATCTTCTTTCTTTAGCTAAAACCGATTCCACATAAGACTCGATCTATTTTCTTAGCTCTATGATTAATTCCACACAATTCTTCTACTAAAATCAAATCAAATTGGTAAACAAATACACTCTTTTAACTCATCATCTTCTTCCTTAAGCCAAAACCGATTCCATGCAAAACTCGATCTATTTTCTCAGCTCTATGATTAATACTACCAATTCTTCTGCTAAAATCAAATCGAATTGTTAAACAAATGAAGCTTAACAAACAATCAAGGGAGACAAAATGATCGAAGACTTTTTTTCTCTTTTTTTATTAATTCTCTCACTCAAATAACATCTAAGATTTTCAATCAGTCGAAATAGTATGGAAATTTGATATCACTAAGAAGCTTGCAGACTACCGATTCTTAGAGTAGTAAATATATATAGAAATTTAAAAGCTTAGCATCTAAACTAAAATTTGTTTGTTTGTTTAATTCTCTTTCTGTTCATCTTTATGATAGGGTATAATTGTATAAAAAAATATTCCAAAAAATAAGGGTGTCCATTAAGATTATCATATTTGAGAGAGGGCTGCTAGGGTTTTAGTTTCCCTAGGGTTTCATTCTTCTCTGCCGCTCAGCACCCATTCCCTGTTTGCTCACCATGACTGACGAGGTTTCAACCCATTTTGCCACCGCTCTCACCATTCGTGAGGGCAGTCCGGCCACTCTCGGCGTGACTCCACGACCTCCGGCTGCCTTGGCTCCCTCTTTTGCTATTGGTAGGCTGTTGTCTATGAAGAAGCGTCTCCCAGACCCGAAGGTGGTGATCGGCACCCTGACGTTCGTCCGGGATCTCCATAACCGTCTCCAGGTACGTTCGGTAGGAGATCGATATTTGCTTAAGTTCTCTCGCCCTGAAGATCGTCGCCATCTGATCCAAGGAGGTCCATGGTTCTTTAGACGATCCAACTTCATGCTTTCGGAGTATAATGGTCTATCTGAGGTGACTACTGTTCCGATCTTCTTTATGCCGGTGTGGGTTGAGATCCTTGGACTCCCACCACGTTTGTTCACAGAAGAGGTTGCTGGGAAGGTCGGCAATCCCTTAGGGCAGGTGCTGTTTCTGGATAAGATTGGTTTGCAGCGTGGAATTCAAGCCAAGGTCCGGCTCATCCATGATATATCGGATCCGGAGGCATTCCCTCCGACGCCTTTTGAATTTGATTTGGGTGATCGGAAGGTGACGGTTATGCTTTCCTTCAAGTATGAAAGGGTGGTAGGGTTTTGTCGAGTTTGTGGACCATTTGAGCATCTTTTTCAGGGGTGCAGCGGTCCACCGGATGTAACGAAGGTTCAGCAGGTTAGTTTGGTGCCGGTGGCAGAGGTGGAGAGGAATATTCTAGGGTTTGGACGCTTTCTTGTCACCAAAAACCCTAACCCTAACCCTAGCTTTCGGCAGGGTTTAGGGTTAGATAGGGTTCGCTCGAATCCTCTCCCTGCTCCGGTGAATCCCTTCTCAGGTGGAGTTCTCTCGGCTTCGAGTTCGAGTTCGTCGTCGTTGCAGTCGGGGAGTATATTCTCTATCCCTGGTGTTTCGGCTTCAGAGTTGGCAAGGCAACTAGCTTCCTTCAAGTCTCCTTCTCAGACCTTGTTGCCGTCCTTCGGAAAGGATTCAGAGGGTCTACCGGTTTTTCAGATTCCGACGGTAGTCTATAATCTGGTTATCGGAGTGAAGAGAGATGTTGACTTAACCCTCATTCTAATGGGTAAGAGAGCTTGAAATGATGATGCTCCTATGGAGGTAATCCCCTATGAGCCTTCCTTTGTATCTGAGATGTATTTGGCTTTTAAGGATGGCAGGATCCAAATCTCGCCGATGAAGAAGAAGAAACGTGGAAGACCTTTTGGTTCCAAGAATAAGAAGAAAATTATGGAGGTGCAGCCAAGGAAGGCATGAGCTAACTCTAGGGGTCCTAGGAAAGCTAAGAAGCGGAGTTTCGATGCTCGCCGTGTTCTTGAGATGGGAGAGAGCTCTAGTGGCTCTACAAGGATGGCGGATCAGTCTGGGGTCACTACAGGAAATATCGACTAAGCCGACGGAATTAATAAGATTCCGTCGGCTAAGAGACTCTTCACCGATGGAATAAGAACCGTCGCATAGGGCACCACATCCGTCGCCTAAGATTTCTTAGGTGATAAAAAATAACTGTCGACGTCTTCCGTCGACTAAGCTATTCATAATCTACGAAACACTATTCTTCGTCCAGGTTCCGTCGGCTTAGTAAACCCTAGGCGACGAATATCTTCCGTTAGTATGGTTTTGTTGGCTTAGATCTTCTTAGTCGACGGAAATTGACTGTCGACATAGTCCGTCGTCTAAGATTGTCTAGGGCGACGAATAATATTCCGTCGGTATAACCAATCTTAGACGACGAATAATGTTCCGTCGTCTGAAATTTTCTTGGGCGACGAAGTCGATTTCGTCGGTTAAGAATGACTTGGGCAACAAATATCCCTTTCTTAGCCGACGAACTTTTCCGTCGACTAAGAATTTGAATTATTGCCTGACATAAAGTAGAACGAATATTTTTTCCGATGCCTTTTGTCCTAGACGATGGAATATTCCGTCCGCTAAGTTTGCATATCATCCATTTATACACCTTTTGCCCAGAAGAGAACGTAGAAGAAAGGCATGGTCTAGCTCCCCCCCACCCTTCATCGGAATATTCATCCGATCCAAATGTAGTTTTTGAAGCTTTTCTTCATGAAATTGATCGATCTTTAAGAGCTGCGCGCTTCGATCTCGATCTCCTAATTGGTACTTTAATTAATTAATCTACTTTCTTCTTTTAAGCATATTTTTCTGCGAACTTTCGGCGACTTGCCGGTCCAATTTTGATGGATTATTGTTGCTTACTTGTATGCTTAGTATAATTACTGGATATGTGTGTATAATATGTTTGTACGTATGTATAATATTATATATGCATGAACGACTATATAATATTATGTTTGTCTATATATCTAACTTTTGTGTGTATAATTTTTAAAGATATATATATATATATATATATATATATATATATATATATCTTTAGCTTTTGTATGTATGATTAATAATTATGTGAATAATATGTTTATCAAATTTTTGTTTTCATTCAAATCGATTTGTGTATTCATATGATAAAAAATAAAATGAATCATCATAATTAAGAATTATAATATTCTTTTACATTCATCAATATATATTGTTACCCTTAGAAATCTCATTCGAGAACCATTATGTTACGACTGTGTCTAACAAAATGGTTTTCGAATTGTCCCATATTTGGACAGTTTGGGAGCATATGACATTGAGATTCTGTTTGTTGTTGGTGCGTTTCGTTTTCGGTTGTGGGTATATATATTTCGACAACATGTTCCTTTATTGTTCCTCGAGTGCATTAATTCTAGGTATAGATATTAGTGCACTTGGGGAACTGTAGGGAGATGCTACCGAAATTTTCTCACATATGCGAATTCGAAACCTCCCAACAACAAACGAAATCACAATGTCATATGCTCTCAAACGGGATTAGGCCATAACCGGAGGTATAAGGTAGAGAATATTATTGGGGTAGTAATTAAGCTCTCAAGTATGGAAAATGATTGAAAAATTATGCTCATATATATGTTAAGTGTGGAAAATTATTGGGGGTCAGTAATTTTCTATATTTCTTGATACAACACATCCGCCTTCCTTTATTTTCTTCCAGTTTGATACTTGGATGTTTGTTTTACTCTTTTCCAGGTCTTTTCTTTAATCTGGAATGCTTCCAGTTTTTGTTATGCTCATATGTTCAAGTGTGGAAAATTATTAGGGGTCAGTAATTTTCTAGGGGCAGAGCAACCAAAGTTTCTAGATGATTGTTATTACTTAGATTCCTTTCAACCATCCTCTAATGACATAATGGGGTAGTAAACTCTCAAGTAGGGAAAATTATTGGGGGTCAGTAATTTTCCTGAACAGAGCAACCAAAGTTTACTGACCCTCAATAACCACCCTATAACAAAAAAAAACTGAAATTGACAACCAAAGATAAATGAAACTGATAGAAAGATCCAAGGAATAGACCAAAATTACTAAAAGAACAAGTTCTGGCATTGAAATTCAAGATCATTCATATGTTCTTGCAATACTGACAAAATACTACATATTTTCACATTTTGAAGATCCTACATCTAAAATGGCACTAATCTTTTTTCTATATTTATGTCCATGAACTTTAACAGGATCTTCTTCCTCATTTTATTATCACCATATTCTGTCGGTTTTTTCCCATGACATAGGCTCTCTATAAAGTGGAGCAAAAATGGTCCACAATCTGACCTGCAATGTATTAAGAAACAGTGTTACTAAATTTTTCACCCCAATAAAACAGACAAGTAATTTCTGACCCCAATAAAACTCTTTAAAGAAAGTTTAAAGGTACTTACGATGTTTTCTTTTGCTGCGGGCATGATAAGATATCAGTCAGCTTGTATCTTACTTGATAAATGTTTTGGTCCAGCATCCATCTTCTTGTTCTTTTCTCTTCAGCACTCATTATCGAGTAACCATCAACCACTATTCCTTGGCTGTCCTGCTTCTCATAGTTTTCCCTCCATTCCTCAGGGTCCATGCCTTGGCTGAGAGGGTATTTGGTGGAATCATATACGCGCTTGATGAACACCATAATGTGCTTCACCTGTTGGTTCCAACACACAAGTAAATTACAACTCAAACAAACTAAGAGAACAAGCAACAAACAAAAACCAGTAGAAGTTTACTGCCCCCCAGTTGGCGGTATTTATAATCTTTCAGGTGATAGAAGCATCGATCTTTGTTGTCAATCAGGACCAAGGTATAATGGTGGCTGACCCCGTGATGTACCGGAATAAAAACCAAGTCCTTACTGAAGATGGACCACAGAGGATTAATAATGGAAAACTCTATATCAAATTCATTACATTTGAATTCCCCCTGTTTTTCTCCTCTAGCTAGGAACTCCTTCAGTTTTTGTTCATGTACCATCGCCGCGCGCTGTATTTATAAAAGCAAGTAGTAAGATTGTGTTAACTGAAAAAAAGTAACAGAGGAGACTGCGGTGCTGCGGCACGCTGGTATTTCAGGTTAGACTACTTACCGCTGCCTCTATGTCTAGGAATCCAACCGAGACCTTCTTCTTTTCCATTTCCTCCTTCAACATTGCGAGGTAC
The DNA here is from genome assembly GCA_010134655.1 of Fragaria nilgerrensis. Classification (NCBI taxonomy): domain Eukaryota; kingdom Viridiplantae; phylum Streptophyta; class Magnoliopsida; order Rosales; family Rosaceae; genus Fragaria; species Fragaria nilgerrensis. Next base: position 25,322,467 of record CM020980.1, read on the forward strand.
ACCCTGATGGTCTGCATGTACAACAATTATAAGTCACAAATAATTACAACAAAGAATACATCTTAGGTTACTCAAACATCAACTTTATTGCGGTTAGTAAGACCAGTAATTTTTTCTCACATTAGATGTAATCTCTCCTTCTTCAATTAATTTCTTCAAGTCATATTTGATAATGTCAATGATACCATCACAACACTCTCAATACCGGAAACTGTGCAGACACAAATAAGTCATAAACAAGTCACACCAAAGAACTAATTGTAATGTCATACACACACACACACACACACACACTAGGAAAGAATAAACTTACTCATCATTCTCGTCCTTGTTCAAATCAAACCAGCTCTTATAGTGATTCGCCACCTTTTCATCCAAGAGCTTCCATGTCGGAGTGTTGCAGTTCACTCCATCAATAACAATACGATTTTGGACTTTACGCTCCACCTCCTTTGTTCTTTTTGCTGGCTTTAGCCCTTCAGGGGTGTCATACTCCCATTCTTCTTCTTTCCTCTTTTGTGCCCCACGCTTCTTCAGGTTGACGTCTCTTTCAATCGAACCAGTCTCCACAGTTTGTTTTGAGCCCTTCTGCTTGACATATTTCTTGAGCTCTCCTGCTTGCTGTTCTTTATTCTTCAAGCTGGTTTCTTTATTCATTTTTTTTCCGGCCATTTCCACAGCTTGAGCAACAAGTTTGTCTAGTTTAGACAGGTTGACATCGGTCGTCACAGGTTCATCGTCTTCTGGAAATATCTTTCGCAACGGAACTGGTTCTGCTACTTGTTTAAAAAACTACACAAAAGAAAACACACAAGTTATTCTCAAAAAAATGAAGAAAACACAATATTTATTGGGGGTCAGTAAACTGATTTCTACTCTTACCTCTTCAGTTCCTGGTTGCTCCTCTCTGTAGTTATATTCTTCCTCTTCAACCGGCTTTGACCTATCCTCCTCCTCCTCCTTCTCCTCAGTTACACATATTATCTGCTTTGTCTGAGCATGTTTTGCCCCCTTGTGCAACTGTTTCTTAAGAGCATTTATTTCATTTTTGTCTGCCCTCTTTTCTTTCTCTAGCTCAATGATTTGGTTGTCCGTTTTCTTTAACTTGCCGAGCAATTCAGTGTTTTTATTCACCAGTTCTTCATTTGCTTTGGCAAGTTCTGTCAGCTTCTTCTTCATATCTTCCATCGGTAGCTCATGTACACGTTATAACAACACTGTTAAACAATTATATACAAATAACCAAGTTTACTGCCCCCTAGTAAACTTTTACTGGGGTCAGTAAACAACAATACATTATCTCCCTTTCAATTTCATGACAACTACATACTTAATATACCCTAATAAACAACTTTATTGCCCCTAGTAAAACCAGTAAAAGTTTACTACCCCTAGTAAACTTCTATTAGGGGTCAGTAAACTTCAATACATTATTTCCTTTTCAATTTCATGACAATTACACACTTAATATACCCTAATAAATAAATTTATTGCCCCATAGTAAACTCAGTATAAGTTTACTGCCTCTCAGTAAACTTCTACTGGGGGTCACTAAACTTCAATACATTATCTCCATTTCAATTTCATGACAATTACACACTTAATATACCCTAATAAACAACTTTATTGCCCCATAGTAAACTCAGTATAAGTTTACTGCCTCCCAGTAAACTTCTACTGGGGGTCAGTAAACTTCAATACATTATCTCTATTTCAATTTCATGACAATTACACACTTAATATACCCTAATAAACAACTTTATTGCCCCTAGTAAACCCAGTATAAGTTTACTGCCCTCTAGTAAACTTCTACGCAGTAAACTTCTACTGGGGGTCAGTAAACTTCAATACATTATCTCATTTTCAATTTCATGACAATTACACACTTAATATACCCTAATAAACAACTTTATTGCCTCCTAGTAAACTCAGTATAAGTTTACTGCCCCTAGTAAACTTCTACTGGGGGTCAGTAAACTTGCAATTGAAGTTCCATTTTCATTGGCAATAGTTTTACTAGGTGTTAGTAACCATTCAAACTTACCCAATCAATTGTTCTTGGTGTTCCATTGTCATCTTGCTGCCGCTCAAGTTTGCCGGAACTCGTTTCCGCCTCATCCATCCAGGGACCTTCTATTATGAGTTCCTGAGACACAAATTAGTTTAATTTAGTTTTTCAAAAAACAAAAATACAATGCAATATTTTTTTTAAATGGCTATATAAATAAAATATTATTACCTCTAGCAATTCAGGTCTTCTCAAATACTCATTTTCTTTGATGATCTCTTGTATTGACTATCTTATAAATCTGAGAGTCTCCTTCTCTTTCCCTATAATCCGCTTCTTTATTTTTGTTTTCTCAAGGAACCAGAATGAGGCATCCGTTCAAAACTCTTGGCTCCCCCCTTACGTGATTGTGAAGTCCTTGGTGCAAGAATTCTAATACCTTATGTCACCAGTTGTATTTGTCGATGCCTTCAAGGTCTTCACACTTGAGTATCAGTTTCCATTCAATGTGGTTCCCGCTTCTGCTGAAAAATAAAGCTGCCATAAGGTACATTATAACGAAAGATGCTATCTTCCTTGGATCCCCCTTCTTCTTCTGAATCTTCCTAAGCTCTTCTATTAATGTGTCATCAATAACTTTTCTGGTGATTGTTCTTCTTGTTTGCTTTCCAAAGACAGCAGAATCTGCCACATTCTTCTTAATGCCCTTGCAATATTTCTGGTCTATTGTGATATCCACATCCGAGCCTTCTTTGGTTATTCCAAAAATTGAATGCACGTCATGCTCCGTAATTTCAATCTCCGTGTTCCCAAATATGAAGTTTTTATTGTCACTGTTGTAGTGCCTCATTAGGATCTCAATATCAAATTCAAGCTTCTTCACTTGATCCTCCTCAATCTTGTCCAATCTGAATGCTTCAATTATTCCCCGAAAACAAGTGTTGTTTATCAACTCCCATGATTCTTCTAGGATGCTCTCCTTGTATCTATACATTAACATATAAAATGATGTTAGTGAGCACTTTTACTGCACGTGTTTGATCTTGGTCAAGTCACCTTCTTCTCCTTTTTCCTTCTTCTTTCTTCCCTTTTCTTCCTCCTCCTCCTCCTCCCCTGAATCTGTCTCCGCTTGTTTTCTTTTTCTGCATGTTGATCTTCTCTGAAAAAGATACTTTTCTGTTTCCCCCTCTTCATCTTCAGTGTAATCATCATCTTCTTCTTCTTCAGCAGCGGCCCCCTTTTGGACCTCTTTTCTCTTTTTCTTCGACTTCATCTTCTGTAAAACTGAGCCTATATTTTGTTCTGTCCTCATAGAAGCTACAGATTCTTAAACCAAATCCTCTTCGGTATCAGAATTCACAACTAAAGGCCTTGAACTTCTTCTCATCCTGCATATAAGTAGTAAAAACTTGCATTTATAAACTGCATATGCAAAAAATAAAGTTTACTGCCCCCCAGTAAACTTCAACTGGGGATCAGTAAACTTGCAAAAATGAACTCCCTTTCAATTTCAGGGGCACAACACACAACAGATACTCATTATTACCCTAATAAACAACTTCATTGCCCCATAGTGAACCTAGTGGAAGTTTACTACCCCCTAGTAAACTTCTACTGGGGGTCAGTAAACTTCAATACAGTATCTCCTTTTCATAATCATGTCAATTATACACAACATATACTCATTTTTACCCTAATAAACAACTTCATTGCCTCCTAGTGAACCTAGTAAAAGTTTACTGCCCCCCAGTAAACTTCTACTGGGGGTCAGTAAACTTCAATATAGTATCTCCCTTTCATAATCATGCCAATTATACACAACATATACCCATTCGTACCTTAATAAACAACTTCATTGCCTCCTAGTGAACCTAGTAAAAGTTTACTGCCCTCCCAGTAAACTTCTACTGGGGGTCAGTAAACTTTAATACAGTATCTCATTTTCATAATCATGCTAATTATACACAACATATACCCATTCTTACCCTAATAAACAACTTTATTGCTCCCTAGTGAACCCACTAAAAGTTTACTGCCCCCTAGTAAACTTCTATTGTGGGTCAGTAAACTACAATACAGTATCTCCCTTTCATAATCATGCCAATTATACACAACATATACTCATTCTTACCCTAATAAACAACTTCATTGCCCCCTAGTGAACCTAGTAAAAGTTTACTGCCCCCCAGTAAACTTCTATTGTGGGTCAGTAAACTACAATATAGTTTCTCCCTTTCAATTTCATGCCAACTATACACAACAGATACCCAGTAAATCAGAGAATGGAGCTTCAATATCATCAGTTAAGTCCAAAATAAGCCTAAATTCAATAAAATTCAAAATATACCTGTTTTTATGGTTTTCCCGAGCGAGGTCGAGTGAGAGCGATTGAAGCAGATATTGACGCCGATATATTCAACCAGAGAGTGACGTCGAGCGTGAGCGATTGAACGTGACAACGACACCGAGATTGAACCACAGATCAACTTGGATCTACTGAGATTAGGGCAGATTTCCTGCTCAACTAGGATTTATCTGCGGAGAGCGACGAAATATTTAGATATTTAATGAGAGAGCGACGTGGCCTGATCGATGGAATCACGGAGATTGTGAAGATCCCTAAACCAGAGATCGTTATCGAGTGTTAGAGAGAGATAAAGAGAGTGGGAGAGCTGAGAGTTTGGTTGATCGTGGAGAGTGGGAGTCTGGGAGAACGTATTAATTTTTTTTTTTTGAACATGAGATAGAACGTGTAAATAATTAATGCAATAAAGGTATAATATTAATTGTTAGAGGCGTTAAAACATATTAATATGAGTTACTCAACAGTTTTTTCATTGAAATGGGCTTTAAAATCCTTGTTTTTGAGTAAATGTTTATTTTCCCAACAAAGTATATATATATATATATAATATATTTATATATATTTCCCGTTTATTTTATTCACGATTTTATGATTATATATTTTTGTTTACTGTTATTATAGTGTACAACATGGATAAGAGCTGGATGCAATTAGGGAGGGGGTCCCTAGTTTATATGAGAGACATTTTTGATTTTCTTGAGTTCGTTCGTCTACATAGTCCTCCAGACAACGTTATTCACATATGTCCGTGCAACAAATGTCTCAATCGGAAATCAGTAACATATGAAGACATGTATTCTCACTTGGCACTAAACGGTATTTGTCCTAGTTATACCACATGGACATGGCACGGCGAAAATCAAGTTCAAATGCCTACACTTGCAGAAATTCAAGCACAACATAATCAGCAGGCAGGATCTTCCAATGCTAGTTACGGGGACCCTGCTGTGATGAACTTCTTAAACGATGCCTTCCCGTTCGCTGCCTTAGGATATCAGCAAAATGTTGTTTATGACAACGCCCCTGACACCTTCCCTAATGTCTCCCACGTTGACCACAGCAATGATTATGATAAGTACAACAGGCTTGTACGGGAAATACAAACCCAATTGTATCCTGGTAGTGAGCATATTGTGTTGGGTACCGTCATGGAGCACATGCAGATAAAAAACAAGCGGGGAAAAAGTAACATATGTTTTGATGACGATATTGCACTTATGAAGAAAGTGTTTCCCAAAGGTAACAGTTGTCTGGCAAATTTCGACCAGGTAAAAAGAATGTTGGCTGACCTCGGTCTTGATCACCAGAAGATAGACGCTTGCGTCAATAATTGCATCTTGTATTACAAAGACAACAAGGATGAAGTTGAGTGCCCACACTGCTACGAGCCAAGGTATGAAGCTTCCACTTCATCTAAACAGAAAAACCGGCCCATTCCTAGGAAGGTTCTTCGTTACTTCCTGTTGGGTCCTCGTCTGCAGCGTCTGTACATGTCTTCACATACGGCCAAACATATGAGATGACACCAGGCAAGACACCAGGGAGAGGAGAGGATAGATCCAGATAATCTCACACACCCCGCAGAAGGGGAGGCTTGGAAGCACTTTGACCGTTCTTTTCCCGAATTTGCTGGAGACTGTCGAAATGTCAGACTCGGACTTGCAACAGACGGATTCAATCCTACTGGAAACATGAATTTGTCTTACAGCATTTGGCCTGTGGTAGTATTTCCGTACAATCTACCTCCCAACATGTGTATGAGGAAGGAGTACAATTTTCTTACGCTTATGGTACCTGGGCCGTATTCTCCAAGAAAGTGTTTGGATGTGTACATGAGACCATTAATTGACGAGCTGCAGGAGATATGGGAAAATGGACTTTCTACCTTTGACAAGCATGGTCAATCTTCATTCATGGTGAAAACAACTGTTATTTGGACCATCAGTGATTTTCCAGCTTACAAGATGTTGTTTGGCCAACAAACTAAGAGGTACAAGGCTTGCCCGATATGCATAGATGACGTCAATTCTACATGGCACGCCGACAAAATTTGTTTCATGGGATCTCATAGACATCTTGACGAGGATCACGAGTGGCGGTGGGATGCTGAGGCATTTGATGGGACTGAGGAGCATAATCTGAAACCCCCAGGGAGGTCTGGTGAGTGGATTTTGGAGAGGCTTAACCAGCACTGGTTCAGATATTTGAGCACCACTAAAGAAGTAACGGACTTAAATCCTCCACGCTTGATGAGTTTAAGTATTGGACGCACAAAAGTGTATTCTTTGAATTGCATTACTTGTCGACCTTGAAAATCAACACAACTTGGACGTCATGCACATATTGAAGAATGTTTGTGACAGCGTTCTTGGAACAATTCTGAATCTCAAACATAAGAATAAGGACACCCCCAAAGCCCGTGTTGATCTTAAGATGATGGGTATACGCCCCCAGCTATGGCTAGTAGAGAACAAAAAAACCAAAAAACCATAATACCGAAAGCAGGCTACACAGTCTATCCTCAAAAGAAGGCGGAAGTGTTTCAGTGGTTTGGAAACGTTAAGTATCCTCACGGGTATGCAGGGAATATCGCTCGATGTGTTAAGATGGGGGAAAATAAGATTAGTGGGTTGAAGACTCATGACTGTCATGTTTTGCTGCAACGTCTTCTTCCCATGGTCATTAGACCGTATTTGCAAAGTGATGTGGTTGACACGTTAGTGGCTTTGTCCAAGTTCTTTAAGAGGATATGCGCTAAAGAACTTAAAAAGTCTGATGTTCGGTCATTGTAAGAAGACATTGTGTACATCATGTGCAAGTTAGAGAGGATTTTTCCCCCGACTTTCTTTGACATCATGATTCACCTCATGATCCACCTTCCGAACAAGTGTTGTTTACTGGTCCGGTAGAGTATACCTGGTGCTATCCAAATGAGAGGTATGCACTCATATTTATTCTAATTAATCATCCTTTCAAATTAAGATAAATGGTATTTTAAATATTTATTGTAAGAATTGCATATTTGTTTTGCAGGTAACTGGGGGATTTCAAGAAGAAGAACAAAAACAAACGTTTCCCTGAAGGGTCGATCACGGCGGCATACATTCAGGCCGAGTGCGTAACTTACTGCAGCGCATATCTCAATGATGAAGACACAGTGGGGGAATTATCTGGAGCATGTAGTAGCCAGCAATTCAAGCTATCAGTTGTTTCAAACGATGTTGAACCGTACGGCAGGTTAAGTAATTCTGAAAGATTAAGTAATGATGAGATCAAAGAGGCTCATTGGTCTCTGTCCTTCAACATTGTGAAGAAGCCGAGCGATACTTCAAGAGGCATTTGGAAATGCAGTATGGTAATGAAGTCATACACAAGAGAGATTTTCCTGATTACTTCCCTATTTGGGTACGTACCTTTGTATCGATCTCTATATATATATGATGTTACATAAATTCAATATATATTGTTTTTTTATGTTACATAATGTAACAACGTTGCTCTTAAAATTGTTACAGATGATGCAATTCAACATGAGTTTCCTGCTTCTTACGACCCAGAGTTGCACTTGTTGGCTAGAGGACCCCAAAGCCACAGAGTTCGTGCTGGATGTTTTGTGAACGGTGTTAAGTTTGTGACGTCAGAACGAGATGAATGCCATGTCACCCAAAACAATGGAGTCATGGTTGAGGGTCTGGGTTTCAACTACTACGGGGTTCTTGTTAGTGTCATCGAACTAATCTACGGCAACCGTATGTTAGTCGTGTTGTTCAAGTGCAAATGGTTGAATACTGACCCAACCAGACGGAGGAGTACAATTCTAGATCGTGGCTTGTTATCAGTGGACTCAAACAATGTATGGTATGATAATGAGCCGTTTATTCTTGCCACCATGGCAAAACAAGTGTTTTATCTTGATGATCCGGCTACGGGTAAAGGTTGGAAAGTGGTGCAGGTGATGTCACATAAGAATATTTGGAGTGCAGCTACACTGTGAGGGGATGATGAGGGTGGGCCCAGTGAACCAATCACAACTGATCAACCGAATGAACCATATCAAGAGGATTCTCCACATGTAGTCAATGATACTGAGGATATTCGTGTCAACAACCAACACGTTCCGGCTATCATAGGTTACCTTCCAATTACACCATCTGAATTGATCTTGCTACAACATCGCAACCCCAGTCATGATGACGACGGCTTCATAGATGACGAATACATAGAGGATGATGAGTATTCTGACCAAACTGAGGAGGATGATGATTCAGACGACTCAGATTATCATGAGTACAACTAGTATATATTACGATTATTGTACGATTAGTATATATTACGATTATTCGGACGACTCTGACTATCATATGTATTTTTAAATTTATAATTAACCACGTACATACGTACGTCAAACCATTAATTATATAATATTCATACAAATTTTCATTGTAATTTTTAAAATGCATATATAAATATGTAGGCTTTTTTAAGTACGAATACTTACGTGGAGTTATAATTGAGTTTAGTTTGAAAAGTTACACGAAAATGCTCAGATGCTAATATAATAAAATTCTGAAATTTTTTAAAATATACTTAGTCGACGGAATTTGAATAATTCGTCGCCTTAATACTCTTAAGACGACGGAAAGTCCACTTTCCGTCGCTTAGGATACCCGAAATATTAGTCACATCCTCAAAATTTTATGTTACTTAGGCGACGGAAATTGTAGAAGTCGTCGGCTTGGTAAACCAATGCGACGGAAAATGTATTTGCCGTCGTGTAGGATCCCGAAATATTAGGCGGGTGAATTTTGGGCCTTTTTTTTTCCCGAAATTTCGTATTACATAGGACACGAATATTTGTCTTAATTTAAAACCTATACTAACTCTCTCGCGCAATCCACAATCCCTAAATTCACACCCACAATTCTCAAATCCTACCAGAGTCGCGCCACCATTGCTGCATGCGCCACCAGACCCCATCCACGCATCGGCAACCGATTAAAGTGCGCGCATCCACCCACCTCCTCCACTCATCGCCACCGCATCCACCCGTCGCTCCGATCTCTCTGCTCTCACCTTCTCACCGCCGCTCCTTTTGCAGGTCTGTATTCTCTCTCTTCTCAGATTGATCTTGTTATTACTTCTGAATCGTAAACGAATTCGTTGATCGTGTTTCATTATTATTATTATTATTATTTTTAATTATCAAAAAAAAAAACCAATATCACATTGTATCTTCTGCTTAAGTGGCTCACAGCTTTTGTTAGTGTTTTCTGTATCACCAATGCATCAAGTCTAAAAAAAAAGAAAAAAAAGTGAAGAAATACAAGTGGTTTGATCAACCTGTATGCTTTTCTATGGACTATTTTTCATAATCTTTATCTATTACTCACTCATTTACTAACAATTGTGTGTTATTCATGTGCAAGATATGGTGATCATGGGAAGAGGAAGAGCCGAGCCACTCAGGCCAGTGCTTTGATGGAGTCAATACGGCAGAGCGTCGGTTCAGCTAGCAGTAGCAACCATCCTAACCCCATGCCGGCTGAGACAGTACCACCAGGGACTCCCCATTGATCATGCGGCGCCCTACAGTTGACAGTTGTTCAACGGGATCTCAATCGGCGTCTGTAACCGCACCCGAGACTGCAACCGCACCCGAATTTGCAAGACGCATTGTCGGCAGCGCTCGAATCAAAGTTAGAAGCCCAATAGGTAAATGTATTAATTTACTGCCCCCTAGTAAACTTCTACTAGAGGTCAGTAAACTTCTACTGCGGATCAGTAAACTTCTACTGGGGGTCAATAAACTTCTACTAGGGGTCAGTAAACTTATAATGGGGTCAGTAAACTTTTAGTACAATATGTCTCTTTCATTTTCATGTCACTTACACACAACAGATATCCTCTTGGAAGGCATGAACTGACTGAATTGACATCTCTCTATTGATAAAATTTCATGTCTAAGGATATGTTTGCATAAGACTGAGTTTTCTTATAAAGTGAAAATGTTATGGATATGTGTAAAGTATGATTGAATGTGTGTAAAGTATTATGTGTTGATATGAATTGAAAGATGTGTTTTGTCATAGTAATTGGGTGTATTAATATATTTTATTTTATTTTTCAGTGCTTAACATGAGAATTTTTTTTATTTCTTACTTAGCCGAAGTACGAGTGAGATGAAAATGATGAGCCAATGTTCAATTGGATACTGAAGAGGGCACATGAGAGGTACAAGGACTGAAAGTACCAGTGTCACAAAGCTTATCTGAAGGAAGGCCCTCTGGCATGCCAGTAGATTTCATTGGGAGAGAGGACCAGTGGGAGTTTATATGCGAGCACTTCGAGTCAGATGCTTTCAAGGTAATTTTTTTTAATTACCTTCATTGTTTCCCTTGTATTTTATTATTAGCCCATTCATGTATAGTTATGTATTTATAACTTGAAATGTGAAATGTGCAAGATGTTAGAACTAATCTATTTAATATTTTTTTGTGTATATAGAGACTCTCAGACACGACCCGCCCCGAATTTCACCCTGAACCCGAGTAAATCGTGCGGGGACCACCTCAAAGGAAAGATTTACCGCAAAATTCGGTACAACCTCCCTTGAAAATGGACAACCCTTCCAATAGAAACCTGCAAACACGTCAAAAGGTTCCAAATCCGACCTAACTTCTGGAGCCTTCGTGCTCCCAAAAACAATCACCACCAACAGGATAATAACCATTATCTAAGATAATATACATCATCCGTCAAATATTCTAAAATATCTACAAGCCTTCACCCACAACAAAAAATATATACATTAAACCCAAGTATTCAGAGCTACTAGACACTAGCGGAAATAAGAAAAGACAAGTAGGCTAAACAGGTAACCTACTGGTGAAAGGTGGTGGAGATACGGGTGACTATGCCTCGTCTCCTACTAGATCCAATCTGAACTTTGCAGACTGGGCATTTTAAAACGAATGGCCCAGGGAAAGACATTTAATAACGTTAGAGTGAGTGGACAAAAATAATTTAATAACAAAATATTTATGCATTCCCATTTTAATTTCATAAAAAATATACTGCATGCGGCAGCTCAAAAGCGCTCAATTCATAATCTGACAATTTCACGACTAGCACTGGCTAGTCACAAACTCAAATAAAATGGAGCCTCTCAGGCTAAACTATATATAATCATATATTCGTATGTATCTACACTCGTCAGACTCCTTGTATGAATCCTAGAAACAATTCAGAAAAATAGAAATTCATACAAGGCTACAACGCTGGCGTCTAACGCTCACGTTGCGCCATAATGTATTTTTTCTCATTATGACCGAAAAGGGACGGTGTATATATACGTGTGGACTCCCTATATGAAAACCTAAATAAACCGAAAAAGAAAGAAGTTTTCATATAGGGCTATGACACTTGTGTCTAACACTCACGACACGCCATAATGATATTTTACCTCATTATGACGGACCAAGCACGTATGGCTAGCTAGCATTTATATACATACTATTCTCATAAAATCCAAAACATATATATGTCCACCGAAAATCTCATTTTCGGATCTCTCCAAAGGAGGAAAAATTGCCAAATGGGTGAGAAATCAATAATCTCATCAAAAGAAATAAATGATTAATAAAATCATTCATCGCATGCTTTTTATTTAAAACAAAGGTCCACTCACAAATTAGGCCTAAGCCTGATGATGCTCCGAAGCTTCTTCTGTTCGGGCCTCCTCACGTCCTGTTCCAAATATATATAATTAATTTACTAACTAAAATCCAGTATTGATAAAATAGGCAAAATTAATCGTGAGCCATAAATACGCTCATCATTGCCTAACTTTGATATTCTTAAATTGAAATGACCCAAACTTTTATATTATACTCGGCAGTCGTAAATACAACCTTTTCCAGAAATTGATTTAAATCCTACGGTCGGATTTTACATTATTTAACCGCCAAAATACCAAACTTCAGAAATTCACAAACCTATTCAAAACTCGTCCGAAAATTCCACAATTCACTTCATTAAACTCCTCTAATTATTACACATTTAAAATTATACAAAACCCCAAACCGGCGGTGGTGACTCCGCCGGCAGCGGCGGCCGGAGGCCGATTCCGGCGACGTCCAAAATCTACCAAATTTTAACAGTAGGTTCCTCTCAACATCCCAAACAACTTTCATAACTATCACTAAGTCCAATTTCAATCTAACTAGGTCAATCGAATGAAAATATCCTAAAAGCCCTAGAATTTCAACTTCGAATTTCTCCTTATCGAGCTCAAGAGGGATTGAGCCTTTTGGAGGGGTTGTTGCACGGGAGGAGAGCTTCAAAACCGTACCAAGCTTGCCCGGATTGGTGGCCGGAGGAGGGAGTTCCGGCGAAGGAAAGCTCAAGGCAGCCGCGCCTTTCGGGCGGCACTACCCCTTCACGGCGGCGCTAGGGAGGCTGTGACCGGTCTAGAATGGAAGCTGGGTTGATGGCCGACCTTTTGGGACCGGTGCGGCGGCGAACGGTGGCCGGACGACGGCGGACGGAAGGTTTGAATTTCCGGCAGCGGGGGGGAGAATCAGGAGAGAAAGAGAGAGAGGAGAGAGAGAATCGGGAGGGAGAGAGAAATATTTTAGGCTTGGCCCAACCGGTTCCAACCCACATATACCCAATCCAAAAATTTAACACCCCCAAAAATAATACCCTACTAAAAATTACCTTTACTAGCTAAATTTACCATTTTTTACCGTCGTTACATTTTTCTCCTACGAATAACTCTCCGAAATAATCGTACCTCAAAACCCCTCTAGGGACCAATTAACTATAACTCAATGTCGAAGACGGTGAAAATTCTTATTATAATCAAGCTAGTAAATAAGATAAAATCTTACGGGTCGGGATGTGACACTCTCCTTGGCAAACAAGCGGAACCGTGGGAAGAAAACTATGCACCGGCACACGGGGTCTTCTCCTATCATCTACACAATGGAGGAACTCTGAATACAAGGCGAGAAGCTTCCAATTATCAAAGGTTTTGAGAAGACCTATGTCAGGGCCGGTGATGAAGATACAACCAAGAAATATGTAAGTGTCTTTCCTTTTACTAAAATGTAAGCTTAGCAAATGGTTCAAGCATGTGTAAATCCGGCTATTAGTATATATATGAGACCATTAAGTTGAATGTAGGCACTGTCCAATTAGAATGTCATGTTTTCCTGCTTCTTCCAAAACAAAAACAAAAAGTGTTATTATCATTGTCATTAATTAAGATGTATAGTTTTAGGAAGCAACAAAGTTGTTTATTAGGGTATCTGTTGTGGCCATGCAACTGAAGTGCAAGTTTACTGACCCCAGTAGAAGTTTACTGGGGGGTAGTAAACTTCTACATGGTTTACCCTAGAAGTTTACTGACCCCAGTAAAAGTTTACTGGGGGGCAGTAAACTTCTATAGGTTTACTAGGAAGCAATAAAGTTGTTTATTAGGGTATCTGTTGTGTGTTGTGGCCATGAAACTGAAAGGGAGATAATGAATTGCAAGTTTACTGACCCCAGTAGAATTTTACTGGGGGCAGTAAACTTATACTTGGTTTACTAGGGAGCAGTAAAGTTGTTTATTATGGTATCTGTTGTGTGTTCTGGGCATGAAACTGAAAGAGAGAAAATGAATTGCAAGTTTACTGACCCCCAGTAGAAGTTTACTGGGGGCCAGTAACTTCTACTGGGTTTACGAGGGAGCACTAAAGTTGTTTATTAGGGTATCTGTTGTGTGTTGTGACCATGAAACTGAAAGGGAGATAATGAATTGCAAGTTTATTGACCCCCAGTAGAATTTTACTAGGGGGCAGTAAACTTATAGTTGGTTTACTAGGGAGCAGTAAAGTTGTTTATTAGGGTATCTGTTGTGTGTTTTGGCCATAAAACTGAAAGGGAGATAATGAATTGCAAGTTTACTGACCCCCAGTAGAAGTTTACTGGGGGATAGTAAACTTCTACTTGGCTTAATGAGTTTACTGACTCCCAGTAGCTTATTCCCTATTTATTATGCAACCAGTAAACTTTATTATGGAAATGTTGAGCTGCATGTTTTGTTTATTAATTGATGTATTTTAAATGCAGAATGACATGGTTAATGAGGTCAATAAACGAAATGATGCATTTAAGGAACAACATCCTGACGCGACGGAGGAGGAGATTATGGAAAGTGTTCAGTCCCAACAAATTGAGGTGTTGGGTAAGGTGCTCAAAACTCAGAAAGGAAAGGAGATCAGAGGGATGGGACGAGGAGGCGAGCGAGACTTTAGCCTTTCTTCAAATGGTTCAACTTCACGTAGTCGTCCTCCTAGAGTTGATGAGCAGCAACTCCAAGAGGTGTAGGAGCGCTATGAGCAGAGACTAAAGGAATAAAAGGAGCGTGCCCAGCAGCAGTTCCAAGAGGTCCAGCAGCGTACCCAATAGCAATTCCAAGAGGTCCAGCAGCGTGCCCTGCGTGCCGAGTCTATGTATAGTGCTGTGCAGTCCCAAGTTGCAGCCATATATGCGCACCTAGGTATGTCACCTCCTCTTCCACAATTTCCTCCTCCTCAATCTTCTCCTCCTCGACAAATTTCCCCACAAAACAGTGATGATAGAGGCGACAACGTGTATGATTGGACAACAGTGCCCCTTGGCATTATTCATAGTTTAGCTAGATTGTATGAACAATTTTCTACCTAGTTAATTCATTAATTATTTTGTACGTATATATGAATAATATTTGTCCATATATCATCAATATATGAAAAATGGTCCAAATCCATTGCTTCCGGTATATATTGTTACTGTATAATGATCAATATATATGTATGTATGTGTTTGATTATTGTTATTAATTTGTAATTTTTGGAAACAGTTAATAAGGTAAAAAAAAAAAAAAAATTCAGTGTCTTTTCACCATAAATAAAATAACTTAGTCGACGGAAACAGTTACTTTCGTCGTCCAAGGAAAATATCTTGAGCGACGGAAAAAGCAATATTCGTCGCCTAAGGCAAATTTCTTCAGCGACGGAACTGAAACCTTCGTCGCGCAAGATAAACAACCCAAGCGACGGAAATAGTAACATTCGTCTACTAAGATGAAATACCTAGGCGACGGAAATAGTAACTTCCGTCGCTTAAGAACAACAACCTATCCGACGAATACAAAGATCAATCGTCGACTAAGAACTGTTTTGTATTCGTCGGATTACAACTTTACCGACGACTTTTCCGTCGCCTAAGAATGACGCAGTATTCATCGATAAACATATATACCAACGTAGTTCCGTCGGCTAAGAAGAATTTCGTATTCGTCGGGTAAGAATATTTCCGACAAACATTTTTCGTCGACAAAGAGATTTATCGACGAATGAGTTTGTCGACAAGGCATGTCAGAGTTCGTCGGGTTGGATGGTTCTTAGTCGACGAAAAATTTCAGTTCCGTCACGTAAGTGTCTACCTCACGACACTTACGCGACGAAACTTAAACGACGGATTCGTCTCCTAGGATCTGAAGCGACGAATATTTCGTCTTAAGCAACGAGTTGATTCCGTCGCTTAGGATGAGATTTCCTGTAGTGGGTGGTGATAGGAGCTATAGAGGATGCTACTGTCGCTGTCAATTCCAGTGATTCAGTGTTGGAGTCCGAGGAGATCCCTTCTGCATAAGGTGATTCCAGTTTAGGTTAATAAGTTGGCAAGCGCTGACAGGTTCTGGTTCTAGTTACTTGGTTACTTTTGTGCTTCAAGGTTATGGTTTTCAACATTAGAATTGCTTAGCTTATAAGTAGTTTCGCATGATTCACTTTTTACGTAATCTGCGAGAACGGATCGTGTTCATGTTGTTTTCCTATATTTAATCAATATAGATTGATGTCCCCTTTTCAAAAACAAAACAAAAAAACAAAAAGGTGTGCATTAAGAAATTTGGTATGTGTGAATAAATTTTCTCCAACATTTTTCAGTTCAATTCATAAAAATTGGAAGCACCTCGTTGCTGAATTTAAAGCAAAAAAAATTGGACGCAATAGTAGATTTGATATACTGTAGGGCGTTGGCTATGCCTTGATGTAGTTTTCAATTACCATGAAAAGAATGAATCAGAAAAAATCAAAAAAAGAACACAACAATTACTACAAAAGATGTGCACATATCAAATTAGCTGCATTGTTGTATTTTTGTCCACCTCTGATATGGAGCCTATGCCTAAAGTTGTCTCCCCTTCCCCACTGCAAATCACAAGCCAAACTCGGAAGGAGAAGTAGAGAAAATTTCAAGGGGATCACTGAGAAAGAGAAATCTAAAAGATATACTGTAGCAGTGTCACAAAAGTAGTCTCGGCTAGAAGAATACTTGAACCAGCACTCTGTCATGCAGGAAAGGACCACATTAGACTTGAATCGTCCTTATATCTCACGTTTTAGAGTCACGCTGGTGATCCCTACTGGAGATTTAGGCCGATAATGTTCATCTGTATCAACCTCTTCAATTTCCTGATGGGCACACCGTATCAAAAGGTTAAACGTGAGAAAACCAAGCCTAGACGTGATAAAAGGTTACTCAAGAAGCTCAAATTTTTTACCTGCACCACATCCTCTCCTTTGACGACACGACCAAACACAATAAGCTTGTCATTTAAATCAGGTATAGGTGCCGTCGTGATAACAAGCTCAAATCCTTTGTTCTCTAGTTTATTCTTTGTAGTTCCAAGCATAAATGCTTCATGCTTTGGACTGTGTGTTCACAGGGTAAGATTACGCCATCAGTTTGGGACAAAGAGCAACATACCAGCCAAACAAAGATCATTCAAGAAACAAACCTTGTCACAAGTTGACTACGAAGCTTCCCTTTTGATATCCAATCTTCAGCCACTCCAAGTCCTTGGGAATCTCCTCCCTTAATTACGTAGTGTTTAATGACGTGACTGAAGAGCATCCCTTTGAAGTGTCCCTTTTGACTGAATACTAAGGAGTTAGAAGTGTCTTGAAGGTGTACTATATATCATAACATTATTATTACGACACAGAATTATTATTACAACACAGAAATCAAACAAGCTTAGTGATAAAACAATGCTAAATGATTCAGTTAATGAAGTCAATTTGGTATCTGCACCAGTAACCTTTCAGATAAAGCAGAATCCTCTAAGCAACAGTGTATGTTTCACGATTCACAAAGGAAAGATACAACAAAAATTGATGGCAATGTCGTCCTTACAGGTCATTTTTTTTTTTCATTTTTTTTTTGTTAAAGGAGTCTTTTGCTTCACCAGGAAATTCAAGAATAAAGTAAATATAAGTATGAATGTTTATAGGTCAAGTAGTTCCAGATATTGTTAAGGCTATGCACTAAGTTCCACTGTCCGTTATTTTCAAGTTACATACACTCACTCTATTGGTAAACTACTAGGAAAATTTTTCATAGCTAAATTGCACATGATCCGAATAAAGATGAACTTTAATAGGTTCAAGTGGTTCCAGATATTGTTGAGGCAATGCACCAAGTTCCACTCTTCGTTATTTTGAACTCACATACTCTCACTCTATTGGTAAACTAAGCCTCAAACAGGTTTGTTTGTGATAACTAAACTGCATATGTATCAAAGTAAAGATTAAGGGTCTATGCATTATTAGATACTTACCATAAGTCAAGAAATCTATCCACAACCTCTGGAGAACCATCCTTGTAAAGTTCCACTGTGATATAACCTTTTGATGTGTTTAAAATCTGAAACAAAATGAGGTATGAAAAGGGAGGAAGTTAGTGACAACATCCAAAAGCAGATATACTTGTCTATGTTACACCAAATCAAACAGCCAAACCTAATATATCAGCAGCAGAACCGGAAATGAAATGCTCTAAAAAAATCAATCCAGAAATCACCTGTGTCTTAAACTTTTGCACTTTCCTACAAAACTATAACTGAATGTATCTTTAATCTTTCCACTCTCCTGTAAGTCTATAACTGAATGAGTAACGTTGCGTTGTAGCACACATGTCAACAACATTGAAATTGGCATTCAAAACTTGCTTGTTATTACATTCACTGATTTCAATACTAATTGCTTAGTTACCATTTCATCCAAACTTCCAAATACAAAAATTTTGTTTACACGTGACGAGCAATCCTAAAATATTTTCATCTAGAACTGAAAATCAATAGAGAAGCACTGATAGTTACAAAAAAAAAAAAAAAACAAAGCCACAGCATCTAGCGGCCTAAGTCTTAGTTTGGAGCAATACAACACAAAAAACAGCGAGTAGGGGAATCAAATGTGTAGAAAACTTACAGCGTAACCGGGAAGATCATCCTTCTTGGCAAACGCATCCATTTCCTGGGGGGAACACAAATCAATAAAACTCAGTCAAAAGCACAAATCTAGCAGTAACAACAGCAACAAGAGAAAGGTAATTACCCCTGAAGCAGAAAAGTCCGACCCGGAATGGTCCAGTGACCTAAAAATCAGTAAGCACAAACCAATTTTCAGTAGCTGAAACTATCAATATCAACAAAATCAAATCAAGCAGAAATCGGAAGTGATTTCACCTTCTGGACCAGTAGCGGTAAGTGGCGACCAAGGACAAGGCGATCAAAGCTATTATAAGATTGCACATAACTATGGTAGCGACACTGATTCGAGTCGGCCCCTTCTTCTTCTTGCTCTGAAGTAGCAGCGCCTGCGGCTTTATCCGAGCCATCAACTTTGACTTTAACTCTACACAACAATTATCAAATCCAAATGAGTTCAACCCTAGAATTTCAGAAGAGTGGAAATTTGTGAAGAAATTTTACCCGGGGGATTTGGGTGTTTCGGAGATGGATGGGTTTGGGTTTGGGTTTGGTGGGTGATTTCAGATTTCTCACCCAGTTTTATCTATTCGATCTTCTTTTTTCTTCTTGTTGTCATGTATTTCAAATTTGACGAAATGGTGGAGCCCACCACCACCTCAGATTGATCTTTTCTCGGGGCTCCGGTTCGTTTTGGGGTACCAGTTCTGGGTTTGGATCTGTCAATTTTTCGGTTCCTTTTTTTAAATTTCTTTTCTTGGGGTTGGATCAAGGAAATTTCTTTTTTTTAGATTTTTCTAAAGGCAATCTAGAAAATAAGCGCGACATTATGAGATGGATATGACATAGATGATAAATTATTATAGATTTTATTTTGTAGTCGTAACTTAGAGTTAAACTGAATGCATTATATTAGAACCATTTATTTGGTCACGAATACAAAAGTTGAGATTAGATGAAAGTGAAAGTATTTTGATTGTTTAAGTAAAATTATTGAGTTCGAACTTAATGGTAGGTGTCTAGGTGATCATAAATTTCTTAATCAGAATACTACTCAATGACAACGATATTATGTACCGTAACATAATCCTATGATTAGCAGATATATGTAATCCCTCGTCTTACCTCCTCGCATGTGAAGACTACATATTCTTATAGCCCTTGGCATGCATGTTGCCAACAACTTCAATGGTTTGGAACATGCATTTGATCTAGTTCATCATCTGACACCCAAACGATATCAAAATCCATTTATTACACATAGAGAGGTCCAGCCTCCTCTCCTAAAGTATGGTCTGGGTGGCACCATCACCAGGTGTGCCCTGCTGGAGGAGCAGGAGGATATCCTATGATTCAAGTCACCACCCCAATCAGTGGCTCACATACGGAAAAGAACTCCTGTTGCTTATCTTCCGCGAACCAAAACGAATCCTTTAGTCAAATGTGTGATTTTGCTTTCCTTTCTGTTTTTTACAAGCATGATCAGTATATCAAAGGCTACATCAATCAAAAACTATTTTAAACCAAATCATAAGTTCATTTAGAAAACAATGGGGGACTCAAGTCATCAAAATCAAATAGAACATACAGAAAAATAGAAGAGGGATAGCCTGGATCATGATACCTTCCATTTTTAATGGGAGAAGATGACTAGGAGAAAGAAAATTCACCAATAATCAAGTACTTGTGTCTTACGGTCTTTATTATTAAATTGCTACAACACCACTGGTCAAAGGAGAATCAGTGAATCACAGTCACTCTCCATATCAACCATTACAACTGGAAAAGGAAGCCATGCTCATACAAGAGCAGCAAACACAATCAGATTATTATTAGCCAATTCAAACACATCCAAAACCCAAACATCAATCCCTCTCTTAAAGTTCACAAACAGAAAAAAGCAGCAAACTTGGATCCTGAAATCAATTTGGTATCCTTAGAGAAACCACTGGTGTACAGCAACTCCTATATCCCTTAGCCTTCCATGTAGAGCAACACACTCCCAATAAGCTCTCTTGCTCTTATCACTCTTTCCATTCTGCCACCATTCATTGTTACACTCCAAAAACAACTCATCCACCAGACAGATTGTACTCTTCTGCATCATATCCACAACTACTTCTGCTTCTGCTTTCATCACAACATAGTCCTCTTCCTTTACATTCTCCTTTAGCCAACCCGAAACATCCTTCTGCGGCTTGCTTGAGGCTTCTTCTTCTTCAGCCTCTACTTCAAGGTTGTGTACTTCAAATTCCTTATTCATTTTCGGATAGTTTTGATGAAACCATTCAACTGCGCCACTGTTTTGCTCATTCAAGTCAACATTAACAAACACACGGCGCTCATAATTTTCAAGAGAATTCCCCAGTAGGTCAGGAAGGAACTTCATCTTCTTCAAGTACTGGCTTGATTTTGCCAATGCACGTCTTGGCGGCTCAAGCAAAACATCTTCAAGACCCTGTAGGATGGCCTCCTTGGCCTCACTTCCGAATTGGCAAAGCCGCCGGCGGTCAGGACTCTCCAGCTGCTGCTCACCAGCCGCACCGGTCTTCCTCATTGCCACAAAAGTTGAACTGTATCGGCGAAGATACACAATCTTGTAATTGGATTTTTGCTAAAAGCATTTGAAGGGTCATTGCTTAGAGGAACAGCAACAATGCCACCAACTTTCAGGACGCGATCCACAAATTTAGCGTCAACTAAATCAAACGCGAACACAAAATCCACCGACTCGTCCTCGAACGAGCTCTTCCTCTCCGAATCCATAACAACTTCAAATCCATTATCAACAACATTCAAAATATCAAGAGCATGAATCATACCAACACTGCCAGGACTCACAATGAGAGACCTGTCACTCTCTCCGCGGAGGCCTTCGCCAGCCAAGTCATTGAAAAGCAAACCCAATTGCTCAAATTTGAAAGTTTCATACCCATGACTGGTTTCCAATTTAGAAACACTCACACCCTTTATAATAGACTTAATGCAGGGCAGTGTGAGCATAACCAAAGCAAGAAAAACTGACCGAGAAACAACACGCATTACCTTCTTATCAGGCAGCTTGATCACCAAAATCTCGCCGGAACCCAATCCGGCCCTGAAATGGCCATGCTTTAATTCCATCTTTCTACTACTCAAAACAGCGAGATCAATCGGATCTGCAGAAGAAAACTAGCTCGAACAGCGCAAGCTTTTTACAAATGCGAACACTAAAAAGGGCTTTGTAGATTGCAAACGTGATGCAATGTGTTACAGAAAATCGAGAGGGAAAACAGCAACGGAGGCATGATTTGGTTTAGCGGGCACAGAATCTGGCGGAGGTGTGATTTGCACCCACGAGAGCTACGAATTTGGTTGCGCTCCATAAGAGAGATAACTGCCTAATCCTCTCAACCTCCATTATCACCCTATGCTTGACAATCATGCAAAATGGCTCTCAATCGATCTCCCTTTTAAATTTTAATGAAATTCTATCTCTCACAAGATTGACGCTTCAGAGTCGTCAGCCGGCGGCTACAGGGCCGTAACGGGTGGTCATCTGAAACGCAACCACCGGAGAGAGAGAGGGAGCGGAGAAAGAGAGGGACTTTGGGGGTTGGGAGGAGGAAAGAGAGGGACTTTGAAATGTGGGGAAGAAAGGGCGAGAGAGAGGAGGAGAGTTGTATACGGAGGAGAGAGAGAAAGTCCGAGATTTGCGAGAGGCACGTGAAAGCGCGTGAAGGAGGAGGAGGACAAAGCATTGGCTGGGGTTTGCTTCCGGTTGGCTTCGGTGGGAGTTGGGCTTTTTGGGCCTAACAAGTACAACTACGTAACTGAAAGAAGCGTGGAGATAAAGATTGCCAGAAATGGAGTTGACGAGTGTGGAGATCGTTGATTGGTTGGGGAAGCTAAATATAGGTTTGGTCTTTTTTTTTTTTTCTTTAATTCGGGGGAGTTTGGTACCTTTCACTTTCTTCCTCCCTGAGATTGGTCGGAATGACTAAAAAGGTCGGTAATCGGAGATTCGGAGTTGGCCTTCCGGTGGGTGGGTACGGCTGCATGAATGCAGGTGAAAGTTGGGGTACATAGATAAGTATGTTCCTCATTGATTTGGGGTGAATATACTTTGGAAAACAAAGGAAATCATCTTGCTACTACTGCACTCTTTTTTCTTTTTCTTTTTTCCTGCTAGCTGCACATGGATTCAGTAAATTTTAAATCTTCTGCAGTATTTAACACAAAACCCTAAGAACAATGCTGTAATCCCAAAGAAACAAGAGAGTAAAGTGGAAAACTAAGTTAACTAGTTAAGTAAAGCAAGTGACAATTTGTTATGAAGGTTCATTCACTCATAAGTCATAACAACGGAAATGAGTAAGAATGTGTTGTACATGGTGTTGTGATCTGAGTTGGTCATTTCAATGCGTTGTAATCTTTTTTGGTGTGAAGCCTTCATTCAAGTTGATGTCTTGATCTTACATATGTAAGGTACCAGCATAACAACATGATCAAAATTCTATTTAATAAAACAGGACAATATTTACGATTAACCTGGTTTGAACTCTTAAATTATAAATAAAATAGAACCAAACACCGGCGAAATCGGTGTTTTGTTCCATAAAAGCCATGAAGTCCATCATATTCACCACAGACTCTCTGAGAGCTCCGATATACGATTTGCTCTTCCAAATGTTAAATGTGTCGGACGCGACCCCTTTCACCTCAAGATATTTGACCAATTAATGCTTCTGTAAATTAGCCAAGTACCTATGAAAACAAATATATAAGATCACAAAATCAAATTCTAAACATGAAGAATGAAGCTTTCACCTTCTTACTTGCCGCCGGTTTTGGTGACATGATCACGGTTGGAATGCCTCTGTTTCTTGATTGAAAAATGGTTGACCCGAATCTCATTGTCCTCAGTTACATGCAAGTCCAAGTCCAGTTGTTGTCAGTACTTGTTTGGAAAATGCTCACTTTCAATCGAATACCAGAGTATTTATTAGTTTCATACTTAGGATCATACACAGTTCTGATTCGGGTAAATTTGTCATCAAGTTCCTTTTTAAGATCAGTATCGAGGTGTGTATTGTTCGTGATATGAAAATAAGAAAACTCTTCTGAACCATCCACTGGCTATAAAATAAAATGTGAAATTAAAATGATCAATACCAATTGGAAAAACATAAAAAGAAACAAAAATAGAAACAATTGGATATATACTCACAAGATGACAAGATCAGATGATTCTATGTACTCGATCCTGAATAGCTGTGATCTCAGACTTGAGCCTTTTAATGAGATCCTGTGTGGCCTTGAGTTTTGGAGGATCTGATGGAGCAGAGCAAGGGGAGGGAAACTATGGATGTCGCCGGCAGCTTGCAAGACCCGGAAGAAGAAGAAGAAGAAGAGAACAAAGCAGCCATCGTCACATCTGCTACTGAGCATGGCAGTAGCGTAACCATTTCCTCCATTTCTAGCTTAATGGATTAGGGTTTTGATGGAGACGGCTTCAAATAAGGTTTTTTGGATTACGAAATGATCAAACGGTTAGTTTCTAAAGGACTAACGTATTGCACCATGTTTTTAAAGGATTACGAAAACTGTTGACCTTTAAATATGATACTAATTTTGAGATCAAATTACAAAGATCAAAATTAATATCCTTTATACTGCAGTATCAATATTGACACAAGAAGTGGATATGAAAATGCTTTATTCATGCCATTCCCAACAAAAATAGGAAATAGAACCATCCCAACAAAAATAGGAAATAGAACCATCCCAACAAAAATAGGAAATAGAACCATCCATAGGAAATAAGAAGTTCGTGTTATAGTAAAGACGGTTATGATTTTTCTGAGCCTGTTGAATTGGTGATGTGCATTGCAATTTGCACATAACTCTTTATCAGAGAATGAAGATTAATGCATGCAACATATGAGGAAATTCGACCAAATGAGAAGTGCTCAATTTGAACCGAGTGTACTCACAAAACGCTCAAGTTGCCGAAACGAACAAGTTCAATGATCTCTAGTGAGTATGTTTGTGGGTGTTGTGATACCAATTTGTCATTTCAATGCGTTTTGTTATCTTGTTTGGTTTTCAATGAAAAGAAGTCTTGGTTATTAGCAATCTCCAACAGTATTTCTATTTCGAAAGAAAAATTCTAAAATTAGCTACTTTTGATGTAAATAAGCTTTAACTTTCTATTGGGTTCGATATTAGCATTTACCAATGCTTTTGGGTTTCCTACTTTCCTACTATCTTTTCCATCACTGCAAATACTGAAATACACCTCCAGTATAAAATGGGGTTCGTCATGCATTATCTTGCTCTGAAACTCCATTTTGCTAGTTTGATCTGAAGTACATGCAATGGACCAATTTTGGAGCGTGAGGCTTTGACCCTTTCAAATTCAATGGACGACCCAGTGAAGCTATGCTCTCACTCCCAGGATAACCAAAGTTTTCAGCCCATAGAAACCCAAGAACAGTTGTAAGAGCTAAAGTTTCGATCTTCCTTTTCATTCACACTATGTCAGTATGTCTTGTTTCTTTTTTCCTTCTTGTTCCTTTCTTTTTGGCTAACTGAAGCATTATATTCATATGAGAACCATTTAAATCGTTGATGTGAACATGAATAGATTCTCTGATTCTGTATATATTTCTGTCAGGCTATTATTTTGTGCTGGAGCTAATGGGTTAGCGAAGGTAGGGTAGTAGTAGTACTAGCATATGATATCATTGCTGTATATTCAATTAGGGGAATCACCTGAATGTGAATTTGTGAGGTTTGGGATTGTACAGATGTGCTCAAAATAACCTGATTCACAAATTGAAAATAACTCTCTAGAATTCTCTGGCAGTGATTTAAATTTTTGGTCTTCGATTTGTGGCTACAGTTCAAGGCAGTGTGTCAGTGTGTGATTTATACTCATTATCTTGTTGAAATCTCGAGTAATAATTCTCGCGGTTTCAATTCATAGTACTACACAATTCAGAAAATAATTACACGATCAATAATAGCATTGGCAGTTTCCGTAGCAGTAGTTTCTTTCTAGTCTGTTAATAAACAGTTAATCTTGAGTATGAACATTCTTTCTTTTCTTGTCAACATGAATTTTTCTCTTTTTATTAGGCAGCTAAGGTTAATGTTAGCAGCTAAGGTAAAAGGACATTGAGTGACATTGATTGCACAGGACAATATGTACCATCATTTGTGTGAAGACTAGTTTCCAAGAACAGCTAGGATCTGATCTCTGAGGACTGAAAGTAGCAAATTAGCACAGACAAGTATACGGTATACCTCAATGATTGTTGGTATTTTGTTCCTGACCACCAGTTCACATGGCCGGTCTGATCTACATAGACTTGCTTTTTTGGTTCACCAAATAAATTGGTACGAAAGAAATGGTAGCCGAGAATAATTTCTATAACAGAAAAAATTACAGAATCAGTAACATATATGGATGAGTCAGTTGATGGTTCTTTTCTTTCTTGATGGTATACAGCATGATGTGCATAATGTTCTTGCAGGAACAGGTTCTTCAGTTTTACTGCGTTAGCTTTCAAAGATACCAAACTTCATCATCCTGCTTTCGGTACCTCAAACAAACTAGTATTATACTTTCAACATCAGTTTTCATTATCAATTTTGTGTTGTCTCATGCATTTTTCAAATTCAGTGACATAAAAACACCAAATATAGAAATGATTGCAAATACCATGGATTACATGCTATTAACATCTGCCGTTTATTGAGTTGATACGGTGCTTATGAGGCATTAGACTACTAATAGTTATCTTTCTCTTTATGTATTATATTCAATGCATGAGCTACACAACACCATTTCAAGGATAAGAAAGAGCAAAACCATATGATCCATAGAGGGACCTATTACATTCAATTCATGCATCTTGTTCTGGTCTGATTCTGATTATGTTGTACTGAAGTAACAAACAAAACAAGGGGTAGTGATAGATCAAATCAAAAGGAAACAAGCACAAAAATAAATAAAAAGGGTCGTTTTAGTATAAAAGAATGCAATAGAGGCACTTGTGGCAGCTCCCCCATTCAAGAAAGGTTTAGTTATTTGAATTTTTTCGCTTCATACCTGTTAACCAATTCACTTCTTTTAGAAGAGAAATAATATGGTTGACAAGGCAGTGAACAAGGTTCTTATAAGGGAGTTCAATGCAGACACTGATATTGAAGTGGTGGGGAAGCTCGAGAGGAACTGTGAGCTAGAATCTAAAAGGGGGGTCTCCATTTTCACTAACATGATGTGTGACCCTTTATGTAGGATTAGGTTCTACCCCCTTCATATTATGCTGGTGGGTTCATTGCTGTGACTTCTTCTCTCTTATCTTGTGTTTAAAAGCAAACAGGGAAATATTTTTCATGAATCATACCTCATAATCATTTTTGGGTCTCCTCTAATAAGCATTTGCATGATTTACTGCTTTTGTAATATGGAAGTCATTGCCCCTCCTAGACCTTATAGATGTGAATCATTGCATTGCTCGAACACTAATATGTTTGGAAATTGCCAGCAGGTAGCACAGCTGCTCGAAAATGAGGAGCTTGTCGGAGTGGTTAGAGGATGCATCAAGCATGTGGGGACTGGTTTTGGGGGACATGTTATCGGTTGCATACTAGGCCTTCGAGTCTCTCCCACACACAGGTATCATCCACTTTTTCTTCTTATTGAGTTCTACTTCGAAGAGTCTTCTTCTCTAAACAATACATTGTTAGTTCTCAATCAGCCATACAGTCTCTTGATATTCAATATTGAATCTCCAGCTTTTCCATTACTGAGGTACAGCATATTGAAAAGCTAGATCACCTAGAAGCCTCTTTTGGAATCATCCATATATGCTTGATAACTTGTCATGTTATAGAGGTGGTGTACTGAAGTGTTTGATTGATATTTAAGTTTGTGTGTTGCTTGATTTAGGCGGATGGGAATTGGATTCCAATTGATGAACTCCGTGGAGGAGTGGCTACTGAGACATGGAGTGCAGTACACATTCCTGGCCACCGAGAGGAGCAATACTGCCTCTACAAATCTCTTCACTTCCAAATGCAATTACATGAACATCAGCTCACTAGTCATATTCGCGCAACCAATTTGTTCCTCTGAAAATATATGCTTCCCCAAGACATTAAAATAGAGAAGTTGCATGTAGACCAGGCAATTTATTTGTATGAAAACAAGCTAAGAGGCAAAGACATGTTTCCTACAGACATGGATGTGATCTTAAAGGAAAAGCTGAGCCTGGGAACATGGGTGTGTTATTTTGAAGAACAGGGTTGGATCAACTTGGACAGTGAGGAAAACAACCACGGAACAATCACCAAAACTCATGGCTCTTGGGTCATCTTTAGCATATGGAATACTTGTGAAGCTTACAAGCTTCATATACAAAAGTCACAACCTCTCAGGTATTTTCATGATACCTTGATCCATGCAAAAGAGAAAATCTTCTCTTGGTTGAAAATGCCTCAGAGTAATGTCTCAGTTGAAAGCTCCTTCGGCTTTCTCTTCCTCTATGGGATTCATGGGGAGGGAGAGCAGCTTGGTGAGCTCATGAAATCTGTTTGGAACTTTGCATTAGGGTTGGGGCAGAATGCGAAGGACAGTAAGTTGATTATAACTGAGATGGGGCAATGTGATCCTCTCCTTAAGCATGTCCCAGACAATCCCAGCATTTCACATATCCATGATATCTGGTATGCAAAAAGTCTGAGCAGCCACCACCCTGATGAACAAGATGCTCTGCTAATGGAGGGACCTCTGGGAAATGTGTTTGTTGATCCAAGGGAATTCTAGGCTTAGCTAGTTTTCCTTCCCCTCGTCTTCCCGAACACCCAGAACTAGTCACAGATGGTAATGTATTTCTTCCTTCTATTTGGTTGCTTGATAATGTAATGTAGTAGTCATTTGTATGATATATTAGTTATGTAATTCAAGGAGGAAATATTTGGGGAGTCATCATGTAATTCGTTTTGGTTTCCAGAGTAATGTAGGATCTGTCATCAAATTCCAAAGTCGCATTACCAAATAAGCATAGCTGTTAACATTGAAACATCAAGGATTTATTCAGCTGTGCCAAACTACAAGGACAATTATCGGATTACCTCCCGCTAGGGTTAGTTGTTAGGAAACTATAGAGATCAGTATAACTGTAGGCAAATGAAACTTTTCTGTTTTCTACATTTCCGATCATAACTTCCTTCAAATGACAAGATGTTTGTAGGGAATGTATTCTGATTATGCAACTCAAACAAAATAGTGGACCAAGAAAAAGGAAAGGAAGCAATTCCCAAAAATATCCCCGACTTCTGAGATATCATAAGGGGAACTCAAAATCCAAAATATCTCTATGTTATGATAGCTCCAACCATCACGACCTGCTCAGTCATCTCTTCTCTTACTGGTGGTGCCAGCATGAGAGTTTTGATCAGTAAGGATCTTTAGAACAGTGACCAATGCTCGCAACCGGTCCCAAATGTTCAGGCCATAGAGTGCTTCAACTAGTGACTCCTGGAACTCGAAACCATTCTCTCCAATAGGATACTACAGTTGGCCAAGAAAGAAAGCCAGTCAGATTTTAGTTTTAATTTCGCTGAGAAGAAGAGAGGGGAGAACTTCAACCCATTATATTTTAGATCGACATCTGACCTGAATAGGCTTTGGTATCTTGGTTTTGATGTAGGGCCACCATCTATCCTCGACAACTGATTTTACAAGACAACATGCTCGCAATCCTTCAACACCAGCAAATCTTCCAAATCCACTGTCTTTTACACCACCAAATGGCAGGGACTGGAAATCCAGGAGACAACATTAGTTCATTGGATTAACAATCATGATAGTATATAAATCTTCTTATTAGTAGGGCACTTGCACACCAATTGTCCAATCTAATATATGATAGCCCTACATTTGAATATAAGTACAAAGCCTGGCTTTATGCTATCTTATAAAGCAGGAAACCATATCTAGGCAATTATTGAAAGAAGAAAAGCACTGCCAGATATTGTACTCAGTAAAGTCTCTAGCTCGAGTAAAAAAAATAATAAAACACAAACTTGAATATATATTACCTGACACATGTAATTTGATGCAAAATCATTAATTGCAGCAACTCCACATTGTATCTGGGAAGTTATCTCTCTAGCGCGACGCTGGCTGCCGGAAAAAACAGCACAACCAAGACCATATTTTGAGTCATTGGCTAGTTTGACAGCCTCTTCATCAGTGCTGAACTTCATTATTGGCATGATTGGTCCGAATGCCTACAAAAATGTAAGAAAGCATTTAGCTATATTAACTAAACTAAAGATTAAAAGAATGTATCAAAATGCTATTTACAACACAGTATGACTTTGGATACCTCCTCTTGCATCAACTTCATCGTGTGATTTACATTTTCAATCACAGTGGGTGGAAAAAAGTGATCAACTGCATCTTCACCTATGTGGCCAAAACTTCCCCTAACAACAAGTTTTGCACCTTTGTCTAAGGCATCATTTACAAGGTTTTGAAGCCTTTCAGAGTGCTCTTGCATACATATAGCACCCATATCATACTTTCCAGCAAGTGGTGGGCCCTAGTCAAGATCAGTTAACAGAATCATGAGTTTTAACTTCTAACATAAAGCACTTCAACTCGACAGTTCTTGTAAAATACATGTATCAAGCACAAATTGTACAACAGCTGAAACAAATTTCGGCTTGGAAACTTCATTTAGAGGGACATACTTACAGCTGAAACAGATTTCACAATCTTAGACACTTGATTGACGAATGAAGAGTAAATGTCCTTGTGAACATAGAATCTCTCAGCCCCAGCACAGTTCTGTCCACTTGACTGAAGAACAGCTCTCACAGCAATTTGGGCAACCTAAATAGAGTAATTTACTCCAATTAGGACACATAGTACTTGAAAATAAAAGGACCAAATAGATGAAGCAGAAATTCAGAATGCCATTGGCCACTGTAACGTCCAAGCTTGATAGACATATAAATACCAGTAAAGGTCGGAAATTTCATACATGTTCCACATCTGCATCTTCACATACAATAAAAGCATCTTTTCCACCAAGTTCAAGTGTAACTGGTGTAAGTGTCTCAGCAGCATTTCTCATTATCTGCAGAAATAGCAGAAGCAAAAATCAATAAGCATTCCAGTAGATTGCAGTGATTTCTTCATTACAACAGCAGCAACAAACCTTAGCACAAGACAAGTACAATTTACTATGTCAAGTCCTTGGGTTCTCTTAATATACAACATTGCAATAACCAGATTACGTATTAGAACTTACTATGTAACAAAGCTACTGGGTGACTGGCTAATTGATCAGATAAAGAAAATTCAAATAAAATCATCTCCGATGTATCAGTTGACCTGTTTACTATACACTTAACAAAACTTCATAAAGTAAAAAATTTATATGCTTCCAGAAAACTTAAGTTCTGCTGAGGTTAGCACACTGGAGTTAAGAAGTCAAAGATGAATGCTAATTTATTTTTTTACCAAAGACGCATAATAACGATTTGACGACCTTTAAAAAAAAAACCATTTGAGGTCATGAAAGGATTGAAAATTTGTAGCCGAGAAGCCTGTTTCAGAAATTAAACTTGAAATCAATAAGTTATTCAACTAACCAAAAGAAGAACATACCATCTTACCCACACCCGGTGATCCAACAAAAATTAACTTGTCAACAGAAGACACAAGTGCTTCGCCGGTTTCAGAAAACCTAGTGGGGCAAATAAAAAAGTTTGATTATAGATAGATAAATTCATGAGCCTAGAAAGAAAGTCATCCTTCCCACCCAATCCAAAAAACTACGGTACCCTGTTATGACGTCAACTAGATTTTCAGGAGCTCCTACAGCAGCAAGGGCAGATTGGATTATGCGAAAGTAGAAGCATCCAGACCAGCTTGCATGTTCTGAAACCTACAATGACAAGCATGATTTTTCGGTTAAACCAGTAACTGCAAATAGTATGAAGATTTCTATACGTGAAGTGAAAAAAAGATTTAGTGATGTCTAGTTTGAATACCATGAAACCAACAATTATCGATACCGACACAGGAAATTATAGATCCTCTGGATTGCTTGCTATATATGGAAACAGAGACAGGTGCAGCAGTGTTCCAGTGAATATTTAAAGGTGCACAGAGTGATTAAAGAAACTACGAGCATTCCACAATTAATTACCTTAATCACAATGCCATTTCCCGAAAAAACTGCTGCCAGCATTGGATTAAAGATATTGTGAAAAGGGTAATTCCATGATACAATGGCACCAACAACTCCAAGAGGGTGGAATTCAACTTTAGATCTCTTGTGAATCATTGATCTTCCACAAGATCTGCAATTTTTTCATGAAGAACATAGATATGGCTACAGATGGAAGTAAATGTGTAGTCTACAAAAGTAAGGAAAAAATAAAGATAAAGAATGACAAACACTCTTTGCAAACAAACACCAAGTAATTCGACAGATAGTGGAAACTGAAATAGAATGAGGCAAATCTTAAATCATTAAAGTAGAGGATTCCATGCAACATATAATATCTAAATTACCAGTGACTGAGGTAATATATCATTCAGTTCCAATAACCAAAAAGAGTTAAAATTTGTGAAATATACATCCTTGATAATTGCACCAAACATTGTTGGAATATTACACAGCACATTAGTAAAATGATATAGAACATTAGATGCAGACAATGTAATGGGAAGAAATGTATACCGGTATTCAGGCTTTAGCCACCGTTCACCCTCTGAAAGAAGCCAAGTGATCTTCTCACATGTTGTCATTATCTCCCCTAAAGACGCATCCACCATTGTCTTCCCCGTATCACGTGAAGATATCCTGATCAAAGTGATATATGAGTCGGTATATATGGAGTAAAGTCAACAGCAGGAGAAAGACAGTAACTGTGATGTTTGTAGATTACCAAAAATAATAACAACATCCCGGGAACAAAACATGGCTTGGGATTAAAGTATGCCTACCTAATACATTTTCTTTTTCTGGCAATACCTACGTAATAACTCAGACAACGATGCGCACAGAGAGAGGGAGAGTTTGAATAGGGCACTTACTCACATATAAGATCTTGGTGCTCTATTATATACTTGAGAAGAATCCGAAGAAACAGACGTCTTTGCTTGAAGCTACTCTTCGCCCATGTTTTCTGCGCCTTCCTTGCTAGCAATACCCGCTCCTTGACCTGAAATGAAGATTTACACCATGAATTTCCCAATAATTGTGATATTCTGAGTTCCCTCTCTTCTACCATCTAAACTCGAGCATATGAAATCAATTTGAGTGAACAAACACTCCATTTTCATTTAAAATAAATAGCAAAGACTCTACAACATGTTTAAAGTAGACAACAAACTAACCTCATCAGTTGTCAATGCAGGGTAATATCCCAAGTACTTCATGGTTGCGGGTTCATAGCACTGAACCTTGGTCTCCGACTGCGCTGTCCTTCCCCTTGGAGGTACCTGAACAGCAAACATCAGAAGCGAACGAATTCGAAACATTTTCTTCATCTCCTATCTCTCTCTCTCATTTACACCAACAACATTTAGCACGTATAAACAATTTTCAAATCAGTTTCATTCATTCCGTTGTGATTAGCCAAAGATGTCAACATAAGAAATCAAAACTCACATAGATGAAGCTGTTCTCCTGCGTCTGATTCCCGTCGTCCAACACTGACATTCATCAAACCGCGCTAATCAATCAACCAAACCAAAACAAAGCACGAGAAACGATGAGGTCTGAGAGAGAGAGGTTACCGTCAGAAGCGTCGACTTCAATGGAAGGGACATTGGGAGGGATGAGCATCAAGAGGAACCTACAAATCGCGTATGCGAAAGCGAGGACGATCAGAGGCCACCAAAACGCCATCGTTTTCGTCTGCGCCACAAACTGGAAGAGTCACTGAAAACAAAAACTGATTCCCGGAGTTGGCGTCGGATCGACGGCTACGATGGCATCTCGGTCTGTGAAACTCTGAGATGAGGTGTAAAGTGGACAGTGAAGACCGAGACAGTGTCAGGAGTGAAGATGGAGACGCCATGTAGTTTTTGTTTATGACTAATTCCAGTTTTACCCTCAACTGTTAAGTATCTTGTGTGATTCAACGTTATGGGTAAAATCAGGAATTCAATTTTTTGATGAAGCTTTGACACTGGTTTCCATTATAGGAGTGAGTGGAGACGAGGAATAGATAACGACCAAGTGTTAGGGAAGCTTTGAAAATTCCGAGTGATAATAAATGAGAGAGATGAGTTCGAGTTTCTGAGAGTTAGAAATACGTGATTCATACTATCTAACATAAGTTGTGCACATGGTTAACTTAACTTTTGTCACATGTGAGGTGACATTTTTACCCATAAAATTGGAAGTTTTGACTACTTTGATTTATAAGGTATAAGAGTTTGTCATCATTTTCAAACATTTATATAAGATAATCAAAATTTTATGAATCGCGCAAACTTTTAGAAGATCCACTGAAAAAAGAGTTTACTTAAGTATTAAACAACAGCTAACCACTTGTGGTCGATTTGGTAAGAGATTAGGTGTGAAACCCTCATACTTAAGTTCAAAACCCGCCGATACTGATTGAAGTTTAAATCTCAATTTATTCTTAGTGATCAGGAGAGATAAAGCGTTTGAACAACAGCTCTCCATCCTACTTGTAATGGAGGAAAGAATCAGATGTCCTTCAATATGTTCACAACTGCAGCCTGATTTCTGAAACTCAGAATCACATGACCACCAGAGGCTTTATCATATTCTTATTGCAACTCTATGAAGAAAAGCCAAAACCAAACAGCTAGCAACGAAGTGTAGATCATGATGATACTTCCATATTATGAGTAACAGTGAACTTACTATATGTAGTACCTAAACTCACTTCAAAGCAATAAAATATCCTTAAGCTTTTCTTTTGGCACAGCCTTGCTTGTCACTGCAAATTCTAGCTGATTTTAATACTGTTTGCCAAACTCTCCAAGTAAACATTGATTCCTATCAGTTTTGGTCATCTTCAAGTGCTCTCTTTGGTTCATAACCATTCAGAGATCATATAAATAGCTTGCTTGCTACAGAAAGATGATCATCAATTATTTGGGCGGTTTAGACCTCCATATATACAGCAAGGTACATTCTGCTTGTACTTACTTTCCTTAGAAATTTATGCCATGAATTAGAACTCTTTCTAAGTGAAAACTGATAAGCACAAGGCACAGAAACTCTAGCTGTGGTCTCAATTAGCAGTTTAGCGCTAGTACTTTTACACACTATTGTAATGAAGGCTGGTAGCATCTTAATCTGCTATTCTCACTGCTCAAGTTTTTATATGAACACAATATTCTCATGCTTGTCTCAAGCATTTCTGAAAAGATTTCAGTTATACGTTTACCTCGTAAGCTTAGAAGGCAGGGGGAAAACAGACGATTACCAGATAAATTAGAGCCTTGATTAAGTCTAACTTTCTGATTTCTTATTTTTGTCTCAGCTAATTTGTTAACAATGCCGTACTGAGAAGTACTCCTTTTCCATTTTTCACTGAAACTTATGAAATAGGAAACTCAATCAAGCTAAGCTGTTTAGGGTCTTTATCAAACAAAGTGAAATCCAAAGATAATGGATTTATAGAAAAGCATGCCATTTGCTCCTTGGTGAAGAGCTCGAATTTTTTTTTTGTCATGAATTACATTCATATATGAAACTTCTGTTCAATAGTGTTATGTTCATATTAATCTAGAGATTATGCAACTAATTAAATCCATTGCAGGTTTTGTTGAAAACTCCGAAATGAATCAAATTGAGGATTTTAAAAAGATGGAAAACATTAGCAGATCAGAGGGACAGTCACAAACCAGAGACCACATCTCTCTTGAAATCACTTCTGAAAGTGATGGACTTGTATCTCAGATCAAAGAAAAAATGGAAAACATTGCTGTATCAGTTTCTATCTTCAGAGTCCCTAACGAAAAAAAATGTGCCCCGGATTATGTCTCCATTGGCCCTTTGCACTATAAACAGTTACGTGATAGCAAAGTCTCGGAGGATGATAAGTGGCGCTACTGCTATGCACTCCTCAATCGAAAACCAAATCTAGAAGCAAGCCTCGACACCTGCGTGAAAGCCCTGAAACAAATGGAGCACAAGGCACGAAGATGTTACAATGACGACATCAATCTCACCAGTTATGAATTTGTGCAGTTGATGCTAATTGACACCTGCTTCATCATTGAGCTATTTCTCAAGTATTCATACAAGAGCCTTAGGTCTCGCCGTGATCCCATCTTCAATAGCCCTGGTATGCTCATAGAATTGAGATGTAACATGGTGGTACTCGAAAACCAAATCCCCTTCTTTGTTGTTCAAAGGTTGTTCCAATTAGTACCACTTCCAACACAATGTACCGAGTCCCTCAGCGAACTTGCTACACGTTTCTTCAAGTACCTTATACCAGGAGAGTATCATCGTGAGCAAGAAGGGCATCATTTACTCGATCTAATTCGACACTGCATCCTCCCAACACATCCTAAGCTACAATCGACAGGCAAGAAAACTCCGGACTACTTGGATTGCGTAAAGAAGCTAAAAAGAGCAGGGGTTAAGTTCCAATGTGCTACCGCGGTACACAGTTTCTTGGATGTCAAGTTTACTAATGGTGTGTTCAAAATGCCACCTCTTTTAGTCCATCACTGCACTGAAACACTCCTCAAGAACCTCATTGCACTCGAGCAGCGACACATTGGGGATGATCCGGTGCAGCATATAACATCTTATGCATACCTAATGGGGTGCCTGATCCAGTCCGAGAAAGATGTGAAATTGCTGCGGCAAAAACAGATTCTTGTGCATGAGGAGAAGAATGACAAGGAGGTTTTTGAAGTGTTGAAGAAGTTGTGCGAGCAGATCAATTTGAAGGATTTTTACTACGTGAGGCTTTTTGATGAGGTGAGTGAATTTGTGAAGAGAAAGAGCTGGCACACGAAGAAGCAAAAGTTGAAGAGTACATACCATCCCAAGACTCCTTTGGCCGTTGCGGTGCTTGTTGTTGCCGTTTTGGCTCTTCTTCTCACATTTGTTGGAGCTTTCTTTTCTATACTCACATTCGCTCGCCACCATATTTAGGGAAACGGTCGAGGTATGAGATTGATAATTGCTTGCTGAACCACTTTAACAGTCATCTGTTCAATCTTTCATTTTGCTTCATTTTATTCATTATCTGACTCTAAAGTTCAGTACTTTGGTTGATTTTCCAGCTGGGTTTGGTGAAATTGGGTCTTTTGGGACTCTGTAGGATTTTAATGTTGTTCCTTTCTATCACAACCGTTTAATTTTTAGATCTCAATGAGTGAGTGAGTGAGTTGGTCACTTTTATAAATTTTTATCTATATTGATTTTGGTTTGGGTGTTGTATTAGATCAAATCAATTTATGAATCAAATTTGTCCAACCTGAACAATACATGTTCATTGTTAGTATACCATGATTACGAGTACCCAAATGATGAACAAATAAATGATCAAATAAACACGTGCCATCAAAATCCGAAAATCTTCTACGCACCAAGGTGCAAGTGAACCGAGCAACTAATATGTAATATTTTGATTCGATCATCCACGTCGTATTATCATGCATGTTGTTTCTGCAAGATCCCGCTGATTATGCAGAAGCCCTTGACATGACACCTACTCCGGATCTTCGTTGTCTAGCAACCTGCAACAGGAGATTGACCAGGACTTACCGGTCTTTCTCCCTCCGATGGTGAAGTCAGTTGTGAGATTGGTGAAGTGTATTTAATGCTCCGAAAGTAATTACCTTTTTTGTTGACTTTAGCACTACATTTATAACCCCGTGTGGACTTCTTTCTTGCTTGTCAAACGATGTGGGACAAGTGTGTTGTTGTAGTTAGTTTATTTGGCCATTTGTTGTGTGCCTCTTGCCCGGCCCAAACTGCTATGACCTCCAAGACGAGGCCTAGTTGGTCTACCTCATGGTGGGCTTCTGATGGTATCATGGGCCGATGAGGTATTCATCTATTACCGACTACACATGTATTCTAACAACGTTAACAAAATTAAAACCCAAAAAAATAGTCCTAAGTAGTTCTAACATATGAGGTGAAGACCTGAGGTTGAATAAGAAGTACTCTTATTATGGGTACTTAATTTGATCGGATCAAAAATGAAAATGAAAGGAAGAAATTTAGGATATTTAATCTTCATTCGATCTTCATATACGACGATTTAAGAACTTGCATATTAATGCGTAGAATCCCCTCCGCATCAAAATCTACAAAAGAAATCTAGTACGAAGGTCTGACCCAAAACAAGAGTGAGCATCCCATGTCCGGTAGCGAGCCCTCCCGCCGTCGTCGGAAGGGTCTTCGTCGGCTTCATGTCGACTGGTGTGCTACCGAGCTCCCTCGGCGACCTATTTGGTGAGGCTGAGGCGAGTACAAGTACAGTGTTAGGGATGGGGTTCATTAGGGCCAACATGCATTCGCCTACTATGTGCAGGGTTGGTCGGCGAGAGAATTGGCAACCATAGATCTGGCAGCAGACGGACGAAGATGAGATCATGACGGCTTGGCGGCGCGGATCGAATAAGTTTTCGATCCGGATTGGTTTCGTTTCGTCGGATCTAGGCACAAGCCCGGTCTATATCGTGACCTCCTCGAGGAGCGATGTGGTGGTCAGGCTCTGGAGAGCGGTAGTCCCTCTGAGGGAGGGTGGTGATTACAGGGTATGGACGACGACGACGGAGGTAGCAGTAGGACTAGGTCGATGGTGGCTGACTACAAGGGATTCTCTTCTCCCTAGGTTTGGTGTTTGGGCTTGGGCCTTCTTTTTAGGCCCAGCCTGGACTATTTTAATTATGTTTTGTTTTGTTTTTCATTTAGTAATTTCTAGTTGGTTAATAAGGTGTGACTCTATGCCGTCAATATGCTCTTTTACTAAAGGACGATATGGGCTATGTTCTGACAAGCGCACGCAGAGTGCTGTGATTGCGTTATTGAGGCAGCGAGTTCCTTGCTTAGTCAAATGGTCGTAGCCTCTTTATGCCAAAGTGAAATCTTCGTATAACGGGAAAGCATATATACATAGTCTTTTATGGCTCCATATGAGTTTTAGTTTTCCGTTATGTTGCCATGTTTTATGCAAAGCAAATAGAGTCGTCAATGATACGCTATTTGCTAATTTGTTATTGCTTGAATGCATAGATTGTGTAAGGTCTCTTAGTGTTGTTTTTATATGTTCTTGTATTATGGGGTTTAAGCTTTATGTCCCTCCTTGTATTGTGTGATTTCAGTAATAGTAACGGTATGAGGGCTGCCTTCTAGCCCTTAGATTAAAAATAAAATAAAAATCTAGTACGAAGGTTATTCTTTTTTGTTTTAGCAGATGAAGTAACCTTCATTTGTACTTGAGCAATCAATGTCTTTAATTTTTAAGATCACACTCGAGAATCACCGAGAGTGCAATGGCAAACTGGTCCGAAATGTGATCAAAACCGGACACAGTGACACTACCGACGTCTGTCTCCATTTCACTGTCTTTATTCGGTCGTGTCTTATTCCCTGAACAACCCTCTTCTCCCTCAACACCGTCGGATTCTAATCGTACGTCTCCCATATTCTACTATACCTTTCTACATCCCACTTGTCACTCAGTTTCATCATTCCATAAAAGACCTCAACTCTCGGTGCTCCTTCTTCCTCATTCACTCTTTAAGATCAAAGCGCACGTCTCTCTCTTTCTTCAAGTCTCTCTCTTTCTTTCTCCAAACCAAGAAAACCAAACACAGCTAGAAAACATGGACGCAGAAAGAAGAATCGGAGTAGCTGTGGATTTCTCGCCGTGCAGCAAAAAGCACTGAAATGGGCCATCGACAACGTCGCCCGCAAAGGGGATCACCTCATCCTCGTCATCGTACGCCCCGCTGACGTATACGAGCACGGCGAGATGCAGCTCTGGGGTGTCACCGGTTCTCGTACGTCTCTCTAATCTTCTTTTGGGGTCAATTTTGGATTTTGATGATGAGTGATATTGTAACAATTTAATTTTGCAGCTCTGATTCCTCTGCCGGAGTTTTCCGATGCTCATATTATGAACAAGTATGAAGTGAAGCCTGACGCGGAGACGGTGGACATAGTCACCACTGCAGCTAGCCAGAAAGAGGTAGAGAGATTATTTGTATTTTGGGTTAAATTATTTGCTGTTTTGTATTAATTATAGTGTGATTGATTAGCTGTCGTGATTTAGATTACGGTGCTGGTGAAGATCTACTGGGGTGATGCCCGTGAGAAGATTACCGAGGCTATTGACAAGATTCCCTTGAGCTTCCTTGTGATGGGGAACAGAGGGCTTGGCACGCTGAAGAGGTAGAGATGAGATCTAACATGCATTGCTTGAATATTTCTGAATTTGAATCTGTGTTTGTAGGTTATGATTTAATGTGATTTTGATTTAGTGTGTATGTATGTATTTGAGTTTGGTT
The DNA here is from genome assembly GCA_010134655.1 of Fragaria nilgerrensis. Taxonomy (NCBI): domain Eukaryota; kingdom Viridiplantae; phylum Streptophyta; class Magnoliopsida; order Rosales; family Rosaceae; genus Fragaria; species Fragaria nilgerrensis. Next base: position 25,362,686 of record CM020980.1, read on the forward strand.
GGGGCTTTTGTCAAACTTCCATGTTTGAAATGAAGCTATTATTTACTTCTTGAGAGCTAGCATAGACTTTCTTGACATTATGCTGTTAGGATTTAGTAGCTCAAATAGATAAGACTTGCATATCATCGTGATCTTTTGAGATGAGAGGGGATATATGATCACCAGAAGGTCAATAAGTTTGTGGATTTATCAATACAAAGCGGGGGGTTTGGTGACCATGTGAACATGAACATGAACCCGAATACTTTTATGCAGACTTAATAATTTTTGCAACCATCATATGGAAAGTTTTCTAATTAGGAACATGTGAAGGGAAGTAAAATAATATCTGAGGCACCTGTTGTTGACTGGGTTGTTTTGTTGGATTTTGATTGCATTTGTTGTTGTTGTTTTCTTCAGGGTTATTATGGGCAGTGTGAGCAATTATGTGGTAAACAATGCGCATTGTCCAGTTACTGTAGTCAAGAGTGAGACCTAAACCTTTTGGCGTGATGACTGCCAGGTAAATAAGTGCAAATGCTGCCTCTGGTATAATTGCTTCCTTTCGCAACCACCTTTTAGTCTATAAGAACTACTGGTCTTCTCCTTTGTTTGAAGTAATAGAATATTGTTTTCAACTCTTTGTTGTATGTTGAAGTCGGTAGATTTCATGGATGTAGATGTTGGAATTTGTTTGTGCAACATTGTATCATGTGAGTTTAACTTGTAGCTGATTCTGTTGATTTTCATTCCAGAATTCAGTAGCTAATAAAATTGTATAGATGTTTATTCGTCTTGGTGTGTGTGTGTGTGTGTGTTTTTTTTTTTTTTTTTTAAAGCAAAGTACTTTTAGTTGATATAAGAGAAGCCTGGGATAGTATAACATAACTTATTGCACATCTTAGATTTTAATTAACATTGTAATAGTCTCTTCTCCATCCATGTTCACCTAGGTAATTTTTTTTACTCAGAGTTGTGCACAACTATTATTGGATATAAATCTAGAAGGACTAAAGGAGAATAATTCTGTAGTTGAAATGTGTTTATTTAGTTCATTATTTTGCACCACTGGATTTACATTAAAGATAGTTTTAGCACAACTGAGTGAACCATTTATGGAGTGGGTGAACGGAACTGGTCTCTTCTAATCTTCATATCTCGAGCCTCGAAATCGAGTTGGAAGAAGGTAAAAGCAGCTTAAACAGGACACCTTTTCCTGGTGTTATTTGTCATGAGAAAATACATTCTATGTCATATACCGAATTCAGTTAGCCCCATGTATACGAAGAAAGAAGTGGATGATAAAAAGAAAATCAATTCTTTTTTTTTTGAGAAAGAAAAGAAAAGAAAATCAATTCTAATTTCACAGTTGAAAGCTAAATACCAAATATAGCTACAAATCCACAATTCAAGGCTGGTTCATGATCTAGGGCGGCTAGCATTGCATGAATTACCAACCAAACGAACTCCTCGATAATTACTTTAGCATGCTCCTTCAGTTTTCTTCTTTGATTTTCCCCACTCTGCAAACAATTCAGGGATGGAATGGATCCCCTCAATAACTATGGTCAAAAACCTTTCATCATTATTTTGTTCTTCCTCTTTTGCTTCCGGTCTGCAGAAGTCGAATGCCTGCCAAATGATCCGTACATGACTCATCCTACGGCATCCCTATGGCTCCGGCAACTCTTTCCTTCAACTCTTCAACAACCTGTGGCTTCCCATCAGCCTCAAAACCCTGCCCCTACAGCTGATTCTCCCTCGTCATCATTTTTCCCTCCCCTTTTAACCGGTTCCTCCAGAACAAACCCACAGAGAAACCTATTTATGCAATCACTCCAGCCGAGTGCAGCCCCATTGCCACCACTAGCTGCCGTGGATCCAGTTGTTAAACAGCTATGTAACAACACCAACCACTCGGATCTTTGCATTTCATCCCTCATCCCTTTCCTTTCAGCACAAGGAAAGACATCTCTAGATGCCGTAACCGTACTCAAAATGTTGATAAAGGCTTGTTCCATACACACAGAGCTGGCCCTGGCAGTGGCATCAAAACTCTCCACAGAGCCGAAGAATGCGCACCAGACGGCCATGGCCATCATGGATTGCAAGGATATATATAGCGATGTGTTGGACGGCCTTCAAACCGCAACGGATGCAGTTGCGAAAAAAGACATGAGCACTGTTAAGAGCATGCTTACCGGGGTGATTAGTGATGCTGTGACATGTGAGGATGGTTTTGCAGGACAGAAATCACCACTTGGTGATTTTGATGATAAACTTCGTAAGATGGGCGACAATTGCCTTGCCGTTGCTTCTTTGATAAAGTGGTGATCATATTAAGCTCCAATTTTGCTTTGTGCCGCAAAGGAAATTGAAAAAAGAGTAGATGTACATGTAGCTATTATATAAGGAGAATTTCTTTGTAACATAGCTTTGTTTGTTTGACTTGAGAAACTTGGTAATAGGAATTACTTGTAATTCTAACAATTCCGGTGTTTAAATTTCCGATTATATGAACACTTGGATATTGGGTTTGAAACACTAATATGGAATTAAACTTTACAGTAGAATTTTCTTAAGATTTGGGGTCAAAATGTGAGCTAAGGTGGATTTCAAGGAGAGAGAAGGAGAAGGAAATGGTGTGTGAGTTCCATATGAACAAAGACCTATGTGCACATTATGAGCCATTTCAAGTTAACAGAATGATTTTCCATGATTTCGACAAATACAATTCATGAGCCACTTAGACCATTTCTGTAGCCAAAAGAAAAGAGCAAACCGACTATAATGGACGATACATTAATATACGTTGTATGAACAACGATACTATACTCACATGATTGATAAGTTTCTTCACTAATTACACTCTTTTCGTTTATTAATAAGTAACATTACTTCATGACAATCGAATCAACACGTTATAAACAATCGAATGAAAGTAAATTTGACTCTTTTTTCAAGTAAAAAGAGTTCAATTATGAAAACCAAATATCACATATCTCTTATCTAACAATGGTTTTTACTAACTAAAAGTCATTTATAACTACGGACAACATCAGGAATACAGAATACTAGATTTGGGGATTGCATAACTCTTTTATTGTAGATAATATCTAATTGTCAAATACTACATTCTAATCAATGTAGAAAAAAAAAAAAAAAAAAGGAGCAGGTGAGGGGTCTTTCTCCCTCGTTGGGCTTGGGCTCTGTGGTCAGAGGTCCATGCCCTGGTTTCATGCACATCAATAATGGCTGTTGCATAAAAAGCTGTGCTAAATGAAGGAACAGAATAAAGTCTGGAGGAAAATGTAGCAGATAATAGAGAGCTCCATTCCCATGCTTTACCCAAAACTAGTCCAAACTTCCCCAAACCCCTCTCACCAGCATTTACTTCAGCTACTCTCTTCACCCACCTAGTAACCCTAGCTACCTCCACCTCCAGGCTTCACAGCCCCTCTCCAGCTTCATCAAGGTAAACCACTTTCTGATTTCTGATGTTATAATGCTCTGTTTGTCTCTCATAAAATGATTCCAAAGTAAAATCTGAAACACCCAACTGAAGAGAGTAAGCTTAATGTAGAGAAAGACAGGTCTTTTCATTTCTTCAAGCTTTTAAGGAAGAGCGAGTGAGTTCAAGAAAATGAAAGGACAAGAGAAGATTGGTTTCTTTCAGTTCGTTTCATTGTAGTTTATTGCTTGTACGTATATTTAGTATTGTTTGGTGGCTGCTTTGTTTCAATAATGTTGGTATATAGAGCTTGGTAGTGTCTTTAATGCCCTTGATTTTGCATTGTCGTATAGAAATTCTCCTAAAAATATGGGTTTTCTTTTGTTTTTCTTGATTTCTTACCGACCCGAAAGTGGGCATCTATTTCTTTCCTGTAATATTCAGAAATTTCAAAGTGATCATACTCATATAGGTTATTAGTTGGCTTGAATTCTTGCATACAGCTTGTAGTGCGATTACATTTATGGGATCACATCAGCTTACAATTTTTATCTTCAGGCGCAATGTGGTGTTCTTAATGACTTGTATTGGACTTCATCCCCTTGTTTATTGAGGTTGGATCAGAGACCTGCAGTCGTTTTAGTATTAATGGAAAGCTTTGGTGGCTGTGGGTTTTCTGTTGGAGGATGTGTTGTGAGGAAGAAAAGGAGTGTTGTATCGCATAAGCCTCGCCTGGATCCACTCACATTTTCTGAGAGGTCGAATATCTTGCTACCAATTGTACATCCCATTGGCAACGAAAGCCTTGATAAGAAGCATAATAGCAAAGAGAAAATATTACATTCTGATGGACTGCAAAGTGAGAAAAAGCCGAAGAAGTTAAAGCTTAAGCTTCGAGGTGTTACTCATACAATCCAAACGAAGTATACAGTTGATTCATGCCCGTCCAATGACCTCATACCCCAACCGAAGCCACTTCTCCAGGTACCTACAGTGATGGAATATCTAATAGGTCATATTTGTACCACCACTGCAGATTAAATTTATTTTGTCTACCTGCCTGATTAAAACCAAAGGTTTTAAATAGTTTTCTCCATGTGCAATCACAACTGTAATGACAAAAACAACAAGTTACCTTACACTCTTACAGGATGAAATACTCTCTGTTTTTGGAAAAAATTGTGTACTTGTTACGTTAAAGAAGTTGTGTTTGACTTGTTAGTTTTTCATTTAACATGTCGTCAGATAATAATGTTTTGCTGTTTAAATTTGTTGATCCATGTGAGTTTTTATTTATTAAATTACTGTTGCAGGATGGCAAACCCATATGTTCTTCTGATCAGGGTAAAGGCATTGGAGTTAAACGGAAATACTGCTTGAAATTTGACTCTGCTTTGAGAAAGGAGCATTCTTCAAAAGGTGAAATCTCCGGGGAAAGTGTTCCTGAGGATGGAAAACCAGCTCGTAAGAGCAAGCGGATTCATAAGAGACGTGTCTTGGATGTGGGACTTAGTGAAGATGGTAATGAAGATGATGAAATTCGATTTCTTGAAAGACTAAATGCTTCTAAGGTTGCTCTTTCAAAGAGAAGTCAAATGGATGGCGCTCATGGAGGTGATATTGGAAACAGAAAATTACCAAGGCTGCAGAAACATGGTGGAAAAAAGTCGAGATCAGAAAAAAAGTACAAGGATAAAGACTATTTGGGAGAAGAAGACGCCGAAGAAGAAGAACTGACATCTGATGATGAACTTCAATCTAATAGGAAGACGCTGAAAAGAGGATCTCTTAGTTTACTTCTTGAAGGGCCACACAAGTCCACGCCCACCACACGTCATCAGGCCCTTCAGTCTGGGATAGATGTCTTAACTGGCTCTGGTTCAAACGTTGTTAACCTTGCAAATCATTTGCTTCCTGCCTCATCTAAAAGTGCGCATCCTCTTCTTCCATATTTGCATTGTGATTGTGTTTCTACACGTCAAAGATATGTTTGTATATGCATACTAACTTGTTTCCAGTTGTTTTACTGGCTGGTTGACCACAGAAAAGGAGAAAATCTCTGAAGAGGATAAGCAATCAAAGAAAGCCGAGGCTGCACAGAGACGTAAAATACAAACAGAAAAGATAGCTAGAGAAGCAGAGGTTTGGTCTTTTTATCATGTTTTATATTATGTTCTCAGCTGGTAGTCATAGGAAACGGTCTCACTTGGTATATTCTAGGCTGAGGCAATCAGAAAGATACTTGGTCAAGATTCGAAGAAGAAGAAGCGGGAAGAAGAACTGAAGCAGAAGAGGGATGAATTGTCACAGGTCCTCTAAGCTAGAGCATTGGTCATTCTTATATTTCTCATGGTTATTCGCATCGTTCTGATTCAGTATCTACTGATATTATGCAGGGGAGGAATGCCAGTGCTGCCACACTGACACCAAACACTGTCCGATGGGTAAATGGCCCCAATGGGACGGTCGTTACATTCTCTGACGACATCGGTCTTCCGAACATTTTCAGTCCAGTGCCGTGCAGGTAAAGCATTTGCTTTCTTTTTCCAACCCAGTTTCTCCTTTGATCTCAAATTCTTGTAATCTCATACGGCTTTCTGGTCTTGTGGTCTGTTATTTAGCTATCCTCCCCCACGCGAAAAATGTGCTGGTCCAAATTGTACAAATGCATACAAGTATCGGGATTCTAAGTCCAAGCTCCCCCTTTGCAGTCTCCATTGCTACAGGGCGTTGAACGGAAAGACACAGCCTCTAACTGCTTGTTGATACAGTCCTAATGGGCACACCAATTTAGTAGAGCCAATTGACTGATTTTGCTGGAATGTGGTAAGACTATCTTGTAGTCATGCATCCTGAAACTGATCACGGAATAGTGAATTCTGACCCCTGATATTGTCAGTATTTTGTAGAACAATCAAGTATAATGATCGGCTTAATTGTAAAAGCGATGATTTGCAATGTTACTGTGCCACTTTCAAACATGGCAAACTTGTCTGTAAAGAATTTTAGAGAACTTTTCAACTTGGGGTGAAATGCCATTTATGTCTTCCACAATCATACATTCCTACTCGAGGTAAAGTCTGCATCAGTTTTTCTTGGTATTTCTCAAACTGATTAGTCTCACAGACTAGACAACTTTCAATTTAGCTTGTGTGGTTACATGTATTGTCCAAAAAAATTTGTAACCAATTATGTTGCTGCAAAAAAATTTGTAACCAATTATGTTGCTGGATAACCAGATTGATCGGATGCAGCAGAAAAATCAAATACTGTTACATACAATTGTGTACATTAAGCAGAAAGATTGTCAAATAGATTACAGATTCTTCAAACATATTATATATATGGAAAACTTTAAACAGATGTTTCTCACTACAACAGACAATAAGCCAAGGCATCTTGAGCTTCCATGCTAGTAGGAAATCATCGCTAAGTCTAAGACTCGTCCATAAACACAGCACCGTATCCGCTAGATTTCATGAACTTCTTCAATAGAAGAACCAAAATGGCAATGGTAAGTCCAACAGCAGCCAATGTGAACAACCGATCTTCATTTGGTTTTTGAACTCTCATTTCTGGCTTTTGTACAACCCGAGTTGATCTGCTGGAAGGAGCTTCATTCAACACCCTTGGTCTTTCGGGGGTGGGGTTAGCATTCTGAGGGGCTTCCTGTACTTCTTCAACAATCCTGTCGTCTGCTCCCGGGTTTGGGAGCTCTTCCCCAGTGAGTGTGGCTCCAGCATTTTGTGTGGCTCCATCGACTTCACCTTCCCTGCTTGAAGGATGCTCTTCGGAGGCTGGTGAGGGGTTTATTTCAGGAACAGGTGGTGCCTTGCTTAGCATATATTCATGAATCTGCAAAAAATTATACATGAAAAGTTGTAATCAAAAGAAACTTTAAAAAGTACAATGTTGATACAAGACTCTCAGTAGCTATGTACCTCATCAATTATCTTCTGACGTTCAGGAGTTCCGAATCTTGGGGCTGTCTCACGAGATTTGACAGCCAAAGTACGCCTTTCTTCCTTTTTGTATTCCAGTGAACCCAATGCACCATTTGGGTGGGTGGGCATGAATGCAATAAGAGCAACTAGAGCAGTCCGCACTGCAAGCAGCAATAGCATACAGGCAAGATAAGAAGTGTGTGGTGGCCTAAAGATGTCTGAGAACATGTATGCATGTGATATAAGCGAATTCCCTTACAAATAAGGACAATAACACTGCAGAACGCTATTGCTAGACAAGTCACTTCCTAAACCAGAACCATTTTAGGTTCGCAAAATTTCCCCACATGATTCAACATGCACCAAGTTAGTCCATCTGTCGTTTTCAAACCACATTCTCAATACCATATTGTAAATAACTGAAAAAAGAAAAAAAAAAGAAACCTTGGGTAAATCAGTCTAGATGATCGAACTAAGAAACATGGATGCTCCTCACAAAATGCATATAGGAATATAAGAAAAACCACAATGACACTAGAATTTTCGGCCATCTTTTTCTAAGAGACATTTTCAATCCCATGTAGATATCAAACACCAAATTAATATACAGTAACAGTAGAAATGTGAGCAACTCGAAAACAAGCACGTGAGTGACGTGACCAAGAACCTTGGCATAGCAATGCGGCCATTGAACTAAGATGTTCAGTTCCAAGTAACCTCCAATTCAACCTAACCATGCTTTAGTATATATGATCACAACGAAGAATAAGCACCTTCCACATTCCAGCATCCTAGTAAATCTTTCAACACATTTCAATCCCTATCACGAAAAACAAAACTCACCGCTCCAGGACGGCTGCCAGTGCTCAGGATGATGATTTGAAATGCTCAAGCAAATCTTGGTTTGCGTCTCGAACCGGCCATTCGGCTGAAAAAGCAACACAAATCAGTCAAAAAAAAAAAAAAACCAAAACCTAACGCAACCATAACAAAACAGCCAGCAAGGCAAGAGAAAACTACCGTCAACAGCATGAACGACGGAGGCTTAAACGGATACTCCGCCGGCAACTGAATCCTGCCGTGGTAAATGCCGCCCTCGAATTCCGTATCCCAAGGGCCGCGAATCGCAAATTGCCAGTCAAATATATTCTCCTGTTCAAAATCCCCAATTTTCAACATCTCAAAAACATAAACACAAAACACAATTGATTCAAAATTAACCATAAAATAAAAGCTAATAAGATTGAAGCTAATACTAATCGGAAGGGTGTTAACCTCGAGAGGGAGGCTCATGAAATCGTCGGAGGGATTGGATTGCATCTCCTTGACCTCCTGTAGGATTCGCTTCACGGCCGGGTTCTTCCGGTTGTACTTCTCCTCCGCCATGGCCGTGGTTCTTCCGATTCGAATAGTTCCCGTCTGGAGCGACCCGATCCTATCCGATCCGATTCAGATGAGCTTCGTTTTTCCGATATTCAAGATATGAAGCCGAAATGGAAGAAAGCTCGGTGGTTTTATAGGTCAGTGGGTTTGATCTGTTGGTTGCTTGCCACGTCATTTTATTTGGGATTGATCACGTGGCAAGTGCTCATTCGGGACTGACTACAACTCTTCGGATAAATTTTGAAAAATGACCTTATTTTGGTCACTAAATTGATTTTAACCTTGATTTATAATTTAGTTGAAAAATGACCACTTAAGAGGGTAAAAAGTCTTTATTACCCTGTTTTATTCATTTTATTTCTTGATAAATCTCGTTACTCTTACTCTACAAAACAACAAATCTCATACATATTATTTGAAGAATTCGAACTGCTAGTATCCAATAGTCTGGTTCCAAAATCTTAAAGGTTCCTTTCGTGGGGCGTTGTTCTGCTAGAAAGTTTGGATGGCTCCGATGGCTTTGTTTTTGTTCTCTATTCTCAGTCATCTTCTCGTTCTTCCATAGCTTGAGGGGAAACTTGTCCATCATACTAGTGTAATGAGATAGTATGCTATATTCATTTCTCTTTCAAAAATAGTCCACATCCTCCTAAATGCGGGTTGGACATAGTCAATTGCTCCAGCCCTTATCGCCCAAAGATCCAACTGATAGAGGGAGAATACTCGCATGACTTTGAAAGCATCCCTCAAACAAATTTGGTTCAAAATTCATATCAACAACAATAGTATAGGTCTATAAGAGCCCCTTCCCAAAGAAGTTTTGCAGTGATAAATTCTCAATGATTTGGGTATTCCTAGCACTTCTCCACACTTTGATCTATCTTCACACTTCACACACAATCTTACGCTCTTCATCAAATGCAACCTGACTCTAGAAACACCTGATACATATCTGACCCTTGGGCCCATAGCAATACTAAGCATACTTATTATACTTCATACAACAAAGCGATATTAATTAAGCATACTTATTATACTTTATATAACGGAAGCGCACCAAGTCCACCACCACCACCATGCTCAATTACTCAGATTCCCATCCTTCATGAGAGTTCAGACTAGATTATGACTAACAAGGGTTTATATGACTTTTTACACTCCTAAATTGTCATTTTTCAACTGAAATAAAAAATAAGGCTAAAAATCAACTTGGTGACCAAAATGAGGTCATTTTTCAAAATTTCTCAGCTCTTCAAGAGGGAAATATCTGTTTGGTAAACGGATGGCTCACGGGCTAAAATGGCCTTAACAAACTTTTTAGTATCGAAAAAAAAGTACAACAAAGCGCCTATTTGACGACTAACATTAAGAGTTTAAGACTATTTAGTTGAAAAGCAGGAAAACATGACCTAGGCAAGCAGTTGAGCCCTCTCTTGAGAGTAGCAAGGCCGTGACCAGTGCAGGCAACAACGTCAACAAAGACGTTTGGCTTCTTGGAAGACATGGAAGAAGGAAATACTCTCAAACTGTCTCGCATCAAACAATATGTCTCTAATGAGGGACTAAATGCGCTAGGGTGGGTAACTCTTTTCATTGATGCGGTTGATATTTAGACTCGAGTCACCTTCCACTTCCACTTCGAGCTTAAGAAGATTGAAATTGTGAGCTGCATGAATGTCATCTTTAAGCATAGCACACTCAGCCACAGGAACAAAAACATCACTAAGACTTCTAGCACTTGCCACCAAAGGAAGGGTCGAACGAACTAGATCTAGTATAGGATCAAAGGTTTAAGCTAAGCTTCATCGACATATTTACGAAGAACAATTTTTCATAATTTTATTGCAGATGATACTACCTTGATTGATCGGCGTTTTTCATGTGTCCTTGAACTAAATAATTCATTTTAGATGATTAATTAGTTATACGAGCTACCACTCTAGTTTACATACAATGGTAAAAACATAAGACATTTAGAATGTTCTTTGCTTTCCAACTGATCAATTGACCACCGAAGCAAAATCCACAATTTAAATATCTTAAATATAGTCCAAGTTAGATCCGAAAATTAAATGTTACTTTTTTAAGATTAAAAGAAGAGTAATGATAATTAGAATTTCTACCGGGCCCAATGTGATTTGTAAGCAGGGGTGGAGCTAGGATTTAAACTTATGGGGGGTCCATATATAAAATATCGATTATACAACCGATTACTATGATATAAGACTGGCGAGGTCGTGGTGGTGGAGGTTGAATATGAGCGCCTCCCTGACTTCTGTAATAATTGCGGGAACGTGGGGCACAAGGTTTCTACATGTAAATTGGTTTAGAGACACTACCAAGACAAGCACTTTAGCCGACAAAACAGTTTTGTCGGCATGTTAGCTTAATTCGTCGGCTATAGTTTCGGTCGTCGGGAAAGGGTCGTCGGCTATTGTCCCAGAATTTAGCCGACGAATATCTTAAATGTTTCATCGACTGTAGTCTGAGACTTTAGCCGACGAAAAAGACGTCGTCGGCTTTTGTCCCAAAATTTAGCCGACGAATATCTTAAATGTTTCGTCGACCGTAGTCTGAGACTTTAGCCGACGAAACATAGTGTGTTTCGTCGGCTTTAGGAGGGTTTAGCCGACGAAACATGCCATAATTCGTCGGCTAAACCTTGTAAAAAAAAATTAAAAATACTATAGCCGACGAATATCTTACGTGTTTCGTCGGCTATAAGTCCATTCCAGTATATAAAAAAACCCGAAATTTCTAAATTACCATTCCAAGCAAGCTGCAAAATACACCAAAACAATTTCATATAACCAACAACAAGCACATAAAACTGTATAATTGATCAACTACACAAAATCTAGATCGTCTAAATCAATATCCGATTCTGGGGGCTGTTGCGGAGGAGGTTGCGGCGGCTGAGGTAGCGGTATAGGCGTAGGCATGGGCGGAGTCGGAAGTCCCTGAAGCTGGGCAGCTGTAAACTCCTACAACTATTGGAACATCTGCTGCTGCTGGGCCTACTGGGTGGCATATACCGTGGCAGTATAGGCTGTCTGTGCGGCAGTATAGGCAGCCTGAGAAGCTTGTTGTTCCCGTAGTCTCTGAACTTACGACTCTAGCTAAGTCATTCTGCTGGTCGTGGTCCTGCTGCTGGTCGAGGTTACCTTTCGTTGAAATCTTGGAGTGGTCTTCAAGACCCCCTCGCCCTTCTTTCCTAGACCCCGGCAGTAGAAGTTGTTTTCTCGTGGTGGGAAGGTGTGCCCATGATCCTCGCCCCAACCCTCGGATCCGAAGTGTCGATCCGGGACATGGCTTCAGACATCTCTTTCTCCTACGTGTCCGACCATGTCTCCCTCACTATAGCACTCATCACCTCGTCACTAGCCTCCCTCACCTTCGACTAATTGGATAAGAAAAAAAATGATTAATTAACATTTTGACATATATATAAGTAAAATTAAAAATTTAAAAACGTAAGATGACTTACAATATCCTCCTAGACATCAGGATATGCCTTCTCGTATGTATAGACGTACCGGTTGACTTCTGGATGTTCCCAGGCCACCTCGTCCATGAAGACAGTGAACGGTCTAGAACCGGCATGATGGTTCTTTGTGTTGCGTTGCCGTTTCTGAGCGTTCGCCCGAGAAACAGCCTTCAAAGAAAAAAATAAACTATTAGTAAAATATTTAAAAACGGACGTACTTAATGACAAATTAACTAATTAATTTTTTTAAATACCTGTTTATGAGGGTTGTTGAATTGTGATGTCAGAAGCCAACGCCACTCGTAGTCCCTGTATTGGAACTCAGCAGGGGTACCAGAACGTGCGTTCCTGTGTATAGTCCAGTGGGTCCGCAACTCGTTCTTCCACTCCTTGTACCTACAGATACAACAAAGATATTAGAAATATTATTAATATCACATACAATTTCGATACATTCATTAACTTCCCAACGTACATTCCCCCATGCGCAACATTCTGCCCAGCTGTTCTTCAGGTGCTCGAGAACGTCAAACCACACATGCATTTAACCATTTATTAGTTTAGTTTTTCGAGAAATCAACAATGTAATACATAATATTATTGAGGCATTTTGTAAACTCACCGACATCGCATTGTGGACCATTACCTTAACCTCCTGTGGGACCTCGCCCTAGTTTGACCACAACATAGGGACTCTATCCCTAATGAGCGCTCCCACGCGGCCGGAGTACGTCATCGACTTCCCGCTCGATACTATGTGGCCATCCCCGTCAGTATCGATGACGATCCTCCCTGAGGTAGTGACAGTCTTCTCGAGAGCCTACCCTGTGACGGGGCCTCTCTTTTTCTTTGTCAGCTTCGCTCCACGGTGCCTATCACATGATAAACTAAATTGATTATTAAAATCGGAGACCCTTTATTATTAATTATAAAAAAACAAATCATTCATCTTTCATTACCTGAGGGCGTTGCGGCGGACGCGACAGATTTCGTCTATGTCGCCGATGATGATACCCTTGCGGAAATAAGAGGCGTATCAAAAGACACGAATCGGTACGTCGCTGATGAAGCCACTGGCGGGGGCAGTGGATAAATCGGCGTCCCTGAGCCATCGACTGCAGGTAAGGCCGGTATCATCCGCGGAATGAACAGATGAGGCGGCGGCATCTGTACCCCAGATGACCCACTATTCGAAGAAGTAGGACCTGGAGTGGGCGCCCGATGTATCTCAGGCATACGAGGTGCAGACACCTCCGTCTGGGTCTGAGGCCACAGCTGCCTCGAGAAATGAGGGACGTCTGGCTGCCTCGAGAAATAAGGGACGTCCGGCTGCCTCGATGAAGGGGGCACCTCCCGTTGCCTCGAGGAATGGGAAACGCTCGGCTGCCTGTGCACCGTCTCCAGAAGGGTCGCACGTGTAGCTGTCATGGGGCCCCAAAACGACGTTTGAGGGTTGCTAGAGGTTCCCTCAGACGATTCGGACCTTTGGCCCTTCGAACCCTTCGTCGATCTAAAATTATCGCTCATCCTGTTTAAAATATTAATTTGAATCAAAGCTGAATACCAGTTCTCATACGCAACCTAGCAAATGCCTTGTTATGGATGAATGATTTGAATATTGTTTAGTTATTTTCTTAGATTTCTTTTGATTTTTTAGTTTTCCTTTTTATAAATGGATTCTGTCAGGAAGAAAAGAGTTACCCTGTCTCTATTTTCAGCAAACCAGCAACTAATACTTTGAACATACTCACAAATCGGGTGAGAACCCACAACTAGAAACAAAATGCCTAAACTTGAATTGTACTACAATGCCAGTCGCATAAGATACATTAATATATATAAGAATGAACTAGAATCACACTACTATAGAACCTAGCAGCTTTCCTAACATCCAAGACTCCACTCAATCAGTAGAGTTCAACATCTATAACAACCACCCTTCCACCATATCAAATATTCCAAATCATTACCAACCCAATGGAGCATTAATCATTCCCAAATTCCATAGTACCACAAATTTGGGAGGCAGATTGGCTGCTGTCACCTAGGAGGCGGAAGGAGGCAGATTGGCTGCTGTCACCTAGGAGGCGGTGGAGGTTGTGGAGCGCGGTGAGGGCTCAAGGAGGCGGTGGTGGGCTCGAGGAGGCGGAGGAGGCAAACCGGTAAGTTTTTTAGGGTTTTTTGGAGCTCTGTGGAGGCTGTCGAGCGCTGGGTTTTCTACAGTCCCTATACCTTTAGCCGACGAAATACTTACTTCGTCGGCTAACATATGAAATTCGTCGGCTAACCCTTGAAATTCGTCGGCTAAACTTTTGAAATTCGTCGGCTAACCTTTGAAATTCGTCGGCTAAACCTTTGAAATTCGTCTGCTAACTCTTGAAATTCGTCGGCTAAAGTGATGAAATTCTTCGGTTATAGTACTTTTTATTTGATATTTTCAATTTATCTGTTTTATTTTATTTTATTAACTATAGCCGACGAGTTTCAATAATGTCGTCGGCTAAAGTACTTTTTATACATTCGGCACATTGTGATTGTGATGATCAAACTTGAGAAACAAAAATCCGACCGTCAGATATGACCATCATGATAAAATACATGCATGGGAAAAAATTCAACTTGATCCGACAAGGTTAAGGGCTTGATTCTTACGGTCAATCCCGTAAGTCAAACCCCCTAAACGCACGGAAAAGATCATTGGACCGTCTAAATTACTTATTTTGGCCGGACCTTCAACTAAAAATAGTTTCAAATCGATGAGACGCAACAAGTCGTATAAAAGTTTTACGAAAAATAACCACCGAAGATAGGGCTACCCATAAGGAGAATAATGGAAAATTGCATTGACCGCAACTATCGGCACCGAGACTTTACCAGAATACTGTGATTTTTCAACCGTAGACGTATTTCACCATTCTGGTCATATCTTATTTCACGACTTTTTTGCGTTTGAAGGTTTTGCTTATAGTTTGTTTTTGAAAAGGAACATTTATTTAAACACTTTGGTAAACAAGTTATACAACATTAGTAGGCATGTTGTGATTGTGATGATCAAACTTGAGAAACAAAAATTCGACCGTCAGATCTGACCATCATGATAAAATACATGTATGGGACAAAATTCAACTTGATCCGACAAGGTTAAGGGCTAGATCCGGACGGTCAATCCCGTAAGTCAAACCCTTAAACGCATGGAAAAGGTCATTGGACCGTCTAAATTACGTATTTTTGCTGGACCTTCAACTGAAAATAGTTTCAAATCGATGAGACGCAACAAATCGTATATTAGGGTATTCGTCGGCTAAGGTTTAGGGTTTAGGGTTTAGCCGATGTCCAGATCTGCAAATATATGGCACTTTAACGGACGAAATTATATATTTCGTCGGCTAAACTTTTATATAGTCGTCGGCTTAAGTTCACAGACTAAAGCCGATGAAATTTTAATTTCGACGCCAACAATTGACCACAGCCGACGAAGGAAAATTTAAATTAGCCGACAAAAGAAAATTTCGTCGGCTAAAGTCCACGTTAGCTGACGAAAAAATAATTCGTCGGCCTGGTTTTTTTATTTTCGTCGGCTAAAGTCTTTCTTCTGGTAGTGAGATCTGTACGACTTGAGGAGACCGATGAAGTTCGTGGCCGTTCTCGAAAGCCCATGCGCCGCCGACGTAAAGCTAAGCAGATTTTTGTTCAAAAACAACTAGAAAAGTCAAATAAAGGGAATCAAGTGATGGTGGATAATACTCATCCGGCGATGAATGACCTTGAAGAAGGCCCGTCTTTTGCTAGCAAGTCTCCATCTCCTAATCTTATTGATACACAACTAATGGAGAATCCATGTGGTACTAGTGGTGATTTAGTTGAGCATGAGCTGCTTACTACGGTTGCTTGGGTTACAACTATTCAGCAAACAATAGAGGATAATCATAATACTACTAGTGTTGAGCAAACCGTGGGAGTAACGCATGTCCCTCAAATTGTGTCTAAGCAGAGAGAGGGTGTAGATGAGCAAGAGACAATTGGAGAGCGGAATGAAATTTTGATTGACACTAATACTATAGATTCTGCTTTGGTAGTATCTAGTGTTCATCAAGCCAAGTTTTTGTTGGGGTGATTTAGAAAATGAAGAACCCCTTGGTCACTTATGCCTAGACTGATAGAGTGAGTCCTCTGAGTTCCTGGTATGATGAGGGTGAAACCTTGGAAGATGAGAATCTGCTCAAGTCTCTCCCGAAGTCTCAAAAGAAAAAATTAAAGACCAAAAAAGATTCACGAGACCCTTACCCTGCCCGTAATCGGACTCCTGTTGTGCGCCTTGATCTTTGATGTGATCGGTTCTCTACTCTTTTGTTCATGTTTTGGTTGCCTTTTGATTTCGCTATTTCTTTTCTAAGAGGTTTTGGCTTCATATCCCCCTCTTAGGTTATATCTTCTTTATTTAATAAAATTTTGATTGCCAAAAAAAAGAAGAAGAAGAAGAAGATGAAAATGCAATAATATAAACCAACGGTCAATTAAAACAAAATTTATATAAGTAATGAGTACTCAAACATAATCAATCAAAACATAAATAATATGTATTTCTTACTTGCTGCAATCTAATAAAACAAATAATGTGTCACGAAGTAGCTTAAATAGTACCGTAAATCCTGATATAGGGATGAAGCCGTGAAAACTGAAAAACTACAAATGTTAATGATTGTGAGAAATTATTACTAATTATTATTTTAGTTGTAAATTGAATACTACCCTTGTTGTTTGTTCATAATATATGATGATCACGGTAGGAGGGGTGTAAACTCTCTTAACATTACCTGAACTTGGTCTTTAAAGGGGGTCCAGTAACAATAAACATACGTATGTCATTAAAATATTCATATTATTCTAGGATATTCTGTATCTTTCTAGATATTCTTTATGTATGTCTTGGTCTTATGCCAATATGATATGTAGTTAGACTAGATTTATGTATTCATATTCTTACCATATTGGTATTGTGTAATTCCCTATATAAAGGACACCTATCAATGAATAAGATGATGATTCTCTTACTATCTCTTTGTCTCTACACTTTATCCTTCATCACGTTATCATGCACTTTGTTCTAACCCTAGAGCCAATAGCCCACCATTTGTTTTCCAAAACCCTAAAATCAAGCAGCCTTGTTTTTCCCGATTTCCGACCAAAATTCCAACTGCCCTCCGCCGGAATTTTATATCCCCAGAAAGCTCTCTCCGTCTCTGATCCAATGCCGCCAGCCTCACCCTGAGAACCGGCCGGAAAGTCTCCGACCGGCCGCCGGAAGATTCCAGACCGCCGCCGCCACCGACCACCGGTTCACCACCTTCCCTTGCTCCGATCAACTTGAATTTTTGACAGCAGCTTCCTCATCTAGAGTTGCTCCTCCTGTCAAAATTTCAGCCCGAAATTCGAAGTAAAAGTGGGCAAAACGTTATTTCTCCTCTTGGCCGCCGCCGTTGTCCGCTCCGCTGTTTTCTTTTCATCCGATCAAGCATCCAAGTGTTTACGGTATGTTTATTTTACAAACCTAAAACTCTTCCAAGTTTAATAACCTCAGGGGAGATAAAGTGCTTTCTCCCCTTCTTCTACTCCATTCTATGCTTGGGTCGGTGTATTTGCAGGTACCAAAAATCTCAGAATTTTATTCGCGGGTCAAGAGTGTGTTTGATCACTCTTATTTCCTTGTTCGGGTTGTGTATGATCAACCCCGACCTATCACCGGATTGTGTTTGATCAATTCGCGGCTTTTCCGGATTGTGTGTGATCAATCCGAAGGACAACCCATTAAAAACATCGTTTGTGACCTCTATCGAGTCTCATAATAGCTTGGTTTTGTATGCAAGAGCAATGTAACATTCTACTCCTTTGAGTTTTGACGTACTAGATGCCTAAGGCGGATCTTCGCTTGGTATCTGTGGAACCTTTCATTGGAAAGGATTAAACCACATGTTTTGACCCCCAGGCTAGCAAGCCTAGATGCCGAGATTTCACATCTCATGTGACACGACCCAGCCCGAATTTCACCTTGAACCCGGAGTAAATCGTGTGGGGACCACCTCCAAGGAAAGATTTACCACAAAATTCGGTACAACCTCCTTTGGAAATGGACAACCCTTCCAAACCAAAACTTGCAAACACTTCTAAAGGTTCCAACTCCAACCTTACAGACTCCTGGAGCCTTCGTGCTCCCCACAAATCACAACATCTCCCAAAAATAGATTTACTAATCTAACAAAGATTATATAAGACAACCACATATTCAGAGCAACTCTATTTGAGAGGAAAGAAACTAGAAATAAATAGAAATTAGCGGAAGCTATACTATTGACTATGCCTCTTCTCCATGTACGCCCGATCTCAACTATGCAATCCTGCAGACTGGACATTTTAAAACGAAGGGCCCAGAGGAAGACATTTAATAACGTTAGAGTGAGTGGACAAAAATAATTTAATAACAAAATATTTATGCATTTCTATTTTAATTTCATAGAAAATATACTGCATGCGGCAGCTCAAAAGTGCTCAACTCATAAACTGGCAATTTCACGACTAGCACCGGCTAGTCACCAACTCAAATAAAATGGAGCCTCTCAGGCTAAACTATATATAAACATATATTCGTATGTATTTACACTCGTCAGACTCTTTGTATGAATCATAGAAACAATTTAGAAAAATAGAAATTCATACAAGGCTACAACGCTGGCGTCTAACGCTCACGTTGCGCCATAATGGTATTTTTCCTCATTATGACCGAAAAGACGGTGTGTATATATATATACGCGCATATCCCTTATATAAATTATTATATTTATATAGGGCTACGACGATTGCGTCTAACGCTCACGTCGCACCATAATGGAATTTTACCTCAATATGGTGGAAAAGCACGTATAGCTAGCTAGCATTTATTTATATACTCATAAACATCCAAAATACATATCCACCGAAAATCTCATTTTCGGGATCTCTCCAAAGGAGGAAAAATTACCAAATAGCCGAGAAAATCAATAAGTCTCATCATAAGAAAAAATGATCAATAAAATCATTTATCGCATGCTTTTCAATTAAAAACAAAGGTCCACTCACAACTTTAGGCCTAAGCCTGACGTCGATCCGAGGTCTCTCCAATTTGAGTCTCCTTACGTCCTGTTCTAAATATATAATTAATTTCCCAACTAAAAATCTAATATTTATTCAAAATAGGGAAAATTAACCGAGAGCCATAATCACGCTCATCATTGCCTAACTTCGATATTCTTAAATCGGAATGACCCAAACTTTAATACAACATTTCTCAAAAATTGACTTAAATCCTACGGCTGGATTTTACATTATTTAACCGCCAAAATACCAAAGTTCGGAAATTCACAAACCTATTCAAAACTCATCCGAAAATTCCACAATTCACTCCATTAAATTCCTCTAATTATTACACATTTAAAATCATACAAAACCCCAAAACGGCGGCGGTGGCCGGATGCCGATTCCGGTGAGCTCCAAATCCTATGAAATTTTAACAGCATCTTCCTCTCAACATCCTAAACAACTTTCCTAACTAGCACAATCACCAATTCCAAGCCTAATTAGGTCAATCGAACGAAAACATCCTAAAATCCCTAGAATTTCCTTCTTGAATTTCTCCTTACCTAGCTAAAGAGGGAGTGAGCCTTTTGGAGGGATTGCTGCACGGGAGAAGGGTACAAAACCGTACCAAGCTTGCTGGGATTGGTGGCCGGAGAAGGAAGTTCCGGCGAAAGGCTTCCCGGCGTCTCCGACGGGTTTTCCTTCTCTCCGGCGGGTTAATGGCTCGGGTGCTAGGCCGGAGAGGGAGAGGGTGTGGCGGGGGTCCAAACGGGACTGGTGCGAAGGCCGGTGGCTGGCCGGACGGCGGCAGACGGCCAAGAAGAATTCCGGCAGCGGGAGAGAGAGAGAGAGAGCTTGGGAGGGGAAGAACTGGGGGGAAGAGAGAAGAAAAAGAGAAGAGAAAAGAAAAGAAAGGAGATGGGTTTGGGCCTCACACCAACCCGGCCCAAAACCACAAAAAAATCGAACTCCATCAATTTAACACCCCAAAATAAAATACCCTATTAAAAATTACCTTTTACTAGCTAAAATTCACTATTTTTACCGTCGTTACATTTTTCTCCGACGAATAAATCCTCCGAAATAACATCCCTCAAAACCCCTCTAGGGACCAATTAAACTATAAATTCAATGACGGAGTCGGTAAAATTCTTATTATAATCAAGCTAGTAAATAAAATAAAAATTTACGGGTCGGGATGTGACAATTCTCCCCTCATAAAAATTTCGTCCTCAAAATTTACATACCTGAGAATCAAAGAGATAGGGATACTGCTGCCTCAGTTGCTCCTCTGATTCCCAAGTAGCTTCCTCTACTTGGTGTCTCCTCCACAGAACTTTAACAAGAGAAAAAATGATTTGCTTTTAAGCACTTACTCTTTTCGGTCGGGAATCTAAACCGGTTCCTCTTCATAGGTCAAATCTTTCATCAAACTGATTGGTTGCTCTCGCAACACATGAGAGAGATCGGCAATAGACTTGCGAAACATGGATACATAAAACACATTATGTATCTTGGATCACTCCGAAGGCAAAACTAACCGATACGCAAGAGAGCCAACTTGATCTAAAAACCCATAAGAACCAATAAATCTCGGACCAAACTTCCACGTTACCAAAACGTACCACCCCTTTCCAAGGAGACAATTTCGAAAACACCCAAACCTTCACTTGAAACTCATGGTCCTTCCTGCGGACATCTTTATAATTCTTCTGGCTACTAAGAGCTGCTTTGAGTCTAACTCTGACTCCTTTAACCTTTTCATTTGAATCCTAAATTATTCTAAATCTTCTCGAATACTTTAAATTCTTCATTGAGTAGCGCTAACGTTTACACGTAAGTGTGTTTAGTGATACCTGTTCCAGAGTACGAGTACCTGTAGGTATGTACACTCTTTCCTAAGCAACGGAAATAGTTAACCAAATAAAGCGCATACATTTGTTATCACCATCGGGCTCAAATCTCCTAACGTCACGCAACAACCTCGTCATTACGCTGCTCACAATTTGACAATGAAGCCCACTTGCTAGGAAACTAGAGTTCACGTATTCCCACATGCTCATAGTGTCAAAATTAAGACCCGCTAAATGAACAGATTTAAGGATGCACACACTGCAGAACTGCAACAATCACTTCTAATACCGAGACACTTTACAGAGTCTTTCGCTGAGTCAAAGCTCTCGTAAGTCCACAAGAAAATCTTGCTCTGCCTAAGTGACCAGTCCACTAACATATGATAACCTCGATTCTCGAAACGACATTATGAAGAGATCAAAACCACGTCACTTAGGTCTCTTCACCAAAACTATTACATTACCATTTTGAGCACCCAAACTAGCAGCTTATGGGAATACCAGTTCTCTCCTAATTCTGTTATACTCAATATTCTCTTCACCCCAGACCAGAAGATGATCTGAAACATGATTATCATGCGAATGGAACATTTCGGTTACATAAAGCTGCAACATAAACAACTTATATATCGCCAAAACATGTTCCATATAAAATCCAATTTACCAAGTCACTAGCATGGAAGATGAACAAATCCCCAAGCGGAGTATGACAAAGAAACTCCAACTGCAAACGAAGCGACATTAGCAAATAGACTTCGTTCACACTTAACACTAATATTATGTCATTTAAGATTTGTATCGACTAACTCAATACAACGCCGACTGAAAGCACTATGAACACCCATCCACGCTTCTCTAATAAATCCTTTTATCTACAGCTATTCCAGATAACATAATATTCAACTCCAATAACCACGCACTTTAAGATATAATACTTTCCTCTGGACATTCACGCCACACCAACATTCCTCACATAGTCGCTAAAAATTAGCATTACCAAGAACTTTCAAAGATCTCAACATATTTAATCAATTCCCGACTGTTGTCGTAAAGTCAAAGTGACCTCAACTCTTCTGCATCTACTTTATTATTGAAATTTCAAGGTCAAATACACTTGCCATCTTTATAAAACACTCAACAAATCCGAAGATCGAACTTCAACACCTAGAATTCTGAAAGAATCCATAATGGCCACACGATTAAAATAATATAACCGACAAATGCTACTCAACGCTTCAGAGCTTTCTAGCAATTCAAAATATTTAGATACACCATTCACTTTCTTCAATTCTCTTGCTATGACACAACAATATGCTTTTCACAACGCTATGCTCAATGACTCTTGCAAGGCCAACAATCCAAGGAAAATAATCTTGGATTCTTATATTTAACGCCTTAGCCGGTTTCAGCTAAACCACAATATAGACGAAAGTCACCCAAAAATCATACTATTCATTGACTGCTATTAACCTCCTTCTCCAAAATGTTCTGATTATACTCTTTAATATGAAGATTCCAAGGATAAAAAACATATCCTTGATTAGAGCTGTATGGCCAAAACATGCGCCACCATACCATAACAAGCATTAACGAAAATAATCCCAACTGACTTTCTCTACGGACAAGGCAGTTGGAAATTTGATCATCAATCAAGACTTCTCTAAATTGATAGCCTTTTTATTAGCCACAAATCCCCCGTGACTAATTAGCCCAAAATTGAGTCTTCAACAACTCACATAAGTACCTCTTTGAATTACTATGGGGACTCCACCATAACACTTTAACTAACTTTAACATCAAAAGAGAATATCACTACTTTGAACTTTCCTTCAAACTCTTTGCTCCTAGAAGTCACGATCTCGATACCAAGATCTTCCACCGGATTACTACAACTCCATACTTGCCCACCATAAATAGGAAACTCCAAGACATGCATCGAAACAAACGTTTTCCTACTACAGATTCATACAAGATGTTCACCCTAACATCTTAATCAAAACCCAATCAATCATTTGTCAAATGAAAGGAATGCTACTAGGCATAAGAGTTCCCAACTAGAGTTCTCAACTCGCAATTGAACACTTAACAATTTAAAATGTCAACTTAATAACCCCTGGAAAAGGCATAATCCATACACCTTTCCATTACTCAAAGCATAATGATTACCCAAGAGGTCGGCGTACAGAGGCATAGTCTTGAAGATATAAACATTTATGGCACAATATTGTCCATAAATAAGGCAAGAACAACTACATCACAAACTTAATCAACACATAGTGTCTAAAACATATAATGCTAATAGATCCGTCGCGATCGGACCATCACTCTATAGACACTAAGTATGACCAAGAATATGAGGTAGTACTAAAACGAGAAAGGAATCGAATAACCTAGTGCTCTGATACCAATTGACACGACCCACCCCGAATTTCACCTTGAACCCGGAGTAAATCGTGCGGGGACCACCTCCAAGGAAAGATTTACCACAAAATTCGGTACAACCTCCCTTGGAAATGGACAACCCTTCCAAACCAAAACTTGCAAACACTCCTAAAGGTTCCAACTCTAACCTTATAGACTCTTAGAGCCTTCGTGATTCCCACAAATCACAACATCTCCCAAAAATAATTTACTAATCTAACAAAGATCATATAAGACAACCACATATTCAGAGCAACTCTATTTGAGAGGAAAAAAACTAGAAATAAATAGAAATGAGCGGAAGCTATACTATTGACTATGCCTCTTCTCCATGTACGCCCAATCTCAACTATGCAATCTTGCAGATTGGGCATTTTAAAACGAAGGGCCCAGAGGAAGAAAATTAATAACGTTAGAGTGAGTGGACAAAAATAATTTAATAACAAAATATTTATACATTCCCATTTTAATTTCATAGAAAATATACTGCATGCGGCAGCTCAAAAGTGCTCAACTCATAAACTGGCAATTTCACGACTAGCACCGGCTAGTCACCAACTCAAATAAAATGGAGCCTCTCAGGCTAAACTATATATAAACATATATTCGTATGTATTTACACTCGTCAGACTCTTTGTATGAATCCTAGAAACAATTTAGAAAAATAGAAATTCATACAAGGCTACAACGCTGGCGTCTAACGCTCACGTTGCGCCATAATGATATTTTTTCTCATTATGAACGAAAAGACGGTGTGTATATATATATACGCGCATATCCCTTATATAAATTATTATATTTATATAGGGCTACGACGATTGCGTCTAACGCTCACGTCGCACCATAATGGAATTTTACCTCAATATGGTGGAAAAACACGTATAGCTAGCTAGCATTTATTTATATACTATACTCATAAACATCCAAAATACATATCCACCGAAAATCTCATTTTCGGGATCTCTCCAAAGGAGGAAAAATTGCCAAATAGCCGAGAAAATCAATAAGTCTCATCATAAGAAATAAATGATCAATAAAATCATTTATCGCATGCTTTTCAATTAAAAACAAAGGTCCACTTATAACTTTAGGCCTAAGCCTGACGTCGATCCGAGGTCTCTCCAATTTGAGTCTCCTTACGTCCTGTTCCAAATATATAATTAATTTCCCAACTAAAAATCTAATATTTATTCAAAATAGGCAAAATTAACCGAGAGCCATAACCACGCTCATCATTGCCTAACTTCGATATTCTTAAATCGGAATGACCCAAACTTAAATACCATACTCGGCAGCCGTAAATACAACCTTTCTCAGAAATTGACTTAAATCCTACGGCCGGATTTTACATTATGTAACCGCCAAAATACCAAACTTCGGAAATTCACAAACCTATTCAAAACTCATCCGAAAATTCCACAATTCACTCCATTAAATTCCTCTAATTATTACACATTTAAAATCATACAAAACCCCAAAACAGCGGCGGCGTCCGGAGGCCGATTCTGGTGAGCTCCAAATTCTATGAAATTTCAACAGCATCTTCCTCTCAACATCCCAAACAACTTTCCTAACTAGCACAATCACCAATTCCAAGCCTAACTAGGTCAATCGAACGAAAACATCCTAAAATCCTTAGAATTTCCTCCTTGAATTTCTCCTTACCTAGCTCAAGAGGGAGTGAGCCTTTTGGAGGGATTGCTGCACGGGAGGAGGGTACAAAACCGTACCAAGCTTGCCCGGATTGGTGGCTGGAGGAGGGAGTTCCGGCGAAAGGCTTCCCGGCGTCTCCGGCAGGTTTTCCTTCTCTCCGGCGGGTTAATGGCTCGGGTGCTAGGCCGGAGAGGGAGAGGGTGTGGCGGGGGTCCAAACGGGACTGGTGCGGCGGCCGGTGGCTGGCCGGACGGCGGCAGACGGCCAAGAAGAATTCCGGCAGCGGGAGAGAGAGAGAGAGAGAGAGAGAGAGCTCGGGAGGGGAAGAACCGGGAGGAAGAGAGAAGAAAAAGAGAAGAGAAAAGAAAAGAAAGGAGATGGGTTTGGGCCTCACACCAACCCGGCCCAAAACCACAAAAAAATCCAACTCCATCAATTTAACACCCTAAAATAAAATACCCTATTAAAAATTACCTTTTACTAGCTAAAATTCACCATTTTTACCGTCGTTATATTTTTCTCCGACGAATAAATCCTTCGAAATAAACGTCCCTCAAAACCCCTCTAGGGACCAATTAAACTATAAATTCAATGACGGAGACGGTAAAATTCTTATTATAATCAAGCTAGTAAATAAGATAAAAATTTACGGGTCGGGATGTGACATCATGCGCTCAAAATCTTTGAAGCGCCACATCGACAAAAGCATTTAATGGCAATCTGTGCAAAAAGTAATGATCACAAAGTACTGTGGAATACACTCATGGAGCGTTTCTCGAAACGTTCATATAACTCTACTTGTTGAGTTATTAGTCAAGTGGATTGCTTACCACCTTAACTGACTACATATTGTCGATGATCTTTTGTGGCATCATGATCCATAATCTTTAGCGGATTCGATCATCATCAAGTTCTCTAGGTCCTCCAAGTTGGTGTGGAATTACCAACGAGACTTGATTTTGATCATACAAACAGGAATTGTATATACGCTAATGTGATAAACTTATTTGAGATAATCCCCTAATATGGGGACAACAATATGGGTCATGGCAACGACAGAAAACGTCTTGTCGATGTCTAGAAAAAGGGGGAGGTGTCGCCGGCTCTAATTGCGACACTCCCGGTCTAGACACCATTTTGTCAAAACTACTCACGTCAGCTCATGACAATGCAACCGTTGTGGATCTTTGGATCACTGGTTCAAGATTGTCAAGCTCCTTTAAATTGTGAATGCATACAAAAAGGTATGCAAAATCAATATGAGGACAAGAACGTCATCCTCATGATCGCGAATTTCAAATATTTGGATCCTTCTCTAGCTACCCATGACTTTGATGTCATCGGCTAGACATTGATTTTCTTTCCAAGCTTTATGTACTAAGGCGTTGTATCGACATCCTTCGTCTATTTGAGACCCCGATGTACTCACATTAGCAATAATGAATGCCTTGAGAATTTTTTCGAAGTGAAACTATTCTCCTCTTATGGTTCATATTGATTTACAATCAAGATGTACACTTACATCGTCCTTAGAAACATGGCATATTGTGCCGATTTTGGTCCATTCCTTTGAAGGTGACTCATGGCACTGCATCCTCAAAGAGGATCGCCCACGTATTTTCGGTTAAGTCTTCTACCCTATAGCGGATTTTTCATCATCAATTGTTCAACTAGGCTCATCCAAGCTCAGTGTGATGTCTTAGAATTATCTGAAATTAAGGAGATAGTGATTTTAAGTGTGCCTCGCACTACCGACCATCCACGGACATGCCTGGTTATACTGACTTGGAGTTACCGAAAGCTTTTGATTTTGGATCCCCCTACGCTATTAAACCAATTGCCGTCTTGCAAAAGACGTTGAAGACTTATCAAAGCTGGAAAATTATCATCATAATCGGATCCTCTAGGTCCTCTGAGTTAGTTTATGTTCATGTCAGGGAACTTTTGCTAACTAGTCATAGAGTTTACAACCTTAGAATGACCGAAAGGACTTGGTTTTGATCATACACATGTCACTTTTGGCTAAGGCAAAAGCCTACACGCCACCTGCAAGCTTTATAGCTTCGCACATGCCAATTCTGCGAAAAACAGCAATCTGTCCCTTCTGGATAGTCAACTTCGTTTGAGTTTTGTGAACAGCTCCGGACGAACCAGACAGTGAGCTTTATATCATTGGAAAGCTCTACGAGTCTAGTTTTCAAAAATTTTCACGGTTTGTCCATATCTATTTTAAAGAAGAAGTTATGGCTGTTTTAGTGCACAAATGTCATTCTGCGCGGAAATTTTTATGCACTCTCGGGATTGCAGCTTTTCGTAGCTTCTTTCAATCCTTTTAAATAGTTCAAGTGAAACTATTTACTCGCCTATCTACTCCTTGTAGATATGTCTCAGAGACATTGAGTGTTTCGCAGATAGTGGAACTATCCACAACATTCTAAGGAACCATGTTAAGTTTTAAAGACATTCCTGCTAATAGTTTTCATTTGAAAACATATTGTGAGAATAAACAAGAATTCTTTTGTGTATACCTCCTCATGAATGCCAACTGAAGCGCATCTTGGAGAAGTTCATGAGTCAATATAATGGACTGTATATCACTACGATTCGAATATCGAATCCCATGTTGTCGTCAAACATGATATTTGAGACACCGACTCATATAGGCTTTGGTTTGACCAAATTGGTCAATCTGGAAGAGATATAATCGTCCAAATTTTGAGAAATTCTCATGGACATCCATTCTTCTGCTCAAAACGAAGACATTCGAGATCTAGCATCACCATGAAGCATGGTGGTGACCCGGGGGACATTGACGTCACCCGAACACGACTCCAACTTTATGGAGGTCGTCTGGTTAATTCCTCAAGCAATTGAGGTGCACCAGCCTTCCCTCGATGTCGCATTGGCCCCCTGCAATGCTCATTGCTCGTTTTGAAAGCTTATTCTTTAGCTAAATTACGAGTGAGACACTCCTACGCTAAATAACACAAAAGTGAACATTCTATTCTTACATCAAACTATGTAGATAGATACAACCAACTTGCAGACACCTTTTTATGTTTTATGGTGTTGGTTGAAGTGTTAACACACTGGTCACATGTTACACTATTATATTCTGCTTATGCTGCTTATACTTCTACGGGCTTACTACCTATTCTTTAAAGAAGTTTATCGGGATGTAAGCTGAAGTGTCCTGTACCCCATATTCACACGCAATACGGTCTCACCGAGGCTACGACCAAGCAACTTTAGCATGTCGCTCGAACATTATTGATGCGCACCAATCTTTCTATTGCGTCTTGGGGCTATGCAATATTTACATGCAGCTTTACTATTCATCTACGACCCATCATCATTGAATTTTGAATTTTGTTGTACTACAGCTCGTGACTGTGTATCATGATTGACACGAAATTGCAATCCTTGAGCTCGGCAGGATTGAAATGGATCTCCAATCCTTGAGCTCGGCTAGATGTTATTTCTAGGTGCCAAATCGCATTGCCATTGCGTACAATGATGGGTCATTTGAGATGAATAAGTTTAGGTTAGATATGAACCTCCACCTATAATCCGCATATGTAAAAACCTTGTCAGGCGATCTCATTTTTTGTCACTTTGATGAGACAATATTCCTACCGTTAGGGGGAGATAAGAACACAAGTGTTCAAGTGGAACGACGTGAATTGTCGTGGTTTGTCCCCACTAAATCTCATCTTGATCCCAAATGCTTAAAGTGTTAAAGTGACGAGATCACATGCTGCAAATATGTCTGCAAGGATTGATGTCCTACAAAAGGACATGGCGCAACCAAAAGAAGTTGGTCTTGGCGCCATCACCATGGATGGTGATATGGTGACACCATATAGTGGTAAACTTGGTGTCACAAGGCTGTGTGGCTCCCCAAAAGGAGGGAGACCCTTAGGTTCGATATTTTCTCGCACTAGAAAGAAAACGAGCTTGGCACAATCTGATCCATTGATCAGTGATACTCAAATCCGTCTCATGAAGTCTGAATTGTGATTATCGTTGTGGGACGCCTCAATGTCAAATCCAATCCATATAGAGATCTCTACAAGTATTACACTAGTGTACATGAGGACGTGAGATAATGAGTTTACTATCGAACCACCCTTCATTGATGGATATCAACTTAGTTAATTGGCCAAATGGAAAGATGCGATCCAGCATTAACAAAGAGATAGGTCCTTGGGCAGGTGATGCCGAGACCGCAAGTTAAACCCTATCAACTATACCTTTGTTAGATAGCGTAATGAGAACAAGAGCTTAGACTCACCTTATGGCACAAGGTCTCTCACTTATACGCACTGAGATCGACTACGATGAGATATACTCTCGTAATGGATGTCATTGAACTCTACTACTTTGTCAGTTTGGTAGTTTCCGAATAACTGAACATGCAGCCTATGAACGTGGTCATAATAACATCTCTATGGGATCAGAGATATACATGAAGGTCTTAAACAGACTTCATTCATCTAAATCAAGTGGCTCCAAACCACAAGAGCAAGCGTTTGCTAAATGTATTGAAACGCACATGGACTCTACTTGATTTGGAAGGGATATGATGAATTATGTCTTTGCGTGTTCATTCCGGATTTACATGGACTCTTGATGGATCAAGATATGCCAATGTGTATCAACATCCGAAGAAAAAGATCTTGGGAAGACATAGTCTCGATAAGGCACTCGATGACTGTATTGATGATGACTTTACATCAATCGGCTTAGGCGCTCTATAACTAGTGAGGCCTACATATACTCCCATGATTAGTCAAGGTCTTTGCTCTAAAGAGAGATCTGTTGTTTTGTCTAAAGCAAGATGACAAATATGTGTTAAGAGATGGAGTTCCCATCTAAGTACAATAAGACGCATCAATGTACTCAATACAATACGAAAGACTTGACATCTCATTCGCTATGAAAAGTTGTAAAGCTAAGTGTAGCTATGTGCCCACGCAACGCCAATGTAATGACAGTAACTCTTTTTTCAATACTTAATGGTATGAAAGGTTGAGGCTTATTCTATCCCTACATAAGAAAGACACATCAAAAGTGAAATCAGAATCTGCCAAGTTTTGGTGAAATTGGTGAAATTGGTACCATTGGAAAGACCTATGTGTCTAATTTCCAGGAACACCAACCATTTGATCATACCTATCATATTGAGTGAGTTATGGCCATTTTCGTAAGGTAGGATGAATCTGTCCGAGAATGTGATTTTGGCAAAACAGTCAACTTTGACAGGACTTTGTGAATAGCTCCTGACGAACCAGAACATGTGTAATATACGGTTGGAAAGCTAAATGAGTCTAGTTTCCAAAACCGTTTACGGTTCGTTCATATGTATTTCCTAGAGGAAGTTACGACTGTTATAGTAACTGAAGGTCATGATGCGCGAAAATCTGATTTCCTGCACGAACTTATGTTTTGAGTTCACAAGCGGTCTTCTCCTCAAGATCTAAGTGTAAGAGATCATTTGAGGACAATACGGCATGATTTAGTTAATCATTGCCCAATGCCACATTTGAAGACATGTTAAAGAGCATTGACATGCTAAGTTGTTGAAACTTCTGTGATTAGTAAGAATCAGGAAGAGCCTTATGATTGATGTAAAGATCAGGGGGAGGTGCGAACTTCAGGAGGAGTCTAGCACATACATACATGTCACTATCAAATGTGAAGGGTGCGTTGTATTCTTTTTCTCCTACGATCAAGGTTCAGTTTTTCTCCCACAGGGTTTTTGTGACTTGACGAGGTTTTTGACGAGGCAACATATCAGCACCATCGGCATATCAGCGCGCGACATAAGGGGGAGTGTTCTAGGATATTCTGTATCTTTCTAGATATTCTTTATGTGTGTCTTGGTCTTATGCCAATATGATATGTAGTTAGACTAAATCTATGTATTCATATCCTTACCATATTGATATTGTGTAATTCCCTATATAAATGACACATATTAATAAATAAGATGATAATTCTCTTGCTATCTCTTTGTATTTACACTTTATCCTTCATCACAACATATATATATATATATATATATATATATATATATATATATATATATATATAAAAGCCAAGCGGGGTTCGGACCCGTGAGTCCGGAGTGTGCTCCGCCTCTGTTTGTAAGGTCCATGACTGCGTAGGAGACACAGCAAATTATCAATAAATAAGAGTAATACCGCCTAGTAATTGGGCGCATACCTGACACCACACGTATTCAGCTTAAGTTGTAAGACCCGATGTATGAAACATTCTAGGTTCGAATCTCGTTGATCGAAGATAAATCTCGATTCTATTCTGGTTTGTCAAAAATAAGGCAGCGTTCTGACATAAAAATCAAGTGATTTTGATAAAAAATAAATAAAATCAAATCTGTTTACATCGTTACCCGGTCTAGCTATACCGGTGTAAGCACACGTCGATGCTTATTTTATCGACACGGATAGTGCCATAGTGGTGCTTGTACATAAAGCCTGCCTGCATGATTCCCACGTGTTGGTCACAAACAAGAACAATGCCGTTTTTGGGTCTACTGGCCAGTCCAACACAAGTGACAATCACCTCCGAGTCTCCCACAACTCTGCGAGTTTGAGATCGAAGCTGACCAACAAAAATGGACGTCGTCCCACCCAAGCCCGCGATTATCGACGCGTGGCTCAAGAAGCACACTCTGATCTACACCGGCGCCACGCGGCACCCTTTTATCCTCGCCATTCGCGACGGCACCGTCGACATCTCCGCCTTCAAGCGCTGGCTGGTACGACCAAACGCCGTGGTTTATGTCCTCACCAAATCCTTTACCTTTGTTTTACAGTAGTTATAATCGGATTATGGATTTCAGAGCCAGGATTATATATTTGTTCGAGCGTTTGTGCCGTTTGCGGCGAGTTTGGTGGTGAAAGGTTGGAAGAATTCTGATGATAGTGACGGTGACGTGGAAGTGATACTGAGTGGGCTTGCTGCTTTGAACGATGAGATTGACTGGTTCAAGAAACAAGCCTCCAAATGGGGTGTTGATCTTTCTGTTGTTGCTCCTCAGCAGCCTGCTCTAGATTACTGCAGGTACCCAATATACATGCCAATCATTCATTTTTTCGATTAATTTTCGAATGAAATTTGGGTGTGATTGGTACCTCTAGGATTACTCCATGGCAGTAGTGCTTGGAGCCTTGGAGTGGTATTACAGATTGATGTTGATATAGTTACACAATATATGTGTATATAGTTTCAAGATAGTATATTACTCTTCATGACTCGAAACATCTTTTCAAGCCATTGGAAGTAAAGGGTGTAACAGTAAGAGGATACGGCTGCAATTAAAATTACTAGTCACCTCTTGGCCAATTTATATGATTATATGTATGAATATGATATAAGAATGAGTTTGATTAAAGAGTTAGGATTTCGTTTGGTGCTTCTAGCCATTGGTGTAGCTGGTTAAACCCCAAGTGGAAATAATACAGTCACCCAAGATTTGTTGAAGTTTATTTACCAATTTATGTAGCATGTGGATGAGAATGGATTAGAAATTCAGAAGTTATTTTGGTGCCTCCAAATCGGGTGTTGATCTCTCTGTTGTTGCTCCTTAACAGCCTACCCGAGGTTACTGCAGGTACCCAAAATTACTTTCCTTCGGCAATCAATTCATTTTTGCCAATTTTCAGATAAAGTTTGGGTGTGACTGGACCAAAGAATTAGAATTTGTTTTGGTACCTTTAGGATTACTCTATGGCAATAGTGCTTGCAGTGGTATAGCAGGTTGATGTTGATACACTTACACAATGTGTATAGAGTTCCAAGATAGTATTGTTAATCTTAAGACTTCAAACATCTGGTGTAAGCCATCGGAAGTAAAAGGGTTTGAAAGGATACGGCTGCAATAAAAACTAGATATGCGGAGGAGTTTGATTAAAGATTTAGGATTTGGTTTGGTTTGGTTTGGTGCTTGTAGCCATGGTGTAATTGGTTAAACCCCAAGTGGAAACAATTATATAGTCACCAAAGATTTGCTGAAGTTTATACACCAGTTTGTGTAAAAAGTTGATGAGAATGGATAAGAAGTTTACAAGTTAAGTTGGTACCTTTAGCATTACTTTCATGATAATCAAGTACTAATTGGAATGGTGTTACAGATTTCTGGAGAATTTGACAAGTCCCGAGGTCGAGTACACAGTGGCCATGACGGCCTATTGGGCCATTGAAGCTGTGTACCAGGAGAGCTTTGCCCCTTGCTTGGAGGAGGGATCCAAAACCCCACCGGAACTACAGGAGGTTTGTCAAAGATGGGGCAGTGATGGCTTTGGTAGCTACTGTTCTGCTCTCCGAAGCATTGCTGACCGGCTATTGTTGAAGGCTTCAGATGATGAGGTGCGAAAAGCAGAAGTGACATTCCTGCGTGTTCTTGAATATGAGGTTGAATTCTGGAACATGAGCCGTGGGATTCCTGGGTACTAAGTCATGAGGTTGAATTGATCACCACTCTCCTTATAAATACTTGTTATCTCATGTTCAAGCTGCACCTTTGGTTGCAAGCTAATGTTAATAGAGTATTGAAAGTTCAAACTACTATGCGTAGCAAAGTTGATCTTGCAGTAATTTGTAACCATATGGTTGTATGAGGTCGTTGAATTCGATTAGCTTTATGGGGATGAATTTGGTGACGATAAACACAGGACATCAAGAGCTGTATAGGAACAGTTGCCAAAGGGGCATATGAATTGTTGTGTCTCAGACTGAAGTGTCTCTGTTACTTGTTCATGGTTGCTCACAGATCAGCTAGGTTTGCTCTGCCACTTCTCAATATGGTATTCTGCTGATTTGCTGGGCTTTTCAAAGCCATAACATCTTCGAGTTGGGGTTCTTTCTGTGGCATTGAGCCTTCCTTGTAACAAAGGGAATGAGAAGGAAAAGAAACACAATTCACATCAATCCTTCTGTAACGCCAGAAGACGGGGAATAACTTTTTTCTTTCTGTCTTTTCTTTCCTCTCCGTGGATTCAAAGAGCTTAGCATCTTCTTGAGGTTTGATTGTGCAGATATATGGATGAGAAGAATCATATTCTATAAATGTATCCTAAGAACAACATACTTTGATGCTCCATTTTGCCACTTGGGTTCCTTTTCCCTTGGATTATATATAGAGGGACAAAGTTCATCAGAACGTATCAAAACTGGCAAATGGCATCATCAGGCCAGCTCTTTCTTAAGCCTCAGAAGCAAGAAGGTTATAATAAACCTAAAGTCATGAACATCGAGCATGAAAATGTCAAGGCCTCGGCGCCACCACAGCCTGCTTCTGAGAACGGCAGAGGTGAACAAAAGAAGAATGGCACTAAGAAAAAGAAAGGCAGAGGGAGCGGTGATGTTTTCAGTGTTCGGGGCAACACCATCAATGGAGGCAAAGCCGACAAGTGTGGAGTTTTCGGATTTGGTAACAAGTATGTTGGCAGCAAGAAACCAAAAGAAGATGAGTCCAAAAGTGACTCCAGTGATGAAGACGAAGAGTGAAACTTATGTATATGTATATGACATGGTTTTAGGATCTGAAGTTACATAAAGCCTTGTTGTGCTGGCTGCCTCAACCTTAGAACTGGATTAATAAAAGGTCCCTTAATAAATCGTTATGTTGGTCTCGTTCTTATTTTATGCATACGTATTAACAACAAGAGAAATTGTCTTCTTGTTTTTTTTTCTTTTCTGTTTCTAACAAGGTTTGAAAATGGGGGAATCGCAGTTGGGACTGCTACCAACATTTGTTTCAGACATAATTGGCAAGAACTGATATTTTGCTTCAGATAAATGCTATATAATTCGAATACATGTCCTGCCAATGGCGGACCTAGGATTTTAGAGTGGGGTGGGCTAAAAAAAATTTTAGATCAATGTATGTGACACCCACATCTGTTGTTATTATGGTAAATGAGTTCCTTTTAGGTAATATTTTTCATGTAGTTAATTGATATCCCTTAAAAAAACAACATTTAGTTTTATAACAAAATTCTAAGACAAAATTACACCCCGTTCTTGAATAAAAACAAAACCTTCAATTACTAAAAAGAGAAACGACAAGTAAACAAGAGAAAAAAGAGAAACAGAGAAAAAAGTGAGAAAAAATAAAACCGTTAAGCTAATTTTTATTTTTATTTTTAAAAAAAACATACCTGCGTTTTAGACAACCGTGCCTAATGCCTTTAAACAAAATGAAAAATAAAGAAAAAAAAATGTATCAAGAATAGGAAAATATATATCTAACTAATAAAAAAAAGATAACATGTGGACTAATATTTAAGAGAAAATGACCATTTGCACAAAAACTCTTAGATTATAGTCCAATCCAATGATTTTTTCTGTCATGAGCCCATTTCAATTATTCTTTACTAAAAGACATTTATACCCTCACTCCTATTTAACTCCATTCTTTCTATCTCTTCCGATCTGAAAACACACTCTCTCTCTCTCTCCCCCCATGAGTCAATCTCCGTCGCCGGCGATGAAAAATGGAGACGGTGGCCGTCCTCTCCCTCTCGCTCGAGAAAGACCTGCCTTTAGGGAAGCAGCCTCGGATCCATCTTCGGCGCCGTCGTAGTCGCAGTCGCCGTCAACAAGATTTTCGGCAAAAAATTAGGGTGGAGGAGCTGGTCCATGCCGGACTGAAATTGGAGGATGAGGTCTCAGGTTTTTTTTGGAGGAGGAGGTCCCATGAAGCGGCATCGTCGACGTCGAATATCCTGAAGCAGCGTCGTTTGGGTCCCTCCCCGTACATACATATATGGCCTTCATGACAGCCGCGAAAATCGAAGCGAATTCGATGAAGAAGGCCGCTGCCGCCGCCAGGAGCGACGTCGAGCGCCGCGTCAAGAAGGCGATGTCGGCGAAGAAGCGGGCCAGGGAGACGCTGGAGGTGCTGGCGTTTCTGGTGAGTAAAGAGAAGGAAGAGAAAGGTGTGATGAATTCCGGTAGAGTGGAGCAGCAAAAGGAGAAATCGGAGACAACGAATCCGGCTGCAATGTAGGTTCTGGCCAGTCTGGCTACTTCTATGGCGACTGAGGGAACCAATGGGGTGCGACCGAATCAGTTGCAGAGCAATGATATGGAGGAAGGAGGTGATCGAGTCAAGGAAGGAGCTTCATCAGGTTTGGCATATGCATTGTGTAGGATGATGATGATGATGATGATGCTCAGTTTCAGTTATTGCCTAGTTGGTGAGTCTCTTTCTTAGTTGCATTTGTTTTTTTTTTTTTTAATTTGATGCGAGGTGCCTGAGAATTTTTTCGGTGACAATAGAGATCGTTTGTTATTGTGTATTCGTTTTTCCAATACAGTTTTGTGTTACTGGGGGTCAATAACTGGTTACTAAGGGTCAATAACTGGTTACTGGGTGTCAGTAACTAGTTACTGGAGGTCAATAACTGGTTACTGGGGGTCAATAACTGGTTAGTAGGGGTCAGTAACTGGTTACTTGGGGTCAGTAACTGGTTACATGGAAAATTCCAGTGACCGGAGTCCGGCGGACCGGGAAATTCCGGTGACCGGAGTCCGACGACCGGTGACCGGAGTTCGACGGCCGGTGACCGAAGTCCGGCGGCGTGTGACCGGAGTCCGAGGTTCGGCCAAGTCTTTTCATGTTGAAGAGGGGGCAAAATAGTCTTAAAATAATATAGTTTATTAAGACTTTAATAAAAATTTGGCTATTTTGGCACAAAAAAAGTTTTCTTTCATTCAAATGGGCTTACATAAAAATTGTCATTGGAATGGGCAATGAAGGGTTACAATTAGTACCAAATGGGTATTTTCCCTATTTAATAACATAAAGACTAAGTATATAAATTTGGGGTGTGCTAGTTTTAAATAATTAATATTTTGAACTAAAATTAAGCCACAAAGTAGCCCGTGTGTAGGTACGTCTTTGTGCTAGTTTTCAAAACCAGGGGTGGGCTGTAGCATACCGTAGCCCGTGTGTAGGTACGCCTTTTTGTCCTGCGGTGCCTTAGAGTATGGCTTAGTGTGGTTTGCCTTGCATTCCCCTTCTTGCTTTCCA
Source organism: Fragaria nilgerrensis (assembly GCA_010134655.1). Taxonomy (NCBI): domain Eukaryota; kingdom Viridiplantae; phylum Streptophyta; class Magnoliopsida; order Rosales; family Rosaceae; genus Fragaria; species Fragaria nilgerrensis. The sequence continues at coordinate 25,400,028 of CM020980.1, forward strand.
CATTGAATTGCGTGAGCTACTTTGCCTTTCACTAGTCGTGCTGGTAATTACCACTGGTGACATACATCTTTCTATGTGTCAAAGAGACCAAAAGCTAGAGGTTATATGTGCAGCCATTCAGGTGCGACAATGGGAAGATTTTCTAACAGCGAGTGGTTAAGCTCAAACGAATTTGGTGTGATGGTTCTAAGCTAGGTTGGACGTGCTTTGCCTTCTCCCATATGGTTATAAAAACCTAAATGAATTGTAGGAGGCTTGGTGCCTGAAATGAAAATAAGTATATAATTCCACAAAACTATTTTGACAAGCAACGGCTAGGTGCTAAAATAGCATATACTTCAGAAAAAAAGTAATGAAAATGAAAATCCATCTCCTTTGCATATGTATAGCAGCAGTTCGCATTCATCAACATTTTGCTTTTGCATATGATAAAATTTTCACTAGGATATCAACCTCAAATTAAAAAGAGGTACAGTGACATGAATTAAGGTAACAAATCTAATGACAGAAGCATCTTTAAAACGTCCACCTGGTATGTGAGACTTGGAAGATGCTATACAACTCGATCTTGAGATAAAATTGGATGCTTATATCTAGCATGATAATAATTCCATTCTTTTTCTTTGTGAATCCATTCGCCTCTCCACTAATAGTGGAAAACAGAATATTTATCTTCTTCTACATGAACGCCTAATTAACCATTTCATATCACGAATTCAGGATCCTTGTATATATAGACGCACTTGATGAATACCCTTTATAGACACTCGATTACTCATATAGCTTCCTCAAGCTATTATTTTTCTGAGCGTCTTTGCCATAATAATACATCAATCCATTCTACCTTTGATCACTGATTAAGTGATTATTCGAACACGGTGAGTGAATGCATGCAGCATGGAAACATCATTTTTTTTTTTTTTCTGTTTTGTTTCCCATATAGAACTTTCAATCGATAGTATACAACTCGAACCCTACGTTCTTTAACATCAATATGAACCGCAGAGTTCTATGGAAGCAGAGAAGAAACCGTTGAAGGTTGGGCCGTTTGGTTCAGACAGTGGAGGGGATCGTTTTGATGATGGAGTTCACTCCTCTGTGAGGCAACTGGTGATATGTTATAGTCCATCGTCAATTCGCAACATCCAGATTGAATATGATGACAACGGAAAATCATATTGGTCGCAGAAGCACGGTTATAGCAGCTCCCTGAGTCTTGACAAAATAGAGTCGGTACGTATAATAATCTCTGCATATATAATTAAGTTAGAGTTAGAATAATCCCAAGGACTGTACTTCTGTTTCAATTGATGCAGATCAAGCTTGATTATCCAGAAGAATATCTGACTTCAGTTCACGGATATTACAAAAGTACTTGGTACTTACCTACCTACATTAGCTCACTCACTTTCACTAGCAACAGAAAAGTGTACGGACCATTTGGAGATTATGAAAATGAGGGAAGAAAATACTTCACAATCCAAGTCTCTGGGAGTAAGATCGTTGGGTTCCATGGCAGGTCAGATGAGCGGTTTGATCTTCGTGCATTAGGAGCTTACCTTAAGCCTCTGGTTCATACACCACAATATTCCAACAATAATATTAGTCCTGCACCAGTTGCTCATATTGGTTATCCAGCTGCCTCGGCACCACCACAGCCTGCTTCTAAGAACGGCAGAGGTGAACAAAAGAAGAATGGCAATAAGAAAAAGAAAGGCAGAGGGAGCAGTGATGTTTTCAAGGTTCAGGGCAACAACATCAAGGGAGACAAAGCGGACAAGAATGGAGTTTTCGACTTTGGTAACAAGTATGTTGGCAGCAAGAAACCAAAAGAAGATGAGTCCACTGAAGAAGAAAGTGACTCCAGTGATGAAGACGAAGAGTGAAACTTATGTATATGTATACGGCATGGTTTTAGGACCTTAAGTTAAATAATGCCTTGTTGTGCTGGCTGCCTCAACCTTAGAACTGGATTAATAAAAGGACCCTTAATAAATCGTTATGTTGGTCTCTTTCGTTACAGGAAATATGACGATTGGAATTAGTCTCCACATTCTCATTAGATAACTCCCTCATATAGAGGATGAATACAGCAGTTACAAATGATAATTACAAGGTAATGAAACCTAATAATGTCTAATTGCTCAATTACATATAATCACATGATTCTCTCTTCGTCAGTTACACTGACGAAGGCACATCAATGTATTTTTCCTTCAACACTCCCCCTTGTGCCAAGTCAAAGTTAAAGTGGTGCATGAGAGTTGCCTCATTAAAAACCTTGTCAAGTAACAAAACCCAGTGGGACAAAATAAATCTTGGTCGAAGGGAAAAAGAGCACAACGCACTTATGTGTGTTAGACTCCCCCTGAAGTCTACACTCCCCCTGATCCTTACATTAATCAAGGGAGCTAGAGACGTCTTTGCATTCCTATGTTTTTCACATGCCTTTCATATATAGTCGTAGGCAGCGATTTGAGAAACAAGTCTTTCCTATTCTCCTCGGACCTTATTTGATTCACTTGAATCTTGAGGAGAGTCTTTTCTCACATGGTATCGTCGTGTTCCCAATGGCGATTACATCACTAGTTTAGGAACGACTTATTGATCACAGATACCTAACAATAAAAACCAACCAAAGCATCGTTTGAGGTTTTGATGTAGGGGATTACAGTTCTATCTGCATTCCCTTTCATCTTTCTATAGGGATAGGATGAACTCAAGTCAATGGTTCATTTAGGTATTAGGATACGTTCTTTATACCTTCTAATGACACTGCGTTGGCGCTTGAACAAGTTCAATGAGAATGTAATACTCGGTCGTGTTCATCGGGCTAAGTACAATATTGCACCTATTGCACTTTAGAGAATAGTTTCGATTCTCAACCCTTCTTCGTCATCTTTCTTTGGACGAAATGTTAGCACTATTACGTATGTACTCTCGAAATCCGTTGAGATATTACGTATGTACTCTCGTAATCCGTTGAGATTTTGTCTCTAGAATCATTTTAAACATCGGAGCGTCCTCCAGTATTGATTCATGGACATAGTTGTAATAATAGACAATCTCATGAGAGAGATTCTTTACATTGATGAGGTTGTGCCTTACTCGCCCAATTCCTTTAGGCAAGTATTGATCGAACCAAGTGGCCTCCCCCTATTCCCTTAGGGAGCCACGGCCTTAACCACACCTCTACTAAGTATGGTTGCGTCGCCTTTATCTACGGCAACGTGCCCCTTATTGGGGACTTTTAATCTTGCAAGCGTTTGCAGCTAGTATGTATGATCTAGTCGCTTTGACAATATCTTTAAATGCATCAGGCATCGAAACTGTTACGTTCTAGATATTGATTATGTGGGGATCTGGATGAGACAGAGTGGGGACATCCACGACAATTTCTGTCGTTCCCATAGAAAATTCTTTTTCTTATCTTCCCCTAACGACGGGAATACTGTCTCATCAAAGTGACAATCCACAAATCGAGCGGTGAGATCGCCTGTAAAGGTTCCGAATAACGGATAGGGGTTAGAGGTTCGTATCCAACAGATATACATATTCGTTCTTGGTGACCCATTTTGATGTGTTGTGGGAGCGCAATAGGCAAATATGCTGCACAACCAAATGTGTAAATCTCAGGCTCATGTCCAATTTCCAACTGGTACGCATGAAATGGTTGGCTGACAGTGGGCCTAAAAACAAATAAGTAAAGTTGCGTGCAGTATTGCATAACCCCAAGCAGATATAGATAGATTGGTGTGCATAACCAGTGCCATAGTCACCCTCTATGGTGGCTTCTACGAGACCATTGTGAGTATGCATACGGGGTGTCAAGATATTTTACATTGATCTTGATCATCATGCAATAAGCATCAAGTCCTTTTGATGTGAACTCTCAGCATTGTCAAGTCTTATAGGCTTGATGATCAGAGTTTGCAAATCAACATTTCTAGTGGATAATTATTCGACTTGTGACCAGTACGTGTGTCGAAACGTCCTCTAGAACCATAAAGTACTGTAATGGTCCACAATTCTGGATGGATAAGTCCACATATCACATTATATTCTTGGTAAGAATGGAATATTTTGGTTATCTTTAGCATAGGAAGGTCTTGATCCTGTTATTGCTAAAGAATAGGCTTTGCAAAATGAGTGATGTGTCTTTGAAGTAATCAATAATGCATGGTGGGAGGCAAGTTGCGCATCAAGTGCTTTAGAGTGCAATTTTGTCCCATTTTATTATTCACTCAAAGGAGGGGATGTCCGTTTGAATTCTTCAAAATATGGATCATCATGTCATGACCAAGTTGTTTCTATGTTGTCATGCTAAAGCCTGTGTGAGTCAATATCCTACATTTCATTGTAGGTGACTTGTTAGGTTCTATAAAGTGTGTTGCTGTTCACATTTATATGAGGTAATTCCATTCCATTTTATTTCTCAGTTGGTTTTCATATGATAACCGTTGGCACAAATATCTTTCAAATTTTATGAGGTTCGATTAGCTCGTGGGGAACATAGAGTTACTATGACTTTTAATTTTTATGCCATTAGGCAACAGATTCAGATAGTGTCTCGTCTTTTATTAGTTGTGATGATTAAATCATCATAGTCACAGTAGAAATATAAGGCATAGTCTTACTAAACACCTTTTACTCCTCCATATATACCTTACTCCTTGATACATTCCTTACAAGTATATGGGAGTGTATAAGATTTGAGAAATATATATACCCCATATTCCTTTAGGGAATTTCTATTTAAGTAGAATGATATGCTTTTCATTCTAATAATGTCTCTATTTATTTGGTGGATTCATTGCTTTGCATTTCTAGTGCTATATCGAACCATGTATATTTGCAGTAAATAAAAAAAAATCGAATAAATTCAATGCTTTTGAATATAATTCGGAACATAATGGGCCAACGATAATCAAATCAATGTCTCATCTAATTCATCAAGCAATATCCACATAAACTGTAAGACTAAAACAACAGTTTAATTAAACAAAAATATCTTGGAAAATTAATAACAGATTAACCGAAGTCTGAAACTTTCTTGGATTAGCATCCGCATCATCTCTATCTTCTGTATGGTAAGCCTCTAGGGATTGAAATTTCTTTTTCAATCTTGGTGTTGAAAATGTTTTTTTCAATTCCTCTGCTTCCATGATTCTCTAGACTTTCTATAAGTCGCAGCTAATTCTTTGCTAGCTTGCAATGTTTATATAAATATTTTTGTTGATTCACAATGGTGGCAAGGTACTTGACTGCTCATGTCTCTTCTCATAGAGACCCTCTTTCACGTAGTGCTTTCACGTTGTACATTATTCTCACATGCTTTTGAATGATTGTATAAATCTACACGTACATGGTAATTACCTTTTGCTTTGGGATTTCTTTTACTGTTCATATTTTTAGAAAATGTCTTTATCCTGACCGACCTTACATTGTCATTTAAGAAATGCTAATTACTACTTGTGGAAAGCTGTTTCCATAATTTTACCATGTTCAAGCCTTGATTGGCTTAATAGAGGAACAAAATGGTACTCAAGTTCTGCAGAGTCCAATGAATTAAAGTCCAGCTATGATGGTTCATCCATTTGTGAAATAGAGTAAGAAGAAGATATATTAGTGTCGCAGTCTCAATAGACATCCACGAGTACTATGATATTCCAAGATGCAGAATTTTCGTTTCGAATGTGAAATTTCATTATCACAATAAAATTTACTGTTTAATCATTGTCTTTGCATCATAAGCTCATGAAATTTCATTATCATTCATTTCCATGTGGTCATCAGACATCCACGTAAATATTCCAAGAGATATGAATTAGATATGAAGACCAAGATTCATAGTGGTCACATTCTTTTTCGATGCTTTGTGAAATTGGTTCATCACAAGTTTGTCATTTTGATGCTATAAATTTACTTTATCATATATAGCAGCACAATTTATATGATATGTGTTTGCTCAAAAATGGTCTCGGCCTAAAAGAGAGGCCGAGGGTCTTGAGAACAATCGTCCTTCTAAGTGCGTGGGCGTGCCAACTCGCGGCCGAAACGGCCAAGCGAGGTTTTGATTGATGTAGTGTGCCTGATCTGACTTCTTCAAGAGATTGTAGGCCGAGGAAGGAACCCTTTCGGCCGTTAGGTTCTGGTGCCTGTGTTGCAAGGACTTTCGGCTAAGCATCGCCGGGATCCTCGAATACGTTTACTTCCTGGGTGAATTCAAATGTTCGGGTGACAGGCGAGAGGTCTATCGGGTGGAGGTACTCGCAAGTCACGGTGAACACAAAGATGAAGCGGATTCGGTTGTTGTAGAGTTGTGATGTGATGTGTGTGTGAACAATGAATCGCATGGACCCAATCCAAACTGGCCGAAAGAGATCAATGGACGAAATTTCTACGTTACAACTACTCCTATGTGCGATTAATAAAGTGCATAAATATAAAGAACAAGAAGATTAAAGTGAGAGAATGTAAAGAACAAAATAATTAAAGTGCATGAATGTAAAGAACTGAATTGAAAATAAAACAAAGAAAGCAAGGAAATAAATTTAGGTTTGAAGTTGATAGGAAGGTAAAGTATCTAAGAAATAGAGAGATGAGTTTGTGTGTAAAGTTTGTGTATTGATTTGTTTGAGTGGTGCAGGACCCTTTACAAATGAGTTACAAGGTTCTATATATACAAGTCAGAAAACCTAGTTAGTATGTTCCTCTACGTCATGAAATCTTTTGGGCATCCTATTTCCTTTCTTGGCCAAATCACAGATGAATGTCTTGATTTGACTGATGTTTGTGATGCCTATTTGCTTGAAAACCTTGATCTGATTGAAGTTCTTCCTTGTTGAGACTTTCTTTCCTAAATGAATCCTCAGCCAAGATTGTTCCTATACGAACCATCGGCCAAGATTGCACATGGACTTGGCCGACTACTCATAATTATTGGATTTGGCCTGCTTGCACATTGGTCCACTCAAATCGTCTAAATGGATTGATGTTTAATTCAAACGATATAAAACCACTACCTTGTTTGAGCGACACATCTATCTTGGTCGTATGGCCGAACATCATATTCTTGGCGGAATGGCCGAGTGAACACATTCACTTCGGCCATGCGACATTATAGACCTTCATTTTCGGCCGAGTGACCGAAACACACCATAGAATTTTGACTTTGGGTCATACAACTTAAGACATTTTGAATTTGGGCCTCTTATCCCGGTCATATGGTCCAACGTCCTCTCATTTCGGCCGCAAACTTCATTCTTCATATTCTCGGCCAAATGATCGAGTACCTCCACTCATTCGGTCGAAAGCCGAAATACCTCGGCCGAAAGCTAAAATACCACTCTCGGCCGAATGACCGAAATACCACTCTCGACCGAACGGCCGAACAACACTACTCTTGGCCGAATGACCGAATGTCACTACTCTCGGCCAAATGACCAAACTCATTTCTCTCTAATCGCGGATTAACAAACCGATTTGAAAATCTCCACGGATTGCTAAATTTAGGTGCAAACAATATGCTAATAAATAATCATTTAATTAAATTGCATATGCATAGCATATAACATTTTTGAATAAAGCATAGCATACAACATTGTAATATGTGACAACGATCACAAAATAATTTCTTTAAGTAACATGCTAAATATCATGTATTAGCATAACATTTAACGAAAGCGTTAATTTTAACGTAAATCATACTTGTGAGTCTGTCATATAGACTGCGTATTAAAGCGATTGTTCTCGCTATGGTTTGCTCTCGCAAATAACATTTTGATCGGGTTACCACTACAATTGACATGTTGATCATCACATGCAAAAACAATAAGGTTTATATGATTAGTCATATTTAACCACATATACTTATTATAATTCATTATAAATAATAAGTAATTAATTAGGTAATTGTAAAATTCACAAGATATTAAATGAGGAATTTACATTTATCATTTATCATTGAATACATCAAATAGTGAAATGGTAAATAGTAATATTTTATACCACAGGGTAATTTGAACAAATTACCATCATAAATTACCTGATTTACCAGAGGGGGTAAAGTTCTTTTTACCTTCCGGTGTGGACGAAACCCGGTTGAGCCAACCGTATCCGGATGATCCGACCCGGTCCGATTTCTCACCTCCGGCTACGGCCGACGACGAAACCGGTCCAGATCTCTTGCTCTCCTCTTTGCGCTCCTCCTCATTACCGTGGTTCACCTCGGTTCGAGCCCACAGCAGCAAATCCAAACAGCGAGTGCGGCGGCTCTCCTGCTTTTCCAGTTTCCGGTGAGATTCGGCAAACCCAGGGGACCCAAACCGTCGAACACAAGGCTGGGCTGCAGAGGCGTGCGAAGCGGCGCCGAGAGCGGTGGTAGGGGACGCGAGTGCGGGCAGAGCAGTGAGGCAAGAGGTCGTCGAAGCGCGCAGCAAAGCCATTCTGGCGTCAGGGCTGGGCAGAGAAGTCGTTCTGGCGGCGACGCTAGGCTAGGAAGTTGGGGTGGCTTCGGGCTGCATCGGGGGCATATGGGCGTGCATCGGTGGTGTATGGCGCCGATCTGGGTGCTGGCCTGTTGTTGGAGGCGGCAGCATGCAGTGGCACGCCGGAAGCTTGGGGCCAGTACGACAGCTGGGGATCGGCTCGGGGTTAGTCACCCGGAGTGCAACGGCTGGTCAAACGAAAAAAAAGGTTTTTTTTCCTTTAGCTATCAAACTGAGAGAGAGAGAGAAAAAGCAAAATGCTCATAACGTTACAGAAAATATGACGATTAGAATTAGTTTTCACATTTTCATTAGATAACTCCCTTATAAGGGGATCAATACAGCAGTTACAAATGGTAATTACAAGGTAATGAAACCTAATAATGTCTAATTGCTCAATTACATATAATCACATGATTCTCTCTTCGTTAGACACATCAATGTATTTTTTCTTCAACATCTTTCTTATTTTATACATACGTATTAACAACAAGAGAAATTGTCTTTGTTTTTTTTTTCTTTTCTATTTCTAACAAGGATTGAAAATGGGGGAATCGCAGTTGGGACTTCTACCAACATTTTTTTCAGACATAATTGGCAAGAATTGGCCTGGTATTTTGCTTCAGATAAATGCTATATAATCCAAATACATGTCCTGCCGTACCTTTGACTATGGCTTGGTGTGGTTTGCCTTGCATTCCCCTTCTTGCTTTCCACATTGAATTGCACGAGCTGCTTTGCCTTGCACTAATCGTGCTGGTAATTACCACCGGTGACATACATCTTTCTATGTGTCAAAGAGACTAAGAGCTAGAGGCTATATGTGCAGCCATTCAGGTGCGACAATATAAAGATTTTCTAACAGCGAGTGGTTAAGCTCAAACGAATATGGGGTGATGGTTCTAAGCTAGGTTGGACGTGCCTTGCCTTCTCCCATATGGCTGTAAACCTAGCTAAACCTAAATGAATTGTTGGAGGCTTGGTGCCTGAAATGAAAATAAGTATATAATTCCACAAAACTATTATGACAAGCAACGGCTAGGTGCTAAAATAGCATATACTTCATGAAAGTACTGTGGACTCGATTTTGATGAATAAAAATCGTAGTAAATAAATAAATAACACAAGAACACAGAGAATTGTTTACTACAGTACGTGTAAACCTCCTTAGAGGAAAAATCACTGCGAGACCTTATAGTAGTCCACACTTAAAACAACTTCACTAAGAATAGATATAGATTACACAATCATTCAAGTAGTGACATACACCATTGTCACTTTACAGGTATTACAAACCAACTTGATTTTCCATATTATAATCCTATACTAATTCTTGACTTCGTTGTTTTGAACTTCAACATAGAATCAATCCATCTACAACAAACTTCATACACTGATCTAGATCATCATAAGAGTTAGATGCAATGATATGAGACAAGAAACATGAAAAGCTTTAACCAAAAAGGTGCAGCATGCAATGCAGCCACAAAACAAAGAAACCAATGAAACCCTAATAAAATAAAAACGTGATATTTTGAAAGCTATAGCAACATATATATATATAAGAGTAAGAGCTCCCCCTCAATCAAATCTCCAATAGAAATTTGATTTGAGTTGAGTAAGGAAACTTGTTTTAAAACCTATTCCAAAATACCAATTTGTATTCTAAACAACTTTGAAAGCAAAATCATTTTGAGAATAATAAATCTGAATTAAAAACAAATTCCCTTAAAAGAAGATGACACAGAATAACAATACCTCTTATTACCTCAAGTCGCATATTGAAGAGAGCAGGAGCCATCGACTCCCCTTGCAAATATGCTTCTCCTAGTACAGCTAGGAGAACCAGTTTGTTTCCTTCGGTTTGATGTAAATGCCATATACTTACAATCTCCTCCTATGGCATTCAGAATCAAACCTGGATGTTTTGAACCTGTAGATCAATACATGAATGAAATACATATATATAATAACTCAATCTCTCTCAACTCGAAGTCTGCGAACCAAGTTCCACAGAAGAAGAGTTCAATGGTCACCGAGATCAACAAGAAACAACTAATCAGTTTAAGAACTTGGAATCAAGATCATCATCTCCCAAGTCTTAAGCTGAAACAAAAATTTATCATTAACCAAACTTTAACATTATCCAAGGTTTGTGCACTATGCACTTACAAGCCGCAAAACTGAAAACAATCAACCAAATTGTTCAACAGAAACAAAGAACATGAAGCAAGCAGAGTTTAACTAAAACAAAAACACACAAAACATCCAAACAGCAGCTAGCAGTTCTCCCCCTTTGGAGTCTGAATGCGAGCATTAGGGCCTCCACACCACATGTGCATCATCATCTCCGTTTTGAGCAGGTGGAACAGGTTGATGTTGCATTGCTTGAAGATCAAGAACATAACCGATAAAGGCACCAAGAGCATGATGGATAGTGCGCAGCTCCATATGCATGGCATGAAAGCGGTTAGATTGCTCACGTTGTTAAGCCCGGATGACAAGTAAACATTGATAAATCTCATCAAGGGGATCTTGAAGCAGAGTCGATGGAGCAGGAGAGGCAGGAGGACGAGAAGAGGAATGCTCGTTGAAGTATGAAGACTCCACTACAGACCTTCTCGACCGACGGCGACGAGAGAACTCAGAGGAGTTGTGCTGGCCGGAGTACATGTTTTGACCGCGAGAAGACATGAGAGAGAGAAACCTACACACTTAGACAAACACGTGAAATATGTGGATGGTATGAAAGACGAAAAACAACAGTCTCTTTTATATAGACAATGCAACTAGGGTTTGCTTCTCCTAAGAGAACTGGAAAAAGAAAGAAAATCTAAGACAAAAAATCTTCAGATTCCGAAACCGATTTGAATAGAGATTCGCACATAAGCAGCGGTCCAATACCAGAAGAGATCGGAAAACTCAAAAAGGGAAAAGAAAAATTGTGTCAATCAGACACTTATGACGTGTTGAGCCAAATCTGCATAAGAATTTTTGCCGAATATATGCTGAAGCAAGAGAGATAGAACACGAGACATAAAGCTGTGTGATGGACTCTATCAACTTGAATCAAATCAGACTAAACTTAGCATCATACCTTCACATGGTGTGTGTGTGCAAACATGAATAAATCATGAATCATGTAGAAACCAAAGCGTAGAACATGAGAGTGACCGAGCTAAGACAACGAATTACAAGTCACAAGTGATCTTTCCTAAACAAATTAGGAATTTGAATGATGAACCAAGCAAGATCTTTCATTTGATCAATAACAGCTTAAGTTTGTGTAAGAAGACACAATCCCAGTAACTCCCAGAGAACAAACTCTTAGGGTACTGAACATATCAAGGATGTTCCAAGGAGATATCAAACTTGTTGTGTTTATTTTCATGGTTTCGTTTGCTGCTTTGAATTTGAAACATTGAGAGACTCGTTTGGCACGAATTATGAGTGTTCATCACAGCCAAAATCTAGCTACTTCGAGGTAACCTAATGCAAGCAGTTGCTCTTCCAACTTAGGAATTGACAGTAATTATTATTATTATTTTTTATTAAATCACGGTAATCTTAAACTTAGCTCAAAGATACACATCTCAAGACTACGAATGATTTAAATGACACCACAGATTAATCACAGATATAAGTGAGAAGAAGTGATGATACTAAATTAGACATCATTGAAAAGTCCAGAGTCAGGCACACATGTAAGAATATGTTATTTCCTGCTTCAACAATATAACAACAAGGCCTTAAGATCAGAAGCAAAACTCAACACAGACATAGTATGATTAAGGCATTTTTTGGATCCCAAGAGCATTTCGTAACAACAAAAATCTCTCAGTATCAAGTGCTTTTGTGAATAGATCTGCTAGTTATGATTCAGTTGGGATAAATTGCAAATCCAGTATATTTCTTTCTACCAAATCTCTTATAAAATGATAGTGCAGTTCAATGTGTTTAGTCTTAGAATGCAATATAGGATTTTTAGTAATACTAATGGCACTAGTATTGTCACAAAATATGGTCAACTTACCTTGGCACAAACCATAGTCTGTGAGCATTTGTTTTAACCACAGCATTTGAGTACAGCAAGAACCAGCTGCAACATGCTCGGCTTCAATGGTGGAGAGAGCTAGAGATGCAATTTTGCTTCTTACTGTGCCACGCTACCAGATTATTCCCTACAAAGAAACAACCTCCTGATGTACTTTTTCTATCCTTCAGATTTCCTCCCCAATCTGCATCTGAGAATGCTGTAATTTCTACATTAGTTTCACATGAATAAAAAAGACAACAGTCTAAAGTATCAACAATATAACGAATGATTCTTTTAACAGCTTCCAAATGTGATTCTCGAGGGTCAGACTGAAAACGAGCACATGCACCAACGCTAAAAGATATATCTGGTCTACTCGTAGAGAGATAGAGCAGACTCCCAATCATGCTTCGATACAATGTTTGATCGACTGTTCTTCCTTGTTTATCCTCAGTAAGTTTCGTAGTGGTGCTCATTGGATTAGTCACAGTTTTCTTACTCTCCAAGTTAAACTTTTTCACCAGATTTCCTGCATATTTAGATTGGGAAATAAACATGCCGTTGTCAAGTTTCTTAACTTGCAGGCCAAGAAAGAAGGTTAGTTCACCACACATACTCATTTCAAATTATTTTTCCATGACTAGTTTAAATTCATTTACAAGAGAGTTAGAAGTAGATCCAAAAACAATATCATCAACATACACTTGAGCAATAATGATATCATGCTTAGTTCTTTTAACAAACAGAGTTTTATCAATGGAACCCATTTCATACCCCTTTTCTACCAGATGAGAGGATAACCTATCATACCAGGCTCTAGGAGCCTGTTTCAGTCCATAGAGAGCCTTTTTGAGTTTGTAGACTTGATCTATATGAGAAGGATCCTCAAACCCTGGAGGTTGTTTGACATAGACTTCCTCATTTAAGTACCCATTCAAAAAGGCTGTTTTAACATCCATTTGAAATAATTTAAACTTTAGAAAGCAGGCAACAACAAGTAACAAACGAACAGATTCTAATCTGGCAACAGGAGCGAAAGTCTCACCAAAATCTAATCCCCCGATTTGTGAATATCCTTGAGCTACTAACCTAGCTTTGTTTCTTATTACATTACCTTTCTCATCACTGTTGTTCCTAAAAATCCACTTAGTCCCTATGACATTGCAATTTTGTGGTGTAGGAACTAAATCCCAAACATCATTACGAGTAAATTGATTTAATTCCTCATGCATTGCACTAATCCAATTAGAATCTGTCAAAGCTTCTTTAACATTTTTTGGTTCAATAAGAGAAACAAAACCAACACAGGATATCACATTTATATCAATTTTTCGTTCTTCAACAAAACATAAAAGAACTTGTTCTTGGAGTTTTTCTGGATCGGTTATGGTAGGACTGTCTCTTTCATCTTGTGGAACCGAAGCTGCTGCAATTTGTCTCCTAGTTTTGATCCCTTCTTGCACTTTGCCAATGACATCATGAGGAGAGTGATCCTTTTGGACTTGTTTGAAACCAGTCCGAAACTTAAGATTCGAAGCAAAGATGCCATCATCATCATCCTGTGTTTCAGACTCACCCTTGCTTTTCGTTGCATCAAAAGTGACATCAGAGACATCACCTGCACATTTTTGCTGAGCATAGAGATTATCATTTATTGTAACATTTATAGATTCCATCATAGACTTTGATCTAGTGTTATAAACTCGATAGGCACGACTATTAGATGAGTAACCTAAAATTACTCCTTCGTCACTTCGCGCTTCAAACTTACCAAGATACTCCCTATCGCGAAGAATATAACAAGGACTGCCAAAGATGTGAAAATAAGAAACAGTCGGTTTCTTTCCTTTCCATATTTCATAAGGAGTCTAATCAGTACTTGGACCCAGAAATATTCGATTCATGGTATAACAAGCAGTATTCACTGCCTCAGCCCAAACACACAGATTCAATCCTGCAGCATGTATCATAACTCTTGCCATTTCAACTAAAATTCGATTTTTTCTTTCAACTATACCGTTTTGTTGAGGTGTAATTGGTGAGGAAAACTCATGAAAAATCCCAAATTCATGACAGAAATTTGAAAAAGCATTGTTTTTAAATTCTGTTCCATTATCGGATCTAATTCTTGAAATCTTCAAGTTTTGAGAGTGCTTTTCATTCAACATTTTAAAACCAAGTTCTTTGAACAATTCGAAAGTTTCTGATTTTATTTTCTTTTAAGAACTCAACCCAAGTAAATCTTGAGTAATCATCAACTATAACCAAAACATAAAACTTACCTCCAAGACTCTCTGTTTGAGTTGGTCCCATAAGATCCATATGAAGTAGTTCCAATACCTGTTTCGCAGTTGCTGCATTCACAGCCTTATGAGGAACCTTGGTTTGCTTGCCAATCTTGCATTCTCCACATATCTTCTCGATTTGACCAGTTAGTTTTGGCAATCCACGCACTCATCTTTTTATTGACAGTTTCTGTAAATCCTGTTAATTTATGTGACCAAGTTTCTTATGCCAAAGCTCCATCTCTTGATCTGCATGTCTTCCTGCAAAACAGTTTTTCGTAAGCAAAGAGTCAATAGACACATTATGGTAACAGTTATCATCTTCTCTATTTCCTTGCATGACTCTATATCCTTGATCATTCAAAACTACACATTTTTCCCGATTAAACCAAACGTCTTGGTACTCATCAGTGAGTTGGCAAACACTGATTAAGTTAGCTGCCAATAACCCCACAACATACAGAACATTTTTAGCTCAGACATTCCTTTAGCACCCACAGTTCCTCTTGCAAGTATCTCAACTTTCTTGCCATCTCCAAATGTAACTTTACCTGTTGTATTTTCATCATCAAAGGATATGAACTAATCCTTGTTTCCTGTCATATGTCTAGAACACCCGCTGTCAAAATACCAAGTGTCTTTACGTTTATAAGCAAGTGCGGTAAAGGCTACTAGACAAGTTGCAGAAAAATCATTGTTCTTTTTCCAAAGTTGTGACTTATCACTCTTAGATTGATTTCTTTCAAAGATTTTTTTTGAAATATCAGATATCATTTGCATTTGAAGTTTTAAATTTCTTTCTAAAATTAAACTCAATAGAACAACCTGATTTGTTTTCAAAGACTGCTTGTTTCTTTCTATAATTTGGTCTAATGTGACCGATTTGACCACAGTAGTGACATCGAGGAATAAACTTGTGCACAATATCATACCTTGACATGCTTACCTGGTTTGGACTCTTCTCTTCATCATTTTTGTCAGGTTGAGAACTTATGATCGCAGACTCACCACCTTCAATCCCTCCTTCTTCATCGACTGCTTTGACAAACTTGGTTTTATGCATATTTGGATGTGCATCAGAATATCCAAGACCGGTTTTGTCGTTAAATTTCTTAGAGAATGACAACATAAGTGAGGCTTTCTCAGAACTTAGCTTGAACTGTTCAAACTTGTTTAAAGCAACCTTCAGTTCTTCTTGTAACAAAGAGATTTCGTTATTCAAATTGGAATTTAACTCTTTTAAAGAAGTTACCTCAGTCAACAAGATTCGGTCTGATTCCCAGGTTTCTTCACTTCCAAGATTCTGCAGTTTTTCGACTTCCTTAATCAGTTTTTCTCTTTCTCCATCCCAAGTCTTCTGAGTAATTTCAAATTGATCTTCTAGTTCGGTCTTCTTCAATTTAATTTTTTTTAGCTCGGCTTCCAGATTTTGATTTTTCTTTAACATAGCCTTTGATGCTTTGTACATCTGTGAGCAGCGATACTCCATCTCTTCCTCGAAATCGCTATCATCACTTTCTGAATCCGTAAAGCCTATGGAGCAAACAAGTGCTGTAGCGTCTTCATCATCACTCCAGGTTGTTAGCATGGACTTGTTCTGCGTTTCTTCATGTTTCCTGTTTCCACACTCCGTAGAAATATGGCCTTGGCCACCACATTCATAACAAGTAGGTCAAGTTCTAGTTTTTTTCTGTTTAAACCTATTTGACTCAAATTTGGAATTCGAAGAACTATCAAAGTGAGAATTAAACTTCTTAGACTCAGACTGACCTCTATTCCCTGAATTCGTTTTTTTTTTTAAAAACTACTTAAATTGCTTGGTGATGAGGGCTAGGTCTAAATCTTCGGAATCTTCAATTATTTTTTCTTTCTTTGTTGCTTTGAACGCAACACCTTTGCTCTTTTTTTCTGGTGTTACCCATCTTTGCTCGAAAGCCTTCAAATCTCCTATGAGTTCATCTAACCTCATAGTATCTAGGTTATAAGAATCTTCTATACTCATCACTTTACTTTGATAAACTTTTGGCAGACCTCTAAGCAACTTCCTAACCAGCTTATACTCAGGAATTTTACTTTTAAGGTTGTTACATTGATTAGCAATTTTCATGATTCTTCTATAAAACTCATCTACTGACTCATCCTCTTTCATTTTTATAGTTTCAAACTCATACGTAAGCTGTTCTAATTTTTGAGCTCTTACCTTTGTGTTACCTTCGTAAGTGGCTTCAAGAAGATCCCAAGCCTCCTTAGCTGTTTCACATCGATTCACACTTTGCCTTTCATCATCAGATAATGCTGAAAAAATAAAATGTAAGGCCTTATGATTTGCCTTTTGTAAGTTAATCTCGGTCTCACTCCATTTGTCCCTCGGTTTAGGAGTTATCGCTGATGTTTTTTCATCAGATATTTCTGGATCTGAATAGCCAGTTACGATAACAGTCCATAGGAGTTCATCCAAATAACACAAAAATATTCTCATATAAATTTTCCAGTCAGCATATTTCTCACATCCACCACCAAAAAATGGTGGGATGTTGATTGAACCATTTGCTTTCGAAAGGTCCATATTTTTCACAGGATCAACTAGTTAAACTAGTACCTACTCTGGTACCAAATGAAAGTACTGTGGACTCGATTTTGATGAATAAAAATCGTAGTAAATAAATAAATAACACAAGAACACAAAGAATTGTTTACTACAGTGTAAACCTTTTTAGAGGAAAAATCACTGCGAGACCTTAATAGTAGTCCACACTTAAAACAACTTCACTAAGAATAGATATAGATTACACAATCATTCAAGTAGTGACATACATCATCGTCACTTTACAGGTATTACAAACCAACTTGATTTTCCAGATTATAATCCTATACTAATTCTTGACTTCGTTGTTTTGAACTTCAACATAGAATCAATCCATCTGCAACAAACTTCATACACTGATCTAGATCATCATAAGAGTTAGATGCAATGATATGAGACAAGAAACATGAAAAGCTTTAACCAAAAAGGTGCAGCATGCAATGCAGTCACAAAACAAAGAAACCAATGAAACCCTAATAAAATAAAAACGTGATATTTTGAAAGCTATCGCAAGCATATATATATAGGAGTAAGAGCTCCCCCTCAATCAAATCTCCAATAGAAATCTGATTTGAGTTGAGTAAGGAAACTTGTTTTAAAACCTATTCCAAAATACCAATTTGTATTCTAAACAACTTTGAAAGCAAAATCATTTTGAGAATAAGAAATCTGAATTAAAACAAATTCCCTTAAAAGAAGATGACACAAATAACAATACCTCTTATCACCTCAAGTCGCATATTGAAGATAGCAGGAGCGATCGACTCCCCCTGCAAATATGCTTCTCCTAGTATAGCTAGGAGAACCAGTTTGTTTCCTTCGGTTTGATGTAAATGCCATATACTTACACTTCAGAAAAAAAAAAATTAATGATATTGAATGTTTCCCAGGCTTACCCCTAATGTAAATCCATCTCCTTTGCATATATATATAGCAGCAGTTAGCATTCATCAACATTTTGGTTTTGCATATATATGATAAAATTTTCACAAGGATATCAACCACAAATTAAAAAGAGTTACAGTGACATGAATTAAGGTAACAAATCTAATGACAGAAGCATGATAATAAAGATTTAACAAGAACTTTAAAACGTCCACCTGGTATGTGAGACTTGGAAGATGCTATACATGTCACATCCTGACCTGTAAGATTTTATCTTATTTACTAGCTTGATTATAATAAGAATTTTACCGTCTCTGACATTGACAGATAGTTTAATTGGTCCCTAGACGGGTTTTGAGGGACGATTATTTCGGAGAGTTATTCGTAGGAGAAAAATGTAACGACGGTAAAAATGGTAAATTTAGCTAGTAAAAGGTAATTTTTATTAGGGTATTATTTTTTTTGGGGGTGTTAAATTTTTGGATTGGGTTTATATTGGGTTGGAACCAGTTGGGCCAAGCCCAACCGATTTTCTCTCTCTTCCCTCCCGATTCTCTCTCCTCTCTCTCTTTCTCTCCCGATTCCTCCCCCTGCCGGATTTTCTTCTCCGCCGTCCGGCCGCCCCAGACCGCCGCACCGGTCCCAATCGATCGGTCTTCAACCCAGCTTCCATTCTAGACCGGTCACAGCCTCCCTAGCGCCGCCGTGAAGGAGAAACGCCGCCCGAAAGGCGCGGCTGCCATAGGCTTTCCGTCGCCGGAACTCCCTCCTCCGGCCACCAATCCGGGCAAACTTGGTACGGTTTTGAAGCTCTCCTCCCGTGCAACAACCCCTCCAAAAGGCTCGATCCCTCTTGAGCTCGGTAAGGAGAAATTCGAAGTTGAAATTCTAGGGCTTATTGTGTGTTTGCGTTCAATTGACCTAGTTAGGCTTGAAATTGGACTTAGTGATAGTTATGAAAGTTGTTTGGAATGATGAGAGGAAGCTGCTGTTAAAATTTAGTAGAATTTGGACGTCGCCGGAGCTGGTCGCCGGCCACCGCTGGAAAAACTGTTTTAGGTGGAGATTTTTATGAGGAATTTAATGGAATGAGTTTTAGAATTTTCGGACGAGTTTTGAATAGGTTTATGAATTTCCGAAGTTTGGTATTTAAGCGGTTAAATAATGTAAAATCCAACCGTAGGATTTAAATCAATTTCTGGGAAAGGTTGTTTATACGACTGCCGACTATGATATAAAAGTTTGGATCGTTCCGATTTAAGAATATCGAACTTAGGCAATAATGAGCGTAATTATGGCTCTCGATTAATTTTGCCTATTTTATAATACTGGAATTCAGTTAGTAAATTAATTATATATTTGGAACAGGACGTGAGGAGGCCCGAGCAGAAGAAACCTCGGAGCGTCATCAGGCTTAGGCCTAATTTGTGAGTGGACCTTTGTTTTAAATAAAAAGCATGCGATGAATGATTTTATTAATCATTTGTTTATTTTAATGAGATTATTGATTTCTCGCCCATTTGATAATTTTTCCTCCTTTGGAGAGATCCCGAAAATGAGATTTTCGGTGGATATATATATGTTTTGGATTTTATGAGAATAGTATGTATATAAATGCTAGCTAGCCATACGTGCTTGGTCCGTCATAATGAGGTAAATACCATTATGGCGTGTCGTGCGTGTTAGACACAAACGTCATAGCCCTATATGAAAACTTCTTTCTTTTTCAGTTTATTTAGGTTTTCATATAGGGAGTCCACACGTATATGTACACCGTCCCTTTTCGGTCATAATGAGGAAAAATACCATTATGGCGCAACGTGAGCGTTAGACGCCAGCGTTGTAGCCTTGTATGAATTTCTATTTTTCTGAATTGTTTCTAGGATTCATACAAGGAGTCTGACGAGTGTAGATACATACGAATATATGAATATATATGGTTTAGCCTGAGAGGCTCCATTTTATTTGAGTTTGTGACTAGCCAGTGCTAGTCGTGAAATTATCAGTTTATGAGTTGAACACTTTTAAGCTGCCGCATGCAGTATATTTTTCTATGAAATTAAATTGGGAATGCATAAATAGTTTATTATTAAATTATTTTTGTCCACTCACTCTAACGTTATTAAATGTCTTCCCCTGGGCCCTTTGTTTTAAAATGCCCAGTCTGCAGAGTTCGGATTGGATCTCGTAGGAGACGAGGCATAGTCACCCGTATTTCCACCACCTTTCACCAGTAGGTTACCTGTTTAGCCTACTTGTCTTTTCTTGCTTCCGCTAGTGTCTAGTAGCTCTGAATACTTGGGTTTAATGTATATATTTTTAGTTGTGGGTGAAGGCTTGTTTATATTTTAGAATATTTGACGGATGATGTATATTATCTTAGATAATGTTTATTATCCTGTTGGTGATGATTGTTTTTGAGGAGCACGAAGGCTCCAGAAGTTAAGGTTGGATTTGGAACCTTTAGAAGTGTTTGCAGGTTTTTATTGGAAGGGTTGTCCATTTTCAAGGGAGGTTGTACCGAATTTTGCGGTAAATCTTTCCTTGGAGGTGGTCCCCGCACGATTTACTCCGGGTTTAGAGTGAAATTCGGGGCGGGTCGTGTCAGTTGGTATCAGAGCTTTAGGTTTCCTTTTCCTGCTTCCTTGTCACTATCATATTTGTCTAAGTACCACATAGTGTCTATAGAGTGATGATCCGTCCGCGGCGGATTCATTGGAATTTTATGCTTTTGGTGCTATGTGTTATTGGGTATGTGTGATAGTTGAGTTAGTTTTGTTTATGGACTCCTAAATATTTTCTTCCTCAGGTACTATGCCTCCTAGGCGCCCACGGCAACCCCGTGTGGCTACTTCGACCAATGCCAATGAAGGCCATGAGGTCAGGGGATTGGTTGATGATATTGGAAATTTGCTGAGGGATGTCATGGATCGAGCTCTACAACCTCATGCAGTGAAAAGGAGAGAAGTTTATGAGGCTGGAGCCAGAGAGTTCAAGGGTGCCAAGGGACCCCTTGATGCTCATAATTGGGTGGACAAGATGGAAAATGCTTTTACGATCACTGAGTTACCAGAAGAAAGAAAGGTGAAGATAGCAGTGACTTTTCTGGATGATTCAGCACATCACTGGTGGTCGCTTGCCAGCAGGAATGTTGAGGATGCTCTGAGTATGTCGTGGGAGCAGTTTAAGACTCTTTTCTTGGGGCAGTATTTCAATCATGCCCACCGTAGCAGAATTCAGTCGGATTTCCTGCATATGACGAAGAGGGATAATGAGGGGATCATAGATTTCCAAGAAAGATTCACTTCCCTGAGCTACCATATGTCATATCTGGTTCCTGATGAGAAGACCAGGATTGAGATGTTTATTGGAGCAGTTGGTGGAGTGTACGCCGACAAGATGACGGGGGTAATTTACCCGACTTTTATGGATGCAGTTGGTGCAGCCATGGCTAGGGCTGGCATTGGCACGAAAAATACCGAGCCAACCGACGTACCGTCCCGAACCACCGGAATCGGTTACCGACATTGTCGGTTACCAACTTTTCGGCACGGTACTACCGTACCGCTATCAACGTATGGTATGGTAGCGGTACTGAGTTTTGTACAAATACGGTATTACCGTACAGTACCGACTTTTTAAAATAATTAATTTCTTCCATGTAATCTAAGTCGTTGATTCCATCCATTTACAATCGTAGCCGTTGAAATCAGAAGGAAGAGACGAGGTTCAATGGTTCATCCCCAATTCGGCATTTCTCCCATTTCACAAACCTAATTAGACTCTCTCTCTCAATCTGAAATTCTCAATTCTCAAATTCTCGACTCTCTCTGTCTCTGGACTCTCCATCAAGGGCGCGACTCAGCCTTTCAAGTCTCAAAATCTCAGGTGCTTCTCTTTCTCTCTAACTTATCTTTCTGCCTTTCTGACTTTCTGCGTTTCTGACTTTCTGGGTTCTTGACTTTCTGGGTTATCGAAGTCTCGAAGATGGGTCGGCAGAGGGTTAGGATGACAGGGAGCGCATTAGGGAGGCAAGCTGCACAAGGGAGGCAAGCTGCAGTAGGTCCGAGTCTTCACTCTCTCTTAATCTCTTCTTCTCTCTGAGACTATGATGATATATGTGATCAAGTAGCTCGATTGTTGTTAATTGTTGTTTTGTTGTTTTGAGATGTATGAAGTGAACTGCAGAGGAAGTGTTGCGTTGGTGTGTTAGATGAGTTTTAGTTGCTTTGAGAAGAAAAAGGTATAGGATGGATTAGTTGCTGAGATTTGATATCATGTTTGGTATGACCTGTGATCCATTTTTTGATGTTATAGTAATGTACTTAGTATGGGACTATGGGGTTATAGACATGGTTGTCGACTCGAATGATTAGAATCTTGAAGGCTGCATTTGGAGGGATTGATCCAATTCTAGGGTTTTTAGTTGACATTATGAGGATGAAGTAATTACTTGATTATATTGTTTCTATGTATGGATATGAATTAAAAACAAAAAAAGCAAATGATTTCAAATGATTTCAAATGAATCTTTTCTTATGATTGATTAGAACCATTTTAAAAGTATTGTATCTGATGATCAAGTTTTCTTAGAGTATCTGGTTAGTTACAATACTATGCAATATTTTCTTTTAAACAAACTGTAATTTAATATTGTCAATCCTGTTTTCCAATTCACTTCATCCATATGGACCCTAAAGGTTGTGAATGTATTGGTAATTTGGTACTCTTTCATTGTGTGGTCCATGTATTGCTTGATTCTACATGTTGATCAGCTGATAAGCATTTATGCAAAGTTGGTGACAATATTATAGGTCATGGTAGAACTTGTATAATAGTTTGCATTCTACATTGTTGATCAGCGGATACAGCAATGTCTCAAATTCATAGCAGTCAGACCAGTAGCTCATCTCCATCTATTCAATCTACTGCAAATATAGAGGAAACTGCATCCTTACATAGAAACATATCCCCATTAGGACCTCCCCCTGAACCTCCACACCTTGCCTCTGCCCTTGAATCTGAACCTACACCTCCACTTGAATCTGGTCCGGAAACTAGCTCACAACCTTCCTTTGGGAAGAAAAGAAAAGAACCAGCCAACAAAAGTCCTCTTTGGCCGTTCTTTACTAGATGTAAGATCCCAAACTCGGATGAAATAGATCCGGAGTGGTGCACCTGTAACATTTGTGGTCAGGAAGTGTTGTATTCAGTTAAGAGAAATGGGACAAGTTCAATGTGGGCTCATGTGAGGAAATGTGAGTTACACCCTATGCGTACCAAACCTGGTGAAACTGATCCAAAACAGTCCAAATTGAACCTAGATAATGTGTCTGGAGGAAAACCTCATAAGTATAACAGACAGCGGTGTGATGATAAGTGTATTGAGATGATAATTAGGGATGAACTACCCTTTAGGCATGTGGAGAAGGAGGGTTTTAAGGCGTTTGTTAAAGAATTACAACCGGAGTGGCCAATAATGACTAGAAAGCAGGTTGCCAAGGGTGTGTTAGAGAAGTTTAATCATGAGAAGGCTGTTTTGTTGAGTTTTTTAAAGGCTGCAGACACTAGGATTTCGATCACCACAGACACATGGACATCGATACAAAACATTAACTACATGGTTATTACAGCTCATTTTATGGATGCTGACTGGAAATTGCACAAAAGAATCATAAACTTTTGTCCAATTGTTAGTCACAAAGGTGAGGACATTGGTAGAGTTATGGAGCAATGTTTGAGGCAGTGGGAGATCTCAAAAGTGTTCACCATCACTGTCGACAATGCTTCTGCTAATGATGTCGCAGTGCAATACATGAAGAGAAGGTTGAAGGGCTACAAAACTTTGATGTTTGATGGGGCCTATTTGCATTTAAGATGTGCTTGCCATATTATTAACTTAATAGTTAAAGATGGTTTGAACGAGTTGGAGAATGGGATTGCAGCAATATGGAATTGTGCAAAGTATGTTAGGAGTTCATCTGCTAGGCTTGACAAGTTTAGGGAGTTTGCTGTTTTGGAGCAATGCAGGGCTAATGCAAATGTTCCATTAGATGTTATAACAAGATGGAACAGCACATTTCTTATGCTGCAAGCTGCTTTGAAGTATGAAGTTGTTTTTGGGAGGATGGCAGAAGAAGATCCTTCATTTAGAAGCTATTTTCAGGACAAGGTTGGACCACCAGATTTTGAAGCTTGGAGGAATGCTGAAGCTTTATGTTTATTTTTGGAGAAATTTTATGCAGCTACTGTGAGGCTGAGTGCATGGAAATCAGTGACTGCAAACATATTATTTGTGGAGATGATTACATTGCAGACTGAGATTGACAAGGCTTGTGACTCCACTGATGAGGTTTTGAAGAGGGTTGCTGAATCTATGAAGGCTAAGTTTGACAAGTATTGGAGCAGCTTTGAGGTGCTGAACAACATGGTCATGATAGCTAATGTTTTGGACCCAAGATACAAGTTGCAGTGGGCTAAAGTGGCAATGAAAAAGGTGAAAGCAAGTGCACATGTAGTTGAAACCATTGAAAGTGAGTTGAAGAGAATCTTGATGAATATGTATGAAGAATATAAAGGTGAAGACATTACTGATTTGACTAAGCATACTTCTGATTTGGCTGAAATGGAATTTGATGAAATGGATGGCCTCGATGAAGTTAGCAGGGAGATAACAAGGGAGAGGGTGGCTGAGCAATCTTTATGCATAAGAAATGAAGTTGACCAGTACTTATCTGATAGATATGTCAGCCTCTTGTCCAAGGGTTTTGAAATTGCCAAATGGTGGAAAGGCAATGAGGCAACCTATCCAGTGCTATCAAAGCTGGCCAAGGATATATTTGCTATTCCTTGCTCAACAGTGGCGTCTGAAAATGCTTTTAGTTTAGGTGATAGAGTTGTCGATCCTTTTAGAGCATCATTGACACCAAGAATGGTGGAGGCCCTGGTGTGCACTAGTGATTGGCTAAGAGCTGATACACCAAGCTTATACAAGGATCCAACTGAAGAAGACCTCAAATTTTACTATGAGTTAGAGGAACTTGAGAAAGGTAATGGTGTTAGTAATTGACTACAAACAGTCAAACACTGTGAATTTTGTGAATTTACTGAATTTAATGGTATTCATTCTTTCTTATTTTATTCAACTATATGATTTTTTTTCTTTTGCAGAAAATGGTTATAACCAAGGAGTAGAGGCAGCAACTCCAATAGAGATTACTGGGAGTTCTGGCCAAACCAATATGTAGAAGCAGCCATCAGTGTTTAATTCAGTATTTGGGAGATCTCAATTTTCTGAACAATATTGTTCACTTGAGCAGTAGAGAGGGCCTAGAGGCTGTAGAGCAGTTGGTTACTTGGTTAACTTGGTTTTGTGCTTTTCTCAGTTTTCTGTGTTTGTGACTTTGTGTTCTCATACTTTCATCAGTTCATGGTCTCAGTCTCATAATCTCATTGTCTCACTCTCATAGTCTCATGTTTGTGCTTTTATGGCTGAGCAGTGAGCACTTGAGGTCTTAAGCAGTTGGTTAATGCCTTAATGGTATTTGTAAGTTTTGGTTGATCATTAATTTGATAGTTTGAATGTTTGGTAGTTGATAACTTGATATTGCTGCTAATGCTGCATGATCTGCATCAGTTCAAGTTCAGTTCAAAGCAGGAAAATATGATTTGGGCCAATGGGCCATGTCTTATTTTTTTTTTATAAAAAGTGGCCCATTTTGAAGTCGGTAGCCGGCCCAACCGTACCATACCAAACCGAGAGTTCGGTATACCGAACTCTCGGTATACCAACTTTGCCGGTTGGTAGTGGTAGATGATTTCATGTACCATAACAAGTTGGTACGGTAGTTGGTTTTGGCAAAAAAACGCCGGTACCGTACCAATGCCAGCCCTAGCCATGGCCATTGAGTCCAGGGGGACATATGGTGTTCGACCTCGTGATTATGGTGGCCCCAATCAGGGTCCATCCAAGAAGGCTGCTTAATCGTCCGCTTCTGGGTCTTCTGCTGGTAGTGGTAGTAGTGGAGGATCGACCTCTGGTGCTCGGAACAGAAATAGAGGACGTTTCAGGACGCCTTCTCGGAGTTATTTGGGTAGACAACAGTCTAGACGGTATGGTACTAGTGGCAGTTTCCAGGGTGGATCATCCAGTAGCCAGCTTTATTCTTATGGGCAGCAGCAGTTTTCTAGGTGCTATGAGTGTGGTAGTCTGGATCACTTCAGGAGAGATTGCCCATTGTTGGCTCAGAGGACCACCCCTACCCCTACTCAGTCAGTTGGTCAACCTTCAGCTAGAGGTTCTAGTAGTAGTGCCCAGGACAGTGCTACGATCAGAGGTGGCTCTCAGCGGGGCAGTGGTCAGCGTGGACGTCCCATGACTCGCGCTAGATTGCATGCTATGACCCAGCAGGAAGGACGTACTTCTCCAGATGTCATCATTGGTACGTTATTAATTTTTGGTCAGCCTGCATGTACTTTAATTGATCCTGGAGCCACGCATTCATTCATGTCTAGTAGATTTGCTCTTTATGCCAATGTGCCATCATCGTCTCTTCCAGGCGAGTGGCATGTGTCTCTACCCTCTGGTGAGGTGATGAGAATTAATTGGGTATTTAGTGGATGTGAAGTTTTAGTTGAGGGATTTAATTTCAAGGCTGATTTAATTCCTTTAGAAATAGTGGAGTTTGATGTGATCTTGGGGATGGACTTTTGGAAGCATATAGAGCTTTGATAGATTGTTTTCAGAAATAAGTGGTGCTTCGAAGTCCAAGTGGATTTGAGGTTGCTTTTCAAGGGGAAAGAGATGTTATTTCGAGTTGCCTTATTTCCGCTGTTGCTGCAAGAAAATTATTAAATAAAGGCTGTCAGGCTTATTTAGCTCATGTGGTGGATACAAGTATGGGAGTTTTGGGAGTAGAAGATATTCCTATAGTAAGAGAGTTTCCGGATGTTTTTCCTGAGGAGTTGCCTGGTTTACCTCCTGCAAGGGAGATAGACTTCTCTATAGAATTACTTCTTGGAACTATGCCTATCTCTCAGGCACCTTATAGAATGGCTCCAGCAGAGTTAAAAGAGTTGAAGACTCAATTGCAAGAGTTGGTAGACAAGGGTTTTGTTCGGCCTAGCATGTCTCCTTGGGGTGCTCCGGTGTTGTTTGTTAAGAAGAAAGATGGCACTATGAGACTATGCATTGATTATAGGAAGTTGAATCAGATCACAGTGAAGAATAAATATCCGTTGCCTCGGATCGATGATTTATTTGATCAGTTGAGGGGTGCTTCTGTTTTCTCCAAGATTGACTTGAGATCTGGGTATCATCAATTACGGATTAAGGAGAGTGACATAGTCAAGACCGCCTTTCGATCACGTTATGGTCATTATGAATTTATGGTGATGCCATTTGGATTTACTAACGCACCTGCTGCTTTTATGGATCTCATGAATAGGGTGTTTAGTCCATATCTTGATCGTTTTGTGATCGTATTCATAGATGATATTTTGGTTTACTCAAAAAGTGAGAAGGAGCATGCCAAACATCTAAGAATAATATTGCGGACTTTGAGGAATTCCCAGTTATATGCTAAATTAAGCAAGTGTGAGTTTTGGCTAGATAAAGTGGGATTCTTGGGCCATGTGGTTTCGGCTGAAGGAGTTAGTGTAGATTCCCAAAAGGTGGAAGCGGTGTCAAATTGGAGAAGACCTACCACTGTGACGGAGATCCGTAGTTTCTTGGGATTAGCAGGTTATTATCGGCGCTTTGTGCAAGATTTTTCAAGGATTGCTGCTCCTCTTACAAGGTTGACCAAGAAGACTGTTAAATTTGAATGGTCAGATGAGTGTGAGCAAAGTTTTCAAGAATTGAAGAATCGTTTGATTAGTGCTCCTGTTTTGGCACTTCCGGATGATAGTGGGGAGTATGTGGTATTTTGTGATGCTTCTGGACGTGGTCTAGGTGGGGTATTGATGCAGCATGAGCGAGTTATTGCCTATGCTTCCAGGCAATTAAAGCCGCACGAGGGGAATTATCCTACTCATGATTTGGAGCTTGCAGTAGTAGTTTTTGCTCTCAAGTTGTGGAGACATTATCTTTATGGAGCCAAGTGTCAGATTTTTACCGATCACAAGAGTCTTCGGTATGTGTTCACTCAGAGAGAGCTAAACTTGAGACAGAGAAGGTGGATGGAGTTGATTAGTGATTATGATTGCACTATCGAGTATCATCCTGGAAAAGCTAATGTGGTAGCTGATGCCCTTAGTCGAAATCCCTCTATATCCTTATCTCACTTGAGGACAGTTCGTGTTCCACTTCTTAGTGAGTTGCGAGCTACAGGAGTGGATTTGGCGGTAGATGAGGTTGGTGCCTTGGTAGCTAGTTTTCATGTGAGGCCAGTTTTGGTTGATAGAGTACGGGAAGCACAGAATAATGATCCTTCCATAGTTCGATTGATGGAAAGAGCTTTGAGCGGAGCCGCAGCCGATCATTTTTCAGTTAGAAGGGATGGGACTTTATTGTTTAAGAATCGGCTTTGTGTTCCAAAAAGAAATGAAGAGTTGAAGAGTGAGATATTAGAGGAAGCTCATAGTTCCGCTTATGCAGCTCATCCGGGTAGCACAAAAATGTATCGGATTTTAAAGGATTATTACTGGTGGCCAAACATGAAGAGGGAAATTGCAGCTTATGTAAGTAGATGTCTGATTTGCCAGCAAGTAAAAGCTGAAAGGCAGAAGCCTTCTGGATTGCTTGAGCCGTTGCCTATTCCAGTGTGGAAGTGGGACCACATCACCATGGATTTGTTTTCAGTTTACCTCGTACCCGTGAAGGGCATGACGGTGTTTGGGTGATTGTGGATAGACTCACCAAGTCTGCACATTTCTTGCCAGTGGGAAAGAAGTATAAATTGGATAAATTGGCGGAACTTTATGTGAATGAAATTGTGAGGCTTCATGGTGTGCCTGAATCAATAGTGTTAGATCGGGATCCTAGATTTGCTTCTAAATTCTGGAGAGCTCTTCAAGCAGCTTTAGGTACCCGATTACATTTCAGCACTGCTTTTCATCCTCAGACTGATGGGCAGTCCGAGAGGACTATTCAGACTTTGGAGGATATGTTGAGAGCTTGTGCCTTGCAGTTCAGAGGGAGTTGGGATAAGAATCTATCCTTGATGGAGTTTGCTTATAATAATAGCTATCATTCTAGCATTGGTATGGCTCCCTTTGAGGCGCTTTATGGGAAACAGTGTCGTACGCCTTTATGTTGGAATGAAGTGGGGGAAAAAGAGCTTTGTGGCCCAGAGTTAATCCATGAGACAAATGAGAAGATTAAAGTGGTTAGAGATAGACTCAAAGCCGCTCAAAGTAGGCAGAAGAGTTATGCAGATGTCCGTAGGAAAGATCTTGAGTTTCAAGTGGGTGATTGGGTATTCTTGAAACTATCTCCTTGGAAAGGGGTAGTACGTTTCGGTAAACGTGGGAAGCTTAGTCCGAGGTATATCGGCCCTTATGAGATTATAGAGCGAGTTGGCTCACTTGCTTATCGGTTAGTTTTCCCTTCAGAATTAGCCAGGATACATAATGTGTTTCATGTATCCATGCTTCGCAAGTATATTGCCGATCCTTCTCATGTGCTGCAAGAGCAACCGATCAGTTTGACGAGAGATTTGTCCTATGAAGAGGAACCGGTTCAGATTCTCGACCGAAAGGAGCAAGTGCTCAGGAACAAGACAATCTCACTTGTCAAGGTGCTTTGGAGAAGTCATCAAGTAGAAGAAGCTACTTGGGAATTAGAGGAGCAAATGATGCAGCAGTATCCCTACCTCTTCGAATGACAGGTATGTAAATTTCGAGGACGAAATTTTTATAAGGAGGGGAGAATTGTCACATCCTGACCCGTAAGATTTTATCTTATTTACTAGCTTGATTATAATAAGAATTTTACCGTCTCCGACATTGACATATAGTTTAATTGGTCCCTAGAGGGGTTTTGAGGGACGATTATTTCGGAGAGTTATTCGTAGGAGAAAAATGTAATGACGGTAAAAATGGTAAATTTAGCTAGTAAAAGGTAATTTTTATTAGGGTATTATTTTTTTGGGGGTGTTAAATTTTTGGATTGGGTTTATATTGGGTTGGAACCAGTTGGGCCAAGCCCAACCGATTTTCTCTCTTCCCTCCCGATTCTCTCTCCTCTCTCTCTTTCTCTCCCGATTCCTCCCCCTGCCGGATTTTCTTCTCCGCCGTCCGGCCGCTCCAGACCGCCGCACCGGTCCCAATCGATCGGTCTTCAACCCAGCTTCCATTCTAGACCGGTCACAGCCTCCCTAGCGCCGCCGTGAAGGAGAAACGCCGCCCGAAAGGCGCGGTTGCCATAGGCTTTCCGTCGCCGGAACTCCCTCCTCCGGCCACCAATCCGGGCAAGCTTGGTACGGTTTTGAAGCTCTCCTCCCGTGCAACAACCCCTCCAAAAGGCTCGATCCCTCTTGAGCTCGGTAAGGAGAAATTCGAAGTTGAAATTCTAGGGCTTATTGTGTGTTTGCGTTCAATTGACCTAGTTAGGCTTGAAATTGGACTTAGTGATAGTTATGAAAGTTGTTTGGAATGATGAGAGGAAGCTGCTGTTAAAATTTGGTAGAATTTGGACGTCGCCGGAGCTGGTCGCCGGCCGCCGCTGGAAAAACTGTTTTAGGTGGAGATTTTTATGAGGAATTTAATGGAATGAGTTTTAGAATTTTCGGACGAGTTTTGAATAGGTTTATGAATTTCCGAAGTTTGGTATTTAAGCGGTTAAATAATGTAAAATCCACCGTAGGATTTAAATCAATTTCTGGGAAAGGTTGTTTATACGACTGCCGACTATGATATAAAAGTTTGGATCGTTCCGATTTAAGAATATCGAACTTAGGCAATAATGAGCGTAATTATGGCTCTCGATTAATTTTGCCTATTTTATAATACTGGAATTCAGTTAGTAAATTAATTATATATTTGGAACAGGACGTGAGGAGGCCCGAGCAGAAGAAGCCTCGGAGCGTCATCAGGCTTAGGCCTAATTTGTGAGTGGACCTTTGTTTTAAATAAAAAGCATGCGATGAATGATTTTATTAATCATTTGTTTATTTTAATGAGATTATTGATTTCTCGCCCATTTGATAATTTTTCCTCCTTTGGAGAGATCCCGAAAATGAGATTTTCGGTGGATATATATATGTTTTGGATTTTATGAGAATAGTATGTATATAAATGCTAGCTAGCCATACGTGCTTGGTCCGTCATAATGAGGTAAATACCATTATGGCGTGTCGTGCGTGTTAGACACAAACGTCATAGCCCTATATGAAAACTTCTTTCTTTTTCAGTTTATTTAGGTTTTCATATAGGGAGTCCACACGTATATGTACACCGTCCCTTTTCGGTCATAATGAGGAAAAATACCATTATGGCGCAACGTGAGCGTTAGACGCCAGCGTTGTAGCCTTGTATGAATTTCTATTTTTCTGAATTGTTTCTAGGATTCATACAAGGAGTCTGACGAGTGTAGATACATACGAATATATGAATATATATGGTTTAGCCTGAGAGGCTCCATTTTATTTGAGTTTGTGACTAGCCAGTGCTAGTCGTGAAATTATCAGTTTATGAGTTGAACACTTTTAAGCTGCCGCATGCAGTATATTTTTCTATGAAATTAAATTGGGAATGCATAAATAGTTTATTATTAAATTATTTTTGTCCACTCACTCTAACGTTATTAAATGTCTTCCCCTGGGCCCTTTGTTTTAAAATGCCCAGTCTGCAGAGTTCGGATTGGATCTCGTAGGAGACGAGGCATAGTCACCCGTATTTCCACCACCTTTCACCAGTAGGTTACCTGTTTAGCCTACTTGTCTTTTCTTGCTTCCGCTAGTGTCTAGTAGCTCTGAATACTTGGGTTTAATGTATATATTTTTAGTTGTGGGTGAAGGCTTGTTTATATTTTAGAATATTTGACGGATGATGTATATTATCTTAGATAATGTTTATTATCCTGTTGGTGATGATTGTTTTTGAGGAGCACGAAGGCTCCAGAAGTTAAGGTTGGATTGGAACCTTTAAAGTGTTTACAGGTTTTTATTGGAAGGGTTGTCCATTTTCAAGGGAAGTTGTACCGAATTTGCGGGTAAATCTTTCCTTGGAGGTGGTCCCTGCACGATTTACTCCGGGTTTAGGGTGAAATTCGGGGCGGGTCATGTCATACAACTCGATCTTGGGATAAATTGGTTGCTTATATCTAGCATGATAATAATTCCATTCTTTTTCTTTGTGAATCCATTCGCCTTTCCATCCTCAAGCTATTATTTTTCTGAGCGTCTTTGCTATAATAATACATCAATCCATTCTACCTTTGATCACTGATTAAGTGATTATTCGAACACGGTGGTGCATGCATGCAGCGTGGAAACATCATTTTTTTTTCTGTTTTGTTTTCCATATAGAATTTTCAATCGATAGTATACAACTAGCTAATGAGCCCGTGCTTTGCTGCGGGTTTCATGGTTGTGTAAATTGGTTTTGTTTAAAAAATAAATAAAACTAAAACATTGCTAACATGATCTTAAATAAAATCCATATATCATTTTCAATAAAATCCCATCACTACCAGAACAAAAGGCTTTAGCCGACTAAAAAAAAAAAAACCAGGCGACGAAGCATTTTTTCGTCGGCTAAAGTGGACTTTAGCCGACGACATTTCCTTCGTCGGCTAACTGAAATTTTCGTCGGCTATGGTAAACTTTAGCCGACGAAAAAAAAATGTCGTCGGCTAAAGTTCACAGACTATGGCCGACGAAATATTTAAAAGTTTAGCCGACGAAATTAATATGTCGTCGGCTAAAGTGCTTTATATTTGCGATCTGGACAGCAGCAGCTCATCTGGGAAAAAAAACGGGAGAAGAAAAAACGGGAGAAAACGTTTAGGTGTTGTCGAAATCTGTCCATAATTAGTTTGTGGAGCCATATATAGGTACGTATATGTATATATATGTTGATTAATTGAGTTTTATTTGAGTTTATTGATTTGATTATGATTGAGTTTATTGATTTTGATTATGATTGAATTGATTAATTTTGAGTACGTTGGATGTATATATATATATATATATATATATATATATATATATATGTGTTGATCGATTTGGTTGATGATTTGAATTGATAATATATATGAATTAATTTGTGTGTTAAAAATATTAGTAGATATATATGTTATTAATTAATTTATAATATTATTGTGTTGATATGGTACGGTATGAAGTTGTTGTAATTAATTGTGTTAATATATATTAATTGTGTTAATTATTATATATTTAATATATATAATTGTGTTAATTGTGTTAATATATATTAATTGTATTAATTGTGTATATATTGTTGTTAATTAATTTGTGTTAATATCTATATTATTGTGTTAATATGATATGTGTGTGGTTCCTTATTAGTTATTAATTAGTTGTACGTAGTACGTAGAATATATACTAAATGAATTGAGATTTTATATATGGCATGAAATTTCATCATTAATAATTAGCTAGCAGCGTTATAAATATATATTTTGTTATATTTTCAGGATATGGATAAGAGTTGGATTTCGCTTCCAAAATGGGACAAAAGATACGATGCAGAAGTTATGAGTTTTATAAAATATGCGCTGGTTAATGCTAACGGGAATACAATTTTCTATTGCCGTGCACGAAATGTCAGTGTCGCAGCGATATGCATCGATTTCCATTGACAAAGTATGGCAGCACCTGAGTAGTAACGGGTTTTGGGAGAAGTACACATGTTGGTTATATCACGGTGAAACATCATCAGGGGGTCCGCATGATCATGGCCAATTTTCTGAGACGGGCAGTACATCCAACGATCCAACAACGGCATTCATCAACGACATGTTTCCTTATGAGAGCGGTGTATGCGCTCAAGGACAGTATATGCCTGACCCGGTGCAGCCCTTCCCTAGAGCTGTCAACACTGCTGGTATTGAAAAGTACAACAAACTGCTTGCTTTCCAACAGACCCATGTGTACCCTGGTTGTCAGAAGACCGTTCTTGAAAGTGTGATGGACGTAATGAAGATTAAAGTTGAGACAAAATCGACCGTGAAGGCTGTTGATGATTATCTACAGTACACTGCTTCGATGCTGCCCCACGGTCATCGTCTTCCTACCACTCATCGTAAGGTCCGATGTATCCTGAAAGATCTTGGCCTTTCCTACATCAAGATCCATGCATGCAGATATGACTGCGTTCTCTTCTGGGGTAAAGATCCAGAAGGGAATGACCTTGGTGGGCTTGACGCATGTCCGGTATGTCACACTGACAGGTATAAGCTGACTCCTGCAGGCAATAGGAAACCTGTGAAGGTACTTCGGTATTTCCCGTTGAGGGATAGGCTTGAGCGGTTGTACATGTCTTCACACACGGCCAAAGCTATGAGATGGCACGTTGATAGGGAAATGCATGACGAAGATACCCTTATACACCCTGCTGACGGGGAGGCTTGGAAGCATATAGACAGTGAGTTCCTCATTTTGCGTCAGAGGTCCGAAATGTGAGGCTCGGGCTCTCATCCGACGGGTTCAACCCTTTTGGCAACATGAGTCTTCAATACAGTGTATGGCCGATGATTTTGGTACCGTACAACCTTCCTCCATGGATGTGCATGAAGAAGGAATACAATATGTTGAGTTTGTTGATTCCGGGGCTCGGTTATCCAGGGAAGTATCTCGATGTGTATTTGAGACCTTTGATTGAAGAGCTTCAGTTTTTGTGGGAAGTTGGTCATCCCACTTATGACAAGTACATGCACGAGATGTTCCAGATGCATGTCATGGTTGTTGGTACCATCAGTGATTTTCCTGCCCGTGGGATGTTGTCGGCAACGTTGTTAGGGGATACAAGGCTTGTCCAGAGTGCCTTAGCGATGAGGGGAGCAGCAGTCATTGCAACAAGATATGCAGATTGGGTCACCGTGCTTTCCTTCCATATAATCACGACTGGCGGTTCGATGACAAGGCATTTGATGGGACCGTAGAACACGGTGTGCCTCCCAGAAGATGGACGGGAGAAAGAAATTTTAGCAGTGCTTAATGAGTACGATTTTGGGCAGCTCAGCAATCATCCCAATATTGTTGCAGCAATACCTGAAAGACCCGACAGTACAAATTCTGGACACATAAGAGCATATTCTGGGAACTCCCATACTGGAGTAAGTTGTTGATCAGGCACTACCTAGATGTGATGCACCATAGAAAAGAATGTTTGCGATAGTGTGGTGGGCACAGTGCTGAACTTGGAGGGGAAGACGAAAGACGGTCCTAAGGCACGCATTGATCTAAAAAAATGCAGTTAAGAAGACATAGTGGTTGAAAGAAGGGAAGAAAAAAATGCCTCAAGCTCCTTATACCGTGAATGACAGAAGACGAAGAGCGTAATTTTCAGGTGGATGAGTTGTGTGAAGTATCCTTCAGGTTATGCAGGAAATATAGCCCGGTGTGTGAACTTCCGGGACAATAAGATGTACGGGGTTGAAGAGTCATGACTGTCATATCCTGCTACAACGTCTCTTCCCTGTTTTCATTCGACCGTTTCTTCCCCGTCAGGTGGTGGAGCCGTTAGTAGCGTTGGCAAGATTTTCCAGAAGTTATGCACACGGGAAGTGACAAAATCTAACCTCCGGGAAATGCAAGAGGACATCATTTATATCATGTGTAAATTTGAGAGGATATTTCCCTCCAAAATTTTTTTGACATCATGCCTCACCTGATGATCCATCTTCCCGAGCAATTGTTGCTTACTGGTCCAGTACACTACACTTGGAGTATCCCTGGAAAGGTACGTTTTTTACACCTGAATTCTCAATCCCAATTTTTCTATATACATGTTCAATAATGATAACACTTTGCAACTTGATTTATAGGCAACTTGGAGACTACAAAAGATTATGTGGCTAATAAATCCGCGCCTGAAGGATGTATAGCTGAAGCATATATTGCGCACGAGTGCGTCACCTACATAAAGTTGTATTTAGGAGCATTATAAAGGAAACAGACGAAGCCATGCCGGTAGATGTACGAAGTTCACTCTTTCCATACTCTCCAGTGATGTTGAAGTTTATGGAATTTTGCCAGACTCCTACAAGTTGCAACCACATGAGCTAGTCATTGCCCACTGGTGGGTATATGATTAACTGTCCAGAAGTTGAATACTGGAAAGACATCCATCTATATTGTCCAGACATTCAAGGTGATCTCGAGTACCACAACAGGGAGTTCGCAAATTATTTTGGCGGCTGGGTACGTAATTCAATATTTATGTACGTATTTATGTTTAGTGCATAATTATCTATATTTACAATGTTAAATTGTAAATTGCAGATGAACCATATTCAATTTGATGGTCACCCAAATTGGTCACACGAACTAAGACTTCTAGCGATGAAGCCGATAATGTCAAGAGTTTATCGATGTGCAAGGTGAATGGCGTGCAATTTATATGTGAACAGAGAGACAGCAGACGGAGAACACAGAATTCTGGGGTGATGGGCGCATGGGGGCGGAATGGAGTTGACTATTACGGTGGTGTTTTGATTCAGTGGTGGAACTCGTTTACGGTGAAGGCATGACAGTGCACCTCTTCAAGTGTAGATGGTTTGATACTAGCCGCAGAGCATGAAGACCGATCAGACGAATATTATCGGTGTGAACACTGTACAATTTCTTACGAAGATGACCCGTTCGTTTTTGCCACATCGGTAAACAAGTGTTTTATCTTGATGAACTTGCTAAGGGTGACGCGCGTGGAAAGTAGTCAACCTTGGCACCCTCGAAACATTTACCGGGGGGCTACACTTGGAGAGGCCGAAACATTTACCGGGCGGCTACACTTGGAGAGGCCGAAGACCAGGAAGAAGATTTTGCATATCAAGAGCCCAACACAATAGGTATTCCTAACTCCTCTAACTCCTCTACCGTTCGCCTTAATAATTTTAAAGCGGGTCGTTCAGTGCGAATTCGTGATAAAGAGCCAAGGCTTATTGATGTTGATCCAAATCAAGAAACAGACGAAGACTCTGGCGATGAGGAAAGACATAGATTACCAGAAATTATTTTGACACCGAAGCAGACTCATCGATGATTCCGATTACGAGCCTTAGTTTTTAATTTCTTCGGATGTAATACATTATTTTGTAATAAAAAAGATTGTATTACCTTCATTTCTAGTTTACCATTTGGAATTCAGATTTCTGTTATTTTATATGAATTTGGTGATATATGAACAGAAATTTGTATGGTTTAAACCTTCTGTTTGTAGGGTTTGTTTTTTTACTTAAGAAGCCGACTAATACAACAGAAGTCGTCGGCCTAAACCCTCTTGACGAATTATATAAAAGTCGTCGGCTTAAAACCGTCTTTGCGACGAAAACGACTAGACGTCGTCGGCTAATGTATTTTAAAGCCGACGAATTGAAAAGGAAGTCGTCGGCTAAAATAACTTATAACGACGAATAGAAAAGGAAGTCGTCGGCTAAAATAACTTATAACCGACGGAATTGAAAAGGAGACTGTCGGCTAAAACCATCTTAGCCGACGAAGTATAGTAGAAGTCGTCGGCTAAAAACATTTAGCCGACGAATACCCTAATATTTCGTCGGCTTTATTAATTTTTTATTTTTTTATTACATAGTATAGCCGACGAAGATTTAGGGTATTCGTCGGCTAAACCCTAAACTATTTCTGTTACATACTATAGCCCTATCTTCGGTGGTTATTTTACGTAAAATTTTATACGAAATTGTGTCTCATCAATTTGAAAATATTTTCAGTTGAAGGTCCGGCCAAAATACGAAATTTAGGGGTCCAACGACCTTTTCCATGCATTTAGGGGTTTGACTTACGGGATTGACCGTCCGGATCGAGCACTTAACCTGTCAGATCAAGTTGAATTTTTTCCCATACATGTATTTTATCATGATGGTCAGATCTGACCAGTCGGATTTTATTTTCTCAAGTTTGATCATCACAGTCAGAACATGCCTACTAATGTTGTATAATGTTTACTAAGTGTTAGGTAAATGTTCCGTTTCAAAAACAAACTATACGTAGAACCTTCAAACGTGGAAAAAGTCGTGAAATAAGACATGACCAGAATGGTGAAATACGTCTACGGTTGAAAAATCAAGGTATTGGTCATGTCTCGGTGCCGATAGTTGCGGTCAATCCAATTTTCAATTCTTCTCCCTATGGGTAGCCCTATCTTCGGTGGTTATTTTGCGTAAAATTTTTATACGACTTGTTGTGTCTCATCAATTTGAAAATATTTTCAGTTGAAGGTCCGGCCAAAATACGAAATTTAGACGGTCCAAGACCTTTTCGTGCATTTAGGGGTTTGACTTACGAGATTGACCGTCCGGATCGAGCACTTAACCTGGTCAGATCAAGTTGAATTTTTCCCATACATGTATTTTATCATGATGGTCAGATCTGACCATCGGATTTCCGTTCTCAAGTTTGATCATCACGAGCAGCAGTCACAGTTTGATGAACGTATAAAACAGTTTGTGTTTAGCCGACGAATTTCAAATGTTTAGCCGACGAATTCAATTATTATTTCGTCGGCTAAAGTGTTCGGTTAGCCGACGAAATTATTACCTTTAGCCGACGAAATTATTATTTCGTCGGCTAAAGTCTTCGGGTATAACCCAGCTCGACTGGTTGTATGCCCTAGCCTCCATCCTTTTCCTCTCCCTCTCGAAATTCGCCTCCTCTGCCTCCGCTCCCTCTCCCGGTCGCCGCCCTCTCCTCTGCCTCTCCCTCTCCCTCGCCCTCGCGCGCCCTCGCCCTCGACCTCTCCCGGTCCCTCTCCCTCTCCGGCCGGCCTCCGCTCCCTCTCCCTCTCCGGCCGACCCGCCTCCTCTCCCTTCTCGGCCGGCCTTCCTCCTCCTCCTCCTCCTCCGCCTCTCCTCCTTGCTGCGCCCGGCGAATTCTGCTGCTGCTCCGGTCCTCCCTCCTCCTCCTCGAGTACGTTTTTTTGAGCTTCGGTTATTTTAATGTTGTGGTGGTTTGGTATATAATGTTGTTGTGTATATAATGTTGTGGTGTGTTGTGTATATTTGTATTTAGGAAGTGTATATTGTTATTTAATAAGTGTATATTGTAGTAGTATTTAGGAAATGTATAATTTTTTTGTTTGTTGTTTGTGTTGTTTGATTTCCGGTCAATTGCAATGTGTGGTGTTGTTAGGAAGTGTATATTTTTATTTTTGAAGTGTATATTAGGAAGTGAAAAATTAGTATTTAGGAAGTGAAAAATAGTATTTAGGAAGTGAAAAATAGTATTTAGGAAGTGAAAATTAGTATTTAGGAAGTGCATATATTTTTTACATTTTAAAATGAGTTTGCATTTTTTGATTTTGTGGCCTTGATTCAAATTAATATTTTAAATAGGATGAGCGGGGTAATATTAGATCGACGAAGGGTTCGAAGGGCCAAAGGTCCGTATCGTTAGGGGGAAATCTAGCAACCCTCAGACGTCGTTTCAGGGGCCTATGACAGCTAGACATGCGAGCCTTCTGCAGACGACGCAGAGGCAGCAGAGGTGCCCCCTTCATCGAGGCAGCGGGGCTTCTTTATTCCGCGAGGCAGTTGTTTGCTCAGCCTCAGACGGAGGTGTCTGCACCCCGTATGCCTGAGACACCGGGGCGCCCACTCCAGCTCCTACTTCTTCGGATAGTGGGTCATCTAGGGTACAGATGCCGCCGCCTCACCTATTCCTTCCGCGGATGATACCGGCCATACCTGTAGTCGATGACTCAGGGACGCCGATTATCCACTGCCCCCGCCAGTGGCTCCATCAGCGGCGTACGGTTCGTGCCTTTTGATACGCCTCTTATTTCGCGAGGGTATCATCATCGGAGGCGGAATCCGTCGCGTCCGCGTCCGATCCCTCAGGTAATGAAAAGATGAATGATTTGTTTGTTATAATCTCCGATTCCGATTTAATAATCAATTTGGTTTATCATGTCATAGGCACCGTCGGAGCGAAGCCGGCAAAGAAGAAGAGAGGCCCCGTCACAGGGAAGGCTCTGGAGAAGATCGTCGGTACCTCAGGGAGGATTGTCATCGGTTACTGAGGGGGATGGCGACGTAGTATCGGGCGGAAAGTCGAGGACGTACTCGGCGCGTGGGAGCGCTCATTAGGGATAGAGTCCCTATGTTGGTCAGACTGGGGCGAGGTCCCGCAGGAGGTTAAAGACATGGTCCATAACGCGATGTCGGTGAGTTTACAAAATGCCTGAATAATATTATGTATTACATTGTAGATTTCTGGAAAAACTAAACTAATAAACGGTTAAATGCAGGTGTGGTTTGAGGTTCCCGAACCCTTGAAGAGCAGCTGGGCGGACTTTGTGCATGGGGGAAGGTACGTTGGGAAATTAATGAAAAAAACAACTGTCTGTCATATTAATAATATTTTAATATTTTTGTTGTATCTGTAGGTACAAGGAGTGGAAGAACGAGTTGCGGACCCATTGGACTACGCACGGGAACGCACGTTCTGCTTACCCCTGCTGAGTTTCAGTACAGAGAGTACGAGTGGCGTTGGCTTCTGACATCAGAATTCAACAACCCTCGTAAACAGGTATTAAATAAATTAATTAGTTAATTTATCATTAAGTACGTGCGTTTTAAAATATTTACTAATAGTTACTTTTTCTTTGAAGGCGGTTTCCGGGGAACGCTCAGAACGCAACGCAACACAAGGAACATTCATGCCGGTTCTAGACCGTTCGCTGTCTTCATGGACGAGGCGGCCAGGGAACATCCAGAGGTCAACCAGTACGTCTATACGTACGAGAAGGCATATCCTGACTCCCAGGAGGATATAGTAAGTAATCTTTCATTTTACGGAATTTTTAATTTTACTAATATATATGTTAAAATGTTAATTAATAATTTTTTTCCTATCCAATTAGGCAAGGGTGAGGGAGGCTAGTGACGAGGTGATGAGTGCTATAGTGAGGGAGACATGGCCGGACACGCAGGAGGAAGAGATGTCCGAAGCCATTTCCCGGATCGACACTTCAGATCCGAGGGTTGGGGCGAGGATCATGGGCACAGCCTTCCCACCGCGAGAAAAAACAACTTCTACTGCCGGGGTTTAGGAAAGAAAGAAGGGCCAGGGGGTCTTGAAGACCACTCCAGGATTTCACGAAAGGCAGCCTCGACCAGCAGCAGGACGACTCAGCTTAGAGTCGGAAGTTGAGAGGACTACGGAGAGAGCAAGCCGCTCAGGCTGCTCATGCTGACGCTCAGGCTGCCGCTCATGCCGCCCAGTTCGCCGAATATAGATCCTTTACTAGAGCCCTACATGCCGCCCAGCATGCCCAGCAGAAGCAGATGTACCAGTACTTCAGGATTTAGCAGCTGCCCAGCTTCAGGGACTTCACCTCCGCCCATGCCTGCGCCTATAGACATACCTCAGCTGCCGGAATCTCCTCACCAGCAGGCCCCAGATCCGGATATTGATTTAGATCATTTAGATTTTGTTGTAGTTGATACCTTATATAGTTTATGTGCTTCTTGTGGTATATATATGGAATTGTTTGTTGGTGTATTTTGCAGCTTGCTTGGAATGGTAATTAAAAATTTTGTGTATTTTTTTTATACTGGAATGGAGTTATAGCCGACGAAATACGCCACAATTCGTCGGCTATAGTATTTTTATTTTTTTTTTTATAGTTTAGCCGACGAATTATGGCATGTTTGTCGGCTTAAACTCACTATAACCGACGAAATAGAGCCTCTTTCGTCGGCTATAATTATTTTTTAAATTTTTAATTATATACGTTAGCCGACGAATATATTAGCTCCGTCGGCTAAAGGCTTGGAGTATAGCCGACGACGTGTTGTGTCGTCGGTTTAAGTCTGGGAAGTATAGCCGACGACTTAAAACCGTCGTCGGCTAAAGTAGGGAGTATAGCGACGAAAGATAGAGTTCTGTTCGTCGGCTTAAATTCATTGAACAAAAGCCGACGACCAAATGGTTCGTCGGCTAAAGTATGGACAATAGCCGACGACGGTCTATAGATTCGTCGGTTAAAGTCAGCGCCGAGGACTCTTTCCCGACGAAACACATAGCGACGAAGCCCGTCGGCTAAGAGTTTAGCCGACGAGTTAGGATAACAGGCCGACGAAAATAATTCGTCGGCTACAAGTACTTCTCCTGGTAGTGCATGTAAGTAAACTTTCACGAGTAAATTACAAAGTCAGGCCGACGAAAATAATTCGTCGGCTAAAGTACTTCTCCTGGTAGTGCATGTAAGTAAACTTTCAAGTAAATTACAAAGTCATTCATATATTCAGGTGATTATTTTCAAAATAATTTTTCTATAGAAGATAGAAGGGAAGCTGCTACATAAGCAACAAAAAGAAAGAATGGTAATGAGGCTTCTTGAAAATAGTCACACAACCTCTTAGATGAGTGAACAAATTTTTGCTATCATTTACCTTGGTTGCTTTACCTTCTTTATTTCTAGCTAGCTTCTATCCTTAAAAGTTGGAGTCCATTTCCATGGCTCTGGTTAATGCAGTCGAACTAATCCTAACTTTGCATTGCTTCAAATCATGAGTATTGTAGTTATTTATAGTGGCTCGGCCACGTTCTATCACAGCTACATTCCTCATCATATATTTTGAAAGTAGTAGCAAGGCGCTCAATATTTGAGAAGCATTGAGATGGCTTCTCAAATATTTTGCCTCTGTAATAGAACAACAATGTCAGTTAGTCATTCACACATGCATTAAAACAAATGTTCAATTATTCTTGCAGATCTTTTTTGTAGATACTACAACATTTACCAATATAAAAAACACAGAGAAAAAGCAGTCTCCACAGAAGTTATATTCAAGCAATATTTCTTGCACTTGTATCAACAACCTGTCATCACGAGCATGCATAATTCCACAAACTTATACGTGAAACATGCTTTGAACTTTCGATAAAGATAATAAAACGAGGGACTTATCTTTGTAGTAAGCTGATGAATGGGTGCATTCAAAGGGTATAGATTCATGCCCTTACTACTCCCGGACGATGAATCCTTGTTGCTAGTACGGTCGGCTGCCTACAAGATCTCTGGGTGTCCCTTTGGGTGTCCATAGTGAATTTTTTTTTTCTTTTTCCCTTCCTTTTTTTTTTCTTTTTTCTTTTTTGCATCTCCCTTCTGCCCCTTCCTCTTTTTTTTCTTTGCATCTTTCTTCCCCCCCCCCCCTTTTTTTGAAACCAGGGAACGGGAGGCTAGCTGCTAAATGGCTTGAGGCAAGGTCGCCGGAGGCTAGCTAGCGAGAGACCGGTCACCGAGAAAGGTGCCGTCGGACCCGGCATTGGAGTCTCCGGGAGAAGAAGATGACCGGCAGCGGCGTACTTGCAAAAGCAAGTTGTGTTCAAGAACGCTGCTCACTCTTCTCTTCCCACCCTTCCACTCTAGCAAACAACAAGAAGAGTGGGTGCCAGCGGCGGGATTGCAGAGATTACCACCCCGAGAAGCTTTCGTAGGTGCCGTGCGGGTGCCCAGAGCAAGATGCTGGGTGCCCAGACCAA
The DNA here is from genome assembly GCA_010134655.1 of Fragaria nilgerrensis. Classification (NCBI taxonomy): domain Eukaryota; kingdom Viridiplantae; phylum Streptophyta; class Magnoliopsida; order Rosales; family Rosaceae; genus Fragaria; species Fragaria nilgerrensis. The sequence continues at coordinate 25,443,938 of CM020980.1, forward strand.
CTTCTTCTTCTTTCCTTCTTCGTCGGAGAACGGAACACGCCGCAAGACTTACATGCTCCGGGGTCCCAGCTTACTGACGGAGCTGAACCCATTTGCCATGGTAATTTGCAGATGAAACCAGACGAGCTTTGACCGAGTTGCTCGAGAGGTGCCCCTCCCGGCCAGGCGACTGACCGACGCTGCTGGTGGATCCCGGGCGCTACCAGTTGGTTTCCGTCTTATCAGTCCTGGCCGGCACCGGATGAGCTTGGCTCGGGATAGCTAATCCCCGGCCTGCGCCGAGTGGAGGTGACCCCGGAGAGGTACAGCCGGCTGCAATGGCGGACCTAGGATTTTAGAGTGGGGTGGGCTAAAAAAAATTTTAGATCAATGTATGTGACACCCACATTTGTTGTTATTATGGTAAATGAGTTCCTTTAGGTAATATTTTTCATGTAGTTAATTGATATCCCTTAAAAAAATAACATTTAGTTTTATAACCAAAATTCTAAGACAAAATTACACCCCGCTCTTGAATAAAAACAAAACCTTCAATTACTAAAAAGAGAAACGACAAGTGAACAAAGAAAAAAGAAAACAGAAAAAAGTGAGAAAAAATAAAACCGTTAAGCTAATTTTTATTTTTATTTTTAAAAAAAACATACCTGTGTTTTAGACCTTGCAACTTCAATTCTGAGAAAATACTTCAATTGTCCAAGGTCTTTCATCTCAAACTTCTTTGAAAGGTACTTCTGTAGAGCCTTCATCTCCTTTGGGTCATCTCCTGTAACAATCATATCATCAACATACACAATCAGAGCGGTGATCTTACCATGATTACGTTTGATGAACAAAGTGTGATCTGAGTTGCTTTGTCTATAACCAAATGTCTTCATTGATTTGGAGAATCTTCCAAACCAAGCTCTAGGAAACTACTTCAAACCATACAAAGACTTCTTCAACTTACAAACCTTTCTGAAATCGCAAGGTCTACATTTGACTCCTGGGGGCATGTCCATATGCATGTCCATATACACCTCTTCTTTCAAGTTTCAATTCAGGAAAGCATTCTTCACATCAAACTGTCATAGAGGCCAAACTTTAGTTGCCGCAAGTGAAATCAAGATTCGAACAGTGTTGATCTTTGTTACAGGCGCAACCGTTTCTTCATAATCAATGCCATATTGCTGGGTGTATCCCTTGGCAACCAACCGTGTTTTATACCTGTCAATGCTCTCATCTGCTTTCAACTTTATGGTGAATACCCAACGACATCCAACGGTCTTCTTCCCAGCTGGTTTAGGCACAATATCCCAAGTCGAGTTTTCTGTAATGCCTCTAGTTCTTCGTTCATCGAGTCCTTGGGTCCGGGATCCGTCATTGCATCTTGTACAATACTAGAAATAGAAACACTAGATAATTGATTAATGACAAGAGCATGTGACCCAGCAACCTATGGTTAGACATGTAATTAGCTATAGGATATTTAGATTTGGCTTTGATGTCTGGTTCATATTGTTTCTTTAAAATACCATTGGTAACCCTCTGTGATTTCCTAGTTACAACATTATCTACCCTAGATAATTGGTTTGAATTTAAAGGTACCTGTGGAGGGACATTTGTAGCAGATTCTTGGGTTGATGGTGTAGAGAAATGGAAACTATCTGACCCAGAAGAATTCGGAATTACGGGGACGACATCTGAAGGCTCAATAGTCAAATTGATGGGTTTGTCGTGTGGGTCCCCCTGTAAAGACGTTGTTTTAATTTCTACTGACACCATTTGCAGCACAAGGAGTGTCAACTAGTGGCTGCACAACACGTGGTGAGTTCAGAGTGCCTTCCAGCTGTGGTCCAACATGTGTCGCCGTTTTCATCAAGCTACACGACATATGGCGCTTGTGTCTCTCCTCTGACGCGGCTTGTCTGGCTCGGCTGGGCATCACGTGAGCCTGCGCCTGTGTCAGCACGTGGGCCTGTGTCAGTGTTAGCAGCTTCTGTCTCTTTGTCCTTCCCTGCGTCTCTTTGTGATAAATTCTTGCAAGTATACAGGGTGGATGTAGTATTAACTTGCAAGTGGTATTATCTATATATAAATAAAATTGTCGTTCCCATGAGGATACTAGTTTAACTCAAATTATGAAATACTTAACTAACTACACTAAAACACAAGATCACAATAACAATTTAAAGAAACAAACGAACAAACAAGAAAATAAGTAAACAAACAATGATGAATGAATCTAGGGTGTCAGAATCAACCACTAACAGTCCTATTTATGCTTTGATGCAACTAACAGACTTTTTCGTTTCTCTAGATGACAATTCCCGTATCTAAGTCCAGGTACGGCACTTAGACCATAGTTTTTCTTAAGTGTATGATTCTCTCCAGGTACGGCAGAAGTCGTATATCCTAGCATGCAGTCTATCCAGTTACGGCATAAATTTAATGTAAGACTCATTACGTTCTAGAAAACAAGAGAATCATGCAAACCATTACTTCAGTTACGACAATAATGTAATTCACAACTCTTAATCATAAGAAGCTAATTTGAATTATATTGCAGTTACGCCTCAAATTCATCTTCTAATTACTAGATGCAAAGCCCTAAGGTGATCAATCAAAGAACTCAAACATATAGAATCAATTAAAATAGTGACTAAGAATTCATCACAAAGAAACTATAAATCAGTTAATCAGATATCAAAACATAAATAATCATGCTAGGGCATCATCCTAACCCTTGAAAAGGTTTAGCAAAACATAACCAAGTAAAACATAAAAAGATGGAAAGGGGATGAAGGTGAAGATGGATGGATGGTCTCTGCTCCTTTAGGCGTCTTTGATGTGCTTTCGAGACCTCCCTCAATGTGAAATTCGTGCTCCCTTAAATAGAGAAGTTTCATGCTCATCTTTGACTTCATATTTTCTTGTAAACTTGAATTCGGACTCCTTTCTTGATATGGAATGGGAACACCTTGAGATATCTCTTGTAGAACTAGGAATACATGTACTCCTTAAATCCTCATCTGCATTTTGTCCTTGAAGTTTTAGGGTTGACGGTCTTGTGACACGGAACTTGAGTTTGCCACAAATGTTTGCAAATTCGAGCAGATTTTCTGATCTGACCTATCTTCATTCAAACGATCATAACTCAGTCTAGAAGTATCGAAATTAAGATCCGTAAATTTCTACATAAAGTAGACTTCTGTAGCTTTCCAATGAAGTAAGGCACATTGTCTGATTCGATTTGAGTAATTCCTAGTTTTTCGGCAAAGTTAGCTATTCTACATAGGCAGATTCTGGCACTTGGGATTGGAATCGCCTTTCAATCATAATTTGCTCATTTTAGCGCATTTTCTTCTCTCTTTTGACACAAACCTACAAAAACACTAAATTAACGTAAATCAATCATAAATAAGAGAACCAAACACAAATACAAAGATTAGGAGGCATATAAATATAGGATAATGAGCACATCAGTTTTCCGACTCTAATGCTTCTAATTGTTCTAATTCTTTGAATTCAAATAAATTTCGGGATTTCCCTTCATATGCTCTCTCCCCTGAAGGGAAGACTCTGATACTCCCCCTGAGTAGTAAGGCTCAAATTCACGAAAAGAAACATCAAGGGATACATGCATAGTGTCTGTAAGAGAATGATAACATCTATATCCCTTCTGAAAATCTTCATAACCCATAAAAATACACTTCCTTGTATGGGGATCAAGCTTACTTCGTTATGGTTTTGGAATATGAACATACACTGTACATCCAAATACACGAGGCTCCAAGTTAGGCAACGAAATCAAGATAAGTTTCTGAAGTTGTTGTAGAGGGTTTTGACATTCAATAACCCGAGAAGGGGTACAATTAATGAGGTAGGCAACAGATGTCATAGCTTCTCCCCAATATTCTACAGGTACATTCATGCCAACAAAGACGCACGGACAACTTCAAACAACTGCCGATTTTTTCTCTCTGCCAATCCATTTTGCTAAGGAGTATTATGTATTTGAAGTCTGATGTCGAATTCCATGTAACTGCATAAACTCTTGCATAGGACCATTAATATATTCTCCGCCATACCTGTTGATACTGTGTGGACACCATCTTATGAAATTCTTTGAATCTAGAATAAACATCGCTCTTGTTCTTCAATAGAGACACCCAAGTCGTACGAGTATAATTATCAATAAATGTCACAAAATACCGAGCGCTAGAGAGAAGGAATTTATGCAGGACCCCACACGTCAGAGTGAATCTTCAGAAATGGAACATGACTTTTATTTAGGCTTGGTGAATATGAAATACGGTGGCTCTTCGCCAGTTCACATATGTCGCAATGAAAATCTGAATAGTGACACCAAAATAATTGCGGTTGTAGCTTCTTAGATAACCGAAGTTTAGATGACCCAACCTGCAGTGCCAAAGCCACAAATCTTTCTTAGCACTCTCAGCTTTATTGACCTGATTAGCTTGACCCAAAGACTTGCATATATTTCTCTACTATCTCTGTCAGATCTAGGTAGTACAATTTCCCTTTTCTCACTCCATAACCCAAAATTCGCCTTGTGAATGTCATGAAATACACAGAAAGACGGATAAAAGGTGACAATACATGATAATTCTTGAATGATTTGGTCAACTGAGAGAAGATTGTATGACAATGAAGGGACGACTAATACATAATCAAGTTTTAATGTGTTTGATAGGACAATAGAGCCTTCTCCGGTAACCGAAGTTAGAGTACCATCAGCGGTAGAAACAATATTTTGAGAGGAGGGTTTTAATTTTTTCAAGAGGCTAGGATCATTACACATGTGATCTGATGCTCATGTATCAATAATCCAGGACCTATTCATAGATACCTTACCACTCATACCTGACTGTGCGACATTGAAGGCATTGGATGGTTGGTCTTCCTCTGTAGTGGTTATGACAGCTTTTGCTTGATTCTTTTAGGGTTTCAGGGTGAAATCCCACCAATCTGGGTACCCATTATTTTAAAGCAACGTTGCTTGCTATGACCTAATACTCCACATAGCAGACATTTTGAGTTCGCATATGAATTTGGTTTGCATGGAGACCGGCGTGGTGCGGTGGTATGGTAGTTGATTTGGTGTGCCATTTTGGAGGTTTGGTTTTTTAGATTCAAGGATTCGAGAATTATGATTTTGATGTATGCAACGATTTGTTTGTGGTGTGATTCGGGATTCAGGTTGGTTTTTGGATTTGGGAATTTGTGCGTGACTTGTGGGGGTTTTGGCACGCAACGATTTGTGGTGTTTTGGGTGTAAATTCAGAGGATCAAACCTGACAAGCTCTGATACCAAGTAGAAAATAATGATTCAATATGGTTTGGTATGCTTCAATGTATTATTCTTCTCCATATATGAGGTTTATATAGAGATACAATTGTATTGCTAATAGGAAAATATTTCCTACACCTATACATAATAATTTAACTTACACATACAAGAACTAGAACATGGACAAACGTGGCCCGTAGATCACATTGTACCGATATTGTCTCAACTTAACCACCTTTAAGGTGTTGGGTTTTAATTACAAAATATCTCGGTACAATTGGATATGATTCATCCACTTATAAGTTATGTTTTATTTATCTCTTTTCTGATGTGAGATCTTTCCTCTCCAACAGGCAACAAGAATACTGGTCTCCATAAGGAAGATGATGAAGAATGGTGAATAAAGGACCTAGATTTGGAAACTACGTATCTACAACAATAATTAACATTAGTGACCGATAGAGTGATCACAAAAACTACCCATTTTGGTCACTGATTGTGTTTAGTGACCAAGAAAAGGTGGTCACTGAGTGGTCACTATAGGCTCATCACTAATTCTTAATAGTGACCACTTGCAATACTTGGTCACTAAAATCATAACTTCTAGTGACCACCAAAATTTGGACACTTATGGTATTAGCATTAGTGACCACATAGTTAATCACTAAATGAGTCAAATGTAGTCATTGAAAGACATTATTTGGTCACTAAACCTCAGCTACATACATATATTAGTGACCATGTCAACAAGCCACAAAAACATGGTCAGTGAAAAAAATATAAATATGCATATAAAAGCCTTTCTAGGCCTTTAATTGTTACTTTTGAACATAAGTAAATTACAATGAATATTGACAAGATTGTGAATTACAAAAATATAATCTAGAAAAATAAAAGAATCAATATGTGCAGAACTCCTTAACTAATTAACCAATAGTGAACATTAACTATGATAGATACTCATTGGAAGTCTTGCGAATAATGCAAAGTCTATCTATACGCATTGCTGATACATAACCAATACGAATCCTGACTTTTTCCCTGTGCATGATTCTCCATAATCTTTATCTTCTTCCATGCCGTCATGCAGAGAACAGTTCTGACAAACTAATATTCCTCTGCTCGAGTATACAACACAAAACTAAGAAATGCTAGAGATATGTACCTGAGAAAAAAGCATTCGATTCATAGAAGTTAATTGTGAACAAAAACAACTGCTAATGATGAAGAGATGAATCAAAAGTTCTTCAATATCTTAAACAATTGGTAATGAATCTGAAGCAGAGCTTCTAATGGGGACCTTATTATGAGGACTAAGTGAGAACTTTCAAATGAACGGTTGGATGAATGTTTTAACTTTTAATTGATATTTTCAAATTCCCATGTGCATGTAATCCAACCGTTTATTTGAAAGTCCTCATTTGGTCTTCATTATAAGGTCCTTATTTGAAACTCCCCTATGAATCTGAATTTTAGTCAAGTTTAGCTAATCCCCAGGATAAGAATAATGTGTATTACAACATCTCTAATTTGTGGATCTATGAGTTTTACGCTGCAAGGTTTCTTTTTGAAAGAAAATTTCAAATGCCATATAAGGATTTACTTAGAAAGTATATTAAGAGTTAGGACATACATTAAATATGGAAGAGTCGTGGTTTTCAGTAGAGAAAGCTAAGTAACTACAATCAAACTCATGATACAATTATGGCCTCTTGATATCTAAGGCTAGCAAGAAGCAATGAAAATTCGCTTCAACCAGGACATCTAGTATTTAACATTTACATGAAAATGTAAAATCAAGCTGTCATCTCTAGTAAGTTGAAAAGAAATTAAGACAACATACCCCGTTGTAAAAGAGGATCTGGTTACTGCTATTTTTAAAAAGAAGCAAGGTTGAGCACTTCCTCTTTCAAACCGATGATGTTGTTGCCCTTTCTGCCCAAATCCATTGCAAGAACTACAAAAGACACTAGCATAAACATGATAATGATATTGACTCTTTTAAACTGTACAAACCCAATTTAGACTTAAAAGGATAATAAATAAACAATTAGAACAAGATTTGAGACCCCAAAAATCAGCAATAATGGAATCCCCACCCTGACTCAGGTCACCAATAATTTCAAACTCAATAAAGGAAGATCACCTAAAGCCTAAATTGGAATTGAAAAAGAATGTACTCAACCATCCATTTGCAGATATAATCTGTGATGAAAGCAATTCTAAAGACATACAAAATGTCAACAGTATAAAGCAACCTAGGCCAAGCTAGTGAAGTAAAACTCGACAAGTAATAGCACGGTAGATTGACCAGAAAGAGTAAAAGACTACTATGTCAAAATAAAATTAGGGATCACACCTGTGGAGATACTACTTCTTTGCTTATTAAATAGAAATGTTAGCCAAAAAGTCACCCTCAAGTATAAGGGGTAAAAGTAATAGTATAAGGATTAAGAAAAGTTGTCGAACCACGATGATTTGATTCTTTTCACTAGCTAGGGTGTTAACCTTAAGAGAGCTAGAATATGTAAATGTACAATCACAAACTAAATACACAAGGAAATCTAAGCTCATGGTGAGTATGTGCAACACGAAGTAGTGATTTGATTTTAGGTTTTGAAGTAGCAACTAAACTAAAGGCTCAAATGTAAACTAAATTATCTAAACTAAACTAGTGGCTAACAATTTTATTTGGGCCAAATGTATTAGTGACCAGTACTTCTTTTAGTCACTAAATTCAGGTCATTAGCGATTATTAAAATTTGGTCATTAAGATTTGGTCAATATAGCCAATATTGTTGTCAAAGAGGAGATAGCGTTCTAACATAAAAAAAGTGATTTTGATTTAAAAATAAAAAAAAAATCAGTTTACATCATTACGCGGTATAGCTAGGCCTCATCATGGGGGGCTTAGGGTAGGGTCAGATAGGGCTTTGACTTGGCCAACAAAATTTAGGGCCTGGTAGTCGAGCCGGGGCTCAAATATGCAAGTCCTTCTCGCCTTAAAGCCCATTTCGCTAGGGCTAATAGGGCTGGCCTTTAAATAGGGCCGAATATGACGCTATTTGTTTAACGAAATAAATCATGAGTTTAATTTTTTTTTTTTTCCTCAATATACCTCAAGGGATATATGTGATACAAGACCCTATTTTTACTCTATTTAACATACATATACATATATTTAACTTAAGACATCTAAACTTATTAATCTAGTAGTTATATTCATATATTCAATAATCTTTAATCACCAAAATCAATTGTTATTTAACAAAGAAAATACAAATTAAAGAAATAAAACTTACAAAATAGTTGTATTGTATAAAAATAAGAAACATATTAAAAACAATAAAAAATAAGTAATTATTAAGCTCTAAAGGGCGGGCTTATAGCTACTGTTCTGCTCTCCGAAGCATGCTGACCGGCTATTGTTGAAGGCTTCAGATGATGAGGTGCGAAAAGCAGAAGTGACATTCTGCGTGTTCTTGAATATGAGGTTGAATTCTGGAACATGAGCCGTGGGATTCCTGGGTACTAAGTCATGAGGTTGAATTGATCACCACTCTCCTTATAAATACTTAAAAGTGTTTGTCATGTCAAGCTGCCCTTTGGACAAGCAAGCTAATGTAATAGAGTATTGAAAATTCAAACTAATATGCGTAGCAAAGTTGATCTTGCAGTAATTTGTAACCATATGGTTGTATGAGGGAGTCGTTGAATTCGATTAGCTTTATGGGGATGAATTTGGTGATGATAAACACAGGACATCAAGAGCTGTATAGCAACAGTTGCAAAGGTGCTATGAATTGTTGTGTCTCAGACTGAAGTGTCTTGTTAGTTGTTCATCGTTGCTCACAGATCAGCTAGGTTTGCTCTGCCACTTCTCAATATGGTATTCTGCTGATTTGCTGGGCTTTTCAAAGCCATAACATGTTCGAGTTGGGGTTCTTTCTGTGGCATTGAGCCTCCTTGTAACAAAGGGAATGAGGGAAAAGAAACACGATTCACATCAATCCTTCTGTAACGCCAAAAGACGAGGGAATAACTTTTTTTTGTCTTTTCTTTCCTCTCTGTGGATTCAAAGAGTTAGCATATTCTTGAGGTTTGATTGTGCAGATATATGGATGAGAAGAATCATATTCTATCAATGTATCCTAAGAACCACATACTTTGATGTTCCATTTTGCCACTTCGGTTCCTTTTCAAAGGGAATGAGAGGGAAAAGAAACACGATTCACATCAATCCTTCTGTAACGCCAAAAGACGAGGGAATAACTTTTTTTTGTCTTTTCTTTCCTCTCTGTGGATATTAGCATATTCTTGAGGTTTGATTGTGCAGATATATGGATGAGAAGAATCATATTCTATCAATGTATCCTAAGAACCACATACTTTGATGTTCCATTTTGCCACTTCGGTTCCTTTTCCCTTGGATTATATATACAGGGACAAAGTTCATCAGAACGTATCAAAACTGGAAAATGGCATCAGGCAAGCCTTGGAAGCAAGAAGGTTATAATAAATCTGACGTCATGAACATCGAGCATGATAATGTCAAGGCCTCGGCACCACCACAGCCTGCTTCTATGAACGGCAGAGGTGAACCAAAGAAGAATGGCAATAAGAAAGAGAAAGATGTCAAGGCCTCGGCATCACCACAGCCTGCTTCTAAGAACGGCAGAGGTGAACAAAAGAAGAATGGCAATAAGAAAAAGAAAGGCAAAGGGAGCAGTGATGTTTTCAATGTTCAGGACAACAACATCAAGGGAGACAAAGCGGACAAGAATGGAGTTTTCGACTTTGGTAACAAGTATGTTGGCAGCAAGAAACCAAAAGAAGATGAGTCCAGTGAAGAAGAAAGTGACTCCGGTGATCAAGACGAAGAGTGAAACTTATGTATATATATGTATACGGCATGGTTTTAGGACCTTAAGTTAAATAATGCCTTGTTGTGCTGGCTGCCTCAACCTTAGAACTGGATTAATAAAAGGTCCCTTAATAAATCGTTATGTTGGTCTCTTTCTTATTTTATGCATACGTATTAACAACAAGAGAAATTGTCTTTTTTTTTTTTTTTTTCTTTTCTGTTTCTAACAAGGATTGAAAATGGGGGAATCGTAGTTGGGACTTCTACCAACATTTGTTTCAGACATAATTGGCAAGAACTGGTATTTTGCTTCAGATAAATGCTATATAATCCGAGTACATGTCCTGCCGTGCTTGACTATGGCTTGGTGTGGTTTGCTTTGCATTCCTCTTCTTGCTTTCCACATTGAATTGCATGAGCTGCTTTGCCTTGCACTAGTCGTGCTGGTAATCACCACTGGTGACATACATCTTTCTATGTGTCAAAGAGACTAAGAGCTAGAGGCTATATGTGAAGCCATTCAGGTGCGACAATATAAAGATTTTCTAACAGCGAGTGGTTAAGCTCAAACGAATTTGGGGTGATGGTTCTAAGCTAGGTTGGACGTGCCTTGCCTTCTCCCGTATGGCTATAAACCTAGCTAAACCTAAATGAATTGTTGGAGGCCTGGTGCCTGAAATGAAATGAAAATAAGGAAATTCCCACTAGCCTTAAATCTAGACATTTTTTTCCTATTAACAAATAATATTCCAAAATTCCCATCAACCCAATTGACTCTTAGAAACTATTCCCACTAACAAAATTTTTGACTTTTTATATTTCTTTTGTGACCAAATTACCCTCCTCTATTATTTTCTTCTCCAATTGACTTCCACCTCTCTCTCTCTCATCTCTCTCTCCTCTCTCTCTCTCTCTCTCTCTCTCTCTCTCTCTCTCTCTCTCTCTCTCTCTCTCTCTCTCTCTCATCTGCTTCATGTCGCCAGAATCAACATCAACCACCACCATCTCAGCCCGAAGCCTTCAAATCTATGAAGCTCAGCGTCGCCACCAGAGCTCCGGCAAAGCCCAACAACTCCACCTCCCATTCACAACCGTATCAACACCTGATTTCCCACATCGAGTCCTTTATCAAGCAAACCGAGAACCTTTCTCCTGAGAAACTCATATCGAATACAGTTTTCGACGATCTCCGGCAAACCTTGACTCAATTGAGCCACTATCTCTCAAGCTCGTCATCTGGAAACTCAGTTACCACCTCTAGAACGCTGCATCGATCTCTCCAACACCAACTCCCTCCGCTCCCTCCCTTCCTCCGAAGCCGAAGAGCATGCCAAGCTTCGCCACATCGCCACCGACCTACTCTTCGTCGCCGGTGACGTATCCGACGTTCCTTCCCCAGCGATCAAGTCCGCATACATCTTCCACAAGACATCACTAATAGATTGAGTTTTGTGTTCAATTGGGTTTGATTTCAAAGGGTATTCGATTGGGTTTTTGAGTCATATTGGTCTGCTTCGTCTTTGGTTGAGGGTTGTGGTGGTGGTGTAAAGGTTATGATGGTGAGATGAATTCCTTTGCCTCCGAGCTTTGATATTTTTTTTTAATGTAAAAACGGCTGATTATGAAGCATTTTATTTTCCTTCGATTTTTACGTTTCTATTTTGATTTTATTGCTCCTCTACAAAAGTAATTAGAAAATTTTTGAACCGAAACATTAAGGTTCATCATATATTGGTTTTTTTTTAACAATTTTATTTTGGTTCGTAAAAAACCAGCAGGGAAACGACCCCGTCAAGCGAGTTGTGCCTGGAGAACTGCTTCCAATAGAACCCCAACAGACTTCCTACTGTCCTGAGTAGACCCCCCTACTGCCCTAGTAGACCCCCCTACTGCCCCTAGTAAACCATCGGACAGACCTCTTACTGCCCCCAATAGACCCCAAGACAAACCTCATACTGCCCCCAGTAGACCCCATATTGCCCCTAGTACCACTACTAGAAGTCAGGACTTATGTGACGAAATGGTTTCGTCGCTTAAGAGTGAAATTTCATCGCATAAGTAGTTATGAGACGAAAATTTCGTCACATAAGAATTGTCGCATATGTGGTGTCGCATAGGTACCAAAGCGACGAAAATGATTACGTTTCGTCGCTAAACTACTTAAGAGACAAATCTTCAACATTTAAGAGACAAAATGCTTCGTCGGTTTAGTGTTTACAAAATTTTTAAAAAAATATTTAATTAAATTTGATGTTTATCTATTAAATAGGAAATTAAAAATATTTTTTAAACCATTTTAGTTTCTTTTTTTATCATTTTCTTTTTGAAATTTATTTTTCATTTGTTCCCTTTTTCTGCCAAAACACCACCACGCACCGCCGCCACCACCAAACCCACCACCGACCCACCCACCAAAACAACCAACATTTACACAATAGCATTCACAATTCCCTCCACAACTCCCAATTTCATTCACACCTCACAATTTCATTCACCCCTCATATTTCTAATTCAGCCCCACCTCCTCCCTCCTACAACAACAAATCATAATATGGCCGAGCAACTCCAAAACTCACCACGTCTCCCATGGACCGTCTGCCTCTTCGTCTCTGCCGCTTCCTTCTTCGTTGACGCCTATCGCTGCTTAAACTCAACCGTCAACCGTCGCCTCTTTAACTTCTTCGACTACAAGCCCTCCCCTCTAACAAAGCCTCACAGAAACCTCAAGAGCTCTGACATCCTCGTCTCCCACAACCTCTGGTTCCGCCTCTACACTCCCACCTCCACCTCCACCAAACTCCCTGTCATCGTCTTCTTCCACGGTGACGGCTTCGTTTTCATGTACCACCACATACCACCACATCGTGAAGGAGGCGGCGATTTTGTTCGACTCTAGGAGGCGGCGATTTGGTTCAACTCTAGGAGGCGGCGGCATCAAGGTGAAGGAGTTGGGCAGAGCGAGGGGTTGGGTTCGGGTACGATTCGGAGAGGGAGGAGGCCAGATCTGGTGGAGAGAAAGAGAGTGAGGGCTGGGTGATGGTGAGGGAAAAGAATAGGAAAGATGGTTGAAGGCTAGGTTCGATCTGAGGAAGAAGAACTGATAAGGAGAGAACAAGGAAGTAAGAACAGATGGAAGAACATGAAGTGGGAGAAGTGGGAGAGAGAGTTTATAAAAAGAAAAAATGAGGTTTTTGTTGAAGGAGAACATATAACGAGAATAACGATCTACTCATTTATTGATAGAAAAGCCTATTTATAGGCATTACATGGAGTCTCCCGAATGATCTAGAACATCTATCAATACTGAAATCTATTCTAATAAGGAAACGATTAGGTCAAGACACATAACAAAAGGACATGAAAGTAATTTCCTTAAACACTCCCCCTTATGTCGCGTGCCTAATACGAGATAGTGCATGAGATGTTGCCTCGTTAAAAAAACCTTACCAAGTAAAACAAAAACCTCGTGGGCAAAACAAAAGACTTGGACGAAAGAAAAAGAGCACAACGCACCAACTACAATTGGAGATAACATGTGATGTAGACTCCCCCTGATGTCTACATAACGACTCCCCTGATTGGTAACTCAATCTTGGAGTTTAGATAGATGACGCATGTCAATGCTCTTCACATGTTTCTCAAAGGTAGATTTGGGTAGAGACCTGGTAAACAAATCTGCTACATTATCCTCAGAACTCACCTGGTTCACATGGATATTCAAAAACTGTTGCTGCTGCTGATTGTAAAAGAACTTCGACGAGATATGTTTGGTATCATCACCCTTAATGTAACCTAACTTCATCTATTCAATGCAAGCCGCATTATCCTCATAGATGCAAGTTGGTTCAGCTGTAGTAGATGGTAATCCACTAGACTCTCGAATATGAGACACTAAAAACCGAAGCCAAACACATTGTTTAACTGCTTCATGTAGTGCAATAATCTCAGCATGATTCGAGGAAGTAGCAATAAGGGTTTGTTTGGTTGATCTCCAAGATATCGCCGTATTCCCAATTGTGAACACATATCCAGTTTGGGAACGTGCTTTATGTGGGTTAGAGAGATACCTAGCATCAGCAAATCCAACTAACACATTATTCGGTGTTTCAAGATAGGGGACTAGTCTACCATACGCATGAACCGCGACTATGGCAGCATCGGACACAGTCTCTTGGTGGGAGGCCGAGGGCTGTGATCCACCAATCCCAGACAGAATATTTTGCTCTCTTGTTTCACTATAGCAAAAGAACAGGCCTAAGTTAATGAAACCCTTCAAATACCTGAAGATGTGTTTAACACCATTCCAATGACAATGCGTTGGCGCAGAGCTAAATCTAGCTAACAAGTTCACAGAGAATGCAATGTCTGGTCGAGTGCACTAAGCCAAATATAACAGAGCTCCAATCGCACTAAGATATGGAGTTTCAGCTCCCAAGATCTCTTCATCGTCATCTTTCGGATGGAACGGATCCTTTTTAATATCCAGACTTCGGATAATCATGGGAGTGCCAAGAGAATGTGCTTTGTCCATATTGAATTGCATGAGCATCTTTTGGACATAAGCCGACTGGTGTATTAAGATTCCAGTCTCTCGATACTCTAGTTCAATGCCTAGGCAAAATCGAGTCTTCCCAAGATCTTTCATCTCAAACTCGGATTTCAAGTAGCTAACCGTCTCATTGATCTCATTGAGATTTCCGATGATATTCATATCATCAACATAGACTGCTACAATTGCAAATCCAGAACTTGTTCTTTTTATGAACACGCATGGGCATAAATCATCGTTCTTGTATCCCTTCCCAATCAAGTAATCACTTAGACGAGTATACCACATTCGTCCGGATTGTTTCAATCCATATAGTGAACGCCTCAATCTGATGGCATAAGCACTCCGTGGTTTAGAGTCACTTGAGTTGGGCAACGAAAGGCCGTCAGGCACTTTCATATATATCTCTGTATCAAGATCCCCATAGAGATATGCGGTAACCACATCCATAAGCTACATATTCAGTTTTTCGGACACTACTAAACTGACCAAGTAGCGAAAAGTAATGACGTCCATAACAGGAGAATACGTCTCCTCATAATCAATACCAGGGCGTTGCGAGAATCCTTGTGCCATAAGTCTAGCTTTATATCGCATGACTTCATTCTTCTCATTACGCTTCTAAACAAAGACCCATTTATGTCCAACAAGCTTAACATTTGGTGGGCATGGCACAACCGGACCAAAAACTTGCCTTTTTGATAGGGAGTCTAGTTCAGCCTGGATTGCATCTTTCTATTTCGGCGAATCTGCTCGACGTTGACATTCTACAACAGAGCGAGGTTCTATTTCATCGTCATCAATAATCTCCTGAGTGACGGAATAAGCAAAAGCATCATCAATAAACATGGAAGACATATCCATAAGAACGCGCGCACTTGTGTAATTTAACGAGATTTCTTTGTTCTCTGACATCAACATTGATTCTGAGGCGTCCCCTAGAGGTTTCAATATCGATTCATGGACATAGCTATAGTCAGAGACAATCTAATGTGATGGATTCACAGTATTGATGATGAGCGGATCATTTTGTGCCTTGATGTCTTGCTTTTTCTGCGACAAGACATTGATTGAACCTTTCTTTGGTCTCCCCCTCTTCCGAGTGGGAGCCGAGGCCGTAGCCACCCCTCCACCATGGGCATTAGATACGTCGGTGGTGTCTAGCCCGGGTGTGGTATTAACTTGCCCAGTTTTTGGGACTTCCAACCTTGCAGGAACGTTTGCAGCAGGGATAGTTGATCTCGTCACTTTCTCGATATGAGTAAAGGAGTCAGGCATCGAATCTGTAACTTTTTGAAGATCGAGAATTCTTTGCACTTCAATCTTGCTCTGAGATGTGTGGGGATCATAATGAGACATAGTGGGAACAGACCACGACAATTCATGTCGTTCAACCGGAACATTACTGTTTATTTCTTCCCCTAACGACGAGAAGTATGTCTCATCAAAGTGACAATGTGCAAATCTTGCAGTAAAGAGATCTCTTGTCAAAGGTTCTAAATAGCGGACAATCGTTGGTGCTTCAAAGCCAACATATATACCCAATCGTCTCTGAGGACCCATTTTAGTACGTAGTGGAGGCGTAATAGGCACATAGACCGCGCAACCAAATATGCGTAAATGTGAAATGTCAGGCTCATATCCAGTTACCAACTGGTACGCACTAAATGGTTGGTTGGCGGTGAGTCTGAAACGAATAAGTGCAGCTGCATGTAAAATTGCATAACCCCATGCAGATACGGGTAGATTGGTGCGCATCACCAAAGCCCGAGTCACAAGCTGTAATCGCTTGATTGTTACTTCTGCAAGACCGTTCTGTGAATGAACATGGGGAACGGGATGTTCAACATCAATCCCAATAGACATGCAATAATCATCAAAAGATTTTGATGTAAACTCTCCTGTATTATCCAATCGAATAGACTTGATCAGATGATCAGGGTGGTGAGCCCTGAGTTTTATAATTTGAGCCAGGAGTTTAGCAAATGCAGCATTCCTTGTGGATAGCAAAGCGACGTGTGACCAACGCGTCGATGCATCAACCAGAACCATAAAATATCGAAATGGTCCGCATTCTGGTTTGATAGGTCCACAAATATCATCTTGGATCCTTTGTAAGAATGGAATGTTTTGTTTTGTGTCTACAACAAAAGAGGGTCGTGCCTGCAACTTTGCTAATGAACAAGCTTTGCAAAATGAGCGGTGAGCGTTAGAGATTGCCATAGAGGCATCAAGAGTGGAACCATGCGGCACAGAAGCCTGTGAAGGCTGTGACTGCATTTGGGGCGGCATTAAGGCCGAGCCCTGACCATGAGCAGTGCTTACGGCACTGCCACCATTTTCGGTGGCTATGTGTGTTCCCATACGCCTCTGTACTCTGAAAAACGGATGACGGTGTGAATTTTTAAGAATACGGATCATCATATCACGTCCAGGATGTCCCAAACGATCATGCCAAAACTTATATGAGTCAAATTCGTAGAAGTTGCGAGCAACTACATAGGATTCAATAATCTGAATTGTAGTAAGATATAAATCACTACTTTGACTCAGAAGTTTCTCTAAGATGCGCTTACGGCCACATTCATTAGAGGTAATACACAAAAACTCTTTATCATTCTCACGATGAGTTTCCAAATGGAAACCGTTGGCGCGAATGTCCTTAAAACTTAGCAAGGTTTGATTGGCCTTTAGCGCGTATAAGGCATCAGTGACATGAATCTTTGTGCCATTTGGCAACAAGAATTGTGCAATACCTCGCCCTTGTATAACCGGCAATGAACCAATCATGGTTGTCACTGAGGATTTGTAAGGCACAAAATCCGTAAACAATTGCCTATTCCGCAGAATAGTGTGGGTAGTCCCACTGTCAGCCAAACACTCAATTTCTCCACGAGACATCTACAAAAGAATGTAAATCAATTAGTCTTGAACTCAAGACATGGCGAACACTCTAAATAACATAGAGGAATTTCAGGGAATTGTGATCAAGTTGTGATCCTTTATTGAGTGCATAAGAATGTCCGCGCAGAATAACCTGTGCTCACTAAAACGGTCATAACTTCGTCATAGAAATAAATATGGATGAACCGTGAGAAGATCTGGAAACTAGACTCATAGAGCTTTCCAGACATATGTCACTCATATTCTAGTTCGTCATGAGCTGTTCACAAAGCTCGTACGAAGTTGGCGAACAAATTGTTGTTTGTGCAAAGTAGCTTTTGCAATTCGAACCATTCATGCATTATTAAGGGAAATAAAATTCTCAACCATTCTTTAAACCATAAAACTAAGAGAAATTTTATTAATGCCAACTTAATACATCAAGGATATTCTAATTCCAAAACGACTAAGAAAAACCAAAGTCTTAAAACATGGCCATTGCCAAACAAAAAAAAACAGTTGAATAACATAGCAAAATAACCGTCTAAGACATAGACTAATCAAAATCCGGAGTTTCAACACTCTCTGAAGAGACACTCTTCTTGGTCTCAAAGTCTGCTATAGTGAGATTGGTGGTGAGCTCTGCGTCTCCGTGATCCATCTCATAATCTCCACCAGTAAAATTAGTCTCTTGAGCCAAATACTTCTTATGCCTCTTGTAGATATCTTGAATTTTCTTACTCGCACGACATTGTTTGTGCATATGTATAGTTGAACCGCACTTGAAGTAAGAAACTCGACCGTGTTTGACAGAGTTAGGTGGAGGATTTTCACCTCTACTAGAGCCAGGGCCGGACCGGCCCCCTCCTTGGTTGTTGGCAGTGGCGCCGCCATCCCTCTTCCATGTGAGGCTGCGGTTTGGACCGCGTTGCTGGTTCCCTTTGCCGCCCCCACGTGGGGCAGATTGCCCGCGTGCATAAGGTGCGGCCCGATCGTTTTTCTTTTGCCTTGGAGCTTTCCCACCACTAGCTTAATAAGTTTCAGGGATTTTCATGGTCCCAACCGGCCTTACATTGTTGTTGAGAATAATCTCACGATGCCTCTCTTTTTTTAGAAGTATATTCATGAGGTCACTGAAAGTCTTAACTCTTTCGTTTTCATACTCAAGGCGGTATTGATGAGCAAGTAAGCTCATGGAGGAGGGAAAGGTGTTCAAGGTCTTCTAAATCATATCTTGCTCGAATTTATCGACTCCACAAAAACTAAGCTCTGCCTGGAGGTCCAACATAGCTTGGTTGTAGTCCTCAACTTTGACAAAATCCAGCAAACGAATGGTTTCCCATCACGCAGTCAATTCTGGGAGTTGTACATCATGTACATTGTTGAAGCGTTGTTTTAGAACGTCCCATAAATCCTTGGGATCCTCTTTTTTCAAATACTGCTTCTTCAGAATTGGGTGGATATGACGCCTCAAAAATATGAGGGCTTGAGCTTTGGTCTCCAAACTAGGAGGAGTATTGGGAACATCCGAAGGAAAAATTGTGGTGGTATATCGTTTACCGACGAACGTGTGAGTCACGTCCGACACCCACCTATGATACTCTTTTCCTTGAGCATCAAGGATTTCAAACTCTGGCCTAGATGGCTCGGTCATCTATAAAAGACAAGGAAGATAGTTAGTATCGAGAATTCGAATACTAAAATCAAGTATATGGAATTAGAACATGAACCAAGATGTATTGGTCACAATATCGATACGAAAAACCGTGATTGTTAGACCGTCACAATCGATTTCTTCCCTTGTTTTTTTTTAGTTGTACCGTGACAAAACCGTCACTAATCAAACTTGATATGAGGGGCCCCAATCCCTCAATATCGTCCCACGTTATAAAGAAAGATGGGATGGAGAAGAAGGCTAGGAAGCCCGACTATAAAATTAAAAACTCGAAAGCAGCAACTTTTAGAAAAAATTACCTCGTTTTGATTGTCGGAGAATTCGCTTTCAGAGATGGGCGTGAAAGTGCTTGGAACCTTGGGGATTTGTTGTTGACAAGATGTAGCAGAAAACCGCCTAACACGGCATGTACGGAGGCGCGCAATTGTGGCGTTGCAATGTTAGGGTTTTGAGAACTTTTTATTTCTTCTTCTTATGCGTTACCGTCGGTCTGTTGAGCGGTTCACCTACTTCTGAACCGGTTCTTGCAGTGAAATTTTGACACAAGAACCCTGACAACAACGCACTACTGCTGACAAAATTTGAAGGCGATCGGACTCTGGGAAGGGCGTGAACCGGCGGCGTTAGTGAGATAGACGGTTCGGGTATTCCGGTGATTCGGTATTGTTCCGGCCGGTTCTTGGGGTGAGGCCGACGGCTTTGGAATCCTGGAAACAAGGGCTATATGATGGGTTTCGGGTTCGGCCAAGTACTGAAACTGTCGTCGGCCAATATTGGTTTTATAGAGTTAGGGTTTTCTTTTGGCTATGAACTCAGTTTTAGAACAACTGGCTGATAAAGTGTTGAAGGAGAACATATAACGAGAATAACGGTCTACTCATTTATTGATAGAAATACCTATTTATAGGCATTACATGGAGTCTCCCGAATGATCTAGAACATCTATCAATACTGAAATCTATTCTAATAAGGAAACGATTAGGTCAAGACACATTACAGAAGGACAGGAAAGTAATTTCCTTAAACAACACCCTTATTATTTTATATTTCACATCAGATTTTATAGGCATGTTTAATTACAAAAACACCCATCAATTATTAGGGAAAAAAAAGGAAAAAAAAAACTTTCTCTTCCTTAAAAACCTAACTCTTAACTATTACTACACATTAAAATAAAAGAAATAAAAACCTCTTCTCCAAAATTCATTCGACTACTGTCGTAATCACATGTACTATTTACCGATTCATTTGGTTTGTTTTTTTTATCAACTTTAGTTTTTATCTTGCAGCCTAAAAACTAGTTTTTACTAGTTTTTATGCTATTGTGCTTTTACTAGTTTCTGAACTTTGAAAAAATTATGTATGTTCAATATTTTTTTTCTTCAAATTCTAGCCGATTGATGTCATATTGGATATTTGGAGTTCGAATATAATATTACTCTTTTGATTATAAATTGAAAAATATCAAGAAAAAATTTCTAACTCGATCAAAAAAATATAACAGAAAATAAAAAAGAATACGTAAAGAGAGTTCTGAAATAGTAAATATATAATAATTATATTAAATAACAAATTATTATTAGTTTTAGATATTGAGGGTATTTTAGGCAGTTTAGGATGTGTATTTAGTATAATATTGAAACGAAAAATTAGATGACTAGTGTATTATGTAAATGGTGTATTAAGAGATTAGGGGTGTGTATTTAAAATTACTCAAAAAAACGGTAAAAAGAATCTGATAAAAAATAGATAATATATGTGGGACCCATTTGAAACAGAAGAAATATTATATTTAAAATAAAATAAAAATGGAGATACTGAGATTAAAAGCGTGGCTTTAGATTAATGGAGACTGCAACAGAGAATACTTTTTTTCAATCTGTGGTTACACCATACCTAATGATTTTTAGATACGATTATTCGTATCCTCTGAAACAAAAGATACAAATAAAAATAGTATCCTATGAGGTTTTTAATTCACGGATATCTAACTTAAATTCACGGATATTACAAAAGTACAAAAGTACAAAAGTACGGACCAAGATATATCCAGAAAAATATCTGACTTCAATTCACGGATATTACAAAAGTACTTGGTACTTACCTACCTACATTAGCTCACTCACTTTCACTAGCAACAGAAAAGTGTACGGACCATTTGGAGATTATGAAAATGAGGGAAGAAAATACTTCACAATCCAAGTCTCTGGAAGTAAGATCGTTGGGTTCCATGGCAGGTCAGATGAGTGGTTTGATCTTCGTGCATTAGGAGCTTAATTACCTTAAGCCTCTGGTTCATACACCACAATATTCCAACAATAATATTAGTCCTGCACCAGTTGCTCATATTGGTTATCCAGCTGCGTATGATTATACGCCGCCTCTTCAGGCTCGTCCTCCTCCATACTATGGTAGTTACTATACTAACCCTAACCTCCTCCATACTATGGTAGTTACTATACTAACCCTAACCACCCACCACAGGCTGCTCCGACTCCATATCCATATGGCTGTTATGTTCCTCCTCCAGGTCCTCCTCCATATAATAATGGATACTATGACTATCAAATGTCACAGGCACCGCCGCCGCCTGCTGCTCTTGGACGCGCGTCCTCGTAAGCCGAAAAGTGCTCCTGGTAAGCCCAAGGCTGCTAAAAATAATGACCCTAAAAACGTATCTTACAGGGTTTTGGGGAATGAAGTCGGTGGAAACACAGGAGATCATAATGGAGTTTTCAACGTTGGCAACAAGAATACTGGTCTCCACAAGGAAGATGATGAAGAAGACGAAGAATGGTGAATGAAGGACCTAGATTTGGAAACTACGTACCCTGCAGTTTGTAATAGTTCGGAATTTCTGAAGGCCATAATAAGTTTATACGTACCAATTGTTATTAGTCTCTCTGCTGCTCTTCTTATAGCTAAGATATATGTACTACAACGTTTCAAATGAAACTCTGATGAATGTACTGAATATATGAGGAAATAGAAGGCATGAAATCCACGCTCTTGTCTGAGACTTTCGAAGAAGAAAAGACTACCTGCTACAAGGGAAAAAAAAACTACTAATGGAAATTGAAACCCTAGTCTTTTGCAACAACGATATCAATGTTTTTCTTACGGAAATACAAAGATAACAATGGAAAATTAGTCACCTTTGTTCTCCTAAAATGATCGAGTTGATTTGAATATGAGTCTGCCCGAATTAGAACTCTTTATTGTTTTACCAACTGAAATTTGATTCATGTCAATTTTTAATCAAAACAAAAATTGATATATTCTCTTGTCCTATGGATATATATAGTTTTGAGACTTTGAGTTCTCACAACACAATGTCAGACTGTGTTTGCCGTAAAATTTAACAATGTGTTAATGTATGACATGCATTAACTTTATCCTAAAATTGTAAAATAAGTTCTCAAAATAGTAATATTAGTCCTCAAAGCTGTAACATGAGTCTTTAAAGTTGTAAATTTTTTGTTACATAATTAGTCTTCAAGTGGTAAAATATGTGCTTAGAGTTGTAATTGAGTCCTTAAAGTGATATTTACAACTTTAAAGACTCGTATTACCATTTTGAAGACTAATGTTACTACTTTAAGGACTAATGTGGTAGCTGATAATATTTACAACTTTAACGACTCGTATTATCACTTTGAGGACTCAATTTACAACTTTAGGACAAAATTTAAGGACTAATGTGGTAGCTGATAATATTTACAACTTTAACGACTCATATTACCATTTTAAGGACTCACTTTACAACTTTAGGACAAAATTGATGCATAGCATGCATCAACACACGGTACACACCCAACCCTTCCGCTTTGCCCCGCAAGCAAACTTATAACTCAAACTTTAAACATCACTCATGCAAACTAACCGTGCAAACTTGAAATTAGTCTTCCAATTCATGGAATACTACTTGGTAATTCTGGAAACTATCGTCAACCCTAGCACAGCACAGGCGCGATCGATATTATATTGGAAAAACCATAACGATTTGCTATAAAATAATTCTAACCATGGTGAGCAAAAACGACGTACATGGTTTGAGACGTGTGTATCCACAAGACATGGTGCAATACATGCAGTAGTCCTTGGATCAACATGAAAAGGTCACCAGGTCATATGCTTCATTGCTTAAGCTCTTTCAAAACTTTTAGGGTAACTCGCGCGAGATCGTAATCCCAAAAGAGTTGAGATAAGATTGGCTCAACAAAGTGGAAAAGATAAGATACCATTTCTAGAGTTCAATCGAGAGAATCTCATATAGGATTTGGATATGTTAGATTCTTGTTCCTTGAATCCGTTCACTTCATATATAGTGGAATACAGAATTAGCTTCTTCTAGCTACATGATCTTGGAAAGCTTTTACACGACGAAAAGAATGGATTCAAACAAATAAGAATCAAAATGTCCAAATCAATTATGTAAGCAAATAAGCTAGACTGCCAAGTAGCAATTATATATAAAAGGATTCATTTCAACTTTTGCTAAAGTTTGCCATACTTATCTTTTCTATACTTCTAAAACTTGTTCCTCGCAGATTAGTTTTTCTCTTGTAGTGATTACTATAATTAAGAATCAGCCGTAGTAACCCTTGTTAAACTTAACCCATGTTAAACTTGTAATGCATGCAGCTTAACATTATGGATACAGACCGGATATACTTAAGCACTCCCCATTTAGTATGAGGATCCAATATCGAACTGTGGCTATACCAATAGCTGAGCTATCACACTGTGGCTATACCATTATCGAAGGAATATTTGCTAATTAATTAGATACTACAAGCATATCATTAGCTTGGTAATTAAGCTATAGCTAGCTCAGGCCCCATGTTATTCCTTCATATCTCCCTTATCCGTACACACTTAGCAGCTTAGCATATATAGCATCTGTGAAGGGATACAACGCAAACCAAAACCAAAGCCAAAGCCTTCCATCACACAAAGGAACAAGATGAATCTCACGCATCCAATATACGAGTCTGCTATTCCATCCCCTAATAATCCCTATTTGGTTTATCCTCATTCTCCCGCTCCTGCTCATCCTGCTACTCCATGTGGATCATCATCGTCCTCGTACTATCGCGATCCGTATTATGCAGCTCCAGCTCCTGTGCAGCTTGCTCCTGCTCCACCTGGTAAAAGCAAGATCAAGAGAATCAAAAGTGTAGGCAAAATAACGTCTTATACAGTCACCGGTAATCGAGTTAACCAAAACTCAGGTGACAATCATCGAATTTTCAACATTGGCGACCGCACTACTTAAGCAATGGGGAGCATGAAGGGAATCCGTTGATGCATGAATCAAATGAATTATAGCAACAATGCAAGTTACGTATGTATTGGCAGTGATTTCTGTAAAAGTTGATGTGTGCTAATTGAATAAAAGTTGAAGCCTAAATAATTGTATTTGTATATTATTTTTCTATCTAAATCCAATGTTTAAATTTGTATGAACGCACGATAGTACGTATATATTAAGATAAAGTCGCCAATTTCTCCACCAGATGCATCTTTCAGGTTCATGATATCTTCTTCTGAAAAAAAAAAATGGGGAAATAGCTTTCACTATCTATAATGTTAACAGAAAATTTAATCTAATCACTAATTAATTACCGGCCTTTGGGTCATTATGCAAATTTTTTACTGAGGAAGATATGAGAATTCGAAGGAATCAAATTCAGAGGTTTTGGGGCTATAGGTTTCAAGCTAGCAGCTAGCTCTGAGCATGTCCTTCTTTCTGATTCTTAGAACCGGATTGTCCCCCATGGAGTCCAGGACAGCTACCATTCTTCTTCCATGCATGGTTGTGTCACCATCGTCGAAGATTGCTCATTTTTTAGTATTGTTTCTTTCGTTTCAGACTGTTTTCCATTTATGAAATACAGTTTTCATGGAATTATGCTTCAACTTGTATTGCTTCTCAATGTGATTTGTTACAATAAAAACTTAGTGCAACTTGTTTGCTAGCCTAATTACGAGTGATTTGAAATTTCAATTACTCATTATGATTTTGTTAATTTAGGCAAATTAAGATAATGGATGAGAGCTTAAACAACATTTAGAAGTAAGCAGTCATAATTAATGGACAAAGCTTGTCATGAGTGGATGCAAGTTTTAAGGTAATTGGTATACAAATTTCATAACTTCCTGATTACTTTAGGTTGGATTAGGGAGATCGAAGGAAAAATAGTAAATAAAATAAAAGAGAGGTTAATTTGGGTTCTGGGAGCAGAACCTAGCCAGCTTAATTCTGCAGATGAGGCACTAATTAACTAGCATATGATGCGATACAGATCGACGTTGATAGAAAGTTAGAAACGTCTAGGAATATTCCTAGCTACTCTTATCTCACTACGGCGAGGTTCTATAAATACTTGGTCTGTGCATAGTGGAAAAATTCAAGCTTGCAAAACTAACCGATATCGAACACAATAATGTCACATTATCCCCAGATGATGAACCCTGGCGCCATGTTCGCCAATGATTCTGATCCGAATAAGCCTTCAAACAATCCCAACTTTGGGGCTCCTGCATCATTTGCTCATAATGGATATCCAAGTTATAATAATTATGCCCTTCCTCCTCAATCTCATGGTTACTATAACAACCAATACCCATCACAGTCAGCTCCTGCTCATCCAGCTGCTCATGTTGATCTCTATGGTGGATATAGCAACCATTTCGCTCCTCCTCCTCCTCCTCCTCCTCCTCCTCCTCCTCCATCTTACTATGATCCAGTGTCACAGGCACCTGTTTCCCCTCAGTATCCTAGTAAGCCAAAGAGAGGCAAAGGTAGCAAAAGAACATCTTACAATGTTTCTGGGAATCGAATCAGCGGAAACAAAGGAGACCACAATGGAGTTTTCAATATTGGCAACAAGAATACTCGTTACAACGATGAAGAAGATTGATCAAGTGAATGTAAATTAGGCTGCAGTATTTGTAGTCGATCTAGAAGGCATGCATCATGGATAACATCTGTTATATACAATATATATATATATATATATATATATATATATATATATGAATTACGAAATAAAGATATCATGTATACTTATTTGAGGTTCATAGACTTCTTACAATCAATTATTATTTATTTATTATCTACTGATTAATCATGACGAGCTAGCTCGGATCCGACAGCTGATTACAGGTTCATAGCTATCTAAAAGTTGAAGATGATAAGAAAATTGAAGTAAAATTGTAATTGTAAAAGTAAAAGTTGTTGAACAATGGGAGAAAAAAAACATTAGCAATCTAGCATATATAGACTGAGATCGATACAGGAATTTTTGCGATATGTATTTTGATACCTATTTCAATTCAGAGGGACAGAGGATATTTTTGTTCATCACCTTATAATTCCTAAAAGCTGGTCCAAGATAAAAGGCTCTTCTGCGGTCTGCGGAGAATACTAAAAGATATTGGAAACTTTTTATGTCTTTTTTTTCTTGTAAAGTAGATCCATATTCCTCCATAATGTTCAAAAGAGAAAGAATCATTCCTCCGCATACAGTGGATCGAGCTAGAACAGAATATTTAGGCTTTCTTCATCCAGTCACTTATTACAGTATCTCTTAGCATATATCTGATCAAAAGCTGCGTACATATATACTCACTTCTTAGTGCGCAACATACTGTATTTCCTTCACTCAGTTGCTCATGACTTATTCTAAGCTTACGTTCCTCTATCCTTCAAGAATCAAGAGGCTAATTAATAATACAAGAATCTATTCTGGATAATATCGATCGTATACTGTCATGGGGAGATTTCAATATTATCATTATTATTATTTTGCAGCTCACGAATAGCCACGGCTAAATAGGTGTCAGCGGCTTAACAACCGCGGCTCAATAACCGTGTTTGCGGCTTAACCCGTGATTCGCGGCTCAATAGCCGTGCGTCAATAGTCGCGGTCATCATCTCTATTAATAACTGTAGTTATTTAATAAGCCGTGTTGTTGTGCACTGCGGCTCGACAGGATGAGTCACGATATTTCCTCATTAATGGCCGCGGTCATTGATGGACACGTCCCACTTGGTCTGCCACGTGGGTCGTGCCAAATATTGGTTCAAACAGAATCAAGAGGCTAATAATACAAGAATCTATTCTGGATAATATCGATCGTGTACTATATATATCATGGGGAGATTTCAATATTAACATTAATATTATTCTGAGCTTGCCTATTAAGCGCAAAACAGAGTACATGGCTTCATCCAAACGTATGATACAGAAGTTTTTTCTGGCTACGTACCTAGCTAGACATTTGCCCTCTACCGGATATCCTTTACATAAATTATATTCATAAATTAGTATGATATATAGCACGTACGTACTGTATCGATCGATCGACCGACCGATCCTGCTAATATATTGGAAGCTAGCACATACTGTATGATAGCACGTATTGTATGATAGTGTATACGTATCTTGGCGAAAAACCTCACCAATATACGAATTTATCGATTTTGTTTATTCTCCAATATGCAGAATTTAGTTCTCAACAAACTGAAGACTGGAGAATATATGTCACTGGATAACAACGAATAAGAACCCTAAGCCCCTCTTCGTAGCTAGCACATGATGCTACACATTTTTTAGTTTTCAGCTAAGATGCTATACACACATTGATAGAAATGTTTTACGAATATTCAAATTACATGTTTACCACATTTTAAGCGACTGAACCGTCCATCATCCTAGAAACATATTCAGTTGTCATTCTGGCCATGGTTGTTCTATATATATCTATCTAACCTAGAATGTTCTGCCATGGAAATTTAACCCATATTAGCTAATTAAGCCAGCAACATATCAATTAAGATTTTTGCTAGCCTTCAGCTAACACAATGTCATATTATAGCAATCAGATGAACCCAGGCGCCATGTTCTCCAACGGTTCTGATCCAAATCAGCCTTCGTACAATACCAACTCAGGCCCTCAAGCTCAAGCTCAACCTCCAGCTAATAATGGATATCCAGGTTATGCTCCTCCTCCTCCTCCGTCTTATGGATACTATAACCCTAACCATCCACCACAGGGCGGTTCGGCTCCTCCGCCTCCTCATGCCCCATATGGCTATTACCCTCCTCCTCCTCCGTCTTATAACAATGGATACTATGACCCTCGATTCTATCAGGCGCCAGTTCGACGTTCTGCTAAGCCGAAGACGCCTTCTAAGCCCAAGGCTGCAAGGAGCGGTCCTAAGAACGTGTCGTACAAAGTTGCAGGGAATCGGGTCAGTGGCAACACCGGGGACCATAATGGGGTTTTCAACGTTGGCAACAAGAATTCCGGTCGCTGCGTCGATGATGATGACGATGAAGATGAATACTAAACGAAGGAGTTACGGATATTACGAATGCTAAGGTTGTGTTTTAATTAGCACTATATATAGCGGTTCCATAAGGCGCGCTATGACTTAATACTATTTACATCCGATGTTCCTTGTCATAGACTGATAGTATGTTATGAATAAAGATAACGTACGTACATTTTTACTGCTCATGCACTGGAGGATAAAACATGTTCGATCTCTTATTAATTTCAAGGAACACACACACACTTATTTGGATATTGGGGTACCACAAATGCTATTACGTATCACTCTTGAGAGAAGTGGTAACATTAGACTCTGCAGAATTACTAGTTTCCAATCTTCCTCTGCCGAAACCACCGAGCTGATACTTTGGCTGTTTATTAGGGTAGAAAACGCCAAAATGTTTCTCCAGCTCTGGACTTTTCTGGTTTTCATCAAACAAGGCAAACAAGTAAGTCTCTATGGCTTTATTAGGCCTCTTTGGGGTTCCACCTTTCACATGCTGAATCAATTTGGAGTAATAAGTCTGAGCATTCTCAGGAGATGTTCCAAAGCCACCTGCCGATGGCCACCCGCTTTCGGACACAACAACCTCCAAAGAACCACCCCAAGCTCCCTCAAGAGCCGAGTACAAACCATCCAGCATCGCGTCGAACAGGTTTTGGTATCCTTTATCACCATCCCAAGCAACAACCGAAGGCGAAGTGAACAAGGCATAAGGAAGAGAGATGTCTCTAGGGTTTCCAGCGTAACTAAAATATGTGTAGATGTTAGCTAGTAATGGGGCTTGAGCATAAACCAAGTAGCCGATAATTGGGTCCAAATAGCCTCTCACGTCACCGCGAAATGCGCCTTGTGATGGGGGGTACGAGACTCCTATTAAGGTGGTGTCGATGGCGGTAGAGACCTTGATTAGGTCATGTAGGTTGGCTGCTCTGACGGCCTGGTACACATGCTGCATGGCGGGGAGGAGGAACTGTGCCAGAGATGTGTCTCCGTTGATGGGGCTTACTTCATTTCCAACGGCAATGTACTTGATTCTGACGCTAGGGTAGAAGTTGAGGACATTTGTTTGTACCCAGTTTTGGGCATTGGAAGGGTTGGCGGCGAAGTCCTGAAGGAGTGAGTTTGGGACACCGAGGATGAGTTCGATGTTGGAGCCTCGGAGAGCTTCAAGAGCACCGTGGTTTGGTTCATAGAGTCTCATCCGATCAATATTGTTTGATTTGAGGAGAGATATGACTTCCGAGTGAGAAGGGAGGTTGTTGCCCATCATTCCATAACAAACACCTACTGATGATTGTGCACCTGCATCATACATAGAGTTAAATTAGCAGCAGGTGAATATCTCAGATATATAATTAACTTTATTTTCTACAAATTAATTATATATATATATAGAGAGAGAGAGAGAGAGAGAGATTTTACCTGGTATAGAAAGGATTCCGACAAGGAGTCCCAGAAGAAACATGATGCTAGTCGTGAACGGAAGAGATATAGTAGCCATGGCCATAGAAAGAATGCTAGCTGGTTTGCTTTTTATCGATCGTGTTATCCAATTCGGTTCTATATATAGACAATAGACTTGGTCACTTGGAGATTGATTAAGTTTCTCGTAGCTAGGCTTATAAAGATGAATATATGTATAAAATGCGTTACCAGCTTCCAATGCATGGCCTATATATATGAATATAAACTTATTTTAATCCAAGGCGGCCTGTATGTTTATACATGCCTATATATTAATCCACGGATGAGGTCGAGGTAGAGCAAGTGTCATTACACAAATTGATAATAAAAGGAAAAGCAAACAACTTTTTGGCCACTAAATATTGACAATATATTTTGACAATTAAGCAATCATTTTTTGGAGTTGAATATTAATCGGGTGAGTTAGGCTGTAGTGTATGTGAGCAAATACCAGAATCCAGAAACATGCATCGAACTAGCTAGCTCCAATTTGGATTTAGCTAATTATAGTTTCGTATCTATTCCAATCAATATCCAACTGACTTTAGCTGATTGTCTATATACATACCCGGCGGCTTTAGCTCTCCTCCAGCACTCGATTACGAAAGAAATGCATGTATCAGACCAGAAATCTGCAGTGGAAGTTTACCAAACTTGGTGATAAAGCTAAATCATAGTTCTTGACTCTTTTGACCAAGTAGCTAGTGTCCATAATTGAACGAGTGCATGCGTATATATGATGGATGAACTCGATCGCGGCTAGGATAAGTAGTGATGGCGGCTATAGTAGAGTACTTAATTGTGCTATGATTAATGCATGTTTTGTTGATAGATTGAACCCGAAGTTATCAAGCCATTTGCATATATAAAACATACATACATAGTGATTGAGGGCACTGCAACACCAACTAATTAGTGATTACTAGCTAGTTTAAACTTAGGATCCTTGTAACATTATTTCTCAGAAGAACCAGCTGTTACTATGTAATTCTTCCTCCCCCAAAATTAGGATGATATATTCTTTAGGTCTTTGTTCGGGTAGGGAACCATAGAGAAGATTATCCATCTCTGGGTTCTCGTCAAACATGGCAAACAAGGAAGAGGACCGAGCTTTTTGTTTATCCTTTAAAAAGAAAGAGGGGGAAAAAAAAAAAACTCCCTAGCTAGTGCTTTGGGCCCGATTTATGGGCCTTATGGGCGAAAGGGTGTTGGGCGAAGTGCACTCTTGTTGGTCTTGGTGGCTGGAAGAGTGGGGGAATTTTTGAGGTCACGGATGGTGATTTTGAGGTACTGTATGAATAGTGGTTACATGGTGTAGTCCCTAAAGCTAGTATTGCAGTGAATCCCCCCTTAAGTAATCGTGTATTATGATAGGACTTTGATGGTTGGGAACCTGCTCTTGGGGTGTCTAATTGTTTTGTCGACTATGGTGGCACACAAAAAGTTCGTGCCGGTGGTTCTGTAGGGGTGGAGGCAGCGCTGATGACGACATGGCTTGTAGATTTGGGGTGCGGCGGCATGATGTATGTTGACATCGGTATGATGGGAATATACTGATCGATACTACACTTTCAGTTGTCGTCGACAACAAATGTGGGGAGGTTCCCTGTACATTCCGGATCCCAGGTGCAGACGTGCTGCTGGGATGCCCACCTTAGGTAGCCATAGCTATTGAGGATAAGCTCACATTTGGGCATGGGATTCAAGGCCAATTGGGTTCTTGTTTCTCGGTGTGGGCCTAACCATGTTTGCAACAACTCTTTGATTTGAAAGAGGTCGTAGCCTGCTTGGGAAGGCACTCGCGTAGTGTCTTGTTATGTTTTGAACAAGTTAGGAGAGATTTGGATGTTTTGTTCCGGTTTATCTTTTCTAGTATTGCCACAGAGCTATTATTTCTATATGTATTTTCTTTACTTTTCATTTCGATAATTGTTTCTACATAAGCGACATTGTTTAGTTTGCAATGTGGTTTTAGACAAATATGGTCATCTAAGAATGACTTAATCTTGTCATAACCTTCTTGGGGTGAGCTATGTAGTTTGTAACGATCGACACTCAACTTCCTTCAAAAAAAGAATATATATCATAATTAAGAATGTCTTCAAAATCCGATTCAATGTTGTTTCTGACTATGCAAACATAAATCCTCTTGAGCTAATTAGGATCGATATAACCTATATGTAATTAAACTTAATTTATAGCGTTTATATGTAAGAAGTTACCTCATGTCTATCTTTTCCTACATGTATGTAACCTAAAATTAAGTGTAAGTACATATTATATCACCGAGTAACCGCCCCCGAAGTTTATTAATACAATAAATTATTGTCTTATATACAAATTTCCATTAATATCATAGTACCTATCAATTAATCACGACATGTACTGCTCTATTTTCACTACTATACGATCCTACTAGCTAGTCTCAGTTATACGCAACTCAAACCAAATCAATATCTATAACGCCCCAATCTGCACCTCATCAAATCGAGCATATTACAGTGCCGCGTATTCATAAAAGCTAAGGTAGGATTCATCACTCAGGTTCTAAGAACCCGCAAGGCAAAAAAAAATTAAAATTTTCAAAAATTATTTGCATAAGCGTTTATTTTAAAATGTGGTGAAACTATATAAATGTTTAGATATCTTTCAAATCAAACAAGCCCTCTCTGAACAAAAAATCAATATCAGTCCGGTTCAAGATCAACATTAATCGAAAACTTGCAAGAGGAATAGTTTATCGAATAAACACATACTCGATCAAAAGGTTAAACAAGGATATGATAAATAAGGAAACCTGTCATACGGATTTAATGATGACAATAGCATGAAATATAGAATTTCTAAGCCACCCAATGTTGTCCAGCTGTCCCATCTCCGTACACAGTACCTGCATCCATAAACTGTTGTAGGGGTGAGTTTTCGTCCTCGCTGCTTAATAAACTTGACCCAAACTAGTGTGAAAACAATTTAAAACATTTGCCATGGCTAGTAGTGAAAATAATGCGTAACAGTTTAAAATAATCATTCCTTGTAAAAATGCACGTAGGGCTCAAAGTAGATATACAAACCTGATGACCGATCTATCTCAAGCCAGCTACAACCTTACCACGATTATTATCGTACACACCGGCAAGGTGTAGCAAGAGTGTCCATTTACGCCATACCGCCTAGGAGAGACGCCACACCTCAAAGGATGTAAGACGTCATCCAGTCCGTACAACCCCTCCGGAGGTTTAGGGGATCGAAACCCAAGGAAGTCGCTATACCCCGCTCACTCTCAGGTCATCAAACAATAATTCACAAGGAATCGAAAAATATATCTTTCATACATAAATCACTTTACTTTAATATCACATGCATAAAACACTAACTGAGGCAAGTCCAAAATCCCCCACCTAGAATATCACCGACTTGATATCCATTTGTTTTCTTAGGCCAACTCCACCACTTTATTGTCTCAGGTAACTGGAGTCCCTAGTCCGACAATTAATGCACCCGTCAATACCACTTAACAAGAACATGAAAATGGAAGTCCATTCACTAGCCAACGTCATGTTTCAAGGGTGACAATATAATCATATACCAATTAATTTGAAATCATACTTAACATATCTCAATGGCTTGGTATATTATAATTATCTCAAGGATGATACTGTATATATAGAAACCAACGCAAAACATTCTCCTTAAAGGTATATATGCCCATTTCACTATCTCTTCATCTCTTGGCATAATATCCCTTAACCAAGTTTAATCAATATTGTACTCAAATGCAAATCCCTCACTTATACCAACATCAAGCATGTGATTAGTTCAGCTACCCTGGACACCAAAACTCTTTCAAATACTAACACAACGTCACTGTTCTCTTAGGTGTATCCTCAAAAGCACTAAGGACACCCAACTCTGTGTAGTTTCCTTTCAATCAAGTTCCAGTTTTTCTTAACTTTATGTTCAAACCTTAAACAACCACATAAATGTGATCTTTCACTAAAACTCACTCTACACAGTAACAGCTCTACTGATCACTACCAAATACGCACAAATTATTGATTTTAACATTGACACTCATTCCTCTAGTTCAGACGTCAACCAATTTCATAATCAACTCAATTATCCAATTAAACAAGGATAGGACAATATTTACCTCTACTTCTAAACTTGAGGAATCTGGCGTAGTAGCTTCATGCTCTTTGACTAACGCCAACAATAGCTACTATATTCCTTAAGTATTCTAATAGGCAGAGAACTTAATTCCAAGTTTCACACCCTCTTGTCCAATCTGCATGAAGGTACAATCGGGGATTACTTCATGTATATAATTCCAACTGCAGATCAAAACAGAAGTAAAGGATGCTAAGAACGATGGAACATGACAGTGGCTAAATAAACGATAAGACTAGCTTTCTCAATTATACAACTCAAGCTGTGAGATACGTTTCTCAGGTAATCAAATACCAAGTTCTCATATACAGAATATCATTCAAAGCCTTTAATGGAGAACCCAACTAACCTGGATGCCAAACAATCAAGCTCAAAACAGATGGAGTTCCTTTGACAAAGAACATAGTAGTTGGAAAGGGTCCAAGTTTGGTGCTACTCTCAAAAGTCCCTCTAAGGGGTCCAAATTTTCTGTTCTCAATGATGAGTCTGTCAATGCTACTGATGAAGCTAGACATGTTGCTGATAATGTTGACACTGCCCCAGGGCCTGCTATTGTGAAGCTTTGGACAAGTGTTCAGGATAAGTTGAAGAAAATGCAGAAGTCTTCTGCTCCTATAGCTAATCCCGTAGTTGCCAGCTCTTCTAAGACTATTCCTTCAAGTGCTCCTGATGGAGGCTCTATTTTGGGTTCAAAACCTGTTACTTGAATTCCTCTGAGTGATCTCTCTAATGGCCATCTTGGTGTTCCATCAAAATCTACAGCTAAATACCAAAGGAAGTCAAAAGGTATGAATTTTGCTAGTTCTAAACAACAATCT
The DNA here is from genome assembly GCA_010134655.1 of Fragaria nilgerrensis. Taxonomy (NCBI): domain Eukaryota; kingdom Viridiplantae; phylum Streptophyta; class Magnoliopsida; order Rosales; family Rosaceae; genus Fragaria; species Fragaria nilgerrensis. Next base: position 25,478,997 of record CM020980.1, read on the forward strand.
ACTGTGTCCAAGAAACTATCGTTTGAAGGTGTAGATAATTTGTTTAGCACTAGTGGTGTTTCTGCTATGTTTGGTCATTGCCCTCCTGAGGAGGTTTTGATGGAGGATGGTATTAATTCTTCTAAACCAGTTGACTCTAACAGCTTTGTTGAGAATGTATTTGCTGAGAATAGCAAGGTGACTAATACTGATAACCTTTCCTCCTGTAATGAGGAGGAGATGGTTAATGAATAAATTGGACTTTGTTGTCCTTCCCTCGTGTTTTATGGATCATATTCTATTTTGGAATGCTAGGGGAGTTGGAAGTGAGAAGTTTAGGTCAGTTGTTCATGACCTTGTTAAGATAAATAATGTTGACATTTTATTTATTTGTGAACCAAGGATTTAGTTCAAGGGTGCTAAAACATGCTTGCTTTTGCTTGGTTTTACTAATTTTGAAGTTAGGGAGACTGCTGGTTTTTCTGGTGGTATATGGCTCTTATGGAATAAAAGTAAGGTTACAGTAGAGTTTTTGGACTCTACTTTTCAATCTATCTCAATCAAAGTTTCTTGGCTTGGATCTAGTCCTTGGTTACTCTCTGGTATTTATGCTAGTCCTTGTAACACTGCTAGAGGCACCCTTTGGAGTTACCTTGATTCTTTAGTTGCTAGAGTTGGGCTGCCTTGGCTTCTTTTGGGGGACTTCAATGAGCTATTATCTTTTGCTGATAAAATTGGTGGTTCTAATCACTACAGATTTGGAGGTATGCAAGATTGGGTGTGTAGGAATGGTTTAATTGATATGGGGTATCAGGGAGCTGATTTCACCTGGACTAATAACAATGTTAAGGAAAGGTTGGACATAAGTTTTTGTGATAGTGGTTGGAGGCTAAGATTTCCTGATGCCTGTTTAGTTCATTTAGCTAGAATGAAGTCTGATCATTGCCCCATTATGGTTAGACTTTTTCCTAGCTCTAGAGATCCAAAGTTGAATTCTCCTTTTAGGTTTCAAGCTATGTGGATGAATCATGAGAAATATCCTGAGTTGATCTCTGACGTTTGGAGCAACTGTTCTGGTGATTTGGTGTCTAAGGTTAACAATTTGGCTGTTTCTCTAAATGATTGGAATAGATCTGTTTTTGGTAATATTTTTAAGCAAAAGCGTGTTTTGTTGGCTAGAATTTGTGGTATTCAAAAGAGCCTGGGTAGAAGGCATAATGAGTTTTTACAGAATCTTGAGAAAGAGCTGATTTCTAAATATGAAAATGTGAGAGATGTTGAGGCTTTGTTTTGGAAGCAGAAGTCTAGGGATAAGTGGCTTCGAGATGGAGACAGGAACACCAAATTCTTCCATCTTACTACTATTATTAGAAGAAGGCGGAATAAGATTGATGGTCTTTTTGACAAGAATGGAGTTTGGACTGAGGATGTCTGTGATATGAGGAAAATTGCTGTTGAGTTCTTTAAGGATCTTTTTGATGCTGAGCCTATCCAGGACCTCAGAATAATTATCCCTTCATTATTTCCTAATACTTCTGCCTCTGAAATTGCTGATATGAGTAGGCTGGATTCTGAGTCAGATGTTCATGATGCTCTTTTTAGAATTGGTCAGCTAAAAGCTCCTGGAGTGGATGGTTTTCCTGCTCTCTTTTTTCAAAATCATTGGGACTTATATGCTCCTGAGATTGTGAATGTTGTGAAGCAAGCTTTCTCACTGGGTCTCCTTGTGGTATTCTCAGTGATTTAGCTTTGATTGGTGCAAATATTGATCTACATGCTACTGTTAGTGAGTTTTGGATTGAGGGAAGCTGGAATTTGCCTCTGCTCTATCTTTCCTTGCCTCCTGAAGTTGTGGACATCATCTCTGCTGTTCCCATTTCTCAATGTGACTTGCAGGATAAAATTATGTGGGGTGGTACTTCTTCTGAAGTTTTTTCTGTAAAGTGTGCCTATAGGTTGCTTTGTGATGATTATGACTTTCAGAGTTACCCTTGGTTGAAGAATTGGTCCCTGAATATTCCCCCAAGCTTAAAATCTTTTTATGGACCTTTGTCTTCAGTAAGTTGCTGACTAATATGCAGAGAGTTAAAAGACACCTTTCTAGGAATCCTTGCTGTCTTCATTGTACAAATGCTCCTGAAACTATGTTGCATCTGTTCCGGGATTGTCCTATGGCTATGATGGTTTGGAGATCTTTTAACATCCCTATCAATATGTGGAATACTTTTACTCTGAATTGGGATGGCTGGCTTTTTGCTAATCTTATGCAGGACTGGTGCCATATCAATAATATGAATTAGAATATTTTCTTCATTTTCTGCTGTTGGTTTATTTGGAAGTGGAGGTGTAAGTGTATTTTTGAGGAGAGGTTCTGGTATCCCTATAACTTTACTGATGTCATTCTTAACTATGCTGCTGAATGGACCAAGGCATCTGCCAAACATAAGGTGCAAAGAGTTGAACAGGTGGAAGCTTTATCTTGGATCAAACATGTTCTTAGAGTTCACAAATTAAATGTTGATGGTTCAAGAACCAGAGCTGGTGATATTGGTGCTGGAGGGGTCATTAGGGATAGCAGTGGTTGCTGGTGTGGTGGTTTTATAGTTAATATTGGTGCTGGCGAAGTTTTACAAGCTGAAGCTTGGGGCCTTTTCTATGGCATTCAACTGGCCTTGAGTATGAAAATTCCTAAGTTGGAGATAGAATCTGATTCTGCTGTTCTGGTTAATTTGCTGCAGAATTCTGATATGGATGTTCACCCTCTAGGCACCATTGTACTGAATTGTAGAGCTATGATGCAGCATTTTAACTTTGTCCAGATTAAGCATATTCACAGGGAGAGTAACATGGTGGCTGATTTATTGGCCAAAAACAGCACTCTTAATGCTAAGGGAATCTGCATTTCAATGAGCCTCCTGATCTTGCCACTAATGCTCTGTTGGATGACATTGTTGGAGTTACAAGATGTAGGACTGTTAGTACCCGCAGTGCTGGTTAGTTTGTTTTAGTTCCTTTTGCTTTGGCCTTTGGCCTCATTGTAACAAAAAAAAAGAAGAACATAGTAGCTGGGACAATTCCTTTCCTTGCCCCCTTCTCCTCAAACTCTCCAATTCAAAGTACTCTTTGAGTTAATCCTGAACTCCGGTGAGATCGATACCAACCAAAACACCCAATAACCCGATTAAATCAAAAATCGATTATGCCAAGATGAGATCATGAATACAAGCTCGAGTTTCATACCTCAAGAATGCGAATCAATGATCGAAGTCATCGGAAAAGGAAGAAACTGACGGGAAGTCTCAAGTTCTCAAGATTTGGTTTTCGCTCCTTGCTGGTTGCATGGATGATCTATGACCAGAGGAACATCGGCATCCATGATAGGAACAAAGAGACGCCAGTAGGTCGCCGTGAAGTGCCCTCACCATGAAGATAGGTACGGGTTTGCCGACATAAGTTGTTGGTCTGTCAAAGAGGTCTCGAGCTCTCTCTATACTTCTGGAGATTCTAAGATATATAAATTTACTAAAAACCAACGGTTGGGATCAAATGGTGCTTATTATATGGTCTAGATCGCATACTGAGTTTTCTTTCACTTAAACTAAATTTCTTTATTTCCGAAATACGAAATAAATAGTTCACATGTCGAAAATGTTTATGAGAATTACCACGGACACATCACAAAACGTACTTCATTATCGAATCTCTAAACATAAATACTTCTTCTTTAATATATCTGAAAAACTTTATGATCTACTCAACAATTAAAGAGATTACGATCTAAATCTCGAACTATTTAAATTTAGCATTTTAAATATTTTCGGGGTCTCACAATACCTTTGGGCCCAAACACATTTTTTACTAATAAAAATTGAGTGCGGCTATTGTGACCTCCAAATTTGCTCAGTATACCTCTCATTCTCTCTACAGCTCCATTTTATTTTTAAATATAAACATTTGCTCATTAGACATCCTTTTAAATTTCTAAAATAGCCTTATTTATGTAATTCATATATATATATATATTAATATATTACTCATTACACCTCTTATTCACTCACTATACATCTAATTCTTTTTTTTTCTTTTTTTCTTTTTGCATGCGAACATCCATTCCCGACTTCCATTCTTTATTTTTTTTCTTTTTTCTTTTGAACACAAACTTCCATTCCCGACCTTGATTTCTTGATTTTCTTTATTTTTTGTATTTTTTATTTTGCATAAACTACTGAAAAAAAACACTTAGGAGACGGAATTATTTCGTCTCCTAAGTGACAGATTCTGTCTCCTAAGTACTTAGGAGACGGAACGTCCGTCGGCTAAGATCCATCGTCTAAGTGTCGTGAGGTAGACACTTAGGCGATGGAACCTGAAATTCTGTCGCTTGAGTGGTTCTTAGGAGACAGAATACTTTCGTCTTCTAAGCACTTAGGCGACAGATTTTATTTTATAATAAAAAAAAATAATTATCCACTTAGGAGACGGAATAGTTGAATTCCGTCGCTAAAGGATGAAAAAAAATTTTAAAAAAAAATAAATACGCCACCGCATGTTTTTTATCCACTCACTCTGACCACCCAAAAAAACTGCCTCCCAGTACAGTATCTCCCTTTCAATTTCATGCTAATTATACATAACAGATACTTATTTTTACCCTAATAAACAAAGTCATTACCCCCTAGTAAATTCAGTGGAAGTTTACTGCCCCTCAATAAACTTCTATTGGGGGTTAGTAAACTTCAATACAGTATATCCCTTTCAATTTCATGCTAATTATACACAACAGATACTCATTCTTACCCTAATAAACAAATTCATTGCCCCCTAGTAAACTCAGTAGAAGTTTACTGCCTCCTAGTAAACTTCTACTACGAGGCAGTAAACTTCTACTAGGGGTCAGTAAACTTCAATACAATATCTCCCTTTCAATTTCATGTCAATTATACATAATAGATACTCATTTTTATACATAACAGATACTCATTTTTACCCTAATAAACAAATTCATTACTCCCTAGTAAACTCAGTGGAAGTTTACTGCCCCCCAGTAAACTTCTACTTGGGGTTTACTAGGGGTCAGTAAACTTCAATACAATATCTCTCTTTCAATTTCATGCTAATTATACACAACAAACACTCATACCCTAATAAACAAATTCATTGCCCCCTAGTAAACTCAGTAGAAGTTTATTGCCCCCCAGTAAACTTCAATACATTATCTCCCTTTCAATTTCATGCTAATTATACATAACAGATACTTATTTTTACCCTAATAAACAAATTCATTGCCCCTTAGTCAACTCAGTGGAAGTTTACTGCCCCCTAGTAAACTTCTACTGAGACTTCCACTGAGGGTCAGTAAACTTCAATACATTATCTCCCTTTCAATTTCAAGCTAATTATACACAACAGATACTCATTCTTACCCTAATAAAAAAATTCATTGCTTCCTAGTAAACCTTGTGTAAGTTTACTGCCCCCCAGTAAACTTCTACTAGGGGTCAGTAAACTTCAATACAGTATCTCCCTTTCAATTTCATGCCAACAATCTGCCCTAAATATGCCACCACCACCACCGTACCAAAGAATCAACATCATACCAATCACATCCTAACCAAAATTAAAATTAAAATCAAATTAAACAAAAACACATAAATCTATCACCAAAGCTAATTAAACCAGAAAAATTGAAGAATTTACTTTGATTTCTTACCCAGATCTGAGGCTCGGTGCAAGAGAAGGGGACGAGGAGTTTGTGGGCGACGGGGACGGGTGGGTCGGGTCGGGTCGAGAGGGGGAGGTTGTTGGCTCCGAGGAGGGTGCGGAGGTGGCCAGGTGATGTTGAAGAGGGTCTTGACGACGTTGAGAGTGGTGGCGTTTGTGGGGACGAAGTCAATGAGCGCGTGGCAGTTGGAGGTGGCGTTGGTGGGGGTGGTGTAGTTGAAGGTGGTAGCAGAGGAAGGAGCGGTGAGAATGGAGAGAGAGGCCGGCATGAGAGTGATGGTCTAGAGAGAGAGAGGTTTAGGAGAAGATGAGTTTTCTTCTATTGATAAGGTTGGTGAGTTTGTGATTTAAAATAATTGATATGTTTTGAAAAATTTTGGTTTGAATTTTCATGAAATTTTACGCGGGAAGATGGGCGCTCAAATTTTTAGAATTTAAGCGACGGAATGTTTTATTTCCGTCGTCTAAGTAAAAAATAAATTTTTTATTTTTTATTTTTAAAAAAAACATTCTGTCTCCTAAGTAAACATTTTCGTCTCCTAAATTCTACTTAGGTTACGGAATGTAGTTCCGTCTCCTAAGTGATTCATATAAATTTTTTTTTTTCAAAATACCGTCGTCTAAATAAAAATATTCCGTCTCCTAAATAGTTGTTTCCTAAGTTATTCTTAGAAGACGAAATCAAAATATTTCGTCTTCTAAGAACGACTTAGGAGACGGAAACTGTTTCGTCTCCTAAGTAAAAAAATTCCGTGGCTTAAGTACCACTTAAGAGACGGAATTTTTTAATTTCGTCGCCTAAGTGTTATTTTCTAGTAGTTAAATGTCACTAGACATTCATTTTTTGATCAAATTGTAAGAAATAATTTTCAATGACATCAATTTTCGAGAAAAGTTAATTTGAATCATGAAAAATACTATTCTCTTAAAAATTAAAAGAAAACAAGGATTGTGTCTCAAATTTTATTTATCACTCATCAAAAGAATATTCTTACATAATTTATTCTATATTTTTGTTACTTTTTGTATTTCTATTTTACATATACTATTTTTTTTTTGTAAGTTTATATGTTTTGTTTTTATACCTCATGATGATAAATTATTTTAATAATTGATAGATTTTTGTAAAAATATTATGGTACTTATTTATTTATTTTTCAATAATTGATTTTTGTAAAAAATATTTTTTCACTTTGTATATGCATGTGATGACATGTATGATAATATAAATATATAAATGCTTTAATAAGTATGTGGTAAAACTAGAAAATAAAAATCAATAAGGAAAATGATAAAATGTATTAATCCATTATTATTGAATTAGAAAGTTTAGAGAGAATAAATGTAATATTACTTTTTGTTTAATTAGTGTCTTTAATAGTAATTGTGTAAGATGATAAATATGTTATTTAATAATTCATAATAAAATGAGGTTAAGTAAGAAAATTTAGAGATCTCAATAGCCATACTAATAAAAATTTCACGTAAACTCCAAAACAAAAGGTTAGAAACCAAATGAGAGTTAATGTCAATCAAGGCTTTTTTTTTTTTGTTGGAAAGGACGTCGAGCTTGGTGAGATGCCCTACGTGCAGTCGTGCATGGCTTATACCAGTGAAAAAGTACGAAAAATAATCATCCATTAAGCTAAAAAAAAAAGTACATACAAACCCAAAAAAAAAAAAAAAATACCCGAGAAAAAACATATAAAAGGGCCAATGAAACGACGTCGTTGGTTGTAATTTACCCCCAAATTGTGGATAGGTCCACTAATCTAGGTCACCGATACGGCACCGTTTGGCTGGTCCACAACTTATTTTATAGTTTCCTTGGAGCAATCTACAGTAGAAGCATAAAGGTTAAAAACGCATCGTTCAACCTGCTGTATCTTCTTTCTTTCTTTCTTCTCAGAGAGACAGAGAGAGAGACACTAGAAATCCCAAGCAGTAAAGAGATCCCTCCTGACAATCTCAAAGCGCGTGAGCCACACTCTCTAATACCCTCTGTCTGTTTCTTGGAGAATTTTCTTTTTGTTTTTGGTTTTGGTTTTTTTGGTTCTGAATTCTGGTGTTGCAAGGATCCCCACAATGGCTTCTTGAAGGTACTAACAGAAAGCCAATTCCTTTTTCAAATTTGGGTTCTTGAATTTTTGGAATTTTGTTTGAATTAGGGCTCTGCGTTCTGTTTTATTTTGTTTAGGGATTTGTGCCCAGAATGGGTTTGATGTGTTTGCCTGCTTGTGTGGATTGGATTGTGTTCTTAGTGCAAATGGGATTGGATTTTTAGGGTTTTATTTAGAGGAATGCGTGATGGATTGTGGAATGTATGGGTTTGTTGAGTTTAGAGAGGAGTTTTGTGTTTTCTGGGACTGCCCATCTGGTTAAAGCAAGCATATGAATCATTGAACATGTAATTCACGGTTGTTTGTTATAATGAGATTCAGTTTAGGAGTGATGAATCGGTATTGCATTATCTTATGATCTTATCTAGCCTAGGTACTGCATGAGTAGGATGCTGTGTGTGTCGCAATGGTTTAAGGAAGCAGGACTCACATTGCGTTTTACATTCTTGTTTAGTTTAGGGTTTTGGAGTTTGAGGCTTTAGAAGTGTGGTTAGGCCAGAGGCTCTTCGCTATACTCTTAGGAAAAGTTTTCACTGTTTACAGAAGGAGTAGAATCGTGGGGTTGCTACTGAAAATCGTAGGAGGGGTGTGTGGGAAAAGAGAACATTTGGAGGTTAACGTTATCAGCTCCAAGTTGTTGCACTATGGCTATACAGATCGCTCTAAACTGAGAAATTGGGTTTATGATTCTGTGTGACAGAGAGTGAGGCAGGGGTGTGTTGCTTCTAATTTATGATCAAATTAATACTTGCAACTTTATACCTTTACCATCTTTCTTTTCTGCATTTGTTTCTAACGTGGATGATTATAAAGTCAGTTTCTGGCTCTTTTATGCAGGTTTTACAGGAGCTATGGCTCTTCAAAAGTTTCCTTGTGGCGATGCTCCTTCTGTTAGCATGAAACACTTGAACTTTCTCAGTAAAGTGCATGAAAACACTCTACATGAGGATGTAGAGCCAAATCATGCCAGGGAACAAGATGTGGATGTTGACCTCAGAGAAGTGTATTTCCTCATTATGCATTTTCTTTCAGCTGGACCATGTCGTAAAACTTGTGTACAGTTCTGGAACGAACTTCTTGAACATCAACTTTTACCTAGAAGATATCACGCTTGGTATTCAAGGAAAGGGTTGCATAGTGGGGATGAGAATGATGATGGGCAATCATTCCCTTTGAATTACAATATGTTGGTGCCAAGGTATATGCATATCTTTTCTTGCTTTGCAATAAGTCACCTTTATTAATGTAATTTAGGTCAGCTTCTCTGACCTTTCTGCCACTTAAAAGACTTAATAATAAGTGGCATCAATTTATTACTTCTTGAAATAAGTGATAACATTTATTGCACTCCTTGGTGTGACATGTATATGGGAGTTCTGGGCTTTTGTTACAGTTGTCTAGTGTTTTTCTGGTTTTTCGTTGTGTTTTTATAAGCATATAGTACAGTCTGAAACACTATTCCTCATCGTAGCATTTGAACTTTGGTGTTTGGAGGGAAATAAATTTGCACCTTTTGATTTAGGGGGCCAATTACGGATAGAATATAATGAATCTTAAATAATGGTAATCATCTGATAATTTTTTGTTTAAAGACAATATTGATAAGTTATCCCTTATCTTATGTTAGTCGAATATGAACAAAGAAATAATGAGAGAAAGATCAACCATCTCTATCAATTTAGGTTTCAGTGGTCTTTTATATAGACTTTAAATAGGTTTTAATGGTATTTTAGAGAGAATCTGAAACATCTTTGATAATTAGAAAACATGTCCAGGTCTTGAATATATTCAAATGGTCAAGAATTTCTGTTTGTCCTCCATCTTATTTTTAAATGTTTTTTTTTATAATTTTTTTTATATAGAATCAGAGCCACTTGGTGAAACTAACTTGGTTAGCATGGAGAAATGCTACACCAACAATTCAAAATCACAAGTTGTTTCCTTTGAGCTAATTACATGCACAGATACACATATCACCACTTATTCTTCTTTGTTTTTAATTGAAATTTTTCTGAAAAATAAGCTGTTGGTCTGTATAGAATGTTTATGGGCATGCATGTGCTATTTAATTTACAGACTACCAATCTAGGGCCACTCTCAATTCACTACATATTGCACCCGCCATGATGTTTGAGGATCATGAGAATGCTATCTCTTTATTTTTTGTTTCATCTCTCTTTCCATGGATGTCAGTTTCACTTCTTGGTCTTCTACTGCAGGCAATTTAGTATACTTGTAAATAATTCTTAATTTTTTGTTTTCTTAAATACTTGTAATTAATTTTCTTTCAATTTTACACTTGCTTAGGTATCCTCACATTGAGCAGGATCACTTGGTAAAGCTTTTGAAGCAAATGATCCTGAGTACAGCCCAACCATCAAGGAGTATGACTGGTGGAAATGCCCCCAATGCAGCTGATGTACCTACTCTCTTGGGAACGGGCACATTTTCACTTCTGAGCTGTATGTGACATTAATTGAGTTTTGACCATTTCATTTTTATGGTTGAATCTATGATTTTGTCAGTTATGATTGTGTCTTAGATTATTTTTTGAAGTTTGGAAATAATAATCATTCATGCAATGGACTTTGCAAGTGTTTCCCTTCTTTTTTTGAAGTTCCTTCCAGTTGTGTGTCTGTTAGTCGCTGTCAGCATCATTTTCATTTTCTCTGTATTTTATTAGAACATGTCTTCTCCTTTCAGATGATAGGGATCAAGAAAACAACGAAATGAACCGACCTGCTGCTTACATGCGTTGGCCTCACATTAAAGCTAATCAGGTGCATGGGTTAGGTTTGAGGGAAATTGGGGGAGGTTTCACCAGACATCACCGTGCACCGTCTGTTCGTGCTGCATCTTATGCCATTGCAAAACCATCAACCATGTTTCAGAAGATGAAAAATACCAAGAGAATAAGGGGCCATCGAAACGCTGTCTATTGTGGTATGTTTCCATTTCTGAGAGTTCACCAGCTATTACATAGGTCCATATGGAAGTTTATTCCACATATTATTACCAATATTTAAAATGAATGGAATTACTTTGCTTAATATTTGCTCGGTTTCACTCGGATCGGGTGTTTGTCATAAAGTGCCTGCTTTTATTTTCTTCTGCTGTAATATGTTGCAAATGCTTAAGCATAGTAAGATATATCCATATTCATTTCAAATTTGTGAACCTGCATCACTAAGCTCTGAATTTAGTGTTCAGTATTCGTCTTCCACATTATTTTGGTTTTTTTGTCCCTGGGCCACATCATTTTCAGGTGTTTTTTTTTTGGGTACGATTCAACCTATGTACATTCATCTGAGCCCACATATTTTAATGTTTTGAATACAATTGTTGTTTGACATTAGTTGTCAATTCTATCTTCGTACAGCATTTTGTTTTCCTACATTTTTTTCTTCCCTTTGGTGTATTTTTAGTGTTTGTCTACTGTTTCTTCTTATCAAGCTTGTATAGCACACGATGTGATAAGTTCTCACAATGGTTTATTTCGACTTGAATCATGCAGCAATATTTGATCGCTCTGGTAGATATGTTATCACTGGTTCAGATGATCGCCTGGTGAAGATCTGGTTAATAGAAACTGCATTTTGCTTGGCCAGCTGCCGTGGACATGAAGTAAGTTGTCATGGCCCATCAAAGACCTGCTTATCCTTTTCTCCTCCTTACTTTCACTTATTTTATGCTTGAAGGGAGACATCACTGATTTAGCTGTGAGCTCCAACAATACTTTGGTGGCATCCGCATCAAATGATTGTATTATACGAGTTGTAAGCATCCTCTGTTGCCCAGTTACAAGTTGTGTCTCCTTTTTGCTTTATTTTTTTTTCCTGGTAACATAGTGCTAATTTAAGAGAACTTTTGGTTTCCTTAGTGGCGCTTGCCAGATGGGCTTCCAATTTCAGTGTTGCGGGGACACACTGGAGCTGTGACTGCAATTGCATTTAATCCCAGGCCTGGCTCTATATACCACCTTCTATCGTAAGGCCGATTCTCTGTCACTGAAATAATTTTTCATGTAAAGTCTTTTTGTTAGAAACTTAGAATAAGTCACTCTTGACTTGACCATTCCTATTCTCAAGTGATGTACTGCCAGTTTTTTTTTTTTTTTTTTTTTTTAACCAACTTGCTTTGGTCAGATAAAATTTAGTTGATGATCGTAACTGAAGTCCTAAACTGGAGAACGGCATAGGTCACCGTTTTCTTTCCTTTTTCTCAGCTATTGCCTATATTCTGTAGTCCTTTTGTTATCAATTTTATATGGTACTTTTTGTTTGTACCTTTTCATCAATTTTTTTTTTTCCAACTTTTTCATCATATTTGTTTTGTATCTTCTTCTTCTTCTTCATCTTCATTTTTCTTTTGTTCAATATCTAATAATGTAGGTCTGTTAATGTATTGCTAGAGATATTTTTGTCCCAAACTTTGAAGGATTTAGTTTTGGTGGATTTTTCTGGTACTAGTGTACAACTAGTATTCAACTTTTGGACATGGGGTCGTGTAGGAATATGAAATTTTACAATAAGATCATAGGAAATGGTATGTACAGATTTAAGTTATTTGGGCACGGAAAGATGAGGATGGCTGGTATATCAAAGGAAATTATATTTTTAGACTGGTCCATAGGGTCACGAGGAATATGAAATTTTAGGATAAGATCGAAGGAAATGGTATGTACAGATTAAATTATTTGGGCACATGGGGTTGTTTGGGAATATGAAATTTTATGATAAGATCATAGGAAATGGCATGTACAGATTAATTTATTTGGGCACAGAAAGATGAGGATAGCTGGTATATCAAAGGAAAATATATTTTTAGATTGGTCCATAGGGTGGTGAAGATTAGGAGAATGTAGTTTGCGAATAATATGTAATAATGATGTTAAAGATGTGATTCTTATTGGATGGAGATTATGTATTTCATTTTGGGCTGCTTTTGGTTGAGTGACAAAAGCAGCAATTTGTGGGTAGGCATTTTAGCAGCCATTTTTGTGCAGTTTGGATGGTGAGGAATAGGAGAACATTTTACAACAAATGTAGGAAGAAGGGGATTTGTTGTGGGATAATATAAGGATGTTTGCTTTGGGGCTTTACTATCTACTGTTGTTCTTTTTGCAATATGCCACTTTCTCTATTCATGTAGATTGAAGGGCTGCTCTAAGATGTCCTTTTTTCCTTACCTATTTAGATGATGGTATAGAACTATAGATCACGTTCAGTTGTTCACCTCTCTCTCTCTCTCTCCCCCTTCCCCCCCCCCCCCCACCCACACCCCCTCTCTCCTATATATAATTAAGCAAGCGAGTTTTAATTTTGATGCTGTTTTTCCATGCAGAATGCTGTTAATTTTTTATTTTTTATTTTTATAATTTTTGATATGCCATTTTTTTTGTGGACGATCACTTTCTTATGATTTACCTTGTATTGTTCTTTTGCCATTGCAGTTCCTCTGATGATGGAACTTGTAGGATATGGGATGCCAGGAATTCTCAAGTGACTCCAAGGATATACATTCCAAAACCTTCAGATACTACAACTGGTCAGTTTCTTGTTCAGTGCAGCCAAGATTGACCAACTTATTAACATGTGAAAAAACTTAGTGTTGTATCATAATTGCCTGGATGCAGGGAGAAACAGTGGTCCATCCTCAAGCACTGTACAGAGCCATCAGATCTTCTGTTGTGCATTTAATGCTAATGGAACAGTCTTTGTTACCGGTAGCTCAGACACTCTTGCGAGGGTATATTATACTTTTGGGCCCCTAATATCATTTCCACAACCTTTTTCTGTTTAGTTGTTATCATCGGTATTTCAGTGAACCAGTAAATATAGTGCTTGCAATGAGAAATGGATTGACATATCAATTGTATCACTGATAATCTATATCCGAAATAAATCTATCTGTTTTTACTGAGAGAGAGCTAATTGTAGGTGTGGATTGCTTCCAAGCCAGGCTCAGATGAGTCAGGCCAACCGAATCATGAGATAGATGTGTTATCTGGCCATGAGAATGATGTCAATTATGTACAATTTAGGTAAAGTTGTTATAGTAATTTCCACAGATACACACGCATATGTATCTAATCTTTGCATGATGATATATCTTTCTTCATGCAATGCAGTGGCTGTGCTGTAGTATCTAGATTTATGGCAGCTGACACCTCAAAGGAAGAGAATGTTCCTAAATTTAAAAATTCGTGGTTCGTTTCCTTTGCCTTTCTTTTTGACTCTGCTGTAAAGTTTGCTAGTATCCTGTTCCTTTTATTATTCCTTCTCCTGGTGATCTTTTAGCTGCCAATTAATAATATATACATTCCCCGGTGTTTCCTTCTCCCAGGTTCAATCATGACAATATAGTTACTTGCTCTCGCGATGGGAGCGCAATTATCTGGATTCCCAAATCACGAAGATCACATGTAAGTTATTTTTACTCTAAATGATAACTTTCAAGTTTTAACTTTCTATTCTATTTTAAGCTTATCAACGAAAACAGTTATGCAGAATAAATAAGCTATTTTCATTTTTTAGGGAAAATCTGGTCGTTGGACAAGAGCTTATCATCTGAAAGTTCCCCCTCCACCAATGCCTCCTCAACCTTCACGTGGAGGCCCCCGCCAGAGAATTCTTCCAACTCCTCGTGGTGTTAATATGATTATCTGGAGTCTTGACAATCGCTTTGTTCTTGCTGCTATCATGGGTGATTTGTTCATTTCTCCTTTTGATGTGTATATTATAAGAACTAGTGTCTTAATACCTTTGCATAATATAAATTTATTGGTGTGGATGGTTTACGAACTTGAATTGAGCAGATTTGTCCTTGCAAGGCCATAAATTCGGTAATGTAACAATTTGATATCTATATTTTAATGCAGATTGCAGAATATGCGTATGGAATGCTTCTGATGGTAGCTTGGTGCATTCTTTGACGGGTCACACTGAATCTGTAAGTAGTTGAATCTCTTCTCCATGGATCTATTTCCTTTAGAATTTTGTTATTTGATCTTGCAAATATGATACTAAGCTAACTAGTGTGTGGGTGTAACATTTGGAACAGATACATATCTTTAGTGAACACATTTTCAATAGGATATCCTTTTCAATACCATTTTAATTTCTGTTGTTTACCTAGTAGTCTGTTAGTATAGAATGGGTTTTAGAAGAACTGACGTTCCTGGAATCATTTGACATTTAAAATATGTTTTAATCAGTATCCCCTGTAATTTGTACTTGAAGTCCTTTCTTATCTGCATATTTATATTTTCTATTTTATATATAGTTTTGTGGGTACGTCGATCTTTCTGTTGCTTTCTTGTCTGTCATATAGCACTTCAGTAGCTTCTTCTAGTGAGTTTTTAATGTCCTGTGTGATCTTTGCTCAGCTTGTGTTGCATGCTTCTGTGTAGATGATTTTTATCATTATATGAAAATACTTTAATCCTGACCTGCAACTCCGAGGCTCCATTGGTAACCAGTTTTGGTTACTTAAGCTGGAGGAGCAAAAGTTAAATCACTGATATTATTAATTTGTGTTCTTGATAGACATATGTTCTGGATGTTCACCCTTTCAACCCCAGGTTGGCAATGAGTGCTGGCTATGACGGAAAAACAATTGTCTGGGATGTGAGTTTCCAGATTCCTTATTCTACTTGTAATTTCTTCAAAAGATCTCTCTCCTTGAATGCCTTAGTTGACTTGCAATTTCAGATATGGGAAGGCATGCCTATCCGTATATATCAAACTTCACAGTTCAGATTGGTTGACGGAAAGTTTTCACCGTAAGTCGAGAATAAGAAGCCTTAGTTTTGGATTCTTTTTTCTTCGTAGTGGTTGTATTGAATTTTAAAAGTTCAATGGAATCCTGTTTTGTTTATATTCGTCAATGTGATAGTTTTCTGTTCAAAATATTACATAATTTTCTCCAGCTTTATTTGGTAGTTCAATTTGGCCTTGTAGTACTATGTAGGATTCATTGCATACCTCTCTTGAATCCCAACTCCCACATTATCAGTTGGCAAGTGTGGACCCTAGTGGCTTTCATGTACTTACAAAGTGTTCATTCTCTCTACTTTAGGGATGGAACGTCGATTATACTATCTGATGATGTGGGGCAACTCTACATATTGGACAGTGGCCAAGGGGAGTCCCACAATGATGCAAAATATGATCAGGTAGATTTTCCCCTTCTCTTTGTATAGAATATATCTTTACACTTCTGTTAACAACTGTACTTAACTTCCATGCACTTATCTTTCAGTTTTTTCTTGGTGATTATCGCCCAATCATTCAAGACAGCTTCGGGAATGTTCTTGACCAGGTTAGTTGGTTTCGCTATTAATGATGAGATTTGTGGTTGAATCCATTCTCTCTGTCTTAAATTTTACTGATCAGAATATTAAAAACATTTTTGTATATTTTCATTTGATTTTTACCTTCTATTATTCTTTTCTCTCCCCAGTTCAATTGCTGAAATATTTGAACATTAGAACTTACTGTTTGTCCTCAGTAACTGTTACACTTACAGGACCCATTTTTATATTATAGTTTCCTATGTGTTCTTAAATTCACCTTCTACTCATGCATTCCCCTACATGACCAATGGACTTATAATTCGTTTAGTTTATATACTTTTATTTCTGTTAGTTATTTATACCATGGGGTCTCACTGGTGATTTTGACTGATTGATAGCTGTTTGGCATAGTGCGACCAAAATTCAATTTTCTTTTAGGAGTTGAGATTTTAAAGTCAGAGCTAAAATCCGATGCCGTGCTATATTTAGCTTGATGTTGCCCCTACCTTTTAGAAATCAATTAATAGTATGGATGTGTGTGTTTGGCATAGTGCGACCAAAATTCAATTTTCTTTTAGGAGTTGAGACTTTAAAGTCAGAGCTAAAATCCGATGCCGTGCTATATTTAGCATGATGTTGCCCCTACCTTTCAGAAATCAATTAATAGTATGGATGTGTGTGATTTGACTTAGCACAAGTCAATTCTAATTATATCTCTCTGTGTAGTGCTTTTATGCTGCGTTTGATTCTTTGATCCCTTAAGATGTTTTCTGCAACATTTGTTTCAGGAAACTCAGATTCCAGCATACCGACGGAATATGCAGGATCTACTTTGTGATTCAGGTTTCTCTCTAGTCCATTTCCTTTATGGAACTATCCTTATCTGGATTTTCAATTTTCTGAAGCACTGGTTATTGTGAAAACACTAGGCATGATACCATATCCGGAACCCTACCAGAGTGCGTACCAGAAGAGACGATTAGGAGCCCTGGGTTCTGAGTGGCGTCCTTCCTCGTTAAGACTTGCTGTTGGGCCTGACTTCAGTTTAGATCCAGATTTCCAAATGCTACCTTTGGCAGACTTGGATATGTTATTGACTGAGCCACTACCAGAGTTTGTAGATGCCATGGATTGGGAACCAGAAAATGAAATGCAAAGTGATGATGCTGATTCAGAGTACAATATCACTGAAGATTATTGTACTGGAGGGGAGCAAGGAAGTTTAAGTTCAAACCCTTCTGTTGATCCAGAGTGCAGTGAAGAAGATAGTGACGAGGATGCTCAACTTGATGGACTACGAAGATCAAGAAGGAAAAAACAAAAGGCTGATGTGAGTTCCCTCTCAATAACAAATAACTTTTAGAATCTTGTTAGATGTTGCTTGACTGTGTTCATTTTCTCTTTTCTTCAGATTGAAGTCATGACGTCTTCTGGGAGGTGTATTAAAAGGAGGAACTTGGATGACCGTGATGATCACTCATTCAGAAGTAATAGAAAAAGGAAATCAAGGCATGGCCGAAAATCTTCAAAAAATAAATGCTCCACATCGAAGTCACTGAGACCTCAAAGAGTTGCTGCACGCAATGCCCTTACACTATTTTCTAAGATAACGGGACGACATACAGATGGGGAAGATGAAGATGGATCGGAAGGAGAAATTTCAGGAAGTGAATCAACGCTGCAAGATTCAAATGTTGAGAGTGATGGATCCGATAGAGAAAATCACCTAAGCAACCATATGAAAGGAAAACAGGTTTTACTCGATGAATCTGAGGACCCGGTCAAATCTCATGAACTTCCTGAACTTCAAAGGAACTCTGGGAACAGGAGGAGATTAGTGCTAAAACTGCCAAGACGGCCGTCAAATACAAATACGCTTGTGGATACAGAAAGCACAATACATAAGTGCGAAAATCCGGCTTATCTGGTTGACCAATCTTGCAATCACAAAGCCAGTGAAGCAAATGAGAATCACATGAGCTCTCAGGATTTAAGGACCTCTCCTGGTCAGGAAAATCGCAGCATGTTTGAAAGAGCAGTGGGAGGGAAATCATACGAAGTTGAGAATTATTTGGACTTGACTGAGAATTATAATGTTGGAAGTATAAGATGGGGAGGGTCCAGAGCTCGAACATCGAAGCGGCTGAGAGTGGGAGAAGCCACATCACTGGATGAACTTGCCAGTACCAGTCTAGCTGTTGTTGGTCACGGTGGAAACACAAAATCTGAAAAGGATGGTCGAAACTTGTCCCCTCAATTAGAAAGCCCAAGGAATGGGGATATGATGGATGGAGTGGTTATGACAAATGAGAGAACTATTGGGACTAGTACCTCTGAGGGCCTTAATGGTAAAGCTGAGGTTAATGAGAACTCGGGTTTTAGTGAATGCAAGGATCATGACCAATCACCTAAGTCTGTTCACATGGCTACTTGGGATGCAAGCACTTCCTCTTACCTCAACAAGGATGGTAGTGTTTTCTCTTCTGAACAAAATGAGAAGCTCGCACCAGCCTCAACGAAATTAAGGTTGCGGAAGATTCCGAGGGGCTCTGAAAGTCCTAGTGAACAGGTTATGAGCTCTGTAGTAGAGAATTTGGAAAATGGTAGATGTAACACATTGCCTGAAAGCCTTCCAACAATAGATCACGATTCAATTGTGCCAGAGGATAATGGCTCCAAAAAATTTAACTCAGATCAAAGATGCAGTGGCTCACGAGAATCAGACACTCAAATTGAATCAGTCGAGTCCCATGTAAATAGAAACAAAATGTTTAGTGCTGTTTATAGGCGGGTGAAATCACATAGGGGTCAGAGTAATTTGGAAGGTGAAAGTAGTGGGAAGGGAGAAGGCACTTCACAAATTTCCAACACTAGCGACCAAAATGTCATTGTTGCAGTAGACTGCCGTGACGACTCAATTGATGGAGCTCGTAGGACACGGTCAATGGGGTTGAAGGCATCTACATGTGATCCAAGTTGTGTGGATCAAGATCACAAGTTAAGTCAAGGCCATGAGCCTAGGTATACATTCAGAAGTGCCCAGAACAACACGGTGCACAAATGTCAACTTCCGAATGAAGAACGGGGATCAAGTTCAAGGACAGCAGTTGGGTTGAGATCTACTAGAAACAGAAGGAGTTATTATGATCATGATGTGGATCCAATAGATAACAGGAAGTCACATCAATCAACGAGGAAAGGAACATGGTTGATGTTGTCGGCACATGAGGAGAGCTCACGATATATTCCCCAGTTAGGGGATGAAGTTGTCTATTTGAGACAGGTTTCTACATTTATTGCTCCTGCCTTTTTGTTCTTTTTACTTTTTTATTTTTTTATTCTTGGGATTCTTGGAATGGGGGTGTTTGGTTTTATAAGCTAAGAAGACAGCCTCCCTTTTTATTGTTTTTGTTTGGATTTTGGCATATGAAGGTCATTATTCACTAAACTTTTATAATTTTTTTATTTCTCAGGGGCATCAGGAGTATTTTGATCTTGGTAGGTTGAGAGAAAACCCGCCTTGGGCATTTATAAAGCAGAGAATAAGAGCTGTGGAGTTTTGTAAAGTTCAAGACCTAGAATATTCTTTACTTCCAGGATCTGGGGATAGCTGCTGTAAATTGACCCTTGAATTTGTAGATCCTTCATCTGATGTGTACTGCAAATCTTTCAGAATGACTCTGCCTGAAGTTACTGGTTTCCCTGATTACATTGTTGAAAAAACTCGCTATGTTGCTGCAATAGAGAAAAAATGGTCATGTAGGGATAAGTGCAAAGTCTGGTGGAAAAATGATGGTGACAATGATGGTAGTTGGTGGGATGGCCGGGTTGTGCAAATTCAGCCGAAATCTCCTGAGTTTCCTGACAGTCCATGGGAAATGTGTATGGTTATGTACAAGTCTGTTCCTAAAGAGACACAGCTACATAGTCCTTGGGAGCTTTTTGATACCGCTACTGAATGGGTGCAGCCCCAGATTGATGATAAGAGCAAAAACAAGCTGCATTCCGTCTTTGCCCAACTAGTGAAATCAGCCCGCAGTCGTCAGGTAGTAAGGCAAACCCTTTATTGTTTGTTGTTTTACCAAATGAAATCTTGGTTATAGCTGCATTTCGGCAAACTAGTTCAAGACTTGGTTTTTCATACGTTTGTACATTTCAGGATTCGTTAGGGATTAATAAATTGAAGCAGCTTCAGGAGAAGCCGAAGTTCAGAAATTGGTATGTTTTCATACCCTTGTACCTTACATTGCACTCGAATCTCTATCAAGGAAAACTGATAGATATCTTTGGTACCATATGGGGTTTTGAAATGTATTTGCCTTTTGGAATTGTCTCAGGTGTGCGGTTCCAATATCTCTTGACTTGATACAGAGTAGGTTAGAAAACGACTATTACCGAAGTTTGGAAGCACTGAAACATGACTTTAAGGTAATGCTGTTAAATGCGCAAGCCTATGTAGAAAGCCATGCGGAGTCTTCAGGGAAAATGAAACGGACTGCAGATAAAGAATTTCTAGAGAAACTGCATGGCCTATCTGGCTGGTTTACAGAGACAATTTCGTCCTTGTAGCCGACCATCTGGCTCTTCTAATTTTTATATTTTTATTTTTTATTTTTGTAGATATTTTACCTTCATATGTTTAGACTTTAGAGGGTTTTCCTTATGGTACCCTAGGTTCATTTTTGGAAATGGATTAATCCTTTGGATATCCTCAGAAGCAAGTGTAAATTTTCGAGAGAAATCATTTTTGTACAGATGATATTGTCAGTTAATAACAACAACAAAGGAAAAACACCATTTTCATCTGACTTGCAAGCATCTGGGCGCCAGGACGTTGAGAGATTTTCATTTTCCCCCGTTTATCTGTTTCACTCTTGAAGACTCTTTTTCATTCTCCATTTATCTACTTGGAGAGATCGTTCCACAACAATATAATAGCATATCCATTGTACCATCAAACCCTCAGGACAATCGATTAAGGTGGTTGTCAAAGCTACATTTCTCCATTTCCCTCTCGAAAAAAAAAAAAAGAACTTATTTTGCCAGCATCGAAAATTCAAAATTACATCCTTGAGAGTTGAGACTTGAGATCAAGTGACAAACTCAGGTTGGGAAGTGGGAAGGTTTTTTAATTTTTTTATTTAAGATCATGATATCTCAAAAGCTTTCTAAGCCTAAGGATTTAATTATGTTCTGTTTGTACATGCAACCGGA
Organism: Fragaria nilgerrensis; assembly: GCA_010134655.1. Lineage (NCBI taxonomy): Eukaryota > Viridiplantae > Streptophyta > Magnoliopsida > Rosales > Rosaceae > Fragaria > Fragaria nilgerrensis. The sequence goes on from CM020980.1 coordinate 25,500,327, forward strand.
ATTCTTAAAGGTTGGGAGAAGAACATTCTCACATGCACTGAATATCTTTCACCCGTTTAGGATTGCAGATTTTACAAAATGGTTAATGTTTCTAAAGAGACCTAAAGACCCTAAACCAACAAGCATGACATGAAGTTCACCCTTCATACATGCATTGAATAGAAGACACATTCGCTCTCAAAACTAACTGATTTTGCAGCATGGAAGCTAACCCTTCCTCAGAAACAAACCTCTTGTCACGGCCGAACATGAAGATACCTGAGGAGTCCATAACGTCTCTACTGCCTGTCAAAGGAAGAAAAACAGTATAAATAATATACATGGAATCTCTGTCCGTTCCCTTGTTTACTGATTTGAGTACATACACTCTTTTATATTTATAAATTAAGGGAAGCATGAATCAATCACCTAACAGGGATACTAGGGTGACTAGCTCACAAGGAAACTTTCACATCATACCTCCCTTCACCAACAATATATGCATCGCAGGAATATGAGGCTGGTACATATGTAAAAGGAAGAGAAATTGACAATAATTATTGGTTCTTACTGTTAAGCAGATGGAGGCACCAACAGATCTGAGTTCGTGCAACACTTTCTCCAAGTCATATTTGTTACAGATGGTTTTTGGGCAACTTAGGCCTCCATCTAGCACCTACATACAATGTAACCTGATATTTGAAATGCAATGGAAACTATCTTAGGCAGATATTCTTCTATTTCACAAACCTAAAACAATCCTCGTTGGATTAGCCAACTCAGTCATCAAATCTAAGAGTAAGATTTGCAGTAAATCGGCCTTACCATTATATCAACATTGTACAGATCATTAGCCGATTTTTGGCTTGTTGGTCTTTGCAATTTCCTGTTGCCGTTCACATTAACGAGTGTCTCTATGTTCTTAATCCTTTCTTCCAGAGAAAGTTTTTCAATATGATTATTTGCTTCGTATCTGACTGAAATTTGACACCACCTTCAATAAAGAATGTATAAATAATTAACGTTAATATAATCGACAAACGTTAGTAATATATATAGTTATATACAAGTATATTTTGTTCTATGAATCCACATTAGCTAGCTAGAGCAATGCAAAGCTACGTTATATAGTGAATGAATAGAAACGATATTGTACTCAGATATGGAACAAGAATTGTAAGAATCGAGATGCCGAAGCAAAGCTATAGTCGTCTCTGCAACAAAAATGTGTACATTGTAGATCTAACAGAATACTTAAAAAGCTAGGAAAGAGCAAGTATCAAAAACCTTGAAAGCAAAGTTTAGCAAATTACCGTTCAAAACATAGCACAAACCCTTATAGGCAGAAGTATCAGCACCTTGAGCAATTTGATTAAGATCGAATCCTAAATCTCGCGCGGAGAAACCAAGCTCAAGCTTAACAACACTAGACATTTCTGAGCGTCCAAACTGAACCGCCCAGAGTAGCCAGATTGTAAAGATGAAGGCATAAAACCAGATAGGGAGAAAATCTCCGAACTTGTGAATGAATCACATTTGATCAAGTATTCTCGGTAGGGTTAACCTATCTAGGGCTGTACGGATACTTTGAATGACCACTTCCCGCCGACCCGTCCAAATGGCTTTCCAATACAAGGTGATCATGATCATTCGCTAACTGGTTCTTGTCGGTTGCGGAGAAGAAGCAGCAGCCCCTCTTAAGTTCAACGTCTACGTTGAATTTAGGACAACAACGAAAAGACAAAGTGAATTTAATAACAAAGTGAAAACTCAGTTTCGCTGCGCTGAATTTAATAATAAAGTGAAAACACCAGTTTCCTCTCTCTTTCAAGCATCTGGGCTGCAGGATAGAGATTTTCACAGTCCCTTCATCAGTTTCACTCTTCTTTTTAACATGAGATTATATATTTACATTGGTAACGTTGAAGCTTGTTCATTCTCCATTCTAAATACTTCGAGAATACCTCTGATTTGTTGCCGTTTATTCTCGATCTTTGATTTCAGATCGAGCTGTTAGATTTATCCTCTTTAATTATTACCTCACATTGATCATCTTCAAACCATGTCAGTTGAAGTTTAGCTCATTCCCGATTGTATTGATCTCACCAAATTATACGTGGGAGTGAAATAGATTCTAACAAGCTATGGCCCTAGAAGACAATAGCAGAGGGCAAGCAGGCAGGGATTCTACAGGTCTGGCACTGGCAGTTATAAGAAGTTCACAACTGAACTATCATATTGACAAACCAAATAATTCGGAAATCAGGATACTGCTATTCTGGCAAAATGAAAGTGCCTGTTAATGTCAATTGATGGTCCATACACATGCAAACCTAGAACAGGGATCAAAATTCTGGTGTCTGAAATGAAGGAGGATCTTGGCGTTCATACAGTACCGCTTAAAGATTCTGCTACATAATTAATAAACCTTCACCCAATTTCATAAGTACACCAGAACTAATTCTGAGCATAACTAGATTTGATTAGATGAAACTTGAGCATATTAGTCCCTCCACCTGTAACCACAGTTTGGGTTGCAGCAAACAAAGAACAACGTCATCCCCTCCTCTCCTCTAGCAGTTGCCTGCACATATATAAGAACTTGCACATTAGAATTACCTCTTACATTTTAAAAATCTTGAACAAGAAAAGATGGTTTAAGATAGCTATGAACTTTATATATGAAAACTAAGGGAGTGGAATCATGTGTATGTAAAAGTACAATCTGACTATTTGCTTAGATGTTTATACCATATTTCTGGACATGAAAGGCTGGGATACAAACCCAAAAAGAAGAAGAATGATAAACAGATGTGACTTTCCTATGTTATAGTGGTGACAACTACAACTACAACTACAAAGATGTTTCAATGCCAAGTGACCACATAAACCACTGATCCCTAACATTCAGTTGAACCAAACAGGCAAAGTGAAATGATGTATTGAAAAAGAACCATAACTTTTTCAAAGATAATCTTTGATACATTACTAAATCATGGATTGCTTAAAGGTTATACCTGTAAAATGTCTTTCCAGATGCATTACTAAAAGATATTGTTGAAAGGTTATATATATTAAATGTCTTTTCCAGATGCATTACAAAAGTAGCTAGAACGGCCCTCATGTGGAATACTTAGTAATTGTATATCATATTCTAAGTTGCATGGAAATCCATGGTAAAGACTTGAAGCATCAAGAGTTGGACTTTCAACTGAAAGGCTTAGAAGATGTCATGTGTCTTATTAACAGATACTTGAACCTCCAGTCTCTTTGTATTTAACCAAGAACTAAGTTAACTGAAAAGGCACATGTAAAAGTACACAACTTCATCTAAAGAATGAGCAGTTCACCTGAAAGAAGACAGCTTCTCCATGCTTGCACTGAGCACAGCGCACAGCTTTTGTGCGAGGTAGAGTTGGATCTGCAGCTACATCTTGCAAGATTTGAGTGCGTTCCCCAACTGAGTGGTGTATCTCATTTCTATAGACGCAGTTGTTATCAGCAACCTCCTGCAAAACAACACATACTCTAATAAGAAAATGTACAAAATGGTTGAGCTATACACTTTAATCAGAAATGATAAAATCCTTCAACGTAGAAAATAGCGGAAGCAAACAGTAACAATAAGCTGAAAGCTGAATTTAGAAGGTAACTCCATATGAGAGACATCAAGCATCTTCCTCAGGTGTTAACTGAAGTGACAATTGAGCTTATAAACTGAGCCTAGAAATACTTACAAATTTTGTAAACCCCGTAAAGAAAAAAAAAAATGACTAGCAGCAAACTGAAGTGACCCTCTAAGAAAAAGTTTAACAGCCAAAGGTAGTGCAGATAAAGAATTTCCAAAGCACATCACCAAAAACATGAAGAAAACCCTCTATTGAAAGTAAAAGCTAGAGCCTTGGGTTATGTCAAGTAATTATATCCATCCAAAAAGAGTAACGTCAACTGAAACTAGCTTTTCAAAAGTAACTCTTCAACCATCTTCCCGGTGGTGGCGATCGATCTTATGAACTAAGCCAAGAAACCTATTTGCAAATTATCAACATGACCCAAAAAGCAGAAAATGATGGCAAGCAAACCCAATGACCCTTCAGCAGAATATGGGCACAGATAAAAAATAAATAAAAAGCGGGTAATTTTCAATGCAATTCACAAAAACCCTTCTTTGAGAAAACTTAGAGTCAAAGTTACAACCTTTAGTTCATTCTAGTACTTAATTCAATAATGGAATTAGGGTTCTTGCAATTCTCAACAAAATAACACACACCAACCAAAAACTACCAAAATCAAAAGAGCAAATAGAGAGAAGGAGCGACCTGGTGATCGCAATTGCGGCACGCATAGAGGAGAATCTTGTCTTCCTTGTTCTCCTTTGGGTACAGAATGTTGTTGCTGCAAAAATGCGAAAACCCATATTTACAAATTAGAATTAAACTTCACAACAAAAGATGAGGAAAGAGATAGCGAGTGTGTTACTGACCATTCGCGGCAAAACTTCATGGTACTCATCTTGGGAAAGCTTGGGTTTTTTGAGAAGCTCTGTTTCTGCTTGGTACTAAAGCTCTCTCTGCTCTTGCTTCACTGCACACTCTCAATTGAGACTCGCAAGAATACATTTTTGAAGGGCTTTTCCCAGGCCCTTATTTGATAATTGTTGCAATTTCAAGGGTATTCCCCGAAAATGTTAATATTTGCAAAAGACATTATTTTTTCTTTTAATACTGAAATAACCAAAATCTTTGAGAAATTATTGTGTTTCACATGATGTGGCATAAGAGGAAGTTTCAAAAAAATGTGGGCAAAAAAATTAAGAGGTGTGTATTTAAGAATGTGCGAATAAAATTTCTTATAAATCTTTCTTAATTATTATCGTGTTGGAGTTGAGTTTGTAAATGAAAAGTGACCGTTTAAATTAGGTTAAAAGTTCGATAGTACCGCTTGTTGGGCTTATATTAAAATAAAAAATAAAAAAAACATGTGTCTTGTGTAATGTTGTGCTTATTGAAACACAGTTGATATGATACCTACCGATTGTTCCTATTTGTTATGTGTTACTGATCAATAAACATACCTATATGTTTAATAACCTAATCATATGGCCACATTATTAAAAGAAATAAAAAAAGGTGAATATAAGAAAACATGAGATATTAGAAGAAATCAAATATGACAAATGTAAACAGTATAGAGTATACAAATATTCATTTTCCCTGAAGTGTCTTTTATCATTTAGAAGACAATTTATGTATATTCTTCATGCAACAATTGATATTGCATTGGACGACCAAATATATGAGTTGTTAATTTAGGGAGTGTTATAGTTATAGCTATGAGGATTAGAACAGATGTGTAGATTAGTTTTTCTTTCAAAACATGTAAGAAAAACTAACCTGCAATGAAAATGAGAGTGGTGTAATTGATTCTGGAATGAGTGAATTTCGGCGTTTACTAGCATGTCAAAGTATTTGAATAGATGTGGGTCCTACTTGAGTGTATACGAAACCCTTTATTTGAATAGATGTGGGTCCTACTTGAATGTATACTTGAGTGTATACTTGTCAAAGTATACGAAACCCTTTATTCGATACCCAAGGAGAGAGATGAGTGTCAGAATCAAGGTAATATAATCAATTTTTTCTCTTCAAAATATCTTCACATAATTATAATATTTCTAAATTACCCAACCGTAAAAATATATATTGTATTTTAGGGGTATAAATATTCATTTCTTGTAGGGGTATTTTAGTAATCAAACTAGTTTTAATTCTGATTCTATATGGTAAGTAAACAACATCAATCGTAATTAGTTTCATTATGGTAAATAAATAATATAATAGTATAAAATATTCTCATACCGATTGTTGTTGATACCGATTCATGATAATTTCAATTCCAAGTTAGAAAATGTGCCGTAATGTTGTTGTGCATACTTGGTCTGCATGATACTCCTCCTATCATTGGTTGGAGATATTCATCATCTACATTCTAGCTATCCTCCTAAATGTTCACTGTTAAGCGTGGAGCTAATTTCCTCACTAATGCTTTAACTAAATACGGCCATTCATCTCAAGCACAAAATTGGAGTTATACCCTTCCGCATTCGGCTCAACATGCTCATTTGTTTGACTGCCTCATCAGTAAAAAAAATGTCGTTGTGCATAGATTGGATATTCTTGCCTTTGCATACAATTGTAATGTATGTTTAGGTTTTTTTAGTTATTTAGAATAATTTGATTTTTACTTAATCCATGAAAAACGAGTCGTCTTCATGTTGTTTTACCTACATTTGTTCGACGAGACACACTACCTTTGAAAGAAAAAATTAAAAAAAAAAATAACAATAAAAATGTGAGGAGTGATGAAGTATAAACTATAGAGAATGAGAGATAGCAATAGAATCATCATCTTATTCATTGATAGGTGCCCTTTATATAGGGAATTACACAATACTAATATGGTAGGGATAATGAATACATAGATCTAGTCAAACTACATATCATATTGGCATAAGGTCAAGACACACATAAATAATATCTAGAAAGATACAGAATATCCTAGAACACTCCCCTTATGCCGCGCGTTGATATACCGATGGTGCTGATCTGTTGCCTCGTCAAAAACCTTGTCAAGTCACAAAAACTCTGTGGGAGAAAAACTTAACCTTGATCGTAGGAGAAAAAGAGTACAATGCACTCTTCACATTTGATAGTGACATGTATGCATGTGCTAGACTTCCCCTGAAGTTCACACCTCCCCCTGATCTTTACATTAATCATAGGGTTATTCCTGATTCTTACTAATCACGGAAATTTCAATTACTTAGCATGTCAATGCTCTTTAACATGTCTTCAAATGTGGTATTAGGTAATAATTAACTAAATCATGTCGTATTGTCCTCAAACATGATCTTTTACACGTAGATCTTGAGGAGAAGACCGCTTGTGACTCAAAACATAAGTTCGTGCAGGAAATCAGATTTCCGTGCAGTATGACCTTCGGGTACTAGAATAGCCATAACTTCCTTTAGAAAATACATATGAACGAACAGTAAACGATTTTGGAAACTAGACTCATTTAGCTTTCCAACCATATATTACTCATCAGGAGCTGTTTACAAAGTCCTGTCGAAGTTGACTATTTTGCCAAAATCAGATTCTCGGACAGATTCGTCCTACTTTACGAAAATGGCCAGAACTCACTCAATATGATAGGTATGATCAAATGGTTGGTGTTCCTAGAAAGTAGACACATATACCTTTTCAATGGTACCAATTTTCACCATTTTCCAATGAGTTTGTTTTCCTGTAAGTCCCATGGAATTCGACCTACAAAACTTGGTAGATTCTGATTTCGTTTTTGATGTGTCTTTCTTATGTAGGGATAAAATAAGCCTCAACCTTTCATACCCTTAAGTATTGAAAAAGGAGTTACTGCATTACATTGACATTGCGTGGGCGCATAGCTACACTTAGCTTCACAACTTTTTACAGTGAATGAGATGTCAAGTCTTTCGTATTGTGTTGAGTACATTGATGCGTCTTATTGTACTTAGATGAGAATTCCATCTCTTAACACATATTTGTCATCTTGCTTTAGACAAAACAACATATCTCTCTTTAGAGCAAAGAATTTGACTAATCATAGGAGTATATATAGGCCTCACTTTCGTTAGAGCACCTAAGCCGATTGATGGAAAATCATCATCAATACAGTCATCGAGTGCCTTTTCGAGACCGTGTCTTCCCAAGATCTTTTTCTTCGGATATTGATACATGTGGCATCTCTTGATCCATCAAGAGTCCATGTAAATCTGGAATGAACACGCAAAGGTATAATTCACCATATCCCTTCCAAATCAAGTAGATTTCATATGCGTTTCAATACCTTTAGTAAACGCATGCTCCTGTGGTCTGGAGCAACTTGATTTAGATGAATGAAGTTCGTTTAAGATCTTCATGTATATCTCTGATCCCATAGAGATGTTATTATGACTATATTCATAGGCTGCATGTTCAATTATTTAGAAACTACTAAACTGACAAGTAGCAGTAGAATGCAATGACATCCATTACGAGAGCATATCTCATCGTAGTCGATCTCAGTGCGTGTTAGTGAGAGACCTTGCGCCATAAGGTGAGTCTAAACTCTTGTTATTACTACTCTATCTAACAAAGACATAGTTGATAGGGTTTAGCTTGCGGTGTCAACATCACTTGCCCAAGAACCTATCTCTTTGTTAATGCTGGATCGCATCATTCCATTAAGCCAATCAACTAAGTTGATATCCATCAACGAAGAGTAGTTCGATAGTAGACTCATTATCTCACGTCCTCATGTACACTAGTGTAATACTTGTAGAAATCTCTATATGAATTGAATTTGACATTGAGGCGTCCCCCAACAATAATCACAATTTAGACTTCATGAGACGAATTTGAGTATCACTGATCAATGGATCAGGTTGTGCCAAGCTCACTTTCTTCCTAGTGCGAGAAAGTAACGAACCTAAGGGCCTCCCTCCTTTTAGAAAGCCACACGGCGTTGTGACACCAATTTTGCCACTATATGGCGTTATATGGCGTCACTATATCACCATCCTTGGTGATGGCGTCAAGACCTACACCTTTTGATCGCGCCATGTCCTCTTGATGGGACATCAATCCTTGCAGACATATTTGCAGCATGTGATGTCGTCACTTTAACACTTTAAGCATTTGGGATCAAGATGAGACTTAGTGGGGACAAACCATGATAATTCACGTCGTTCCACTTGAACACTTGTGTTCTTATCTCCCCCTAACGACGGGAATATTGTCTTATCAAAGTGACAATCCGCAATTTAGCGGTGAATGAGATCGCCTGACAAGGTTTCTACATAAGCGGATTATAGGTGGAGGTTCATATCCAACCTAAATTATTCATCTCAAATGACTCATCATTGTGCGCAGTGGCATTGCGATTTGGTACACCTAGAAATAACATCTAGCCGAGCTCAAAGATTGGAGATTCGTTTCAATCTTATTTGAGCTCAAGGATTCCAATTTTGTGTCAATCCTGGTACACAGTCACGAGCTGTAGTACAACAATATTCAATGATGGTGGATCGTAGATGAATAGTAAAACTGCATGCAATAATGTTCGAGCAACAAGCTAAAGTTACTTGTCGTAGCCTCGGGGATACCGTATTAAGTGTGAATATATGGTACAAAACACTTTATATCCCGATAAACTTCTTTAAATAATGGATATTGAGCCCGTAGAAGTATAAACAACATAAATACACTACGCTAGATAATGCATCACACGACGGAGAAAAAACGTCGTCTGATAAAGGTCAATCCGTTGTTAATCCGATCGCCGTCTGATCAACATGTCACACAACGGTTAAAAAGAGTTTGTCTGACTAACTGACACACAACGCTACAATAAAAATCATTGTGTGATTCTCGACAGATATCATCGATAGCTGCCGACACATGTCGTGCTGGTTCTCGGCAGCTGTCGACATATGTTGATGAATTATGCCGAGACTCACACAATGGTTTTTTGTAAAATATTGTTGTGTGATTCTCGGCATATATTATCGATAGATGCCGACACATGCCGAGCTACTTCTCGGCAGCTGTCGATGATATCTGCCGAGAATCACACAACAACTTTTCCAATAAAAAAACCCTTGTGTGATTGTCAAGTCACACAACGGTTTCTTTTCAAGAGTTGTGTGAATATCGACAGATTTCATCGGCATACGTCGAGATCATTCGCATTGCAGTCGGCAACATCTGTCGACACTCACACAATAGTTTTCTGGCTATAAACTATTGTGTGAAGTTATCTTCATACAACGAGTTTTTAGGTTTCATGGTTGTCTGATTGTTAAATAGTACACATAATTTTTGCTAACAGGCATTGTGTGATCAATACTCACACAACAAATCAATGTTAGAATACAGTTGTAGGATCATTTAGTCAGACAACGTTGGATTGTCATTAACTTGTTGTATGATGATGTATTTCATACAACGTTGGGTTATCATCATTTAGTTGTATGATGTGCTGTTCTAATACCAAATTTATCTAATGAATAGTATTACAAGTATATTTCCAAATCATCCAAAACATTGTTAACATTCAGACAACCAAAATATGATATAAAGCATCCGATGCATTGTTAACATTTACGTGACATTTAAAACATATGCCCATCATCATAACAACCATTAAAAATAAGCCTAAAGAAACCACCAGTCCAATATCCACAATGTACTACTAGTATTCAATTTAACCTACCTACATAATTCAAAACTAGTTTCTCCTCCTGCTACATATGTAACTTGATCCATATCATCCAAAAAAAGTAACCTGCAAAAAAACCATAAGTCCAACATCCTCCATAATCACTATATTATTACTACTATTTTTAAAACATAATTCAAAGCATGGTGCTGCATATATAACTCAACTCCTATATATATTTGCATGCTTAAAAAAACAGGAGCTATCAAATAGCAATAGGTATTCAGGGTATTAATTCCTATCTAAATTATGAGGAAAGAAAAAAGTTACAAACTTTACTAAGATTCAATATAGTAAGCAAATATTAGATGAACAATACCTTCAAAGTTACAAGCATGACTGCACAAACTTCATTGTATCTATGTGTCATTTACGATGATATGGCTTCTTTCAGCAAAGTAAACCAAAGTATTAAAAGGGAAGAATAGTGTTGTGAGGGATATCATCATAAAGTGGCAAACTTTCTATATGCAAAGTCTATTTTAATTAGCTCAAAATTTATCTATCATCATGTAAAAGTTTCTCTTAAGCACATAAAAATTACCTGCAGAATATCATTTTAAGGGCCAAATTATCCAAATGCAATAGTATATTCTTAGGGCATCTACTCACCTGCTTCTGCAGGTTGAGTAGCTTCAGTTTGTTATATACTCTCAAGAGCAGAAATTCCTGGAGAAAAAAAAGAAGAAAAAAGAACATAATCACCATTGAACTTTCCTTGTCTAGCAGTCTCACTTAAAGGCCAACAATAGTGATGCTCAAGAGAATCAATAAATCTTATAGAGCAGAAAACCATGAAGATACTACCAACATATGAGCATATACCCAACCTAAATAGAAATTGAAATGTAAGTCATTTACATGACAAACAACAAATTTCAAAGATTCCATAAGTTCTCTCAAGCATTGACACAATTAGCATTACATGAAACTTGGTTCTGTTAACTTTCTCAAATATATAGGTTGGTATGGACTTCCTTTTGTGTTCATATTTTAACAGATTTATAGACTTTATACTATCATGCTTGACTACTAACAAATTAGTTCTTAGCAAACTACACAAGTTCTGTTGCAGATATCAGTGTTATAAAGAAATCCTAACCAAGCCCAAATTCTGATAGCAAGGATTACCCAACCAAATATGTCATAGTTGAAATCACTGTTCTTGTTCTTTGCAGCCAAAACCACTCATCTGCTGACCAAAACCACGGCTATGGATTTCCACATGCAAACCCGGGGCTTGTAATCATAATTAGCAACAACTTTGTAAATAAATATAGCATAACAAGCTCACGCAATAAGTCTAACATACAGGTGCTTTGTTGAGTATGATACTTCAATCAAATATAACTGGTTTCACCAGGAAACAAATGGAACTACAATAGACAAGAGATAATTGCAGTCTACAAGCACGTGCATTCTCTAAACTAGCAGATGCATCATCACAAAATAATTCAACTATAAACTGAGCTCTATATTGTATTCATTGATAGAACACTGATAACTGCCCATTTCCTAACAGGACAAACCTGATATTAAGATATGTTATAAGCCACTAAGATGAATACTTTAAAGACCAATCATATGAAAACAGCACAAGCATTTATGCAAAAACCACATGACACATTATTACATTACAAGTCCACCATACCAGTAGACATGTTAGGCTTGATCTACCACAATATATATGTTAAGGAAGAACAAGTCTTTCATAATAGATTTTAGGCGATCTCCAAAGTTAACAAATATGCTACACCATGTATCATCGACTCTAGAAAAGATATCTTTTAAATGTCATGTTGCTTGACAATTCAAATGACTTGATGTACTCTATGCAAGTATCCAACACTACCACAGTTAAGAATGGCAACACATGATTTCAATAACAGAAACAAGCATTCTCACAAGATCAAGTAGAAAAGCACCTTAGCAGACATTTCCAAAGACTTCCGATAGAGATCGTTTCCCGGTTCAAAAACCAAATGATTTATAAGCAAACACATGTCATCATAAGAACACTAAGATTAGCCACAATATCCATAGACATATTGAAGCAATAGCAACAACATGAAAATTTCAAAAGAAATTTTGAAATTTTCTAAGCAAACACATGTCATCATAATAACACTAAGATTAGCCACAACATCCATAGACATATTGAAGCAATAGCAACAACATGAAAATTTCAAAAGAAAGGCAATAACAGATCTAACAATGTACCTGTAATCAAGATCCCTTTCCCATATGGATTAGAAAAGCTCAAGCCTTTCGACCAGAAAACAAAACAGGCTGCTACAGTAGTAATAATAATTTCACACGGCGGAACCAACCATGCAAATTTCATGATCTTTGCTACATTTTCTTTTGTTGAACTACCATCGCTTCAGCATAACACACATTGATCATAAGTCCTTAGTTACTGCAACACAAATTCCTAAATTTGATATATAATACTTGTACGTAGGACATTGCACAAGTTTGATTAGGCAATGTAGAATAATTATTATTTGCTGGATGATTATAACTAGAAACAGAAACTCTTCTAGTACTAAAACCAATTTCACTATTTCAATTACACATTACACACTTCAATTATCAAATTTTTCTTAAGACTAAGTTACAGTAGTAGCTAAGCATCTATTTATGGGCTTATTCCAGAAAAAACAAGATTTATGCATAGATAAACTTGTCAAAGATCAATGACAGAAATAAGAGTGTAAAGGATCCCAAATCCATTGTTTTATAACAATGAGCTGCAAATCTGAGAAATTTTCAGGAAACAGGTAGTAAGAAAGAAAAATTCACCAACAATTGACCTTTCAATATTTTCATGGCAAAATTTCCAGAATCAAAATAGACAAGAAAAGGAACAATGTCCCAAAATTTCAAGCGGTTTGGAGTTCAAATGCATAGTCAAATAGAGATCCAAAGTGACTGAAAATGCAGTTTCTGCAGAAGATTCTAAAACACTGTGTGAACTTCAAAATAACACAAGTTTCTCAAATCAACTCTGTTTTTCTTGAAACCAAGTTTAAAACAATCATTGAAGAGTCTATTTTTAACTGTTAAAAACTGAGATTAAAAGAAGAAGTATAAGCTTTCCGAAAATCTTGGAAAAGCCCACTGGTTTCAGCTTGGTGGTGTCTTTGAGACATAATATCAAACATGTGGTGTGCACTATGTGATCTTTGCTCTATTTCTAATCTAAACATTCTAAAGAACCTACCAATACTAGCTAATAATCAAAAGTGCATCCCAACTAAAATCTTGAACATATTTAGATAGAAATCTTATTACAGAAAATTGGAATAGGGAGGGAGACAGAAACACCTACCTGGATCTTGGCTTTGACATTGCCGATGGTTTCACTGCTCTCAACTTCAAGAAATTCCTCACTTGATGAGGCACCTGAATAAAGGATCCACAAAGTTAACTCACCGAATCCAAGAAGCCTAGATACCCCCAAATAGAAGACCTAGTCCCATAACATAATCGAATATGACCCTAATCAAACTCAGTGAATCAAAGAAGCCTAGAAACCCTCATTCGAAGAACTTGTTCCAGTGTACTAATCGAATCCAGCCCTAATCGAGAGAGAGAGAGAGAGACAGAGAGAGAGCATTAGGAAGAACCCGTCCTCCAAACCTGCAATCGAAGAGAGCATTAGGAAGTCCTACTGCAATTGTAGAAGAAGAGATAGTGTTTGTAGAGGAACTTTGATTGGGTTCAGCTACTCAATATTAAAGAGTGAGGTGCGGTCGAAAGAGAGAAGAAGAGTGGGGAGACGGATTTGGATTTTTTGTGTAAGTGTAGAAGTGGGCGCGAGTTTGTTAGCTAGCTAGGTTAAATGAATGTCCAATTAAGGGCTTAGGGTTTGAGAAATTGAGAGGCTAGTGTTTTTTTTTTTTAAGTATTTTTTTTGTTAACACATTAGACAACGCAACAAACCAAGTTTGTCGTCTGAAGAGAGTGTGTTATATATTCATCTAAGATTGTAAAAGCGGGAGATTTCCCGCTAGTACTTTTCACTTTTATAGTCATGTTAAAACATTAACACATTAGACAACGCAACAAACTAGTACTTTTCACTTTTATAGTCATGTTAAAACATTAACACATTAGACAACGCAACAAACCAAGTTTGTCGTCTGAAGAGAGTGTGTTATATATTCATCTAAGATTGTAAAAGCGGGAGATTTCCCGCTAGTACTTTCACTCTTATAGTCACAACGTATAGTAGCATTATGGTTGTCTGAGTAATTCACTCAAAATCACACAACGCATAATATCATTATGGTTGTCTAAATTTAGAAGCTTAAATACCTAATCAAATTTGTAAGAGCAGCAGATTTCCCGCTAGTTTTCACTCTCACAATTAGACAACGCAACAAAATATTAAGGGTTGTCTGAATATGGAAGACTTGTGATCAACCATAATTTGACCATCGTAGTTACACAAAAAACACGCTGAATTGTAATATTGTTACTCACTTTATTGATTCTATCGACACTCGTACTCTCATAGTGTTATCATATATGAATTCACGTAAAAAGTTGATGATAATCATCTCCCGATGACTTGACTCCTCATAGTGAAACGAGAGTGTAAAAAGGGTTGACCGCGTCGATCGACGCCCATATAATACTGAAAATTGATAAGATTTCTACCACAATCATGTTTCAATATCGTAAACATGTCTATACGGTTCGATTTTCAAAATTTCATTTCCTCAATGGTGTCTCTCTAGATAAACATATTTTATATAATATGTACTACATATGTTATGTCACATTATGTGCAACATAGTAAACATGTTATACCTCATTAGTAGGTTGATTGTGATCTAGATGTTTAGGATTAAAATCATGAAAATTCGACCGTTGGATATAATTATGACAGTGAAGTATAGTAGTGTAACAAAATTCATAAATTTTCGGTAACGTATGGGTATCGATCAACTCGGTCAACCATAATTTCAACAATATTAATTTTACATCACACATCAGTATTGAAAACAACTGTTGTGGCACTACAATAGGAAATTTGGCTTTAACTATTAGGGTTTTTTAGGGTTTAGGGTATTTTAGGGGTTAGGGGTTACGATACATACAATGTAATATTGAAAACACTTGTGTGATATATTTAAAAATTTAATATTGAAAACACTTGTGTGATATATTTAAAAATTATACCTTCACACAACATTTCTTAGTTGATTGTTGTGGGATGAAGAACTTAAAGTAGTATTGCCAAATGTAAGAGAGGGGCTTCATGACATGAAAATACATTATATAACCAAAACTGAAAAGTTGTTGTGTGACTGCTGAAAATATTATACCCTCACACAACAGGTTTGAGTGTTCCGTTGTTACATCAAAACCACCAAGGATATCCTTCACAAAAAATTTAGGTTTTCAGAGGATGTAAAAGCAATTTGAAAACTAGATGTACGTAGCCTGGCATGAGAGATATATCGTACAACAGATATATAAAAAGTATTGTGTGATAGTTTAAATTTCATACATTCACACAACATTTATTTGTATCATTGTTGTGTAACAAAACCAGTTATATGTCAAACTAGAGTTGGGTTAGAAGCAAAATAGGCCTCATTTTTATCTTCATTCACACAACAAAATATTGTTCAAAGTGTTGTACTAGTTTAAGAAAAAAAAATCTGGAATGATCTCAGACTATCCACACAACGGCTGACAATTTATGAACGTTGTATGAAACATTTTTGAAATTTGTACAACACTACTATTCTGCACCGTTGTGTGAAAAGTGTCATTTGTTGCACTTATTGACGTAGTGATAGTAGATAATAGTGTAACACGTGACCAGTGTGTTAACACTTCAACCAACACCATAAAGTATAAAAAGGTGTCCGCAAGTTGGTTGTATCTATCTACATAGTTTGATGTAAGAATGGAATGTTCACTTTTGTGTCATTTAGCGTAGGAGGGTCTCACTCCTAATTTAGCTAAAGAATAGACTTTCAAAACGAGTAATGAGCATTGCAGGGGGCCAATGAGACATCGAGAGAAGGCCGGTGCACCTCAATTGCTTGAGGAATTGACCAGACGGCCTCTGGGGTTCCGGGAAGTTGGAGTCGTGTTCGGGTGACGTCAATGTCCCCCGGGTCACCACCATGTTTCATGCTGATGCTAGATCCCGAATGTCTTCATTTTGAGCGAAAGAATAAATGTCCATGAGAATTTCTCAAAATTTGGACCATTATATCTCTTCCAAGATGACCGATTTAGTCAAACCAAAGCATATATGAGTCAGTGTCTCAAATATTATGTTTGACGACAACATGTGATTCGATATTCGAATCATAGTGACATACAGTCCACTAAATTGACTCATGAATTTCTTCAAGATGCGCTTCAGTTCGCATTCATGAGGATGTATACACAAAAGAATTCTTGCTCATTCTTACAATGTGTTTTCAAATGAAAAACTATTAGCATGAATGTCTTTAAAGCTCAACATAGTTCGGCTGCCTCTCAATGCATAGAGGGCATCTGTGACGTTGATCATGGTGTCATGAGGCATCAAAATTCAAGCTAAACCGCGTCCCTGAATAACCGATATGATTCAATTATTGTAGTCACAAAAGATTTACAAGGCAAAAAATTCAGAGATAGTTGCCGGTTCTTTAGAATGTTGTGGATAGTTCCACTATCTGCGAAACAGTCAATGTCTCTAAGAGATATATCTTCAAAAAGAAGTAGATAAGAGAGTAAATAGTTCCACTTAAACCATTTAGAAGGATTGAAAGAAGCTACAAAAAGCAGCAATCCCAAGAGTGCATAAAAATTTCCTTGCAGAATGACCTTTACGCACTAAAACAGCCATAACTTCTTCGTTAAAATAGATATGGACGAATCGTGAAATTTTCTGAAAACAAGACTCGTAGAGCTTTCCAATGATATATAGATCACTATCTGTTTCGTCTAGAGCTGTTCACAAAGCTCAAAAGAAGTTGACTATTAAGAGGGACAGATTGTTGTTTTTTGCAGAATTGGCATGTGCGAAGCTG
Source organism: Fragaria nilgerrensis (assembly GCA_010134655.1). Classification (NCBI taxonomy): domain Eukaryota; kingdom Viridiplantae; phylum Streptophyta; class Magnoliopsida; order Rosales; family Rosaceae; genus Fragaria; species Fragaria nilgerrensis. Next base: position 25,517,654 of record CM020980.1, read on the forward strand.
TGAAGCTTGCAGATGGCGTGTAGGCTTTTGCCTTAGCCAAAAGTGACGTGTGTATGATCAAAACCAAGTCTTTTCGGTCGTTCCAAGGTCGTAAACTTCATGACTAGTTAGCAAAAGCTTCCTGACATGAACATAAACGTACTCAAAGGACCTAGAGGATTCGATCATGATGATAATTGTCCGGTTTTGATAAGTCTTCAACTTCTTTTGCAAGACATCAATTGGTTTAATAGCGTAGGGGAATCCAAAATCAAAAGCTTTCGGTAACTCCAAGTCAGTATGACCAGGCATGTCCGTGGAGGGTCGGTAGTGCGAGACACACTTGAAACCACTATCTCCTTAATTTCGGACAATTCTAAGACATCACACTGAGCTTGGATGAGCCTAATTGAACAATTGATGATTGGAAATCCGCTATAGGGTAGAAGACTTAACCGGAAACACGTTTGGCAATCCTCCTTGAGGATGCAAGGTCGTGCGTCATCTTCACTTGGAAGAGACCAAATTCCAAAATGGCACAATCTAATCATGTAGATTGTAAATATGCCATGCTTCGAAGAACGATGTAAAAATGTACATCTTGTTTGTAAATCAATACGAACCATAAGAGGAGAATAGTTTCACTTCGAAAAAAATTCTCAAGGCATTCATTATTGCTAATGTGAGTACATCGAGGTCTCAAATAGACGAAGGTCGTTGATATGACGTCATATTACATATAGCTTGGAACGAAAATCAATGTCTAGCCGATGACGTCAAAGTCAGAGGTAGTTAGAGCAGGATTTGAATATTTGAAATTCGCGATCATGAGGATGACATTTTTGTCCTCATATTGATTTTTCGTACCTTTTTGTATTCACAATTTGAAGGAGAGTTTGACAATCTTGAACCAATGATCCAAAGATCCACAACAGTTGCATTGTCATGAGCTGACGTGAGTAGTTTTGACAAATATAATTGGTGTCTAGACCGGGAGTGTCGCCATTAGGGCCGGCAGCACCTCCCCCTCTTTTCTAGACATCGGCACGGTGTTTTCTACCGTTGCCATGACCCATATTGTTGTCCCCACATTAGGGGAAAATCCCAAATACGTTTATCGCATTAGTGTATATACAATTGCAAACAGGAATTGTATATACACTAATGCGATAAACGTATTTGGGATTTTCCCCTAATGTGGGGACAACAATATGGGTCATGGCAATTGTAGAAAACACCGTGAACTTGGAGGACATAGAGAACTTGATGATGATCGAATCCGCTAAAGATTATGGATCATGATGCCACAAAAGATCATCGACAATATGTAGTCAATTAAGGTGGTAAGCAATCCACTTGACTAATAACTCAACAAGTAGAGTTATATGAATATTTCAAGAAAAGCTCCATGAGTGCATTCCACAGTACTTTGTGGTAATGACTTTTTGCACAGATTACTATTGAAGGCTTTTGTTGATGTAACGCTTCAAAGACTTTGAGCACATGAGATATGAAATCTCGGCATCTACGCTTGTTAGCCTGGGGGTCAAAACATGTGGTTTAATCCTTTTCAATGAAATGTTCCACTGATACCAAGTGAAGATCCGACTTAGGCATCGAGTATGTCAGGAGCAAAATGTTACATTGCTCTTGCATACAAAACCAAGCTATTATGAGACTCGATAGAGGTCACAAATGATGCTTTTTAATAGTTTGTCATTCGGATTGATCACACACAATTTGAAAAAACCGCGAATTGATCAAACACAATTCGGAAAAATGCCTCGGATTGATCAAACACAATCCGGTGATAGGTCGGGGTTAATCATACACAACTCGGACAAGGAAACAAGAGTGATCAAACACACTCTTGACCCGTGAATAAAATTTCAGGATTTTTGGTACCTGCACACACAAAATCCCAAGCATAAAATAGAGATGGAGAATGGAGGAAATGATTTTATCCTCCTCGAGTTATTGAACTTGGAAAAGTTTAGGGTTTCAAAACATACCATTTGAAACTTCAAACTCTTTAAGAAGTTGAAAGTTATAGTCGGAGGAAACCAAGAATCGTTGGCAGGAGGTGGCCAAGGGATTGGCGGCCGGGAAAACAGACGGTGGCAGTAGTCGGATAGAGGAGCCGAAAAACACTTTTTAGGGTTTCGAAAAACAAATGGTAGGCTATTGGCTCTAGGGTTAAAATAAAGTGCATGATAACGTGATGAAGTATAAACTATAGAGAATGAGAGATATCAAGAGAATCATCATATTATTCATTGATATGTGTCATTTATAAAAAGAATTACATAATACCAATATGATAAGGATAATGAATACATAGATCTAGTCAAACTACATATCATATTTGCATAAAATCAAGACACACATAAAAAATATCTAAAAAAATACAAAATATTATAGAGAAAGAGGAAGGAGTTGTAAATGTCAAGGAAATCCAAAAAAAAATAAAATAAGGGAAAGCAAAACCATGTTCCTCCAGAATCCCAAATCTCTCTCTTCTCTTCAAGCTCCCGCAGATAAACCCCAACCAACATCTCCATCATTCCCTACCCTCAAAACCCCAAATTGACGGGCCCTATTCTTCGTCTTTAAGCTCCGGCACACAAACCCAACCAAGGTATCTTCACTCTCTATCATTCTTTTCCTCAATCAATAATTTCTGAGTAGATCGGCCGCGCAAGAAGGCCCATATGATTTTAATTCCATCGCTTTTAGGGTTATCGATTATACGTGAATTGAAATCTTGGGTCTTTTGATTTGCATATGTTCTTTAGCTTAATTTTAGTTTCGATTGGAACTAATGCTGCACAGGGAACAATTGAGTTGAAAGACAAGTTTTTGATGTGCTAAATTTGTTGTTAGTTTACTTTAGGTCGATTTCAGCTTAAAATTTTAATACCCTGAATGTGTATGGTGGCCTGATTCTTGTAGAGAGTTGCTATAGCTTTCGCCTGGTTTTTCGAAAAATATAACTAGATTTAGTTCTATATTAGAGATTACAACATGGTCTTGGTTAATGTCGGTTGAGTTAGCAGTTTGAAACTTGTTCCGGCAGCACCACCGTTACTTCGACCTAGTTAATTTGATATCTGCTACTCTTGTGCCTCTTTTTTCCTGATTCGTTCTTGGTGATCACTTTCTTTCTATTACTTGTTATGTTTGGTTTCTTGATATTGTTGGCCACATATGGTGATACTAGATGGATGTGGATGATCTAATTACTGTTTAAATGCAGGGTGTTAAGAGCATTTGGGGACTGTGTTCGGGATAGTTTCTCAGAAGTTGGGATTGGTCTTTGAGGGGAAGGTGATTCTGCTTGTTCTGATTTGAACATGTCGAGTAAGAAAGAAGAGAAGGCTCAGGCTGCAGCAGAAAGGATCAAGGCTCAGGCCTTGAGTGCTGCAAAAGGTCTTAGTCGAGCTCAGGCTGAAAGGGCGGCTGCTGCTGCTGCCCGAAATGTTAACGCTTATGGGCAGAAGGAAGAAGGACCCAGCAGATGGCAGGAGAAAAGGGAAGCCAAGAGACAGATGTATTTGATGAGTACTGAAAAAGCAGTGAGACTGGGCGAGAGGAAAGACCTGAAGGCTAATATATCTACAGTTGGTAGTGCAGCTTCACAATGCCAGAAGTGTTTCCAACCTGGGCATTGGACATATGAATGTAAGAATGAACGTGTTTATATCTCAAGGCCATCTAGGACTCAGCAACTCAAAAATCCTAAACTGAAGATGAAGGTGTCACTATCTTACGATCTGGATGTTGCAGATCCAGATACTAAAGAGGAAGAAAAAAGTGAAAAGTCATCGAAGAAAAGCAAGAGGAAACATAGGGGAGGTTCTGCTTCTGGCAGTGATAGTGAAGCTTCAGTTTTTGAGACTGATAGTGGGGAATCATCAGTTACAGGTTCTGATTATTCTTCTGAAGGGAGTAGTTCAGATTACAGTTCATCATCTGATTCTGAGGAGGAGAGAAGGCGCAGGAGGAAGAAGAAGAAGCAAAAGACAAGGCGTAAAAGATACTCCTCATCATCTGAGTCTTCTGATTCAGAGTCTTCTGAATCTGATTCTGATGATAGGAGAAGCCGGAAGAAGAGCAAGAGGCACAGCAGAAAGCGTTAAACTAAGGTACTTGAGCAGAAGGAGAATGTTGGTGGATAGTTCAAGTATGTCGTATATTACCAATCAATTGATGAATGATTATGTATGTTATCAATTCGGGGCCAATACATCCTTGTGGATGTTTCCATGACATTTATTTCTTTTGGACTTGCTTTATTTGAAGTTGTACTGTAATACTTCCCATGGTTAATTTGAGCTCTTCTTGGTAGATTTCGATTGGTTTCTGTTTGAAGAGCAGTGGCAGCGTTTGAATATTAAGCATATCATATTAATTTTGTGATGGCGAGTTGAATCACCTGGAACAGTGGCATCGTCTGTGAGGCTATGACCGATATGGCGATTAAACTTATAAACCGTGAACGTTGTATTGGCTTATGATTTTCAGAAGAGGGGTCTCTGTTAGGTCAGCGATGTGAAAAGAAAAAAAGAAATGTTTAGAATTATGTGAAAAGTAGATCCCCAAGTTGAAATCCGCATTCCCTAGTCAGAGACACTCAGAGTGCTAGAGGCAGGAATGGATTGATCGTTCTTTTTTTTTTATTATTACATATTACAACTTCGTGAGTCGAACTCATAAGTCATAATCTCTCACTTATTAAGAGAAAATTATCCGTTAGACCAAATAGTATTGGACGATTGATCCTTCCTTAAAAACAAGTGTAAATTTTCAACCAGATAATTCAATTTTGTACAGATTTGATATTTTGCCATTTAATAACAAAAGGAAAACACCAGTTCCATCTCACTTCCAAGCATCTGGACTCCATGATAGAGATTTTCATACTCCCCTTCATCAGTTTCACTCTTGCACTCTTCTTTTTAACATGAGATTAAATATTTACATTGGTAAGATTCTTTTTCATTCTCCATTCATCTAGTCGGAGAACTTTTCTAATTTGTTACCGTTTATTTTCGATCTTTGATGTCAGATCGAGCTGTTAGATTTATGCTCTTTATTACTTCTTATTGATCATCTTCAAACTATCTCAGTTGAGGGTTAGCTCTTTCTCAGTTAAGTGTCCAGAACCATATGATTCAACAAAATCACCAACATAAATTAAAATCAAAGTTTTAAAGTTGAACTAGAAGCCTATAACCGTAAAAATTTCAACAAAATGACCAACATAAATCAAAATTGAAGTTCTAAATTGAAAAGCATCTAATATTAGGGGACAACAACAAAATTGACAATCAAAATTGAAGTTCTACAGAGAACAAGAACAATCGTCGAACTCTATTTCATGCTTCAAAATCATCATTTCCATCAACTTGAGAATTACAATTCTCATCGAAAACTAGAAGATCAATCCAAACTACCACCACGGACACCATCACTACCATAAATCCATAATCACTATCATCACCAAGGTACTCAAATTAGGGGAATTGTATCTTCGTATCAACATATGCAATATATGTCTTCATGACGCATTGATTGTTCCGGTCATGTGAAAATGGAAGAACTACATGAGCAGGAGTTGCATGAGGTTGAGAGAGAGAGAGAGAGAGAGAGAGATGAAGAGGGTGAGAAAGAGAGGATAGAGAGATCTAAAAAACGTATAAAATAAAATAAAATAAAAAATAGATTTGAAAGAATGGAGGGTGCATCAGTCTTTTGCGCCTCATTTAAGTCGTCACATGGGACACACATGGTTAAATTAACAAAGACTTGACGAAAATTAACGGTAGGTACCATATATATACGAAAAATTGAGTTTGGGTACTACTTTGATAACTTTGTTAGTTCGGGTCAAGGAAGGAAAAATCGAAATTTTCGCCGAAATTTCGTTGAAAATTTCGTTTTTATCACACAGCGAAATATTTTTCTCTCCAGAATTTTTCATCCGAAACTCGCGATATATCCCGATATTTTCGAAATCTCGCCGAAACTGTCGAAATCCCGCAGAAACTTTTGTATTCCCGCCAATTTGAATGGTTGTGGTGAGTGGTGAGTTTCGAAATCTCGCCGAAACTGTCGAAATCCCGCAGAAACTTTTGTATTCCCGCCAACTTGAATGGTTGTGGTGAGTGGTGAGTGTGGTTAGCGCAAAAATTGTTCACTGGTTTGTAATGGCAAAATATTTTGCACTCAAGCCAATTCGAACCTTGCTCCCTTGGGTACAAGGCTAATTTAGGATCAACCAACCCTACTAACCATTCAAGTTGTTGAATTTAGGATCATTATAATATATATTGGTTTTCTTTTCCGAATCCGAAAAATAAAAAATTAGGTAAATATCTAATCCCCAACTAACTTTTTTTACCTACATTTCCATACAAAAAAAAAAACAAAACTTTTTTACCTACACTTCTTAATTCCTTTTTAATATATATGTAGGTCAAATTTTATAACTTTCAAAAAATTATTAACAGTTTAGCGCTAACATTTTCAACTTAACTTACTACAACTCTCTATAGATCAATGTTTATTTAAGATTTTCATTTCAAATATAGTACATAATATAGAAAACAAACATCTCTTAAAGTTTGGTTTAAAATTTCCTTATTTTTCTTATAATTTCCATCAATTTTCTCATTTTTTTACTGTAATCGATATTTCCCCGAAATTTCCGTCGAAATTTTCATATTTTGGAGGGTCAAAATTTCCGTAATCACCGAAATTTTCTTCCTTGGTTCGGGTATCATATTGTCAGTCATACAAGAGTTCAGACACTGTTGGTGTAAAAAACCCTTTAAGAAATAGAGATATATGAGATGAAATATTAAGGAGATAAAAAATAAAATAACCTATAAGAACGTAGACTTTTCTTCAAAACTTAGTTGAACTTAACTTACGATTAATTACAAAACACCACTTGAACTATGATGTTATTTTTATTTTACACCTAACTATCAAAAACTTACATTTTCATACCCTAAGTTTTATTCCATTAGCATTTTGATACCTTGGTCACTAACACCGTTAAATTTTGAGGGCATTTTTGTCATTTCAATAAATGATCATTTTTTACATTTACTTTAACAAAATAATTTATTTTTTGAGGTTATCAAATACAAATAAAACAATTTACTTTAGCAAAAATATAAAAAAAAAACTCCAAAATTAGATATTTGTTTTTGCAACAATAATGATAAATGTTAGTAGAACTCTTATATGTATATATATTTTTAGAGTTACATGTTAAGCAAAAAAAAAATTAAAATATATAAATAAAATAATTTTATCAAGAAAATATTATATCAAGAAAATATCGAATATTGATGGAAAATTTCTCAAATTTTATATAAAAATGGTATATTTAATCAAAAATATATTAAATATAAAATATCAGAAAGATATAAAAATTAATATAGATGCTTGTAAAAAACAGAAAGTTCAAGGAAATATCGAGGATATCATAGATATTTTAGTCCGTGATCACAATAACCCATTGATTTGGGTGAAGAAATGGTGTTCTCGAGTTTGAACAATAGCAATGAAAAATATGTAATTTTAATAACAATTTTAATGTATAATTTTTAGTTTCAATTACAAAGATATCATGAGTTGACATAAACACCCTTGAATATTATCAAAAGTTAGTGGTCAAGGTATCAAAATGCTAACGGAATGAAACTTAGGGTATGAAATGTAAGTTTTTGATAGTTAGGTATGCAAATGAAAATAATATCATAGTTCGGATGATATTTTGTAATTAATCCTTGAACTTATCGTTTGATTGAAAATTTATTCCATTTGCGCCTTTGGCCTCTTTGTACGAGCGCTTTGTGCATTTTACACCTTGACGAAAAGTCCTTCACGCCTCATTGTCTCTACACCTAAACTCACTCAATCTATGAACAACTTTCCGGTTATAGATCCTTAGAAAGCGCGCTTTTTGAGACATTGCATGGCATACTCTTGTCTAAATGGAATACCTCCTCATTTGTGAATAGAACAATATGTTATGGGTGCTGCCAAATGTACCCAGCAAACCCAGCAAAGTGCTAACTAGACCCAGCAATTAACATTTTTTTTCCTTATTTTCCAATTTTACCCTTATTTCAAAAACAAGCAAACAAATGAAGAGATTTAATTTGTAGCAAATTGTTCATCCTCTAATGGATATTGCTGGCAGTCACTTCTCATTCCCCTTCTTAATTCCTCATGTAGTTAATCATTTCGTTCTCATTATTAGAATAGTTGCTTGAATTGATGGATTCAACTATTAAATAGTTTTATTAGTTTGCTAGAGGAATTGAAAGGATTCTTCTTGATTGTAACTCCAAAACTGATTCAGTTGATTGCTCTATTAATTGATATTACAGTTATCAATTCTCATAGATAACATGATCATACTGTATAAGAACCTCTCCAATTTCAACTAGGGGTGGACATGAGACGGGATGGGACGGGATAGAGCTAATCCCACGGCCCGTCCTAGATAATGAAATCGGGACGGGACGGGACGGGCTTTACGTTTTTAAGATTTCATCCCACCCGGGCCTTATCCCGGACGGGATGGGACGGGAAGGGCCCAATCCCGGATAAAGAAAGTTGAAAATAAATTTGTAAGAAAAAGAAAGAGTTTCAAAGTTTTATAGTGTTCTTTACTCTATTAAGTATTAACAAGTACATGTAACATATTTACAAGTACAACACAGTGTAATAAAAGAGTTTATACTGCTTACTTTCTCTAAACTTGTCATAACTACTACGGTGCAAGAAGAGAGTCTATAACAATTAACAAATTAAAATATTAAACATCACTATTATTGAATTGGAGACAACCTATTAACTTAAAGAAATAAAGAGCTAAGATCAAAACACTTAAATAAAAGCTTCAAATCACATATTAATTAATAAAAAATCAATTATTAAAATAGTCGGGATGAGACGGGCCTAAACGAGACTTGAATTATCCGTCCCATGTCTCATCCCGTTGTATAAGGATGGAATGGGACGGGACGGGACGGGACGAGCCTCACATTTTGAGATTTAAATCCTATCCCGTCCCGGCAAATTTCAGGACGGGACCGGGACGGGTTCGGGATTACGGGATTTTATGCCCACCCCTAATTTCAACGGATCAGAAAACCCAAATAATAGAATTATTTTTAGTCATTCTTTTTTCTTTTTTCTTTTTTATCTATTTCAACCCAAATAATACATGATAGAATCAGAAAAGACGCATAATGAAAGAGAGAAATGAGACGGATCTTGTGGAGATCTGGTTTGGATTCTAATTGATGGTATAGATTCCAGAATTCATTGTTTCAATTGTTGTTGTTGCTGGTTTTTTTTTCGTTCTTCTTTTTGTTTGAAGGGCATAATTGGAAAAGGAGGTGTTGCTCGGTCTAGTTAGCACTTTACTAGGTACATTTAGTAGCACCCTATGTTATTTCCCAGTTACAAGTTGGCCCTAAGGCACTGCTAACAAGTACAAGATGTAGAAATATTTGTTAAATGTTTACTTGTGTAGCTAAACAAGAAAATCACTGTAAACTTATCCAAAGCAATCATTGAACTCAATGATTCTTAGTAAATCTCACTACGATAAAAATGTCCGTGTGACTTTTGTTTCCACTTCCATTAGCTCTTATATCTTGGTTTAAGGTTTTTATTTTTTTATTTTTTTTGTGGAAGCGGAATAAGAGCTAACTCATCGTTCTTACTTGAAATTTTATAAATAAGAAAAAAGTGATACAAAACAAGGGAGACAAGACCAAAACCATGCCTACAAAGAGTACAAGCTAACAGAAAAAAACAACAATTACAAGTTGATAGAATAGCACAACCAATTTGAGGAGCAAAAAGAGAAAATAAATAACAATCAAAAGGACTAGCCTCTACGGTAAGCATATCTAGAAGAAGCATCAAAACTAAGTGATTGATGCAAGAATCGAGGGGCAACATCCCACCAAAAGTCTACGTTGTTGGCTCCATAATTTGCCAAAACATCTGCAACAACGTTACCTTCACGATAAATATAGATAAATTAGCATTTCACTAATGGACTTTAGGGTAATGGACTTACTAGGTATAGCAAACACTACAATGATGTTATTACAATACGGTTGTAGCTGAAACAACGAAAAATCAACATTGAAAGTACTAGATACTTTTGAAAAATGCGTCCGAGTAACCGACATTGCTAGTTAATAACCAATTACTTGACATATTGCTATAACTAGATATTTGGGTCAATTCTAGAGCTCTCGTGTGTGAAGTTGTTTTTCATCAACCAACCTAAATATGAGTAACTACCTTGTTACCTTCATCAGGCTGTTATCTTTGCCAACCTTTTTTATTAGAGGAGGACGAAAACATATATTAAAATATAACTGATAAGTATATAGAGCGATACAAAAGCATCAAAAATCAATAACAATTGTAATATAACGTAATAAGACGCACAAATACAACATTGATAGTGAAAGAGCATGAGACTAGCTAGATGCATCACGACGCTCAAATACATCTTTTGAGAGCATCTCAAACAGCTTCCCCATTTTCTTGATTTTATCAATTTTGGTGAATATTGAGTTGTTTTGTGGTCCAACAGCTTCTCTATCTTATTTCCCAAAATAGAGATGGAGAAGAAAGAGAAGAACTTCTTCCCCAAATGTGCAGCAAAATCTTTCTTCCCCAAAATTAAATTTTTCACGTGCTCCAACGAGAAGTTTAGATATATAGAATATTTTATTGAGTATTTCATTGTTACAATAAAATATATAATTTTTTTTGTTATAATTCATAATGATGTAACATATTTTATTGTTATAATAAATGTTGGTCTCTAAAATGGAGAAGCTGTTGAAATTGGAGCATAATATTTTTAGAGATTTTGAATTTTGCTTCCCTATTTTAAAGAAATTTTAGAAAAATTGTTGGAGATGCTCTAAATGAAAGGTGACCATAGCGAAAGAGCAATAAATGATAATAAGACTCACAAATGCACCTAAAACCATGAGACTTGATGCATATATAGCGACCTCAATACGCTGCATATGTCACAAAAGTTGTGTTGAAGTAGTAATAGCAACCGCAACGAGAATTGTAAGTTTGTAACAGTAACCAAGAAGACAACAGTATGCTGCTAGAAGAGCGACATGGCCAAGAAGCAAAAGCGTCAGCCTCGACCAAAGGTGTCAGAGATGTAACTCCGAAGAGCGAGCAAAAGCGTCGACCAAATATGGTGTAAAAAACTCGGACATTAGCTTTCGAGCTCCTAAGAACAAGAATTTATTTTCGCCAATTATGTTTGCTTAGACGAATAATCCAGGTAACAAGATCTTATCCATCAAACGGAATCTACTAATTTCATAATATAGTAGAGTAATATCTAATCGTAGACACCAACACATGAATAGGCTGTTCATGAACAAAAACACAAAACTAGTTCTAAAATAAACGGATCGTATCCCTTGACACCGCGAAGTCATTATGGATAACAATAACAAAATTTTCTTAATAATTCGAAGGTTGATCACGGCACTCCAAAAAAAACCAGTGTGAAAATCACCAATCACGTGAAACAATTGGAGCTAAAGGACGAATGAGATATCAAGTTAAAGAAATCAACCGATCAAGTCAAGAAATCAGCCGGGCAAAACCTACATATTCTTCACAGTGTTAATCAAAGAAGAATAAACTTCAATTGCCTTCAAATATCAACAGTGTTCAAACAAACCAATATTCCAAAAGCGAGAATCCTAAGAAAGTAGAGTTCATTGAACGGAGATGGAAAAGTTTAGATCCCTATAGCTTAATTATAAAGGAAGCAGCCTTCTTGGAATGATATGACTTGATCATCCGCAACTTTAGCACCCTAAAATATTCCAGAAAGAAGATTTGCAGCACTGGAAATGGCAGCTCCAGTGATAGCACATTGCACAATCTGCTCATGAGAGGAACAGTCGGATGTAAGCGCCAGAGCCACACCAGTAATGGCTCCTGCAACTGCACTGTTTTTCTGCACGGAAGCAAGCAATGACAGTTTCAAGTACCATAGGTAGACTGTAGACATTAGAATCTCTACATTCCCCTACGCAAGCTTCGACTCAAAAAGAAAAGGAAAAATGAAGCACTACCCAATCGTGGGCTCCACGAGCCTCCTTCAGTCCATAAGTAAGCCCCGAGTACACCCCTGCAGCTAGCCCTGCAATGTAAATAAGGGATTAGCTCCCGATATGAATATGCTCAGTGTGACTAACAAGCAAATCTTGTGCATTTCATGCTCTAAAGCAATTCATGTTAAACAAAAATGCACTTACCCCATTGTAAGGATTCCTTTCCTGTGTGCTTCACCTGAAATTAAACATTGTCATCCCTCATCAGTGACTACGGATCAAATTGATCCAACTCAAAATAAGTAAACCAGAGATCACCGGTGGCACAAGAGAAGAATCTACATCCATTGGTTGCAAGGCCCGAGCTTGCCACATTAAGGTACGAATACAGAAAGGCAACACTATGAAAAACGGCACAAACGTGCCGGAACTTAGGTGTGTACTATCAGAATGATAATCAATCAAGTCCATATTTATCTTTCTTATAACTGAACCCATTTTGATCCACACTTGGATTTTCTGGATCCCATGAGTTCTTATATCATTTTGATTCACAATGAGTCTGTGTTTGATAGTTGAGTTTCGAACTCACCATAGCTTCAAGAGATTTACTGCTGTTACCCCCTGCAAAGTACATAATAACACTTAGACAGGCGTCCCAAATATTGAATATATCCATGATGTTTGGACACACTTAATTATAAATCCATTAGAATTTAGAAATCACTTGGATTAGAAACCAAGCACTAATTTCTGAATACAAGACTTGCAGTAGAAGACAAAGTAACATTTATTGAAGAAACTATAGAGTCGATTACAAAAAGTACGTAGTTGTTTGGAAGGTATTAGTATGACAGAACAGTAGTGCGTACCTCTGAGGTCCGGGAAGCGATTCTTTTTGTGGCCTGAGATATCCGACGGCGTCCCATTACTTGAACCAAGTCCTGAAGCTAAATCAAAAACTCAGACACACGCTCTTTCAACATGTCACTACATGCATGAGGTGCTAATGAAGAGAATGGAAAGAGGAGCAGGAAGCAGAGACAAATATAGCTAGCTAGTTATTATGAAGGAGAAGAAGAAGATGGTATGGTTATTATTATGGCATGTACCTTCAGTGGCAGTGAAATAAGCATCTCGTGACACAGCCTGAACAGCTCCAATCTGTACTCGATCATAACATGGTCAATATTATGGCACGTATATTAGTGTGAGATGAAGATGAAATAATGAAGAGAAATGTAGCGTACCCCGGCGGCCTTGACAAAGCTCTCGGCGATGCGGTTGAGGAGAGGGTGGCCTAGGTCGAACATATCACCCTTCTCAAATCCAGGGAACTCAAACGACGACGGCTTTGAAGCCTCGATATGAGTGTTAGCACTTCCCCCGCTGTTCAACATCTTCGATGGTTTCAGTTTCCTTTTTTCTGTGAGATGATAACAAGTAACTAGAGGCGGATGAGAAAGAAAGTGAAGAAGAAGAGCTAGTTATGGGAGTGAGTGAGGTTGGAGCAAGTCAGCGTGGACACGTATGCATGCATGCCACCCTTCGTGGCGACCTTTCAGAACTGCTTCCGTCGCCACCTGTCGTGTCTGTCTTCTCCCACACCGAATCAAAGTTAAAACATTTCTAGCTCTATTTTAGAAAAATGAATCAATTCTATCATCTCTATTAATCGAGGCAATTTGCCTTGTAAAACTGTTTTGGTTAAATTTTCATAAACCCTGAAATTACCTTTCTCTTAAATTAAACCTATCAACTCAGATTACATTAAAAAAGACTAAAACAGTAAACAACCAAATCAAAACTAAATAAATGTTTAATTAATAGAGAGCCAGAACCACAAACAAAGAGAATTCTACGGACCTAAGAAGCAGTTCATTCAGGATAACAATTTCAAAATTCAAAACAAATCAGTTGTTCAGTTTAAGTCTTCCTCATCTATCTTCCGGTCCCTATCTTCCTCCTCTCTACGTCTCCCAACTGCTCACCTTCTCCAGGAAAAAAAAACCTCTTCAAACGTCTCTCACTCTGCTAACCGATTGGCTCAAACTGGTGAATGCATTGCTCAGTGTGACCTCCCGAAATAGTTTGTGAAAGAGGTCAGTGCTTCAAGAAGAGTTGCTCTTGTGTATCAAGGAAGAGTTGCTGAAATAAAACTACATTCTTGGTGATTCAGTGTATGTTGTCATAGGTTTTTTTTGTTTGTGGCTTTTTTAGGGTAGGAAGCATATAGTACTACACCTAATAATAATCTCATATGTCTCTGTTCTTCTTTGTACAGTTCGCTCGAAGGGATACTTGCTAAATATCTCTTGCATCCAAGAAAGAAGAGAATTGTGAGAAGTAATATGCTTTGATTCAGAGAGGCAGTCACAAAGGTAAAGCTTTGATTATATTAAGGTTCCTATCTAGATTTCCTTTCTAAACTTGATATTGAAACCAAAGGGTCATAACTGAAAAATGATCATTCTATTCATATGATTTTGGACAACCGTGTTGTAAACAGCTTAATTTATCACACTAACAGGACAAGCACTTTAGCCGACGAAAAAATTTCGTCGGCCTGTTAGCTTAACTCGTCGGCTAAGATCTTAGCCGATGAAGGCTCGTCGGCTATAGTCCCACAGTTTAGCCGACGAAAAAAATGTCGTCGGTTTTTTTTCCGGACTTTAGCCGACAAAACAATTAAGATATTCGTCGGCTAAACCTTATAAAAAAATTTTTAAAAATAACTATAGCCGACGAAATATAGTTTATTTCGTCGGCTAAACCTTATAAAAATTTAAAAAAATAACTATAGCCGATGAAATATAGTCTATTTCGTCGGTTAAACCTTATAAAAAAATTAAAAAAATAACTATAGCCGACGAAATAGAGCTAAACCTTATAAAAAATTTTAAAAAAATAACTATAGCCGACGAAATATAGTCTATTTCGTCGGCTAAACACTATAGCCGACGAATATAGTATTTAAATATCGTCGGCTAAAGTTGCTGGTTTTTGAAAAAAAAAACTGCATAAACTTTTGGCCACCTTCTATCACTACCAAAATTTGACAGAATCTTCCTCTCAACATTTCAAACTTTCTAGAAGAAGTCGAAGCCAAATTCTAAGCCTAAACAAGTTAATTGAATCAAAATATAAAAATCCCCAATTTTAAACCCTAAAAACATCAAATCTTCGATTTTCCTCACACATAACGAATTGAGCTACCAAATTCTAGGGGAATGTAGTACTAATCAAACTCAACTTATCCATATATAGAACTCACCAAATGGTGACCTGAGGAAGGAGAAATTCGATCGACACCGAATCCGAACTGGCGGAGTTTTGGAGCTCGATTTATCCCTCACGGCGACGCCACTCGATGCACCGCCTGTCCAGCAATGAAGTAGAGACGACGGTGAAACTTTTGGGACAAGTGTGGCGGTCTCCGGTGACTTGACGGTGGAGTTAGGCCGAGAAGAAAATCTGGCAGGCGAAATAGACTTATTACCATCCACGTTCGGTAAAACTCCTATATAAAGAACTTTAACCGACAAAATTCTTTATTTTCGTCGGCTAAACTCTTTTGAAAATTTTGAAAATTTTGGTTGACCGTCAAAAAAATTTTGTTGAAAATTTTGAAAATTTTTCGACTTTAGCCGACGACTTTTCATATATTTTCGTCGGCTAAAGTCCTTTAAAAATTTTCCTCCAAATTTGGTTTACCGCCCAAAAATTTTTGACCTTAGCCGACAACTTTTTTAATATCTCGTCGGTTAAAGTCTATAAATTCACAAAAACGCTCATATCTCCCTCTATATTACGTAGTTTAGTCAAACCTTCCACACGAAAAACTTTCACGTAGATGAGACGCAACCGCCTATATAAAAATTTTGAGACATTTACCTTCCGACGATAGGTCTCTCCATAGGGAATAATAACGGTAAATAGGGTTGACCGCTACTATTGGTACCGAGACTTTATCCGATTTACGTGATTTTTGAACCATAGCCGTATTTCACCATTCGGAACACATCTTATTTCACGAGATTTTTGATAATTTTTCTTCCTATGTAGAGTTGGTTCATAAAGTTGTATAACCTACTAAACAAGTTATACAACATTAGTAGACACATTGTGATTCCGATGACTAAAATTCACAAACCAAAATTCGACCGTCAGATATGATCATTATGACGAAAGATGTCTATGGTAAAAAATTCAACTAGATCCGACAACGTTAAGGGCTCGATCGAAATGGTAAACCATATTCCATCATCATTTATCACACGAAAACGCTCATATCTCCCTCTATATTACGGAGTTTGGTCAAACCTTCCACACGAAAAACTCTCACGTAGATGAGACGCAACTGCCCATATAAAAATTTGAGACATTTACCTTCCGACGATAGGGCTCCCCATAGGGAATAATAACGGTAAATAGGGTTGACCGCTACTATCGGCACCGAGACGTTGCCCGATTTACATGATTTTTGAACCATAGCTGTATTTCACCATTATGAACACATCTTATTTCATGAGATTTTTGATAATTTTGCTTCTTATGTAGAGTTGGTTCACAAAGTTGTATAACCTACTAAACAAGTTATACAACATTAGTAGACACGTGATTCCGATGACTCAAATTTACAAACCAAAATTTGACCGTCAGATATGATCATTATGACGAAATATGTCTATGGTAAAAAATTCAACTGGATCCGACAACGTTAAGGGCTCGATCGAAACGGTCAACCCTAATCCATCGTTACTTATCACACGAAAACGCTCATATCTCCCTCTATATTACGTAGTTTGGTCAAAACTTCCACACGAAAAACTCTCACGTAGACGAGACGCAACTGCCCATATAAAAATTTGAGACATTTACTTCCGACGATAGGGGTCCCCATAGGGAATAATAACGGTAAATAGTAAGACACGTTGTGATTCCGATGACTAAAATTTACAAACCAAAATTCGAGCATCAGATATGATCATTATGATGAAAGATGTCTATGGTAAAAAATTCAACTGGATTCGACAACGTTAAGGGCTCGATGAAAACGGTCAACTCTAATCGGAAATAAGAAAACTACATTTTGAAGCCCTAAACGGACTCGGATGGCCAAAACCCTAAACCCTAAACGGACTCGTAGGGCCGTTACGCTTCCGGAAAGGTATCACAATAGTCAATCGGACACTAAACGCCAAATCTGCAGCATAGTGAATAATAAGGGTAAATTGCATTGACCGCAACTATTGGCATTGAGACTTTACCAGAATACCGTGATTTTTCAACCGTAGACGTATTTCACTATTCTGGTCATATCTTATTTCATGACTTTTTTGCGTTTGAAGGATCTACGTATAGTTTTTTTTTTTTCCAGATGAGTTGTTGTCCAGATCTGCAAATATAAGACACTCTAGCCGACGAAATTATATTTTTCGTCGGCTAAACTTTTAAACATTTCGTCGGCTAAAGTTCACAGACTATAGCTGACGAAAAATAGCCGACGAAAATTTTAAATTAGCCGACGACGGAAAATTTTGTCGGCTAAAGTCCACTTTAGCCGACGAAAAAATAATTCGTCGGCCTGGTTTTTTTATTTTCGTCGGCTAAAGCCTTTCTTCTGGTAATGTCAAAAGCTTATGTCTCTTCTGTGTCGTTAAGTTTACAAAATGTATTCTTCCTTCGTATTTGCTTTCTTTTGTTCTTAGTTTCTTATGTCTCTTCTGTGGGTTATCTAATTATAGTGTAAGCTAACTCTTTCAACCATTAGAACATCCATCTCTTTTGATGTGTGCTAACTCAAAAGTTTTTAATTTTCTCTTATTACAGTTGAAAAGCAAACACAAAGACCAGGTATGAATCTTCATTTCTTTGTCTTTATTACTGTCTTCAGAATATATATGCACCTTTAGTTCCTTTTCCCACTATTGGACGATTGTACATGTACCGTTTATTTTCTTGATGACAAATTATTCAACTCTAAACACAGGAGCCTTCTTGCTCTCTCTATATTGTCATCAAGCCAAACGCATAGAAAGAAGAAGCATATATAAAAGGTATGCTAATATGATGGATTGTTAGTGTATTCCTTTGATTCCTCAAATTTTCCATTAGATGGCTTTTATTTGCCTTATTTTTGTGCTTCGACTGTTTAGTTTAATATGGAGTATAATTTCCTATTTATTGATTTTATGATTTTGGCAGGGTGATCAAGTCGAAGCCATTGAGCCAATTCGTGAGGTTTAAACTGACAAAGCAAAAGCACTGACAGAGTAATAAGACCTCATCCCTTCTTATCCCTTCTTTTCATTTTAAGTACCTTTTCAAAGTTGTTTGACAATGTTTAAGTAACTTTGTGATGTTGTAAAATCACAGACTACAAATTCTGTAAATCATTTGTCTTATTGCTTCACTTTGTCTTAAGTAACTATCTCTGTTAACCTTCTATGTGTATTCCCTCTATGTTAAGCTTTTGCACGCTATCAGTTTAAGGTTCATATATACTCTGTTAACTGTACAATACTTATTACGTCCTAATAACTCAATCTGTTTGTATTTGCTTAGAGTTGGTCTGCCGTAATCATTGTACCAACTGAAAAATCAGATATGTTTCAGTTGATTGTTGGTGCCCTGAACTACGACGCCTAAAATAGATGAACATAGACTCATTTTGAACTGATATGGCAAAATAAGCAAAATAATAGTTATTCCCCCTTGGTGATATGTACAAAATCAAACCAACATAATTAATCATGGATATACAATAGAAGGTGGCAATGATGCAGTGAGAGACCAACTCTACTAATATAGGAGATAGCTTTTATTTTCTTCCTACAATTACATTTCTGCCATATCAAAACTTTGTTTCAGTCTCTCACAAGTCACAACCTTATCCTTCTCTCCCAGGAAAAAAAAAAAACTCAATGAATAGAGTTAGGAAGCAAATGTATTGTGCTGTTGCGTTGTAATATAGAACTTGACACGACCCGTCCCGAATTTCACCCTGAACCCGGAGTAAATCGTGTGGGGACCACCTCCAAGGAAAGATTTACCGCAAAAATTCGGTACAACCTCCCTTGAAAATGGACAACCCTTCCAATAGAAACCTGCAAACACGTCTAAAGGTTCCAAATCCAACCTTAACTTATGGAGCCTTCGTGCTCCCAAAAACAATCATCATCAACAGGATAATAAACATTATCTAAGATAATATACATCATCCGTCAAATATTCTAAAATATCAACAAGCATTCACCCACAACCAAAAATATATACATTAAACCCAAGTATTCAGAGCTACTAGACACTAGCGGAAGTAAGAAAACACAGGTAGGCTAAACAGGTAACCTACTGGTGAAAGGTGGTGGAAATACGGGTGACTATGTCTCGTCTCCTACTAGATCCAATCCGAATTCTGCAGACTGGGCATTTTAAAACGAAGGGCCCAGGGAAAAACATTTTACAAACGTTAAAGTGAGTGGACAAAAATAATTTAATAACAAAATATTTATGCATTCCCATTTTAATTTCATAGAAAATATACTGCATGCGGCAGCTCAAAAGCACTCAATTCATAATTTGACAATTTCACGACTAGCATTGGCTAGTCACAAACTCAAATAAAATGGAGCCTCTCTGGCTAAACTATATATAAACAATATTCGTATGTATCTACACCCGTCAGACTCCTTGTATGAATCCTAGAAATAATTTAGAAAAATAGAAATTCATACAAGGTTACAACGCTGGCGTCTAACGCTCACGTTGCGCCATAATGGTATTTTTCCTCATTATGACCGAAAAGAACGGTGTATATATACGTGTGGACTCCCTATATGAAAACCTAAATAAACCGAAAAAGAAAGAAGTTTTCATATAGGGCTATGACGCTTGTGTCTAACACTCACGACACGCCATAATGGTATTTTACCTTATTATGACGGACCAAGCACGTATGGCTAGCTAGCATTTATATACATACTATTCTCATAAAATCCAAAACATATATATCCACCGAAAATCTCATTTTCGGGATCTCTCCAAAGGAGAAAAATTGTCAAATAGGCGAGAAATCAATAAATCTCATCAGAAGAAATAAATGATTAATAAAATCATTCATCGCATGCTTTTTATTTAAAACAAAGGTCCACTCACAAATTAGGTCTAAGCCTGATGACGCTCCGAGGCTTCTTCTGCTCGGGCCTCCTCACGTCCTGTTCCAAATATATAATTAATTTCCCACTAAAATCCAATATTGATAAAATAGGCAAAATTAATCGAGAGCCATAAATACGCTCATCATTGCCTAAGTTCGATATTCTTAAATCGAAACGATCCAAACTTTTATATCATACTTGGCAGTTGTAAATACAACCTTTCCTAGAAATTGATTTAAATCCTACGGTCGGATTTTACATTATTTAACCGCCAAAATACCAAACTTCGGAAATTCACAAACCTATTCAAAACTCGTCTGAAAATTCCACAATTCACTTCATTAAACTCCTCTAATTATTACACATTTAAAATTATACAAAACCCAAAAACGGCGGCGGCGGCTCCGCCGGCAGCGGCGGCCAGAGGCCGATTCCGGTGACGTCCAAAATCTACCAAATTTTAACAATAGCTTCCTCTCAACATCCCAAACAACTTTCATAACTATCACTAAGTCCAATTTCAAGCCTAACTAGGTCAATCGAATGAAAACATCCTAAAAGCCCTAGAATTTCAACTTCGAATTTCTCTTTACCGAGCTCAAGAGGGATCGAGCCTTTTGGAGGGGTTGTTGCACGGGAGAAGAGCTACAAAACCGTACCAAGCTTGCCTGGATTGGTGGCCGGAGGAGGGAGTTCCGGCGAAAAACTTCCCGACGTCTCCGGCGGGTTCTCCTTCGAACGGCGGCGTTACACGGCCGGTCACCGGCTCAGAAAGAGAGAGGGGACGGCGGGGGTCCGAACGGGAGTGGTGCGGCAGCCTGGCTTGGCCGGACGGCGGTAGACGGCGGAGAAGGATTTCCGGCAGCGGGAAGAGGAAGAGAGGGCGCGCGGGAGAGAAAGAGAGAAAGGAGAGAGAAAGAGAGAAGAGAAAAGAAAAGAAAAGATGGGTTTGGGCCTCACACCAACCCGGCCCAACACTATAAGAAAAACCCAACTTCACCAATTTAACACCCCAAAATAAAATACCTTATTAAAAATTACCTTTTTACTAGCTAAAATTTACCATTTTTACCATCGTTACATTTTTCTCCTACGAATAACTCTCCGAAATAATCGTCCCTCAAAACCCCTCTAGGGACCAATTAAACTATATCTCAATGTCGGAGACGGTAAAATTCTTATTATAATCAAGCTAGTAAATAAGATAAATTTTATGGGTCGGGATGTAACAGAACTTCCTGCCCACAAATATAGCCTCAAATAACCGTTATTGGTTCTCTGTTATCCATAATGAGTATGGTTCAACCGTTTACATGCTAAATCTGTGGCAGTTTTCATGTCACCTTTTCATTATGGCAAAGAGGGTATACCATCGATCCCACGATCTACCAATTGGTTGCTGCGTTAAGAAAGAAAATGAAATAGTGTACGAGGAAGTGTGCAATTGTCTAAAAGATCTTTGGATTTGTGATCTTACTGTTTTTTTCTTCCTAACTTTGCAGGAATATTATGATCGTCTTAGTTCTAAGAGGATTGTTGCAACTATTTTAAAAGGGTTTCAATACGTACTAGAGCTATTTTGAAAGGGTTTCAATAGAGATTTTTGATGGGATTCCTTGATTAATTACAGGAGACAAATACACGTTCTGTTGTTGGTTAGCTTACTCAGGTCGAGATCCTAGATGGTTACTTTTGTGTCTTTGTTCAAGTTCAAAGTTGATGGTTCACAATTGATGGATTCAGCCAAGCTTTGATCTGAAAGTGAAATAGTGTCTTCACACATTTTGCTGCATGTGTAGACATGAAGTCCTCCTTTTTCTTTTTCATAGTGTTACTTTAAGATGCTTGAATACTATGGTTGAGAGGTTGATTTCATTTGCAATTAACAAGTTTTCATTTCTTCGTACATACAGTAGAAGTTGACACTATTTTTTGTACAGTTGATAATGTCAAATGAGTCTCACTGCTCAATTTTGTGATTTCCCAATTTCATTTTCACATGTTTTGACCATTCAGTTTGTCCAAAATAGAATACAATCAAGACAAATATTTACAGTACGTACAACTCAAAACAAAAAATAATAATATGCATGCGTCACGCGTAGCTCTTTCGCACGCTAGCATAAATACTAGGATATAAATGTACGCGCGAGAGTGGCCCTTTCGCGCATGCATAGAGAGAAAATTCATATGTCTTCCGGAATCACATGTGTTTGGAAGAAAGACCTGAGACCGAATACGATTGTAATATATTGGAGCTCTGTTAAATTAGGTTTTATTAAGTGAGCACACTTATTGTACATTTGAGTATGACCAAAATAAAATGATCACATATCAAAGTAGAATAATTAGCCTTTAAAGAGACATGCCAGTCTTCACAATTTGAAAGCGATAATTTACAGGCATGAGCGCACCCACGTGTAGGAAGGCTAGATGTTGATCAAATACCCACACACTAGGCTATATTAAGTGAGCATACTTATTATTGTCTATTTTAATAAGGATTAACGGAAAAGGATTACAACTCAAAGTAGAATAATTGGTCGTTCACGAGACATGCCAATCTATAAACTTCAAAAATGATATTTCACACGTGTGAGCGTGGCCCTTTCGCACGTTTTCATCAAGTCATGCGCAAGTTTTGGTAGATACCGCTATATTAGCTTAGGGTACTTCATGACGAAAAAAAAAAACGCACGTGCATCGCGCGTGCAGGAAGACTAGTAATTCTCAATGATAAAAACTGGTTACTGATAAAATTATTGATGTGTCATCGGTTAATTTTAGAAATTTGTGAAATATTCATTCCTTTCAAGTCCCATTTTGTCGAAAATTGACTTATATTTCCAGATGCAGGGATATGTTCTTGATCTCTTGCTCTTCAGCTACAGAATCCATGTACTTTCTGAATACAGTATGTGATTGTTCAACCCGACTCCTTCAACCAGGAAGGAGCCTTGTGCAACTATGAGGTATAGGCTTTCTATGTGACTGGTGCTTGATATATAATTCCATGAAAGAAATTTCTAAACAGCAGCTCGCCGCCCACGTTTGAAGAGTTTCCTATAGCGCCAACATTAGCTACAAGTACCAAAATTCTAAGATACTAACAATTTGACAAGCCCTTCAAAGAAAAAAGATGGGGCAAGAAACTGTGCGATGTAACCTCATTCCATTCTGTACCCGTTATTTGAATTCCAAACAGTGTACCCAAGTGGAAGAAATCAATACAACTGCACCTGATTTAGGCTTAAATACAATTAAGGGATACATCCTTTCCAAAAGGCTTTTTCCCATAACTATATGGTCAACAACTAATGTACACTGATCTACAAAATGAGTTCCACTCCTACATTTCAGAAAATTGGCCTCTAACCCACTCGCTAACCCCCACCTATCTCTATGGTAACCATAACCTCAAAACCACAAAAAGAACTTATCAAAAGGGGCAAAGCACCACATGGTGCACCTATTTGTGCCCTTACTATCACAAAGCCGAAAAATGAGCAAAATCAAGAGAGCAACTTGTGAAGAAAAGCAAAGAGAAAATTGGATATAGAAAGTCAATGCTGATGATATGTTTTACATAAGCAAATACTTCAAGCCCCAAAAGGCTGAGTGAAGAGTAGATACCGCCCACATTGTGAGTATGATTTTCTTTTCATCTTTCGGCCCCTTGTGATGGCACTATACAGTATTTGCTCCTACCATCATGATGGAAGCCATAGACCAAATTCATCCTCTTCTGTCAGTTCACTCATTCTCTTCCAAAGTAAGTTAGCCTGGACCACTTTTGAGAAACCAAGCATATCCCAAGTTGAATAAAGAGCACAAACTAATAACCCCAACGGCTATTTTAGTTCTGAGAAATAACTTACGACCCATTTACAGCCATTTCCGGTGAGGATTTTGGTGGTATCAATGGGCAGTCCTCTGCGCCCAACTGTCTATTCTCCAAAGTTCCTTGCAAGCAATCAGTGGAGCCTCTAGAACTAGTGGGCTCATTCTCCTTACAATCCTCCTCATCTGAACTGTTGTTATCGGAACAGCTCCTAGAAGCAGCACTATCATTCTCTTGATGTTTCTCATCTGAGTTCTTAACCCCATCAGCTGTTCGACTACAATGCATACCGATTGCAGCTTTCTTATTTGGTAGCGCTGACTGGCTTAGAGTTGTACAAAAAGCAGCAAAAACACTTTCTTTTGGCTTCGAGTTTTTACCCAACCGTTGCCTCTTTGTTAGCTCAGGCTCCCTATCCTTCAAAGCCAATTTCCTCTTCAATCTAAGGGACTCCATTGTACCTTCTTCTTCCTCGGAAGCATCAGGCTGCTTCTTGGGCGGTGGCTTATAGTCTTCATCATCCTCATCGTCATCATAGTCTACCAGCCCAACCCTTGTACACAAAAATCAACATGAGCATGCGGCCTGTATAGAACAAATATTCGGAAAATGCAGTTCTCTCCCCTACACTAGAGCAGGCAATACCTGGATGGTGGTTGGCTTGCAGCAACTCCATTGGATAAAACAGCTTGAGGTTGTGTCTGTACTTTTTGGGTATTTGACATGGATGCAGAAGCTGTGTCTTCTTCGTCACTAGTAAGAGTTCCAAATTGAGCTATGTTAACGAAATTTAGCAGCAAAGACCACCGTCAATACTCATACAGAAGTTCAACACCAAAGACATACCTGTCCTCATTAAAATAGTCTTCTTCTTCTTTCTCCAAAGCACGCTCATCACCTCGTTTTCTATTCTCTGTCACAATAACGGTTCCTTTCGTTCCAAAACTTTCTAGGAACTGCAAAAGCAGCAGTCAGATATGACATCTTTTTTTTGGAGAGTATATGACATCTTACAAGTTATGATATATGAGCACAGTACCTGCTCATGTTTAACTTTGAGAGAGTGAACGGACGCCAAATACTCAAATTTGACCAACTGAGTCCAGAATGAATCAATCAAGTATTTAACCAAAGATTTCAGATTTTCCTGCAGAAAAAGGAAAATACATTGACGTACACCAACACAGTGGAAGAAACAATTAAGTTCCATGATACTAAGGTCTGAAAAAGTATGGCACCTTCCGGATGTACTCAAAAAGTTCCAAAACAGCTGAGTTGAGCAGGTTATATCGATTGCCATTACCAACAAAAGCATCAACAATTGGCTTGAGAAGGTTGTTCCTCACAATATGATTTATCAGATGTTCATCCTGAAGTTCAGACATTATTATCTTAATTATTAAGTGATACCTCAAGCAAGAGAAAAGACGAGTACATACGGCGGGAGAGAGAGAGAGAGTATGACAATGCTATACGAAATTAAACTCACATGACGGGAAAGTATGGTGCGAACAAATCGAACTGCAGCAACAACTAGATATTTTTCCCTTCTTTGAGTAAGCAGCAAAACTTTATCTATAACATTATTTAAAAGAAAGTTACACCTGCAATGACAAAGCCAAACATTCCACGTTATAAGTCAGCAGCAGAAATCAATTCTGAATTTTGCACAGGAATTCAAAATATTACTTTATTCTGTATGGATGGTGTAGAACACAAAAGCAAAGCAATTCGCATATGTTTGACAGTACTTCAGGCTTTGCAACAGTCTGAGTTTCAATTCTTTTGCCAGAGCATGAAGACAACTGAGCATTCCCTTCAGAAGGACACGATGCTGTTATAACGTCAATCAACTGACCAAGATGCTTCTCATAAAAAATCTCGATAATTGTATCCCTCTGTGCGAAAGAAGACAAGAAAAGACACTCAATAACCAAGTGAGGTATAGGTGGAAATAGGAAGCATTGAAAAGAAATTATTCCTTACATGCAAGTTTACTGACAAGATTTTTCCAACAATTCAGCAGAAATATAATAAACTACAAATCAACATTTCAAATGTTACACCCTGCATAAAAAGCTTAGGATGTATCGTAGACTCAACGAAGGTTCTATAATTCTGCCAATAAAGTCAGCAAGCAAAATTAACCAAAACAGACCTAGAATCAATTGGGTCAGGAAAATAAACAACCAACATAGATTCGACCAGAAACATCATAGATTTGAATGTGGAGAATTTGATCAATGTGACACAAAGTCATCACCCCAGTCCAGAAGTTAAGGTTCAGAACGAAAAAATAATAGATCAAAGCAACTAGAAACCAGTAAAGGTTATCTTAAAGTGACTTGAAACCTAAGACACAAAGCCTCTTAAATGACTCCAAACCTCAGTCAGAAAGCCTCGTTATACTTCTTATACCACCCATAATGTCTCTGATGGCAATCTTACTTGGGAGGTAAGCACCCATCAAAGGATATAAACAGACAACTACCATTGCAAACAATGTTGACAACGGGAATGAAAAAAGGGTGAAATTCACACTCCCCGTATTACAATCTACAGAATGTTTCCTTTTCAAGTTAACTTAAATTTTGTCTTTAGTAACTTCTATTTTATCTTTTTATAAGAATTCCAACCAACCTTTCAAAAAGAAATATTCCAACCAACATTTCAAAAAAGAACATTCCAACCAAAAAGAAAAGGGGTGTGGTTTACAAATTATAGTGTGTAAATTTCATTCTCCTAAAAGAATGTTCAGAAAAGAGATAAATATATGCATGCACATACAATGTATGTCATGCCCTTTATCCCATTTGGAGCTGAAAGTGAAATGACTGGCAGGATGGTACTTAATCACGAGGGATCAGTTTGGCATTGGACCCAATCAGTTTTACATATATAAATAAGGCATGAGGAGAAGAAAGAAGAATCTACAACAAGTTGACTGGAGATGAGGTCACCCATAAAAATGATCGCCAAACAGTACAGTTCGCTGATGACCAATGACCATGCATACCAGAAGAATAAGCAGAATGGTAACTACATATTTCTTGGCCTACGTATGTTTATAGTTAAACATTCAAATGCAAAAGTAAAACAATACTTTACCTGTGCTCCTGACAATGTGTATGAATCTAGTAGACTGCGAAGAATTTCAAGAAACTGGCAGTGCATGCTGTCTCCGAAATCTGTAATCATTCCTTTAACCTGCAAGCAGAAAATTATATATTAACATTGGCAGGGGGAACAGAAACATGCTTACTAATAGGGAATATATATATATATATATATATACAGGCCGGATCAGAGGCGCACGTCCGCATCGGCCTTAAAGTGCGGACGTCCCTCCGTTCTCCACCCTCCGGCGCTGATGACAGCGCGCCTCCACCCCAGAAGACTCCAACAACGTTCCCGACCACTTTCCCTCCCCGGCAAGTCCGTTCTTTTCCAGTTTTCTGGCAAGATCACCCAAAAAACTTCAAACAAGATCGATCTCGCCGGAAAACTGGAAAAGAACGGACTCGCCGGTGAGGGAAAGTGGTCCGGGACACCGCTGGAGTCTTCTGGGGTGGAGGCGCGTCATCGTCGGCACCGGAGGGTGGAGAACGGAGGGACGTCCGCACTTTAAGGGCCGTGTGGACGTCCGCTCCTGATCGGCCCTGTATATATATATATATATATAGAAACACAATGTATATCACTTTTAATGCCATAAATTATCCCACATATTTAGCATCCACCTTTCAATCATTTTTAGGTGTAAAGGAGTGATACACAAATGTTTCTATTCTAGGTGCACAACACTACAAATGGAGATACATTAATCAATAGGTACTTACCAAGAGACCTAAAAGCGGAATTCCTTCCTGGCGAACAACATAGGTACGAAGAAGGTTTGGATCCTGGTTCATGAAAAGATTGAGAATATCTGTCCTGCATCCATCATAATCGCTTGTTGTGAGGAAGGCATACGAGGATTAATGAACAGAGAGCAAGAAGAGGCACACTTAATAAAGACAAATACTTATGATTTACCCAGTTAATACAAGCTTTTTGTCTTGACTCTGCAAAGCATCACTCACAATGTCAAAAATTCCTTCATTCATAAGATCCCTACAAAAATTGTGTTTCAACTGTTAGATGCAAAAACATTCCTCAAAAAAATCGTTTTAGTTTGCTAAATAAGATAAGCATCCAAAAATAAAGACAGGGCTCTGAAAGATAATGATAGATTATTAAATACAATTTGAGAACTGCATACCTAAATAGCCGAAGCTGCTGAACCATCTGCAGGCTCTTGCTCAGACTACAAAACTCATGCAAGAAATATACCTGCACAGTGAAAGAGGAGAGAAAAATGTGTGAGTTGGTCAGGTACAGATAGAAAAGTAACAAAAGAACTACAGCCATATATCCCTACTAAACTCCATGTCACTATCATCACCAAAATTATGTTGACCACATCAAATTCTGCCTACTAAATTCGATAAATTAAAGATACGGAGATCAAAACAGTAACTTCACAAACAGTTGATTGACAAGACAACTAGTTAAAATTTCATTTCATTCCATGAAAATATTGAAAGTTTCATGGAACCAAATGAAAGAGTAACAGGAATAAAGGATTACCAAATTCTTTTTAGATTCTGCGGAGGTCGATGGTGACCTTAGCCTAGCAAACAATTCCTGAATAAACGTACTGTCGTCCTTTAGCAGAGAAACAACCTATAACAGAACAATAAAATTAGGCATAACATCACAGAGCTTGATATGTTCAAAGATTACATAATGAAACTCTTACAATAGCATTATTTCCATGAATTATTGAATTGAGATTTGCAATTGTGCCCTCATCCAACACTCTAGCCAAGACAACATCCTAAAACAAGTCCGCAGAGTAAATATCCCACCATAGCCGAGAGAGAGAGAGAGAGAGATGATACACATAAAAAAGCCGAACCTTTAAATAACCAATTTTGTACGTCTGGTGTATCTTTGACAGAACCAAAGAATCCTTAATCGGTATGGCCTACACAAAGTGGGTCAACAAATAGCATTACATAAAGGGAACAGGAAATAAATACCATGTCCACCCATGCCCATGCCACCAAATCCTAATCACATGGCAGAAGAAATTTTTTACCTCTTTGAAAACAACATGCTCTTTTAGAAAGTTACGGTAATGTTGAACTTGAGGTACTTCAGGATCATCTGCAATCCAAATTTCAAGTAATTCAGCATCACTATTCAAACGACACAATGAAGAGACACCTAATGAATTAAGTACCAATCAACCAACCAGGCAACCATTAATTTTCAACAGGGAAGCTTGTGATAAGAGAACATAAACCAACAACGAAACTCACACTCAAGGGCACCGATTATGTCCATGATTAAATCATCACTAAATATTTTCTCAAAGATTTGAGGACTATTCACCAGAACTGCAGGAAGAAAAAACACAATTACTAAAAAAAAAAACATAAAATATTCTTCTATTTATGTGCAATACTTTGTGGATAGTAGTGTAAAAAGAATACTTACTGATCCCTCTTACTATTTTGTATAGCATGTGAAGACCATCAACATTTTCCAAGTCTTCACAGATTCTAAATAAGCCCATAAGCTTACGGAAAAAATCTTGCTGGTACAAACAAACAAAAAAAATCATCAGAAAAAAAAATGTGAAAAGCAACGTTCTTTATAATATGAACTAACAAGCTGTAGTGGAATGTTACAAAGACACAAATTATATGACTAAAGATGAGTACATTAGACCTACTTTAACAATTGCTTTCTTAATGAAATGAGAAACCTACAAAGTCGTATGAAGCTTACATCACTTAATATCAGTTCTGTCAGTCGCATCTGGTCAGCAATGCCACTCTCAGCCACAGTCTGCAAGACAAAAACAAATGCATTATCATCATTCCCCTGTATGATGAAACATAAAAAAGTTTTGAACGGTAAATGAACATCATATAGCGACCTATAGAAAATCAAGTGAATATATGAAAGCAACAAATACAGAAAACAATAATTTAAGATGCAGAACAACTGAATCACACCTTAAGGATAATAGGGAGTGTAGATAGCTCAACTGCAGGCAGCTCCCTTAACTCGCTGTTTGCATTGTGAAATGTCTCATCTACAAATAACAATCAAGTGAGTGATTAATCTCCAAATCAATTCTTCTGTGGCATAAACCAGTTCCATTAAAAAAGGATATCTGTATCAATTTTAGTTGAAGATTAGATGAAAGCACAGCTAGTAGAAAAGAGGTCGTATAATTTAAGCCAGTGCACAGCCTAAAGTTGCTTCAGCATTTATCCTTCCTGTCAACCATAACAGCATCTTATACATAAAAGCCTATTCAAATAATTTAAAAACACTGCTTGATGGATACAATCATTCATTCCAAAAGCCACAAATGTCACTAGCGTTAGAACTTTACTATCAACGATGGCCAGGCTAGCAAATAGTCCCTTCCTGGCCCCCTTTCTGGCCAAACACATCAGTATTAGTACTAGTTAAGCCAGTAACCAAATTCTGCCCTTTGTTGATTAAATGTTCCAACAATGAAAATACAAATTTTACAGATATAACAATAAGACGATAATTATACCATCTTAAATATCTCAAACCATAATCCACAAGTCTTCCACCTTAGAGAAAACTGAAAGTTAAACCAACCTTAAAGTAGGTGAGGAACACATTCCATTTAAAGAATCAAAAATTGCCAAAAGGAAAAAAAACGCAAATTGTCACATGCGCAGGGCGAGTGATAGTGATTCAAACCAAAATTGATTATTATCAATTCACAATTAACAGCATTATATTCATAACAAGATAAATATATAGATAGATGCATCTCTTTTAAAGTAATTTTGCATAGCAGCACTTTATCTGACAAATAGTTAGCTCTCATCTGACAACATCAAATTACACGAATGCTGATACAGCTCTACACTATCACTAAAATTTTAAGCTCCAGAAAACTTCCATATATTATATTCCTTCCGCAGGCAGCCAAAATGTGATCGATCTATTCTAACCAAAAAAGAAAAGAGTAAATGAATCTGTTGTATAACTTGTAGCTCCAAACTTCCATAAATAATAAATTGGGTCACCCTTCTGATCTGCTACTAGAATTTGTCTTTCAGGAACTCTTCTAGAAGTTGCGAAAAAATCTTGCCAGATGCAGCAATGACCATGAAGTTTAATCACTGTAATTTCTGTATTTCACTACTGACACTCATTGACCTAAGCACACATCCTCACAGTGCAAATATGAAATACGATGTATTCTTTTTAGCACGCAATTCAAATCCAAAAGGGGGATACCCCCCTTTTTTCTACCGTGTAAGCTACTGGGGTACAATATGAATTGCTTGGAGAAATTTTATAGCACTTAACAAAGCTGCATGATACCTAAATGTCAATGCCCAATAAGAAACTGCTTAAAGACCTAGCGGAAGTTAGAATTTCCAAAAGCCAAAAAACAGCAATGACGGCAATACAAGTTTGAGCATAAAACTTCTTAGAAAAGATATATCAGCTGACACTTACTATTGAGAGAATTAAAATGTAGATTCCTCTGCACACTGCATATGTTGTCCCTGAATAGAGAAGTAAATAATTAGTAGATTCAGATGATGCAAGACTCAGGATCTATTTTACTATATGGAAGAACAAAGCAAAAATAATTCATTCGTTACCATATGTAAGAGCAGCCTGTAGATTCCTGGAAGCTGAGTGCTAATTCCGTAGAATACTCAGGATCCCTCCATGAGATAATTGTATCTGCAAAGCAAATTGTCTTATTAAGCATCTATCATAACCACTTGAGGACACCTCAAAAAAAAAAAAAAGATAAGATCATCTGAGCTGATACGATGAACAAGTACTGTCTCATATTTACAGACCTTCTTGCTTTCTGTATATATCATCTGAGCTGATACGATGGACAAGTAATGTCTCATTATCGTCTTCATCAATAACAAACAAACCCAGTTCTTCAGACCTCTGTTTACAGCATTTAAATTTAATCAGAATGTGTAGCAGTTTCAATTAATCATTTACACAAATTCGTCGTCTCTATAGATTAAGGCATAACAAAATAAATCAGATTAACAAACCTCCATATAGTCTATAGTGACATGCCCAGTTCCCTGATCATCCCATTTTCCATCTTCATTCAGACGGTAGACCTTAACACGCTGAGAATTGCAAAACAAAAGAATTAGACAAACATGACACAAAAGAATTTTTTAACAAGAAAAAACCCTTATATTTAATTAGCTTGCGAGTTATGACATTATTTTTCTTTGACACTACCTTCAAGGAAGCATATTTTCACAATCAAAGTACAGTTGTACTGGAGGGGGGGCAACGCAGCAAATGCAGTGAAATACCGATAGGATGTGCATAAAATATGTATGTTATGAAAGCATATGCATGTCAAACGCACAGGTCCTCATAATAGCTATCCAAATGAGACAAAGCGGATGTTAAGGAGTGATATATACATGTACACATGAACTAGAAAGTGAGCACGAACATGACAATCGCAATAGACAATGCCTACAAATTTATCTTCACCAAAAAAGACCGAAGTGATGACATCAACAATGAGAAATTGGTCTGTCCAGAGTTCCTTCTTCATATGGGAGAACCCCTTTTGATTTTAGATATGGAGCAAGTCATGTATAATGTAATAATTAGGCCTAATAATTAATAATTTAAGTATGCTAAAGGACATTGTTTGCCACATAATTTACGTGAATAAACCTCAACAAATAATTTAAGCATCACAGATGGAACAAAATGTAACACCATAGAAGTATTTTAGTGTGTAATATCATGTCATGATTATTCCTGAGTTTTCCAAGCTGACATGTCCCCAACATGTTGGTGCCTCAATAAATTTATTAATTCCAGAATCATGGAATCACTGTAATACCACAAAAGAGGTCATTACCAAAACCATGGGGTGATAAGAGTAATCAAAGTTCTAAAAGCTCACAATCCTAAAGAAATATAAAGGCGTGGACAAAATAGACATTTAATTTAGAAGAAATGATGGAGAAAATTACCATAAGACAACTGTAAATCAATTATACTACTTTCCATCCAATAAACATGATGAATGTAGATAGTTAGCATTAAATTTCAGCAATACACAGGATATCACACTAGTTCAAATACAGTTTAATAGGATTTACTCATTAGCCTCCGACAATAGGTCCCCATTACAGGAAATCATAACCGTCCAAAAGCTAGTTTTCTAGCACAATGAACGCAGCTACTGTATGTCATTGAAAATTTGTACAATCACTCTACGTCACCAACTTGTCACCTAGTTGCTATAGAAGACCAATAACTCCACATAAACAAAACGACAACTAAAAAAAAGCATTCTTCTAAATCTTACGCTAGCAGGATAAAGACACCACCAATAACAAAAAAAACTACTATGAAACTAAACCGCAAGCCACCTTCCACTGGTCACTAGGCAGAAGCAAACGTATGGATATTGGCATGGAGCTTTAGGATGATTTCAAGAGCTTGGAAACTCCCTCAAAAGGCTACCACAGAAGTGTCCCAATAACCCATCTAAATTGGGCATAAGCGTGGGCATCAAAATTCATATGGAGCTCAGCTGTGCACAATGAAATATTTCATATATAGTGCTCAGGCAATCCCACAAATGACTACTGCTCAAATCTTTCCCTGTGAAAGCTGGACTAAATTTATTCTTCATCAGCTTATAAAGGAACATCAACCACTGAGACACCTCACGATTTCACTATTTATAATCACACGAGTAAACCTTAGGAACACACTCTTCGCCTATTCACGGTACTTTTGACAATAACTTAACTGCACATCATCCCTCTAAAAAGTCAAATAGCTACTTCTACTTATCAAGCTACTTGCTTGTTACAGATACGGACTTCAGACACTTACAAGTCACCCTTCCAATGAACATCATTAAAAGAGCTTTAAAACTAAAGCAAAATGCGCTAAAAAAAAGTGCCAGACACTTCACTACAGCACTCTTACAGCTCCAGCCAACTAATATGGTTCATTAACACTTTGAACAGCAAATGAAAGATTCCATGTCACATTAGAATCGAAGCAACTATTTGCACGGAAACTCTAACGGATTCAAACTCAATGCTAACATGGCCCCTTAAGTGTTGCCAGCTCTGCCCCCAATTCGAAACAAACCAGTACTCCCCCCAGTGCACATAATTACGCCAAAACAAAAACAAAATCTGCAATTGAAACTAAAACTAACCAAGCTCGAGCTCAAAACTCGCTGATAACATAAACACCTAATCCAGTGCAATTCTAGGTCAAATTGCTAAGCGTCCTAATTCACACAAAAGCAAAACTCACCTGCATCGAATGGAGTTGGTCTGTGATTTCTCCGGAGCGCCCATGGTAGCGACTGGAATTCGGAGCCGGAATTTGGCAAGAGACTGAATCGGAGCTGAGGATTCGAAAAAGGAATCGAATTAGGGTTTTCAGTTGAGGAAAAAAAGGAGACGAGGATGAATGGAGGTGATTAGGGTTCCCGGGGATCAGTAGAAAACCCTAACCGCCATTAACGTGGCAGAGCGAACCTTCGAAATTTCTCTCTCTCTCTCTCTCTCTCTCTCTCTCTCTCTCTCTCTCTCTCTCTCTCTCTCTCTCCGCTTTTTATTCCTCTCTGCGCAAGTGTCTATTACCCCCGAGCTTCGATAAGAGAAGGAATCCAATTACGCATATGTTAGAGGTATTTCCTCTCTGCCCGTTATGCCCCTGGGTTTCGAGTTAAATTACGAGCGAGCCGTTCCTTCCCGCACTCACGCGCTTTTCAGGGGTTGGTGAGTGTTGCGGTCTGCCAGCGGGGTTAGTCACTTGCCTGTTACGTAGAAAGGCGCACGCGGGTGCTTCTGACTGGTTCGGTTTAATTAACCGGCAGTGACGGGAGCTCGGCTCACAGTCTTGATTAAAAGAATCTAGTTGGGATGTGAGATGGCGGACTATCATTGGCGGAATGATAGAGAGGGGTTGCGATCAGAAAAATGAAAAAAACCTTGGGGTTTGCTTTTTATGGAAACAAATTTTCTTTTAAATTTTATCTCTTTCTGTTTTGGGTCAAGTTCTATTTCGAGTACAAGTGTGGTTATCGGCAAATCAACCTGTGACGAACGAGAAGTTGAAAATTTTAACATGATCAAAGCGTTTACAAGTATGAAGAAAATTTTGTTAGACCACAGAAGCGTAATGAGGGTTGAAGAGTCAATAAGAGCTACGGAGATGTTAATTTTGTTACTTGTTTAAAATTAGGGGCTTCCAATGAGATTTTAGTATCTTCACAAATAACATCGATCTTCTAGTAAATCGGTTGTAGAAATTGTGTTCTTGTGACTCAAGTGTGCTATATAATATGTACACTAAAGGGTTTCTAATTCCGTTTTCTTGTTTGAAGTAGGGAGAATAATATCTCACTACCACAAACATTATAACACAAAAAACTCATCTTCTAAAAGATTTAAACAAATAAAGACAACAACACATGCCTAAAGTCAAAGATACCACATGTTGACTATAATTTTTATTATAAAATAACAAAAATGTACAATTTACAAAACGAAATTACACATTTTGTCATCCTTCTCTCTCCAATAAACACTCGCTCGATCTGACATTCTCTCTCTCTCTCTCTCTCTCTCTCTCGTCTCTCTCTCTCTCTCTCTCTCTCTCTCTCTCTCTCTCTCTCATCTCTCTCTCTCTCTCTCTCTCTCTCTCTCTCTCTCTCTCTCTCTCTCTCTCTCTCTCTCTCTCTCTCTCACACACTATATTGCTACATGTCTTCAATTCTCTCCACCACTCCTACGCGCTTCGCTCATCCTTGCCGAAATCCGGTCACTCGTTCACTCTCTCCAACCATCGTTCTCCGCTCATCGAAGACACATACACTAATTTTGACTTGTAACTGAATCTAATTTTGATTCGGAGATCGAATCTCTGAAAAAGAATCAGTGGCGATGGAGTCAGCTCTATGAAAATCTCGCTATTGGATCTGACGGCGACAATCTTCTAAGATGACAGCTCGATAAAAATCTCGTTGTTGGATCTGATGAAAGCAATCTTCAAGGGCAAGATAGACTCATCCAACTCTTTTGTTGACACCAAGGTCACCTTCGCCATTCTCAAGAATCGGGAGTTTACATGGTGGCCAAGGTTCATAAATGATACTTTACCAAATTAGTCTTTTTTGTGTTTATTGTAGTTTTTGTTTGATTTTAATCTTGCAAATGGAATTCAAAGCATAGCCTGCAAATGTTGCGTATAATTATTCAATTTTGGTGTTGAGGCAAAAGAAAATGACCTTGATTACTCTTCAAAATGTCTTGTTACATAGCAGTAGCAAGGAAATAACATGGGCAGTAGCATGTAATAAAGTAACAACAGATGCAGTAGCAGGTACATAACGTAGAGGGCAATAGCAGGTAAATAACAATATAGGCAGTAGCAGGTGAATAACAACAACAATGTTAGAAAAGGAAAATTATAAAGGTAGTAGTAGGTACATAACAGTGGCAACATCAGCATGGAAGTGACTACGACAGGAGCAAAGATAGTTGAACCATTAAAAATCTGCTACTGCTGCATGTACTGAAAATAACTGCTACTACATTTGTAGAGCCACTGAAAACCTGTTACTGCATTTACTGAAGCTGCTAGTACACTAGCTGAACCATTAAAACTCTGCTACTACATATGTTGGAAGTGTAGTACCATCTAACTTTCCAATAAAACATGCTACTACATTAGCTGAGCCACTGAAAACTTGTTATTGCAGTTACTGAAGCTTCTACTACACTGGT
The DNA here is from genome assembly GCA_010134655.1 of Fragaria nilgerrensis. Lineage (NCBI taxonomy): Eukaryota > Viridiplantae > Streptophyta > Magnoliopsida > Rosales > Rosaceae > Fragaria > Fragaria nilgerrensis. The sequence goes on from CM020980.1 coordinate 25,554,669, forward strand.
TGAACCACTAAAAATCTGATACTGCATTTTTTTATAAGTGTAGTAGCAGCAACATTCCAGCAAGTGCAGTAGCAGCTAAAACAATACATGGTGTGTCTGATTTAATTTGATTTAATATGTATAAGGTCAGTTTGGAAAATTAAACCATGACACATGGCAAGCAAAAAAGAATTCATCCTTATTTATTAAAAATTGTCCTTACATGTAGATGGATGTATTTGTGTTTCAAATCTTTTTGAATGAAGTATATATGGTTTGCTATTTGAAGTAAGGTAGGATCACGGATCATCATATGGATAATGTACTATCCAACTAAATTATAGTCATCACAAATGTTTAGACAATTTATATCACTAACAACATTGAAATAGATTGTGTGCTACTTGTCACCACTTCATAAGTATCTTGTACAGATTATGATGTGATTTGTCTAATCACTGCCTATTTTTAATCGTTGCAGCCAACATGGTAAGAGTAGTGAAGAGAAAGAGGACGGAATGAAGTGAAGAGACAATAATAACTTCAATTAAACAAGTTTTGGACTCGATAAAACAACTACATAGGTTTTGAGAAACAAATTAATTTTTTTGCATAACCATTCAAGCATTTTAATTCTTCTCTAGATTGTTGACTATGAAAAAACTTGCTCTTCTCTATCTACCGGTTTAAGAGCCTGCAACATTTTGTACATCTTGTGTTGTGAGTTTTTCGTTAGATTGGTTCTAATTTTCAATTTCTATTTCTTTATATACGTCAAAAAATTTATTGAATCTAGAAGATACGGGGCAAATAATGACACGACTCACCCCGAATTTCACCCTGAACCCGGAGTAAATCATGCGGGGACCACCTCTAAGGAAAGATTTACCGCAAAATTCAGTATAACCTCTCCTGGAAATGGACAACCCTTCCTAACGAAAACCTGCAAACACTCCTAAAATTCTCAATCCACCCTTAACTTCTGGAGCCTTCGTGCTCCCCAAATACAATCACCACCAACAAGATAATAAACATCAACTAAGATAATATACATCCTCTGTCAAAAATTCTAAAATATCAACATGCTTTCACTCACAACCAAAAATATATACATTAAACCCAAGTCTTCAGAGCTACTAGACACTAGCGGAAGTAAGAAAACACAGGTAGGTTAAACAGGTAACCTACTTGTGAAAGGTGGTGGAAATACAGGTGACTATGCCTCGTCTCCTACTAGATCCAATCCGAACTTTGCAGACTGGGCATTTTAAAACGAAGGGCCCAGGGGAAGACATTTAATAACGTTAGAGTGAGTGGACAGAAATAATTTAATAACAAAATATTTATGCATTCTCATTTTAATTTCATAGAAAAATATACTGCATGCGGCAGCTCAAAAGTGTTCAACTCATAAACTGCCAATTTCACGACTAACACTGGCTAGTCACCAACTCAAATAAAATGGAGCCTCTCAGGCTAAACTATATATAAACATATATTCGTATGCTTTTACTCTCGTCAGACTCCTTGTATGAATCCTAGAAACAATTTAGAAAAATAGAAATTCATACAAGGCTACAACGCTTGCGTCTAACGCTCACGTTGCGCCATAATGGAATTTTTCCTCATTATGACCGAAGAGGACGGTGTATATATACGTGTGGACTATATGAAAACTAAATAAACCAGAAAAGAAAGTAGTTTTCATATAGGACTATGACATACGTATCACTCATTATGACGGACATATGGCTAGCTAGCAATATACATACTATACCACATCGAAAATGAGATTTTCGGGAACTCTCCAAAGGAGAAAAATTACCAAATAGCCGAGAAATCAGTAAGTCTCATCAGAAGAAATAAATGATCAACAAAATCATTCATCGCATGTTTTTCAATTAAAACAAATGTTCACTCACAAATTAGGCCTAAGCCTGATAACGCTCCGAGGCTTCTTCTGCTCGGGCCTCCTCACGTCCGAGCTCAAGAGGGAGTGAGCCCTTTGGAGGGGTTGCTGCACGGGAGGAGAGCTTCAAAACGAGCCAAGGATCGCTGGCTTTGGTGGCCGGAGGAGGGAGTTCCGGCGACGGAGAGCTTTGGACAGCCGGAAGTTCTAGGCGTCGTTTCTCTCTCACGGCGGCGCTAGGGGAGCTGTCACCGGTCCAGGGAGCTTGCTGGATTGGAGACCGACCGAACGGGACCGGTGCGGCGGCGGATGGTGGCCGGACGACGGCAGGCAGACGGTGAGAAGTCTCCGGCAGGGGGAAGGGCTCGGGAGGAAAACCGGGGGAGAGAGAGAAAACAAAGAGAGGGAGATGGTTTGGGCCTCTCCAAACCGGTCCAAAACCCATATATCAACCCACTCCAAAAAATAAAACACCCCGAAAATAATACCCTAATAAAAATTACCTTTTACTAGCTAAAAATTTACTATTTTTACCGTCGTCACATTTTCTTCTACGAATAACTCTCCGAAATAATCGTCCCCCAAAACCCCTCTAGGGACCAATTAAACTATATCTCAATGCCGAAGACGGTAAAAATTCTTATTATAATCAAGCTGATAAATAAGGTAAAAATTTAAGGGTCGGGATGTGACAAACAATATTTACAACATCGAATAATTTGACCCGAGAGAAATGTGTGAAAAATAAAATTAAATCAAGATGACAATTTTAGAGATTTGAATATAAACTCTCTTTCGTATTTTTAAACAAGATTAAGGAAAGATGGAACGATTTTTTTTTTTTTTTGACAAACTGAAATAATTCATTGAAAGGTTTCGAAAGCCAAAATGACAACATACATGAACCACATGGGTTCTATAGTACCATTATATTAGACAACGCGCTCATTTATTGTGAGCAAAGCAGAGAATAGAAAAACTAGGTACAAAGAGATACCAGGGCAGCACACTACCGGAGCCAAGACGCTCAATTGCGGTACTCTAAATAATGCATACCATCTACCTGTAGCTAGTTTCGTAGTCTGCTCACTTATACAAACATCAAACTATCACTACATTTTAGCTTTGCCCTCAGGATCAAGGCTTGAAGGGGTGTCAGCAGGGAGGATGCTCAACACTTCATTACTAGCAGCACTTGTCCTCTGAGATGGTGTTTTGTTCTTGGAACCAATAGGACGACCTCTTTTCTTCTCCTGCTTTATCAGGGAGGCCGGTTTCATGATCAAACTACCATTTGGACCTTGAATCAGTCCTAGCGCACTAGATGGAAAGCGAATGTTGGCTTTGGATTTCTTCCCTCTAGCCACAATAGACACCACATTTTCAGATATCTCATTTAGAGGAGAGTGAGGGCTCTTCACCACTTCCCCCACCAAACCTGAGTTACTAGTCACAAGCACATTCTTCTGCACCACCTTTGTCACATTCTCAACCGCAGCCAATTCTGGGGGAACCTCAAGTTCAACACTCAGAATAGTCTCTTTAGAGCTAGCTTTAGTGGAGGATACAGTCTTTGCCGATTGAACAGAATCATCAGCATTTGACATTTTGGTGTTATGCACCATATCAGCTACCTTTATATTCACAGCATTTTCACTAAACACAAGCACATTACACTTCAAACCTTGAGATTGATCTATCAAAATTGGCTCACTAACTGTAAGTGTTGTGACCGATTTTTTAACTGAGGGTTCTGTCATGTTGACATCCAGGACCACATCAACATCAGTAGTATTTCCCACTTCAGGTACAACTACAATATCAGTGTAGGTGACCATCTTTGGTTCTTCAACTTGTGATTCTTTCGGCCCTTGCTTTGGGTCCCCATTGCTATCTATTTCCTGTAACACAAAACTTGTCTCTGCAGAATCTTTTGTAACTGAATCAAGAGAAGTCTTCTTGAGGACAATTGGCTTACGCTTTAGAGCTAGTTTAGGAGCAACTAGAGGCTGCAAAGGTTGCACAAACGCAGTTCCGACCTTTTCAAGAGGAGCGCTTGTGAATTTCAACAAACCTTGTGAGAAATTGGGGTTCGCTAGATTTGCCAAGCACTCAACTCTGCCCTCCTTCTACGCGGAAACCGACTTGGAGCTAGAAACTTGAAACTTACAACTTCCATCACTATGAACCAACAATTTACAAGCAGAACACATACTAACCAAATTTTCATAGTTAAAGAGAACATTCTTCACTATAGCAGGAGCAAGTTTGAGTACCTTCTCATAGATGAAAGGTCGATCTAGCTTGTGAGATACCCGTACTCGCACTTCACCACTGGAAATGAGAAGCGGCAAATCTACGAAAGGGTTATCACCAGCAACAATAGCAGCATCTTTGATTGTTTCACGCACCTCCAATTTTGGGGGAATCTTTTCAATTCGAACCCAGAAGAAGAGCGAGTTCATATCAATGGAATCGAAGTCATCCAGGCCATCATATTCCTGCACAACCAACGGTGCACGAAGGTAATACCATGGCCCTCCCCATAAAACTCAATTTCGGTCTCACCGAAGATCGAAAGAGAAGAGGAATAGGCCAGTAGGTCTCGCCTGAACCTTAAATTACGCGGTGAGCGTCCAAATGCGCTTGAAGGTTTGTTGAAGGTCTGTTAGATCGACTCATTTTGGGACTAAAGTCTTTGCGAGCAGATAGAACTGGGTATTACGTCGCTGAGCTGCTCCGGATCAGCGAGAAATGTCGAGGACATCATTCCCAGCCAGGGCAAGAAAGGTGGCGAAACTTGTTACGACCTCATCAATGGAGTTGGACATGTTGATATGTGGTGGGGTTGAGAAACTTTGGGATAAATTCCGGTCAAGGATGATCTGATTTATAATAGCAGCGCTCTTTTGGTTTGCATCAGAGGAGGCTCTGAGCATTAGGGTTTTGGGATTGTATCTGAGTGGTTGTTAAAATGTGGAAAGATGGAACGATCAGACCAATGAAAACAAAAGGAAAGATGGAACGAGATGAAAGAAATCGGCCCAATGAATTTCAAAAGCCAAATGTAATTTCAAACCCAACCCATCCCGGCCATAACTTGATCTATATATACCCCACATGTCAAGAAATATGACGAGATTTTCTAATTGTTGTAATTGTACATGAAATACAATCTTCAAAATTCTTCAACTTTTAAACTCTTTTTACAACTCGGATACGAGTTTTGAGTTATCTTTCACTTGAATTTGTCTATAACCTTTTTTAACGGGCAGTGCAGAATAGGGGTGGACTCGGTCCCAACGGTTCGGTTTTTAGGTACTAACCGAAAACCTAAACCGAAGCTTCGGTTTTCTATTTTCTAGAACCGAAACCGATAAAAATATATAAAAGACCGCACTTGTCGGTTAACCTACATCGGTTCGGTTTCGGTGCGGTTTCGGTTACAAAACCTATTATCCATAATATTTTTTACACTTAACCAAATAACATAAAAAATAAAAATATCAAAGTTGTAAACTATCAACACTTCAAATAAGTTAATCTAATGGGTTCAAATAAGTAATCCAAATGAAAAGGAAGCTAAAATTTATACATAATTCATTTGAAGTATCCAACATTCATATATAACAAAAGATAAAACTACATGGAAATGATTTCGGTTAGACTTAAACACTTAAAGACTTATAACCGATGTGTGTGAAAGCTTACTATTTGTAACTCATAACCGATAAGAACATGACACGTAATGTAGAATTAAGTATTAATAATTAATATATGTAGAATGAATATATGTCGGTTCGGTTCAGTTTAATCGGTTTTTAGGATACATGTAGCCGCAAACCCACACCACACTACTCGGTTTGTGTGGTTTCCGTAACTGATTGCCTCGGTTCCATTCGGTTTCGGTTACTCGGTGTCGGTTCAGTGCGGTTTTAACCGGTTTCGGTTTTTTCAGTGCGTAAAAGTCCACCCCTAGTACAGAAGATATATAGTAGAGTTAATATTGCTTTTGCAATAGAAGGTTTGAATATGAATCCCCAAGTCTTTTAGCACCAACAATAAGCATACTTACTGTTGATTGAGGCATCAAAATTCACCTTGTTTTATCTTTTTTTATGCTCAAACCTAACTTTTCTCTAATATACATATCTACTTTCACATCTCACATCATCATACAAATCATACAACTCCCGTTCTTATCTAACTACTTCAAAACATCAATTCACATTTTTTGTTTGCTTAAGATCATGACGCTGATATATATATATATATATATATATATATATATATATATATATATATATATATATATATATATATATATATATAGTTCATATCTAGAATAAAGCTTCACTTTGAAATTAAAGTGTGAAGTTCCATATTTGACTCACTTTTCGGTCATATTTCCACATTTTCACCATTCAGTTTGTAGAACCTAATGCATAGATCACTTTTGCCAAGTTTCATCCAAATTGGTAATCGTTTGGGTTTTCATAATCGTTATTTACATAAACAGTTCTGAATAGACAGATTTATGGTCCGTTCGTTGATTTAATCTAATTCGGTATCTTAACGATTACCAATTTGGATGAAACTTGTCAAGAGTGATCTATGCATTAGGTTCTACAAACTGAAAGGTAGAAATATGGAAATATGACCGAAAAATGAGTCAAATAAGGAACTTCACACTTTAATTTAAAGTGAAGTTTCGCTCTGGATAGGAACTGTATGTCTCTGATTGAATGGTTTTGATTTTCTCCTCATCAATATCTCATAAAACATGCATTTTTTGTGTGTCTTTCTTTGGTTGTCGTTCAAGAGGGTTCTGTTTTGATCTCATATTTTTTGTTTTCTTTCTAGGTGCAAAGCTCGGGCTAAAAATCCCATAATCCCAGGCTCACCAGAAGAAGATATGACGAGTCATGTACTTGTACATGAAATACAATCTTTAAAATTCTTCAAAGGGGGTGCAGATAAATTATGTTTACAGCTACAAGATGAGTTTTGAGTTATCTTTTACTTGAATTTGCCTATCCCTTTTTTAAGAGGCATTGTAGAAGATATGGTAGAGTTAATAACTTAATATGCTTTTGCAATAAAAAGTTTGAATATGAAGCCCCAAGTCTTTTGCTTATTGTTGATTGAGGCATCAAAATTCACCTAGCATTATCTTTCTATCTGCTCTAACCTAATTTTTTCTCTGATATACGCATCTACTTTCACATCTCACATCATCATACAACACTCCTTAAATTATAATCTACATTCCCATTTTTTATTTTTAATCATCATTTTCATAAGAAGACAAAAGTTAAGTCACTAAGGACTATGGGTGTTATCGGTTTTATTCGGTTCGGTTTCCACCTAAAACCGAAAACCAAACCGAACTAAAAATTCGGTTCGGTTCAGTTCAGTTTTTTTTTAAATGTAAATCGGAAACCAAACTGAACCGAACGGTTCAGCCCGGTTCGGTTTTCTTGAGTTTTTTTTTTATCAAAATGACGTCGTTGAGGAACTGACGCCGGGAGACGATGTGCTGACGTGGCATGAGCTCGAGGAAGTGGATGGCGACATAGCTGTAGGCGGCGCAGGATAGCATGTGGAGCATTGTGAGGAAGATAGGGTAGCCGTAGCCGTAGTAGCTGATGAGGTACTTGTTGAGAAAGAGGACTTTGATGTTGGACAAGTACCATGACCCGATGATCGTCGTTATGGAGAGAGTCGGCGTGAGGGGGAAGGATCCACCGTAGGTGGAGTAGCTAGTGTCGTTGCGGACGTTGCCGAGGGGAGTGGCGGGGATGTCGACGGCAGGGGAGGAGGAGGTGTCAAGAAGCCACGGGTTGCTCATACGACGTGTCGTCCATGTCTGGGCTTCCACCATTTGGTTTCTCTCTCTCTCTCTACTCAGATCTGGAGTGGATGACAATTGGGGGTAATGAAAGAGTGGGAGGGGATCCGATCTGATGGAGGAGATTCAGATTTGGGAGAGTCCGGCGAGTCGGGCGAGAGGCAGAGGAGAAGAGGGAGAGTCCAAGTCGGGAGAATTAGAGGAGAAACTGAGAAAGAGTGAAGGAAGTGTGATTTTCGGCTGAAGAATGAAGAACTAGGGTTTTTTTTTATCAAAACGACGTCATTTTACTGTTGACCGTTAACTTCGGTTCAAACGGTTCAGTTCGGTTTTCAGAGGCCCAAAATCGATAACCGAACCGAACAGATCTGGTTTGGCCTGGTTTTTTTTTTCGGTGCGGTTTTTTCGGTTACTGTTTGGTTTTCGGTGCGGTTTTTTTCGGTTTTCGGTTTCGAAGTCACACCCCTACTAAGGACAAAATTTAAGTTACCAAAAATAGAAAATGGAAATGTGGATTACAATTTGGGAAATATAGATTTCATTTTTTTTTTTCCCACAATCCTAACTATATACATGAAATGAAATGATGAAATTGCTGTCCAATTTTATTTTGGGTATATAACACTAAATTACCATTTAAAGGTACAAATGATAAAAAAGTCTTTAAATATTCCAGATAATAAAAAATTCAACATTAAAACATGTTATATGATAAAATGGTCACCTTATAACATCTTAAATGATTAAAAGGTTTATTTTCACACTTTTTACATGATCCTTCTACCCTCTTCTCTAATTTCCTCTCTCTCTCTCTCTCTCTCTCTCTCTCTCTCTCTCTCTCTCTTTCTCTCTCTCTCTCTCATCCAGATCGGACATGAGGACCAGATAGGCTCCACCATGTCGGCCACGGTGCTCCTTCATGTCAGCCAAGTCGTTGGCGGCGAGGAAAAGGCTGCGATCGGGGTCGGAGTTGTCGAACAATGAAATCTAGTCGTTGTTGAAAAATTGGCCGGAATCGGTGAGGGTTCCGACATTGGAAGTAGACGACGGCTGCCTGCTCGAAGCTCCATGACTTCAACCTTTTCATTCAAGCTCCATATATATATATATATATATACACACACACAGTCCCTATCCAGAGCGAAGCTTCGCTCTGGAATTAACGTGCGAAGGTCCTTATTTGACTCACTTTTCGGTCATATTTTTCGATCATACCCGGTCAGTGTCTAGATACATATCGTATGATCATTCTTACAAAGTTTCATCCAATTTGGTGACCGTTTAAGCCTCCATAATCATGATTTACTCCAACGGTTCTACTTGGACAGATTTTGTTCTATTGATTTATTTTATCTGATTCGGTGTGCAAACGATCACCAAACTGGATGAACTTTGTAAGGATGATCATACGATATGTATCTAGACACTGACCGGGTATGATCGAAAAATATGACCGAAAAGTGAGTCAAATAAGGACCTTCGCACGTTAATTCCAGAGCGAAGCTTCGCTCTGGATATGGACTGTGTGTGTGTATATATATGTGTGTGTATATATATATATATATAAACTTGAATCCATGGGTTTTGTATATTTTGAGTATGTCCTTTATGAACAAGAATACATTCCTTATGAGTCTTTTATTGCTTAGATTGTAAATGAATATTTTCTTGTTCTATTTGATTTGTGTTATGTTATTTAGTCATGCACACCAAGTGTTTGATGAAATGTCTATGAATGAATTAAGGTGCATATCAAGTGTTTGATGAAATGTCTATGAAAGAATTAAGGTGCATGATTCTACTTGATGAATAAGAATGCATTCCTTATGAATTTTTCTTTGCTTAGATTGTAAATGAATATTTGCTTATTCTATTTGATCTATGTTATGTTATTTGGTCATGCACACCAAGTGTTTGATGAAATGTCTATGAATGAATCAAGGTGCACACCAAGTGTTTGATGAAATGTCTATGAAAAAATTAAGGTGCATGATTCTACTCGATAGATCAAAGTAGACCTTGATGTGCTTGCGAGGATGTGATAGTGTTATATTCATACATATATCCTCATCTTTAGGCGATTCTAGTGATATTGAGTCATGCAAGACCTCATTACTAGGTAATAAAACTAAGCTTTTTTCCAGTATTTCTTCGTTTATACTAATATAGCCTTCCATGTATTATCTCACTAGTCATCATATTTGTCATGTTCTTACCAGTTTAACACATAATGATTTCAAATCCTGTTCTAAAATATGGAGCAGACTCCAGCTACTGCTCTTTCATATCTTGTCATGCATGGTTGATCACCCATTTACCAACAATTCTCCTCATATCTTCTACACACCCAAAAGTGTATGCATTGATCCATCCAATTTTATTACTCCACACTATGAATTCAATTCATTCAAATTCATCCAATTCTATTACTCCACCCAAAAGGCCTATTAAGGTAACTATCCATGCAACTATGCATGAAACTATCCATCTATATAACTATGCATGTAACAATCCATGTAATTACAGATCGATAGTTACCTGGGTAGTTACATACATGACGGGCACAAGAAGGTAACTATCAATGTAACTATCTATGTAATTATCCATGTAACTATCCATGTAACTATCTATGTAACTATCATGTAACTATGCATGTAACTATGCATGTAACTATCCATGTAACTATGCATGTAACTATCCATGTAACTATCCTGTAACTATTCATCCATGTAACTATACATGTAATTATGCATGTAACTATCTATGTAACTATGTAACTACCAATGTAACTATGTATGTAATTATCCATCTATGTAACTACCAATGTAACTGTCTATGTAACTACCAATGTAACTATCTATGTAACTATACATCTATGTAACTATCAATGTAACTATCCATCCATATAACTATTCATGTAACTACAGATTGATAGTTACATGGGTAGTTACATACATGCTACACTTGTGTACATGCCTATGTAACTATGCATGTAACTGTCTATGTAATTATCCATCTATGTAACTATCAATGTAACTATCCATCTATGTAACTATCCATGTAATTACAGATTGATAGTTACCTGAGTAGTTACATACATGCTACACTTGTGTACCTGCCTATGTAACTATCCATGTAACTATCCATGTAACTATCCATCCATGTAATTATACATGTAACTATGTATGTAACTATCCATCTAACTATCTATGTAACTATCAATGTAACTGTCTATGTAACTATCTATCTATGTAACTATCAATGTAACTATCCATTTAACTATCTATGTAACTATCCATATAACTATCCATGTAACTACAGATTGATAGTTACCTGGGTAGTTACATACATGTTACACTTGTGTACCTGCCTATGTATCTATCCATGTAACTATCAATGTAATTATCCATATAACTATGCATGTAACTATTGATGTAACTACAGATTGATAGTTACCTAGGTAGTTACATGCATATTACACTTGTGTACTTGCCTATGTAACGATTCATGTATGTAACTATGTATGTAACTATCCATCTATGTAACTATGTATGTAACTATGTATGTAACTATCCATGTAACAATCCATGTAACTATGCATATAATTATCCATATAACTATCCATTTATGTAATTATCCATGTAACTATCAATGTAACTATCCATGTAATTATAGATTGCTAGTTACCTAGGTAGTTACATTGCTAGTTACATGAATTTTAATAGATTTCTGTTCTAAAACGCAGCGGGATGCTGCCATTGCGGTGCAGCGGGACGCTGCCGTTGCGGTGTAACAGCACGCACCAATTATTATTATGTAAATGACTTGTGTACTTACATTAAACTACTTGTCTAACTATCAATGTAACTATGCATGTATCTATCCATGTAACTATGCATGTAACTATCCATGTAACTATCTATCTGTGTAACTATGCATGTAACTACCGACTGATAGCTACATGTGTAGCTTCATACATTCTACATAACAAGCTACATTTGTTTTCTCACACAAAACACAGAATATGACAAAGTAAAGCAATCTGTATTAATTGTAAATCATCAACTTAAGAATACCTAGGAAAACAATTTAGTGTCAACACAACTCTTAGAACTCTAGCTTTCCTCATTTATCGTTTAATCCAAAATTCATTACAAAATAGAGCAGAAAGGGAAAGGGAACCATTATTGTCACCATGCTTCAGTGCACTTAACATTGATTTCAGTATGACTTTATCACTACCTTCCCTCAATACAATCTGCATAAGTATAAAACATTATGAAGTTGTTTGGGTGTTGAAAATGAAGAACCCAAAAACAGAAACATTAAGCTTAATAAATAGAGATATATTCCACACAAATAATCTTTCATTTAGATGTTCAACAAAACTGTCAACTCTCTGCATCTCCTTAAACACTTTTAGTCCTTAAACACTTGCTTGGTAGACTTTTCTCCTTAATTTTCCAGTTTTTTGCAGAATGACATTCCCTCCTTCCGACGGCTATAACTTTCTCTACAAAATAGCTATCAATGATCCAAATGTTCTAGAAACTAGACTCTTCTAGCTTTCCATTGATATAAGGCAAGTTTCTTGGATCGCTCTAAGTTGCTCGCAATTTGCCGTCGAATTTGACTGAAAATCTGGGCAGAATTCCGTATTTCTTAAGCTTTCATCTTTAATGTGCATCTTTTTGCAGCGTGTAGCATCTCTTTCCTCACATTCCATGCTCAAGAACTTGAGAAGGTCAGCCATCGCTAGCACATCAAGGTTCACTGCGCTCTTATCGAGCAAAAACACTAAAATTCATTCATAGACATTTCCTCAAACACCTTGTGTGCATAAGCAAATAACATAACACAAATTAAACATCCCAAACAAACATGCATTTACAATCTAATCAATAAAAGATTCATGACACAACATTCTATTTCATAAATGACATACCCAGAATACAATAAAACCTATGAATTCAAGCTTCTTTTTCTATTTATAGTTTTAATCATATAAAAAAGAAAAAACAAGCAATTGATAAAGAAGAGAAAAACATATTAGCTTACCTTGTAAGCTGAAGTGATCGAAATTCATCCGAAAAGCCATGACATAAGAGATTTGTTAAAGGATGTTGTGGTGTGTGTGGTTAGGACTTGGGAATGACGTTACTGGTAAAATTTTGGGTGAAACTGTAAAGAGAGACCTCGAAAATGATAATTTGTTATTTTATCATTGACCCTTTTATTTTTCATAAGCCATAAAAAGAAATTTTAAATACACACTCCTTACTTAGTACATCATCTATCAAGTTGTTTATTTCAGTATTATACTTAATACACATCCCAAACTGCCTAAAATGACCTTAATTTATGAAATATTCCGTTATTTAATATAATTAATATATATATATATTTACTATTTGGTACCTCTTTTTATATATTATTTCATCTAATTTTTGCTAGAAATTTTTAGTTATCATCGTTCAATTTATAATAAAATGATTATTGTTATATCCTAACTCCAAATCACCAATACAAGTTTTCAAAATTCACAAGCTAGTATAACTGTAGAAGTACAGTAGCTATTAAACATAGATAGGTAGTTATTTAATAAAACATGTCATGATAAAGATGCAGTATTTGACAATATGATCTGCAAGATCAAACTAAAGCTGATAAAAATGCAATACTTGACAATATGATCTGTAAGATCAAAACTAAAGCGGATACTGATACAAAAAAAAAAAGACAATCCAAATGAATTGTGGAGAAGAATTGGGGTTAGGGGAGAAGACGTGCTTTCGACTATTTTAAGGTAGAAGACATTAAAAAAAAATATTTCTAGCACGATTTTTTTTTAATAATAGATGTATGTTTTGGTCATTTAGCTTACCTATAAATCTCAATAGAAACATCAAATAATAAATGTGTGTATTAAGAGATTATAAGTGTGTATTTAAAATTTCTCAGCCATAGATTATAGCTTTCCAAATTTTTTCGAGGTCTCTCTTTACAGTTTCACCCAAAATTTTACCAGTAACGTCATTCCCAAGTCCTAACCACACACACCACAACAATACGCGCCATGCGCATTTTAGGGGGGTGTATTGTATTTGGATTCATACAGACTTATTTTAATCAACTGACTTTTTGAAAAGTCTACAAACTCTTTGAAACGTTCATAGATTTTCACTGATTTCTTAAAACCATCGATTTTTAATCACAGACTTTCACTGATTTCTGAAATCTACAGATTTCATATGAATGACTTATATAGATTTCTCAATACTTATAGAGTTACAAGAAAGAAAAATAAATAAAGATGCAATGACAAACACATAATGACACCGATTATAAGTTTAGTGCTCATCTATCTAATTTCGATGTATACAATTGTAATATTTGATTGAAATACATAAACATAGGTAACAAAAAAAATTATATTAATTTAACAACACACATACTTGTACGTAAACCAAAGACACATGTTCTAAAGTGGGACATTAGATGTTCACAAGTTTAATTCATGTATGCAAATATAATAATATAATCATGTGGTTCTAATATCAAGAGTTAGTAGATAATATTTAGGTTATCGAGGGTTCCAAGTATTACAATTGAAAGACAACAAAATGTTAACATTCAAAAAACATTGAAAATAATAGGTAGAATAGAACGTTGATAATACAAAATATTATAAAAAAAAAATGATGTATCGTAGGATCAACATATTCACATATAAAGAGAAAGTCTGTCGTAGACTTTTCCAAATCTTTACTCTAGTGGATGGAAAAATATTGGAGTTTGGTGTGTGTAATTTACACTACAAAGTCCACAATTATTCATAAATTATTAATTCTATAAGTATGAATGATATTTTGAATACATCTGAACTTCTATTTATTTTTAAAAATCTTAATTGAATACTCCTGAACTTTGGTGAAATTCATAATGATTTTTTAAAATCTAGTTAAATAAACTCAGACTTTAATTGATTTTTAAAAATCTGTATTGAATACACCTAGACTTTCAAATTCCATAGAAATTCAATATATAATACACCCCTTAACACCCATGACACGTCGGACAACTAATACCAAATCAAGATAGCAGAGAGTAGCGAAAAAAATAGAAAGAACGCAGAAACAAGGGTGCCGCACTTTGAAATCTCCGTCCCCCTTTCCCTACTAACCTCTCACTCCCCAACGGACTCTTCGAGGCTCCCCTCCTCTTCTCATAAACCTTCCTCATTCTCATCCTCCTCTCATTTCTCAGATCCCCCTCTCTCTCTCTCTCTCTCTCTCTCTCTCTCTCTCTCTCTCTCTTCTCTCTCTCTGAAAATGCAGGCCTCGCTTTCTCTCCCTACTCTCTCCCCCACGCTTCCCAGATCAAACCACGCCGTCCAGTCCACGCTGCCTCTCGCTCCCTCCAAGCCGATCAATCTCCGCTTCTGCGGCCTCCGGCGAGAGGTTTTCGGATTCTCGTCGCTCAGCCGGTCAGACTCGCAGCGCGTCCGGCTCGCGGCGGTGTCGCGGTCGAGGAAAGTCTCGGCGGCTTTGTCTGACAATGGAAGCGCTCCGAAGTCGTTTGATTATGACTTACTCATCATCGGTGCCGGCGTCGGCGGTCACGGTGCTGCTCTTCACGCCGTCGAGAAGGTACTGATACTGACACTACTTGTTTGGATTTTTGATCAGAAATTATGGCTCTGAGCTTGGGATTAGCTCCATTGTTACTGATTAGTTGCTTTTGTTAGCTTAAAAATGATCGTAGTAGCTTGGATCGTGTGTGAGTTTGCTTAATTTCTTTCTGCTTCTGCTTCTGTGAGCTTTGTTTTCGATCAAATACACTCGCAATGTGCATGCAAGAATTGCATTTGATGCTAAACATTGGTAACTTGGTGCTTTAGAATTGCTAAGAAATTGCGGCTCTGAGGTTAAGATTTAGCTTGCTTTTCTAGCCTAAATCTGAACCTCCTGGACTGTATTAGCTAGGAGTTATTAATTTATTCCAGGCTTCTGCTGCTACTGTGAGGTGTTTGTTCGAACAAATGCACTCACAATACGCATGTACAAATTAGCTACCAAACCTTCGTAGTCAGATACTGCATAATCTATATTGGTTGACTGCACACTTACAATAACATCATACTGTAGGAATTATGAAAATCTATGATCTTCCTGCTCTTACTTTGGTTAGTGCCAGTTAGTATCTTGATGATCCTTTTTTGCTAAATATGATTCTCAATGAAACAATTGCAGGGTCTGAAAACCGCCATCGTAGAGGGAGATGTGGTTGGTGGAACATGTGTTAACAGAGGATGTGTTCCATCTAAAGCACTTCTAGCAGTGAGCGGTCGGATGCGAGAGCTTCAAAACGAACATCACCTCAAGGCTTTGGGTTTGCAGGTAAAACACAAAATGCATGTATTAATGTATTGCTGTGACTTGTGACAGCCTATGTGTCTTATCATTTGTTTTGCCTTGCAACAGGTTTCAGCAGCTGGTTATGACAGACAGGGAGTGGCTGATCATGCAAATAATCTTGCATCAAAAATCCGTTCTAGTTTGACCAACTCAATGAAGTCGCTTGGAGTGGATATACTGACAGGTTTTGGTACAATCCTGGTAAGTCATATGTATGATTTTGTGGCAACTTGAACGAAAGTTATGGTCCTCAGTTGAACAATAAATCTAGTTTTTATCCAATGCCGAGATTGTTAGAACATGGTTATGATTAGTTTGATCTGTGCTATTGTAAAAGCTGGATTCCTGATAGTTATTCTAACATTTACTAAAATCATCAGGGCCCCCAAAAGGTGAAGGTTGGAGCATCTGACAAAGTAGTTACTGCAAAAAATATAATCATTGCTACTGGTTCTGTTCCTTTTGTTCCTAAGGGCATTGAAGTCGATGGTAAGAATATACATCATCCCCCTTCCATGTTATACGATGGTTGATCAAAGCCTGTTTCCTTTTAGAAGTATTGTATATTGATTCATTTGTGACCCTTGGTTACCATGTTTAAGTGATACATAGTGAATGTGTAATGCACATGCAGGGAAGACTGTAATTACGAGCGACCATGCACTCAAATTGGAGTCTGTTCCTGATTGGATTGCTATTGTTGGAAGTGGTTACATTGGTCTTGAGTTCAGTGATGTGTATACGGCACTTGGAAGTGAGGTAGTTTTTTTTATTTATTTTTTTTTCATTTTCATATTGTGAAGTTTTACTTACTCTGTGCAAAAAAGTACATCTTCCATTTGATG
This sequence comes from Fragaria nilgerrensis, assembly GCA_010134655.1. Lineage (NCBI taxonomy): Eukaryota > Viridiplantae > Streptophyta > Magnoliopsida > Rosales > Rosaceae > Fragaria > Fragaria nilgerrensis. The sequence goes on from CM020980.1 coordinate 25,571,670, forward strand.
GAAACGAGTTGTTGTTAATGGTGACTTAGAGCCTTAAAACAATAAAACCTTGATAAATGTACTACATCTTCTTTTTGGTCATCTATATTTTTACCACTGCTCTCCAAGGAAAGGCACACTATCCAGTTGAGAGAAAGGGTCACAGTTGATGTAGGCCTTACAGCAAATTCAGACCTTGACCGGGTCAATCTGTCTCTTCTCTTTGAGTCTTCCAGTTGAATTTTACTTGTTTCAATTTTATGGATTTTCTTCTGTCTGGCATGCCTTATTTAAATTTCCTAAATATGGTTTTGTATGATTTGACATTTATTATCTCACAAGGCATTCTAATTGGCTAAGCTACTGCTATTCTGCAGGTTACTTTTATTGAAGCTTTGGATCAGCTTATGCCTGGTTTTGATCCCGAGATTGGGAAGTTAGCCCAGAGGGTTCTAATTAATCCACGAAGGATTGACTATCAAACTGGAGTATTTGCCAGCAAGGTAACCATTTTTTTTTCCATCTGTATATTTTGTTCTTGGTTGTTGTATCAAATTGTCATGTCTTCTTTGTTTTGTTATAGATCACCCCAGCCAAGGATGGGAAACCAGTCATCATTGAACTAATTGATGCAAAGACCAAGGAACCAAGAGATACTCTAGAGGTAACTAAGAGTGTGTTTAAACTGATGTGATATATACCTTCATCATGAATGTATTTCCATCTGAACTAGTCTCCCCGTAACGTACTTTTACAGAATGTTTATGTTAAGACTTTGAAACCTGAGTGTTTTGCTATTTGATCTTGTTGACATTTATTACGGGCCCTGACTTTATCTCTCTCACAGGTAGATGCAGCATTAATTGCCACTGGAAGAGCTCCGTTCACACACGGTCTTGGATTGGAGAATGTATGACATCTTCACTTACTACTTTTGTGGTTTCAATTTTTTTAATAATGTTTAAAATTGCTGTTTTGCAGATTGATGTTGCAACACAACGTGGTTTTATCCCTGTTGATGAGCGGATGAGGGTAATAGATGCAAATGGCAAATTGGTAGGTTGCCGGTTTCCTTTTTCTTTTTTTTCTTGGCCTAATGTTGTGGGTTTCCTATTGAGTGCATACGCTATCAACTGTTCCTAATTTGTATTTTGGATATCAGGTTCCTCACCTGTTTTGCATTGGTGATGCCAACGGCAAGATGATGCTTGCTCATGCAGCAAGTGCACAAGGCATTTCAGGTTGGTATAGTATAGCCAACTGTGTTTTCCCTGCGGTTCGCAGTTGAATCTCATTCAAACTCAAATTGATCCTCTTTGTAAATCTTCCTTCAGTGGTTGAACAAGTCACAGGAAGAGATCACGTGCTCAACCATTTGAGCATCCCTGCAGCTTGCTTCACTCATCCTGAAATCAGTATGGTTGGATTGACAGAGGTAAGTACTTTCTGTATTGCCATATGCATTGTAAAACATCTATCAAAAGTATATGTTTGTTGCTAGGTTTTGATATAGTACCTCAATTTACCCTCCATTTTACTTGTCGAGAATTAGTTGTAATGAGAGATGTAGTAGGCTTCTATAAACTCTGATAGTATTAACTGAACGTAACAATTTGTAGCCCCAAGCAAGAGAGTTGGCTGAGAAGGAGGGATTTGAAGTAAGTGTTGCCAAGACAAGTTTCAAGGCCAACACAAAGGCCCTTGCAGAAAATGAAGGAGAGGGACTTGCAAAGGTGATTTTCTGTCTAGTATGGAGTCTTTTTGTTTGTAATCTGTTGTAAAAAAATTGACAATCTCGGTATTGCTTTATTTCGTGCAGTTGATATACCGACCAGATAACGGAGAGATCCTTGGCGTTCACATCTTTGGATTGCATGCAGCAGACCTCATTCATGAGGCATCCAATGCCATAGCATTGGGAACACGTATTCAAGTAATCAACTGTCCTCAAGCTGCTGTGTTAATTCACGTACCTTTATTTGTAGAATTTTCTTTGGAATAATCTGTTGAATTTATATATTTTACCTACTGTCTTTTTGATTTTGCAGAATCTCAAACTGGCTGTCCATGCACATCCTACTTTGTCTGAAGTGCTAGATGAACTTTACAAGTCAGCAAAGGTGAGTTGCTGACATTCACTTCTTACATCATGCTGCATATCTGCATTCTTTTCTCGGTATGTGTTTACCCACATATCTTTTAATTCTTGGGGCAGGTTAAAGAGCATGTTTCTAGCCCTCAAGCAGTTGCAGTCTAAGGTTCCCAATACTCGGTATAAATTTTGAAGATATTTGCTTGTAATAGGGAGTGTCAACCAGTGAAATTACATCAAAGGACAGAAGAGATCAACACCCAGGGAAAAGAGGTGACCGGATGGAACATAAGACGAATTGGATTCTTAGTTTTGTTAATTCCTTGAAGGAATACTTGTACTCATAACTGTTTCCATATGGAAGCTTTGTTTCTGTAGTTTAGACAACGATTATTCATAAAAAGAGTCTTTATGATAGTGCAGGCTGTTCTGACTGGATTTTGCAATTCCTGATCTGCATTTCGAGTTCTTTCTCTTTGACCACATAAAACCCTCTAGAATTAAATGAATTATTGCTCAAACGAGCTGGGAAATTAAGCTCACCAGCACAATGACTATTGTAAGTCACGCTATGGCGCTATACACTTCAGTGACTTCACAATAGAAAACCATGGCACAGCTAGCCGTTGTAAATAAATGATTAGAAATGTGCCGGGTGTAATCACCATCTTACAGGCTGGTGGTAGCAGAAAACATCTTTGGGAAGAGCGATATCAAACTATGGATGTCATAGCATTTGGGTGATCTTTGGGGTAGGACACCAGACATATAGCTAGTTTGGTGGAGATTACTCTTCGATTCATTCAACATCAAGTCATTAACAATAAAGTCCGCAAATATCAACGAGGGTAATGACAATAATATACTTGCAAGATAACATAGTTCCCCTTCTCTAAATGATCTCCAAAGTTTTGAAAGGATTTATCCTCCTATCATCACAATAAGACAGCACCGAGCACACACAACCCCCACCCCCCCCCCCCCCAGCTTGGTCCAGACTAAAAAATCTCAAAGGCACATTTGGACTAGAATGAGGTACCACAAACACTAAACCCATAAATAAAATTTCAATTAACTGTATCCATCTTCCTACAACATCTACTGGGGGGCTCTACACAATAAACACTTGGCAAGGATTTCAGATGCAAACTATCCTAAATTCGCTAAACCACTGATGCGTGTACTACAACTTAACCCTCATTTAACATCGAATAACCTAGAGAGCATAACAAAATCACTAAGTAATCCAACGATATTGGACATGCCAATTAATTGATAACTGATCGATTGGCTTTCAGGGCTAACATGACAAGCCCTGAGTGCCAACACCATAACAAAAACCCCAACCGCACTACAGCTAAACTCAGATAGCATCAAATAACCTAGCTGAACAATAAACGAAGGCCAATCACATTCCTATCCAAGCATTAGACAATCAAATGGAAACAATGACCCCATTCCAAATAACTCAATTGCAATCAATAAAAACACCAACCATCAAGAGCAAAAGAATAAGCAAAAAGCCTCAACATCTTTCGCATAACGAACATTAAAAAGGAGTTCAGCTCCTACATAAAATCCATAAATCCCAGTACAGTAACATCAAACTACTATGTTACTACCATAAACCTTTTCCGAAAACATCAAAACGATAATAATAAACCCTACTCAGAAGAATAAAACCCGAAGAGCTTCATCATTACTTAGGCAGGTCCATCTCTACTCCTCGGCCGACTCTTCGGTCTTGGGGGCGTTGTTGTGCTTCCTGGCGTACCTCTGGTTCCTCAGAAACTTGGGATCCATCTGAAACCCAGAAATCAATGAATTAATCCAAAAATAAAATAAAAGTACAAAAAAAATAAACAAAATTGAAGAAAGAGGAGAGAAGAAAGAGATGCTTACCCCCTTGGTGGAAGTGTGGCGGTGCCTCTGGGGCTTCTTGATGCCATTCCTGTGGGCCTTGCGGGACTGGTTGTGAGCTGTGTGATTCTTTGACTTGGCCATGTCTGCGATTCAAAAGATTAAACAATTAGAACCAGAAATGGAAAAGAGAATTGGAATCAGTAGTATTAGAGATTAGATTAGAGAGAAGGAGGCGGAACGAACCGAAAAAAGTGTGAGCTTCGATCTGCGCCTTAGGGTTCTTCTTCTTCTCTTTTGGCGGAGCAAAACGAGAAGGCGATGCTTTATATTCGAGTCTAACCCTAGCTACCGATACGTAATGTCGAAAGTACCCTTATACCGACTTGACAGATTGGGCTGGGGATGGGTCGGGTTCAATGGTTGGTCCAGTTGGGATGAGGTTCTCTTTCTAATCCTTTTTTTTTTTTTTCTTATTTCTAAAACAATTGAGATTTTGGCACAAATGAGCCGACTTGAATCTCACCCGATTAATCCGAACATAAATACTTTTTTAGAGTGTGGGTCTTGTTTATGTGGTTAGGCTTGACTTGATGTACCTTCATGTAGTTTTTAATTTCTTGTTGAATAAGTGAGCTCTGATTCTAGAATGATAGGTACTAGCTTGGGTGTTAGCTCGATATGTCGATGTTGGCATAAGCACTAAATTGATTTGCTCAAGTGTTTGTACTTGTTTAGTTGTATGGTCGTTGAATATATATACATTTTTCTTTATAAAAAAAATATGTTAGTTTTAAAAATAAAGGTGTCATACACGTTTATATTTTAATTATGAACGGTGAAACAACAAGAGACATAGAAGCTAATGAGTTTGTATTACTTGCATGCATTTCACTTTAGTCAATTTTAATTCCAATAGACAAATACACAATGACATAACCAACTTCTCATAACCTAAAAAGCTTTAGTTTGACTTCAAGTATCAAAGAGATAAAAGACCATGACAAAAAGAATAGTGAAAAAAAATAAAAAATGTGATAAAGCAAAAATTATACCAACATATTCCAATAAAGTTAGTCTAACGGAAACAAGATATGTTGCATGTGGAACAAGATGCTACAAGGATTCATATAGTAATAAGAAGTCATATGTTCAAACCTCAACTTGTGAAAACATCCTTTAGAGAGGGGGGCAATACCTAAAGTGCTCTCGGTCCTAGAACGGTAGCGCACCCAACCACATTTTTTATCCGAATAAAAATCATACCAACATATCAGCCCAACGTGATACATTCATATCATCAATTTATTTACTAATATTATCCGATATAAGGCAGATACATATTTGACATACACAATGCACTTAAGTGCTTAACCATGGTCCAACAATCTGTTTAAGCCTTTATGAAATGAACCAAAGTATTTCGAGTGGATTTTGAGTTCCCAATATGAGCAAAAATCCTCCTCTCAAACGTAGCTCACCATGAGCATGTCATCTCGCCGAAATTTCTTTTTCTGCAAATATTGTCCCGGCCACCCATGTTCATCACGAGGTAGCTCACCTCTAACCCCACCATACTCACTGTTCTACGGCGAGTCTAGACTGGCTCCGTGTCATCCGGCAACTTTGGAAAGCATCCCACGTGCCGTTGCCATGGATGCCCAGAATTACTCTGGACACCTAGCGTTACCTCTCCGGTCAAATTTTTTTCCGGCGCCAAGTAGCTGCATAAGGCAGCTCACTCGTCCTTGATGCTACAACAGCTCGCCTCCTTCATCATCTACGTCTTGCATCCAAACAGAGGATGTAAGAGAATCATATATGGTGATCGAGAAGAAGAACTAAGAAGATGCATTGTCTTTGAGAGTGAACTAGAGGAAAAAACAAAAAAAAGATGACGATGAGAAGAATAAGAGTGTGGCTATTGGGATCTCCAAATTTGCTCATTATACTTCTCATTCTCTCTACACCTCCCTTTTACTTTCCAATATAAGTATTTGCTCACTAGACCTCATTTCAAATTCCTGACATAACCTTAGTTATTTATTAACATATATTTCAATCAATTAATTACCTCTTATTTACTCAATAGAGCTCTCATTCTTTGTTTTTTTCCCCCTTTTTGTTTTTTAACATCCATTATCCCTACCTTCATTTTTTGATTTTTTTTTTCATGCAAGAAAATGTTCATCATGAACTATTCTATATATCATTTTAATTGTTTTTCTCTTTTATACGTGTATTTTTTCTCCATTTTTTTTTCTTTTGAATAATTTGATCTCTATTTTGTACCTCATAATCAATTATTTCAATAAATATATTTTCTATAATCGATAGATATTAAAAAAATTTGTAAAAATATTTATGCACCTTGCAAGTATATGCGTTCAACATGTATGATATTACAAAATTTTATGTCACATGATCAATATTGATTAGTTTTTTAGCTCTTATAAACTATATATATGCTTTAATAAAAAAAAATTGGAAAACAAAAATATATAAGGAAAATAATAAAGAATATAATCAATTATTATTGAATTGAAAAGTCTAAAGAGAATAAATATGTTATTTCCTTGTATAATTATTGTCCTTAATAGTCATTATGTATGAGGATGTATATGTCATTTGATAATTTAAAATAAAATAAGATCTAATAAGTAAATTTAAAAGTCCCAATAACCGTATTCTTTTTTCTTTTCCAAAACCATAACTTTGCGTTTCCAAATAATGACGGGAGCAAATTTCCGTTTTAGCATTTACAGCGAAACGGGTCAAAATGTCAAAAACGACAGGCAGGCATGGCATTTAAGGAAGAGAAATAAAAATGTGTTATAATTATTATATAGGTGAATGGCACAACCAGATTGACAAATCGATCACATTTCTTTTTCTTCCACACTGACACCAAAAAACAACAAACAAATAAAACCCCACGATTCGATCGCAGCGGTGAGTCATCGTCTCCGATCTGGTCTCGAAGATGTTCTTGTTCGACTGGTTCTACGGCGTGCTCGCATCTCTAGGCCTATGGCAGAAGGAGGCCAAGATTCTCTTCCTCGGCCTCGATAATGCCGGCAAGACCACCCTCCTCCACATGTTGAAGGACGAGGTCTGCTTTCTCTCTCCTTTTCTGTTAATTTCTGTGTTTGATTCGGTAATGGTTTTGATCTGATTCCGTGTTGTTTGGGCTGCAGAGACTAGTGCAGCACCAGCCGACGCAGCATCCGACGTCGGAGGAATTGAGCATTGGCAAGATTAAGTTCAAGGCTTTCGATTTAGGAGGTCACCAGATCGCTCGCAGAGTCTGGAAGGATTACTATGCTAAGGTCTTCTTTTGTTTTCGATTATAATTTTTGAGCTGAGTTGTGATCTGCATATTAATTGCTATGAGTTTATGCATAGAGTCTGATATGTGAATTGTGAGCTCGTTTTTATTTTTTATTTTTTTTATAATTAAATTTTTTTTTTTACTTGAGTGCTGTTATTATCCATGCTGATTTTGTTGATGTATTTGTGTTGGATTTGTTGAACTGGTTGTTTTAGTATTTGATGGATTGGACTTTGAAGCTGAAAAAATAGAACTTTATCTTGCACTATGAAAATGGAAACTGGGTGTTTCTGTTATATGAATCATGATTTTTTGTTTTACTTGAGTGACGTGAGCTCTTTGATTTCTTGCTTTACTTGAGTTTATAAAATTTGTAATGGATCTCTGAATTTCTTCTGTACATTGGACCTTTGGCTCTATTTCTTAAAAAAATTTTACCCAACAATTTTTTTACCTTTAGCTCTAAATGGTTTGGACTTTAGTAGATAGGAAAGGAAAGCCAAAGCATGCATGAATGCTCGGAGTCACTAATTAGTGTTACTGGTTTACTATGCGAAGGCATTTTTCCAATTCTTTTTTTTTTTTTTTTTGACTCTCGATCAGTCATGGATTTGTTATACTAGGGATGTCTCAGTTTTATGGATTACAACTTTCAGCTCAAGTATGATCTGCACATTGGTTGCTCTGAGCTTCATGATTTTAGTATATTGATAGTCAACTCTAATATGTGAATCACAGTTTGACATTTTCCCCTGGCGTGTCACTTATTCTTATCAAAAAGAACCTCAACAGTATGTAAAGTCTGGATGGACTCCTACCTAGTAAATGGCCATTCAAACTTTCTTTATCTCTATGTTTATGTTTGAGCTAATTAAGAGCTTTGGTCTGGTACTCTGGTAGGGACTAACTATTCCATGTTTGAACAATATCCTCTGTTGATACGGAGTTGAGCATTTGACCTTTGGTACCTTATATGCATACATTTCTAGCTCAACTTTGGTCGGTGTTCAGTAAGTTTAGTCGTGCTGTATGTTAACGTGATCATCCCAGATAAGATTTCCTTCCATTTCTCTGATATGGGGAGCAGACATTTGGTTTTGTTGGGAGCACCATAATTGGTTTTCCTGTGGTTGTTATACGAGTGTCTTTATATTCATGAGGTGCTATCTACAGAAAGCCATAAGGATTCGTGAATTGGGTTTGGGGCAAGAGTTGATGGCCTGCCTCTTCTCTCGTTACATATCTTTTTTCTTTATTTTTTGAGAATCTCTCGTTACAGATCTGAGTGCAAAGAAAATTGAAAATTTGTTCCGAGACAATTTTCAACAGTTTGGTTCAATTTGAATACCAAAGCACATTTGATTCCTATTCTTTCTTTCGTTTCTTCCTGCCTTTCCCTGACACAAGAAAAGAGTCGGTATCATGAGTTTGAGACCTATTCTGTGCACATAGAATAATGCAAGAGATCAATTTGAAAAAAAATAAAAATTGAATAATAAAAAAGATCACAGCATCAACATATCTGGTACCTTGATCCATGTTTTCGTTTTTCTTTGTTTTTTTTCTTCGTTTTTCTTTTGGTGTCCTTTATTTTATGTTTTTGTTTTATTTTGTTTATGGACCTACTGCCCTTGTGGGGTAGTTGATCATAGAGACAACTGCAAAAGAGAAGATGACCTTAAGAGGTAAATGCTGAGAATTCTTAAGAAACAAGTGCTCAGTGACTACCAACTTGCCTCTTGTTTAGTTTCCATTGCTACTCAAGGTGGAGTCTATACTGATTGCTTCGCTTGATTACATAGTAACTTTATCTTGTTTGTCCTGTGGCCTCTGTGGTCCATATTGTTAATGTCAGCTCTTGTTAAAATTTAGATTTCTGAGTTGCATCTTGCCAAAGGAAATAAATGCTGCATATTTACTGGTTGCTGTTGTGAGCAGGTGGATGCAGTAGTTTACTTGGTTGATGCATATGATAAAGATCGGTTTGCAGAGTCAAAGAAGGAGCTGGATGCACTTCTTTCAGATGAAAGCCTGGCAACTGTTCCATTTCTTGTGCTGGGCAACAAGATTGACATCCCCTATGCTGCTTCAGAAGATGAGCTGCGCTATCATTTGGGACTGACCAATTTCACTACTGGCAAGGGAAAAGTGAATCTAGCCGATTCTAGTGTTCGGCCCCTTGAGGTCTTCATGTGCAGTATCGTCCGCAAGATGGGGTATGGAGATGGCTTCAAATGGGTCTCCCAATACATCAAATAGAGAGTAGAGTAAGTAGGGAGATAACATTTTGGTTCAGTATTTGTGGAATTTTCCCTGCCAATTTGTAGTGCCTGACCACAATTATAATGGAAGATGAATTTATTGTTTGAATTTGATCACAATTGAAGGATTGGTAACTATCATAGTATGTTTTGCAATGTTCATCCCAGAAATTTGTTATTGTAGAACAGTGGAGTGCGCTTACTTTTTTAGATAAATTCACTCTTTTCAATGATTGGTTTAGATTTCTGAATATACGGCAATTCTTATGTAGACTCAATTTTCCCTTCTCATGGCGGATTATACTGTTTTCTATCAACAAGCCGAAACATCTTAATTAAAACGGCAAACACATTCAAGCAACTAGATACCCCACTAAAAAGTGGCACTCAAAGTAAATAACTTTAGGGTTTAGGATTTATACTCTAGGGTTTAGGATTGAAACAGTAACAACAAATCTAAAATTGTTTTTGACAAAATAACGTGGTCCGTACCACTGAAAAATTTATCGCAACGCAACACACAAACAGAATAGCTAATGACGCGTACCAGCCACTAAAATCCCTCCACGTAGGATCCTAACCTGCATTTCCCAGTCACCCATCCCTCTCCACCGGCTCCACGTCAGCCAACTCATCTCCCAAAACCCCTCACTCTACCTACCAAGCCAGTCTCCCACCCCGCGGCGCTCCTGTATATAAATCCCCAGAAAAAGAAAAGCTTTCAAATATTTTTCCGTCCTTGAAAATTGAAGAAGAATGTTTCTGGTGGATTGGTTCTACGGCGTGCTTGCATCCCTAGGACTGTGGCAGAAGGAAGCTAAGATCTTGTTCTTGGGGCTCGATAACGCCGGCAAGACCACCTTGCTTCACATGCTCAAAGATGAGGTCTGTTTGCTTTGGTTTTGAATTGAGAGCGAAACGACTTCGTTTTTGTAAGCTAGGGTTTTGTTTGATTTGATTGATTTTTGCAGAGACTAGTTCAGCACCAACCGACTCAGTACCCGACCTCCGAGGAGTTGAGTATAGGCCAGATTAAGTTCAAGGCTTTTGATTTGGGTGGCCATCAGATCGCTCGCCGAGTCTGGAAGGATTACTACGCCAAGGTTGTGAATTTACTCATAATAAACTAGTCTATTTTTCTTTCAATTTTGTTGCTTCTGATAATTTATTAAGTTGAGAGAATTCTAGAATTCATTGATTTTGTGTTTGTGTAAATGTAATGGGTTGCAAGAGTTGAGGAATATACAATCCCATCTATGGTTTCGTAGTTGTATTCGTGGGTGTGACATGTAATGAATTTCATTGCGAGTGCCTGAGTTTGTAGTTATAGGTTGCGTTGTCGCAGTTGAGGTTTTGGTTGATGTGCTTATTATAATGCGAATCGATAGTTATTGCTAAATGAGCATCCAAAACTAGCATGTATTTTATTTTCTTGACATGGGGCTTTATTTGTCTTATGTAATGAGCGTGGACTGATAGATATCTGTGATTTTCGGATTGTGTAGGTAGATGCTGTTGTCTATCTGGTTGATGCTTTTGACAAGGAGAGATTTGCAGAGTCTAAGAAGGAGCTCGACGCTCTTCTTTCTGATGAGTCACTGGCCACTGTCCCGTTTCTTATTTTGGGAAACAAGATTGACATACCCTATGCCGCTTCGGAGGATGAGCTGCGTTATCATATGGGCCTGACCAACTTCACAACTGGTAAGGGGAAGGTCAATCTGGCAGATTCCAATGTTCGCCCACTGGAGGTGTTCATGTGCAGCATTGTCCGCAAGATGGGCTATGGCGAGGGATTCAAGTGGGTTTCTCAATACATCAAGTAGGCACGTGAATGATTGAGATGGTAGTTTTCCTACCACTGATACAATCTTCAGTAATTCAGTGTTTTCTATTTCTAAGCATAGGCTCATTAAAGTGGATAGGTTACCTTGTTGATCTTTTTGCTCTTCAAATCTACGTATGCTTTTTAATTTTCTTTGGCTTCAGGTTGCATAAGTTGTACTAGTAGAAGTTAGTTTTCTTATGTAATTTGCAGTATTAGATTGTATACTCTGCCTTGTGGTTCGTTTTCTTATGCATTGGAAAGTAGGAATACTATGTATCCTACCTGGTTGTTAGTGTTTATTTTGAGAAAGCCCACCATTCTGGTTTTACAATTCTCCAATTGCCCCTCTTGACCTTGAATCCCATGTCATCCATTTCCAGATGTGGTAAGCTTGAATTGAAAATCCTTCATTATGCATAGAACTTATGGTAATACCAAAGCCTATCCATGAATGCTCAAGACATTCTCATCAGGGCAGAAATGCAGCAGACTAAACCTTGTATAACCCCATGTCTTCATTACCCTCAACTCTCAAGGTGTTACAGTTAGGACAAGTAGCAGTCATTCATTCTCAGTTAGCTGTGCAAAGTCGGCTATGCAGAAATATTGCCTTCAGTTTCCCTTCCTATTTTTCTGCACCTTTTATCGCTATCTTCTATTACTGTTTATCTCGTAGGCTCGTAGGTGATTCATCTACTTTTTTTTTTTTTCCTAAATGCTACATCAGTTTATATTTCACAGAACGGCAACCTTACAAGTTACAACACATGTAAAATAGAAGTGTATAGGTTGGAGTTAAAGCTAAACATGACTGGACTTGATTTATCAATGCCGACGCAAATGAGAAGCAGGAGTCACTAGTCAGGGGAGATCAATCAGGGGTCTATCTCTGTTAACTGCTTCGAATTAATCGAAGATATCTTACATATCAAAGGCCTTCACAAATATACAGTGATCAGAAGGTGGATCATGGATGAGTACTAGTTTGAAACTAGTTACTGAATGACTTTCACAGATACACAGTGATCAAAAGGCTAACTGATCACTGATCACCAGCTGGGGATAGTATGTACTAATTACTGAATGGACTGGTCACAGATAGAGAGAGATAACTTCATAGTTGAAAATATTATCCACTATTTGCTCTATGGGCAGGTGACGCTTGTTTGAATACATAAGTTATTGTGATGCCGGGTTTAGCCCATTTTTATGGATGATTGTGGCGTGAGGACAGCCGTATTAGACATTCTTTTCAAAAAAGGAAAAAATAATAAACCTGAGTAAATTTAAATACACCCTTAATCTCTTAATACACACCACTTTTAGTTCTTAAAAAAAAATACACACTGATGAAGTATAAACTGTAGAGAACACACCGATGAAGTATAAACTATAGAGAATGAGATAACAAGAGAATCATCATCTTATTCATAGATAGGAGCCTTTTATATAGGGAATTACAAAATACCAATATACTAATGATAAGGAATACATAGTCTTATTCTAACTACATATCCTGATGGCATAAGGCCAAAACACACATATGGAATATCCTAGAACACTTCCTTTTGTGTCGCGCGCCGGTATGCCAGTGATGCTGATATGTTGCCTCGTTAAAAACCTCGACAAGGAACAAAAACCCTGTGGGAGAAAAACTAAACCTTGATCGTAGAAGAAAAAGAGTACAACGCACCTTTCACAAGGTCCAGTCGAAGTTGACTGTTTTGCCAAAATCAGATTCTCGGAAAAATTCGTCATACTTTACGAAAACGGCCATAACTCACTTGATATGATATGTATGATCAAATGGTTCATGTCCTTGGAAAGTAGACACATAGACCTTTCCAATGGTACCAATTTCACCATTTTCCAGTGAGTGAGATTTCCTGTAGGTCTTGTGGAATTTGACCTACGAAACTTGGCAGATTCTGATTTCGCTTATGATGTGTCTTTCTTATGTAGGGATAGAATAAGTCTCAACCTTTCATACCACTAAGTATTGAAAAATGAGTTACTGCCATTACATTGGCGTTGCGTGGGCGCATAGCTACAATTAGCTTTACAACTTTTCATAGCGAATGAGATGTCAAGTCTTTCTTATTGTGTTGGGTACATTGATGTGTTTTATTGTACTTAGATGAGAACTTCATCTCTTAACACATATTTGTCATATTTCTTTAGACAAAACAACGGATTTCTCTTAAGATTAAAGACTTTGACTAATCATGGGGTATATGTAGGCCTCACTTTCGTTAGAGCGCCTAAGCCAATTGATGGAAAATCATCATCAAATACAGTTATCAAGTACCTTTTCAAGACCGTGTCTTCCCAAGATCTTTTTCATTCTTAACTTTGGATGTTGATACATATTGACATCTCTTGATCCATCAAGAGTCCATGTAAATCCGGAATGAACACAGAAATGTATAATTCACCATATCCCTTCCAAATCAAGTAGTTACTTAGTGTGCATTTCAACCTTTCTTGCAAACGCACGCTCCTGTGGTCTGGAGCCACTTGATTTGGGTAAATGAAGTTCATTTAAGACTTTCATGTATATCTTTGATTATGACCACATTTATAGGTTGCATGTTCAGTTATTCAAAAACTACCAAACTGATAAAGTAGTGGAGTGTAATGACATCCATTACGAGAGCATATCTTATCGTAGTCAATCTCAATGTGTGTTAGTGAGAGACCTTGCGCTATAAGGTGAGTCTAAGCTCTTGTTCTCACTACACTATCTAACAAAGACATAGTTGATAAGGTTTAGCTTGTGGTGTCGGCATCACCTGCCCAAAGATCTATCTCTTTGTTAATGCTGGATCACATATTTCCATTAGGTCAATCAACTAAGTTGATATCCATCAACGAAGGGTGGTTTGATAGTAGACTCATTATCCCACGTCCTCATGTACACTAGTGTAATACTTGTAGAGATCTCTATATGGATTGGATTTGACATTGAGGCGTTCCCCAATGATAATCACAATTCAGACTTCATGAGACGGATTTGAGAATCACTGATCAATGAATTAGGTTGTGCCTAAGCTCGCTTTCTTCCTAGTGCGAGAAAGTATCGAACTTAAGGGCCTCCCTCCTTTTGGGGAGCCAAATGGCCTTGTGACACCAATTTGCCACTATATGATGTCACCATTTCACCATCTATGGTGATGGCGCCAAGACCAACTTCTTTTAGTCGCGCCATGTCCGGCCTCTTGATAGGACATCAATCCTTGCAAACATATTTGCAGCATGTGATCTCGTCACTTTATTACTTTGAGCACTTGGGATCAAGATGAGACTTAGTGGGGAAAAACTACGACAATTCACGTAAAGTGAGGATCGTCACTTTAATGAGACAATATTTCCGCCGTTAGGGGGAGATAAGAACACAAGTGTTCAAGTAGAATGACGTGAATTGTCATAGTTTGTCGTACCTATAGTGCAGATTATAGGTGGAGGTTCACATCCAACCTAAAGTTATTCACCTCAAATGACCCATCATTGTGCGCAGTGACATTGCGATTTGGCACCTAGAAATAACATCTAGCCGAGCTCAAGGATTGGAGATTCGTTTCAATCCTGTTTGAGCTCAAGAATTGTAATTTTTTGTGTCAATCCTTGCCTACAGTCACGAGCTGTAGTGCAAAAATATTCAATGATGGTGGGTCGTAGGCGAATAGTAAAGTTGCATGCGAATATTTTATAGCCCCAAGACGCAATAGAAAGATTGGTGCGCATCAATAATAATCGAGCAACAAGCTAAAGTTGCTTGGTCATAGCCTCAGTGAGACCATATTGCGTGTGAACATGAGGTACATGATACTTCAACTTATATCTCAATAAACTTCTTTAAAGAATGGATAGTGAGCTCGTAGAAGTATAAGCAACATAAGCAGTAGATAATGGTGTAACACGTGACCGTTGTGTTAACACTTCAACCAACACCATAAAGCATAAAAATATGTCTGCAAGTTGGTTGTATCGATCTACATAATTTGATGTAAGAATGAAGTATTCTCTTTTGGCGTAGGAGGGTCTCGCTCCTAATTTAGCTTTAAAAAAATAGGCTTTCAAAACGAGCAATAAGCATTGCAGGGGGTCAATGAGACATCAAGGAAAGACCGGTGCACCTCAATTGCTTGAGGAATTGACCGGACGGCCTTTGAGAAGTTAGAGTCGTGTTCGGGTGACGTTAATGTCCCCAGGGTGCCGCCATTTACAACCATAGCATCACCATCATGTTTCATGGAGAAGCTAGATCCCGAATGTTTTCGTTTTGAGTGGAAGAATGGATGTCCATGAGAATTTTTCACAATTTGGACCATTATGTCTCTTCCAAGATGATTGATTTGGTCAAACCAAAGCTTATATGAGTCGGTGTCCCAAATATCATGTTTGACGACAACGTGTGATTCGATATTCGAATCATAGTGACATACAGTTCACTAGATTGACTCATAAACTTCTCTAAGATGCATTTCAGTTCGCATTCATGAGAATGTATATATACACAAAAAAACTCTTGTTCATTTTTACAATATGTTTTCAAATGAAAACTGTTAGCAATAATGTCTTTAAAGCTCAACATGGTTCGGTTGCCTCTCAATGTATAGAGGACATCTGTGACGTTGATCATGGTGGCAAAAGGCATCAAGATGCAAGCTAAACCGCATCTCTAAATAACCGGTATGATTCAATTATTGTAGTCACAGAAGATTTATAAGGCACAAAATCCAGAGATAGTTGCAAGTTCTTTAGAATGTTATGGGTAGTTCCACTATCTACGAAGCACTCAATGTCTCTATGAGATAGATCTCCAAAATGGAGTAGATAGAAGAGTAAATAGTTTCACTTGAACCATTTAGAGAGATTGAAAGAAGCTACGAAAAGCGCAATCCCGAAAGTGCATAAAAATTTCCGCGCAGAATGACCTTTACGCACTAAAACAGCCATAACTTCTTTGTTAAAATAGATATGGATGAACCGCAAAAAGTTCTGAAAACTAGACTAATAGAGTTTTCCAATGATAGAAAGATTACTGTCTGGTTTGTCCGGAGCTGTTCACAAAGCTCAAACTAAGTTGACTGTCCAGAATGGACAGATTGCTTTTTTTTCCGCAGATTTGACATATGCAAAACAATGAAGCTTGCGGATGGCGTGTGTGCATAAGCCGAAGCCAAAATGACGTGTATATGATCAAAATCAAGTCCTTTCGGTCTTTCCAAGGTCGTAAACTCCATGACTAGTTAGCGAAAGCTTCCTGACATGAACATAAACTAACTCAGAGGACCTAGAGGATTCGATTATGATGATTGTCCGGTTTTGATAAGTCTTCAACGTCTTTCGAAAGACGACAATTGGTTTAGTAGCGTAGGGGGATCCAAAATCAAAAGTTTTCAGTAACTCCAAGTTAGCATGACCAGACATGTCCGTTGAGAGTCGGTAGTGCGAGGAATACTTGAAATCACTATCTCCTTAATTTCGGACAATTCTAAGACATCACACTAAGCTTGGATGAGCCTAGTTGAATAGTTGATGATGGAAAATCCGCTATAGGGTAGAAGATTTAACCGGAAACACGTTGGCGATCCTCCTTGATGATGCAAGGCCGTGCGTCTTGGAAGAGACCAAAACGACACAATCTAACCATGTAGACTGTAAACATGCCATGCTTCTAAGGACGATGTAAAAATTGTACATCTTGTTTGTAAATCAATAAGAACCATAAGACGAGAATAGTTTCATAACTTCAAAAAAATTCTCAAGACATTCATTATTACTAATGTGAGTACATCGAAATCTCAATTAGACGAAGGACGTCAATACGACACCTTATTACATATAGCTTGGAAAGAAAATCAATGTCTAGCCAATGAAGTCAAAGTCAGGGGTAGCTAGAGCTGGATCCAAATCTTTGAAATCCGCAATCATGAGGATGACGTTATTGTTCTCATACTGATTTTCTGTACTTTTTTGTATGCATTCACAATTTGAGGATGAGCTTGACAAACTTGAACCATTGATCCAAAGATCCAAACGGTTGCATTGTCTTAAGCGGGCGTGAGTAGTTTTGATAGATTGGTGTCTAGATCGAGAGTGTCGTCATTAAGGCCGGCAGCACCTCCCCCTCTTTTCTAGATATTGGCGCGGCGTTTTCTGTCGTTGCCATGACCCATATTGTTGTCCTCATATTAGGGGACAATCTCAAATATGTTTATCGCATTAGCGTATATACAATTCCGTTTGCAATTGTGTGATCAAAATCAAGTCTCGTTGGTAATTCCAAACCAACTTGGAGGGTCTAGAGAACTTGATGATGATGATGATGATCGAATCCGCTAAAGATTATGGATCATGATGTCACAAAAGATCATTGACAATATGTAGTCAATTAAGGTGATAAGCAATCCACTTGACTAATAACTCAACAAGTAGAGTTATATGAACGTTTCAAAAAACGCTCCATGAGTGCATTCCACAGTACATTGTGGTCATTACTTTTTGCACAGATTGTCATTGAAGGCTTTGTCGATGTGGCGCGTCAAAGACTTTGAGCGCATGAGATGTGAAATCTCGGCATCTAGGCTTGTTTGCCTGGGGGTCAAAACATGTGGTTTAATCTTTTCTAATGAAAGGTTCCACAGATACCAAGCGAAGATTCGCCTTAGGTATCAAGTACCTCAAAACTCAAATGAACAGAATGTTAGTTGCTCTTGCATAGAAAACCAAGCTGTTATGAGACTCGATAGAAGTCACAAATGATGCTTTTTAATGGTTTGTCCTTCAGATTGATCACACACAATCCGAAAAAGCCACGAATTGATCAAACACAATTCGGAAAAAGGCATCGGATTGATCAAACACAATTCGAAAAAAGGTCGGGGTTGATCACACACAACCCTGACAAGGAAACAAGAGTGATCAAACACACTCTTGACCCACAAATAAAATTCCAGGATTTTTACCTGCACGCACAAAATCCTAAGCATAGAATGGAGATGGAGAAGGAGAAGGGAGGAAAAGATTTTATCCTCACCGAATTATTGAACTTGGAAAAGTTTAGGGTTTCAAAACATACATTTCGAAACTTCAAACACTTGAAGAAGTCGAAAATTATAGTCGGAGAAAACCAAGAATCGTCGGCAGGCGGCTAAGGGATTGGCAGCCGGTGATGTCGGACGACGACCGAGAAAACATGCCGCAGAGGTCGGACATATGAGCCAAAAAACTTTGTTTTATGGTTTCAAAAAACAAATTGTGAGCTATTAACTCTAGGGTTTCGCTATCAACTCAAGTTAGAACAGAGTGCATGATAACGTGATGAAGTATAAACTGTAGAGAATGAGATAACAAGAGAATCATCATCTTATTCATAGATATGAGCCTTTTATATAGAGAATTACAAAATACTAATATGGTAATGATAAGGAATACATAGTCTTATTCTAACTACATATCTTGACGGCATAAGGCTAAGACACACATATGGAATATCCTAGAACACACACCTCTTTCTTAATACACCACTCATCTAGTTTGTTTTTATTTATTTCAATATTATACTTAATACACATCCTAAACTATCTAAAATACCCTTATTATTCAAAACAAATAAATAATATGTTATTTATATAATTATTACATCTTTACAATTTCGCAATTCTTTTTACGTATTTAGTTCTATTTTCTTTTAGGATTTTTTTCTTAATATTGTCCAATTTATAATCAGAAAGGTATTACTATATTCGAACTCTAAATCTCTAAGATGACATTAATTGACTAGAATTTGAAAATAATACCAAACATACACAAGTTATCAAAATTCACAAACTAGTAGAAATACAGTAGCTATTAACATATAAAGCTACTTATTCAATACAACATGTCAATAACAAGCATTCAATACTAATACAAAAAAAATGACAACCCAAATGAATCGTTGTTAATTGTCAAACAGTACATGTGATTACAGCAACATTCGAAATTCATTTAATGAATTTTGGAGTTTGTTTTTTCTTTTCTTTTGATGTGTAGGAACAGTGGATAGGAGAGTTAAGTTAAGAGAAGAAGAAGTTTTTTTTTTTTCCTAATAACTTATGGATGTTTTGGTCATTAAATATACCTACAGAATTTGATGTGAAACATAAAATAATAGGGATGTGTATTAAAAGATAAGGGGTGTATATTTAAAAATTTATTAGAAAACAAAAGACAGCATTCAAAATTGAAATCCAACTTGTTATTGTTTCCTTGCTTCTCAAGGTATTTAGTATCCTAGCCGAACAAGTCTATTGGATCAGCTTCCAATTGGTTTTGTATATAAACTCTCCTTGCGCTCAGAAACTCTATCAATCCTCCTCGCGCATACTCTCTCAGGCTTTACGCTCGTTGATCCATACCTCCCAAAAGAAAAGAGAATGTTTCTTGTGGATTGGTTCTACGAAATTCTTGCATCCTTGGGGCTATGGCATAAAGATGCTAAGATCTGTCTCTTAGGTCTTGATAATGCCGGAAAAACTACTTTGCTTTACATGCTCAGATTCGGGGTACGTACTTCTTCTCTCTATCTTCATGATTCATCCATCTCTAGTTTTGTTCAGAAACACTTTTTTTGAGTTTTTGTCGATCTGTTGTCACTATTTTCATATTGATCGTGTTGGGTATTGAAGTTAGGCTTGTTCAATTGCAGAGCTTGAAGCAAAGCGTGCCGACTCAGCAACCAACCTCGAATGAGTTTTCAATAGGGAGTGTCAACTTCACTGCCTTTGATTTGGGTGGGCATCAGTCTGCTCGTAGACTCTGGAAGGACTACTATACCAAGGTTTGTAAATTTACTCGAACATTAATCGTCGCATGCTATTCTTTGAAGTAATGTTGATACAAATACTAATGCTTACTTAACCTTTCTCTGTTTAGCTGGATGCTGTAGTCTACATAGTTGATGCTTATGACCGGGAAAGATTTGCAGAGTCGAAAAGGGAGCTCGACTCTCTTCTCTCTGAAGAGTCTCTGGCAACAGTGCCTTTTCTTATCTTGGGAAACAAGATCGACATACCTGATCAGAGGAGGAGCTGCGTTTTTACCTCGGCCTGACCAACTTCACAACCGGTAAGGGTAAGATCAAGATGAACCATCCCAATGTCCGCCCCATCGAGGTTTTCATGTGCAGCATTGCTCGCAAGATGGGTTATGGCCAAGGATTCGAATGGCTTTCTCAGTATATCGAGTAGGCAAAGGAACGGCAAGCATAGGAAGCATACAACCTAGTTGCATAGGTGCTCATCTAAAGTTTAATCTTATATTCAAACCTAGTATTCTGTTCTAGCTAGATTAGTTGTGTTAGTTCAAATGTTCAATATCTATGTATTGTCATCTATAAGCAGAACTAAGAAGTATTAGTCTGACTGATCTCTCTCTTCATGATCTCCCTAAGCGGACAAGAACCTGACTCCATAGTATTAAAAACAAGAACAGTACTCGTTAACAAGAACAGTGAAAACCAAGACCCAGTATAAAAGTACTGACCCCGTAATGAACTATGACCAGACGGTCTGAAAGGGGCAAAATACTCAAAGCTAAACATCCTAGGCATTTACATGTACATGCTACACAGTACATAAATCCACCACAGATGTTATCGTTTGCCTTCAAAAGTTCTTTCACTATCCACGCATGCTATTGTCAGGATCGAAAATATCATCATATTCCAGCTGCAGAAGATGTAAATTTGTTTGGTTATATATCTTTGTTCCATTAAGAGTCAACTTCATATATCTTTTATTAGGGTAGTAAAACAGTTCCAACTAGATCACTCACCTTTGTTTCATTATGAGTCAACTTCATCCTCCTATATTCTTGCTGTGCTTTCTTGGAGCGGAACATTGCCTGAACCCGCACAACAGATCTCTCAACACGCTCTTCAGCTTGTTTCCTGCTGTTTCGGTAGAAGTCCTCTTCTGTATCACTTTCCTGTTTCTCATCTCCATTAGGATCAACCTGAAGCCCCCGAAGCCCTTTTCTTTTTAAGCGCCACCGCAGAACAGCTTTTTCAAGCACTCCAACTCCCCATAGAATTTTTTGGTACTGCCTCCGCGTTTGGAAGGCTCGAAAAGCAGCCTGCACAAAAAGAAATTTGCCATCAACAACTTTTTCCTAGACTGCAAGGATATATGTTTCGTTCACAGGTCAACAACAAATTATCATGCACCTGTGCCAGAAAACATAGTTGCAACTTCAATACTCTAGCCATGTCTTACTAACCTACTATACTCGATGACAGTTGCGGTTTGACCAATTAAATATTCTGTACAGACTAGCCGTGTTAACTTGCAACTGTACCAGCAAGAAGGTAAGGGAAGAGGGCTTACTTGAATTTTGACAGCTTGACGGCGCATATTAAGGAACTCTTGACGCATCTTCCATGTACGGAACCTATATTGAATACGGGCAGCAGCTGCCATCCTTTTTCGTGTATCATAGTGGCGAAATGCATGTTGAATCTTCAATGCTGCAATTATACTGCGTGCTTCATCCTCAGGAGTGGAATACTGAACTGCTCTAGTCTTTAATTTTAGTGTGTTCTCCCTGATGGCAGCTTGTATTCGTGCTGCTGCATCAGCAGCTGTCTGATAGGCTGTTAAAGTATCCTTCAGATACAAGTCCTCCTCACTCAGATTCTCAGAGTTCCCATAATAATTTGTGTTAGTTTGAAGGGAGCCACTAACATTTCCAGCTAGTTCCATGTCCTTAAATTGTTCTACCAAAGCCTTTTCTGAAAGATAAGCTGCTAAGCCATCATAACCATTCATGGATGCAATATCAGCAACGGTGCAACCACCAGGGTTTTCTGAAGTAGGGTCTGTGACCAAGTTTGGCTTTGCCCCTGCAGATAAAAGAACTGCAACCATTTTCTCCCTGCAAAGGAGTGTTTTAGAATTACCAGATGTAAAAGATATACTCTAAATCTCATCACAGAATGCAAGCAAAATCATGATATTTGCACATAAATTATCTTCAATTGGATGCATTTCAAACAACATGCACAAATTCAGGAAAACCAAAGTATTGCTGGAATAAAGTTGGATAAGACAGTTCCTGATTAACAACAAAAGAAACAAAGAACAAAGCATACCTTCCATGATATGCGGCCCAATGAAGGGCTGTCCATCCACGTCTATCACGAAAGTCTAATGACAAACCAGACCATGAAAACAATCGAACAGCCCATGTATAATCTAGAATAGCACATAAGTGGATTACTCCTTGACCATGACTATCATATTCTTTGGTTTTAGAGCTGTCTAGAACTTTCTCCAACAGCCAATCTTTTAGTCTGTTCTTCAAGATGAGTTCAAACAAACTATCCTTTGCCAGTGGTAAAGGAGTATTGTTGTCTTCAATGGATTTGATCAAATATTGCCAGCTATTTGATATGTGAGAAGTTCTATGGGAAAACTTCTTGGCTTCTTTGAGGGTAGATGGTGATACTTTACTAGATACAATGCTCAAGCTTTTAGATGATGAGAAAAGCAAATTAGCAAGCCGCATCTGTAATTGAAACTCTTCCCATTTGTTCTCTTCTGAAGGAACTACCGAGTTACTCGTTACAGTAGATCGATATTCAAAATTTAGTACTTGGCTGATGGGCTTATGACCATCAAGGCTAATGAAAAGGTTCACTAATCCGGCCACATGCGGTGGTATGAAACATCGATATACCCCAACCTGAACAATTTCAGCAGGAATACATACATCGCCACAGATACAAAGTAGATTGGACTTTGCAAGATCTAAAAACTCTTGATGAAAGAAGCCAGTGATCAGAATCTGCAAGAAGAATAGTTAGAGGCTAGGGGATTGATACTGAATACAATTTGACTTCTCAACTATCTAAAAGGTATACAAAGTTAAGCATTTACATAATATTTGTTTTAAATTGCTTTGGTGTTTAAATATTTCTCTTATGTCACTGTTGATGTATCGAATCCTCTATGCTCGAGACACTGCTATGTATTCTATATTTCTGTTATACCACTTGCATTGAAATAACATTTGACAATTACAATGATAGGATGAAATTTCCATTCTTCAATATAAGTTATTATCTAACTCACTTAGGGTTTACTGAGATTACAGCATTGAAACTCATTAATAGCAATGAAACTATGCCAGTCGAACTCATTTGTTATTATATAATAAATAAATAAAACAAAATGTACATCAATAACACAATGACCACTATGCAATATGGAGAATAAAACAGAGGGGGTACCTTTGTTTTCTCATTTGAGAAAGCCCAGGATGGTGAAACATCGGTTATGATAAATATTTGCTCAGGAACAGAAGATTGAATATGTTCCATTGCTGGAGAAGTAAATGAACTCTGAGCAGCTATAAATGAGGAATCAAGCACAGGGTCATCCACTGAACCCGAAGGGTCGGTCATAATCTGGTTTATCCACCTCCCAAAACTGTCCTGACTACGCAGTCCATCATTACCCAAAATGTTCAGGGAATTACTGGGCCCCTTGACAACAGAATCCCTTCTCTGGGCATTTGAATTCACCTCACCCTCCAATGTCTGAACATAATTACTGTCTGGAAGATCAAAATGAATGCTTCCTGTCCTCGCACTTGAATTGAGTAAATTGCCAAAAGAAGAAACTTCAGCTGCTAAACCACTGGTTCCCTGCAAATGCAGTTCATTAAAGTGGTTGCATCACAATTCACAAGACTATCAAAACCTACGCACATACAAACACAATTCACAATACTATCAAAACCTATATATGGAGGCAATAGATGAAATCTCAATTGCGAGCCATCTCTGATCTGGTGATTAATTGCAAGCCCTTAAATTAGCCCTTATAAGATCACCTTTGTGCGTGGGTGTGGAAGTAGACTTAAATTTATATATTATAGAGAGAGAGTCCTTCTGTCGTTACAACTTAGATGGTAATAATTAATTCATCTTAGATGGTAACAACTTAGAGAGTCCTTCTGTTGTTACAATTGCGAGTTGGTTTTAAATCATCCAACCATAATTTTAGGGATGTGAAATCCACACTCCAAATTAAAATCCACACATCCCTTTTCCTTTTTTGGTTAACACATTCACAAAAAGACAAAGTTTAAGTCACTAAAAAACAAAATTTAAGTTACCAAAAAAGGAAAAAAGGTGTGGATTTCAATTTAGGATGTGTGGATTTCACATCCCTTTATTGATCAGTCCTCATTGAGACTATCTGAAAAATGTTACTATATTAATAATAATCTAGATTACAAAAAAAATAAAATCATCACTCAAAGTAGAAAACCTTTACTATCAGAAACATGGAAAAACATATAGCTGATTTAATTGTTCGACAAGAGAAGTTGGAGAATACAAGATTTATAGCATACATATGGCAGGTAATAACTGGTATCTCATTGTGAGGAAAGGGCTCTTCTCTATGTAAAGGACTTGCGGCAGAAGTTACATATGAAAGACACAAGAATAAGGAAAAATAACATTTAGATATTGAATGGTAGAACTTACACTACTTATGGCGCCATTTAGATATTGAATGTTAGAACTTACACCACTTATGGTGCCATTTCCCACAAGTTGATTCTGCTGGTCAAAGCCTGAAACTTTGTCTGGTACCCCAGAACCCCCACCAAAAGAAAAACAGAAGAGAGAATAGTTGTTAGTACTTTCCTCATTCTAGTTCTAGACTTCTAGCAATAACCGGTAGCTAGTCACTCACCTCCTCTGGAATCATTAGTGACCAAAAGCTCATCCCATTCAAGTGTGTTGATATCATGGAGCCTTTGTTCATGATTATTGACAGTCGAACCGCTACCAGGCTCTGTTAATTATCAAAGAATCAAGAGTAAAGACCTTGGTGTATCCCATTTCAAGAATAAAAATAGGAGAATATGTAACAATCTATACTATGCTAGAAAAACAAATTATAATAGTGGTGAAGAAGTAAATTTATTTCGTCTAACTTGCTACTCAAAATGCCATAACGGTTTGCTGAAATGAAACAGACAAACAATTCTGAAACAAAAGTCAACTTGCAGAAAATTCATCTACAGTCACCTAAAAGTTCATTTTCACCACCATAATATGAATTCTTAGCCCCAGAATCAAGTTCTTCTGATAGACGCCAAGGAGCAGATGGATCAGAGACAGAACTAGAATTTGAATTGGAATTCACAGGAGTTGCTGGACCCTGCACCTGTATCATAAATTAAAAACATACCATCATAAGGTAATAAATTAAATGATTACTGAAAAGAATGGCCCAAAGCATTTGATTAGAGATTGCTAGGTTCTACCGCTTACACATAAAGATGCACTATGTTCTCACATGTTTATCATTAAAAAAATAAATTAAATGAATAAAAAATTAACTGAGAGGCATCTCCCAAGGCAATTTGTCAGAAGCACCGGTCCATAAAGTTCCTTTCTGCTATGGATAAAACTTTGTAGCAAGAGTTTACAGTGTCTATAAAGTTAGAATAAACTACCTATGTATTAAGTTAATTGCTTTAAAACAAGTTTAACTCAGAATTGCTGAAAAATAAGAAAGTAGTAGACTTAATTCATGCCCTGATCAAATTCTTAAGCTTTGTCCATCATTAAGTAGAAAAAGTAAAGAACAGTCGACTAGCTAAAACAACTGTACCTCCTGTGTTTCACGGTAATGAACAAGGACTATGTGTTCTAGACTCCTGCAATAAGATTAACAATAAAACAGTTGGTCAGAATACTCTGAGAGAGAGAGAGAGATAGGAACATAATATAATAATGAATCCATGAAGAGTATAATTATTACATACTTATCAAGCAGCCAATAACACCTCCGGACAAAGGTTGGGCTATCCTCACCATGGGCATAATATACATGTATCCTTTCTTCATTACCAACCTGAACCATAAAAAGAAAAGGCAAAAATATGTAGGAGTTATATATAACAATAATCATTCCATGGAAAGGTAGCAACTAGGTTTGAGATTCTAATAGATTGTCATTCGGTACTACTTATAGGATGAAAACAACTACCAGCAGCAAACACCTTTTTATTACAGTGTCACTTTATCACTTTTGCCGTTCAACGTCTCAGCCAAAAGAACCACTTGGGAAACAATTGAGATAATGCAACAGATTAACTAATAAAACCGATAGTTACAGTAACTTAAAAGTCCACTAGTCCAGATATACGAAGGATAGTGCAAAAGAATTTTCAACCAAGCTTTGATCAATAAAATTTTTGCATTTTTGAAGCCTCAAGTCCATTTGGAAAACTTTGATGGCGATATTCAGAATTATTCAGGGCCATCTGTTTTATTAAGTTATAAGCTTTTACTATTCTATGAATCATAACTCTAGCATAGAAAAATCATAACAAGTTTATTGTTCTCATAAAATGACGAACCTAAGAAACAAGGCTAGAGCTGCAGGTAAACACTATTAATTGCAAAAAATATGTTATATATATATACACACATATATTTGGAAACCCAGAAAACCCCCAAACCCACTTCAGGGAAACCCTAAAGAACCCTGAATTGCTAAGATGCAGGAAACCCTTGCAAATAGTCAGGTAGGTACCATGAGGGGTCCGAACTCCAGACCACAAGCAGGAAATCCATCGGCCCCTCGTTGGTAATTTTAAAAGATGCGTCGATGGCATCAATAAATAACATTTCAAGGGAAAAAGGCAAAACTCACTTTCAAGTGTTCATGAGCTTCTTTGACTGTCTTCCCATCTTTTTTCTTTTTCCAGTTATGACCATCTTTCCTGAAGTTTCTAAGCATCTTACGGTCAAACAATACAATGGTGCCACCTGTTACATTAAGAATCAAACAACAGCTTCAGTACATTGCATGATTTCCAGTCAAAGTTAACACCGGCAGAAGTTTAGATTATGCATGCATATTAGACACATGAAATTTGTCTCCCTCTAGAACTAATTGATATAACTTCAACTAGAAGTAACAACACTCGTGAAAATGATTGTGTATTGACCAATAAAAGTACCACATCTGCCTGCCCTCAATGCAAGTCTCAATACTTACAAATGCATTTATCCTCAAGATACACACATAGATGGTGTACTAATGATTTGCCAAGCTTCACCACAGAGAGTTGATACTTTTAACCATACTTGTAAAAACACTTTCCAGGGGATATGGGAAGGCTACTACCTAGTTGTAAGTTTCATTGTGCTGAATGAATAATATTATGAGACATCAGTCGAATGACTCAAGTCACATCAAGATGAATTTGGGGTTGGGAACTGGAATAATATAAACCATAACATATAACCAGGGTACAGCTAACTGTAACAGAAACTTTACTTGGGGGCAAGTTCACTGGCTTGACATGGATGGTAAAATACTTGTAGTTATAGAGTAATGCATGGATTTCATTTGGGCGGAGCCATCTCCCTTTGGCTTCCTCCATAATAGTGTCGACATCCAAATCTGTGCACAAAACATGATCACAGCAAAAATAAGCAACAGAACTCACACCTTGATTCATATATAATCTGATGAAGAATGCAAACACATAGTTAGTGCTGCAAGAAAAACCAAAAGGTATGCAAAAAACATAAGAAATCAGCACAGCAAAACCAACTCTAAGCAGCGTCATCTTACCATCTTATCCATCTCATACAAATATGATACATACCCTTTCATCCATACTACAACTAGTTTTTACAGCATTCATAAACATGAATTTCACTCCTGAGTTCACTAAAGGCACTTCAAAATCCAACCTTTTTGCTTCCACTGAACACTTAAATCACTAAAACAAAACCGATAATTCATTACTCTAGTTCATTTTCTTCAACAATCAAACCAATCAGTCAAAATAGAACACCAAATTCCACACACACAGAACAAAGTACCAATCTTTATCTTCAAAAACAAAACTCATCCATCCGTACCTTGCATTGTATGAAATCCATGAATCTCCGAACCCACAAGCGGTTTGTCCATATCCTCTTCTCAAAGTTCAAAACTTTCCCTAGCAATTCTCTCACTCAAACCTTAAACCCATAAACACCTACACCCAGATAGAAAATTCAGTAATAATTTCTCATAAAAATCAAAACTTTATATATGGGCACGGATTATTTCATATTAAACACGATCGCAATCAAATAAAAACATCAAGGGGGTTCTGAAACTAGAAACTTACCCGATGGAAAACGGAGTTAGATGAAGAGAAGAGAGAGAGAGAGCTTCTGACAGTGTAGCCTCCTCAACAACTCTATGATTGTCCGTTATTTCGTAAAATAAAAAAGCAGGAAAATGAGTAGGAGCTGACTCAATTAACAATTACTATGGAAAACGCTTGAATTTTACAAACCCAATAAAGGACGAGACTTTTCGCCTTTTAGCTGTGTTAAACTATTTATAAACTATAATTGCAGACATGTACAGGACAGGACAGATCTGGTTGGTCAATTGGTCAATGTGATTCATTACGGCCGAGGCTCCTTCCTCTGTACCGCGTCACTGGTTATGCACGCGCCAGAACCCGTGTCTAACTATCTATAGTTCGAGACTATCTAAGTTGTATGAAACCACTAATTTCTCAGTCAAACTCGGCCTAAGTTGCCAAACAACTAGTGGTCGAGTTGCTAAGAATCTAATTATAGAGCACTTAGGGTGTGTTCGGTATTGTTTTCCAAATCTGTTTTTTGTATTTCAAATCCTAAAACAATGAGAGATAGCGTTCGGTGTAATAGAATTCTAATTTAGTGAAAATTGTATCTTAAATACAGAATCAGATTTGCTCTATCTTTTACAAAACGAAATATCCGCGTTTCCTCTATTCTCTGAAAACATAATCATAAAATTATGAAACACGGGACGCTGATTTCGCGACAAAGAGAAGAGCGGGATACCGATATTACTGAGCGGGAATGAAGAGCGGGAGAAGAGCTCGACCTTTTTTTTTCTCAATGGTTCTATATATTCAAGGATTCATTCTTATCTGAGAATCAAATCTCTCAATCTTGTTCATCTTCTTTTGAAAAAATAGCGTTCGTTTGGATCGACTGCACTAGGTATGGAGTCTTCCCTCATTCTGAATTTAGTTCATTCATCCTTTAATTCTGAATTTTCTACCATTGATCTTCTTTAGGAAACAAAACTTTGTTTGGGCTTTAATGCATCTAGGTATGGAGACTTCGATCATTCACTACCAGGACAAGCACTTTAGCCGACGAAAAATTTTCGTCGACCTGTTAGCTTAATTCGTCGACTAAGATATTAGCCGACGAGACTTCGTCGGCTATAGTGTCGTCGGTAAAGGGTCGTCGGTACTTACTTTAGCCGACGAAACCATGTCCCGTCGTCGGCTATTGTCCCATAGCTAGCCGACCACAGTAGACGTCGTCGGCTAGTCTCTCAGACTTAAGCCGACGAGTCTTACATACTTTAGCCGACGAAACAACTTGTCGGCTTAAACTAAGAACTAGCCGACGAAATCACTCGTCGGCTTAAACTAAGAAATAGCCGACGAAATCACTCGTCGGCTTAAACTAAGGGAAAAGCCGACGAGTTGTTTCGTCGGCTTTAGTAAGAGACTAGCCGACGAGTTATCTCGTCGGCTTATCTCTTACTATAACCGACGAAACAACTCGTCGGCTTTCTCCTTAAGCCGACGAAACTCTTAATATATTCGTCGGCTATAGTATGTAATAAAAAAATAAAAATAACTAAAGCCGACGAAAAAGACCGTATTTCGTCGGCTTTTAATGGTTTAGCCGACGAAACATTTCATAATTCGTCGGCTTAACCATATTAAAAAAATAATTAAAAATACTATAGCCGACGAATTATGGCGTATTTCATCGGCTATAAGTCCATTTCAGTATAAAAAAAAAAACTCAAAATTTTTAAATTACCATTCCAAGCAAGCTGCAAAAAACACAAAAACAATTCCATATAACCAACAACAAGCACATAAAAGTATATAATTCATCAACTACACAAAATCTAGATCGTCTAAATTAATATCCGGTTCTGGGGGTTGCTGCGGAGCTTGCGGCGGCTGGGGTAGCGGTATGGGCGGAGCCAGAAGTCCCTAGAGCTGGGCAACTGTAAAGTCCTGCATGTACTGGAACATCTGCCGCTGCTGGGCCTGCTAGATGGCATGTACCTCGGCATAATGGGCTGCCTGCGCGGCATTATAACATGAGCAGCTTGCTGTTCCCGTAGTCTCTGAAGTCCCGACTGTAGCAGCTGAGTCGTCTTGGTGGTCGTGGTCCTGCTGCTGGTCGAGGCTGCCTTTCGTTGAAATCCTGGAGTGGTCTTCAGGACCCCCTCGCCCTTCTTTCCTAGACCCCGGCAGTAGAAGTTGTTTGCTCGCGGTGGGAAGGCTGTGTCCATGATCCTCGCCCCAACTGTCGGATCCGAAGTGTCGATCCGGGACATGGCTTCGGCCATCTCTTCCTCCTTACGATGAGTGGTAGGAAGACGATGACCGTGGGGCAGCATCGAAGCAGTGTACTGTAGATAATTATCAACAGCCTTCACGGTCGATTTTGTCTCAACCTTAATCTTAATTACGTCTATCACACTTTCAAGAACGGTTTTCTGACAACCGGGGTACACAGGGGTCTGTTGGAAAGCAAGCAGTTTGTTGTATTTTTCAATACCAGCAGTGTTGACAGCTCTAGGGAAGGGCTGCACCGGGTCAGGCATATACTGTCCTTGAGCGCATACACCGCTCTCATAAGAAAACATGTCGTTGATGAATGTCGTTGTTGGATCGTTGGATGTACTGCCTGTCTCATAAAATTGGCCATGATCATGCGGACCCCCTAATGATGTTTCACCGTGATATAATCAACATGTGTACTTCTCCCAAAACCCGTTACTCCTCAGGTGCTGTCATACTTTATCAATGGGAAATCGATACATATCGCTGCGACACTGACATTTCGTGCACGGGCAATAGAAAATTGTATTCCCGTTAGCATTAGCCAGCGCATATTCCATAAAACTCATAACTCCTGCACCATATCTTTTGTCCCATTTTGGAAGCAAAATCCAACTCTTATCCATATCCTGAAAATATAACAAAATATATATGTATAACGCTAGCTAATTATTAATGAAATTCCATGTCATATATAAAATCTCAATTCATTTAGTATATATATATTCTACGTACTACAATTAATTAATAACAAATTAATTAACACACACACATATATATATACTTAATAATTACATAACAATATTATATATATATATATCTACATCATCACAAAATCATCATTGACATATATACCATCAACACGTACAATATTATAAATTAATTAACATATATATATATATATATCTACTACTTATAAACAACTTTCATATATATTATATCAAATCATCAACCAAATCTATCTATCAACATATATATATATATACACATCCAACATACTCAAAATCAATCAACTCATAACAATATTATATATCAACATCATCACAAAATCATCATCAACTCAAACAAATGCATCAACAACTTCATACCATATATATCAACATAATATTATAAATTAATTAACATATATATATCTACTATTTATTAACAACAAATTAATTCATATATATTATCAATTCAAATCATCAACCAAATCGATCAACACATATATATATATACATCCAACGTACTCAAAATCAATCAACTCAATCACACTCAAAATCAATCAACTCAATCACACTCAAAATATCGATCAACTCAAATAAAACTCAATTAATCAACATATATATACATATACGTATCTATATATAGCTCCACAAGCTAATTATGGACAGATTTCGACAACACCCAAACTTTTTCTCCCGTTTTTTCTTCTCCCGTTTTTTTTCCCAGATGAGCTGCTGCTGTCCAGATCTGCGAATATAAAGCACTTTAGCCGACGACATATTAATTTCGTCGGCTAAACTTTTAAATATTTTGTCGGCCAAAGTCTATGAACTTTAGCCGACGAAATAAATTCTTTAACCGACGAAATTAAAATGTCGTCGGCTAAAGTTTACCATAGCCGATGAAAATATAAATTAGCCGACGAAGAAAAATTTCGTCGGCTAAAGAATGATTCGTCGGCCTGGTTTTTTAATTTTCGTCGCCTAAAGCCTTTCTTCTGGTAGTGATTGTTATTCTGAATATGTTATCACGTACGAATGCTATTTCTTATTTGTTTACTGGTATACAATGATACTGTAACTTTTGTGATATGTGAATACTCATCAATCCCTTATGTCATCTCATAGTTACTGATAAGTGTGTGAAAAACATGCGTTTTTGTGCTGTTAGATTTTACCCAACCTTACGAAACAAAACTAAGGATCTTCTGGAGAAATTTTGACAAATAACCTCTTTTAGGCCATTGAGTTGATTTTTGATCATGTTTTTTCAAACTATTGAAAAATAACCATATAAAGGGATCAAAAGTCTCAAATACCCTTATTTAAATTTCTCTCATTTTATCCAACCTCTATTATTCGTTTATTCAAGATCAAATTCAAAAACTGAAACACACAAAATATATTCCTTTCATCTCCTCCGCAAAGGCTTTTGTTCAGATCTCTCGTGTAGTCATTATTGTCCAAGACTCTATCTAGTTGAAAGTGTAACATGTATATTTGATTTCATTGTCTCATATATGGCTTAACTTGTAATTGTCGAAAAAAATCAATAGTCCGTATACAAAGTCTAAAAATCAAGATGTATGCTATGAATTTCCAATTGCTAAATTGGTTCCTAATGCAAAAGTAATATTGGCACCTCATGCATGGATTGTACAGAACCTGAGATTTATGTTATCAATGTCTTCTCTTCATTCTTTTAGTAAAAGGAATTTCATCAAACAGTTAGAAGGTATAAGACTTCACCACTAGATTTCATAGTAATATTACCAGATCATAAAGAAGAGCGACCAAGCACTCAAGAGCTCATTAGTCAATGCTAACATCAGTTTTCTCTCTTATTTGAGGGAGAAAAACAAAAATAGCTTTAGATCTTTCATGTACAAGCTTCGTTAAGCATGCTCATCATTTGTATCATTAGAAAGCCCTCTCATAGGAGTGGCACACTGGCATGTCTATAAATTTCTAGCCAATATATTACACTTTCGCCAAACGCAAACTCTTCAGCCATTTAACTTTCTCCAGAGGGACGCGAAACAACGTCATCATGATCTGGGAAACAAAAACAACTCGTTGTTTGCAACCTCATATGCTAATGTCTTATTGCTAACCGATGTCAATATATATATATATATATATATATATATATATATATATATATTCTTTGGTATCAATGAGTTTAAGCCTTTATAATATATCACTTTAATTAATTACTCTATCAAGTTAACCACGTTATGCAACAAATTGGTCTTGGATGATTTTTTTTCAGGGATATGAAGGGAGGAAAGCACGAACAAAAATGAAGAAGATCAAGCAATTTACAGATAATGGGAATTGCGAATGTTAAAAAGAAAATAAATTACACAAATTTAAATGAGGGTAATTAGGACTTTTGATCTCTTTATATGGTTATTTTTCAATAGTTTGTAAAAACATAGTCAAAAATCAACTCAAAGGCCTAAAAGAGATTATTTATCAAAATTTCTCGATCTTTTGGGTGTCAAATATGTCATAGAAAATTGTAATAGTAATCCCCAATATTACATTAAAAGGTGCTTCTGATCGATATTGAATTTGAATATTCATGTATGGGATTGCTTGGTTGATGGAACATTTGCATATGTATATTCTATAATCAAATTTTGTTTCATGATTGTTAAGGACTATGTCATTCCCTATCCTACTGTGTTGTTTGAAATTTTTCATATTTATAATTTCTCTACCGGACATGTTTTTCGTTTTTCATTTTCAAAAAACTGTTTTACAAATTTACCACCGAACGCATTCTCAAATCTAGAAAATACAGAATTTGATTTTTTTTTTTGTTTTACAATACAGATTTTTAAAAACAGTTCTGGTTTTTATCCTGATATTTATATTAGGTGGCTAGAGAGAGAGAGAGACAATATTTTCACATGATCATTAGACACAAATTAGTTTGTAAGTTTAAAAGCATTTTAAGGAAAACTTTAATTTCGATAAAAAAATAAAAATAAAAAGGTTTACACAAATACCTCTAATTTCTCTGTCAAAGAGGGCGGGAGCCTATGCACTCTTTGTATGGATCGATCTTTTTATTATCAAGTCATAGAGTGATAGAGAGAACCTCCAAATTCCTAAATTCTCATCTTCACTCACCTACTTAGACGAACATGTACGTCTATGACTATCGAGTGGATAGTTCTAGTTCATGTGACATTATTTTGGTACTTGGTATTTATCGGTCTATTTTTTCCTTAGTTTTATCATGTACATGCAAGTGTTGCCGTTTAAACCAATGTGATATCTACATGGTAGTTTGAACTTTGAATTGTAAAAAGTTGCTGATGACTTAGGTAGAGAGAACAAGTTGCCGACGATCCGACGGCGCCCTAGTGTATCTTCTTTTGACCATAACATCTGAAAACGAAGATGTTGGTGATCAGGTCGTAGTTCCCAATTAAAAGTTGAAGGTGACTCTTGAGCTGAATCCTTCTTCCACACGGGCCGACGCGACGTCGTATTGAAATTCATGGCGATGGTACAGTGTACTAGGTTAGGTTATGTTTCCTTGTCTCAGTTGTCTGTTGTCTGCTTGTCACAACAGCAGTGCATGGGTTCATCAGGAACGAAGAGCACTTGTTAATTTAGAAAGAGTCGAGGAGATATGACAAGTAGAGTCGCCCGTGATCGTTTTTCACGTTGCCGATCAGATTCTCTAATCAGAACCAGTCACTTCAAAGAGAATAGGGAAAGCACTCGGAACAGACCAGCAGAAGAAACATGGATGGATTATTGATCCATTTAGCATTTGACGCCTGTAATTAGGGACCCATATATAGATTTTCTTGGATAATCATGTCTTTCTCTTTTTTCTTTGTTTCTTCTGACCCTCTCTCACCGGCCAACACAGTCAGTCATTCAGTCCATGACATGACAATGGCTTCGAACGCTTTGTAACCCCAAACACAATGATCGATCTTGAGGGTCTCAATCGGGAAAAAAAAATGATCAAGAGGGTTTATATATAATTTGTGTCTGGTTCATAGAGATCAAATGACATAAATTTTGATATTATTTCTTAGTTATTAGATTTTAAAATAATAAACAGTCTAGATCAATTTTAAATATGATGATAACAAATAATTAATTGACGTGGCAAGTTACGTGGACTTACCTAATTTCTTAAAATCTGAAAACCAAAAAATAGTTGTACGATTAAAAAAATAACAAACTATAAATTTCAGTTTACAAATATATTATTTACATAATATCTTACACATTTAAAGACAAAAATTAACAAATTATGACAAATTGATGTCCGTGATGTCCACATGATGACATCTGTCGCTACAATTTTACCAAAATACCCTCCATTATATATTTTAGTGCTACTGTCGACGAGATGTGTTACTGC
Source organism: Fragaria nilgerrensis (assembly GCA_010134655.1). Classification (NCBI taxonomy): domain Eukaryota; kingdom Viridiplantae; phylum Streptophyta; class Magnoliopsida; order Rosales; family Rosaceae; genus Fragaria; species Fragaria nilgerrensis. The sequence continues at coordinate 25,607,582 of CM020980.1, forward strand.
CGAGTAGGAAAGTACCATTGTATATAGAAAAGTGCTACTACTAGTGCTATTGCAACTTTTTCTGTCAATTGTCTGATGCTAACACGCTGCTGATGCTAAAGCATTGTTATTGTCGAAGATGCTACTGTTAAAGTTGTGTACTGCTACTGTTACATAAATTCATTTGTATCAGTGCTACTGCTATTTGTAGACGAAGAACTCGAATCATGACTTATATTAAAGATGAATCTTGGCTGCTGGTATTGCAATTAATCACCAAATCTAACGAAACCCTGCCACACTGCTTTGCCTCCTCGCTACCTTAGGTGGCCATAAACCAAATCATATCATCTCTCTCCCCAACCCCATATCACAAATCCTCGACTCCAAGTCCTCTTGGCTTTTCTTCAGCTCCGACCTCCACCCTCGCATTCAAACTCGCTATTTGCCTCTCAGTCACGTCGATCTGGCTTAGCAGCCGCTTCTCCTCGACTCGCCATGTTTTTCAGTGGCTGGCGAAGATCTTGACTCTAGCGTTGGCCTTGGAGTCCTCATTTCTCCTCGATCTCATATGTCGGACTTGATATTGAGATCAGTTCGATTTGGCCGTCCTCTTCGAACACCGGGATCAGACCAATTCGATAGTTGTCATCGACCGACGCCGCCTCTTCTTGCACTTGATGAGAGAGAGAGAGAGAGGTTTGCAGAGAACCAGATTAGGGAAGAGATCGAATGGTATGTCACATAATTTTGTTGAAAAAACTAGTCATTTTGGTCTTTTTACATAAAAATTCGGGCCAAGCCTGCCACAACTTGGTTTTGGGCTTGGATTCATGTCCTAATTTGTATAAGAAATATCAGAAATGGTTTTTTTTATGTTTTGATATTTGGTCATGTGCTACTATGTAATTTACTCTTAAAAAAAAAGATCGCCAAAAAAAAATCGACAGAAGAACACAAACACTTTGATCGGATCAAGTGTTTTCAAACCGGGACACTTTGATCAAGTTGCATAAAAGCTTAGTTAGATAATGATTGCTAGAACAATATTGAGAGTTTTAATTTGATATTTTTAAACATCTAGGCTTTATGCCCTTTGTGTATATTTCGTTAAACTAATCTAACTTGAAATAAACTGTTTGTACTCGATTCAGATTATCTAGGCTTTTTGCAGCTCTAACATGTAAGATCTTCATATATAGACCTGTTGATGCCAATTTTTAGCACCAACGGGTCAACGAGAGTTTCGTTGACATCCAATGTGTAAAGTGGTGGGGTTGTTCTTTTGTAGTGGGTTTATTTCCCTCCTCGGTTAGTTGGTCCACAAGCGTGGTCTTGATCGTCCACCTCTGATTACTGAAGGTTAGCCTCGGTGGTCTAGGACAAGTCTTCGTAGTCCACCGTATGTGACTTGAGGAATGACATTGATGGTCTTATGCATCCGACTTCCTTTACTGAGATTAGATTATTGATCATGGACATCAGCTCTCCTCTTCTTAAAGTGAGGTGTCTTAGAGCATTGTTGTTGTTGTTTGGCGGAGGTGGTCATATAGCCTTTGACATCCTTCACTCGATGGTGAGCTTCCTCTACTCGATGACGAGCTTCCTCCACTCCTTTGTTGGGGGAACTGATAGTTCATCTTGGCTTTCGTCCACTCGGCGTTGATCTTACTCCATTGGATGGTGGACTTCCAACATGTGATGGTGCTGTCCTTACTCATTTATTGGATGATGCTAATACTCTCCTCTTGGACTTCCTCCACTCGACATTGAGCTTCCTCCACCTGATGATGAGAGGAGCTTTCGCCATGAGGATGATCTACAAAAGTGAAGAGAAAGAAGGTCATCAGAGGACCAGCCTAAGGCCGACCAAACACTCTCTGATGCCTAAGTCAATAGAGTGTTTGAACAATGAATAAAGATATGAGAAGTGTATGATGTTTTGGCATTGGGCTGATGCATCCCTGACATGCGAGCAAAGAAAGAGATAGAGAGTGATTATATACTTTTGGCATAATCTTTGGGGGAGAAGTGAGATAGCTTCTCTTATCACTTTGACATAGTTTTGGGAGAGAAGAGAAGAAGAAATGAAGTTGTAGAGATAGAGGGAGATTATGTACTTTGGCATAATCTTTGGGGGAGAAGGAATGATATCCTCTCCTATGCATTTTGACATGGTTTTTGGGAGAGAAGAGAAGAAGAAAATGGAGATGTGTAGTTGTCTTTCAGCCTTGAGAACACTTGGTATTTATAGGGGATGAGTTTGCTTATGTGAAAAGAGAAGGCATGGGTTCTTCACCAAACCCCTTACCCTGACACACTATGGGTCTGACAAGGAATGGTATGATTGAGTGGGTGGCTAACACAAGATGGCAGGTTGATGGAGTGTCAGGATACGTGTCACACATCCAAGATAGCTTTGACTCTCGAATCACCATTCATATGTCATGAGACCCATACTTGATGTTGGAGCATGACACATGGAAGAGTTGGTGAGTTTCTCCTTAGCACTCCAGCTGACGTACTATTGCATGTCTGAGAGTGACCTGAGGGTTGAGGATCAGCCTTGCAGGTTGTGGCTATGACAATCAGGGGTCGAGGCTTCTAAGCCTCGGATGTCGAACTCTTGGCCTGAGAGTTAAGGCTCTTGATTTGTTTGGACTTGTTTTCCCTAATGGTTAGGTTACGATATGCTCTAGGCTTGCCAATGCCTGAAAGTGAGGTAATCACTTGGTGATCATCCAAGATACTTAGTGGTTGTCCAAGACACTTGGTGAGAGTCCAAGGTTGGAGACTTGGAATGCTAAGTTAGACACCTTAAAGGTTTAAATGCGTTGAAATGTCAGAGTCCTACGTGGCTTTTTGACATTTCAACGTGTCCTGTGTGGAATGAGTTGAAAAGTCAAGTTTCGTTATTGAACCAAATTATGACATCAACAAGACCAATGACTATGGAGAAATCAATTATAAAAGAACATCGCTGCAAATATGTGGTTTTCGGATCAAGGTTCAGCTTTGGTGATATCATATCGTTTTATGCACACAAAAAATCTTACAGCTTTGCATCATTGTGCTCCTTTTTTTTTTTTTTTCTTTCATCTGTGTTCTTTTTTGGTCTTTTGTCGATCTTTATTTTTTTTGATCAATTTTATTTTGTAATCGTACAAACTAGATTTTGGTTTCCATATTTTAATTTGATTTTTCTTTCTTTTCTTTTAGTTTGATTTGTTATGAAATTGGATAAATCTACATCACTTGCTACGTCAATTAGTTACTTGTTGTCATCGTATTTGAAATTGATCTAGACCGTTCATTGTTTTAAAATCCAATGGCTAAGAAATAGTGTCAAAATTTGATGTTCCTTGAACTTGACCCATATAACTTACATACAATTAGATAATTAGATTGTTAGAATGATGGCATGTTATCTATTTATTTTTTCCGACATTATTTAGTTTTTTTTTTAAAGAAAGGTAAAACTTTATATAATAACATCTAACCCCATCTAGAAGCCTCGATACCTCGTTACAACAAGATCCTAGGCCCAACCCCCCATACCCACTGGACCTCAACAAAGGCCATCCAGAATCTGACCCAAACAAGTAGCGTATGAAGCCGACTGCCGCCCGTCATCAACATCGGCCGCCATCAGAGAAGCTCAGCCTTTAACAACACACCACACGAAGTCGGCCACCTTCCAAAGAAAAGGTAGTGGAGGAAACTCGGTCCGGATCAAGAGAATCAACCCGAGCATAACTACCCCGCCACGACATCTCGCCGCTCCAGTTCAATCTGCATCCTTGCTCTTCTTCGACAACACGACAACCATGGCAGACCAGTCTGATATGCAACCAACCTCGTTGTCGCTACTCCACTCGAATCGCCATCCTTCAAAACTTGGCTCTCTCGGACCACCACCACTATATGCAACCAACCTCGTTGTCGCTACTCCACTCGAATCGCCATCCTTCAAAACCTGGCTCTCTCGGACCACCACCACCACACAAAGACCATTAGAAACTCCCTCTGATGACGACGTCAATAGACGCGCCGTTAGACGGAAACCAATTAAACTCAAAATTGAAAACCCTAGAAACCTCCCTGTTTTTGCGAAGCGAAAAGTTTATTTCGTTATGCTATATCTCGTGGATAAAAACATTGTACTCAACATTAATTAGTTAGTGTGACGAGAAATGTGAAATATGATAGTCTTTAAATCTGAAACGACGCACTGCACTGCAGAATCCGAATCACTCAAGTAGGTTTAGAATATCCTAGGGCACATCCAGCGGAGCAAGTAGCATTATACGGAAGGCTGTAAGAGAGTACAGTTTGCTAAATGTGATGACTCTTCCACAACTAAGAAAAGATGGGCATCCCTCTGTGTATGGCCTTATTCAAAAGAGAGGCTTGGACTGCACATATTGGTTTAGGCTAAAAGATCAATATTATTTTAGGTTTTCTAGTTTATTTTGAATTTGATTTTCTTTTACCCCACGCGCTTTTAGTCTTGGTTTTTAGTTGCCCTAGGGTTTGTTTTACCATTATATAAGCATAAAACATCCTTAAACTGTTAAATAGATGCAATAGTAATCTATCATATTATTATCTATCAACTTTAAGAGTTTTCTTTTCTTAATGAAGTGAAAGAGATTTGAGAATAGAGAATCATGAAAGATGTGTGTACTATTCATTGATATGAGGCATTTATATAGGAAATTACATAATACCAATTAGGTAAGAATAATGAATACATAGATCTAGTCAAACTACATATCATATTGGCATAAGGCCAAGGCACACATAAAGAATATCTAAAAAGATACTAAATATCATAAAACACTCCCCCTTGTGCCGCCCGCTGATATGCCGATGGTGCTCATTTGTTGCTTCATCAAAAACCTCGTCAAGTCACAAAAACCTTGTGGGAGAAAAACTGAACCTTGATCGTAGGAGAAAAAGAGTACAACACACTAGCCTACTTCATTGAGATGATACTCCCCCTGATGTGAACACTATTCAGAGAGACTTAATAGTCGACGCATGTCTATACTTTTCACATGTTTCTCAAAAGTAGACTTAGGTAAGGACTTAGTAAATAAGTCTGTTGCGTTTCCTTCGGAACTAATTTGGTTCACTTGAATGTTAAGAAACGCTTGTTGTTGTTGGTTGTAGAAGAACTTGGGTGAAATGTGTTTTGTATTGTCACCCTTGATGTAACCTAACTTCATTTGCTCAATACAAGTTGCATTGTCCTCATAAATGCATGTAGGTCTATCAGTTGTAGAACTTAATCCACTAGTCCCTCTAATGTGTTTAATGATTGATCTCAACCAAACACATTTCAGAACAGCTTCATGCAAAGCTATAATCTCTGCATGATTTGAAGATGTCGCCACTAGAGTCTGCTTAGTAGATCTCCAAGATATCGCCGTATTCCCAATGGTGAATACATAACCAGTTTGAGAACGTCCTTTATGAGGATCAGATAAATATCCGGCGTCGGCGAAACCCACCAACGTATTGTTAGGTGTCTCGGCATAGGACAAGGCGGCGGTGGCGTGCACGGCGTCGGACCCATGTCCAGCAGCCGTACCGACAGTGTCCATGGCGACGGTCCGGTCCCTTGGTGGATTGGTGCCATGATTTCCATGAGCCATAGGACCATCTTCTATCCTTCTTGAATCAGTGTAGGGAAAGAACAGTCCCAAGTCAATGGTACTCTTAAGATATCGAAAGATGTTCTTGACTCCGGTCCAATGACGTTGGGTTGACGCTGAGCTAAATCTAGCTAACAAGTTAACTGAGAATGCAATGTCTGGTCGAGTGCATTGAGCTAAGTACAATAATGCGCCTATTGCACTAAGGTATGGAACCTCTGGGCCCAAGACCTCTTCGTCGTCCTCTTTTGGACGGAATGGATCTTTAGTTATATCCAGACTTTGACCAATCATGGGAGTGCTAACAGGGTGCATCTTGTCCATATTAAATCGCCTGAGCATCTTTTGGATATATACAGACTGATGGATAAATATTCCACAGACTCGGTGCTCTAGTTCAAGACCTAGGTAAAATCGAGTCTTTCCAAGATCTTTCATCTCAAACTCGGATTTTAGATAAGTCGCGGTCTCTTTGATTTCATCAAGAGTATCGATAATGTTCATGTCATCGACATAGACAACCACTATTGTAAATTCAGAACTTGTCGTCTTTATGAACACACATGGGCATAGTTTATCGTTCTTATATCCCTCCCTAATCAAGTAGTCACTTAGACGAGTATACCACATTCGCCCGGATTGCTTTAATTCGTAAAGTGAGCGTTGCAACCTTATAACGTACACACTTCGTGGTTTAGAGTCACTTGATTTAGGTAACGAGACCATCAGACACTTTCATATATATCTCTGAATCTAGATCCGCATAAAGATATGCCGTAACCACATCCATGAGCTGCATGTCAAGTTTTTCTGAAAATTATGACCTCCATGATCGGAGAGTAAGTCTCTTTGTAATCAATCCCAGGACGTTGTGAGAAACCTTACGCCACAAGACGGGCCTTATACCGGAATACCTCATTCTTCTCATTACGCTTTCTAACAAAGACCCATTTATGTCCAACAGGCTTTACACTCAGCGGAGTTAGCACTACTGGGCCGAAGACCTGTCTCTTTGTTAGAGAGTCTAATTCTGCCTGGATTGCATCTTTCCATTTAGGCCAATCTGCTCTGTTTTGGTATTCTGTAACAGAGCGTAGTTCGATGTCATCGTGCTCAATGATTTCATGAGCCACAGAAGAAGCAAATATATTATCAACATGGGTTGATGACCGGTTCATCAATTCATAAGTGTTATCATAACACATGGAGATCTCTGTGTTCTCTGATGTTGACATTGACCTTGAGGCGTCCCTCATGGATTCTAACATCAATTCGTGGACATAACTATAATCAGAGATGATCTCTTGAGAAAAATTCTCAACATCGATGATCAAAGGATTGACTTGTGCCTTGTTGGTCCGTTTCTTTCTCGGACGCGTGTCAACCGAACTAGGTGGCCTCCCCCTTTTCCTTTGGGGAGCCACGACCTTCATCCCCCCACCGTGGGCGGTGCCGCCGGCGGTGGCAGTCCCGTGCTCGGGGATGGCCATGCCTTTTTTAGGGACTTCAAGCCTAGCAGGAACATTTGCAGCTGGTATATCTGATCTTGTCACTTTCGCAATCTCAGAGAAAGAATCAGGCATCGTATCTGCTACTTTCTGAAGTTTGAGAATACGTTTCACTTCACTTTCAGTCTGTGAGGTGCGGGGATCATAATGAGACAGAGTGGGCACAAACCACGACAATTCCTATCGTTCCACATGAACACGTTTGTTCGTATCTCCCCCTAACGACGGGAAGAATGTCTCATCAAAGTGACAATCCATGAATCTTGCGGTAAAGAGATCACAATAAGTGTTTAACTAGTAAACACTTATAGAGTGTGTGTGTGTATAATATGGTCTATTATGGAATATATGAGAGAAGGAAGATGTCTAGTTTGTTATGCTGCTTCCTATGATCATGTCTTCTTCATGGAGTTTCTGAAGTGTTTACTAGTTAAACACTTATTGTGATTTTCTGTATAGAGTTGGTATCTGGGGGATTGCATTCAAGAAAGTTTTTTCATTGTAACCCTTATTGTAGATCAGGTAAAAGCTATTCTCAAAAGTTAGTACTCATGGACAAGCATGCAGAATGTTTCAAAGGTTGAGGAATGTTGGTTTTGTCCTCAATTATAATAGTTGAGCTCATTTCAAATGAGATTAATACAACGAAGATTGTATAAACCATTGCCTAATTGTATAAAACTACAATTGTATAAACCATTGCCTAATTGTATAAACAGATTAGGAACATTCTACATTGATTCAGAAATATGAAAATGGTACCTGGGGAGTGAACAAGAAGAAGGCTGCCATCGATATTTGAGAAAGTCAACGACACATCAAGGAAAGAACGGCGTGCCTCAATTGCTTGAGGGATTGGCCGAGCGGCAACCAGGAAGTTGGTGTCAAGCTCGGGAGACGTCAAAGTCCCCTTTGGGCCGTGATGACCAGTTGTGGCGTCACCACCATGATTTAAAATGATATCATTTCTCAAATGTTTTCGTTTTGATCTGAAGAAGGGATGTCCATGAGAATTATGCAGAATTCGGATCATCATGTCCCTTCCAGGATGACCAAGTCGATCATGCCAAAGCTTGTATAAGTCAGAGTCCCAAAGATCCTGTTTGGCGACTACATGGGATTAAATAATCCGAATCGTAGTGAGGTAAAGACCACTAGATTAACTCATAAGTTTCTCCAATATACGTTTACGTCCGTATTCATGAGAAGTGATACACAATAATTCAGTTTCATCTTCACAATGAGTTTCCAAGTGAAAGCCATTAGCGCGAATGTCCTTAAAGCTCAACAGGGTTTGGTGCCCTTTTGGGGCATAAAGAGCGTCTGTGACATAGATCATAGTGCCATGAGGCAGAAAGAAGTAAGCGGTTCCACGCTCGAGAATCACAGGAGAAGATCAAATCATTGTTATCACAGATGATTTACATGACACTAAATCAAGGAATAGTTGCCGGTTCCTTAGAATGATGTGGGTTGATCCACTATCTACGAGGCACTCGATCTCTCCAAGAGACATACCTACAAAAGAGAGTAGATATATAAGTAAATAGATCGATATCGAGCCATTTAGAAGGATTGAAAAAGCTAAAAGTAGCAACAATCCCTAGAGTGCTGAAAATTTCTCGCGCAGAATAACCTTTGTACACTAAAATAGTCATAACTCCTTCATTAAAATAGATATGGACAAACTGCAAAATGTTCCGAAAACTAGATGCGTAGAGCTTTCCAACGATATAAAGCTCACTATCTGGCTCGTCCGGAGCTGTTCACAAAGCTTAAACGAAGTGACTATCTAGGGAGGATAGATTACTGTTTTTCACAAATTTGGCATTAGCGAAGCTTTTGAAGTTTGTTGGTGGCATGGAGGCGTATGCTCAGCCACAAGGACGTGTTGATGATTCAAATCCAAGTCCAGAGAACCTAGAGAATTCGATGGTGATCCGGTTTTACCAAATCTTTAATGTCTTTTACAAGACGACAAGGGGAATCCAAAATCATAAGCTTTCGGTAACTCCAAATTAAGTATGACCAGGTATGTCCGTGGAGGTTCGGTAGTGCGAGATACACTTAAAACTACTAGCTCCTTAATTTCAGATAATTCTAAGACTTCATACTAACTTGGATGAGCCTAGCTGAACAATTGATGATGGAAAATCCACTATAGGGTAAAAGACTTGAACCAGAAAACACGTTAGTGACCCTTCTTGAGAATCACAACGCCGTACGTCACCTCCTTTAAGGGAGAGACCAAAGACAGCGTTTATGCCATGTGTTCTAAGGTAGATGTAAATCACTTCGAACCATGTAGAGACAAGAAGAACCAAAAAGAACTTTCATTAATGCGCTGAAAAGAGTACATAAGGGTCTCAAAAGATTGAGAAGAAAACTAAGCTTGGCATTCTAACGATGCCTTATTACATCATGACTTGTAAAAGGGAAAACAATCTAGCTAGTGACGTCAAAGTCAGGGGCATCTAAGTCAGAACATTATCCATTGGGGTCTGTGACCTTGAAGGTAACATTATGTTCAACTCCATTGTTTTCAGTGGAATTGACTTCCATCAATTCCTTGTATCTCTTGTATGCGGCAACAACATTTGCAGAAGCGCGACAGCTTTTAAACCAGTGGTTCTTGGACCCACATCTGTTGCATTGACCATCAAAGGCAGAGGAAGAGCGAACATGCTGCTTCTGAGAAAGAGCGACACCGCCCTTGGGGCCGGTGGCACCAGTGTCTCAGCACCAAGTGTTGGTACGGCCACTAAAGCCACTACCTTGTCCCCGAGAACCAGAGGCACGGTGGTGCTGATTTTCACGTGTGTAAGGTTCATTCCGAAGTTGATTCTTGCATTTTGGAGCTTTCTTACTCTGTTTGCTGTTGTAATTGGATTCTAGAATTTTTCGGGTGCCTACATGACGCAAATTATGCTGATCATTGACCATGTTGTTCTTTTCTTCCATAAGGAGTTGTGTCATTAAGCCGTTAAATGTAGTAATCCTCTTATTTTAGAACTCAAGTCGATATTGGTTCATTAGGATCTTAGCAGCAGAAGGGAAGGTGGAGAACGTTTTTTCAATAATGTCGGCATCACTTTTCTCGACTCCACATGAGCTCAGTTGAGCTTGTAGACAAAACATCCTTGTTGAAGTCATCAACCTTTTTGTAATCCAAAAGTCAGATTTCATCCCAGCAAGTAATTAATTCTGAGAGCAAGGTTGAATGAATATTGCCGAAACGTTCAGCAAGTGCATCCCATAGATCTTTTGGATCATGCTTCGATTGATACTGCATGCGTAGTGTGAGATCGATATGCTTACGAAGGAACATGAGCGCCTAAGATTGTGTTCTCTTGTGAGGCGGGTCCTGAGTTGGATCGGGGAATATGGTCTCGATCAAATCCTTAGCAATGAAGGTCTGCTCTATATCCGAGACCCAACGATAGTACTCGGTACCATGAGCGTCGAGGACATCGAATTCGATGCCTATGTCCATCTGCATACAAGAGAGAACAAGTCGTATTAGCTTTTTATTAGAGACCCAAAAAGGGATACTCAAATACGATGCTTTTATATTTGGTTTGTCTCTCTAGGGTTGATCATACACAACCCTAAGTGTTCGGAGTCTATCAAACACAACCCGGAAAACTTGTGTGAAGGTGATCAAACACACCTTCAAAAAGAAATAACCAAAGTTGATCAAACACAACTTTGGACCCGGGGAGGAAAACCGAGATTTTAAACATGCAAATACACCGTCCGAAGCATAGAATGAAGTAGAAGAAGGAGAGAAAACACTTTATCTCCCCCGAGGTTATTGAACTTGGAAGAGTTTTAGGGTTGTAAAGTAAACATATCGTAAAAAACTTGGATGCTTGATCGGATGAAAAGAAAGCAGCGGAGCGGACGGCCGGGAAGCAGCAGTCGGGGATTGACGGCGACGGCAGGGCCGAGAACCTTCGGTTTTGGTTTTAGAGTTTAGGAAAACTATTATCTCAAGGGTTGAGCCAAGAGCTGATAACGTGATGAAGTGAGAGATTTGAGAATAGAGAATTGTGAAAGATGTGTGTATTATTCATTGATATGAGCATATATAGAGAATTACACAATACCAATTAGGTAAGAATAAAGAATACATAGATCTAGTCAAACTACATATCTTATTGGCAATAAGGCCAAGACACACATAAAAAATATCTAGAAAGATACAGAATATCTTAAAACACTTTTATATTTTTTGATAGATTTTAATCTTTTTATCGGCTGTAAACTTTTCATCTTTTATAAGGTTTAACACTTTTTGTTAGGCCTCCATACTTCCACTACGTCAACTATAGACTCGCTTTATTTATTTTTCCGTTACAACTAAGGAAAATGTTTCTAGGTCTTAATAAGGCCTAGGATTTATGGCCTTAATCCTAGATGGCATGTCAAACCACCTATCCACATCATCAAATAAAAAAATCATGCTATGTCATTTTTAGGTAAAAATACAATCTTATCCTTTCATATCCAATGGTTCTAGATTATTTTGTTTTTATTCTATAAAAATATGTTTTAAAGCCATTTTTTTCATTACTCATGCTTAAATTTAAAATGTGAAATATATATATATATATATATATATATATTTGTTTTCAAAAAAAAATATACACATACATAATTTTTTCAAGGAGAAAATTATACACATATATATATATATATCTATATATTTGTCCAAAAACCTTTATATATAGTTCATCCAATATAAATTCGATAGAGATTTTATTTTTTTAATTTCATTTTTAAAGTTCGATGGTGAGTTATATATATATATATAAAGTAAAAATAAAAAATAATAGTGAATTATGAAGTCTAAAACTATTTGATTCACAAAGATTATTTTATTTTATTTTATTAATATCGTAATTGTGGCCCTAAATGTAATGAATTATTATAATATTTGACTACATAAAGAAATGCATTTAATTTAATTCATGTAAGGTAACAAAATCAACTACATAAAAATGATAACTAAATCATATATCTTGATGAAAATAAACAATAATTATTCGAATTAATTGATGCATGAAATGTATGGATTGAATAAGTAAGAAACTATAATGAATCAATGAATTGATGGTGGTTTGGTTTTAGATAGATCATTATCAATAAATTATGGTATATAACTATATGTGCCTGTATGTATTAGGATACATTTAATTTAGTTCATGTAAGGTAACTAAATCAACTACATAAAAATGGTAACTAAATCATCTTGATGAAAATAAACAATATTTGGTATAATTATTCGTTAATTTTCTGTGATTATTAATTAGATCGTTATGAATAAATTATATTTGGTATAGGGTATCTATATAGGCGTGTCCGTATTTATAAGAGGATATGTAAACATTCCATATTAGTATACGTATTGCCATCTATAGACAAATCCTCCTTATTAATCAGAAAAATCAAACTTTAAGTTAAATTTGCAAAATAAAAAGAAAATATATTATATACATTTATACCGGTACCTCACGAAATATTGTGATAGACTTCAGCATGAGATTTTTTTGGCAAGAGATGAACTTCATTGAATAGGTATGAGATATAGTGATTGAATAAGTATATTAAGTGTGAAGTGTACTTCATTTAATGAATCAAATATCTAAAAATAGAAGTCATCATCCACATTAACATAAACTAATATATATATATATATATATATATATATGTTCTACACAAATAAATATGTACTAGGTATCCAATGATGATTTCAATAACATTGAAAAAAAAAGCTAGCCATCATTGATATTGTGATTTGAAGTCAGAAACATATCTTATAGTTCCGGTACCTGACGAAATATTGTGATAGACTTCAGCATGAGATTTTTTTGGCAAGAGATGAACTTCATTGAATAGATATGAGATATAGTGATTGAATAAGTATGTTAAGTGTGAAGTGTACTTCATTTAATGAATCAAATTTCTAAAATAGAAGTCATCATTCACATTAACATAAACTAATATACTGTTCTACACAAATAAATACGTACTAGGTATCCAATGATGATTTCAATAACATTGAAAAAAGAAGCTAGCCATCATTGATATAGGGATTTGAAGTCAGAAACATATCTTATAGTAACAAACAAGTACTAAGTAGTCAATAATGAACTAATAATGTTCTCTTAGAACTTTTCCCTAATAGAATATTCACATTAAAATAAAATTAGTCATTGTTCACATTGAAATTCAAAGTCATAAATATGTCACATAGTAACAAATAAGTTACAAGTACCAATAATAATCTAGTAATGTTCACTTGGAACTTTTCCCAAATAGTATGTTCACATTGAACTTCATAGTGAAATAGAAGACATTATTTACATTAAAATTTGAAGTCGTTGTTCACATTGAAATTTAAAGTCCTAAACATGTCTTATAATATATAACAAATAAGTTATAAGTAGCAGATAATAAGCTAATAATTTTCACTTAGAACTTTTCCATAATAACATGTTCACATTGAAATAGAAGTTATTATACACATTGAAGTTCACATTCAAATATTCAAATAGAAGTTATTATTCACATTGAGATTTAAAGTGATAAATATAAGTTATAAATAACCAATTATGAGCTAGTACGTAATGATTACTAAACAAATAAGTACTAAATAGCTGACAATGAGCTACTAAAGTTCACTATAAATCTCTCTTTAGTGGAATATTCACACTAAATAAAAAAAAGAAGTATTAAGTAGCTAATTATGTGCTACATGCAAGTTCATCGATGATGTATCCTAGCTTAATGTCGTATTCACACTAAAATGGAATAAATAAGTTTGGGGTTTAGGGATAAAAATTTAGGGTTTAGGGATAAAAGTTTAGAGTTTAGGGTTTAAAAAGGGTTTAGGGTTTGAGGTTTAAAAAGGGTTTAGGGTTAAATATTTAGGGTTAAATATATTTAACCCTAAACCCTAAACCCTTTAAAAATTAAATATATTAAATAGTTAATAATGAGCTAAGTACAAGTTTACCGGGGACTTTTCCTAATAGCATATTCGCATTAAAAGGTACATAACACTTTATACGTATTAAATGTTTGCTGTATTAATTTCATCATTTTAAAGTCTCATGTATTAACTATTTTGCAAGTTTAGGCCATTTTAAAACTTTATTAAAACAAAAAAACCAAAACAAAAAACTCATAAACTTGTATTAAACAAAAAACCAAAACTTTATTAAGGAAATGCATTTAATTAACAGTTTTTTTTGTTGCTAATGAAATTCATAAATTTGTAGATCTTTCTGTTGCTTTTTCGATGATTTGATTCCTGAGCTCGTTGTGATGGCTTAAAACAATTGAAGTCGTTATATCAAGCCGATATTTGTCAGTCATGTCCTGTAATTTATGAGCAAAAATTGAAGTTAGAATACTATAAGATTCTCAAAAGAAGAAACATATATGGTTCAAAATATATAAGTAATCATTTAGAACTATAAAGTATAATACTTTTATTACGTACCTTATTGATCTCTGTCGTAATTTTACCATACCATGACTCCATTACCTTAATCAACAGTACTCCACAATCCCAACTGAAAATCAATAAAACTTAAACACATTCTTAATACATACAAGCATATATAGTTATATACCATAATTTATTGATAACGATCTGTCTAAAACCAAAACATCATTAATTCATTGATTCATTATAGTTTCTTACTTATTCAATCCCTATATTTCATGCATCAATTCGAATAATTATTGTTTATTTTTATCAAGATGATTTAGTTACCATTTTTATGTAGTTGATTTTGTTATCTTACATGAACTAAATTAAATGCATTTCTTTATGTAGTCAAATATTATAATAATTCATTACATTTAGGGCCACAAATACGATATTAATAAATAAATAAAAAATTATCTTTGTGAATCAAATAGTTTTAGACTTCATAATTTACCATTATTTTTTCCTTTTACTTTATATATATATATATATATATATATATATATATATTCACCATCGAACTTTAAAAATGAAATAAAATAAAAAAATCTCTATCGAATTTATATTGGATGAACTATATATAAAGGTTTTTTGGACAAATATATAGATATATATATATATATATATGTATAATTTTCTCCTTGAAAAAAATTATGTATGTGTATATATATAATTTTTTTGAAAACAAATATATATATTTCACATTTTAAATTTAAGCATGAGTAATGAAAAAAATGGCTTAAAAACATATTTTTATAGAATAAAAACAAAATAATCTAGAGCCATTGGATATGAAAGGATAAAATTGTATTTTTACTTAAAAATGACATAGCATGATTTTGTTATTTGATAATGTGGATATGTGATTTGACATGCCACCTAGAATTAAGGCCATAAATTCTAGGCCTTATTAAGGCCCTCTAGCACTACCCTACAACCAATTCCATTATTTCAACTTGCACTCTGAAGTCTGAACCCAACTTACCCAACTTAAAGACATATAGTTGCTGTGGCATGGCTTTCGGAATGCTTACGTTAATGCACACCTTAAGCTTCGATGACACAAAAGAGGATAGTTATTCCAAGGTTTCCCAAGACCAAATCAGGAAATCTAGATGTATAATGTGCTATTAGAAATCCTTGGAAATCAAGTCAATTATGTCTTATAAATAGAGGTACATACCACCATGCATACATATATTCAGAAACAGATTAAGCCATTGTTGTTCTTCGCTGCCTTCTCGGAGCTAAGATCTTATCATGAAAACAACACTGGTTCTCTTGCTCTTTGTTGTTTCTGCACACCAAATGCATAACACCACCGGCTGCGATGTTTCGAAAGGGAGCTGGGTTTATGACGACTCATATCCTCTCTATAACGCATCCAGCTGCTCCTTCATATTGAAAGCCTTTGATTGTGTAGGCAATGGCCGCCCGGACAAAGACTATCTCAAATACAGATGGAAACCCTCTGAGTGCAACTTACCGACTTTCAACGGCACTGATCTTCTCTTGAGGTTCAAAGGGAAGAGCGTCATGTTTGTCGGAGACTCGCTGAGTTCGAATCAATGGCAGTCACTAGCTTGCATGGTGTACACATCGACTAGTCCACTGCCCAAGTACACTTTGTTCAGGCAAGGCGAGCTCTCCACGTTCGTGTTCCCGGAGTACAATTTCCGGCTCTTGTTCTCCCGGAATCCGCTTATTGTGGACGTTGTTAACACCAAAGCAGGTCGAGTCCTCAAACTCGACTCCATATCGCTCGAAAGCCAGAAGCTGTGGAAGGGAACCGATGTAGTGATATTCTACACGTGGCATTGGTGGCTTCACGTCGGGAGGAAGCAGCCGTGGGATGTAATTCAGGTGGGGAACCAGACCTACGAGGACATGGATCGACTGGTCGCGTATGAGAAGGCCTTGAACACTTGGGCGACGTGGGTGGACTCGAACGTGAACCCTGCAAAAACCAAGGTCTTTTTCCAAGGTGTGTCCCCCGATCACCAAAACGCATCAGACTGGACGCTGAACCCTAATTCCGAAGCGATGAACTGCACTGCAGAATCCGAACCACTACTCCAAGCAGGTTCAGAATACCCTAGGGCACATCCGGCGGAGCAAGTAGCGGAGAAAGTACTAGGTAGCATGTCGAAGCCGGCGAGGTTGCTGAATGTGACGAGGATTTCAGAGCTGAGAAAAGATGGACATCCCTCTGTGTATGGCCTTGGTGGGAGGAGAGGCTTGGACTTTGGTGCTTATCTGGAGTTCCTGATACTTGGAATGTGCTTCTCTATGCTGCTCTTACTGAGAGTTAAACTGATTAACTTTAGTTATTCAGAAGTACATGCAGTTTATATATATTTGAGAAGTTGAATTTTGCTTAACTATTAGTTTTCCTAGTTGGTGATCGATCAATATTTTTTTTTATCTCAACCAATTAACTGATGAAAAAGACGCTAGTTTTCTATGAATAAGTTGCGAACTTGCGCTGCTAAACCACACATACCTAACTTTTCTTTTGGACCCGAGTCTACCTACTATTGCAATTGTACTAGTTATATATTTTGTTAGCTTCAGTCCAATTAGTGAAGTAGGATATATGTAGTATATGCAAGTGTGTGTGTATATATAACAAATTGATTAATCATTGAGATTCTCTTCATTCATATATATCAGACAAATGCTTGCACAAATGTCTGAATTGTGCCAAATAAAGCTATGTTCACACCAACAAAATAGAGCAAAGGCCACAAAAGGAGTGTAGTCTTTAGAGGTGTTGCAATCCTCACTTGTGTGACAATTTTCTCCTCATCTTTACTGATACCCACACTTGCCACACATAAAAAAGAATACAACACCTCTAAAGGCCACACAAGGCTCCACATTGTTGTTGTGGTACTACCTGATCTAGCTATTTCATGATTAAGGGGAATGAGGGGGGCTTAATTAATTTCAAGGTATACTTGTGACCTCAGTCCCAACAATATCTTGGTGGGGTTCGGCTGCTATACACATTTGTATGACATACATCAAGCCATGAGCCGTTCGATCTTTTAGCAATTCAAAATTCAAGACGATCAGATGGCTCACGGCTTGATAGATGCTATACACATATGTATAGTAGAAAAGTCCAAGACGATCAGACGGCTCACGGCTTGATATATGTTATACACATATATATAGTAGAAAAGTTTCAGCCGATCGAAAGATCTAAGTGCCGAATACATGCCACGAACATTAGGGACATTGCCAAAAAGAAAGTTTTCATCTCTTGGTATATATCTTTTTGGGTCATACATGCATGCACATGTTGGGCCTAGCTAGTTTAATATAAACTTAATCTGATGATATCAACCTAACTAATACTTGAAATTCTATGCCCAAAGTATACCAGAAACCATATCAGAAGAGATCGAACAAACAAAAACCCTTTCAAAATAGAACAGAAGAGCAAGCCAAAAGCCCATCTTGACCAACCAGGCAATTCATTCATCACTAGCAATCGAATTTTTCTTCCCTTGCACTCAAAGAAGGAATAAATTAGAAGCAAGAAGCAGGTGGCGTGTTTCTGTGACAGTCTCCCCCCACCCTCATTTGTTACACATTCATTTTCTTTCCCTTTCACACCCCCAAAACATTAATTTAAATCCCTCTCTCCACCTTCTCTTCATCCCACAACACAACCTCATCCCTCTCTGCAATTCCCATCCCTTACCAGTTACCAAAATGCAAGCCAAGTGGATTCTTCTGCTTTTCTCAATCCTCCTCGTAGTGCAAAATGTGAACGGTGAAGACGAGTCATTATCATCGTCTGTGAAGCCATTGGTGAAGATTGTAAAGGGCAAGAAGCTGTGTGACAAGGGTTGGGAGTGCAAGGGATGGTCTGCTTATTGTTGTAACCATACCATTTCAGACTACTTTCAGTCTTACCAATTTGAGGACCTTTTCTCTAAGCGCAACTCGCCTGTGGCGCATGCAGTCGATTTCTGGGACTACCATTCTTTCATTACTGCTGCGGCTGAGTACCAGCCTCATGGCTTTGGTACCACTGGAGGCAAGCTCCAGGGATGAAAGAAGTTGCCGCTTTCCTTGGTCATGTTGGCAGCAAAACTTCATGTAAGTTAAGAGTTTGAACCTTATTTGGGCTGATTTGATTTCAAGTATTTAAGTCTGGACTTCCTTTTGTTTTTCCGGGTACTTTTATTCAAGTGGCTTTGATTTATATTATGGAAGAAATTATTAGAGCACCAAAATTTAGATGATGAGATTGAAAAAATGATTTCATAGCTTAGTTTGAGCTTGATTAGCCCGATCAGAACCTCAGGATAAAAGTTTGTGCAATTTGTTGTTTTTGTTGCTTTCATTTCAGCTAACTATTGGTCGCAAAACTTGATGTGAGTGCCAAGTTTATCCTGGTTACGTACTGTAGGTTGATTAGGTTGGAAGTTTAGGATTTTTTTTTTCCCTTTTTTCTATGAGGCATCGACATGGATCTTGGTTTATACTTTATAGTAGATCTGATTTGACTTATGTCAGAATATGTGTTTAACGAAATTATAGACAAAGTGGATGTGATTCCGATTAGGCATTGCTGATTTTATGTGTTAAATATGAAGAAAAGGTGGATGAGCGTGTGTTTCATTTGCAGGTGGATATGGGGTAGCTACAGGAGGACCATTGGCTTGGGGTCTCTGCTACAACAAGGAGATGAGTCCTAACCAGTTGTATTGTGACGACTATTTCAAATACACGTATCCTTGTGCTCCTGGAGCTTCATACCACGGCCGTGGTGCCTTGCCACTATACTGGTATATACATATAATGAAGGGTAAAATATTGTATAGTCCATGTGGTTTGAAGTCGATATCTGTTTAGTCTTTATGATTTTATTTTAATCTAAATAATCCTTAAAGTGATGATTTTTCATCTAAATAGTCATGATGGCCTTTAACTGAGAAAATGAATCGGAATGACTATTTGGATGAAAAATTATGACTTTAAAGACTATTCAGATTAAAATAAAATCATAAGGACTAAACAGATGTCGACTTCAAACCAGAAGGACTAAATAAATTTCAATTCTACAATGAGGACTAAACAAATTTCAATTCTATAATATATATATATATATATATATATATATATATATATATATATATATATATATATATATATATATATGCACCTTCCCCTTCCTTTTCATTCTCATAATCATTTTTATGCTTCACCATTTGTTGGAGATTGTGTTATCTTAGTGAGAAACGTCAATTAGATAAGTGAAAATGACAGTTACATTAGCTTGTTTGGAGCCATGTAATGCTCAACATCTTCGATTTCAGGAACTACAACTATGGAGAAACAGGAGAAGCCCTGAAGGTGGACTTGTTGAACCATCCAGAATACATAGAACAGAATGCTACTCTGGCCTTTCAGGCTGCAATTTGGAGGTGGATGACTCCAGTGAAGAAGAACGTTCCTTCAGCCCATGATGTCTTTGTTGGGAAATGGAAACCTACCAAGAATGACACATTGGCCAAAGGGTTCCTGGATTTGGCACAACCATGAATGTTCTCTATGGGGAGCAAACTTGTGGTCAAGGTGATGTTGACTCCATGAACAACATTGTCTCGCATTACCTGTATTACCTTGATCTTATTGGTGTTGGCCGCGAAGAGGCAGGTCCTCATGATGTGCTCAGCTGCGCTGAGCAAGAAGCTTTCGAGCGTTCCTCTTCTCCTTCATCATCTTCATCTTCTTGAATGTATTTGTCGAGCAATTCCCTTGAAAAATGCATATCAATAAGGAAGGCATGTGTTTTGTTCTGAGAATATATGCATTGAAGACCAATGAAGTAGGGGAAAAAAAGAGTCAGAGAGTTTATAGTCACTCTTATATTTGTGTGAAGTTGTTGTGAGCTTTTGTGAAATTTTGTGATTTCTGGTCTTCACATTCTAAACTTGATTTGCAACACTTCAATTTGATTTGTATAAACCATGCTATACATTCAGGCCTGGACCTGAGATTTCTGGGCCTGAGGCGAATCCGAAAAATGGTACCATGTCCAGGGCAGGGACTTGAGATTTCAAGACCTGAAGCGAGTTCTAAAAATGGTGCCCTCTAAATATAATTTTTTTTTAATGGTGCCAAACGGTCAGTCGAACTGACCTGAAAGCTTCACCTTGAGCAGAGGAGTTTGAGGAGACCAGTAATGGGGAATAAAACTGGCATAATGGTTTAGAAGTTTGGGAGAGATACCCAGTTTTTAGAGGTGGAGGGGGCCTATTAACTTAACAGTGAGGATAGGAAAAAAAAAGAGTTAAAAGATAAAAAAGTAGTTAACCCTTCTCTTCTCTTCTAAACCACAAAATCCAGTTTTTATTATCGTCGACAGCCATCACTGCTCATCATCATAGTCATCTCAAACTTCTTTCTCTCTCTCTCTCTCTCTCTCTCTCTCTCTCTCTCTCTCTCTCTCTCTCTCTCTCTCTCTCTCTCTCTCTCTCTCTCTCTCTCTCTCTCTCTCTCTCTCTCTCTCTCTCTCTCTCATTCTCATTTCAAAAAACCAAAACCTAAATAGTTTTAGCTAGTTTTAAGCTTTAGTTTCCATGGCTACCAAACTTTTCTAATTCCTCCTGCTCAAGGCAGCTGCCGGATTTTGGTTATTGTATATGTCATTTCTTTTAATTTGCTTGTTTTCTTTTGCTGAACAAGCACAATATATGTATCAAGGGAACCCTTTTAGTAAGGACCCTTAAGTTGAGGACTAGTTAAAGACTTTTCGGTTTATGGTTTAAAAGACATATTTTTCGATCATATTTTGTCATCTCATCCGTTCAATTTTAGGTCTATATGTATAAATCAACCATATAAATTTTTAGCCAAATCGGTGATCGTTAAGGTAACAAACTAGATCAAATCAATGGACGAACCAAATCTGTCAAACATGAACTGTTCAAATTCATAATTGGTAAATCACACTTATGAATGTCTTAACGATTTTCAATATGGCTGAAAATTTGCATAAATGATTTACTCATAAATACCTATAAACTGAACGGTCAAGATATGGATATAAGATCGAAAAATGGGATAAGCCGAAAAATCCTCAACTTAAAGGTTCTCAACTTAAAGGTCCTCGTTAGAAGGGCTTCCTATATATCAAAAGAAGGGGGATGTCGTATGGATCATAATTTGTAAATAATAACACCGCATGCAGTTGGATAAATGAGCCGATACGACCGCATTGGCGCTTGAAGATTTTCGAGTTTAAATTATGTGTTATGAGAGATGATCGAGATGTTGTGTAGCTAGATATCGTAGGCTCGTCGAGTTGGCGATCTAATTAATATTCAAAACAATGTATACAAAGTGCAATTTATATGTTTTATTAAAGCAGAACTATGCGGCCATTTTCTATCCTAGTTTTATTGGCAAGAAAAACAAAACGAGATATTGATCAGACTGAGAATGAGTCACTTTTTTCTAGAATAACCAAAGAATCAAACTTAAGATAGCTAACTAAATAAAGCCTTTAAGCAGCCCAAAATAAAAATTAAAGCTATACATAGTATGTCCTAACACACTCTAGCATTGCCCATCCTAAACATCTCACTTGTACATTTTATTTGAGAATGTCAATATTTTAGTTTTCAAATGTATACATTTTAGAATCCTCCAAAATCTCAGACAAAAAATATTATCATATAATTGTATCTTCTGGAATAACGCTTTTAGATCTTTATCAGTGTATAGCCTGTTTAAATTATTCTTTTACATTGTTAACATGTCACGTATCGTAAGTTTATGCATCTAGTTTCACGAGAAAAATGCCCCCAAGTATCATGACAAAATATATGACTGGGGAAGAGTAATAAAATTGCTTTTAATTTGCTTTGGCGGAGGGAGAGAGTTTGGTGATGATATGTACGTGGTCATATGGATACCCTCATAAGATTAATTCATCAATAGTTGTGCATATATACAACAATTAATGTATACATGCCCGGACCTGAGGTGAGGCCGACGAGGCGGCCGCCTCAGGCCCCAAAAATCGGGTTATATATATTATATATATATATAATATTGTAATAGATGTGATGTATATATTTTGTGATCGTTAATTTGTTAACAAGTTGAGTCATTTACTTATCAAAAAATACCACAGCCGTCTTTGCTCTCTCTCTTTTCGAGGGTTAGGGTTTTTTGGTTGTGTAGTGCGATCCTTCATGGCGGCTTCCATGTCTGCCTCCACCGCTCACTACCAGAAGAAAGGCTTTAGCCGACGAAAAAAAAAAAAACCAGGCCGACGAAGCTTTTATTCGTCGGCTAAAGTGGACTTTAGCCGACGAAATTTTCCTTCGTCGGCTATTTCGTCGGCTATGGTAAACTTTAGCCGACGAAAAAAAAATTCGTCGGCTAAAGAATTTATTTCGTCGGCTAAAGTTCACAGACTATAACCGACGAAATATTTAAAAGTTTAGCCGACGAAATTAATATGTCGTCGGCTAAAGTGCTTTATATTTGCGGATCTGGACAACAGCAGCTCATCTGGAAAAAAAAACGGGAGAAGAAAAAACGGGAGAAAACGTTTGGGTGTTGTCGAAATCTGTCCATAATTAGTTTGTGGAGCCATATATAGGTACATATATGTATATATATGTTAATTAATTGAGTTTTATTTGAGTTGATCATTTTAAGTGTGATTGAGTTTATTGATTTTGATTGTGATTGAGTTGATTAATTTTGAGTACGTTGGATGTATATATATATATGTGTTGATCGATTTGGTTGATGATTTGAATTGATAATATATATGAATTAATTTGTTGTTAATAAATAGTAGATATATATATATATATGTTAATTAATTTATAATATTATTGTGTTGATATGGTATGAAGTTGTTGATGATATATATGAGTTCATGATGATTTTGTGATGATGTTGATATATAATATTGTTATGATCGAGTTGATTGATTTTGAGTATGTTGGATGTATATATATATATACATATATGTTGATCGATTTGGTTGATGATTTGATATAATATATATGAATTAAGTTGTTTATAAGTAGTAGATATATATATATATATATATATATATATATATATATAATGATTAATTATTGTGTTGATGGTATATACCACAATGATGATTTTGAGATGATGTAGATATATATATATAATATTGTTATGTAATTATTAAGTATATATATATATATATGTGTGTGTGTTAATTAATTTGTTATTAATTAGTTGTAGTACGTAGAATATATAGTAAATGAATTGAGATTTTATATATGGCATGAAATTTCATTAATAATTAGCTAGCAGCGTTATAAATATATATTTTGTTATATTTTCAGGATATGGATAAGAGTTGGATTTCGCTTCCAAAATGGGACAAAAGATACGGTGCATGAGTTATGAGTTTTATAGAATATGCGCTGGCTAATGCTAACGGAATACAATTTTCTATTGCCCGTGCACGAAATGTCAGTGTCGCAGCGATATGCATCGATTTCCCATTGACAAAGTATGGCAGCACCTGAGGAGTAACGGGTTTTGGGAGAAGTACACATGTTGGTTATATCACGGTGAAACATCATCAGGGGGTCCGCATGATCATGGGCAATTTTGTGAGACGGGCAGTACATCCAACGATCCAACAACGGCATTCATCAACGACATGTTTCCTTATGAGAGCGGTGTATGCGCTCAAGGACAGTATATGCCTGACCCGGTGCAGCCCTTCCCTAGAGCTGTCAACACTGCTGGTATTGAAAAGTACAACAAACTGCTTGCTTTCCAACAGACTCCTATGTACCCCGGTTGTCAGAAGACCGTTCTTGAAAGTGTGATGGACGTAATGAAGATTAAAGTTGAGACAAAATCGACCGTGAAGGCTGTTGATGATTATCTACAGTACACTGCTTCGATGCTGCCCCACGGTCATCGTCTTCCTACCACTCATCGTAAGGTCCGATGTATCCTGAAAGATCTTGGCTTTTCCTATATCAAGATCCATGCATGCAGATATGACTGCGTTCTCTTCTAGGGTAAAGATCCAGAAGGGAATGACCTTGGTGGGCTTGACGCATGTCCGGTATGTCACACTGACAGGTATAAGTTGACTCCTGCAGGCAATAGGAAACATGTGAAGGTACTTCGGTATTTCCCGTTGAGGGATAGGCTTGAGCGGTTGTACATGTCTTCACACACGGCCAAAGCTATGAGATGGCACGTTGATAGGGAAATGCATGACGAAGATACCCTTATACACCCTGCTGACGGGAAGGCTTGGAAGCATATAGACAGGGAGTTTCCTCATTTTGCATCAGAGGTCCGAAATGTGAGGCTCGGGCTCTCATCCGACGGGTTCAACCCTTTTGGCAACATGAGTCTTCAATACAGTGTATGGCCGGTGATTTTGGTACCGTACAACCTTCCTCCATGGATGTGCATGAAGAAGGAATACAATATGTTGAGTTTGTTGATTCCGGGGCCCGGTTATCTAGGGAAGTGTCTCGATGTGTATTTGAGACCTTTGATTGAAGAGCTTCAGTTTTTGTGGGAAGTTGGTCATCCCACTTATGACAAGTACATGCACGAGATGTTCCAGATGCATGTCATGGTTGTTGGTACCATCAGTGATTTTCCTGCCCGTGGGATGTTGTCGGGCAACGTTGTTAGGGGATACAAGGCTTGTCCAGAGTGCCTTAGCGATGAGGGGAGCAGCAGTCATTGCAACAAGATATGCAGATTGGGTCACCGTGCTTTCCTTCCATATAATCACGATTGGCGGTTTGATGACAAGGCATTTGATGGGACCGTAGAACACGGTGTGCTCCCAGAAGATGGACGGGAGAATAGATTTTAGCAGTGCTTAATGAGTACGATTTTGGCAGCTCAGCAATCATCCCAATATTGTTGCGGTAATACCTGAAAGACCCGACAGGTACAAATTCTGGACACATAAGAGCATATTCTGGGAACTCCCATACTGGAGTAAGTTGTTGATCAGGCACTACCTAGATGTGATGCACATAGAAAAGAATGTTTGCGACAGTGTGGTGGGCACAGTGCTGAACTTGGAGGGGAAGACGAAAGACGGTCCTAAGGCACGCATTGATCTAAAAAAAATGCAGTTAAGAAGACATCTGTGGTTGAAAGAAGGGAAGAAAAAAATGCCTCAAGCTCCTTACACCGTGAAGCCTGACCAGAAGAACGTAATTTTCAGGTTGATGAGTTGTGTGAAGTATCCTTCAGGCTATGCAGGAAATATAGCCCGTGTGTGAACTTCCGGGACAATAAGATGTACGGGTTGAAGAGTCATGACTGTCATATCCTGCTACAACGTCTCTTCCCTGTTTTCATTCGACCGTTCCTTCCCCGTCAGGTGGTGGAGCCGTTAGTAGCGTTGGCAAGATTCTTCCAGAAGTTATGCACACGGGAAGTGACAAAATCTAACCTCCGGGAAATGCAAGAGGACATCATTTATATCATGTGTAAATTTGAGAGGATATTTCCTCCAAATTTTTTTGACATCATGCCTCACCTGATGATCCATCTTCCCGAGCAATTGTTGCTTACCGGTCCAGTACACTACACTTGGATGTATCCCATGGAAATGTACGTTTTTTACACCTAAATTCCTCAATATATATACATGTTCAATAATCATAACACTTTGCAACTTATTTATAGGCAACTTGGAGACTACAAAGATTATGTGGCTAATAAATCCGCGCCTGAAGGATGTATAGCTGAAGCATATATTGCGCACGAGTGCGTCACCTACATGAAGTTGTATTTAGGAGCGTTGAAGGAAACAGACGAAGCCATGCCGGTAGATGTACCGAAGTTCACTCTTTCCATACTCTCCAGTGATGTTGAAGTTTATGGAATTTTGCCAGACTCCTACAAGTTGCAACCACATGAGCTAGTCATTGCCCACTGGTGGGTATTGATTAACTGTCCAGAAGTTGAATACTGGAAAGA
Source organism: Fragaria nilgerrensis (assembly GCA_010134655.1). Taxonomy (NCBI): domain Eukaryota; kingdom Viridiplantae; phylum Streptophyta; class Magnoliopsida; order Rosales; family Rosaceae; genus Fragaria; species Fragaria nilgerrensis. The sequence continues at coordinate 25,634,230 of CM020980.1, forward strand.
CATCCATCTATATTGTCCAGACATTCAAGGTGATCTCGAGTACCACAACAAGGAGTTCGCAAATTATTTTGGTGGCTGGGTACGTAATTCAATATTTATGTACGTATTTATGTTTATTGCATAATTATCTATATTTACAAAGTTAAATTGTTGGTTGCAGATGAACCATATTCAATTTGATGGTCACCAAAATTGGTCGCACGAACTAAGACTTCTAGCGATGAAGCCGATAATGTCAAGAGTTTATCCGATGTGCAAGGTGAATGGCGTGCAATTTATATGTGAACAGAGAGACAGCAGACGGAGAACACAGAATTCTGGGGTGATGGCGCATGGTGGGCGGAATGGAGTTGACTATTACGGTGTTCTTGATTCAGTGGTGGAACTCGTTTACGGTAAAGGCATGACAGTGCATCTCTTCAAGTGTAGATGGTTTGATACTAGCTCGCAGAGCATGAAGACCGATCGGTACGGAATATTATCGGTGAACACTGCTACAAGTTCTTACGAAGATGACCCGTTCGTTTTTGCCACATCGGTAAAACAAGTGTTTTATCTTGATGACCTTGCTAAGGGTGACGCGTGGAAAGTAGTCAACCTTGTGCACCCTCGAAACATTTACCGGGCGGCTACACTTGGAGAGGCCGAAGACGAGGAAGAAGATGTTGCGTATCAAGAGCCCAACGCAATAGGTATTCCTAACTCCTCTACCGTTCGCCTTAATAATTTTAAAGCGGGTCGTTCGGTGCGAATTCGTGATGAAGAGCCAAGGCTTATTGATGTTGATCCAAATCAAGAAATAGACGAAGACTCTGGCGATGAGGAAATGCATAGATTACCAGAAATTAATTCTGACACCGAAGAAGACTCATCGGATGATTCCGATTACGAGCCTTAGTTTTAATTTCTTCGGATGTAATACATTAATTTGTAATAAAAAAGATTGTATTACCTTCATTTCTAGTTTACATATGTTGAATTCATATTTCTGTTATTTTAGATGAATTTTGGTGATATATGAACAGAAAATTAGTATGGTTTAAACCTTCTGTTTTAGGGTTTGTATTTTTTTACTTAAGCCGACGAAATACAACATAAGTCGTCGGCCTAAACTCTCTTAGCCGACGAATTATATTAAAAGTCGTCGGCTAAAACCGTCTTAGCCGACGAAGAATACTAGAAGTCGTCGGCTAAAAGAACTTATAGCAGACGAATTGAAAAGGAAGTCGTCGGCTAAAAGAACTTATAGCCGACGAATTGAAAAGGAATTCGTCGGCTAAAAGATCTTAAAGCCGACGAATTGAAATGAAAGTCGTCGGCTAAAACCATCTTAGCCGACGAAGTATAGTAGAAGTCGTCGGCCAAAACCATCTTAGCCGACGAATACCCTAATATTTCGTCGGCTTTATTAATTTTTATATTTTTTTATTACATAGTATAGCCGACGATGATTTATGGTATTCGTCGGCTAAACCCTAAACTTTTTCTGTTACATACTATAGCCCTATCTTCGGTGGTTATTTTACGTAAAAATTTTATACGACTTGTTGTGTATCATTGATTTGAAAATATTTTCAGTTGAAGGTCCGGCCAAAATACGAAATTTAGATGGTCCAACGACCTTTTCCGTGCATTTAGGGGTTTGACTTACGAGATTGACCGTCCGGATCGAGCACTTAACCTTGTCAGATCAAGTTGAATTTTTTCCCATACATGTATTTTATCATGATGGTCAGATCTGACCGTCGGATTTCCTTTTCTCAAGTTTGATCATCACAATCAGAACATGCCTACTAATGTTGTATAACTTGTTTACCAAGTATTAAGTAAATGTTCGTTTCAAAAACAAACTATATGTAGAACCTTCAAACGTGAAAAAGTCGTGAAATAAGACATGACCAGAATGTGAAATACGTCTACGGTTGAAAAATCACGGTATTTCGGTCATGTCTCGGTGCCGATTGTTGCGGTCAATGCAATTTTCCATTCTTTCTCCCTATGGGTAGCCCTATCTTCGGTGGTTATTTTGCGTAAAATTTTTATTCGACTTGTTGCGTCTCATCGATTTGAAACTATTTTCAGTTGAAGGTCCGGCCAAAATACGTAATTTAGACAGTCCAATGACTTTTTCCGTGCGTTTAGGGGTTTGACTTAACGGATTGACCGTCCGGATCGAGCCCTTAACCTTGTCGGATCAAGTTGAATTTTTTCCCATACATGTATTTTATCATGATGGTCAGATCTGACGGTCGGATTTTCGTTCTCAAGTTTGATCATCATGAGCAGCAGTCACAGTTTGACGAATGTTTAAAAATTTTCATAGGTTAAGCCGACGAATTTCAAAGGTTTAGCCGACGACTTTTACCTTAGCCGACGAGATTATTATCTTAAGCCGACGAAATTATTATCTTAAGCCGACGAATTATTATTTCGTCGGCTTAAATTTTCGGTTAGCCGACGAAATTATTATTTCGTCGGCTAAAGTGTTCAGGTATAACCCAGCTTGACTGGTTGTATGCCCTAGCCTCCTTTTCCTCTCTCCTCTCCGAATTTCGCCTCCTCCGCCTCCGCTCCCTCTCCCGGTCGCCGCCCTCTCCTCTCTCTCCCGGTCTCCGCCTCCTCTCCCTCCCTCTCCTCTCCCGGTCTCCGCCTCCTCTCCCTCTCCCTCTCTCGGTCTCGGCCTCTGCTCCCTCTCCCTCTCCTGCCGGCCTCCTCCTCCTCCTCCTCCTGCGGCCTCCTCCTCCTCCGCCTCCTCCTCCTCCTCCGGCCTCGTCCTCCTCCTCCTCCTCCTCCGGCCCTCCTCCTCCTCCTCCTCCTCCTCCTCCTGCTGCTCCGGTCCTCCCTCCTCCTCCTCGAGTACGTTTTTTGAGCTTTAGTTCTATTTTGTGTTTGCTTTTATTTTCCGGTTAATTATAATGTTGTGGTGTTGTTAGGAAGTGTATATTGTTATTTAATAAGTGTATCTTTGTATTTAGTATTTAGGACATGTATATATTTGTTTTGTATTTTGTGTTTGCTTTGATATTCCGGTCAATTGCAATGTTGTGGTGTTGTTAGGAAGTGTATATTTTTATTTATGAAGTGTATATTTAGGAAGTGTATATGTGTAAAATTTAGGAAGTGAAAATTAGTATTTAGGAAGTGTATATATTTTTTACATTTTTTAAATGAGTTTGTATTTTTTGATTTTGTGGCCTTGATTCAAATTAATATTTTAAATAGGATGAGCGGTAATATTAGATCGATGAAGGGTTCGAAGGGCCAAAGGTCCGTATCGTCTGAGGGAACCTCTAGCAACCCTCAGACGTCGTTTCAGGGCCCTATGACAGCTAGACATGCGAGCCTTCTGCAGACGGCGCAGAGGCAGCCGGAGGTGCCCCCTTCATCGAGGCAGCAGGGCTTCCCTTATTCCGCGAGGCAGTTGTTTGCTCAGCCTCAGACGGAGGTGTCTGCACCCGTATGCCTGAGATGCACCAGGCGCCCACTCCAGCTCCTACTTCTTTGGATAGTAGGTCATCTTGGGTACAGATGCCGCCGCCTCACCTATTCCTTCCGCGGATGATACCGGCCATACCTGTAGTCGATGACTCAGGGACGTCGATTTATCCACTGCCCCCGCTAGTGGCTCCATCAGCGGCGTACCGGTTCATGCCTTTTGATACGCCTCTTATTTCCGCGAGGGTATCATCATCGGAGGCGGAATCCGTCGCGTCCGCGTCCTCGCCCTCAGGTAATGAAAGATGAATGATTTGTTTTTTTATAATTCTCCGATTCCGATTTTAATAATCAATTTGGTTTATCATGTCATAGGCACCGTCGGAGCGAAGCCGGCAAAGAAGAAGAGAGGCCCCGTCACAGGGAAGGCTCTGGAGAAGATCGTCGGTACCTCAGGGAGGATTGTCATCGGTATTGACGGGGATGGCGACGTAGTATCGGGCGGGAAGTCGAGGACGTACTCCGGCCGCGTGGGAGCGCTCATTAGGGATAGAGTCCCTATGTTGTGGTCAGACTGGGGCGAGGTGCCGCAGGAGGTTAAAGACATGGTCCACAACGCGATGTTGGTGAGTTTACAAAATGCCTGAATAATATTATGTATTACATTGTAGATTTCTGGAAAAACTAAACTAATAAACGGTTAAATGCAGGTGTGGTTTGAGGTTCCCGAGCCCTTGAAGAGCAGCTGGGCGGACTTTGTGCATGGGGGAAGGTACGTTGGGAAATTAATGAAAAAACAAAACTGTATGTCATATTAATAATATTTCTAATATTTTTGTTGTATCTGTAGGTACAAGGAGTGGAAGAACGAGTTGCGGACCCATTGGACTACGCACGGGAACGCATGTTCTGCTACCCCTGCTGAGTTTCAGTACAGAGAGTACGAGTGGCGTTGGCTTCTGACATCAGAATTCAACAACCCTCGTAAACAGGTATTTAAATAAATTAATTAGTTAATTTATCATTAAGTACGTGCGTTTTAAAATATTTTACTAATAATTTACTTTTTTCTTTGAAGGCGGTTTCCCGGGCGAACGCTCAGAACCGGCAACGCAACACAAGGAACCATCATTCCGGTTCTAAACCGTTCGCTGTCTTCATGGACGAGGCGGCCAGGGAACATCCAGAGATCAACCAGTACGTCTATACGTACGAGAAGACATATCCTGACTCCCAGGAGGATATAGTAAGTAATCTTTCCTTTTTACGGAATTTTTAATTTTACTTATATATATGTTAAAATGTTGATTAATAATTTTTTTCCTATCCAATTAGGCAAGGGTGAGGGAGGCTAGTGACGAGGTGATGAGTGCTATAGTGAGGGAGACATGGCCGGACACGCAGGAGGAAGAGATGTCCGAAGCCATTTCCCGGATCGACACTTCAGATCCCAGGGTTGGGGCGAGGATCATGGCGCCTTCCCACCGTGAAAAAACAACTTCTACTGCCGGGGTCTAGGAAAGAAGGGCCAGGAGGTCTTGAAGACCACTCCAGGATTTCAACGAAAGGCAGCCTCGACTAGCAGCAGGACGACTCAGCTAGAGTCGGAAGTTGAGAGACTACGGGAAGAGCAAGCCACTCATGCTGCCGCTTTAGCTGCCGCTCAGGCTGCTCAGGCTGACGTTCATGCTGCTCAGGTTGCCGCTCATGCCGCCCAGTTCGCCGAATATAGAGCCCTACATGCAGCCTAGCAGGCCCAGCAGCAGCAGATGTTCCAGTACTTCCAGGATTTGACAGCTGCCCACATTCAGGGACTTCCACCTCCGCCCATGCCTGCGCCTATAGAGATACCTCAGCCGCCGTAATCTCCTCACCAGCAGGCCCCAGATTCGGATATTGATTTAGACCATTTAGATTTTGTGTAGTTGATACCTTATATAGTTTTATGAATTTTGTGTATTTTTTTTTATTACTGGAATGGAGTTATAGCCGACGAAATATGCCACAATTCGTCGGCTATAGTATTTTTATTTTTTTTTCAATATAGTTTAGCCGACGAATTATGGAATGTTTCGTCGGCTAAACTCTACTATAGCCGACGAAATAGAGACTATTTCGTCGGCTATAATTATTTTTTAATTTTTTAATTATATACTTTAGCCGACGAATATCTCAGTTTCGTCGGCTAAACGCTTGGAGTAAAGCCGACGAATATTTCTTTTACGTCGGCTTAAGTCTGGCAGTATAGCCGACGACACAGGACGTCGTCGGCTAAAGTTTGGGAGTATAGCTGACGAAAGATAGAGTCTGTTTCGTCGGCTTAAATTCATGAACAAAAGCCGACGACAAAATAGTTCGTCGGCTATTGTCTGGACAATAGCCGACGACGGTCTCTAGGATCGTCGGCTAAAGTCATCGCCGACGACCCTTTCCCGACAACACTATAGCCGACGAAGCCTCGTCGGCTAAGACCTTAGCCGACGAGTTAGGATAACAGGCCGACGAAAAATTTTCGTCAGCTAAAGTACTTGTCCTGGTAGTGGCTTCCATGACAACAAGGCTAATCTCCAAGCTTTCCCTGAATCACCAAGACGAGCCAGTTGATCTTGGAAATCTTTGTTGCCCGAAAAAAGGTTCGTTGCACCACGTTTTTATCTCGTCGGAAAACTCAACACTGCTAGGGCTGTGAATTTTGATTCCTTTTGAAGTGTGGTGAGATCCATGTGGCGCCTATCTACTCCGGTGGAAGTACAGGCACGGGGAGACCGTTTCCTCTTCTCCTTCACCAATGAGAGGGACGTTGCTCGGGTCAAGAATGGAGGACCATGGAGTTACCAGTGAGCTATGATTCTATTGAATGATTATGATGGTTTCTCTGACCTAATGGTTGTTCATCTTGATTTTGTGTGGATTTAGGTTGATATACAGGATCTTCCAGCAGCCTTGACGACGCCGGCAACGGCGCGCCTAGTTGGAGAGACAATTGGCCCAGTGCTCAAAGTTGATGAGCGTGGAATCAACAATGGACTGGTTAGGGTGCGCCTTACCCTACCTCTCCATGATCTGGTTCGCCTGGAAAGAAGGATTAGGGTTTCCCCTGAGGATGTAATTACGGTGAAGTTCTGGTATGAACGGTTGCTAGGGAGATGCAGAGACTGTGCAATATTGATCAACCATGGAGGTCTTCCATGTCCAAGTCTGCAGGAACCTCCTTCCCTAGTGATCTCTCCGGCGATTCAACCGGCTGCTCCGCCCATGATGGTGTTTCGAGGTAACACACCTATCTCCTTCTCAGTCCCTCAGGTCGCTGACCTTGCTACCCCGAAGGAGAAGAGATCGGTGTCCATTAGAGAGGTACCTGACTTCCCCTCTCCCTCAAAAATTACTGGTGTTCGGAGAGAAAGAGAAGAGGAAGATGACGATGGTGGCAAAAGAGCAAGACACTCGCTGGTGCTGCTTCCTATGCCCCTAAACCCTAATGAGTTAGGGTTTTCAGTTGCTGCATATGGCATCCTTAGTGTTGTGAGGACTAGGAAATCTCCAAAGAAAAGGGGTCGTCCCCGTGGCAGCAAGAACAAGAAACCGAATCTGTTAGAGAATCCCGACTCCATGGCTCCTAGTTTAGCGGTGGAGGAGAAGGCATATGCTCCCGAGTCCGAGGAAGACTGATTTCCTAGTGCAGCTAGGAAAGACCCCTCTCCAAACCTTAACATGGACTCTCTCTCAAAATCACGAAGAAAGGTACACCAATAGGTCTTAGGCCTCTATTCGTTGAGAGAGTGAACATGGATGGGGTGAGGAAAGTTCCATTGCTTTATTTTCTTTCTAGTTTGCAAGGTCCGCTTGTTTTGGACATCAGTTTTTTCTTGGAGGTTTGATTTTCAATTTGTAGTTTGTAGTAAGTTCTAAACTTTGTGTGTGAGTGGTCCTCGGATCATTTAGACATTGATCGCTCTGCGGTCGTTATTGGCTTCAAGCCTAATAGAGTTATTCCGATTTTTCAAAAACAAAAAAAAAATGTTGAGTCATTTACTTACAAAGTCGAGTCATTTTATGCATGTATATCTTATTATGTATGCCGCATTGGCGCATGCATGGATTAATTGAACGATTCTGCTTAGCTTTTTCATTAGGCAGCAGAGCTTTCTTGAAAGCCACCATGATGTGTTTCTGGTGAGTTGTTCTGAAAGAGTCGTTGGCTAAAAAATCAGTTCAAATCCAAGAAAGCCAATCTGTCGGTTCCAGCAATTCATATTATACTTGATCGTGATGCGAGGAGGATTAACATTCTAATTTACTTGTGCTACTATCTGGGTCAATTGTTTTGTGCTCTAAAGTCGTAATATTTTATCTCATACCACAAGGCTTCTTGACAAACTAAACAGGCATTCAAATCCGTCAACTCAGTTGATCAGGTTTTTATATCAAGGATCTATTACTTTTTTCAGAACAAACATTATTTCAAAACAAAAATAGCCTAATATATTGTTCTTGTTAACATGAAATAAAAATAGAAAACGGATGGAATGTTTTTAAAATGCTTTGAGAATCAAATAAATTTAAGCATTTAAATAGTTATTTGATCTAATATAGTATTTACATGAATTCATACATCAAACGACCAAACGACTTAAAAATTAATAATCACCGCTTGTTATAACAATATAGGATCGTTAACTCAATGAGCCTACAATAGCTAACTAACTACACAACATCTCATCTCTTATAACACATAATCCAAACTCAAAAATCTTCAAATGCTAATACAGTCATATCAGCTATTTATTCGACCACGCTGTTTACCTGAATCTATGAAATAAGTTACAAAAATACAACAAAATCTAAACTCATTATCTAAATGATTGCTTTTGGGTTTCATAGGGCAATCCTTAAATAGTATAGACAAACGAAAGAAATAACAAGGATAATGCTCACAACTTGAAGGGTCGTCTGAGTTTCCTGTTTATCCAAAAATCTGGGGCAGTAATGCTGAAGGGTCATCTCTTGCTTATTGGCCTCAAATGCATAACAAAATAATCATATATTCCTATTTTCCTTATTTTCTGATGCGAGAAATATATAGTCCATTGACAAATGATTGCGTTGAAAACCCACACGTACCAACTGCCAACAAGACTCCAACTCTGAGACAGAACTAGTATATAAACAAGTACAACCCACTTCGACTCTGCTCATGTTGTCAGCTCCTTCCTTCACTTCAAAAGAGAATTCCAGAGAGAGAAAAAAAAAGAAAAAAAAAACAAAGAGAGCAGAAATGGTGGCGGAGCGAGACATAGACGATCTGCCGAAGAACGAGGCGAACTACACGGCGTTAACTCCGCTGTGGTTTCTGGAGAGAGCAGCTGTGGTGCATCCCACCAGGAAATCTGTGGTCCATGGATCTCTTCACTACACGTGGCTACAGACTTACCAGCGCTGCCGCCGTATGGCCTCCGCTCTCAACAGCCACTCCGTCGGCCTCGGTTGCACGGTAATTCTCTACACCCCAACTTGACCCAACTCACTTTTGTTTCATTTCATTGTGATTTTCTTTGATATTCCAAGAAAGTAGTGAAAACAATAAAGAAAATAGAAAGAACTTTATTACTACCGATCATGATTAGTTGATTACTATATGATCGGTTATATCAAGTCGCTGTATGTGTTTAAAGTTTTGATTTTTTAATTTTTTTGAGTTCTGGTTGGAGCTAGAATTTACTAGTGGATTGAATTTAGCTGTGTTTTACTGTGGGGATGGAGGTTGGATTAGGATATGTTGATTTTTGGGAGGAAGTTAAAAAAGGGAATTTCGGAAGCCAAAAGAGAGAAAAGATGAGGGAAAATTAAGGTAATCTTGTTCGGATCTTTATCTGGAATTTGTGGAAGTTGTTGAACATAAACGCCCTACCAGATTCTTAATGTTGTTAATTGTTAGGTGGAGACACCTAGCCTAACCAAGCCCTTACACGATATACACTACAGCAGGAGATGTTAACACTGAACTAATGCATTCAAAAGTCTGCTTGGTTTTATCAGAAGTTCGGCTTTGGTTGTTCAATTGCAATATGATTTAATGTTGACACTGAACTAATGCATGTAACTACCAGTCAGATGAAGTTGGTGCTGATCTTAATAGAAGCTCCCTTATTTTAGTTTCTATATCATACTCATAGGCATTCAAAGTTGGTAGGGGTGCTTTGTATTTTGCATTTACTTATTATGGATGTGACTTGCTTTCAGTTTCATGCTATGGATGGATTTGCTCTGGTATTTAGTAGATTGGTTGATTTAATCTTGTTTTGGATTTCAGAACCTAGATGAGAAGAAACTTACAGAGACTTCTGGTTCTGGCACTGTTTTGCAATTCCGTTATGATTGTGCCATAGTAGAGTCGTATAGTATACTCTATAACTGCTTAATTCTTTACATATGATAAGTGTATTGACAAAGTAACAAGCCATCGATCCATCATAATAAAAATGCCTTGAAAGAGAGAAGGGGAATATGGACACAATTGGGAACACATGAAAACTTGAGTCCAGGCTCCATCTAATTTAGGCCGTAGTAAACTTAGTTTGACCCTTAAGAAGCAACTGTTTCTACTTCAGATGCTTGCCAACCATAGTATAATATACATTGCTCCACATGTCGCTTTCTTCCAGTGTAATGTAGATAAGTGGGATTTTTCACCAAATTTTCTTGTCCTGTCAGACCTATATGGTGAGCTCATCACCTCTATTGGTATTTGAGTCCCTTGAGAAGCAACTATTTCTACTTTAGATCCTTGTCTTGTTATGACGACTTCTTGAAGTTCTCACATAGATGTCTACAAGCGCTCAAGAAATCCTTTAGCTAATGGATTTATTCTGTGTGGACTGACATGGAAAGATTGTGTTATGTTTGCCAATGCTCTGGAATTCTTGGATTGTTGTTTTTTGAAAGTCTGCAATAACCTATTGAACCATATTTGCACCTCGTTAGATAGTTTATTCTGCAGACCAATTTAAAATTATAATTGAGCTTTTGTATATCCCGCTTGTTTTGTGTGCAGCAATGTAATTTTATCTTGTACAAGCTTGTGACTGATAGATGACTTCTTTGACATTGAAAACAGGTATCAATAATTGCACCAAATGTCCCAGCGCTTTATGAAGCTCATTTTGGAGTTCCAATGGCAGGAGCTGTGTTAAACACTGTCAATATCCGTCTAAATGCATCAACAATTGCTTTCCTTCTTGGTCATTCAGTATCTGTAGTCGTGATGGTGGATCAAGAATTTTTCCCCTTAGTCGAGGAGGCTTTGAAGATTTGGGCAGAGAAAAGCAAAGGCCAATTCAAGCCTCCGCTCTTAATTGTCATTGGTGATGAAAGCTTGGATCCTAAGGGACTCAAATATGCTGTGGGAAGAGGTGCCATTGAATATGAGAAGTACTTAACAACTGGTGACCCTGAGTATGCTTGGCAACCACCAAAGGATGAGTGGCAAAGTATCGCTTTGGGTTATACTTCGGGAACAACAGCAAGCCCTAAAGGGGTTGTTTTGCACCACCGTGGGGCTTATTTGATGTCTTTAAGTGGTGGTCTTATCTGGGAGATGAATGAAGGAGCTGTATATCTGTGGACTCTACCCATGTTCCATTGCAATGGTTGGTGTTACACTTGGGCACTTGCAGCTCTTTGTGGGACAAACATATGCCTTCGACAGGTAAACTACCGATGTTTGGTAATTGCAAATGATCTATGTTAAGTTCTGTATAAAGATATGTTACTGATGTCCCATCATTAGGTGTTATAGCTTTACTGTTTATAGTTGATTAGTTGATGGAGTCATTGATGCAGATTTAAAATATGAAAGAGTCATAATTGTATGTATATGATCATTAATTCATTATTGACAGAATGAATGAAACATGTTGCAGCCTATTGGCATATGTGGTAGGAACCTTTTATTGGAATCTAAACACCTATATAAAGTCCTTGGAGCTTGTAGCTAGTGGAGATTTGTTTGGTTCCAAACCTCTTAAGCTTCAGAACTGAGCTTCAACTTTTATTTCTTATGTTCTGGTATATATCTGTAGCCAATGCTTGGTTATTAGTGGCTATTCATCTCAGTACAGGATGCACATATATTTGCTATTTTTTTCATCAAGGGATGTTGATACAAAACTTACCTTTTCCCATTTCGTAGGTTTCAGCCAAGGCAGTCTATTCAGCAATACACAAGTATGCTGTGACTCACTTTTGTGCTGCGCCTGTGGTGCTCAACACCATTGTCAATGCTTCACAAGACGAGACTATCCTCCCTCTTCCTCATATTGTACACGTAATGACAGCTGGTGCTGCCCCTCCACCTTCTGTTCTGTTTGGAATGTCCCAAAGGGGGTTTAAAGTCACCCACACTTATGGTCTGTCCGAAACTTATGGCCCCTCCACAGTGTGTGCATGGAAGCCTGAGTGGGACTCCCTTCCCCCTGAAAGCCAAGCACGATTAAATGCGCGTCAAGGTGTTCGGTACATTGGTTTGGAGAGAGCAGATGTTCTGAACCCTCGCACTATGGAACCTGTTCCTGCAGATGGAAAAACCGTGGGAGAGATAATGATGCGGGGTAATCTTGTTATGAAGGGTTACTTAAAAAACCCGAAGGCTAATGAGGAAACTTTTGCTAATGGATGGTTTCATTCTGGTGATCTTGCCGTGAAACATCCAGATTCATACATAGAAATCAAAGACAGATCAAAAGACATTATCATATCGGGAGGTGAGAATATCAGTAGCGTGGAGGTAGAGAATACTTTGTATCAGCACCCAGCCATATTGGAGGTATCAGTGGTTGCAAGGCCAGATGAGAAGTGGGGAGAGTCTCCTTGTGCTTTCGTGACATTGAAGTCAGGTGTGAATAAGTCCGATGAAAAGCGTGTAGCAGAAGATATAATGAAGTTCTGCCGGGAAAAGATGCCGGCTTATTGGGTTCCCAAATCTGTGGTGTTCGGACCATTACCAAAGACAGCTACTGGAAAGATACAGAAGCATTTGCTGAGGGCAAAGGCCAAAGAGTTGGGGCCTGTCAAGAAGATGAGCAAGTTATAAACTGTATGATGATGTTTGTCATTTGTGCAAAAGCCAATAAGAGCTTGCAGCATTTGTGTCAATGTCAATATTGGGTCACTTGGACTACATGAAATGGGTATTTTCAGGATGGATCATGAGACTTGAAATGCATAATGTATACAGATCACATCGAGTGGTTTGCAAACTACTCAGATAGATGATAGTATGCAACAAAGCCCAATATTGTCATGTTGATCCGGACTAGAGTTTGTAAATTAACGATTTTTCATTCCTTCGTCTCTAACTTTGTGAAAAACTCTTTTACGTTGTTCTGTAAACAATGGAAAAATAGAAAACGATTGAAGGAAGACGAAGATAATGCTTGTGGTTGCTTGCAAGGGAAGACTATGATGCCAATAATTAACTTGTGCCTGCTTTACATCACAGTACTGCATTTCTTATCCCTGAGATTTCCAAGCTCAGGAGCAAACAATGCATGCTTAATCAAAAGGAGATGATCATCCCAACCGTTTCAGAAGTTTACATGAACAAACCGGTTTGATACATTGAAGTTCGAACTATACCAAGATAGAGGCTGCTGGGGATGGTGAGCTTGCGGCGCAGACATAACAGTTTTTACCTGTACTGCAGTTATATATGCATTTATTTTCATAACAGAATTTGATGTACAAGTCAACCAATTGTGAACGAACTCCAAACTTGCGGGCAACCACTAAAGAGGATAAGCAAGGCTGGCTAGCTAGCTACCTGGCAAAGCTATCTCCTTTGCTCTGATTGATTGGTTTTTAAGGATAAGACTCTTAAGCCCCATGCTGATACTGCATGTTTCAGACCCCATCAGAACCACTTCTCCTCATCCTTCCACAAAGGATCGCTCGTCGATCTCATCCATGCATGGATGACCGGTTTTTCTTCTTTCTTTTATTATATAATCGAAAGGGTTAGAGGGTCTTCTTCGGTGAACTTTGATCTATAAGTGAATGTAATGTATACCGGAAAAGTCATGAGTTCGAATTCCACTGATATCATGAATTATGAAATGAGTCAAGTGAGTTCAATTCTGTCTTGCTTAGTCAATAACCTAAAGCTGAGGGAAGCCATGGAGGAGAGTTGGGTAGGGTCGCGTGGACATACCATGATACTGATCAAGTAGGAGTTGTTTAATTAGGCCATGTTTTGGCCACATCTCCGACTGTCGATCTTTGTTTTCTCAGGTTCTGATTAATTGTCACAGAACCTGTCTATTCAAAATGACAAAGTAGCCAACCGATCAATCATCTAATCCAGCGAATAAGATAGAGAAGAAAGAGTAGTGTACGTTGAAGCTGCAAATTCATTACCAGACAGCCTAAGGTTGGTTAATTGACAATGACAACAACATGTACGAATCGAATAGCCAAAAACCTTGAAGATGGATATTGCTGATGATTTATAAAGACCTAGGAAAAAAAACCAACTCCAGAATAGATATAGAACTTAATTTAGAGTTCTGTAACTTCATCGTCGATCGATGTTGATAGACAAACTCAAGTCTGTATTCATAATAGATTGAAAAGAAGTACATGCGTATGAATTGGACTGCATGTGTAAAACAATAAGAGCTAGCTTTAGCCAACTTGAGGTATGGGGATATCAAAGATCATAACTACCGGTTCTGTTGAAACATCAAGCCCCTCAGAACACACACACACACACTCGTTTTATCTTTCCATATTCTAAAATACTGATGCATGCGTACATGATGCTTAGCTTGATCTTGTATTGGAGATTGGTCATTTTTCCTTCGGAATGAGGTTGGGATTTGCCATATTAGTGGCGATAACATTATGACGCAATAGAATGGTGTATACCAAAGTTGCAGAACCGATTGTTAGCTAAATCCTTGAACTTCTTAATGCTGTATCTGTGATATTAAACATTATCCTCTTTGTTCAGAAAGACAGGAAAATATTATCCATTTGGCGCTGTACAGAGAACAAATTTGAGATCAAAGAGAACAATTTTGAGATCAATTATTTGTTAAATGGTTCTGGTGTGTGATAGGCCAGTTTTGTGATGGCAAAGTCCTATTCCAATGGAACGTAGCTAGGCCCCATATTTTGTATGCATGTATATCCAGTATTCTCATGATATCTTGGTAGATATGTGTATCAGTGTATGTATTGTCAATATACAATATCCAATTTTATGCGAACTACTTGCTGATCGATGCATTGGTTTGCCATGATTAATTGTAGAATATGACTAACATTACTTGTAAATTAAACAATTAGTAAAACCGAAAGTTGTATAAGCATATGCTTTTGATTACATACCATATCTCATTTCTAGCTTTCTACTATACAAGAATTTGTGATCCGTCCAATTACTGCAGGGTACTTAAAGAATCTAAACAAATGAGAATTTTCTTCACGGCCGAAAGAAATGACAAGCACTCTAGATCATCTTCGAAGAAATGGTAATCTTATAGTGCACTCAATAGTTTATCTCCACCATGTATTAGGTCAGTCCCCTCTTCCCAAAGCAACTAGCCCTATCAATTTCGTTTCCTGAATAAAGTAGGAGGACATTTTTTTCACAAAGTATCTTCATCCCATCATATATTCGATAAATTCCTATATCCATTATTCACCGTACCATACGCACTCTTCTAAGTAGTAAGCCCACCCCAAGATGAGTATTCCGACTTTCGCAGAGTCTTCTTCGGCAGCACAGCCAAGACGGCGATAGGTTTTCTGCCCCTTTGAGGATGGAGTCACATATGAGAATTCAAGAGAAGGTCATGGCAAGACGAGCTGTTTATCATTATCATAGGTGCCAATACCATATAAAATATTTTTAAACATGAAAAAAAAATCGATTTCCTACCCACACATTACACAATCATGGGCCATGAGCCTTGACTATAATACGATCACGATCATTTTCCTAGCACATCAGTCGCTACAGATTAAATGCAATGATAATACACAAACGAAACGTAATTCATTTCATAATCAAGAAGAAAAACATATTTAACCCAGAAGCCATGCAGCTCATCACAAGCACAGAGTAACCCTACGAAAGAAGACAACTGCTTCTGTATAAACTTCACGGGATTGACTTTCCTTCTTCTGTGTAGGTCGTGAACTGCAGTACTATAGTAAAGTCACGAGCATAAACAAACCTGCTACTCCTCCTGTAAAACTAACCAGTGATCGATGATGCTTATATCCTAAACTGATCTGTATCCAATACTTACGACAAATTAACACCATGATCATTAGCTTTCACAATCAAACTTTTTGCAAGTAACCTAAACCTCCTTTCGTTTGGCAACAAATTCTGGGGCTAGCTTATATCTGATCTTGCTGATATCTCAAATAACCATGCATATTCCCTAAAACCCTGTAGTTTTTTTTTGTTTTTTTCTCTTTATTTTCCCAGCTAATATCACAGAGAAGTAGAGCAGACGTACCCTTATTGTATAAGTACCTAAAAAACTAAAAAAAGAGAGGGAGAGATTCTCTGGTCCGTGATCAACAATCTTTTTATCCTTATTGCCATTTTGCTGCTAATATGGTTATGGCCGATATAGTTTATTTATTTTACAAGCGACTATAAGTCTCTCTTAGCCAAAGTGACCACCCAGTGCCAACTGCGTGTTACACTGACACACTCATCCACCACTTGCTCCTCTCTATCTTTCTGTTTTCCTTTTCACTCGATCCCTTTCTCTTTCTCTTTCTCACTCTCCTCTCCTCTCACTGCTCTGTTTTGGTTAGCTTCAAAGTTAACATCACTCTACGTGGAGACTCAATCATCATGATCGACCTCTCTCAACCTCTCTCTCTATCTCTCTTTCTCACTCTAACATTGTAACCATCCTCTAAACGCAACCTTCCTCTATATATAACGCACACCGCGCTCTCACTTCTCCACACAAAACCCAGAAAGGAAGAAAAACAAGCATGGCTTCTGGTTACAATAACAAGCTTTCCTTGGCTCTTGTTCTCTGTGTATCTTGTTGTTTAATCTGGTACATGTCCACCCTTTGCGTGCGACCCCCGTTAACCACTGCAGGACTAGGGTGCCGGTCCACGTCAGGGTTCAGGACCTGATCGGACGGCTGACACTGCAGGAGAAGATTAGGCTGCTGGTGAACAATGCCATAGCTGTGCCGAGGCTTGGCATTCAGGGCTACGAGTGGTGGTCGGAGGCGCTTCACGGCGTCTCCAATGTCGGCCCCGGAACTAAGTTTGGCGGGGCTTTTCCGGGAGCCACTAGCTTCCCCCAAGTCATCACCACCGCCGCTTCCTTCAATCAATCACTTTGGCAAGAAATCGGACAGGTGATACAGTTTACATTTTGAGTCTTCTATTGTTACTTTTTCACTAACATAGTCGGAATATTATTCACATTCCGGTTTTGTTGTCTGACACTGTTCTATCATATACTGTACGTACCATAACATATTGAGAGCCGGAATACATTATTACCTTACTCTTAGTTTTCTGTTCAATGATTAAAGTTAGAAAACAACACGAACAAAAGGCCGAATTACTTTAACATATTTACCATCATTTTGGACTTATTAGGGTATGATTCCTATGTGTCACACATGTGAACAATTGTCATATCTGTTTCTTTTAGTTTTAAACCGATTGGGTATATTAAAGTGAGAATTGGAGAATGCTGAAGATAGAGAGGTCACACTTTGCATGGCTAAGGCTTTTATCTTTAATCAATCAGCATGAACCGATAGAATGGAATAAATTGCGTGAACTACCTAAGTTGCTATATGTATTGTTAGTTGCTTAATTAATTATCATGATCTGGATAGGAGATAAATGAAAAGAGATAATTGGCTGGTAAGGCTAGATTCGTTTTTAGTGCTCAAAACCATGATGTAACAACAAAATAAACGACGTTTTTAGTAGCTAGGCAATTTCTGGGGTTGTTGGTGGTGCTTGGCTTTTGAAAGCACATAATGAACATGAATGCTAAGTCATAACAATAATCCCACCAAAAAAGTTGCTAATAATTTCCTTCTTCATCACCATATATACTTCACCTTACTTTTGTAAGTTGCCAAAGAGAGTTGCCAAAGAGATCAAAATGTCTATGCATGATTATTGATGTGTGCAACACGTTGCAATCGGTTTGGTGCAAGCATTATTTAGTTATGGAAAACCTTGGGGTCCCGTCACCCTATCATGTTATTGGTATGCATTCAAACTTTGTATAAATAACAAGCTCATTCCAAAAATGTTCTAAGAAAGCTACCAAGTTTCTTTCATTAAACAGGAAAAGGGAAGTTATGAGAATATGCTAACAAACTTTTATCCACGGTGAATTGTTTTTGACTGGATGTTACTGTTTCAGGTGGTGTCTGATGAAGCAAGAGCAATGTACAATGGAGGCCAAGCTGGTTTGACATATTGGAGCCCTAACGTGAACATATTCCGTGACCCGCGATGGGGAAGAGGTCAAGAGACTCCTGGGGAAGACCCTGTCTTGGCTGCTAAGTATGCTGCTAGCTATGTCAAGGGTCTCCAAGGTGACGGAGCCGGAAATCGGCTTAAGGTTGCCGCCTGTTGCAAACATTACACTGCCTATGATCTCGACAATTGGAATGGCGTCGATCGCTTCCATTTTAACGCTCGGGTAAAAAAATGTTAAATGTCACTACATTTATTGACTACATTGACATTTTCATAACATAACATACAAGATTTTTATGCAGGTTAGCAAGCAAGACTTGGCAGACACATATGACGTGCCATTTAGAGGATGTGTGTTAGAAGGAAAGGTTGCTAGTGTAATGTGTTCATACAACCAAGTTAATGGAAAGCCTACTTGTGCTGACCCTGATCTCCTAAAGAACACGATCCGTGGGGAATGGAAGCTCAATGGGTGAGTTATTCGTTTCACCTTCCTATTGCTATAGCCTCTTTGTATTTGTATTTTTTTTTCCTTAGATTTTGGTTATGGACTCAAATTCAGTTACATAGTCTCCGACTGTGACTCGGTGGGAGTGTTTTACGACCAACAACATTACACCAGGACACCGGAGGAAGCGGCGGCGGACGCGATTAAAGCGGGTTTGGACCTGGATTGTGGGCCGTTCCTTGCGATCCATACAGAGGATGCTATAAAGGCCGGTTTGCTACCAGAGATCGACGTGGACTATGCGCTAGCAAACACTCTTACGGTCCAAATGAGACTCGGGATGTTCGATGGCGAACCATCAACCCAACAATATGGAAACTTGGGCCCAAGGGATGTTTGCACACCGGCCCACCAAGAGTTGGCACTAGAGGCTGCTAGGCAAGGCATTGTTTTGCTTCAAAACAATGGGCACACGCTGCCTCTATCTACTGTGCGTCACCGTACAGTTGCCGTAATTGGGCCCAACTCGGATGTTACCGAAACGATGATAGGAAACTATGCCGGTAAGCCTAGTAAAATTGGTAAAAATTAGTAACATTTTGAGAATTATTTTACCATACATATGTTGTCGTAATTGTGTGTAGGTGTTGCATGTGGCTACACAACTCCCCTGCAAGGAATTGGGAGGTACACAAAGACCATTCATCAAGAAGGGTGCACTAATGTTGCTTGCACCACTAACCAACTATTTGGGGCAGCTGAGGCTGCAGCCAGGCAGGCCGATGCGACCGTCTTAGTGATGGGCCTCGACCAATCTATTGAAGCAGAATTCCGGGACAGGACCGACCTGGTCATGCCAGGACACCAACAAGAGCTTGTGTCGAGAGTGGCTCGGGCCTCTAGAGGCCCAACCATATTGGTCTTGATGTCCGGTGGCCCAATTGACGTGTCCTTTGCCAAGAACGACCCAAAAATTGGAGCCATAATTTGGGTTGGATATCCTGGTCAAGCAGGAGGAACTGCAATGGCTGATGTGCTGTTTGGTACTACCAATCCAAGTACTACATCTATCTTCACCCTTTTGTTTTATGGGACATTGAAAAAGACCAACACTTTTAGACCAAGTTCATCAATAACTAAGCAGCTAAATGTTTTGTAACTTTTGTTTGTGTAGGTGGGAAGCTACCAATGACATGGTACCCTCAAGACTATGTATCCAAAGTGCCAATGACAAACATGGCCATGCGTGCCGGCAGAGGCTACCCCGGTAGGACGTACCGGTTTTACAAAGGTCCGGTGGTATTTCCCTTCGGTCTCGGCTTAAGCTACACTACCTTCCGCCACTCACTAGCCCAAGTTCCCACATCGGTGTCGGTACCCCTCACAAGTCTAAGTGCCACCACAAACTCAACCATGCTAAGCAGTGCTGTGAGAGTCAGCCACACAAACTGCAACCCACTCTCACTTGCTCTTCATGTTGATGTTAAAAACACCGGAGCTAGGGATGGAACTCACACTCTTCTAGTGTTCTCAAGTCCGCCTTCGGGGAAATGGGCCCCAAACAAGCAATTGGTGGGCTTTCACAAGGTCCATATTGTCGCCGGGTCTCAGAAACGGGTCAAATTTGATGTCCATGTCTGCAAGCACCTCAGCGTTGTAGACCAGTTTGGGATTCGAAGAATTCCGATTGGTGAACATAAGCTTCAGATTGGAGATCTGGAGCATCACATCTCCGTTGAAGCCAATGTAGGAGAAATTAGATCATAATTAGGAACTATCAAAACAAAAGAAAAGAAATTTGATAGTGACACTCATTATTATATCATAGTATCAATTAGTTCCTAGCTAGTAGTCTTCCTTTTCCCATATCAAGGTGGAAAAGTCTACCATACTGGTGAAGGAAAGACGACACAAGATAATAGTTTTAAGCAAGGTTTGAAATAAATACTTCTTTTGAATTATTCAGAATACTTTTCCAGATTCAGGTAGTGTTTGTATCATTTTGAGGAAAACAAAAATTGAATCTTCACAACTTCGATTGAAATTGGTTCATGTACCAACATATAGTTTCAGGTCTACTATAGTAATGTATGTATTTCAGGACTACACACTCCACGTCGAGGAAGATACTATTTCAGATTGGGCAGTAATGCAGAGTACCAATTCAATGAATTGGTATGGAGATTCCTTTGGTTTTGTTGCATTTTCTTTTATGGTTAAGCCGTCCAGGCATTTGTAGAGTAGTAGCTCGGGACATATATATCAATCACTTCACGGGTTGTGTTCTTGAAGCTTTATAAATCATGGTGATTCTCATTCTGATTGATTATGATTCACTATTTCGGCATCATGATTCTCTCTAGTTTGTGTTTTTCAACATTCTCCATCATTGTATTGATATGCTAGTGCACTTTTGATCGACATTTTGTTTGGTATAATTAGACGATTAAATGATTGCATATTTGATTGAACTTTGTATTCGAAATCCCTAAATAATGAGTTTAAACTTGAATATTTTGATCAAATGTACAAAATCTAGCTCCATATGGTAGGCAGTTAATGCAACTATATTGAGCTAGGGCTAAAGCATAGTCACGCAGTGGATCCTGCTTCTGGGTATGAATAACGGAGTGTCTCTTGTCGAGGTCGAGCTCATATAGATGAGGCGGACCAGGCGTGGTTGTACAACGGGTCTACAGTCGTCAGTGGCTCGAATTCTCGGCATTTGCTCGGCGGAATTTGGATGGTGATGGTTTCCTAAGGAGGCCGGTCATCAGACGAATCAATATCGGCATTTGGGAGACTGAGCTCTATGATTGGGCCTGGGTCTTAGGGCGTGGGTTCAGTTGTAGAATTCAGGCTCCTTTTTTTAATTTTATTTAGGGTGGGGATGAGTCTCTAGCAAGTGTTTATGCGTTTGCCTTACTTAA
Source organism: Fragaria nilgerrensis (assembly GCA_010134655.1). Lineage (NCBI taxonomy): Eukaryota > Viridiplantae > Streptophyta > Magnoliopsida > Rosales > Rosaceae > Fragaria > Fragaria nilgerrensis. The sequence continues at coordinate 25,655,536 of CM020980.1, forward strand.
GAATTTTTCGTTGATGATGAGTGTTTTATAGGTGTCTAGTTTCTTTTCATGTACAACAATTGCGTGATTGATAAGAGAGAATTAGGCGTGATAGGCCGTAAAAGACAAAATCAATCATTCGAATAGATGTTTGCTTAACTGTAAGAGAGTCAAAATTGTTAAGTAGTTTTATTGTTCACTACTACAATTCTAGGCAAAGACCACATTCCATATGTGTGGCTTTCAACTGCAAAATTATACACTAAATTATATTTTATTGTCACACTAAATTGTATTTTATTGTCATTGCAAATTGCAACAGAGCAGTGTGTGGTATAGAGCCGTAGCAATCCTCCAAATTGTGCCACATTTTTATTTCTTTTGCGGGTATTGGTTATAATAGGGTCCACAATTATAATTTCTTTTTATTCAAAGCGTGAATTCAATACTTCCTGTAGTTGCAAAGCAAGTAAAACTGTAAAAACATATACTCATTATGTACATCTGTATAAACATAAACTGTATTATAAACTTTCGTACATCTGCAAGTAATAAAACCATTCTGTTACAACTTCAGATTTCTCTACATAGGAATGAAACATGTACATTTCACTATTACTGGTACATTGGTACTAACGATAAACCAGTAAAAATGATAAATGATTGCAAACTTCAAGCAACCACATAATAATGCTTAAGCTAAAGAAGCTAAGAATCTTTGTAGCTTCAAAGCAGCAGCTTTTTGATGTTGGGACCTTATCGGCAATTGTCTTGATAATGCTTTCTTGATGTCCTAGCACATCTACACCCGTTGAGCCAAATTAGCAGCAAAGCCCAATAAGCATTTTCACATTTGTAGGATCAATCATGGGCGATCAGTTATAAAATTTAACTACAGCCAGGCACTAGCACCTTATAACTTGAGGTTAAACAAATAAAACATAAAACGGACCACATATAAATGATGTAAAGATACAAAGGTTGTCCATGATAAATCTTGATAATAAAAAAAAATCATGTTAAATTTACTGAGGATAGAAGAATTAGAAAAGTAATAAACAAAAACCTCTCTGATGCTTTAAAGGGATTATGGAGGCCATGTTTCTGCCACTATGAGAAAAAGTTGAAACACTTCGTTAAAATTGTCTGATTCTTAGTTAAATGAATTTGAACATAAAGAAACTCTTCACATAGCCCTTGTAACTACCAAAAAGTTGAAATACTTCGTTAAAATTGTCTGATTCTTAGTTAAATGAATTTGAACATAAACTTTTAAGAAACGAGTTTACTTATAGAATCTTAATAATCAATAAGCATACATGAATGTTACTCGGATATCATCCTAGCAACCATCACCAAGGATTCACATGCATTTAGATCATAGACCAATACTGAACGCTGAAATAACCACGAACAACCATAAATCAGTGTAATGGCTAAAGTAAAAGTAATGTTCATACAAAAAAGTTAAACATTTCACAAGGATAACCAAATTTCAGAGGTAAGGAATTCAAATTACAATACTTAAACAGAATCACAAACCAGGATTTGGAAGCAAAATTTTATCTATCGTCTTGCAATTTTTCTTTAAGTAATAACAACAAGATCACGAGTAAAAGTTGAAGTTTAAGCTAAATACAATTATACAGGTATGACAACTATTGAGATACAGAACAATATCAGTTCCTTCAATATTCTCAGTGTATAAAATCAGAATCTTATAACTGAGTCTGTGCTGATATAACCTAGCTAAATGAAGAAATTAAACAGTCAAATTGAATTTATGATATGTGGGACTTGAGTAACTACTGATTTTGTTCCCGAAACAAATTTCTATTCGGCAAACGATTCACTAGGGAAAAAAAGCCTAAAATATAAATAGAGCATTTACCTGTCAATTTTTATGGGGATTTCGATCGAATAGGACTAAATTAGAATACTTCAATCTGACCCAGAATCTAAAATCAAATCCAGATAACAGATAAGCGCAAAATCAAAAGCTGAAATGCAGAGTGAGAAAGATCTTTGAATCATTATGGTTATTAGGAGAGTAATAAAGATCAAGAAGTGAAGGAGGGATACCATATGCCCAAGCAGAGGGGAAAAGATCTGAAGATGGACTCTCTCAAGCTCGGCGTAACGGGAGGAGATCTGCGCTTGGTGATGTACAGTCTTCCATGGGTAGCGGCTAGGTTTAGTTTGAAGGTAAAGGGAATTTGGGTTCTCAAGGGCACTCGGCAACAAAAGTACAAAACTGAGTTGATTTTTTTAGTTTTTCACACACTATTCTAATATTCTAATCCTACATTGAATTATTTTAAATCTGAAGCTAGCTACATTCATCTATAATTGTGGTCATACAAGATGAAAACTAATAAACAATTGCATTCCCCACCATCTTAAAGCATTAGTGGGACTAAACTCTAAAGTCACTGTTGATAGAAAATTACTCACGAATGTTTCAAGTGTGGGCAACCAAAGTGTGGTTGTTGCTCCTTGTTGTTGCAGTGGTTGCTTTAGGATATTTCAGTTTTCCTGAGTTTTTTTTTGTACACTACGAGTAAGGAAGTTAAGCATAAGAGAAGTGTAAGGTTTTACACAACTATTTTTCAAAAGGAAAGCGCTAGTCCAGCAGTACCATACGTCAAAGTGGGCTTTATGCATATGGCTTCTTTCTATCCACACATTTTGAAAAAGAAGGTTATTGATGTAATTACAAACTTAACTGTCGTTGTTATTAGTAAAAAATTGATAATGTTACAGTAAAATCAACAATAAAATAAGACAACTCAAAATCAGAAACCTCTTCATTATTGTCATCTTCAAAGCAAACTATGAACTTCAACATAAAGAGCCATTTATGAATGATCATAACCATTTAGTTTATTTGATCTCCACAAACACACTCTCCTAAACTAAATCTGCATTCCACATAATCACCTCAAACTAAACAAACCACTTCCACACAATGCTCATGTCAAATACTCAAAACCTAGAAACTCAATAAAGCAAAAGAACCAAACCAGAAACAAAGACTGCAGAAAAAGGAAGGATCACTGTATGTGTATATATATTTGAAGCTCAAACAAATAATGATCAAGTATAAAAAAACATGTATGCAAAGTTCAATTTACCCTACCCAATTCAACAACTTCCGAAAAACAACAATGTAACATAACCTAAACTCTCTCCTTTAATCGATAAAACTCATCGCATCTTCACCTAATCTATCCCTTCCTCCCGGTCTGAATCCCATACACACTCAACTTCTCCATCGCCATCGCTCTCGCAAAGGCGTAGAAGACGCTGCTCTGATCCTTTGCGTAGAGCTCCGTGAAAAAGGAATATTGGCGTTGGCCGAAAGTAAGTCATTTCCAAGCTGAGGAACACTATAATTCTTCCTGATATCTTGAATTCTTGATATATCTCGAAGATCAAGGTGTGAGTGACAAAACTCGACCTGGGTTATGAAGCGGTGGAGATTAAACTCTGGCCTCCGACAAAACCTAATACAAAAATCATCTGAATTTTCGTCGGCGCAACTGGCGTGGGCTATGGCCAAGAGATTGGAGTTCACAAAGTTTTGTGACTTTCGTGTTCCCAAAATCGTACTCCACCTTATCCCAGACTTTGAAGAAGTAGATGAGGCCACCGAATGACAGTTTCGGTTAAAACTCATTTACCCCTAACATAAATTAACATTGATGCCCCTCTCTGTTAACTTCCGTTACAGAATATATAGGCGTACGCATACGCACGAGGTAGTCCAGCTTTTGCCTTTTCAAAAAAGATTTTACAAAACAAAAACAATAAATTGTATTTTGTATTTTCTTAACCTGAGAATATGTTCAGTGACAACTGGTAGGAGATAAATCCATAAACCTAAATCTTGTTCATGTCATCTTAAGAGAATTTTTACTTAATACAATAAGGCTTTGTCTTCTTCCTCTATACTTGTCGAACTTGGATCCTCTCTTCATGTTTGCCTGCTCATATTGCCTCATAAGACATTATTAACCGTTGGATCTAAATCAATGGCCAAAATGTCTTTATTTTAGGGTGACTGAGTTTTCTTCACCTTCTTTTGTGTTTTCTCAAAATCTTGTGGAAACCCTTTCTCATCTACACTTCTTTGAAAAAGAACAATCTATTCATATCCATACCTAATCTCATCTCTCTCATCTCTCCTTCTCTCTTCCTCACATCTATACCAGAAGCTCTCTTCTTTCCTTTTCACAAAAATATACCTCGTACCCCGAATCAAGCCTAGGGCGGGATATGCTTGGAAAATCCGGTGCCAGAGAAGAAGAACCAGACAATTCCATCTCGGATGAATCGGAGCAAGACTACTAGAATTCGCCGTCGAACACAAAATCTTGTCACAGCCGCCCCAATTTTGAAGCCGAAATTGAACACAAATCGTATCTTAGAGCTGATTTCGGTGTTCAAAGGACCGGTTTCGAGCTGCAACAATGAGGTTTCAAGCTCTACGAGGAGTCCTCCGATGAGAATTGCAAGGAAAGGAGTAGCAATGGAGATGTGAAATTGAATTCGATGCAGTGTGGGAGTAATTAAATTTGATGTGTAATGTGAGTAGTGAGTTGTTTATTAGGCTTGTGAGGGGTGTTTTAGCAGTTTAGCAACTGATAAAGAATGAATCTGCAAAACTTTAGCAGTGAAACCATTTCAAGACACTACCAGAAGAAAGGCTTTAGCCGACGAAAATAAAAAAACCAGGCCGACGAATTATTTTTTCTTCGGCTAAAGTCCACTTTAGCCGATGAAATTTTCCTTCGTCAGCTAATTTAAAATTTTCGTCGGCTATGGTCAACTTTAGCAGATGAAATTAAAATTTCGTCTATTGAATAATTTTTTTCGTCGGCTATAGTCTGTGAACTTTAGCCGACGAAATTTTTAAAAATTTAGCCGACGAAAAATATAATTTTGTCAGTTAAAGTGCCTTATATTTGCAGATCTGGACAATAACTCATCTGGGAAAAAAAAGTATACGTAGAACATTCAAACGCAAAAAAGTCGTGAAATAAGATATGATCAGAATAGTGAAATACGTCTACGCTTGAAAAATTACAGTATTCCGGTAGTCTCGGTGCCGATAGTTGCGGTCAATGCAATTTACCCTTATTATTCACTATGCTGCAGATTTGACGTTTGGTGTCCGATTGAGTATTGTGATACCTTTCCGGAAGCGTAACGGCCCTACGAGTCAAACTCATTGCTAGTTCCATGACATATGGGCCTTTTTGGCCATCCGAGTCCGTTTAGGGCTTCAAAATACAGTTTTCTTATTTCTGATTAGAGTTGACCGTTTCGATCGAGCCCTTAACGCTGTCAAATCCAGTTGCATTTTTTACCATAGACATCTTTCGTTATAATAATGATATCTGACGGTCTAATTTTGGTTTGTAAATTTTAGTCATCGGAATCACAACGTGTCTACTATTTACCGTTATTATTCCCTATGGGGAGCCTTATCGTCGGAGGGTAAATGTCTCAAAATTTTTATATGGGTAGTTGCGTCTCATCTACATGAGAGTTTTTCGTGTGGAAGGTTTGACCAAACTACGTAATATAGAGGGAGATATGAGCGTTTTCGTGTGATAAGTGACGATGGATTAGTATTGACTGTTTCGATCGAGCCCTTAACGTTGTCGGATCTAGTTAAATTTTTTACCATAAACATCTTTCGTCATAATGATCATATCTAACGGTCAAATTTTGGTTTGTGAATTTTAGTCATCGGAATCACAACGTGTCTACTAATGTTGTATAACTTGTTTAGTAGGTTATACAACTTTGTGAACCAACTCTATATAGAAAGAAAAATTATCAAAAATCTTGTGAAATAAGATGTGTTCAGAATGGTGAAATACGGTTATGGTTCAAAAATCACGTAAATCGGGTAACGTCTCGGTGCCGATAGTAGCGGTCAACCTTATTTACAATTATTATTCCGTATGGGGAGCCCTATCGTCGGAAGGTAAATGTCTCAAAATTTTTATATGGGCAGTTGCGTCTCATCTACGTGAGAGTTTTTCGTGTGGAAGGTTTGACCAAACTACGTAATATAGAGGGAGTTATGAGCGTTTTCGTGAATTTATAAACTTTGGCCGACGAGATATTAAAAAAGTCGTTGGCTAAGGTCAAATTTTTTTTGGCGGTAAACCAAATTTGGAGGAAAAGTTTCAAATTTTCAAAGGACTTTAGCCGACGAAAATATATGAAAAATTGTCGGCTAAAGTCGAAAATTTTCAACTAATATTTTTTGGCGGTCAACCAAAATTTTCAAAAGAGTTTAGCCGACGAAAATAAAGAATTTCGTCAGGTAAAGTTCTTTATATAGAAGTTTTACCGGAGGTGGATGATAAAAAGTCAGAAAATCAGAAAAAGTTCCGGATTTTCTTCTCGGCCTAGCTTTGCCGTCAAGCAACCGGAGACCGCCACACTTGTCCCAAAAGCTTCGCCGTCGTCTCTACTTCATTGCTGGACAGGTGGTGCATCGAGTGGCGCCGCCATGAGGGATAAATCGAGCTCCAAAACTCCACCGGTTCGGATTCGGTGTCGATCGAATTTCTCCTTCCTCAGGTTACCATTTGGTGAGTTCTATATATAGATAAGTTGAGTTTGATTAGTACTACATTCTCCTAGAATTTGGTAGCTCGATTCGGTGTGTGTGAAGAGAATCGAAGATTTGAAGTTTTTAGGGTTTAAAATTAGGGATTTTTATATTTTGATTCAATTGACATGTTTAGGCTTAGAATTGAGCTTCGACTTCTTCTAGAAAGTTGTTCGAAATGTTGAAAGGAATATTCTGTCAAATTTTGATGGTGATTGGAGGTGGCCAAAAGTTTCTGCAGTTTTTTTTTTTCAAAAACCAGCAACTTTAGCCGACAATATTTAAATACTATATTCGTCAGCTATAGTATTTTTAATTTTTTTATAAGGTTTAGCCGACGAATTATGGCATATTTCATCGGTTATAGTTATTTTTGTAATTTTTTTATAAGGTTTAGCCGACGAAACAGACTATATTTCGTCGGCTATAATTATTTTTTAAATTTTTTTATAAGGTTTAGCCGACGAAACAGACTATATTTCGTCGGCTATAGTTATTTTTTTAATTTTTTTATAAGGTTTAGCCGACGAAATATACTATATTTCATCGGCTATAGTTATTTTTTTATTTGTTTATTACACACTTTAGCCAACGTATATCTTAATTGTTTCGTCGGCTAAAGTCTGGGAAAAAAACCGACGACATGTTTTTCGTCGGCTAAACTGTGGGACTATAGCTGACGAAATTTTTTTTTTCGTCGGCTAAAGTCATCGCCAACGACCTTTTCCCGACGAAATCTTAGCCGACGATGGCTCGTCGGCTAAGATCTTAGCCGACGAATTAAGCTAATAGGTTTCGTCGGCTAAAGTGCTTGTGCTGGTAGTGAGAGACTTTTTGAAGATAGTTGTTCAATGAAATTTATTTTATGTAATAATTTCAAGGAGCTTTAGCATGCTGGAATGGAGGAAAATGTATAAATGAGAGGAGAGAGAGTAAGGATGAGAATCGGTTTATCTTTTTCGATAAAGCATACATGAGAACGGGGTTATATCAGACGAGATTTTGGGAAGAGACAGAGAAAAAATCATTCGCCCTAAAATAAAGACATCTTAACCATTGATTTAGATCCAACGGTTAATAATGTCTTATGAGGCAATATGAGCAAGCAAACATGAGGAGAGGATCCGAGTCCATACTTGTCGGCCTTTCTTCTACTCATCCCCCATTTACCACCATGTGTTGGCAACACAATTTATCAGAGCATGCATAACGCCACAAACACAAACCACAATCGATCCCATATTCAGATTTATTCAATATCAATAGTCACTACAAGTCGCTACGACCTCGGGAAATTCTGAGATTTATCTCATGAGCATTGCGATCACAACCATACCAATTAGAAAAGTAATGGGACATGTATATATGTGTGTGTGTGTGTGTATATATATATATATATATATATATATATATATAAATATATACAGTCTCTATCCAGAGCGAAGGTTCGCTCTGGAATTAACGTGCGAAGGTCCTTATTTGACTCACTTTTCGGTCATATTTTTCGATCATACCCGGTCAGTGTCTAGATACATATCGTATGATCATCCTTACAAATTTTCATCCAGTCTATTGTGTGGCCTTCTGAAGTTTTCAATTGATCGACAGACAAAGTCTACAGATCTAGACTATTAAAAAAGCAATTAACCAGAATAAGTTACAGGAAGAGTTCTGGGAAACTACTGTAAGAAAACGATGGTTTTGAGGAGAGATGGTACACGAGGCTATCAATAAAAAGGAGAGCTTGCAGGAGAGTAAGAATACCCAAGAGTTGCACGGCAATCGGATTCGGAAAACAATGAAAACGATAAAAAGTTGTTTTCACAAATCATATGGTGATTCAGAGTTGTACTACGAAAACAATTTTCCTTATTTTCATAATCACGGAAGCAAACACATATTACGGTTGTTTCCGAATTCATAATACGGAAAACGGTATCTTAAAACGATACTGAATGGCACCTAACTTTTTTACCATTCTAAGAGCAGGGATCCGGCTCCATTGAAAGGTCAAATTACATATACTTTCTGCCCCTAATCTGTCAAGTGCTTAATACCGTTTTATTTAGAATGTGTATAATCACATTAATTGACTAATGAATATAGTTGATATAATGAGGAATATATATTTCCAATACTGTTTTCTGGTCAACATTATTACCAAGGTACATACGTATATATGTATCTGCTAATTTTGGTCAGACCAAGATAAAAGAATAGCAAATCACATATACATCTTCTAAAAAGATTTGAAACACAAATAAATCCACTTGTGTTGTTGTTAAACAACTAAGGACAGTTTTTAACCATTAAGGACAATCTTTTTTCTGCATACCATGTGTCATGTTTTAATTTACCAAACTAACCATATACTAATTAAATATGCTTTTAGAAGAGAAAAGTCTCTCATTTTGAGATTTTTCAGTAAATGGTATAGTAGCAGGTTTTCAATAACTTAGTGTAGCAGCAGTTAATTTCAGTAGAAGTAGTAGCAGAGATTAACATTTTAGTAAAAAGTAGTAGCAGAGGTTAACATCTCAGTAGAAGTAGTAACATGTTTTCAGTGGCTCAGCTAATGTAGTAGCATATTTTGCTGGAAAGCTACAATTCTAACAGATGTAGTAGCAGAGTTTTAATGGTTCAGCTAGTGTACGTAGTAGGAGCTTCAGTAAGTGCAGTAGCATATTTTCAGTGGCTCAGCTAATGTAGTAGCATGTTTTGCTGGAAAGCTACAATTCTAACAGATGTAGTAGCAATGTTTTAATGGTTCAGCTAGTGTAGTAGCAGCTTCAGTAAGTGCAGTAGCAGGTTTTCAGTGACTCAGCTAATCTAGTCGCGTGTTTTGCTACTACATGGTCGTCTAATCTTCATGCTACTACATTGTGTGATCATCCAATCTTCCGGCTACTACACTGTCTGGTCGTCCAATCTTCATGCTACTACACTGGTCGTCAAATCTTCCTGCTATTGCCTAGTTGTCCAATCTTTATGCACAATGAGGTATACAACACTAATCACACTCAAAAGCCAACACCATTTCTCTCTCTCCCTACCTCTCTCTCCGATTCGAATCCCCACCTAGTGTTTCCATACTCAAAAGAAATGAAAGTCATCAATAAGATAACAACATACTTATTCCGGCACTTCCAACTGACGATGGAGTCCCAGAAGCCGCAGAATTGCCCTCAAGGGCGGTGGCACCGCCGAAGAGAATCAGCCGGGGTCCAATGTACCCAGGATTGCCCTCCTCGCCAACAGCGACGACCGCAATTAACGTGTGGCCACACCTCGGCCCCGGCCCATCCTCCTTCTTCTCTAAAATCGCATTGACCACCGAGTACGTCGGGGCATGCCTCAGTCCGGCCACCGGAGTCTGTTGCGGTGACGCCGGAGACTAAGGCTGTTGCGCCACCGGGGAAGCCAGAGACTGAGGCTATTGTTCTCCTAGCTGTTGTCCCCCATCCACCGCCGCCGTGCTTTGGTTCTATACAGTTGGATCGTGATCGGCCTCCGGCGCTATCGAGGAGTCCACGTCCATTTCTCTGAGCTTTGATTAGTGCCCTAGCTTCAAGATCGGAACGAATTTGCATTCCTTATCAACATGTCGATTCCCAATCTCACCTGAGGACACGAATCAGGAATATCGTCCCAATCAGAACCCTAGCTCATAACAGCGGCGTCAATCTAGCAGCGACGGAGTCGATCGGCGAGGTGCAGGTGGCGGAGTCGATCTAGCAATTACGGCGGATTCGATCGGCGTTGTGTGGTGTGCAGAGAGAGAGAGTATGACAGATTGGAGAGAGAAGATATTTTTGGTTAGGGCAGTTTTGTAGTTTTTTTTTGAAAAGATTGGTTTTTTTGGTATTTGACATAAAAATTGCTGACATGGCGTGAGACTATGTATTGTGGGCTTAGACTTATGTCCTTATTTGTTTAAATTTGTTGAATGTTGGTTTTTCTGTGTTTTGCAATTGTCTATGGTAGTGGGATGTCATATACTCATAAAAGAATTTATAATTTTGGTAACACACAACAAATACAATCTGTAGAAACATGATTCCAATTACATAATAATTGTTAAACAAACAAATAAAATGAACAAAAAAATCTGATGCAAGAGAAGAATCGATTGTCGGTAAGTACATGATCTTCATGTATGATAATTCCCTGGTGTGTGTTTGGCATGGACCAACCGACTGTGATATGTCAACAAAACAAGCCATATAGTCCATATGTTAATTATTACTATTACTGTTCTTAACCATAAAACTATACTTAATCACTATATTTGAAATCTTCTGCCCCATTAGAAAATCTTCACCATCCCTGAAGCTCATCCTATCCTCAACTGCACAAGGCTTATTCTAGAGAGATATATAGCTTCCAACTTTCTCTAATACTTACCAAGTAGTTCTTTATCTTTTGGGAGGCTTTGGCCTCTCTCTCACTATCTAGCTATCTCATTCAAATGTAAATATCTCCCCCAAAACCAAAATACAAATACATTCTTACTCACCTCCCCACTCAACCTCAATTCTTCTTCTTCATCCATCTTCTCTTTTCCTTTGGATCCTTTCTTTCACCTACTTGCCCTAGATTTTTCTGTTGCATCTCTCACTTTGCTCTTCCACGAGGTAATGCTAAGATCCTTTCTATCTTTCTTTATGACCCTCCTTTTCCTTTTTTTTGATTTCTTTTCCTTTTCTGGTTTTATGACACACTTGTGATTGTGAATCCCCTTGCATATATATTATGAGTTACTACTCTTACTCCTGTGCCCATTCTCATTTCTGGTCTTTGCTGCATTGTTCTTGTTAGCCCCCCCTCTCTCTCTCTCTCTGATTTCATCAATTTTCAGTGTTGGATTTGTATACCCTTTTGCTTTGTCTGTTTGTTTCTTTGAATCCCATGATTGATTAAGGTGAATTCGTGATCGATCTTTTGCAGGAGAGCTAAGATGTCAGATTGCAACAGAGGCCAAGACTATTTCTCTGTTCAACAGCATGAGGTACTATTTTAATCCTATTATACTCAAATACATATCCATCATCTTCTTCTTGTTTGTTTTTTTTTTGGTCGAATCTTCTTCTTGTTTGTTTGTCTATTGGGTTTTTGGACTGATTCAAAATAAACCCGAGGGAAACGTAAACACCATAGACCAATTCCATGGCGTCGGTTCAAACGTATCAGAGCTTTATTAATGGCATATCTATCTAACCGTCCTATTACTGCATGACATATGCTCCACACATACAATTCCCAGTTGCAATTACATTTTCATTTTAATTTAATTCAGTAGGTGGCAGATTTTTCTGTTTATAATTTGTCCTCCATTTCCTTAATTTTCATACCCAAATGATTTGTGTTTTCAATTATATTGGGTAGCAAGAAAATTTCCTGCTATCATAATCTAATAATAACTTTCTAGACGGTAATGGTCATAATCTGAAACTATATAGTTTGGTCATAATATATATTGTTTGGTCACGGTGTTATCATTTGGCTCCATAGTCCATAGATTCAGTTTAATCAATTTTTTTCTTGAGTTATTGAGTTGAAGTCTTAAATGTTCGAGACACGTAATTATCTAAATTTTTTTCAATTAATGAATAAGTACATAATATATTTTCCTCGCTAAGATGCCATGAAACTCGTTTTCCGTTTTCCATATATTTATACTCTTAGAATGTAGTAAACAGTTTCTATCTAATATTCTATCTTTTGTTAAGTGATATGAATAGTTTATTTAAGTTTATATTAAACACTTTAGGCATGTATGTTTCAAACTTCTAATGTTTTTCGGTTTTTTTTTTCCCTGGTTCTTGCTTTGTTTGAAATGTCTTTACCTATTTTTGCCAAGCACCGAGTTGTACATGTGAGCCAAAATATCTGTGATTTCTTACCCAGAAAAAAAATGGGAATTTAGATTTGGGTTGGACATCCAATAGGACAGCGAACGTGGGGCCCCTACTTAGTATGTTTGTGCTATTGCAAGTGGGTTGTCACAGATCTACGGCCAGAAACTTGACACGACAGGAATATGAGCGTTACAACCAATGGCTGTAGTTTGTTTCTCGAAATGTCGGTAGTAGGTACAATCAAATGTCTGCACAGTTAAGTACAGGAGTACTGTATTATTTAAGCACATAGACCCGTGCCAAACGTTGTTGTAAATAGAACAAAACACTAGAATCGACTCGTTAGTTTAAATCTCGTTTATCTTGTTCTTATGTTTTAATTTTGTTGTTTAAAGATGAAATGTTTATATAATTAGTAAGATATACGTACAAACAAAACAACTCAACTTATTATTTTTAAATTTCTAACTTTAAGGTATCACGTAAATTTGATATGTACATTAGATTCGAAATTGTGTAATTTAAAAAAGTATTGTATGATGACCTCTCTTTTTGGTACCTACGACAGGCACCGACGGCTGCTGACAAGTATGGAGGACTAGCACCAAAAAAGAAGCCTCTGATTACAAAGGTAAACTAATTAGCCCATGAAACTTATTCACTCAGAATTTATGAAAATGACCCAAATGAAATGTCTAAACTTCTCTATCTGTGTACATATAGGATCATGAACGTGCCTACTTTGATTCAGCAGATTGGGCGCTATGCAAGGTACTAATTATTCCTACAAAAAAATGAAAAATAAAATACCCTTTTCTTTTAGAGAAATTCATTTGCATGTATGTTGAATTACAGCAAGGTGCTGGAGTGAATCCAAAATCAACAGCATCAGTGGAGACCTTACGACCAAAACTACAGGTTTAGAATTTGAACCATTTAAGTCTACTTTTTCCTTATAATAACTATTTTAGTAATTGTAACATTTTCATTCGCAAAATTAACCAACCCGGTTAATCTGCAGAGAACTCCGCACCAGCAGCTCCCTCCAAGGAGACCTGCTTGTACTACATCTGGTCATGATAGCCTTGTAAGTTCCCAAATGTAGTCATGAAATCAAAAAAAGCTAGTGTTTTGTAGTACTATCTAATAGCTCTCTTTTTAACTGTTGTTGATTCTATTTTTTATCTAATAGCTCTCTTTTTAACTGTTGTTGATTCTATTTTTTTCTCTTTGATTTTGATGTAGGGGGCATAGATTCAGATGTTGAAGAGCTGAAAGTAGTTTGTTGTATTGAGAGCAGTGATGCTCATGATAAAGGGTTTCCTATATGTCCGTTGGAATTGGCTGGATGCATGTAGTCAATTGTGAATTAGCTTTTAATAATAAGAGTAAAATCTGTTTTCTCGCTCGGACATTTTCTGTTTTCTAATCTGTGGTCAGTTTTGTGAGTCCAACTTCTGCTGAATCCATAGCCAAAACCATTTAGAGAAAACAATTAACTTGTATCATGAGAACCTCATATCTCGTTATCTTGTCAAAAAAAACATCAATAAGGTAAATAACCATCTGAACTTCGAAAAATTTCATAATTCATACTACAAGAGAACTGTTGGCTGGTTTGAGCATAATGGAGACTTCTTGGTAAGGTGTGAAATGACACTTTATACAGGAGAATGTATCGATCTCTCTGTGCTGTGCGAATATTCAATGTGGGATATAAACGTGCCGTATGCAATTTCTGCTTAAGGGATCGAGTGTCCTTCCTGAAAACTGGATGTCATTTAACAATCTTCAAATGCAATTTTACCTTTGATTGATTGTATAACAATATAACATGTTTGAACAGAGTTGCGTACGTCCGTTCCTATGAAATTCTACGAATATCAAACGTCAGCCGTCAGATCCACTTTAGCCAAGATTAAAACACAGGAAATGAGTTTTTTAAAAGGTCATTTGGGTTTGTTTTAAACCCGATATTGACCCGGGTAGAAAATAAAACCCAGCTCAATGATTATAATTGGAGGCACCCATGAACCTTGGGGAAATAGGAGGGATTGAAAGCTCAGTTATGGTCAAGAGGAGCTAGTCGGGTCTCACCCAGTCGAATCCGCTCACCAATCGGTAATAAATTATCTTGTATTTCGCTTTTAAATTGAAGATAATTGGAAGAGTAATGAGCTTGTTTATTTTATGGGTTTCAGATGAGAAAGATGCAAGAGGCCATGGGAATCTTGAACAATACTTATGGAACTGGGTCTCGATGATGCTGGATTTTGAAAAGCAAATGCTTTTGAGCCTTTGAGGAGTGAGGGTTTTTTGTATTTTTTTGACTGATGTTCATGTATTGATGTGGGGATTTAGTTTTATTTAGTTCATGTGAGTACACTGGAAACCACCACCAACCCATATTGATTGAGAATTTGAGATGCTTACTTTGAGAAGTAGTGTTCATGTATTTAGTGTGCTTACTTTGTTAGTTGTGATTTTGGTCCTTAATGAGAGAACTGGACAACATTTCATTGAGCTTTGGTGTTTGTGTTTGTGATATAGTTCTATTATGTGAAATTATACCAGTTGCATCTTTCGATAGAAAAATTGAGTAACTATATTACTTGTAATATAGTGGTGTCGTCAACCTTTGTAATTGTATTCCTTGATATTGTAATGCCAAGTTATACCCATTTTGGAAAGTGGAGTGACATTTGAGTGTTCATTTTTTCTGTTATTTGAAACGGTTGCAGATTTCAATGGCATACAAATATCGTACCTTCTTCAATGCTGGGGATTGGTTTCTCTGACTTGAGACTTGGATTATTTTGGTCCTGAAGATTACCCAAATGATCCTCATGAATGAAAGAAGGTCTAAACATTAGGCGATCATCATGCAATGGAAGATCAAGTTGGACTTTCTAAGGGTTCAGTTGCGCCTACTTTTTACAGAAAGAATAGGGAATGAGAGATTAGAAACATTGTGATCTTGTCATCTGGGTTTAGGCAACTATGGTTATGTTGCTTTTAAATATGCAAATTCATAAACCTCGTTTGAGTTTTCTTTTTAACAGACATGCTTTGTAATAGATACATATTCTTTGTAACCAAAATGAAATACATGTAGTACTTTGTAACAGATACATACTCTTTGTAACCATCTTCTCTTCCAAATTGATGTAATCATAAATATTATTTTGTCCATGAAAATTTTGCTTAGAAAGAAACAGAGAAACCAGGAAAGAGAGAAATATACTGTTACATTTTCAGAATGACTGAGACAACTTACATACATTTCCAGTAATCATAATTAATCAAACTGATGCAAACTGAAGCAACTAGATTGTTCTTTCTTCAATGAACCAAACTGATGCAAACAGTTGAAGCTAATAAAAAGAACAATGCTCCTGAGCATTAAGAAACCTTTCAAAAAAGTTGAAAAACACAAATCAAGGCCAAAGATGCAAAATAGAAAGAGATAATCAGCCATGACTACTAATAATGAGGGATTCACCAGCCATCACTTAAATGAAAAAGAAAACTTTGTTGATATGCTACAAAACAGAATCATGAAGATAAAGTCTCTTCAAACACAGAGAAAACTTAATTCTCATCATCCTCATCGTAGGAACTTGAGGCTTCCTCTTCATCAAAAGAACCTGACTCCTCATCTTTTGATTTGTCAAGAAATGGACTACAAAAAATTAACCAACTATTTAACTAAAAACTGTATATATATAAACAGAAAGATATGTACAACAAACAAGTTGGTTTTTCATCAGTTACCTCTCTTTATGTGTACTAAGCGCTGGACAATTCCGTTTATCATGTGATTACCCATAGAGACCACATCCATGACATTTTCTTGTAGTACTCCTCTTTCTCTTTCCCTGCTCCTTTTTTTTCTTAAGCCTTTTTCCCGAACCCTTTGCTTTGATTTCAGTTGGCTCATTATACCTATGTTGAAGATCAGTTGGCAACTTCTTACCAATCTTTTCACTTTCACTACTATTGACTTGCATTTGTTTGAGCTTATCAAGCACATTGTCAAGAGCCTCTATAAAAATGGTTTGAGCTTCATCAGGACTTGTAAGGACTTTGTCAATAACAAGTGAATCATGATGAATAATTTATTACGTTTCACCACCAATCCATTTGTGTCTGTTATCTCCAAACCATCTAGGTCCTTAACTACATCAGCATTTGCAGCCACTACCAGAAGAAAGACTTTAGCCGACGAAAAAAAAAAACCAGGCCGACGAAGCATTTTTTCGTCGGCTAAAGTACATTTTCCTTCGTCGGCTAACTGAAATTTTCGTCGGCTATGGTAAACTTTAGCCGACGAAATTTTTTTTTTCGTCGGCTAAAGTTCACAGACTATGGCCGACGAAATATTTAAAAGTTTAGCCGACGAAATTAATATGTCGTCGGCTAAAGTGCTTTATATTTGCGGATCTGGACAGCAACAGCTCATCTGGGAAAAAAAACGGGAGAAGAAAAAACGGGAGAAAACGTTTGGGTGTTGTCGAAATCTGTCCATAATTAGTTTGTGGAGCCATATATAGGTACGTATATGTATATATATGTTGATTAATTGAGTTTTATTTGAGTTTATCGATTTTGATTATGATTGAGTTTATTGATTTTGATTATGATTGAATTGATTAATTTTGAGTACGTTGGATGTATATATATATATATGTGTTGATCGATTTGGTTGATGATTTGAATTGATAATATATATGAATTAATTTGTTGTTAATAAATATTAGTAGATATATATATGTTATTAATTAATTTATAATATATTATTGTGTTGATATGGTACGGTATGAAGTTGTTGTTAATTAATTTGTGTTAATATATATTAATTGTGTTAATTATATATATATTAATATATATTAATTGTGTTAATTTGTGTTAATATATATTAATTGTATTAATTGTGTATCTATTGTTGTTAATTAATTTGTGTTAATATATATCTCTTGTGTTAATATGATATGTGTGTGTGTTAATTAATTAGTTATTAATTAGTTGTACGTAGTACGTAGAATATATACTAAATGAATTGAGATTTTATATATGGCATGAAATTTCATTAATAATTATCTAGCAGCGTTATAAATATATATTTTGTTATATTTTCAGGATATGGATAAGAGTTGGATTTCGCTTCCAAAATGGGACAAAAGATACGGTGCAGGAGTTATGAGTTTTATAGAATATGCGCTGGCTAATGCTAACGGGAATACAATTTTCTATTGCCCGTGCACGAAATGTCAGTGTCGCAACGATATGCATCGATTTCCCATTGACAAAGTATGGCAGCACCTGAGGAGTAACGGGTTTTGGGAGAAGTACATATGTTGGTTATATCACGGTGAAACATCATCAGGGGGTCCGCATGATCATGGGCAATTTTCTGAGACGGGCAGTACATCCAACGATCCAACAACGGCATTCATCAATGACATATTTCCTTATGAGAGCGGTGTATGTGCTCAAGGACAGTATATGCCTGACCCGGTGCAGCCCTTCCCTAGAGCTGTCAACACTGCTGGTATTGAAAAGTACAACAAACTGCTTGCTTTCCAACAGACCCCTGTGTACCCCGGTTGTCAGAAGACCGTTCTTAAAAGTGTGATGGATGTAATGAAGATTAAAGTTGAGACAAAATCGACCGTGAAGGCTGTTGATGATTATCTACAGTACACTGCTTCAATGCTGCCCCACGGTCATCGTCTTCCTACCACTCATCGTAAGGTCCGATGTATCCTGAAAGATCTTGGGCTTTCCTACATCAAGATCCATGCATGCAGATATGACTGCGTTCTCTTCTGGGGTAAAGATCCAGAAGGGAATGACCTTGTGGGCTTGACGCATGTCTGGTATGTCACACTGACAGGTATAAGCTGACTCCTGCAGGCAATAGGAAACCTGTGAAGGTACTTCGGTATTTCCCGTTGAGGGATAGGCTTGAGCGGTTGTACATGTCTTCACACACGGCCAAAGCTATGAGATGGCACGTTGATAGGGAAATGCATGACGAAGATACCCTTATACACCCTGCTGACGGGGAGGCTTGGAAGCATATAGACAAGGAGTTTCCTCATTTTGCGTGAGAGGTCCGAAATGTGAGGCTCGGGCTCTCATCCGACGGGTTCAACCCTTTTGGCAACATGAGTCTTCAATACAGTGTATGGCCGGTGATTTTGGTACCGTACAACCTTCCTCCATAGATGTGCATGAAGGAATACAATATGTTGAATTTGTTGATTCCGAGGCCCGGTTATCCAGGGAAGTGTCTCGATGTGTATTTGAGACCTTTGATTGAAGAGCTTCAGTTTTTGTGGGAAGTTGGTCATCCCACTTATGACAAGTACATGCACGAGATGTTCCAGATGCATGTCATGGTTGTTGATACCATCAGTGATTTTCCTGCCCGTGGGATGTTGTCGGGCAACATTGTTAGGGGATACAAGACTTGTCCAGAGTGCCTTAGCGATGAGGGGAGCAGCAGTCATTGCAACAAGATATGCAGATTGGGTCACCGTGCTTTCCTTCCATATAATCACGATTGGCGGTTCGATGACAAGGCATTTGATGGGACCGTAGAACACGGTGTGCCTCCCAGAAGATGGACGGGAGAAGAAATTTTAGCAGTGCTTAATGAGTACGATTTTGGGCAGCTCAGCAATCATCCCAATATTGTTGCAGCAATACCTAAAAGACCCGACAGGTACAAATTCTGGACACATAAGAGCATATTCTGGGAACTCCCATACTGGAGTAAGTTGTTGATCAGGCACTACCTAGATGTGATGCACATAGAAAAGAATGTTTGCGACAGTGTGGTGGGCACAGTGCTGAACTTGGAGGGGAAGACGAAAGACGGTCCTAAGGCACGCATTGATCTAAAAAAAATGCAGTTAAGAAGACATCTGTGGTTGAAAGAAGGGAAGAAAAAAATGCCTCAAGCTCCTTACACCGTGAAGCCTGACCAGAAGAGCGTAATTTTCAGGTTGATGAGTTGTGTGAAGTATCCTTCAGGCTATGCAGGAAATATAGCCCGGTGTGTGAACTTCCGGGACAATAAGATGTACGGGTTGAAGAGTCATGACTGTCATATCCTGCTACAACGTCTCTTCCCTGTTTTCATTCGACCGTTCCTTCTCCGTCAGGTGGTGGAGCCGTTAGTAGCGTTGGCAAGATTCTTCCAGAAGTTATGCACACGGGAAGTGACAAAATCTAACCTCCGGGAAATGCAAGAGGACATCATTTATATCATGTGTAAATTTGAGAGGATATTTCCTCCAAATTTTTTTGACATCATGCCTCACCTGATGATCCATCTTCCCGAGCAATTGTTGTTTACCGGTCCAGTACACTATACTTGGATGTATCCCATGGAAAGGTACGTTTTTTACACCTGAATTCCTCAATCCAATTTTTCTATATACATGTTCAATAATCATAACACTTTGCAACTTGATTTATAGGCAACTTGGAGACTACAAAGATTATGTGGCTAATAAATCCGCGCCTGAAGGATGTATAGCTGAAGCATATATTGCGCACGAGTGCGTCACCTACATGAAGTTGTATTTAGGAGCGTTGAAGGAAACAGACGAAGCCATGCCGGTAGATGTACCGAAGTTCACTCTTTCCATACTCTCCAGTGATGTTGAAGTTTATGGAATTTTGCCAGACTCCTACAAGTTGCAACCACATGAGCTAGTCATTGCCCACTGGTGGGTATTGATTAACTGTCCAGAAGTTGAATACTGGAAAGACATCCATCTATATTGTCCAGACATTCAAGGTGATCTTGAGTACCACAACAGGGAGTTCGCAAATTATTTTGGCGGCTGGGTACGTAATTCAATATTTATGTACGTATTTATGTTTAGTGCATAATTATCTATATTTACAATGTTAAATTGTAAATTGCAGATGAACCATATTCAATTTGATGGTCACCTAAATTGGTCACACGAACTAAGACTTCTAGCGATGAAGCCGATAATGTCAAGAGTTTATCCGATGTGCAAGGTGAATGGCGTGCTATTTATATGTGAACAGAGAGACAGCAGACGGAGAACACAGAATTCTGGGGTGATGGCGCATGGTGGGCGGAATGGAGTTGACTATTACGGTGTTCTTGATTCAGTGGTGGAACTCGTTTACGGTGAAGGCATGACAGTGCACCTCTTCAAGTGTAGATGGTTTGATACTAGCCCGCAGAGCATGAAGACCGATCAGTACGGAATATTATAGGTGAACACTGCTACAAGTTCGTCGGCTATTTTTATACTGGAATGGAGTTAAAGCCGATGAAATATTTTTTATACTGGAATGGAGTTAAAGCCGACGAAATACGCCACAATTCGTCAGCTATAGTATTTTTATTTTTATTTTTTATAGTTTAGCCGACGAATTATGGCATGTTTCGTCGGCTAAACTCACTATAGCCGACGAAAGAGGCTCTATTTCGTCGGCTATAATTATTTTTTAATTTTTTAATTATATACTTTAGCCGACGAATATATTAGCTCCGTCGGCTAAAGGCTTGGAGTATAGCCGACGACGTGTTATGTCGTCGGTTTAAGTCTGGGAGTATAGCCGACGACAGAGGACGTCGTCGGCTAAAGTCTGGGAGTATAGCCGACGAAAGATAGAGTCTGTTTCGTCAGCTTAAATTCATGAAAAAAAGCCGACGACAAAATAGTTCGTCGGCTAAAGTCTGGACAATAGCCGACGACGGTCTATAGGTTCGTCGGGTAAAGTCATCGCCGAGGACCCTTTTCCGACGACACTATAGCCGACGAAGCCTCGTCGGCTAAGACTTTAGCCGACGAGTTAGGATAACAGGCCGACGAAAATAATTCGTCGGCTAAAGTACATCTCCTGGTAATGAGCCTTAGTCCATCTCTTTAAAATGTATTGATCAGACAACTAATCTACTTCTTGAACTTTCAGCAAATATCCCAAGATGTGCCTACAAGAGATTCCTTCACTTTCAAATTTTTTGCAAGTACATGAAGCAAGATATGTATGCTTGTCATAAGAAATTTCCCGATCTTTTTGAATCTGATCACTTCTTTTATTGACCATATATACTCTTTGGTTGTCATCTTCTCTCATAAGTTGGAACCTGTAGTTGAAAAAGCTGATATATAACTCACTTTGAAATTCATGGAAACATGCATGAGTATAAATATCAACCATTTGAGATTCCATAGGATGAGGCGTCTGCAACTGAGGCTCTTGATTCAAATCAGTACAAGTAGAAACCAACTCTTGATGACGTTGATGTCGAAGCCCTCTATTAAAGCGAATCACAAACTCTAACAAAGAATTTTTGTGATCAACATACTTCTTAAAAAATGAATGACGGCTTTCCGCACGTTGGCTACTTGACATACCAGCAGAGAAAATGTGATTACAGTATACAGACACCCATCAAGCTCGAATGTCATATATTGCTTGAAGTCATCCATTGTCACTTAAACCAATCCTCTCAACAACTTCCTTCCACTTATTATCAAATTCTTCTAGCATCTCCGAGTTCCATACACAGCTTCTAAAGTCATCATAATGATCATTGCATTTAGCTGCACCTATCTTTTTAGAAAACTTATTTAATATGTGCCAACTGCAATACATATGGAATGTGTTAGGAAGAACTTGGGCAATGGCAATCTTCATAGCAGGATCTTGATCAGTAATTATCATTTTTGGGAGACTTCCTCCTGGCAGTGCTTCTAAGAAAGTGTTGAGTAGCCAAACAAACGACTCTGTGGATTCATCACTTAAGAATGCACAATCAAACATAATGGTCTGATCATGGTGGTTAATCCCCAATAATGGTGCAAATATCAACCGATATTTGTTAGTGTTGTATGTTGTATCAAAGATAACCACATCCCTAAATAGACTATAAGCCTTCCTCGAGGTCGCATCTGCCCAAAAACAATGTTTGATTCTCTTTTCACTATCTTCAACTATCTTGAAAGTGAAAAATGGATTCTTCTCCTGCTGCGATAAAAAGTGAGGATACAACATATCTTCATCATGTCCCTTCAACTCTTCTCTCTTATCTCTTTCATAATTGTATATATCTTTCATTGTACAACCAATATTCTTAATTCCTCCTGATTGAACTTCAAGCAAACTGATTTGTTGGTGAGTGGGAATTTTTACCAGTCCAAGTTCCCTGGTTAAGCATTTGGTAGCATTTGAAACTTGACGATGAGATGGTAACAAATGAACTTTCTCTCGACTTGTCAAATGATGGTTATGAGCCTCCATAAATTGAGTGACTGCATATATGCCAGATCTCTTCACAATAGCAATCTTTGCTAGACAACCAGTTCTTACAATCCCTTTCCGCCTCTTTGGCTGAACAATTTTCTTCTTAGAATGCCCTTCTTTGTAACAACAAAATTCTTGTCTTATAATTTATGAACCATCTTTGCTCTTGGCAGTAGTACTTCTTCGAACATTGAACCCAGCTTCAAAAGCATACTTATTATAAAATTCATAAAGTTCTTCAAGAGTTCTAAACTCACGGTTTTTTGTAGGCATGAACACATTTGCAACTTGTGGAGTATACACTTTGGTGGTCTCAGCAGACTATGGAACTGACTCTAAAGTCATGACCTCTTGAAACATAGTTGCTGTCCTATAATTTTTTATTGTAAAACAATCAGACCACATAACATTAAATCAACACAGTAACTGAATACAGGAAAAGAAACAAATCTCTACATAAGACTAAGTAGCCTCACAACTGCATATGACTAAAGAACATGAAGTAAAAGGTCTTTCAAATAGAAAGAATTTCATGTAGAATTCCCTGGAAAATGTATTGTTTCAAATACTATTTCAACTGAATGACTATTTCAAATAGGAACAAGAATTGTATATGATTGATCATGAGACAAAACGAATTAAGGCATATTCATTGAAAACCAAAGCTAACAGAAAAATGATAGACCAACATTGTTTTTAACTATATATACCACAACCAACCAAAAAGCAATTTGAAAAGAGAATGAGCCACCATCTAGCTCATAGAGCAACTATCATATTGTAGTAGATTAGAAATATAGCATCAATTCACAGTAACTGAAAATAATGGAGTTAAGTTCCATGGAAATAATCAACAATATAAACAAACAAGGTCAGATGTGCAAAAAGGATTTAGCATCAGACATTTACTAGACAAAAATATATATATAACAAATATACCATTCCTTAAACCAGTTCTATATGACTATAGATTAAGGAACCATACTTGTCTAAATCAACTTCTTTCATGAGGTACACAATCTATACGTGATTTATAGTACCAGCCAAACAACAATGAAGAAATCCGTAAGCTTATTAGTTTTTATTGATTCAAGCTTGCCCTATCATCCAATCCAAAACCAAAACCAAAGCCAATCATAGTCACAATAGAGAAAAACCTAGTAAAAGTGAATTCTACAATCTCTACCTGAATTATAATTAACAGCCTTCCTCCTTAGATCCCAGCAACAATTTTCTCTCGCTTTCGTAAGCATCACAGGAAATTAGAGAACTTTAAAAATGTACAAGGCGGGAGTAGAAGAGCGGGAGTCGCGTGGAAGAGCGGGAGTTTGTGGGTTTTATTTTTGACCCGGGTCAGCATCGGTTTAAAACCCACCCAAATGACCTTTTAAAAAACCCATTTTCTGTGTTTTAATCTTAGCCGTGGAGCTTCATTAAAGTGGATCTGATGGCTGACGTTTGATATTCGTAGAATTTCATAAGAACGGATGTCTGTAACAGAGTAACTCTGCATGTTTGCATGCTATATATATATATATATATATATATATAGTTCCTATCCAGAGTGAAGCTTCACTTTGAAATTAAAATATGAAGTTCCTTATTTGACTCACTTTTCGGTCATATTTCCACATCTTCACCGTTCAGTTTGTAGAACCTGATGCATAGATCACTTCTGCCAAGTTTCATTGAATTCGATGATCATTTGGGTTCTTATAACCGTTATTTACACAAACAGTTCTGAATAGACAGATTTATAGTCCGTTCGTTGATTTAATATAATTCGGTACCTTAACGATCATCGAATTCAATGAAACTTGGCAGGAGTGATCTATGCATCAGGTTTTACAAACTGAACGGTGGAGATGTGGAAATATGACCGAAAAGTGAGTCAAATAAGGAACTTCACATTTTAATTTCAAAGTGAAGCTTCACTCTGGATAAAAACTGTATATTTATATATACATATATATATATATATATATATATATCAGAGGCGGACGTCCGCGCGCCCTTAAAGTGCGGACGTCCCTCCGTTCTCCACCGGACGGCTCTGATGACGGCGCGCCTCCACCCCAGAAGACTCTAGCAGCGTCCCCGACCACTTTCCCTCACCAGCGAGTCCGTTCTTTTCTAATTTTCCGGCGAGATCGATCTTGTTTGAAGTTTTGGGTGATTTCGCCGGAAAACTGGAAAAGAACAGACTCACCGGGGGGAAAAGTGGTCGGGGACGCTACTAGAGTCTTCTGGGGTGGAGGCGCGCCGTCATCAGAGCCGTCCGGTGGAGAACGGAAGGACGTCCGCACTCTTTGGAACGGCTCCATGTGTGTGTCTATATATATATATATCGTTCTGAGTTCATGCCGAAAGAATGCGAAAGATAATATACTGATGGAATAGCATTACATGCCGTGTCAGGTAAGCTAGCTTCATCTTAAGTTTGAAGGGCATATATGCATTCTGGTCCAGTTTGAAGCTACGTACATTTATTTCGTTGCTTACATACAATAGCTGGAAAAAAAAAAAAAACGAATATTTTTCAATCGAGTTACTTGTTCTGCGAACCATGGTGATCGTGCCTTCATCTTCGTTTGCCTGTTCTACAGTCTACATAATCTTCAAAAAAAATTTAGAGTCTCAGTTAAGCTCGTTTCAATCATCATGATCTATCTGCCTATCACTAATACTCTTAAACTGTAATGTTTTCTTGAAACTCATTTCCATATGGCTCACTACCGAAGTACCAATTACTAAAACAATGCCTCTGCTTGTTTAGGCCATGAACTAATTACTTTTGGCCAACCTAACTTGTAGTGCAAGTATATAGCATTTTAGGTTTGATTTCTAACACTAATATTACTCGATGACAAAGTCCTCAGCTACTGAAAGTTGGTGACTTGCACTCCAACTGCTCTATCTCTTCTAGCCCTCTCTTTAATTCCCCTAAACGTTTCCCATTATAATGAAACAGCAAACCCATCAACCAACTTTCCCGGCCATTTTCCAAGTTAATTCACCAACTTCTTACATTTTCCCATCCTAAAGGTACATTTTATGACTGTTCAAGGTGACTATCAATTCATGTAGATGAGAACTTTTCATCTTAATTTGCTATGCTTAGTTAGTCAAAGTGTATATGAGTCACATAGTTTAACAAATGGTTAGTTCATTCTTAATTTGTTTAAGAAAACACTAATGTATTTAGCAACTCCCATTATATATTGGTAAGGTTGGCATAAGGCTACTATACATTTTGCTCCAAGGTGTGTAGTCATTTTCTCTTCCATATCAGTCATGGCATTAACAAAAATCCAACTCTTAGTTTTAGCTGCAGCTTTGATCAACATCCCTCTTTTCTGCAAAATCGGTATGTAACAGAGAAACTTTTATTCCCCTGCCTCATTTTTCTTTTCGAAAACATTGAAACAGAAACTTCTGTGTTGTTTTAACAGGTTCTGCAGATGAAGATGGGCCTGAAACAGGTGACGTACCGCAAACAGGCGGTGGCCAAGAATTTGATCCAGCTCAAATTGTTGCCAAAGCCTTGCTGTGTTTCAATGATAACTATGTAAGTAAAATCCCTATCAGCTTGAGGGTCTTGAGTACTGAGAACTATATATATGAATCATGATCATCAAAACTCTTATCGTTCATTGAGAATTAATGCTAGAATACAGTCACCTAGTAATTCTTATGTGGTGAAAAAGCACAAGAATTAGTCTACAATGTGGATTGACGGATTTGTTAGACCGAAAAATCTTATTAGACTTATGTGACCAAGTTACGGATAACATAATATCACTGCGGTCAGTTGATGAGATTTATCTTTGGTAAACTTTAAACTCCATATTTGGGCAAATTTTCAGGTATACAGCAGCTGCCAAGCGTCTTATAGGTTGAATGAGAGTGGAGATCTGAATGTTCCTAAAGAGAAAACCGACGAGTTCTGCAATGGCGCTTGCCTCACAGAGACACACCTTGTGCTCAACTGTGTTGATCACATTTTGAACAACTTCATCTTCTACAACAAGGCCACTGTAAGAGATGTCAGAGATACGATTCATGCCGGATGTGGATATGGCCCCGAAAGAGGTGACTTCAACGTGGCTGAGCATATGGCTGTGACGAGCGAGGCACACAAGGCTGCAAATTACCAGATTATTGTTGGGTTTATCTTGATGGTTTTGGGAAATGGATTACTGTTCTGATATGCATGTAAGAGGTCTTGGTTTCCTATAATATTGGTTTTTTTTTTCCTATAATATTGGTTACAGTAAATCTGTAATGCTGTATAATGACAGTTACCACACGCATTAAGGTTATCTTAATGCAGGATATATGAAAATAATTGTTTACTTTTGTGTGCACATATGAATTGTATATCACTGTGATGAACAGAGATGCATATTATTAGGATTTTGAGAGTATAAGTTGCAAACTAGCAATCGATACATATGTCTCCAGAATCAAAACGTGAAGACACAATTTCAGTTCCAAGATTGTAGTTATACTTAGAGACAGAGAATTGAACTCTAATCTTGAGCGTATACAAGTGCTTTTAGTACGCTTGAAGTTTCATGTACAAGATATCTCTACTACAAGTGAAGCCCTACAAGTTCATCAAATTATGTTTTGCTTATATTACCCTTCAAATATATATATCAAATTGTGTGCATCGCACAAGTATGGGACTAGTATCTCATTAACGATTAACAAAACGAAACTAGAAAAGGACACTGTAAGGGATCTGGAAACCCTAACTACCAAAACTAAGAGAAACTAAGAAAACGAAAGTAAATTGATTCAATATTCAGATGAGATTATATTGCAGCTAGCTTCCAACTATATAATCCGGACTAAAACGATAAACGACATCGTTACATATTTGGGGTCTAACATGGGCTTAAATAAGTAAAAACAGCTATTTAGGCCTGGATACACAATTTGGCTCGGTTAGTAACCATACGCTGCGTTTTAACGGTTAAGACAATGACTCGTTACATTTCTTCCCCCTTCAACATAAACTTGTCCTCAAGTTTCATCTTCAGAATCGAAGTCTTAACACACTCAGGCTTCTCCACAAGTTCAAGTGTAAGAGACATTGCAAGAACAACACTAATAGCTCCATACCAAGCAACCAACATAAGGAGTAGACGAACCTTCAATCCTGCCATAATGAGAACATGATAACCTTCCAGACCTTTAATCCAGCATGAGAGAAGTACCATTCTTGAAACTTGAAGCTCAAACAAGCACCTGCAAGCTAGCTTAGTATCCACAAAAGTGATCATCAATACCTGATATGTAGCAGCAGATATGTAATCATCAGTAGCATCCAGCATACTACTCTTCTCTTGTTTCTTAAGATGATAAGCCAGTCTTGATAACTTTGTCTTGTCATTGATCCTCATTTGACAAGCATCATTTTTAGACCCATAATTAGTAGCACCATTGACATGAGCAGATGGTTGATTCAGAAGTGAAGCCTTTCCAAGAGCATAATCTTCCCCACTACCATTAAACTGATGTAACCCAGAACTTTGGAATATCATTGCCAATGACAATACAAGTCCATGCAAACATACAACTGACAGGCCGAACCATTTATAGCTCACAAATGCTTTCTGATTATCCAATCTACCAATTTTATCATCATGAAGGTCCTTCCAGCAGAGTAATCAAAAAGC
This sequence comes from Fragaria nilgerrensis, assembly GCA_010134655.1. Lineage (NCBI taxonomy): Eukaryota > Viridiplantae > Streptophyta > Magnoliopsida > Rosales > Rosaceae > Fragaria > Fragaria nilgerrensis. The sequence goes on from CM020980.1 coordinate 25,683,999, forward strand.
CAAGAAGAATGATGATACAGCTAGCACATAATGTTTTAAGCTCAATTTCATGCCCCCACAATAGCACCATTAAGTTCCCAGCATTTCTTGGTTGGTCCATTAACATAATATTATTTCCATCCTTCCCTGAATAATTTCCATTGCATAAAATTATCTTACCCAAGAATAAGGCTTCCTTCAGACCCATCACTTCCACCACTCTAGGATTTGTCCCTATGTGAAGATCTCTTTGCACTGTATCCATATAGGTATTGAACCATGAGGTAGAAGGAAGTCTTCCCTGAAATGTTTCTTGTGTGTCACATGATCTGAACAACCCAACTGGGAACAATACCTTCATATCGTTGACCCATGTGAAACTCTTGTGTTCATATTCATAGTGTACCCGAGAGCAAGTGACACTTCCAGAAGCTACAAGCTCAAACCTACACCAAGTTGTTCTCGAGTAAAGTAAGCTAACAGAGAATTTCATAATAATGGATTCACTCACTATGAAGCTGAGCCAAGCATGTTCAAAATTCCCTTCTCCAACTGTCTTCTGTGTATTTCTTGTTGTGCTCTCAAAATTGACTTCAAGATGCCAGTCATATGTAAAGCCTCTGTTATTCAAATGAACTGGAACTCTCAGTAATTTAAATTTCACATATAACATGCAAAGGTGCCCACTAGAAACTGCATTTCTCAAACACTTCTCAACAAGCGCCTTACACTTCTTATACAATTCCATGTTTGGCTCCCCAAACTTAGCACAGGTAATGGTTGAATAGAAGTCGATGCCCTCAATCCCTTTTTCTATTTTAAGTCGAGAGACATCAAACGTACCTCCACCTAGCTCAAAATTCAACAGATTCATCACACCAACACTGGTTGTCTTCTTGTCAAGCCCATATGCAATAGCAGCAGTAGTAGGCTCATTGATGATACGAGGCACATTAAGGCCATCAATGACCCCAACATCCTTTGTAGTCTGTCTCCGAGACTCGTTGAAGTAAGTTGGCACAGCCACAACAACATTGAAAGGCCATAGCACATGTACAATTCCAATACCACCAGTCTTGCACACATCATGAAGTAGTAGATGGAAGGGCTTCCTCGAGGGATCGTCAATCAAGGCATTCAAGATGTACTCACAGCTATTTGTACTAGCTGCAACATCAATAGAGGTTAAACAAATGAGACCAAATATATCATATTTAAATAAGAACCCATTGCTGTTCATGTCAAGTTGTTGCTTCTCCTCTAATCTTTGCTTTATTAGGAATATGCAAGGCTCCATAAACATCTGAAATGCTCATTTTAGCCACAAGAAGACAGAATGCATGAACCATGTTAGTCACCAATAAAGAGTCTAGTCCATGATGCTCTCTAATATCTACCTCAAAGCCCTTCACTTCCCCATTTTTAATTAAAGCATGTGTGCCTTCAGATATGTCAAACAAATTTCCATCAAGTGTAGTGTCAGATGCCACTTTGGTCTCCTTGCTACAGACCCTTTTTTTTGAACTACCAGCAACAACTTATTACATTCCCGAGCATACCACTGCACTGCTGAACCTCTAACTCCATTTGACTTGGCTGCACCTTCAATAATACCAAGTTTAACAGGTTCCCCAAATTCATTCCAGAATATAGTATATTGGCCCATCTTCTCATCATCAGACTTCTCAACAGTATTCATGTCCCATGATTCATTGTGCCTGTTCACATGGTTGTGACTAGTAATTACAATCCTATCAGCATGAACCTTTTTCCCGGGAGAAACCTTAAGCATATCCACTCTTTTAATAAGTTGAGTGCTACTTTCCTTCTCCAATATAGCATTGCCATCCTCAAGTTGATTAACCTTCCCAACATATTCATCAATACCTTCATTCTCTTCTGCATGGTTCACCCCAATTGCATATCCCCCACCTTTATCTCGAATACTCGTAAGAGCATAATCAGCATTTCTTGCACTACCCAACCACTTTGACTTGGGCATTTCATCGAGCAGGTGGAGTGCATGGCCTTCTCTCCCATCTTCACCTGAAGTTGGACCTGAACAGAAGGATGCCTGGGTGTTGTTCACTTGGGCCGACACAGTGCTGTCAAGTAGAGAAGGCACAATCGCCGTCTTGAACGAGGGCTTGCGCATCAAGGGCTTATTGTGCTTCAGGCACTTGCGCTTCTTCACTACTCCAGTGGCCGGAATTGTCTCTCCGGAGGCTTGCTTGATGCGAGGCTTTGAGAGATTGGGAACTGAGAGTGGTTGGGGGTCGACCCACAGAACAAACGGCTTGGGCTCCGAGCTCTGGATTTTGGCCATGTGAATTGGCGGCAATGGTGGCTGCCTCAGCTGAGCTGAGTACAGATTCGGATGTAGTGGGTCTGGTGGACGTGGCGGAGCAGACACGTACGGTGGCGATTTCCCTCCTTGGGAACTCGAAGACGAGCTCACCATAGCTTGTGTAGTCGTGGGTGACTCCTTCAAAGCTTGAAAACCCTCTGGAGGAATAGATCCGAACTTGAGAGGAGTAGAAACTATTGTTTCCACACCAGCCGCAGAGGACTCCTTCAGAGCTCGAGCTCGAAATGACTCATTCAGAGCTTGAAATTCCGCCATCATTTCAGATCTAAAAGCATTCAGAGAGGCCTGAAGCTCCCCAATCTGAGTAGCAACGAGCTCCGTATGATTGTGTAGTTCTAGCCTGAAAGCGGCAAAAGCACCACTTTGAGAGCTAGCAGTAGGCTGGTTAGAACCTACATCCTTGTTTTTAGCCATGAGGCCCAGAGCAAGGGCTCTGATACCAGATGTAACATTGTAAGGGATATGGAAACCCTAACTACCAAAACTAAGAGAAACTAAGAAAACAAAAGTAAATTGATTCAATATTCAGATGAGATAACATTGCAGCTATATAGTCCAGACTAAAACAATATAAAACGAAATGGTTACATGTTTGGGGTCTAACATGGATTTAAATAAATAAAAACAGTTATTTAGGTCTGGTTACATATTTGGGGTCTAACATGGATTTAAATAAATAAAAACAGTTATTTAGGTCTAGATACGGCTCGGTTGGTAACCATATTGAAGTATATCAAACGCTGTGTTTTAACGACTAAGACAATGACTCGTTACAGACACAAACAAAAATAAAATTACAAGAAAACCATTACAGTACCTCTTGCCATGAGTCATGGTCATAAAAAATATGGATTTTTTTATGAGGGTGAGATCATCACAATTGTCTGGGGTGAATACTTCGATGTAACAATTGGATGACTAGTAGCACATTTGTAGGATTATATATATATAGAGCCCCGTTCAGAGGCGCACGTCCGTGTTTTAGCAAAAATGTGGATGAATGAAGTGTCAGACCACTATTGGGTCTTCCTTTTCTACTCCTTTTCAGAAAAGAAAAAAGGTTATTCAAGCTATGCATGATGAAACCTTTTGATAACTTTATACAAAGTGGGATGTCTATTACCTGTTGCAGACGGTTGCACTTTCTTTATCATGCAGGTGGGTTATTTACTAGCACCTAATTAAAATACTCTTAGAAAGAACTAGCCTTCATCATGCCAAGAATTCACCTAAAGACCTACAGTCGACTTGGTTACTGGGTTTGGCGGAATCACTGTTGTCTTAACAGGAACTGTTCTAATTAAAATGCAGAAGTGTAACTGTAAACATGCAGAAAAATAATAGATTGACAAAATATTTTTGTAACGGGTTACTGGGCACAAAATTGAATTTATTTATTTAAACATAAATACAAACTAAAACCCAGAGCCTCATTCTTGGGCAAACAGCTAAAAGTTGTTTAGCTACTCATAATTATGATTACATGTTCTTACTTGAAAACGAAAGACACACCACTTCACACTGACTTGAACAAGAAGGAAAGAACACACTGCTAAGGCTTTTTTACTCCTTGAGAGAAAATGATTCTGCTCAATTTTCTGATACCTCTACACTAAGACTTAAAGTTCCTTATATAGGCAGCGGAACTCAAACTGGAACTTAAATATAACCTAAAAACAGTAAAAGACAGCTCCATTATTCTTCCATTAACTGGCATTTTAATAGTTCCTCCACTAGCTGGCAGCTTCCATTATCATCCACTCACTAAAACAGATTCCTTCTTGATAAGGAAAAGATCACATGTCTTCGAAATCTTCAGAATTATTGCCCAATACAGGATCTTCATACACTACCAGGACAAGCACTTTAGCCGACGAAAAAGTTTCGTCGGCCTGTTAGCTAAATTCGTCGGTTAAGATCTTAGCCGACGAGCCTTCGTCGGCTAAGATTTCGTCGGGAAAAGGTCGTCGGCGATGACTTTAGCCAACGAAACAAGAAGACGTCGTCGGCTATAGTCCCAAAGTTAAGTCGACAAAAAACAAGTCGTCGGTTTTTTTCCCAGAATTTAGCCGACGAATATCTTAAATGTTTTGTCAACCGTAGTCTGAGACTTTAGCCGACAAAACGCTTAATATATTCGTCGGCTTTAGTATGTAACAAAAATAAATAAAAATAACTAAAGCCGACGAAATATAGTCTGTTTCGTCGGCTTTAGAAGGGTTTAGCCGACGAAACATTCCATAATTCGTCGGCTAAACCTTATAAACAAAATTAAAAATGTTATAGCCGACGAATTATGGCGTGTTTCGTCGGCTATAAGTCCATTCCAGTAAAAAAAAACCCGAAATTTCTAAATTATCATTTCAAGCAAGCTGCAAAATACACAAAAACAATTCCATATAACCAACAATAAGCACATAAAACTATTTAATTCATCAACTACACAAAATCTAGATACTAAATTAATATCTGCTTCTGGGGGCTGCTGCGGAGGTTGCGGCGGCTAGGGTAACGGTATAGCCATAGGCATGGGCGGAGCCGGAAGTCCTTGAAGCTGGGCAGCTATAAAGTCCTACATGTACTGGAACATCTTCCGCTGTTGGGCCTACTAGATGGCATATATCTCGGCAGAATAGGCTGCCTGCGCGGCATTATAGGCAACCTGAGCAGCTTGTTGTTCCCGTAGTCTCTAAACTTCCGACTCTAGCTGAGTCGTCCTGGTGGTCGTGGTCCTGCTGCTGGTCGAGGCTGCCTTTCGTTGAAATCATGGAGTGGTCTTCAGGACTCCCTCGCCCTTCTTTCCTAGACCCTGGCAGTAGAAGTTGTTTGCTCGCGGTGGGAAGGCTGTGCCCATGATCCTCGCCCCAACCGTCGGATCCGAAGTGTCGATCCGGGACATGGCTTCAGACATCTCTTCCTCCTGCATGTCCGGCCATGTCTCCCTCACTATAGCACTCATCACCTCGTCACTAGCCTCCCTCACCTTCGCCTAATTGGATAGGAAAAAAATTATTAATTAACATTTTGATATATATATAAGGAAAATTAAAAATTTAAAAACGTAAGATGACTTGCAATATCCTCCTGGGCATCAGGATATGTCTTCTCGTACGTATAGACGTACCGGTTGACTTCTGGATGTTCCCTGGCCACCTCGTCCATGAAGACAACGAACGGTCTAGAACTGGCATGATGGTTCCTTGTGTTGCGTTGCCGGTTTTGAGCGTTCACCGGGGAAACGGCCTTCAAAGAAAAAAATAAACTATTAGTAAAATATTTTAAAACGCACGTACATAATGACAAATTAACTAATTAATTTTTTTTTAAATACCTGTTTACGAGGGTTATTGAATTCTGATGTCAGAAGCCAACGCCACTCGTACTCCCTGTACTGGAACTCAGCAGGGTTACCCGAACATGCGTTCCCGTGCGTAGTTCTGTGGGTCCGCAACTCGTTCTTCCACTCCTTGGACCTACAGATACAACAAAAATATTAGAAATATTATTAATATCACATACAATTTTGTTTTTTCATTAACTTCCCAACGTATCTTCCCCCATGCACAACGTCCGCCCAGCTGTTCTTCAGGTGCTCGGGAACGACAAACCACACATGCATTTAACCGTTTATTAGTTTAGTTTTTCGAGAAATCAACAATGTAATACATAATATTATTGAGGCATTTTGTAAACTCATCGACATCGCGTTGTAGACCATGTCCTTAACCTCCTGCCGGACCTCGCCCCAATCTGACCACAACATAGGGACTCTATCCCTAATGAGCGCTCCCACGCGGCCGGAGTACATCCTCGACTTCCCGCCCGATACTATGTCGCCATCCCCGTCAGTACCGATGACGATCCTCCCTGAGGTACTGACGGTCTTCTCGAGAGCCTTCCCTGTGACGGGGCCTCTCTTCTTCTTTGCCGGCTTCGCACCGACGGTGCCTATCACATGATAACCAAATTAATTATTAAAATCGGAGACCCTTTATTATTAATTATAATAAAGCAAATCATTCATCTTTCATTACCTAAGGGCAATGCGGCGGACGCGACGAATTCCATCTCTGTCGCCGATGATGATACCCTCGCGGAAATAAGAGGCGTATCAAAAGGCACGAACGGGTACGCCGCTAATGGAGCCACTGGCGGAGTTAGTGGATAAATCGGCGTCCCTGAGTCATCGACTGCAAGTAAGGCCGGTATCATCCGCGGAAGGAACAGATGAGGCGGCGGCATCTGTACCTCAGATGACCCACCATCCGAAGTAGTAGGACTCGGAGTGGGCGCCCGGTGTATCTCAGGCATACGGGATGCAGACACCTCCGTCTGGGTCTGAGCCCACAGCTGCCTCGAGGAACGAGGGACGCCCGACTGCCTCGATGAAGGGCCGGGGCACCTCCGGCTGCCTCTGCGCCGTCTCCAAAAGGGCCGCACGTCTGGCTGTTATGGGGCCCCGAAACGATGTTTGAGGGTTGCTAGAGGTTCCCTCAGACGATTCGGACCTTTGGCCCTTCGAACCCTTCGTCGATCTAAAATTACCGCTCATCCTGTTTAAAATATTAATTAGAATCAAAGCTGAGGCATGGGCGGATACACTCATTTAATGTTGCTCGTTAATTCAAGGCTGAGGCAACATTGAAAAAGTAAAAATTCAATCTTATCCTTCTCAAATCTAAGGCTCTAGATTATTTTGTTTTTATTCTATAAAAAATATTGTTGAAAGCATTTTTTTTTCATTATGTTCATGCTTAAATTTAAACACCTAATATAATGTGAAATATATATATTTTTGAAATTATACTTGTTCAAAAATTTGAATTCAATTAAATATATATATATATATATATATATATATTCATCTGGGTTTGATATAGGTTTTTCTATTTTGTATTTTGTATCCTATGTTTAAAAATTCGATGAAGAATATATATATATATATATAATATATAAGTAAAAAAATAATAATTATGAATTAAAAGGTTTAAAAATGTAAGGTAGAGTTGAACACTAAAACACAAAAGCACCCCCAAACATGAAGTGAGCCCACGATGAATACAGTACATAGTCATGGAATATAACAAGTGCATAGTGCAAGATTCAAGTTCATTATCAACAAAGCATTTGTATCCCAAAATGAGGATAATTAATCTCCTAAACATCAATTAGGGAAAAATGTAACGTCTTTAGCCATCAAAATTGGACCGAAGATTACAGATTTGATTGGGTTACCCATATGAATTCATGATCATAACAGTAAAATGAGAGATTATATGGTAACAAAAAACAGAGGTGAAAATCAATTCGAAATCAAAAGTAAAAAAGAAGAAAACGCCAACCTTGGAGAAGAAGAGGAGCTGGAGAATTTGGGAGAGGGAGAGGGAGAGGGCGACCTGGAGACTGGGAGAGGGAGAGGGTGACCAGGAGACCGGGAGAGGGAGAGGGCGACCAGGAGACCGGGAGAGGGAGAGGAGGCGGAGGAGGCAGACCGGGAGACCGAGAGAGGGAGAGGGCGACCGGGAGACCAAGAGAGGGAGGCTAGGGTTTTTGAAACGCGCTGTGGAGGCTGTCGAGCGCTGGGTCTTTGTCTGTATACCGTGTAACTTTAGCCGACAAAATTTTTACTTCGTCGGCTAAACCTTTAAATTCGTCGGCTAAAATTGGAATTCGTCGGCTAAACTTTGAAATTCGTCGGCTAAACCTTTGAAATTCGTCGGCTAAACCTTTGAAATTCGTCGGTTAACCTTTGAAATTCGTCGGCGAAAGTACTTTTATACATTCGGCACCTTATGATTGTGATGATCAAACTTGAGAAACAAAAATCCCACCGTCAGATCTGACCATCATATAAAATACATGTATAGGAAAAAATTCAACTTGATCCGACAAGGTTAAGGGCTCGATCCGGACGGTCAATCCGTTAAGTCAAACCCCTAAACGGATGGAAAAGGTCATTGGACCGTCTAAATTACGTATTTTAGCTAGACCTTCACCTGAAAATAGTTTCAAACCGATGAGACCCAACAAGTCATATAAAAATTTTACGGAAAATAACCACCAAAGATAGGGCTACCCATAAGGATAAAGAATGGAAAATTGCATTGACCGTAACTATCGGCACCGAGACTTTACCGAATACCATGATTTTTCAACCGTAGACGTATTTCACCATTCTGGTCATATCTTGTTTCACAACTTTTTTGCGTTTGAAGGTTCTACGTATAGTTTGTTTTTGAAACAGAACATTTACTTAAACATTTTGTAAACAAGTTACACAACATTAGTAGGCACCTTGTGATTGTGATGATCAAACTTGAGAAACGAAAATCCCACCATCAGATCTGACCATCATGATAAAATACATATATAGGAAAAAATTCAACTTGATCCGACAAGGTTAAGGGCTCGATCTGGACGGTCAATCCGTTAAGTCAAACCCCTAAACAGATGGAAAAGGTCATTGGACCGTCTAAATTACGTATTTTGGCCGGACCTTCAACTGAAAATAGTTTCAAACTGATGAGACGCAACAAGTCGTAAAAAAAATTTAGGGTTTAGGGTTTAAGGTTTAGCCGACGAAATATTAGGGTATTCGTCGGTTAAGGTTTAGGGTTTAGCCGACGAAATATTAAGGGTATTCGTCGGCTAACCGAATCTTAACCGACGAATTATGACTTATTTCGTCGGCTAAGTTGATTTAAGCCGACGAATTATGGTATATTTCGTCGGCTAAGATGGTTTAAGCCGACGAATTATGGTATGTTTCGTCGGCTAAAGTATAAAAAATACATTAAAAAAACAGAAGGACGTAAACCATACTGACTTCCTGTTCATATATCACCAAAATTCATATAAAATAACAGAAATATGAATTCAACATATGTAAACTATAAAGGTAATACATTCTTTTTTATTACAAATTAATGTATTACGTCCTCTAAATTAAAACTAAGGTTCGTAATCGGAATCATCCGATGAGTCTTCTTCGGTGTCAGAATTAATTTCTGGTAATCTATGCATTTCCTCATCCCAGAGTCTTCGTCTGTTTCTTGATTTGGATCAACATCAATAAGCCTTGGCTCTTCATCATGAATTCGCACCGAACAACCCGCTTTAAAATTATTAAGGCGAACGGTAGAAGAGTTAGGAATACCTATTGCGTTGGGCTCTTGATATGCAACATCTTCATCCTCGTCTTCGGCCTCTCCAAGTGTAGCCGCCCGGTAAATGTTTCGAGGGTGCACAAGGTTGACGACTTTCCACACACCACCCTTAGCAAGGTCATCAAGATAAAACACTTGTTTTACCGATGTGGCAAAAACAAACGGGTCATCTTCGTAACAACTTGTAGCAGTGTTCACCGATAATATTTCGTACTGATCGGTCTTCATGCTCTACGGGCTAGTATCAAACCATCTACACTTGAAGAGGTGCACTGTCATGCCTTGCCCATAAATGAGTTCCACCACTGAATGGAGAACACCGAAATAGTCAACTCTATTCCGCCCACCATGCGCCATCACCCCAGAATTATGTGTTCTCCGTCTACTGTCTCTTTGTTCATATAAATTGCATGTCATTCACCTTGCACATCGGATAAACTCTTGACATTATCGGCTTCATCGCTAGAAGTCTTAGTTCGTACGACCAATTTGGGTGACCATCAAATTGAATATGGTTCATCTGCAACCAACCATTCAACTGTAAATATGGATAATTATGCAATAAACATAAATACGTACATAAATATTGAATTACGTACCCAGCCGTCAAAATAGTTTGCGAACTCCCTGTTGTGGTACTCGATATCACCTTGAATGTCTAGACAATATAGATGGATGTCTTTCCAGTATTCAACTTTTGGACAGTTAATCAATACCCACCAGTGGGCAATGACTAGCTCATGTGGTTGCAACTTGTAGGAGTCTGGCAAAATTCCATAAACTTCAACATCACTAGAGAGTATGGAAAGATTGAACTTCGGTACATCTACCGGTATGGTTTGCGGAGTTTCCTTCAACGCTCCTAAATACAAATTCATGTAGGTGACGCACTCGTGCCCAATATATGCTTCAGCTATACATCCTTCAAGCGCAAATTTATTAGCCACATAATCTTTGTAGTCTCCAAGTTGCCTATAAATCAAGTTGCAAAGTGTTATGATTATTGAACATGTATATATATTGAGGAATTCAGGTGTAAAAAACGTACCTTTCCATGGGATACATCCAAGTGTAGTGTACTGGACCGGTAAGCAACAATTGCTCGGGAAGATGGATCATCATGATCAGGTGAGGCATGATGTCAAAAAAATTTGGAGGAAATATCCTCCCAAATTTACACATGATATAAATGATGTCCTCTTGCATTTCCCGGAGGTTAGATTTTTTCACATCCCGTGTGCATAACTTCTGGAATAATCCTCCACCACCCAATGTTGTAAAAGGCGCTAGGCGCTAGGCAGGCGGTGACCCATAGCCTAGCGCCTGGACAGCCTAGGCGGGGACTAGGCGGGGATTAGGCGATTTACTTTTTTTTCTATTTAATTAATAAATATAAAATTCAAAAATAGTTTAATATGACTATATGAGTAATTTAGCAAAATTTTAGCATGACCTCTCTCTAAAAATGAGCAACCCGTCCTGTAAATTTACAAACATAACACCACATGTCCACATCACAACTTCAAAATATCAAATGATCAAATATAAATGTCGCAAGCCGGCAAGTTTACAACTTCCATTAGTGCATACTACATAGCATGATAGCAATATAGTCCCAAATAAAAACAAACTCAATGCAAAATTCAAAATAGTCAAAGTAAGCAAAATAACTTGCAAACCTAAGAATCCACATCTTCTTCTTCTCCATATCCCTCTAATACTCCTTCGGTGTCGGACTCAAACTCAAAATCCATCTCATCACCCTCTTCTTCCTCTTCTTCCTCTTCATCCGATTCTTCAAGTTCTTCACCAAGTTCTCTTACTTCTTGAAGCCTAGCACTTCTCCTAGGTGGAACGCTACTATCAATTCTCGATTCATCTCCAACCATGTCATTGGTAAGATCCACTTCCGTATCTTCATCACCATCCTCAACAATCCATCCTTGTGCCATACTAGCCTCACTAGCAAGTAGCACATCCACTCCCTTCTCTTTTTGTCTTCTCTTCTTGTTGATGATCTTTGAATTGAATTGGACGTAGACTAAATTGTTCAACCTTCCGGTGTCTAGTCTATTCCTTTTCTTTGTATGGATCTAGATTAAAATAATAGTTAGACAATTATTTAGACAAAAACTAAATAAGACAATAAGTAGATAAGTACACAATAACTTAATAAGAAGTTAAGAACTCACCCCTTCAAAAGTACTCCAATTTCTCTCACAACCGGATGAACTTGTAGTCAAGGAAAGAATTCTTTTAGCCATTTTTTGCAATTTAGGCACACCATTTCCATATAGCTGCCACCATCCAACTAAAGAAAATCAACCAGAAACAATAACACATTAACAATTAGCAAACACAAAAGCAAAAAGAAACAAACAATCGATATACCCAAGTTATTGCTAAGCTGTTTTTTCTTACCGGGATCATAATTATCATCATTTGTTTTGCATCCCATCATAGCCAATGCTCTTCCGAAACCATCCTCTTTCTTCAAGTACTTCAATAACTCTATATTTGTCACCTCACTTTGGCTTGCATAGTCATCGGGGAAAAATGCTTCCACACAAGTGAAAAACCCATTCATCACCACATTATCATTTTCTATGCTTGGATTATGATAGGTATAATAAGGGTTCAATAGGTAGGCCGACAAATGAAGTGGACCATCTAATCGATCACGCCTTTTCCCATCAATTATATCCAAAATTGGGCGAAAGTGAAGTTCTTGATTCTTGAATGCCTCTTTAATCTCCTCTTTTGCTCTATTTAACTCTCCATATACAAAACCCATGGACGGCTTCTTATCTCCATCAACAAGGCGAAGCACCTTAACTAATGGAGCAAACACCTTTAAGCAAAGAGTTACCCCATTCCAAAAAGCGCCACTTAAGGCGGTACTAAATGCTGCTTTCCCTTTTGCACTCTTTGAATGCTTGCTTTCGCTCCATTCACTACTAGCAACCATAGCCCTTAGCTCACTTTTCTTCTCCATCAAACTTTGTAGAGTTAGAAAAGCGGTTGCAAATCTTGTGACTCTCGGCCTCACTATATCTTTTTTCTTAGTAAATCTCCTCATCAATGATAATGTCTTGTGGTGTGCGTAAATGTAGATGGTGAACGCCTTAGCCTTGTCAATCACCCCTTTGAATCTAGGTTGGTTCCCAATTCCTTGAAGCATAAGGTTCAAGGTATGGGTTGCACAAGAAGTCCAAAATATGTTTGGCCTCTTCAACTTTAACAAGTCACCCGCCGCCATATTATTTGAAGCATTGTCCGTTACCACTTGAACTACCTTTTCCGGCCCAACTTCTTCAATGCACTTGTCCACATACTCAAATATATAGGAACCGGTGTGTGCTTCATCCGATGCTTCCTTAGAAGAAAGAAAAGTAGTGCCTTCTTTGCAATTGACACACAAATTCATGATACTTCTTCTTTTCCTATCGGTCCAAGCATCCGTCATAATGGAGCAACCATTCAAAGCCCACTCTTCTTCTTGCTTCTTCAATAGACTTTTTGTTCTCTCCACCTCTTCCTTCAATAATGGCTCTCTCAATTGGTATTGGGTTGGAGGTTTGTAACCCGGGCCAAATTGTCCAACCGCTTCCACAAACCTTTTAAAACTATCATTATCAATAGCATTAAAAGGTATACCGGATTCATACACCCATCGAGCCAAATATTGATGCACTTGATGTGTTCTCTCCTTCCAAAGTGCATCATTAATATTTTGTTGTCTTGTTGTCTTACTTCCATTCAATGAAGAATCGGGATCGATGACAGATGCAAAGCTATCCATAGGCCCAAGAGTACGGGGGGGTTTTCTTTGCCCTAGACTCCCTTCAACTTCTTCATCCTCTTCCAAAATAACCTCTTGCCTCACTTCTACTTCACGTTGATACTTTTGTCTCTTCTTGCTTTGTGCATCATCAATAGCCTTCTTACACTTCTTCTTATCCTCATCCGAAGACTTTTTGCATGGAGCTGCATTCCCTTTCACGTTGGCAATATGTTGCTTAAGCCGATATATTCCACCACTAACTACTTTCCCACATAGCTTGCACTTCACTTTGTCTACATTTGAAGGGTTCACCAATGCCCCATATTCCCATCCAACATCATCGGAATTACGCTTCAAAGACCTCTCTAGCTCAGGTATTGAATTTGACGCTCCTGAAGATGCGGTACCAGCCATTTCCTAACAATCTGCAAATAACATGCTAACTCCAGAAAACCTCTATTTGCGACTGCAAATCTGCAACAGAAAGCTATGTCAATTTCTGCTATGTCAAAAGAAAGCTATCTGCAATCACATTCTGTCTAATAAGCTCCCCGGACCCAAAGGAGACACAAGCAAACTCAAAAAACTCAAGCTAACAGAATGCAGTAATGCAGTAATGCAGCAATGCAGCAATGCAGCAACCTATCTACAATCACACAGAATGCAGAATGCAGTAATGCAGCAATCACACAGAACAAACTCAAGCTAACAGAAACCTATCTGCAATCAACCAATCACACAGAACAAACTTAAGCTAACAGAAAGCTATCTGCAATCAGCCAATCACACAGAACAAACTCAAGCTAACAGAAAGCTATCTGCAATCACATCAATACAAATCAATTTCACAGAACAGAGTTTACTCGTACCAGAAATTTCCAGTACAAATCTTGAAGTCAGTGAAAAGAACTCAAACCAAACCCAGATTCATCAGAAATGCCAAGAAAGAAGAAAGATGACTCGATCCTCTGTAAATTTCTCTTGGAATTCCTGAAACTGAACTAAGAATCCACAAAATCAAACGAAACAGAAGAGAAATCTACGTATTAAGCATTTAAGCTTATTCAAGCAAAGATCGTAGGAAGTGACAGAACACAGAACATTGTTTCACAGAACACAGCCAACATCGAAGGAACTACCTCGCCGTTCTCAATCAAATTCATAATCACAGGCTGTCGAAGAAAATTGAAGGCCAGAAATGTCGAAGACTGAGAAAGTGAGAAGTACCTGATGTCGAACAGTCGAAGACGGTTGCGGCGCTGGTCACGGGGGAAGTAGTTGATGTCGAAGACAAGAGGGGTTGGAGGTGGGGACGCAGGCGGCGACCTTGACGGTGGCGGGGCGGAGGCAGAGCCGCAGAGGCAGAGGACTTTAGGTTTACAAATGAAGGGGTGAACAGAATACAGACTGAAACGACTCGCGTTTCAATTTGGGTTTTCTCACCTCGCCTCGCTCGCGCCTCGCCTCGCCTCGCCCTCGCCTCCCTCGCCTCCCTCGCCTCGCCGTCGCCTGGGCGGTCACTGGGCGATGAATCGCCTGGGTGCAATGACTTGCCCAAAATCGAGGCGGCTTGGCTCCGCCTATAGCCTAAGCGGCGCCTAGGCGGCGCCTTTTAGAACACTGCCACCACCTGACGGGGAAGGAACGGTCGAATGAAAACAGGGAAAAGACGTTGTAGCAGGATATGACAGTCATAACTCTTCAACCCGTACATCTTATTGTCCCGGAAGTTCACACACCGAGCTATATTTCGTGCATAGCCTGAAAGATACCTCACACAACTCATCCACCTGAAAATTACGTTCTTCTGGTCATGATTCACGGTGTAAGGAGCTTCAGGCATTTTTTTCTTCCCTTCTTTCAACCACAAATGTCTTCTTAATTGCATTTTTTTTAGATCAATGCGTGCCTTAGGACCGTCTTTCGTCTTCCCCTCCAAGTTCAGCACTGTACCTACCACACACGTCGCAAACATTCTTTTTTATGTGCATCACATCTAGGTAGTGTCTGATCAACAACTTACTCCAGTATGGGAGTTCCCAGAATATGCTCTTATGTGTCCAGAATTTGTACATGTCGGGTCTTTCAGGTATTGCCGCCACCATATTGGGATGATTGCTGAGCTGCCCAAAATTGTACTCATTAAGCACTGCTAAAATTTCTTCCCCCGTCCATCTTCTGGGAGGCACACTGTGTTCTACGGTCTCATCAAATGCATTGTTATCGAACCGTCATTCGTGATTATATGGAAGGAAAGTACGATGACCCAATCTGCATATCTTGTTGCAATGACTGCTGCTCCCCTCATCGCTAAGGCACTCTGGACAAGCCTTGTATCCCCTAACAACGTTGCCCGACAACATCCCACGGGCAGGAAAATCACTGATGGTACCAACAACCATGACATGCATCTAGAACATCTCGTGCATGTACTTGTCATAAGTGGGATAACCAACGTCCCACAAAAACTTAAGCTCTTCAATCAAATGTCTCAAATACACATCGAGACACTTCCTTAAATAACCGGGCCCCGGAATCAACAAACTCAACATATTGTATTCCTTCTTCATGCACATCCATGGAGGAAGGTTGTACGGTACCAAAATCACTGGCCATATACTGTATTGAAGACTCATGTTGCCAAAAGGGTTGAACCCGTCGGATGAGAGCTCGAGCCTCACATTTCGGACCTCTGACGCAAAATGAGGAAACTCTCTGTCTATATGTTTCCAAGCCTCCCCGTCAGCAGGATGTATAAGGGTATCTTCGTCATGCAATTCCCTATCAGCGTGCCATCTCATAGCTTTGGCCGTGTGTGAAAACATGTACAACCGCTCCAGTCTATCCCTCAACAGGAAATACCGAAGTACCTTCACAGGTTTCCTATTTCCTGCAGGAGTCAGCTTATACATGTCAGTGTGACATACCGGACATGCGTCAAGGCCACCAAGGTCATTCCCTTCTGGATCTTTACCCTAGAAGAGAACGCAGTCATATCTGCATGCATGGATCTTGATGTAAGAAAGCCCAAGATCTTTCAGAACACATCGGACCTTATGATGAGTGGTAGGAAGACGATGACCGTGGGGCAACATCGAAGCAGTGTACTGTAGATAATCATCAACAGCCTTCACGGTCGATTTTGTCTCAACTTTAATCTTCATTACGTCCATCACACTTTCAAGAACGGTCTTCTGACAACCGGGGTACACAGGGGTCTGTTGGAAAGCAAGCAGTTTGTTGTACTTGTCAATACTAGTAGTGTTGACAGCTTTAGGGAAGGGCTGCA
Source organism: Fragaria nilgerrensis (assembly GCA_010134655.1). Classification (NCBI taxonomy): domain Eukaryota; kingdom Viridiplantae; phylum Streptophyta; class Magnoliopsida; order Rosales; family Rosaceae; genus Fragaria; species Fragaria nilgerrensis. Next base: position 25,700,585 of record CM020980.1, read on the forward strand.
CCAGGTCAGGCATATACTGTCCTTGAGTGCATACACCGCTCTCATAAGGAAACATGTCGTTGATGAAGGCCGTTGTTGGATCGTTGGATGTACTGCCCGTCTCAAAAATTGGCCATGATCATGCGGACCCCCTGATGATGTTTCACCGTGATATAACCAACATGTGTACTTCTCCCAAAACCCGTTACTCTTCAGGTGCTGTCATACTTTGTCAATCGCAAATCGATGCATATCGATGCGACACTGACATTTCGTGCACGGGCAATAGAAAATTGTATTCCCGTTAGCATTAGTCAGCGCATATTTCAGAAAACTCATAACTCTTTACCATATGTTTTGTCCCATTTTGGAAGTGAAATCCAACTCTTATCCATATCTTGAAAATATAACAAAATATATATGTATAACGCTAGCTAATTATTAATTAAATTCCATACCATATATAAAATCTCAATTCATTTAGTATATATTCTACGTACTACAACTAATTAATAACAAATTAATTAACACACACACACACACACATATATATATAGATATACTTAATAATTACATACATAACAATATTATATATATATATCTACATCATCACAAAATCATCATCAACAACTTCATACCATCAACACAATATTATAAATTAATTAATATATATATATATCTACTACTTATGAACAACTTCATATATATTATCAAATCATCAACCAAATCGATCAACACATATATATATATACAATCCAACGTACTCAAAATCGATCAACTCATAACAATATTATATATCAACATCATCACAAAATCATCAACAACTTCATATCATCAACACAATATTATAAATTAATTAACATATATATATATATATATATCTACTACTTATTAACAACAACTTCATATATATTATCAAATCATCAACCAAAATCGATCAACTCAATCACACTCAAAATCGATCAACACATATATATATATATACATCCAACGTACTCAAAATCGATCAACTCAATCACACTCAAATCGATCAACTCAAATAAAACTCAAAATCAACATATATACACATGTACGTACCTATATATAGCTCCACAAACTAATTATGGACAGATTTCGACAACACCCAAACTTTTTCTCCCATTTTTTTCTTCTCCCGTTTTTTTTTCCCAGATGAGCTCATGTCCATCTCTGCAAATATAAAACACTTTAGCCGACGACATTTTAATTTCGTCGGCTAAAGAATTTTTAAAGTCGTCTGCTAAAGTCCACAGACTATAGCCGACGAAAACAATACTTTCTCCGACGAAATTAAAATTTCGTCGGGAAAAGTTGACCATAGCCGACGAAAATTTAGATTAGCCGACAAAGGAAAATTTCGTCGGCTAACGTGGACTTTAGCCGACGAAAAAATGGTTCGTCAGCCTGGTTTTTTTATTTTCATCGGCTAAAGCCTTTCTTCTGGTTGTGATATCTGCTTCTTGCATTTCTTTCATTTTCTTCCATGTCGGTATCTTCATACACCTTGTAGTGCTTGTCATTTTCAATCTTTTCAATCCACTGAGCATATGCTAAGGTGGAATCAATTTCCTTTTTCTTGAGAGATAAAAATAAATCACTGCTAATGACATCAGGATGGTCATAAGCTGTAACAATTATTTTCTCTCCAGATGTAAGATAAGTATTCTCCTGATCATCCTCGATGATTTTCTTGATATATTCCAGGGACATGGCTTTCATCCATGAGATACTAGAGTTAGGTTGCCCATTGTATCCTTGACACACAAGCTCTAAGTATTGCTCTTGGATAATTCTTATATAGTGATATGGAGATATGTATTCAGTTTCTCTATTTTTCTTCTGCACCCACTCAGGAGGTGTGGATCTGAACTTAAGCCTAAGAATGCAATTTGACTTTCTAACATTTTTGACTGTGTTGACAATAATGGCAGGCAATCCCTTAAGATCGTCGTTTGATTTTGTCCACAGATTATGAACAAAGTCATTTTCAACTAGTCAAAGCTTATGTTCTTGAGGATGTTCACTCTGAACATTCACAACATATCTTCCTGGATATGGTCCTGGGACGGTAAAAAGTGTTTCTGGCAGGAGTCAGTCACAAGAATAGGAACTCTAGCACTTTCTGGACCTTCAAGATACTTTACCTTGAACATATTCATTGGGACAACACTCTGTTGTTTATTCCCTTAGTGCGCTTCATGCAACTCTTCTGACAGAGCTTGAAGTGATTGTACCATGAGTTCCAAATCATTTTCCTGAAAGGCAAACATTAGATTATCGAGCAATGCTTTCTGGTAGACAGCTAATTTTTTGCCACAACAAAAAATTGGTTCAGGAAAAGTATTTAATTGGTAATCATGAACATTTAGGACTCCTTTAGGAGTAAGCCTGCTTTTTGGCAAAGCAGCAGCCATCAACGATCTTGTTAAGCCTTTACCGTCTGCCGTTTGAGACAGGCTAGCCAATCTTTTACCCTAGGATTGGTCAATTGTGGCTGGTCTTTTAGGACACAGCAAGAAACTCTTAAGAACCCTTTCGATTTCTTCTGGTTGTTCTGGTTCTGGTTCTGGTTCTTTTCCTAGTCTTCTGTTTCTAGGATTACGACATTCGTCGCTTCCTTCACTTCTGTTGAACATCGCCAATTCTCTGGTTAAGGCGTCAGGGAGATAATTTTTGTTACCTGCAATTAATTCCATATTATAATCATATTGATTAAGAAATAATTGCCAGTTTGCTAATCTACCCCTATCAGCTGCCTTATCAAGCTTGAAATTTTTTAAAATTCTTAACTCTTGCGCAATCTGTGCGCACAGTAAATGATTTTCCTAAAAAAGCGGGAGAATTTTCAATTGTTTTCTTTACTGCAAGAATTTCTTTTTCCCCTATGGGATAATTTTGCTCTACAGGGCTGAACTTGCCACTACAAAACTTTAAGATTTTTTCTGTGTTGGTGCCTGGAGTTCTTGTTAGAACAACACCAGCCTAAAAATTGTCACTAGCATCTATTTGAAGAATGATCTCATCATTTTCTTCAGGTTGATGAAGTGGAGGTAAATTTTTGCATAGGTCTTTAATTTGCCTGACAATCTTTTCATCATCTTCTGTAAATTTCCAAGTTCTCTTAGAACTTGTTTGGGGACAACATTGTTGTTAATCCAGCAATTTTAGAAAGGAAATCTCTTCCATAATTTATGACACCTAAAAATCTTTGTAGACTTTTGGCATTTGGGATCTTATCTGGAAATTTCCAGATTTTCTCTAGGATATGAGGTTGGAGCTTGATGACTCCATTTTTAATGTTTATTCATAAAAAATCAATCTCATCTAGGACTAAAAAGGCTTTCTTTTCTCTTAGGATAATTTCATGCTGAACTATCAGCTTAACTACCTCATATAAATGTTTCATGTGTTCTTCTTTGGTTTTGGAGAACACAAATATATCATCAATATAGACGACACATAAATCACTCACATGTTTGAAAATATTATCCATCTTTCTTTGAAAAATTGATGGAGCTTGTTTCAAGCCAAATGACATTACTAACCATTTGTAGTGTCCCTGAGGAGTTCCGAAGGCAGTAAGAGGGATGCTATCTGGATGCATTTTAACTTGCCAAAAACCAGACTTTGTATCAAATTTTGAGAAAACTTTTGCTCCTTTGAGCCTATTAATCAGCACTCTTGCATGTGCTATTTGATAACCATCCTTAACAGTCTTTTTGTTAACATCTCTGTAATCAATCACCATCCTTGCTTTACCTCATACTTGTTCAGCATGATTCCTAACATAGAAGGCAGGAGCATGATGATGATTGTTTGATGGTCTTACCAACCCTTTTCTAAGAGATCAGCTATATCTTTTCTGAATTCTTTCTGATCTTCTTCTTTGTATTGAGGGATTGCTTTTACATGATAAATGACATTCATGTCATGAAGTTTTAATTCACAGACCACTGGGTCTTTTTCCTAAAACTTTAATGGGTTTATATCGATGTTTTGTTTTAGCATATCCTTAATCTCACCAAGGGTATGCTTTTTCTGCTGCTCAACCTTGGTTTCAAAATGTTTGAGATTATGTTCTTGAACGAAACTAATTTCTTCATTGATTTCCTCTTCGTCTTCTTCTTTTGAAAATTCTTCATTTTGAAGTACTTCTTCTTGCAGCCTGTACTGCTTGTATTGTAAGATTTCTTCAAATTTTGGCTTATAAATATCACTATAATTTTGCTACGACTTCTGATATTGTGATGTAAATCCGAGACCAACAACGCTTCCAACATGTTTTAGTCGCTCTGTCCAGAAGACTTTATCTCCCTTTTCAAAACCTATTAGGTTTAGGGGTGCCTTTTGTATGAAGGTTTGTTGTAGGATGTACTCATTTCCTAACAATATATCAGCATCTTGATTTTCTGATTGCCAAAGTTCTTCAATGATAAAATCTCCACCTCCAATAGTGATTTTAACCTTTTTAGCAATTGTATCCATGAGAATGTGCCTTCCTTCTATGGTTCTTCCAACAACACTTTTTCCTGGATCTACTGTCCAATATTCTTCTGGTATAACAAACTTCTTTGCTAAGCTAAATCCAGATCCAGTGTCTACAAACGGATGTAGATGATATTTTTTGTATTATGGAAATTTTAATCCAATTTTCATATAGTTACTGAATCTGCTTGTAGAGACTGTCTTTACTTGATGTATGTTTTGGTGTGGGAGATCTTCTTTTACCTTTGTAAAAGGATTGCACGTTTCTTCTTTGCAAATTATTTCTCCTGTCACCTCTTTAGTATCAGTCTCTTTAGCACTCTCTTGCTTATCTGCAGATACTACTTCTTCTAAAGTTGTATCAAATGATATTATCTCCTCTGAGGTTTTATCAAATTCCATTCTTTCAAGTTTAATTCTTTGAATTTCTGTTCTTAATATTTTTTTTCTTTCTTCTATCTCATAAAAGTAATCCTCATATTCTTGTTCAACAAGCTGAATTATTGAACTATTCTTTGTTTTCTTTCTTGCTTCAGCTATGAAGCATTCTTTATAATAAGTTTTTCCTGACTTTTCACATGATATGGGAAGACCTTCCTTCTCAAGACAAAGACAAAAATCACAGGTAAATGTTCCTGGCTTTACACTATAAGAAGAAACTATTTCTTCTGTAGTGTTTTATTCCCAGTTTTTGACTTCAAGAAGGTAAACCTCTCTAGGGTTACAATCTTCTTCTGAATCAGATTCAGATTCTTCTGAAGAATCTTCTTCTGACTAGGCCGAGTAAACAGACAGGTGGTCTTCTTCCTCAGAGTAAACTACTTCAAATCCCTTCATGTTGGCCATCTCTATGACCTCTTCATATTCTTCAAAAAGAGCTTTTAAAGTTCTTTTTTCTTTCTTGGGGCACTCATTAGCATAATGTCCTTCTGCTTTGCATAACCAACACCTGCATGTTTTCTTCTTTTCAGACTCCTGAGAAGTTGATTTTCATGCGATGATTTTTTCTTTTTGAAAAATCTTTTTTTAGGGTTATGCTCCTTTTGTAGTTAGAACTTTTTTTGAAATTCCAATTTCTCTTGTTGTTTCCTCTGAAACGTTTGTGAAATTTCTTTTCTTTTCTCCTCCTTTTGTGTTGATTTAGTTCTTCACAACCCCAATTGGTTGGAACCTCTAGGAGTTTAATTAGTACATAAATTATCAACTCCTTTGAGCTGTTTCTTTGCAGCTTTAGCTCTTAAGTTTGTTTTGCACTGTGCCCTCATCAGCTCTCTGATTCTCTTTGCTGCTCTACCAACTGAGAGTCATTCTAGAGGTTTGACATCTATGCTCACTTTTACAGATGTCTTCCACGGTTCTTGGAGTTTCCTATATATAGAAGATATATCAGATCTATATTATCCATATCTCCTATGGTGCAATAGTAATCTTGAAACTCATTCATGTATTTTTCAAAATAAGCCATATTATATATTTTGAAAGCATATATGTTGGTTCTGGCTGTTTCTCTAGCCTTATCACCAACAAATGATATATCTTCACAAAATTGCTCATAGATTGGTGTAGCAAAGGTTGTTGGAGATTTATCATCTTTTATGGTTTCTAGCCATGCTCTACCCCTTTGGGTTTCTTTCCAAGCAAGATAAAATTTATTTGCCATTTCTGTAAGAGTAGCTTGATAGACTGTTTGTAGGTCTTGTGCCTCAAATTTTCCATATGTTGTGCAAGCTGCCATAAACATAGCATTGACCCAGTCATCTATGACTTTCTTCTTGTCTAGGGCCTTGTCTAGATCTAACCAATTACCATGCTGTGATATTGGCATTTTTGGTATGCTTAGTTCTGGGACAAATCTTTGAGAGTTTATGTCATCTCTCTTCCCCATAGACCATTTTCTTTTAGGAAGTTTTGTATCTCTACCAATTTTGATAATGGTAGTCTGCGGATATCTTGAGGAGCTTTCTCCTTCTTCCATTTTGACATCGTGATAAGGAAAGACTTTTCTTTCAACTTTTCTACTTTTTTCAAGATTAAATTTTTTTATTTCTTTAATCAGTTGCTCTAGACGAGCTGGATCTTTGCAGTTTTCTGTTTCATCATAAAGCTCATAAAGTCCTTCTGACTTTAGCATGTTTACTTCTCTGTGAAGTTCTTCTTCTAAATCTTCTTCCACTACTGGAATAGATTCATCATTAATTACAATTCTAGTACTTCTAGAAGGACTCCCTTCTGTAGAAGTGTTACATCTCATAAGTAATCTGGAGTTGTCACTTCTTAGACTTTCGAGGGTTGCATCACTTCTTCTATGTCCTTCGAACTTGAGATTGACGTGTCTTGTTCTCCTATTTTCATAAATAGCTGCCCTCGCACTTTCTGGTTTTTCTTTAGGGCTAGATAATTTCCATTCTAGTGGAAATGTTACCTCATCCTAAGTAACCTTATGAATCTGTTCCGAATGATTTATTGGATTTGTGAGGAATCTAGTAGTAAGGTCAGAGATATTTGATAACTTGGTTCTTGGCTCTACTGTTGTACTCATTAGTTTATAGTAAATTCTATACACTATAGCAAGCTCTTGCATGCCTTCTTTCATGGATGTGCCATCTGTTTTGACTCTCAGCCTTAAACAGTGAACATCATCGTTCAAGCTTGTTGAAAAGTTTGGGAAGCAGTTGAAATATGCAACTTGATTGCATAAAGATGCTTGAAGAGTTCCTAACAAACTTTTCTGAAAATCTGTCAGTCTATTATCTTGTAAAACATATAAAACTGAACAATTTAATCATTCTCTGGCCAGTAGATTTATGCCTACTTGGACTGCTCTAATGTGCATAAATTTATAATTTCTTTTTCTGACTTTAGCCACCTCTTCAGGTGTTACTAAGAGGAGATATGTTTCTCATGTTGTTGCTGGAGTGGTAAACTCTAAAATTTTGAATTGATGGCTATCCAACAAATCAAAATTTCCTCTTTTATAGATTTGGTTAAATTCGAATTTTGGAATTACTGAATTCCTGACAGTACTTTCTAACTCATTGTATTCGAATTCTTCAGAGTTTAGCAGTTGCACTCCTTTCTTCTTTCCAAAGATGTTCATCATCTTCATGTCTCTTATATCTCTAAGCTTTGGAGTTTATGAGGATCCAAAAACTCTTGGACTCATTGTTGGTTCAAAAATGAAATTTCCTGGTGAAGAATTTCCTTGAGGAACTTCTAATGCTTTGAATCCATGAGTTTTTGTGGTATTCATCTTAGATTGGCTTTCATTTTTTAGCCTTTTATGTTCTCCAGCTATCTTTTGAACATATTCTAAGATTTTTACATGCTGCTGGTTAAACTCTTCTATCTTACTATTGATCTTTGCCAATAGTTCTTCTTTCTCTTCTGAAAGAGATTGAATATAGTCTATTTTGCTTTCTAGTTTAGTCAACTGATAGACTATATTTGAGGTTCCCTCTAGATATTCTATATGTCTAGACACTTCTGCTAGAGATTCTTGATGCCTCGCATCAACTTGTTGTACTAAAAATTCAAGTTTTTCTAGTATTTGTTCAATTCATGTTCCCATCTTAGGGTTTCTTTTGAGCACCATCCAAAGGCTAGGCTCTGATACCAGTAAACTTATTGCCAATAGTTCTTCTTTCTCTTCTGAAAGAGATTGAATATAGTCTATTTTGCTTTCTAGTTTAGTCAACTGATAGACTATATTTGAGGTTCCCTCTAGATATTCTATATGTCTAGACACTTCTGCTAGAGATTCTTGATGCCTCGCATCAACTTGTTGTACTAGAAATTTAAGCTTTTCTAGTATTTGTTCAATTCATATTCCCATCTTAGGGTTTCTTTTGAGCACCATCCAAAGGCTAGGCTCTGATACCAGTAAACTTATCAATAAACTTATCAGAGTAATCCGCTCGAGATAATCTGCTCGAGGTGAAAACTGTTCGAGTGAAATCTACTCAAGGTGAAATCTGCTCGAGATAGTCTACTTGAGAAGAAAGAAAACTTATCCTATACTGAGATAATTTAGAGGTTCTTGGTATACTTTAAGGTTTCTTTGATAATTCTAATGTTCTTTTGAACTCTATAAATTTTTCTCTGAACCAAATAGATATTATCCCAATAATTATGATCTTCTCTATCAAGTGTTGATCTAAACCTTTTTACGATTGTCAATTGCTTTTGTTCTTCTAACAATTCTTCTCTAGTTTCTTTGCAAATAGAAAGCAATTGTGTTCTAGTAAGAAGCGAAATTATGATCTTGAAAAATTAACTGTTTACCTTCGAGTATAGAGGATAGATTTTAGCTGCAAAATGTCAAAATAAACAAATTCATGAATATGGGTCCAACTCACTCCGTCAAAGTTTTTCATTTATGTATAACAGTTGAAAAGGGATGTGAAAGAGAGAGGAGTTGTGAAACTTGTATAGCCGGTCATTACCTTTTAATAAAGGGATATGAAAACATTATATTTTGGCTGTCTCTAATGCCTTTTTCATAACCAATCACTACTTGACACCTTTTTCATCCGTGAATTAAGAAGAATGCGGACGTCCGCTTCTAAACCTTTCATTATATATATATAATCCTACAAATGTGCTACTAGTCATCCAATTGTTACATCGAAGTATTCACCCCAAACAATTGTGATGATTTCACCCTCCTTTTGAATAAATAAGGAGGTCCGTATCTGAAAAAGTATATATATATATATACAGGGCCCTTCCATTAAGGGATCCTTTTTTTGACATATATGAGGGATGGGGGATTACACCAACTTTTCGATCACAAAATCACATCTCCACCGTTCAATATGTAGTTCTATATGAGTAGATCATTTCTGTAAATTTTCAGAAATTTTGGTGATCGTTAAGGCATTCAAAACTACGATTTATAATTATAAGCATGAACGGTTCAGGTTTGGCAGATTTGGTTCATTCATTGATTTAATCTTGTTCGACACTTTAACAATCACCAAATTGGCTGCATAATTGATCTATATATAAGGACCAACAAACTGAATGGTGGAGATTCAAAAATATAATTGAAAAATTGGTGCAATCCTCCATTCTTCATATATGTCAAAAAAAGGGATCCCTTAGTGGAAGGGCCCTATATATATATATATATATATATATATATATATATATATATATATATATATATGTTAAAGACTCTAGGGTATGTGAACTTACATGAATTACTCATCGAAATTAAAGTTGTTTTAACATTTTTTTTCAATCCGAATATAGAACGGGTTATTCATGCTAAAATTATTTAACAATTTTTTTCAACCGAGATATAGGAAGAAACTAATCTATGTCATTAACCATCGTTTGACACATTTTGCTAGTTTAGATAGTATAGTGCAGTAGTATGTAGGAGAGCCGCCAGGTTTTCTTATATATGGATGTAATCTATAAGGACCAATGTAACTCTTCTAATGTCAACCGAGGTAAAAGTTTTATGTCCCACTCGGATTGGTATATCGGTATTAATATAAATAATGGGCAGCAGACTGAGCCTCCTATGTAAACTGGGTTTCATACCCTCTTTTTCAAAAAAAAAAAAAAAAAATCTATGTCATTATTGTCTTTGTTGGACAATTGTGTTAAACCACAACATGCCAAAAGTCTCTAGTGAACTATATTTTGCAAGGTTAAAGCCACAACTTGTCTTATTTGATGGAAAGGAGTCAACAAAGATCAAAGTTCAATTGTCTAAAACGATTTTAGTTGTGAAACCAAATTGATTGAAAGTATTTTGATTCATTGAAATAAAGAAAATTGAGATAATTAAAAACTTTTACTCTTAAAACCGAATTGTTTCACTCTGCTCACTATATGCATAAAGATAAATTAGAATTTAATTAATGAAAACTCGTAGCAATCCCAACACAATGCAGCATCAAATCAGAGCATAATACACCAATACGAGTCTTTTTTTCTTTCTCTTTTAAGAAAAAACCAACAGTGTGATAGTGTGAAATTGTGATGCCTGAGCGTCACACGTCGTTGCCTAAAAAATGTAAAAGTCAGTGAGCCGTGACCTGGTTGGTTAATTAGAATTTAATTAATGAAAGCTCACTATATGCATAAAGATAAATTAGAATTTAATTAATGAAAACTCGTAGCAATCCCAACACAATGCAGCATCAAATCAGAGCATCATACACTAATACGAGTCTTTTTTTTCTTTCTCTTTTAAGAAAAAACCAACAGTGTGATAGTGTGAAATTGTGATGCCTGAGCGTCACACGTCGTTGCCTAAAAAATGTAAAAGTCAGTGAGCCGTGACCTGGTTGGTTAAGGATGTTAACTAACAATTTTGAGGTCATGGGTTCAAACCTTACTGACATATGTATGGTATGTGAGTTACTTAATAAAAGTTTTTTTTTTTTTTTAAAGAGTGTGAAATTGTGAAAGAAATGAAATAGAAAAATTTTCCCTAAAAAAAAAATTAAAACGAAAAGGAAAAGACCCATACTATTGGCCCATCCACTGAAATTCGGTGGACACTAGTCCAGACAACCAAAACCATGATACCTCACCGTGTCGACATAATCAAGCATCTCAACCAAAACGACCTGTTTTGACTTGATCCCTACGCTCACAACAAAACCCATCATCGCTTTCCCTCTCTGCAACTTCCGCCATTGATCGCCGGAAAAGAACCAGAAGATGAAGATCAACGTCAACCAAATGACTCGCCGCGTCGAGGTCGACAATCGCTACCCTCTCCGATTCTACTACCGCATCGCCGATAACCTCCTCAAACAGGTCCCGCCCTCTTTCTTCTCTTTCGCGCTGCTTCTCTACTCAATTCTCTCATTTCACCTTTGATTATTGAATTTCCCATTTCGCTGGATGTACTTGTTTGATTTCTAATTCAAAATTGAAATTGAAATCGAATATATGTATGCGGTACCGAAAAGCATTAGGTTTTCTGATTTCAATTCGCTGTACTGGAAGAGTTTTTGGTTTTCCGATTGTTATTATGTTCATAAGTAGCTAGGGTTTAAGGGAAATGGTGACATTTTAGGATGCTTGTTTTCTAAGTATTACATTTTGGATTTCGTTTTGGCCTGAATGTGATTTTTGTATCTACAGGCTAGTATATACCGTGACGAGAAGAACATTATAGAGTTGTATGTCATACTAGTCCGATTTTCGAGGTACGCTGGAGTGTTCATGAGATGATTTTCGTGATGAGGAATTGCCAACTTGTGATGTTTTAGTTATGGATGACTAATTGTTCACATTTTTCACCACAGTTTGGTGTCCGAAACTATACCTCGTCATCGAGACTATCAGGCGATTCTTCCGAAAGAGAGGAATCTATATAAGAAGGTGTGAAGTTTGTGCTAATCTTTGTTGAAAGGTTTTACTAATTGTGTTAAATGTGAACTTGTTCTGACTGGGGCCGTGGTGTCTCTCTATTGCAGAAACTGTTGAGTGTGCTGGATGAGCTCGAGTCTTTGAAGCCGGAATTCCAACGCCGTGTGAGTGAACATAATGAGTCCGATACAGCTTCTCATCTGCCTGAACTTGAGAGCACTTCATACGGCTCGCAGACGTCTTCTTTTGAACGGCCTCCTGTTAACAATAAATCATTGAGCATGAATGTTAGGCAGGTACTGATACCCCAAATACTCCACATCATTGATAATTGATATGTGTGTATGTGAACTTTTGTATTGGTTTTCAGTATATGCTAATTGATCTTGTTGTATTGTAAAGCAGCACGAGATGATTTTGAGGATAGTTTTGTTTTATCTTCATTACAACTTACTAGATTTTTTGAAGTTATTGGAATACTATGCTTATTCCAAGTGTATTGCTCTTTTCACATATCTGCAGCCTACTAGCCTGACATCTCAGTCATCATGGAAGTATAAAAATGATTTTTCACGGGTTACAACAAGTAACATACCAATCGACAAGCAGTTCCAGAATCTGTGAGTACATTTCTTATAGTGATAGGCTGTATACCTAATTGGGATATTAAAGATATGAGAACATGACAACAATTGCTTGATTTTGCAGATCCTTTAATTTTCCTCTTCCAAACAAAGAGACTTTGTCTAGACACTCATTTTTGGGTCCAAATGGTCTTCAGGGTCAGTGGCGAGGACCCAGCGCAAAAGTTAAGGTAGATTATCAAATTTGTCATTTCAAAATTTTTAATATTGCTGAAGAACTCCTTTAACCAACTACTGGGCAGGTTCAATATCCAAGCAGTACTGATATAATCCCCAGTGAAAATTCGGGGTAAGTGTTAATGCTATTTCAAATGCTTAGTCTAAACCTCTTTATACTTTGTTTGTTCTTTTCACATCTATTTTTCATGTTTTGCTTCTGTCTTGGTACACAATTAAAGATCAAAGGCTTACTTGGTCTTTATCTAAGACCGTTCATGATGATTGTGGCTAAAATCCTCACTTTCATGTCATCCATGGTAACAGCCTCAATCAAGCTGTACAGTATGATCTTGTGGGTGTAAAAGAAGGTGATCCAGGCGGGGTGAATTCTACCATGGAATCAGTGCTCTCATTGGACAATGGTGAATGGCTACGTCCTGCTCAGGAATCATCTCCTTCATGGATTAGTGAAGCAAAGGAAGATCCTTTTCCGTTGGTCAAACAACCTTCTCCTCCTCCTGTTCTTGCTCGAGTGCAGCAGGAAGTGACTCGAATTCATCATTCAAAAGTGGCAGATCCAAGACCAGGACTTGCAAATCCATCTCAGGATGGGATGCCAAGTTCTAATTCATATCAGCATTTGCACGTTGTAAGTTTCCTATGCTGTATCGTATGCAACGAGTCATTTTCTCCATCGTTTGTTAATTAACAATCTTCAAGAAATTATCTCACTTCCTTTTGAATTGATAGTAGTTTAATATATTTTGTTCCGCAGCCAATAAAAATGATGGAGGACTTCCTAAGATTGGCTCGGAAAAATACAGAAAAAAACTTAGAAACATGTGGTGTTCTTGCTGGTTCATTGGTAAGTTATATAAAAGTCTTGTTTTTTTTTTTTTACGAAATTAAATGAAGTTGGTGTGTGTGGTTCTTATGTTTCAAATATTATGTGTTGCAGAAAAACAAGGTTTTCCATATCACTACGCTAATAATCCCAAAGCAAGAGTCAACTTCTGATTCGGTAAGATTAGTACCATGTTTATAATCGCCTTCGTGTGTTGTTTTCACTTTGACAGTAGCTTTGCTCTCACTTTTGTTTCTGGCTAGATGACCTTATTAAATACTGAAAACTAATATAGTGAAATACCAAAATCCCAACCTCTCCACACCCTTCCTGCTAGCATGTGATTGGTGGGTCCGAAGGCCATGCGGAGACACACAAACCATAAACCGATTCTTGTTGATGATTTTTGAGATGACCCTCACTGATATATTATAATTGATAAAAGTGGCATCCTTAATCAAATTCTTTGTGTTCTGTGATATCTCCCAAGTTAACATTTCTATATTTTCCGAGTGCTTCTGTCTATTTTCTGTTATTTGGATAACATTATCAATGTTTACATCTTCAGTGTCAAACATTGAATGAAGAAGAAATATTTGAGGTTCAAGACAGACTATCTCTTTTTCCTCTGGGTTGGATTCATGTAAGTTTAGAATAGACTTGGTCAACATTAGTTGTTTATTGTTCTGGCTCTTGTTCTTGTGATCATTATCTTCATTCTCTTATATCTGTGCTGTGCCAGACACACCCATCACAGACCTGTTTCATGTCATCAGTTGATCTGCACACACACTACTCATACCAGGTAAAGAGCAATATCACTTTTGCTGTTTTTTCTTTTCTTTTCAGCCCAACAGCTATGCTTTAAACAAGTTAGCCACTTAGCCCATTTATTCTATATCTCCAAGGTTCTCTTCTGCACCATAATACGGTATCTTATGTACCTTTTCAGATTATGTTACCAGAAGCAATTGCAATTGTTATGGCTCCAACAGACACATCCAGGTAGTTTTGTTGTCTATTGATGAAAACACAAATATAATTTCATGCGTCATGATTTAGTCTGCAATTCAATATAAACTAATTGCCTCCTACATATGCAACTGCAGTCCGCACGGCATATTTCACCTATCTGACCCAGGTGGTGTATCTGTTATCCGTAACTGTCAACAGCGTGGATTTCATCCCCATGAAGAGCCTTCGGATGGAACCTCAATTTATGAGCATTGTTCTCATGTGTATATTAATTCTAATTTGAAGATCGATGTAATTGATCTGCGGTGAGATTTTGACTATCACTTATGTGAATCAAGATTATTTGGGAAAGACGGTAAATATGTAACACAAGAACTATCATCTTCAGTCAAATGACCATATTGTAAATTCCAAGTCTTCTGAATATGAAACATTTGATCAAATATCCGGCTCTTTGGATTCTCTTTACTATCGAGTATTGATTGTATATCAGACTTCGGTAGTATCGTGCTATTTATATGAATTCTGTAAGAAAATATGGAACCATGTGCAGATATATCTGAGTTATGCAGATTATATAAGTAGCTTGCCTTTTGTTATCTGAATACCTGGCAATTGATCACCACTGGGCAATTGATTCTTAAATTCTTGAGTGGTTGTTCGTTGAAACTATCTTCAAAAAGACCGGCCACCTCTGGTCAAACGGAAAGTGGAATCATGATTTGCAGTCTACATGGGAGATCTTAAACACTTCTGTTTCCCTTTTCTTGTTTTAAACACTTCTATATCATGGCATTTCAGCCATTTCTTACTTTCTACTCGATCGGGTGAAGAAAATATTACCCACTCAGGCCACTAATAGCTGAGGCAATGATTTTTACTTTTACGAGTTTTATTTGAGTGTACGTAAATAAGGTCCTACATCTATAGAGGGTTTCCTCACTTGTTGTCTCTATCATCTTATAATCCGGAGAAACACCAAGTACAGCTAGCAAAGCAATTACTATCATAGGGTAGCCTCCTGGTTCTTCTTCTTCAATTTTTTTCTCATTACAGTATAATCTCTACGTTCTTCTTCTGCAGAAATATACTTCACACTCTTAGCAAGTAACTTGGCACCGAAGAAGAAGATCAAAATGAATGAATTCTGGAAATAGTACCCACCTTCATAGTCATAGAATGGCCTTCTCCAATAGTACTGAGCAGTCCATGTGATCCAATTTAATTTCTGCTACAAATGACATTGACATTCTGGGAATGGTCCCTAAATCCTATTAATAATCTTCGTTTGCCATTGGCCAGAGATTTCATTAGGTCATTTAGGTAAACAGTTAAAATCTCTGGTACGAATCGAATTACACTTAAAGTAAAAAACTTAAGGTATACACCATAAGTTAAAGCCTTGAGAAAGATGATGGGATTGTTCAACACTATCAAATAAATGTTGCTAAATTGGATAAGTACATGCCATTTCGTTGTGTATACTCCAACTGTTCACCACTATCTAATTAGGGTGGCTATATGCAGATTTTTTTCTTGAACGAGAAATGAAACATAGAGGGAAAGGGAAGGGAAGGCAAAACCTACGTGAAGTTAATAAACTCTCTGCTAAATTGGTTGTGTGGCAAAACCTATTTGAAATAAACCTATAGGAAACCACTAAGGATAGTGGGGTGGAAAACTCTATCTTGGCTAACCTCCAGGTCTGGAGTTCGAATCCCCATGAAAGCAAAGTGGCTAGACACTATGCTGCAATGCACAGTTAGAGCATTTCACATGCGTCGGCGGAAATAAACCTATAGGAAAGCAGAACATGGGTCTATTACAAAGTTAGATAAGAAAATAAATGCTGTGACGCTAGTCAAACTCGTTAATCAGTATGGAGGCCGGTTGAAATTGTTATGAAACTAAACCATGCCGTGCATACAAGAATTTTCAAACCGTGTTAGGCTCGCTGCACAATCGAATGCCATCATAGGGTCATGACCGCTTTGATTCCAATGATTATTATTGCAGAAATCAAGCAAACCCAATATTCATAGTGCAATAATATTGCGATTATGATCCCTAGCTAGGCCCTCTTCTTTCCTTTTCCTTTTGTTTTTGTTTTCTTCTTGTCTAATCTTAATGCCTGCCTGTTTTGGTGGATGTCCTTATCACAGTGCAAATGAGAGTAACTACACATTGAATGATTTTCATATCAATTTTAGGACCCTTTCTTTTCGAAGTTTTTGGTTTACTAACTAATGACGTACATCAGAAACTTATGCATAAATGCTCAGTGAGATATCGCCTTTCACCAAAATTGTAGCTCAAGGAGTGAAACCTAGTCTCTGCAGAGAGCCATCACCACGCAGGAGCATCAACCACCAGTCATACGTATGCATCGATCACCTTATATATAACACTGTATGCCCCCTCTCTTTGTTATCTGTGCTGTGTTGCCTGATCAGTTTGGAGAATAAGTAAGAAGTACAGTAGATACTTCATAGAAGAAGATCAAAATGGGAAGAGCGCCGTGCTGTGAAAAAGTTGGGCTAAAAAGAGGAAGGTGGACAGCCGAAGAAGACGAAATCTTGACAAACTACATTCAACTCCATGGAGAAGGCTCTTGGAGATCTTTGCCCAAGAATGCAGGTCTGTTATCTGCATTTTTGTTACTTTGATCTTTCAGTAAATTTTATTGTGAGATATTTGTATATTTATTTTGAAGGTTTGCTAAGGTGCGGGAAGAGTTGCAGACTGAGGTGGATAAATTATCTGAGGACTGACTTGAGGAGAGGGAACATTACTCAAGAGGAGGAAGAAACCATAGTTAAGTTGCACACTGCTTTGGGTAATAGGTAAGTGATATAATGCATGTTCCTCATCTTCTTTAATATATATTTCTTCATTAATTTCTTTCAAATATATCATTACTTTGTTGGTCTGAAATTCTACCATCGATTCTCAGTGAAATTTGTGTGGATACTCAATAGGTCGAGTAGTATTATTGCTTATAGCAATTTCACTTTGATTATGACAATTCTACACTCTACAGTACGTCTACATGAACAAGTTACTGCTGTATATATGCATGATTTTGATTTTGATTTTTTTTCATTGAATCGATTCTTCTTCTCAAAACTTACCGATCTAAACTTCGTACGTACGCTTTATCAAGAATATCAATTTCATTAGTTTTGTTTTGTTTATTTTGTTTTTTGTTTTTTGTTTTTTTTGTTTTTTTCATTCTATATTTGTTGCAAGCTTTGTAATGTGTACGTAGTTGTGTTTAATTAGTTTAACTATGTCCAACTACGTCATTAACTGATTGTACTTTTTGTAGCTAAGAATGCATTCTCCTCAAGCTGACGATTTCAAAGTTGTCTTTCCCACAATAGGAAATTAGGAATTCTTGACGCATTTGAGTCTTCCTTCTGCTGATAGATGAGTTCTAGGGTGAATCAGAATCAGAATATGTGTATGAAAAGAGAAAACACAGCTATAGAAATGTCATTTCATCATAGCTTTTTTTTTTTTTTTTTTTTTTTTTTTTTTTTTTTTGGGTATGAAAAGAGAAAACACAGCTATAGAAATGTCATTTCATCATAGCTTCGTTACTCAAGTCTTTGATTATCTCACAAAGAACAATTTCCTAGATAAACACATAGTTGTATCACTTATATGCAAATGATGCTACATCCACAATACGTCTTGTTTATTGATATACAACGTATATAGTTAATATTTTAGTAGTGCTCCTTACCCGGCCAGTTAGTTTAATGACCTTTGATCATCATCTTATTATTTATGATTGTAGAGAGCCCTTTTAATGAGGACTTTTTAAGTTGAGGATTTTTCGGCTTAACTTATTTTTCGTACCTATATCCATATATTGACCGTTGAGTTTATAAGTATTTATGAGTAGATCTGCAAATTTCTAACCATATTGAAAATCGTTAAGGCATTCATAAGTGTGATTTACCAATTATAAACTTGAACGGTTCATGTTTGACAAATTTGGTTCGTCCATTAATTTAATCTATTTTGTTACCTTAACGATCACTAATTTAACTGAAAATTTGTAAAAATGATTTATTTATATACACCTAAAAACTGAACGGTTGAGATGTTAAAATATGATCGAAAAATAAGTATTTTATGAGTGTATAGATTTTCACTAGTTGTACGGATTGCAGGTGGTCATTGATAGCTGCTCAGTTGCCGGGAAGAACAGATAATGAGATTAAAAACTACTGGAACTCTCATTTGAGTCGCAAAATCTACACCTTCGCCAAGCTTATGGGAAACGAATGTCTCATCCCCACCATGATCAATAATATATCGAAGACGGCTAATGCGAAATCAAAGCGCAAAGGACGTACAAGCAGATCCGCCATGAAAAACAAGAACAAGCTTAACAAGAATGTTACAGTGCCAGCCTCATTTCCACAAGTAATAAAGCAAGCTTATGTGAATGATGTGTTTGAATCGTTAACCAGAGAAAACGCAGGTCAAGTGGAAACCGGTCCTTTAATGGGCTTGGGGTGTTGGTCCCCAAAAGAAAAGGATGGAAATGAAGAAGAGGTAGAGACAATAAGAATGTTGGGTGGTGTGCAAGGTTCTTGCTTGGACATTACTGCTGCAGGAATGAGTAGTTCAACTACTGCAATATGTGTAGCTAATAATGGAGAAAAAGAGGCATTGGACCCAAGTGAATGTGTAGACAGTGATGCAAGTGTGGATCATAAGCCAAGTGGGAAGACTACTGCTATAGGGTTTAAGGAGCAGAGAGGAAATGAGGTTATGGATTTTACAGATGACCATGAGGTAACCATAAAGAGTGACCATCAAGTTATTTGGAGCTCAAATATTGAAGGGAGCTGTGATGAGATGTATGCTTTCTCTTCCCCATTGAATGCAGCCTTTGATGATCATGAATGGCTCGATTGGGATTGGTTAGGTGGTAATGGAGGCGGTGGTCTTCAATGTCATAATAATGATGAGTTGGATTTATGGGATGAAGGGGAGGTGAGGATACCTTGGTTATGGGAGAGTGGCAATGTTGATGATCAGAGAAACTAATTGCTTGAACCTTGTAAACTAATTTATTCTGTCAATTATTTGATTGTGTGAAGAGAAATGTAGACGTAGTGTTTGTAGAATCACGTTGATACGCATAAAATCTGTGTTCTTTCAGAAGATGCATATCAACGTTGTAATCTTCTTCCGGTTCACCTCGGATTAAGGAATCTCTGGTGGAGCTGCTTGTGTGCCATTAAGGAAATGATTGTACAAGAAGCATTGTTGATTCAAGTGTTGATGTGTTCAAAGTTTAAGTGAGAGAGGACCTTAATTTCTTCATTTTCTTCTTCTGCGAAAGAGAAAGTTCTAACTTCTAACTTCTAAAAGTACTAGTGCACCAAGAACTGTACTTTCTGCAATATTGTTGAAACCATTTCCTGTGCGGTAATAATGCTGTAATTGTATGTACTTGACTGTTTGCACAGATGAATCTTCCTCAAATTTATTCCTGGGTGAACTTTTAGGTGGTTTCAGAGTGTCAATCTCCCTCACAAAATATATGTACGTAGTACCTTCTGTCTCACTTGAATCCTCGTATATGTGAGAAAATTAAATTCACGTTAAAAGTTTACCAACTCGGCCATTATGAGAAGGAGAGTGCTCTTTTTTCGAATTCTGACAGCTCCATCTGGCCTACCCATGCATACTGCTTAAAGTTCCTGCACCTGCTAGACTTTTCTGTGGTCACCTTGTTGATATCAACCAGAAGTCACTGAATGACAATAATCGATCACCTAATACATTACCTTCGCCGTCATAGCTAGCTGCAAAGGTTAGCTTATATTGGACGCCTATGCTCCGTCTCTTTCGAAGTACCCTGGCCTTACGAAACCTAGGTTTCATTGACGCGGCGGCTGGCCTTGTGCTTTGTCGTTCCAGCAGTTGCAAGATGGCGGCAACGCCAAGGTTCATGCGATGGTATTCTCTGGAGATTGAGAATGTTGCAGGTGGACGCCCTTCGGCGACCTTCGTCGGAGTTTCGTCTACAAAAGTTCAAGAACCTCCTTGTTGATCTGAATCTATGGCGGCGATGGAGGCTGAAGACCCAAATGCAGATTACGTGGCAGTGGCTGTGAGTTCGGTGCCAAACTATATGGCCTCATCAGAGATTGGGTTGGCGATCCTTCAAGCGAGGTTGTGCTCTACAACTTTCATGGCGGCCGGGGAAGCCGTCGGAGAGGCCGGCCTAGCTTGGACGGCAGGAAACCCTAACCTAGGGTTGATTGTGGAGGAGATGATTTGGCTGGACCTGATAATTGGATTCCCACTTATTGGGTCATATGGGTTTGAGATTAGGCCCGATAAGGTGGATTCATTTGGTGTTATTGGTTTTTGGTTGCTTTTTCTGATTGCAGATGCTGGTGAGGAGTTTTGCCCTAATGCTAAGGGCAAGGGTAAGACTTAGAATTCGGGTTGCCCTCAGCCCGAGCATCGAAAGTAGATTTACTACTTATTTCCTAAGCTTATTAGGTGTACACCAATTGAGGTCTTAGGAAGCTAATATTCTGTTCCAGGGACTTATGTAGTAAGTTTTGATTTCTCTTGCTTCAGGCTCTTCTTAAGCCTATGTGTAATCAATAAAGGTACATGTCTTGGAACTTATAAGCCTCCCTCAGCATACTTTATGAAGGACGGCATTTGGATGTACGTGTCTTTTGACCATTGATTAAATAATATAAGTTATCCTTTTCAAAAAAATCAACCATAAGTCACTATCATTTGCTTAATTTCATTTATGATTTCTGGAAAAGAAATCCTGGAAAATATTTGAACGAAGATCTTCATGCAACTGGGAATGCCATATTAGAATAGATAACAGAGAGGCATATGCTGCATAATGTTTCGATTTAATGGCAATAGTGACTTGAGGATTGGTGTACAGTCATCCCATAGTCGACATGAATCACCACATCTACTCAATCAATGATGGACCGAAGATAAAGATTCGGTTCATTGTTCAAAAGTAAGGTAGCATTATGAAGCTGGTTACTGCATTGTATAGAGAAAGAAACAAATGGGTGGAAGCTCAAATTGAAGAGACAGAAATTGAGAATTGCTGCAAACTGAACCACAGCTCCATGCCTCCATAGTGATCTACAAAGACTTTATAGATTACATGCAATAAATAATCAATGACTTGAATACAAATCAATATCAACATAATACAACATCAGCAAGGGAACCATATGCAGAGACTTGAGGGCCGAGGTGGAGCTAATTGAGAAATTATACACTGTTTGCAGCATTATAATGTCAGGATATCAGCAACCACTTCATCGACCAAAGAATTAAAAATTTGATCCTCAATCTCAACTCCGACTGCAAATTCATCAGCTTCAAATTCGAGCCATCTTCCATACTGGCTGGTCATGTCCTTGTTCACGAGTTCGTCCACCATACAATCCCCCATGCTCGTTAAAGCTAAGAATTCTTTGTAGAATTCTTCTGCTAAGATGTCCTTTCTTCTCACCATGGCTGTGCCTTTCACCCATGCTTTGCATCCCCCACCCACATAACGCCTGCATCGAAAGTCCAAGCATTCACTTGTACAATCAAATAATTCCTTTCGCCTTAGCTTGGAATTGCTACCATCTTTTTCAAACCATCCTCTTCGACTCTCCAACAGATTGAACAGATGAGGGTTTATGATCTCATGGGATCGACCCAATGCGAAGTCCTGAAACATGAATTCCACATTACACAGTGTCTCATTTATGTACCCCAACTCCCACTCATCTGATCTTGAAGGATTTGGTATGTGTACTGTAGCTGCATGGTGTCTTCCCACAGTTCCAGTGGCGGTGGAAGAAGCAGAATCTGATAGCTCGGTATCAGCTTCTATGGAATGGAACTTCTTTGAAGAACTTAAACCATTAACTTCTTTAGCTCGAATGGAAGAACATAACTTGCTTGCTGAATAACCAAAAAAAAAAAAAAAAGTTCAGCATTTTGTAAGAGGATAAATTATCTAAAGAGACGGAACAAAAGCAGAAGCAAAATACTTAATTCTGCATCATCTCATACCTTCTGTGCTATTACTATCGCTGCCAACTGACGAGTCGTAACTTTCATATGAAAAAGAGGGTTCCAAAATTGAGACTGGACTAGGGTGCCGGCAACTAAGCATCTGTCCAGAATCAATATGACTGCTGCCATACTCATCCACCCTATCAACTCCCTGAAAATGTAGTATTTGTTCAGCTATAATCAGATACACTAATACAAAGTTATGCCACCAGTGATCTTATCACTTGGAAGAATTGAGATAAAAATATTTTTGTTCCACAGAAAGTGACCAGCATCATCAGGACTAGTAGTGAAAGTGAGACATACCTGAAACTTGTCTTTAGATCTGAAAGCAGCAGTGTCAGTGGATGAAAATTCAGAGTCATACCGGCCACCCAATTTGTCTGTAACAAACAGATGTTGGTCTCTCTCGTCATTTACTCTTTTCCTAGCAGTAGCTGCATTAAAATAGGAGTCCACATCTCCATTAGAAACAGTTGAACTTGATCCTATTTTCACAGAGTCGTGACTAGAAGAAGATTCAGTTCCATAAGACAATTCTTTCAACTTTTGTTCCAAAAGCATACTCAAAGCATCACCTCCTATCACATTGTAACCAAGTGAAGATAGCTTCATACTATCAGTGTCAAGCAACAATCTTTTACCACGGTGATCCATGCAAATACTGTTATTCTTCGGAGTGACCTGAACAGGGATTTCAGTCCCAGGAAATGATCGTGTAAGAGGGGCTGTGAATGTAAATGAAACGACATCCATACCACCTTTCTTTTTGCAATCTTCAGACCAACAATATTGTCTGTCATTAACTGAACTAGATTGAACTGGCTTCTGATTTTTGTCACTCGACATATCATCAACAACGCAGTCTTTATTAAAATGGAAGTTCCCATCTATTGTTCGCTTCTTCCGAGTGTAACTCGTTGTATTTGAATAAGAAACTTCTTTTGCACTATCTGATGCCTCTAAGCTCAACTTCCTCGATCCAACTTTGGAGTTTCCACTACTTCGAATTGAGCTTTTGTAACGCCCGGAAGAAGAATCACCAGAAAGCGCTTTTCTGACCTGCAAGTTGGAAGCCAAAGGTTTTGAAGGTAATTTGTCTTTATCCATTAGACTATTTTGTTTTTGATTGTTCTGCTTAAGAGCTCCAGAAGCATTATGAGCAGAAGGTCTCCTATGCAAGTTCTTTTGAACATTTGGTTGGCTCCTCAAGGACTGGGTTGAGCTGGCCTCATTTTGTTCTCTCTGACCCACCAAGCTTCTATTTCTACTTGAATTCTGACCTCTTTTCTGCACATTGACTTTTGCTTGTATTGCAAGAGAAATCGACTTTCCTTTATTCTTTGAAGTGTCTTCTTCTGTATCAGACGAAGCTCTGAAGGACACATCTACAGATCCGTTCCAGCTCTTGTTTAAAGACTGACCCTTAAGGTACTTAGAAGCATTTGACTCAACGGGCTTCCGAGACACTTCTGGAGGCCTAGATATCTTACAAGTACCTTCCACTTTCTCTGTTGAATCTCGGACTTTGAAGGTTTCTGAAGATGACCCAACCAGTGTCACTTTCCGAGAAGCCTCTGCCTTTTCCTTGAGAGCCTGAACCTTTAATGGTGCAGAAGAAGACCCTACTAGAGGCATTTTCGCCTTGACACTAGCTTGCGGTCCAGGCTCAATCATTCTGGCAGCCGCTTCCATTATGTGAGCAGCAGTCTTGGTGGGAACAAAGCCGGGATTTTTAATAGGAGACAAAAGCTTATGGTGTGTAATTGGGATAGACTTGGCTGATCTAGGAGGCAACATTTCAGTTTGGAACTTCTCGATTGGTCTGCTATGCACCTTCTGGGCCTTTGGCTCCACAGTAGTCCTGGTAGGGCCCTCCATAAGAAGGTTTCCAGAAAACATTAACTGATGATCATGATAATAATCAACATTTTTCCTGTGGCAAGGAGCATCTTGGAAAGACTGAGTTTCAAAAAATGGGGAAGAGTAGGGCTCAACAACATTGGATGGGGGTAACGAGTCCAACCCCATTAGCCTGGCAACTACACTAGGGGCTTTAGATCCATATCCTTCTTCATCTGTAACCGATGAAGCACAGCTATAGTCACTGCCACCTTTGAAACTCGTTACCCCAGTTTCATCCTCATCAACCTAGAAGAGTTGTAAATAGTATTAGATTTAAACCCCACATATAATGGTCTAAACAAATAAGCAGTACGAGAACAGTGAAAAATTAAATACCCACCGGATGATTCCGCGTCACTGGAAAGTTCCCATAGCCTTTCTTTCCTTGTTTTGAACGTTCTAAGTAAACACAAACATGAAAGAAAATATCAAAATGTGTAAAACCACAAATTATATAGAGAATGATATAATTAAGAATATAATGTGCTTTAGTGACAAAACTTATGTTATTTACGCATTAGAACTTACCTGGTAATTCTGACTTGCTAGAAAATAACTTTTTTCGAGATTTTGAAGACCAGTCAAACAGCTGAAAGAAACCACCCACATGTCCTGATCCATTTCTCACACCTTCCTTTTCAACTCCCATCTTTCTGATCAAATTCAAAACTACTTCAACAATCAAGTAGACGAAGCATGGAGGAAGATGATTTAGTTCCTACCAAAATACATCTGCAAATTCAACAAAAACAGATCAATCTTTTGATATAAATGGTATACATATCTTACAAAAGGTAGTTTGGATGGAAGTCCTAGCAATCCAAAAAGACAGAATGCATAAGTTATTTCATGAATCTGGATAAGCATCATTATTGAAATCAAAGGTATGAAATCGAACATACTGATACCTTTTAAACAAGTAAAATCCAACATATTGTATCATGTTAATAGTGGCTATCTAACAGATGGCAAAAATTATGTGCACGTCTTACGTATCCTTGGGGGAAGACCACTCCTATGGTGGCAGATATTAGCAAGTTACAGCTCTAGCCCTCAAAACCTAGATTGTGCAAACTCTCATCAGTTACGCTCGGTCTCTCTTCACTTTCAATTTAGGGTTTAGTCTCTGACCACTCCATGAGGAAATAAAATCAGCTGATCTTGTTAAGTTGAGACTTGGTAATGAGTAAACTCAGTATCAGTAGCTACACTTCCCCAGTTTAATCCTACAATCAAGTCTGCAATTTGACCGGATAGCCATAGCTTTAGCCCACCCAATTGGATATCAAAACTAGACTACACATCATGGTAATGACACACAGACATCAACTCCTAGTAATAGTCCTAAAATGCTTTAACATAAAGACATATGCTGCATTCACTGGAGAGCTCATATACTTTAAGAATCTACCTTTCTAAACCCAAAGATCACTAAATTGCACAATTCAAATGAGACTACCAAATCACCCAAAATCCAATCCCTATTTCCAGCATCAACAACTCAACAGTTTAATAAAATCTCTAGCAAATCCATGCACCCAAATCAGAAAAGAACAAGACTTTACCCAAAACAAAAGTCAACACTCACTTCAATTGGGTACCCAACAACTGAAACAGTTCAAGCAAATCACAATCTAAATTTCCAAAAC
This sequence comes from Fragaria nilgerrensis, assembly GCA_010134655.1. Classification (NCBI taxonomy): domain Eukaryota; kingdom Viridiplantae; phylum Streptophyta; class Magnoliopsida; order Rosales; family Rosaceae; genus Fragaria; species Fragaria nilgerrensis. The sequence goes on from CM020980.1 coordinate 25,726,675, forward strand.
AATTCAAACCCATATGCTACATTTTCTCAGCAACTAAGCCAAAATCACAAAAACCCAAATCAGAAACCCAGAAACCAAAGCCAAAGATTCCAACTTTACACTGAAAATCAAACCAAGAACTCACCAGAAACAAAGGGCTGGATCAGCTCAGGCTCTCTAAGCTCATGGTTCAGCAATTAAATCCAAGCAAAGCAATTAAAGATTTGAAGGTAGCACATTAAAAATGGGGCAAAATCTTTTCTTTGTACTAATCTGAGGTCAGAGACTAACTCTCTCACTGTCTCTCAGAGCATTGATGAGGCAAGGTTTTAGTTCAAAAACATTAAATTCGGGACATGGTGGGAATTTCTGTGTTTTTGAAAGCAATAATTTACGAGATAAAAACAAAAATATAAAACCAGAAAAACTGAAAAGCTATAACGTCTCAATTTTCATTTCAAATTCCAAACGTTGGGGTCTGGGGGTGAGATGGGGGAAGGTCATAGAGTTACACGCTGGTGCATGTGGGGGACTGTGCTGCCGTGTGACACGTGTTGCTCGGTTTGAATGGTAGCGTTAAAAGGTAGCAGAAGTTTCTGAAAGAGTCAAACAGTAAAAGACGCCGCTCCCGTTCAGGCTTTTATTTTTTATTTTTACCTCGGGTTCGTGTTGGGAGATGATAAGCTGCCGCGCACGTACTAGTGCATCATGGTGATGAGAATAAGGGGTTAATATGATCATTTATAAACAAATTAAAGAGAGTGGAAGAAACAGAGCTTGTTGCTCAAGCAGCACCACACTCCTTATGTAGATGGATGAATGGATTGGTGTGAGCATCAACAATCTTTGTCAAAACTAGGGGTGTAAATGATGTTCACAAAAATTCATCACACCAACAATTGAGGGATCCAAACATATATATTTGACAATGCACGACGACGCGTTAGATACGAATAATAAACATATATTGGTTAGCCATCGTCAAATATGTGTGTAATATGATATTTGGATAAGTAAAATGATTAATAACATTTGGTTCAGTATCATTTGGTCTATTGACATAGTTCCTCTTAGTAAATAGGAAGTTATGAGTTTGACCTACAAAATTATAATATATGGGTTTCTATTACCTGATAAAAAAATAATTAATAACAACTAAGACTTTATTAATATAGCTAGTATTGTCTACTTTTTTTTAGGTTTTAACAGATAACTACATAAATAACAACTTAATTACCAACGGCAGCGCTTAATTTTTGTTTCCCATCGGCGAGTAAAAACTAACCGGGCTTAACCGCTACTTAGACCAGTAAATGGATCAAACTTGGAGCGGATTGACCTAAATCCGAATCTCAATCCGTAATAAAAATTTTGGATCCGGATCTGACCCGTTACCCGCCGAATCATGATAGCTCGATCAAAATCCGGATCCAGTGGATTAACGGATACTCGACCCGTTAATCTGATCCGTTTATAATAATAAATATTTTCAAATTTTAAATAATAATTTCTTAATTTTATCATAAAATTTCATAAAACAATAATGAAATATTATAACAAAATAAAGGTTTACTTTAAAAGTTGAATTACATGGCTAAAATACTCCTTAACAATAAACTAATATAATCAAAATATTATACCTCCAATGTTTTTAGCAAAGAGCATAAAAAAAACATAAGCATCAATAACCTTTAACTTCATCAAATCATACTTTAGATGTTTAGGTTATCTAAATAATTATTATATTATTTAATATTTATCAGTAATATTATATTTATAAAAATATTATTTAATTATTTTAAAACGAATTCGGGTCCTTAACATATTAACGGGTCAAATTTTCAATCCAAACATGTTTGAAAACTACAGATTCAGAGCAGGTCTGGATTAAGATCTGGTCTATTTACAGGTCTACATGTACCTCTCTCCCTCTCTCTCTCTCTCTCTCTCTCTCTCTCTCTCTCTCTCTCTCTCTCTCTCTCTCCTCTCTCTCTCTCTCCTCTCTCTCTCCTCTCTCTCTCTCCTCTCTCTCTCTCTCTCTCTCTCGTCTCTCTCTCTCTCTCTCTCTCTCTCTCTCTCTCTCTCTCTCTCTCTCGTATGGATTCAGATCGGACATAAGGACTGAATCCAAATACGAGTTGAGAGCTCCACAAGCGTCGTCCGCCATGGTTCACTCGTCCATCATGGTGGTCCAGTTGTCGACGGTGGAGAAGAAGACCGGGATCGGAAATCATAGATCTGAACCTTCTCAGACAGAATCCATCAATTTCGGCATCACAAATCCTTTTTGGTGATTTGATTTGATTTGATTTTTTACCTTGAATTTTGCAATTTTGTATAGTATTTTGGTGCAATTTTCTATCTTTGGCGAACGTGTCATTGCAAGAAAAGAAGAAATCCTCTGAGAATCGGATTATTGAATCTCATGTAGTCGCCAAACAGGATCTTTGGGACTCTGACTCATACAAGCTTTGGCATAATCGACTTGGTCACCCTGGAAGGGACATGATGATTCGAATTCTGCGTAATTCTCATGGACATACCTTCTTCAAATCAAAACAAAAATATCTGAGAAATGATATCATTTTGAATCATGGTGGTGACGCCTCAACTGGTCACCACGGCCCAAAGGGGACTTTGACGTCTCCCGGGCTCGGCACCAACTTCATGGCTGCCGCTCGGCCGCTCCCTCAGGCAATTGAGGCGCGCCGTTCTTCCCTTGATGTGTCATTGACTCTTTCAAATGCTCATCGTTCGTTTTGCAAAGCTTGCTCTTTAGCGAAAGTAGTATCGAGACCGTCTTACGCTAAAGATAACACCGAGATCATTCCATTTCTACATCGTATCCAAGGTGATATTTGTGGACCCATCCATCCTGAATGTGGACCATTTCGATATTTTATGGTCCTGGTGGATGCTTCAACGCGTTGGACTCATGTCGCGCTCTTGTCCACACGTAATGCTGCATTTCCAAAACTCCTAGCACAAATTATTAAACTTTGGGCTCACCACCCAGATTATCCAATTAAGTCAATTCGACTGGATAACGCTGGAGAATTTACATCAAAGACTTTTGATGACTATTGCATGTCTATCGAGATTGAAGTCGAGCATCCCGTACCCCATGTTCACACGCAAAACGGTCTCACCGAAGCTACGATTAAGCGGCTTCAGCTTATTTCTCGAGCGTTGGTAATGCGCACCAACCTTCCAATTGCGTCATGGGGCTATGCAATATTGCATGCAGCCTTACTTATTCGTTTCAGACCCACTGCCAAACAACCATTCAGTGCATACCATTTGGTCACTGGATATGAGCCTGACATGTCTCATCTACGCATTTTCGGTTGTTCGGTTTATGTGCCAATTATGCCTCCACTGCGTTCTAAAATGGGTCCTCAGAGACGATTGGGTATCTATGTTGGTTATGAATCTCCAACGATTATCAGATATCTCGAGCCATTAACAGGTGATCTCTTTACCGCAAGGTTTGCGGATTGTCACTTTGATGAGACACTCTTCCCATCGTTAGGAGGAGATACGAACAAACGTGTTCATGTGGAACGACATGAATTATCGTGGTTTGTCCCCACTCTGTCTCATTATGATCCCCGCACCTCACAATCTGAAAGTGAAGTGAAACGTATTCTCGAACTTCAGCCGAGATTGCGAAAGTGACAAGATCAGATATACAAGCTGCAAATGTTCCTGCTAGGCTCGAAGTCCCTAGAAAGGGCACGGCCATCCCCGGGCTCGGTACTGCCGTCGTCGTCGGCGCCGCCCATGGTGGAGGGATGGAGGCCGTGGCTCCCCAAAGGAAAAGGGGGAGGCCACCTGGTTCGGTTGACACGCGTCCGAGAAAGAAACGGACCGACAAGGCACAAGTCAATCCTTTGATCATCGATGTTGAGAATCCTTCTCACGAGATCATCTCTGATTACAGTTATGTCCACGAGTTGATATTAGAATCCATGGGGGACGCCTCAGGGTCAATGTCAACATCAGAGAACATAGAGATCTCCATGTGTTATGATAACACTTATGAATTGATGAACCGGTCATCAACCCATGTCAATGATATATTTGCTTATTTCATGGCTCATGAAATCATGGAGCACGATGACATCGAACCACGCTCTGTTGCAGAATGCCAAAACAGAGCAGATTGGCCTAAATGGAAAGTTGCAATCCAGGCAGAATTAAACTCTCTAACAAAGAGACAGGTCTTCGGCCCAGTAGTGCTAACTCCGCCGAGTGTAAAACCTGTTAGACATAAATGGGTCTTTGTTAGAAAGCGTAATGAGAAGAATGAGGTACTTCAGTATAAGGCCCGTCTTGTGGCGCAAGGTTTCTCACAACGCCCTGGGATTGATTACGAGGAGACTTACTCTCCAGTCATGGACGTCATAACTTTCCGCTACTTAGTCAGTTTGGTAGTGTCCGAAAAACCTGACATGCAGCTCATGGATGTGGTTACGGCATATCTCTATGGGGATCTAGATTCAGAGATATATATGAAAGTGCATGATGGCATTACGTTACCTAAATCAAGTGACTCTAAATGCAACGCTCACTTTACGGATTAAAGCAATCCGGGCGAATGTGGTATACTCGTCTAAGTGACTACTTGATTAGGGAGGGATATAAGAACGATGAACTATGCCCGTGCATGTTCATAAAGAAGACAAGTTTCGGATTTGCAATAGTGGCCGTTTATGTCGATGACATGAACATTATCGGTACTCTTGATGAAATCAAAGAGACCGCGGCTTATCTGAAATCCGAGTTTGAGATGAAAGATCTTGGGAAGACTCGTTTTTGCCTAGGTCTTGAACTAGAGCACCGAGTCTGTGGGATCCTTATCCATCAGACTGCATATGTCCAAAAAATGCTCAGGCGATTTAATATGGACAAGATACATCCTGTTAGCACTCCCATGATTGGTCGAAGTCTGGATATAACTAAAGATCCATTCCGTCCGAAAGAGGACAACGAAGAGGTCTTGAGCGCAGAGGTTCCATACCTTAGTGCAATAGGCGCCTTATTATACTTAGCTCAATGCACTCGACCAGACATTGCATTCTCAGTCAACTTGTTAGCTAGATTTAGCTCAGCGCCAACCCAACGTCATTGGACCGGAGTTAAGAACATCTTTCGATATCTTAAAGGTACCATTGATTTGGAACTGTTCTTTCCCTACGCTGATTCAAGAAGGACAGAAGATAGTCCTATGGCTCATGGAAGTCACGGCACCGATCTACCAAGGGACCGGATTGCCGCCATGGACGCCGTCGGTACGGCTGCTAGACACAGGCCCAATGCCGTGCACGCCACCGCCACCTTGTCCTATACTGAGACACCCAACAATACGTTAGTAGGTTTCGCCGACGCCGGATATTTATCTGATCCTCATAAAGGACGTTCTCAAACTGGTTATGTTTTCACCATTGAGAATACGGCGATATCTTGGAGGTCTACTAAGCAGACTCTAGTGGTGACATCTTCAAATCATGTAGAGATTATAGGTTTGCATGAAGCTGTTCGGGAATGTGTTTGGTTGAGATCAATCATTAAGCACATTAGAGGAACTAGTGGATTAAGTTCTACAACTGATAGACCTACATGCATTTATGAGGACAATGCAGCTTGTATTGAGCAAATGAAGTTAGGCTGCATCAAGGGTGATAATACAAAGCACATTTCACCTAAGTTCTTCTACAACCAACAGCAACAGGCATTTCTCAACATTCAAGTGAACCAAGTTAGTTCCGAAGGAAACGCAGCAGACTTATTTACTAAGTCTTTACCTAAGTCTACTTTTGAGAAACATGTGAAAAGTATAGACATGGTCTCTCTGAATAATGTTTGCATCATGGGGAGTATCATCTCAATGAAGTAGGCTGGTGCGTTGTACTCTTTTTCTCCTACGATCAAGGTTCAGTTTTTCTCCCACAGGGTTTTTGTAACTTGACGAGGTTTTTGACGAGACAACAGATTAGCACCATTGGCATATCAACACGAGGCATAAGGGGGAGTGTTCTAGGATATTCCATATCTTTCTAGATATTCTTTATGTGTGCATTTGTCCTATGCCAATAGGATATGTAGTTAGACTAGATCTATGTATTCATGTCCTTACCATACTGGTAATGTGTAATTCCCTATATAAAGGGCTCCTATCAATGAATGAGATACACATCTTTCACGATTCTCTATTCTTAATTTACTTTCACTTCATCAATTAAATAATTATATAAAAATAAAAAATTTATTAAATATTAAGGATTTCCTACACACCACTTAATGAAGTCCACATACTAAAGTAAAACATTTTTTCGTGAAAGTTCATTAACTCATCTTGTATAAATTTTAGAAGCACGATAAATATTAAAAGAAAGTGCTGCTTCCATTTAACTTAATTATATATAAAAAAATCATATTTCAAAGTTACTTTTCAATTCATATTTCAGTTAATTTTTTAAAATCTATGTAGATGAATATTTAAGACTAATTAAGTTAATTTTTAATAGGTTATATGCAAGTATACATCTTTGTGAACCAACCACACAAATTAAGCAAAATTTTCAAAAATATTGTGAAATATGATGTGGTCGGTATAGCTAAATACGGCTAGGTTTAAAAAATCATGTATTTTTGGTAACATTTAAGTTCCGATAAAAGTGGTCAACCCTATTTAAACTTATGTTTCCCTATGAGGAGTCATATCGTCGGGAGGTAAACGTTCAAAAAATTTTCAAAGTCAACATGAAATTCATATTTCATTAATTACATTTCCATTCATATTCGATGGTAATCAAGGCTAATAATCTCTAAAAATTTAAGAGATTTAAGTGATGTACATTTATGATGGAATTAATGTTTTAATTTAAAAAATAATAATTAATGATTTTCTACTTAAGCGACCTGAGTTACCATTTTCGTCGCATAAGATTAAATAATTAGGCGGTCAAACATTTTCCGCCAAAATTTAGAAAATTTTCAAATCAAAAATTTTAAAAATTTCAAAGCCCCGTTTTATCTTTTATAAACTCTCTCTCTCCCACTTCTCTCACTTTATCTTCTTCCATATGTTCCTACTTCCTCGTTCTCTCCTCATCAGTTCTTCTTCCTCAGATCAAACCCAGCCATCAACCACCTCTCCTCTTCTTTTTCCTCACCATCATCCAGCCCTCACTCTGTTTCTCTCCACTAGATCCGGCCTCCTCCCTCTTCGATTCATTCTCGAATCCAACCCCTTGCTTTGTCCAACTCCTTCACCTCGATGCCGCCGCCGCCTCCTAGAGTCAAACTCAACCCACCCCAAGCCTCATATGTGAGGGGATGGAGGAGAGAGAGATCGAGTGAGGAGGAGGAAGAGTTTTTGGACTAGAGCAGTTTGCAGGCAAAGCGGGTAAGCTCGGGGCCGACAATCATGGAGCCACCGGGGCTGGTAGCGACGTCATCGGAGAGGTGGTTGTAGATGAAGATGAAGAGGTAAGTCTGCAGACTGGTTGTGTTGCTGCTGAAGATGAAGAGGCAATCATGGAGTCAATCGGGGCCAGCAGTTTGCAGACTGGTTGTGTTGCTACTGCTGTTGGGCTTGGTCTGATGAGGTGGTTGTAAAATACACTATGCTGATGAGGTGGTTGTAGATGAAGATGAAGAGGCAACCATGGAGTCATCGGGGCCAGCAGTTTGCAGACTGGTTGTGTTGTTGCTGCTGTTGGGCTTGGTCTGTGAAGTGGTGAAAAGGTAAGTCTCCGGAGAGGTGGTTGTAGTACGCCATATCGATCACTTCTGTTTTCTTGAAGATTAAACAGAGGAGGAGAAGAACAACAAGAGTAGCTGACGACGACTCTGAGGTCCTAGATGAAGATGAATTGAAGAAGAAGAAGCTGTGAGGGTTATGTACAATTTTTTTTAATATTGTAAATTCGTCGCTTAAGTAGTTTAGCGATTCGTCGCTTAAGTAGTTTAGCGACGAAACATAATCCGTTGCTTAAGAGGAACATAAGCGACGAAAATGTATTTCGTCGCTTAGGTACCTATGCGACACCACCTATGCGATGAAATTTTCGTCTCATAAGTACTTATGCAATGAAATTTCACTCTTAAGTGACGAAATCATTTCGTCACATAAGTCCTAACTTCTAGTAGTGTCTCCAAATTGGATGAAATTTGTAGGAATGATTTATACACTATGTTCTATACACTGAACGATGGAGATGTGAAAATGTGACTTAAAAGTGAGCGAAATGAGGAACACCACATTTTAATTTTAAAGCGGTGTCCCGCTCTGGAAGGGAACTGTGTGTGTGTGTGTGTAGTTCTTTTCAAATAAGGACCTCATTACCTTAGTTAAGGTACGGATTTCCTTAATTTGACCTATTTTCCGATGATATTTTCTTATTATAGCTGTTCAGTATTTAGATATACATGATTAGATCATCTCTGCAAATTTTCAGCTAATTTAGTCATCGTTAAGGTATCGAAAATGTATTAAATCAATGAACGAACCGAATCAGTTCATCATGAACCGTACATTCTTTTAACTCTAAATCACAATTTTGAATGCTTTAACCATTATTAATTTGACTGAAAATTTGTAGAGATGATCTACTCATATATACCTAAATACTGAACGGTTAAGATGAGAAAATGTGATCAAAAAGTGGGTCGAATAAAGAAATCCGTACCTTAGCTAAGGTAAGGAGGTCCTTACCTGATCAACATTGTGTGTGTGTGTGTGTATATATATTGCACAATACAGAGAGATATGCAGAGTTGTAGAGATTTATGGTTTATCAATTTGGCTGAAAATTTGTAGAGATAATCTACTCATATATACCTAAATACTGAACGGTTAAAATGAGAAAATGTGATCAAAAAGTGGGTCGAATAAAGAAATTCATACCTTAGCTAAGGTAAGGACCTCCTTACCTTATCAACATTGTGTGTGTGTATTGCACAATACAGAGAGATATGCAGAGTTGTAGAGATTTATGGTTTATTGAAGCTAATAAACATACGTAAAGGAAACGAGAGAAATCTAAATGACTATATCGTGTATTCTCTTGATGGAGGTGAACAGTACAATATAGACCTCTATATAGGCAATAGGGTTACACAAACAAATGTCTAAACTAGCCTTATATGGTTAACAGTGGTAATCAAAAGTTCGTAAATCATAAACAAAAACATAGATTAATAAATAAAAAATCATAACTAAAAAAAAAACAAGAAGAAAAGAGAAAACTAGTTAAGAAGCTTGAGGAGGAATGGATTAAAGATCAAAAACATTCAAAGAAAACTGTTGCCTAGATGTATTGACATTCATCACAATATATGATCCCAACAACTAGAGTGTTTCCGAAATCCACTCATGTTAATCCAAATGAAAATAGAACCGAGAATGCGAATCATTAACAAAACAGACAAAAAGAAAAAGAAATTGAAAGAATGAAAAACTGTACAACCTTATGTTACAAGGTCATACACGATCAAGACGTGTTTAAAGTCCATCGATCGATCTTTCAAAATCAGGCGCAGTTAAACAAGCGAAGAATACTTGTTTTTGAACCAACAAATCCCATTCTTCATGCTAGACTTCAATTTGGCTTTAAGGCAATATGCCTTGTATTTTGCCACTCGACGTTTTCTCTTAGCTTCTGAACTTTTGAAGCTAAAAGACGACGATTTGCGCGAATACTTCTTATTGCTCTCCCACTCATAAGTCTCGTTGTGGTGGTTGCCATCACCATAAGGTGATGATCCGTATGTTGATGGCATATTGTTCATCTCTCTCATCATTCTCACCGGCCGGTTGAGGATGACGAACAAATGAGAGAGAGAGATGAACAAGAAGATAGATACTCGTCAAGACATGGAAGAAAAATAAAGCTTAGAAATGATTTTATAGATGAACTCGGATTGTTCAAATTAGGCAAGTAAATAGTTGGTCTTTGCGAGGATTTGAGGAGGATAGCACAAAATAGACTGAGAAACAAACGTGCGTAACAACGTTAATTTGTTTCCCATGTTTAGGGAGCTTATTTTGAGTAATGCTCTCTCGGAAAAGACTAGGTCTATAACATTGTGACCGTCGTTATTTACTTAACACGTTTTACCAAAGAAAGTTAGATTAGGAGGAATTGTCACACCATGCATGGTTTGTTACAATATAATTCAGGGTTTGAAACTCTCAAAGACCATTGTAGGATATTCAAGGTGAAGAGCCGGTTTCGACCCAGATCCTTGATACAAATACAAAAATATCAATCCTGAACATCATGTATATTTAGTCGACTCGTTGCTAAATAGCTTAGGCATAGTACTAGCAAGTATAAATATGACCTTTAATTACATCGCTTATACTGGTCGATCTAGATGTTCGATCTGTTAACATTTTGTCACTGAAAACCCAGAGAAATCATGAAAGGTTTAGCCTTGCTAACAAGCAGAAAGGGAGAGATTGAATGACCGGCCAGACTTAGAGTGAGACGATCACATAACTGCTTGCAACATCAGAGTTTAAACGACAAAATTTACACTTACCACATCATTAATATCGATCACACATTAATGTTTGTTTGTTACATCAGAACTATGCTGCAAGATGATCGATTCTTCCAACCCTTGAACACCAATCAAGGTAATAAGGGGCACTTAAAAAGAACTACGTACGCTACCTCAGTCCTGCTGTACAAGAACATGTACAGGTAGATTTTACTGATAGAATTAACATTCATACATGCAACTTACAACACAGAAATTAAGAAAGATAGAAGAACTGCCCAACTAATAAACCGATCGACTAGACCTGTAATAGCATGAGAAGTGAATTATTAATTGAAAGCTAATAACCAAACTGATGCATATATGCATCAGGATTAATTGAACTATCGAGTTGAGACGGCGGCCAGGTTCTTGTCATGAGCTACAGAGAGCTAGAGAGAGTTAAAGTCTCAAACGTAGATCAATGTCGACCTGATCATTTCCTTCATAATCGTTAGGGAGCAGTACCCGATCTGCACCAGCACCAGCACCACCGCCGATATAATTCTGGGTTGCGGACTCGCCAGATTTCGTGTCGAACATAGGGTTTATACTGGGGTACCGGACACCGGTTGGAAACAGTACTTGATTACGTTGAGGATGAAGAAAGTGTTGGCATTCCTGATACTGATAATCCTCCTCGTGCTCCAACATGGCCATTCTTGCTAGCTTCCTTTCTCTTTTGTGTGCATTTTGATGGCCACCTAATGCTTGAGAATTCTCAAATTCTCGACCGCAGTAGTGACACACAAACTGCTTCTTGCTCTTCGTTGTCAGCGCTCCGTCTTCACTGGGATCGGCCATGAGCGAAAACCCGAATAGCTTGATTGCTGATGATGAAGGTTTGGTGTTCTGATCAGCAACCGATGCACTCATCTTATTTGATTATTCTAGCTAGTAATAAAACCGTGTGCCTGAAGGGTATAACTAGTTACTAATATTGTGGATGAATTTTGGTGAAATGCTCATAGGGAAATTGAAAGGTACTTGAACATAAATGTTCGTGGAATCATGGTTTCAAACAAGAACTCTATCTAGTTCTGGGTACGTGGAAGGGAATTTATAGTGGGAGGGATTGAAAAATGAAAATGATAACTCCACAGACCTTATTATTTACTGTCTTAAATTATACTCTTATTTAGGATTATTATTTACTGTCTTAAATTATACTCTTATTTAGGATTGTCGGTGAGTTATAATTTGAAGAAACGCGTCAATCCATTGAAATAGTAAAAGTTACAAAGAAATTAAAGAGCTCACTAAACCTGGAAGAAAGTTTTAGTCAAAGTATAATAATACTCATGCAATCTTACATGCAACTAGTACGAAATAAAATCAAATAAGAAACCCAATAGTTATTTTCTAACGATGCTACATATTGAAGCTAGGAACCGAAACAGAATCAAGCATTTTCCTAGTTATTAGTTAAAATATTATTGTCACCTACGATTGAGTTGGATGGACATTGAAAGGGAAATCCTAAGAAAAAAGAAATTCTTGATTGATTTTGGACCTCAATTTTGAAGTTCAAAACAAATAAGAAACCCAATAGTTATTTTCTGACGATGCTACATATCGAAGCTAGGAACCGAAACAGAATCAAGCATTTTCCTAGTTATTAGTTAAAATATTATTGTCACCTACGATTGAGTTGGATGGACACTGAAAGGGAAAACCTAAGAAAAAAGAAATTCCTGATTTATTTTGGACCTCAATTTTGAAGTTCAAAACAAATAAGAAACCCAATAGTTATTTTCTGACGATGCTACAGATCGAAGCTAGGAACCGAAACAGAATCAAGCATTTTCCTAGTTATTAGTTAAAATATTATTGTTACCTATGATTGAGTTCGATGGACATTGAAAGGGAAAACCTAAAAAAAATAAGAAATTCTTGATTGATTTTGGACCTCAATTTTGAAGTTCAATTTCATGTCCATGCATATTCTTAGTTTGCAAAAGAAGAAAAGTACTATGATCGATGAGGAGTCTAATATATCGAGTAAATGAAATAATTAGAAATATAAGTCAATTAGTAAACTATATCATTAAGGTATTTGATGATATATAGTTATATGTGTCGATTTTTATGGAAGTATTTTTTTTCTTTTTTTTTGAAAGGAAGGACGCCAAACCTTATATTAAGTAAAGGAGGAAATTATATAAACATGACTTATCCTAGAGGGGCCACGTAAGAATCAAGCTGTGAGACTACCTTAGAGTAATCAAATGTAATCACTTTTCAAAGTTCGAAAAAAAAAAAACCAAACAAAACAAAATCCGAAATGAAAACAAAACGAAACAAATACCTAAGCAAACTTAATGCTAGTAAACGAGCTTATTAGAGAATGGTAACTCTAGGATTGCCCTACGCCCAGAGAGTGCCCCTAGAGTTCACAGTCGCAGAACCTCCAAAAGAGTCTTCTACGCATGGAACAACAGAACCAGGATTGGGCCCAGACCCGAGCCCAAAAACCTAGATCCAAACCCAATCCATTAGCACCTTCTTCTACGTCCGACCTGCGACCACCATCTGCGGCAGCCATCCACCATCATCCGACGACTGCCCATCAACCTCAGGCGGTCAGCCCTGAACCCTCACCACCCCGAGTCCGGTCAGCTTCACCGTTGCAATTTCAGCCGCTAGATCTAGTGGACGAGCTTGCAAACCCCAAACCCAATGATATGTCGTTGGCGAAGTCATAGCCAGACTCGAATCCAGATCTGAAAACCACGGCCCTGACGGCCACTCCAGCATCCAGCGCTGACCAACGTGCAACTAGACACGAAGCAGAGAAACTCTGATGTTAGTCACGTTTGACATAGCTCTAAACACCAAACACCATGCATTCCACGCGCCACCATAGAGACCTGGCACCCAGCCATCACCCACACTCGTGGAGAGAGGCCGAGCCATCCAACCTACCACGCCCGTAACCATCTCAATCCCATATGCTCTTCCTCCCTCAAGAGCAGACACCATCGAAAAGGTAAAACCACATCCCGGAACTTGACAATCGGCGTCAAGAGAACTCCACACCGCCCCCATCTGTTTCATTGTACCACAACTGTCTACCTTGGAAAAGGGAGAGCAGCGCCGCCATGAGAAAACCCTAGGGTTCGAACCTGTTTTGCTTCGCAAAAGTTGGAGCCCCATTCTTCCCAACCTAATAGTTAACTTTTTTATGGAAGTTCTTGAAAGTTTTTTTAAGGTCATTTTTATCTCAATGTGTCAACTTCATGTCATATCACAAGAAATTTACCTGTTTTTGATAGAGTGAAATGTCACTTCTTGACAACGTATTGAGAAAACTGTAAAAGTAGTGAAGTACTGAGTTAGACAATTAACGTCATTATCTGATATCAGACTGATATGAGATCTTTGATAAGTCACACTATATAGATAACATAGCCTCATTTTGGACCTTTTGTTATTGACAATAATTGAATCATTTGAATGTGTTATTAAAATAATTGAATCATTTGAATCATTTGATAAGTCGCACTATAGGACCTTTTGTTGATTAAATTGTTACTTGCCATATGATAAACATCATCCCACATTCCCACGCATGAATCATACCGTACTCCTAAAGCCAAAATACAATGTGATTACTCATTCGTACGTGCCCCACCCTACTTCTTTCTTGATCCCCGACGATACGCAGGGCAAAAGGTTAATGAACTACATGCATGATGCGTAATCCAAAACTACAGAAACTATTTGTATTAGGTAATGTTTTTCACTATGGGCCTGCCTTCTTAGCAAAACACGTACCCTTCACCACATCTCTGGTCATCGTCTACCCTTCGCCCAGCTAGTTCTGCTTTTCAGTTCTCACTATTATTTGTACGTGCATACTCAGTTCTTACCATATAAAGCCCCTATATCCTCATCATCGATCGATCTTCAGAATAAAATCTTCGAGTACCGTACACACATGCATGCTTGTGATCTTTGCTGTTTGCTAGCCCCTGCAACAGTGATGATCGAGTTGGAACTTGGAAGATACCTGACCCAGTAGTAACCTCAATATTAACTTTGCACTGTATATACGTAGCTGTTAAAGTGCAACCAAACAAATATTATTGAAGCACCAAAACCTCCGGCCCCTACCTGAAGGGACCTCCGGGCTTTCAGCAGAAAACGCTATTCTCTCGTTCTGGTGTTTTGTCGTTTTTTAAGGTAATCGCTTATTCATTGACTGCCATTCTAATTTCTAAGGATCTTGTGAGCTAGAAGAGCATGTATTATCGGAAAAGCACACCGGCCAGTCTCTAGTGGTGTCGCCTCCACGATCGTTATAGGCTAGGCTTGGTCATATGTTAGCTACTGGCCTTTGAAATTAAATTCTAAAGGGTTATTAGGGCATATATGCCGCTCGAGATCATCATTCATATGAATTGAGATAGACTACTCGATCAAAGTCACGAAGTTGATCATTATGTGATTAGAGCTGCACCAATAAGGCAATTATAACACTGAAGACATAGACATTCTCTTATAACAGTGAAGACATGCATATATAGTTGGCAGTTGGCACACATCAAAGATTCCAGAGTACTAGGATCAGGGAAAGTTGAATGGCCCCGTGCCACCAACCTCTCCAGTTATCTCATGCCAGTTCATTTCTATCTTTTTGAGCTGCAGGCAGGGCCTATCAACCTGGGTTTGCCTACCATTGTGCTTGTTAGAAAAGCTTAACGAAAGACTGAAAGACAATAACTCAACTACTCGTCTACTCAAGTGATTAAGACGTCATTATTAGTAACAATGTAAAAAACAAATCTAAAAAACTCAAAACAAAACCTAATGGGTTGGCTAGTAGAAGCATATGTTTTTTTTCGATCCAATGAGGCGGATGCTACATGGATTCCCATAAGACATAATAAGAGGTCATCAGTTTGAACCTCAGCTTGTCCAAAATTTCTCTTGAGAAGAGGTCATACCTAAATTTCTCCCGGTTCCAGAGTGGTAACTCACTCAGCCACCACTTTATTTAACCAAAAAAAAAAGCCCCTCAGTTTTGTCTCTAACCTTAAGACTCGCCACACCTAGGCACCGCCGATCAGAGTTTATCCCTAAAGAGACTGGGATGAACGTTTTTTGGGTAATCAGGATTGAAACAGTGGTTTCAATGCTGAGCGTTATACTGGACAGAAAATAAAAAACGAACAAAATAGCTTATTTACCTAGTGAAACCTCAATTTGAGGAAAAACACTATCAGGGCTTTAACTCTTGAAATTCCTTAATGAAAAAGCAATTCACTATGAATGAGGTTACAAACTATGTAGCACTAGCCGCGAATACTATCTCTAGAACCCTAGCATATATGTTTGAAGCACTCTTCTTCTTCAAGTAATCTTCTTCTTCAATCTCCAAAGAACTAACCACATCCTTGATGCTTCAATCACATAAACAAGAAGTTCAACTCAACACGAAACAGTTAAACTTTTGACCTTACAAAGTTTTGCAACGAAAAGCCGGAAATTACTATCTCTCAAACGCCTTGTGTGCAAACGTAGTATCCATATGTGCTACGTCTTCTGCATATATTACTCCAATATACTTGCGCCCACCAACTCCTAGTTCTCAATGTTTCCAACCTAATAGGCATCCAAACACTACTGGAAAAAAACACTTGGGAGACGGAATTATTTCGTCTCCTAAGTGACAGATTTCGTCTCCTAAGTACTTAGGAGACGGAACGTCAGTCGGCTAAGATCCGTCACCTAAGTTTGATGAGGTAGACACTTAGGCAACGGAACCTGAAATTTCGTCGCTTAAATGGTTCCTAGAAAACAGAATACTTTCGTCTCCTAAGCACTTAGGCGACAAATTATATTTTATAATAAAAAAAATTATCCACTTAGGAGACGGAATAGTTGAATTCCGTCGCTAAAGGCTGAAAAAAATATAAAAAAAATAAAAACGCCACCGCAGGTTTTTTATCCACTCACTCCGATCGTCCCAAATACCACCACCACCGCAGGTTTCTGAAATCATAACTAAATGTCTTTAACTTCTTCTCATCCTGCATATAAGTAGTAAAAACTTGTATTTATAAACTGCATATGGAAAAAATAAAGTTTACTGCCCCCTAGTAAACTTCTACTGCGGATCAGTAAACTTGTAAAAAATAGCTCCCTTTCAATTTCAGGGACACAACACACAACATATATCAATTCTTACCCTAATAAACAACTTTATTGGCCCTTAGTAAACCCAGTGGAAGTTTACTGCCCCCCAGTAAACTTCTATTAAGGGTCAGTAAACTTCAATACAGTATCTCCTTTTCAATTTCATGTCAATTATACACAACAGATACTCATTCTTACCCTAATAAACAAATTCATTGCCCCCTAGTAAACCTAGTGGAAGTTTACTGCCCCCCAGTAAACTTGCAGTAAACTTGCAGTAAACTTCAATACAATATCTCCCTTTCAATTTCATGTCAATTATACACAACAGATACCCATTATTACTCTAATAAAAAAATTCATTGCCCCCTAGTAAACCCAGTGGAAGTTTACTGCCCCCTAGTAAACTTCTACTAAGAGTCAGTAAACTTCAATACAGTATCCCCCTCTCAATTTCATGCCAATTATACACAACAGTATTCATTCTTACCCTAATAAACAAAGTCATTGCCCCTTAGTAAACCCAGTAACTTCCACTGGGGGTCAGTAAACTTCAATACATTACCTCCCTTTTAATTTCATGTCAATTATACACAACAGATACTCATTTTTACCCTAATAAACAAATTCATTGCCCCCTAGTAAACCCAGTGAAAGTTTACTGTCCCCTAGTAAACTTCTACTAAGGGTCAGTAAACTTCAATACAGTATCTCCCTTTCAATTTCATGCCAACAATCTACTTCAAATACACCACCAGCATCACCGTACCAAATAACCATCATCATACCAATCACATCCTAACCAAAATTGAAATCAAAATCAAATTAAACAAAACACATAAATCTATCATCACAGCTAATTAAACCAGAAAAATTGAAGAACTTACCTTGATTTCTTACCCTTTTGAAATTTCGAGGGACGGTGGTGGGTCGGGGGGAAGGCTTGGTAGAGAGAGAAATGTGGCGGCAGCGGCGTCTGTGGTGGCGGAGATTAGACCCAAATCTGAGGCTTGGTGTAAGAGAAAGGGACGAGGAGCTTGCTGGCGGCTGGGACGGGTGAGTCGGGTCGGGTCGAGAGGGGAAAGTTGTTGGCTCCAAGGAGGGTGCAAAGGTGGCAGGATGATGTTGAAGAGGGTCTTGACGGCGTTGAGAATGGTGGCGTTTGTGGGGACGAAGTCGATGAGCGTATGGCAGTTGGAGGTGGCGTTGGTGGGAGTGGTGCAGTTGAAGGTGGCGGCGGAGGAAGGAACGATGAGAATGGAGAGAGAGGCCGGCATGAGAGTGATGGTCTGGAGGGAGAGAGAGAGCTCTGGGAGAAGATGGGTTTCCTTCTATTAATAAGGTTGGTGAGTGTGTGATTTAAAAGAATCGATATGTTTTGAAAAATTTTGGTTTGAATTTTCATGAAATTTTACGCGGGAAGATGGGCGCTCAAATTTTTAGAACCTAAGCGACGGAATGTTCTATTTCCGTCATCTAAGTGATTCCTAATTTTTTTTTAAAAAAATTAAGTCTCCTAAGTTCTATTTAGGCTACGGAATGTAATTCTGTCTCGTAAATGATTCATATAAATTTTTTATTTTTTATTTTTTTAAAATACCGTCGTCTAAGTAAAAATATTTCGTCTCCTAAGTAGTACTTAAGCGATGGAATGAAATTCTGTCTCCTAAGAATAACTTAGGAGACAGAAACTATTTCGTCTCCTAAGTAGAAAATTCCGTCACTTAAGTACGATTTAGGAGACGGAATTTTTTATACCTAAGTTATGTTGCTAAGTTATGCTTGTGTGAGACGGAAACTGTTCCGTCGCTAAGTTACGCTTGTGCATGTTCTTATACCTCGACTCTTTGGTGGCTCGGGTATATAAAGGTTGTTATTTCCCTAGTCGAGATTTATTGACTGCTAAGGCAGGAAGATTTTCTTCTTTGGTATGGTGTTCTTTGCTTTCGGGTAGAGAATTGTTGCAGGCTTACGTTAGAGAGTTGGTAATGGTAAATCTATCCGCATCTATAAGGATTGTTGGGTGCCTACTCGGTTTTTAACTCAAATATGGTCTTCAACTTTGTTCCCAAATGAGGCAACTATATCTTGACTAATTAATATTTATGGCACATAGAATTTGGATCTACTTTCTCATTTTTTCACTAATATGGAAAGAGCACTCAGACTTTCAATTCCATTACCTACTAGTGATGTAGCGGACAAGCTGATTTGGCATTTTCATTCATTAGGAAAGTTCCATGTTAAGTGTGGTTATTGGGCTGCTCAATCTCTAGCTGAACTTAGTGCAAGGGATACTGAGTCTTCCAACTCTTTGGGGGATAACATTTGGAAGCATTTGTGGGACTTGGCTAGCTGCTCCAAATAAAATTAGGTTATTCATGTAGCATTGTTTTGAATCCATCTTTCCTTGTGTTGAAAATGTATTCAACAGACACATCATTCATTCACCGGTGTATGGTCGGTGCAAAAGAATCTTTGAATCAATTCTACATGCTCTCTGGTTTTGTTCAACTACAAAAAAGGTCTGGCTTCTGTCTCTATTATATTCTTTGGTTGGGAATTGGAAATGCTATTTCTTTTAACGATATGTTGTTTCTATTCTATCTTCTTCAGAGTTGCTTTATTTTGTTTATCTAATTTGGAGTATTGGAATGCACGAAATGATTATATTGTTTGCAACACATGCATATGTGGTTGATCATATGGTTGTGTTTAAAGTTTCTCGATTGATGCATGATTCTGAAAAGGCAAGTGTTGGAAGTTCTTTCTCTTCTGTGCAAGCTGGTGGAGTACAAGTACAATCTATTGGCCGTCTTACTTGGCAACCACCTCTAAGAATCGGTGGGCTGTGTCCCAGCTTCCATTCTCTTAGTGCCTTAATTAGCTGGTTTTGTGAGTTGGCAATTGTTTACTAGATGGTTGTCACCTCTTCATGCCAGGATGAAACAAATTGTCGTCGGTGTATATTCTGACGGGCAACATAGTGGAAAACTACTTGTATTTACATTGTGCTCTTCATGAGTTTTACCTTTTCGGTATGTCACCATTACGTTTTAGAATACATTACTTTTGTAGGAGTCGCTACTAATCCGAGGTTAAACCTATGTCTATTAAGAAGTGTTTAGGATAATGACGAGGCATACATGTGTTTGATTTGATGGGGCATATTGGGGAATGAAGAGTTTGCCCCTAGAGTGATCGGAGCATATTTAGTACACCATGGTGCACTTGAACCGCTCATGTTTTGTTAACAGACGTCATCCCAGAGCTGAAAACCAAAAAAAAAAATAATAATAATAATAAATTGCTATATTGATCTCCCCAATAACCCAGCCTTTCCAGCCATCTCAACTTCGACCCCTCGAATTTCATCAAGCTAATCATAAACTAGCTCTTCATCTCTAGGATGGAACCTGAACCCAGGTGGCAACTTTGTCTCCACCATGCTTATGTTACTTATTTTCAGGGTTTTTGCTTTCTCCCAGAGTGTCAGAGAGAACCAAAGAGCGAGAGAGAGAGATGAGGAGGAAGAGGAGGAGGGGGAGGAAGAAGAGAGGTTAACTTAGGAGCAGAGAGCAAATGTTTCTCTTGGGAGAGAGAGATCTCAATTCTCAAACAAAGAAGGCAAATGGGTGGAGCTATATATACAAATGAACAAGAGGGAAAACAAAAGGGGTAAAGTCAGAAATTCCCAAATTCGAGAAACCAGATTGTGAAGAAAATTATATGAAAACCCAGATTCGAGAGGTTGATACAGAGAGCTAATTCATATAGGTGAAGAACAACATGCTTCAAAAATTCCCAAATTCGGGAAACTAGATTGTGAAGAAAATTATATGGAAACCCAGATTCGAGAGGTTAATACAGAGAGCTAATTCATATAGGTGAGAACATGCTTCATAAATTCCCATAAAATATGATTCAATTGGTGATTTTTTTAGAGTTCCAATTAAGGTTGACGGTGCGATTGTTAGAGTTAATGAAATAGAAAGCTAGATTAAATCAACGGCTGAGATTGCATTCTGACAGTTGGTTTACATGTACCGTGGTGCATACAAAAACTTTCACCTAGAGTGGGGTTGTCTGTTTGTGATGGTTTACTCCTATAAACTGTACAAATGGGAGACAATTCTTGCCTGTTCCGGATTTGTATGTTTTCCTTTCAACAAAAATGGGAGCGACATGGGCCTCTAAGTATGCGGAACCGAGTCCACAACAAATACCAAACAGGCAAACACAAATCTTGGCAAAACTAGGGTTTCTTCTAACGTACGCTGTCATCCCAACGCGCACCCTTCAACTCTCACGCCCCCAGCGACCAAACCCTCACCGCACATCACTGGGCCCATTCCAATCCAACGGCCACAAACCGCTGTGTGCGCTCGATAAACTCACACATCCCCAAAGCGCATGATAGCTTAATCTCCTCTTGAATGGTTATCGTTCTCCCTGGGATGCGCTCTGTTCTCCCCTCCTAACCTTAACCTCTTCCCCCGCCACTTTCTTTCCCCTCCTTTTTCACTTACTCCCCACGCTTCAAATTCATGGGTCGAATTGCAAGAATTGATTCGATACATATTTGAAGGCAGAAACCAAAATGGGTAGCAGATCATAGCTCCGAGTAAGTTTGTATATAATCTAAAGCATCATTATCATTGATTATGTTTGCTACTTGCATCGAATTTTGCTGTTCATTCATGACATGTATAAGAAGTTACGGAAGAAACAGAAATGCGAAAAATTTGTTCATTTCCCATTTATATGACTTTGGTTGGGAGTACAAACATTTTGAGTAGCTTTTTTGTCTTAATTTTTATATGTTTCGGTTGTTAGGTAATTAAGAGGTTTCCATTCATCGACTGAGGAAGAATGTCGGAAGGAACAAGTACTAGGATGGACGATTTGTCTCAAGACGATGCTGGCACGATAGAGGAAACGGCTGAGGACTCGATTCTGTCGCGGCAGACTTGTTTGAATCTTGTTCCTGTTGTTGGCCAGAGATTTGCTTCTCAAGATGCTGCTTATGAATTCTACTGCGGTTTCGCAAAGCAATGTGGGTTTTCGATTAGGCGTCACCGCACTAGGGGCAAGGATGGTGTTGGCCGGGGAGTGACAAGAAGGGATTTCACTTGTCATAGAGGTGGATATCCGCAGATGAAGCCGGCTGAGGATGGGAAGTCGCAGAGGAATCGCAAGTCGTCGCGCTGTGGTTGTCAAGCGTATATGCGCATTGTGAAAAGGGTAGAGTTTGATGTCCCTGAATGGCGTGTTACAGGATTTAGCAATGTGCATAACCACGAGCTTTTGAAGTCCAATGAAGTGAGTCAACTTGCTGCATACTGTTCCATGTCTCCGGATGATAAGAGTCGGATATGCATGTATGCGAAAGCTGGGATGTCGGTGCGACAAATGTTGAGATTGATGGAGCTGGAGAAAGGTGTTAAACTAGGTTGTTTAACGTTTACGGAGGTAGACGTGAGGAACCTGCTGCAGTCTTTTAGAAATGTTAATAGGGATAATGATGCCATTGATCTTATAGCAATGTGCAAAAAGATGAAAGATGAAAACCCTGATTTCAAGTATGACTTCAAAATAGATGGTCATAACAGGCTGGAGCATATTGCTTGGTCTTATGGTTCGTCTATTCAATTATATGAGAAATTTGGAGACACAGTGGTTTTTGACACAACTTATCGTTTGGACGCATATGATATGCTGTTAGGCATTTGGCTTGGAGTGGATAACCATGGAATGATTTGTTGCTTTGGGTGTGTGCTTCTGCGGGATGAAAATGTGCAGTCATTTTTCTGGGCATTGAAGGTAACAAGTTTATTTACATATCCCTGATGGAAATGAGCATCATAATCTTTCTGATTTGTTACTAATTTCATTTTAGATATGAATTTGCAATATCTTGTGAACTGTGTGGTTCTTCCATTTTTTTTTTTTTTCTTGCTTACTTTGTTTGGCATATGGTTTTAGACTTCTAGTATGTTCCTGACGCTTTTGATTTATGCGCAGACATTTTGGTGGTTCATGAAAGGAAAGACTCCACAAACAATATTAACTGACCATAACATGTGGCTGAAAGAAGCTATTGCTGTCGTCATGCCACAAACTAGACACGCCTTTTGCATATGGTACATTGTTGAAAAGTTCTCGGAGTGGTTTTCTGCACTTCTTGGATCTCGATATGATGAGTGGAAAGCTGACTTTGATCGACTCTACAATCTGCAGTCAGTAGAGGATTTTGAAGAAAGATGGATGGAAATGGTTGATAGATATGGACTGCATACAAATAAGCATGTAATCAGCTTATATGCTTTACGGTCATTTTGGGCTTTAGCATATATGAGGCCTTACTTTTTTGCTGGAATGACAAGTACATGCCACTCGGATTCAATTAATGCTTTCATTCAACGTTTTCTGGGTGTAGTGTCTCAACTAGATCGTTTTGTAGAGCATGTGCGTAACCTTGTTCTTTCGTATACTTTTCTTGTGGTGTTTTGTTCTGTTACCATTTTGCTTGACCTTCTTTTACTTGCTAAAACCTTCTCATTTGCAGGCAGCAGATATTGTTAATTATAGTGATCGGGCTGGGGCAAAGCAAAAGTTGCAACAGAAGCTGCAGAGAGTCTGCCTTAAAACAGGTTCACCAATTGAATCACATGCTGCCTCTGTTCTTACTCCTTACGCGTTTGGAAAACTTCAAGAGGAACTTGTATCGGCTCCACAATATGCATCTCTTCCAGTAGATGAATTTTGTTTCCAGGTCCGGCATCATACTCAGGCAGATGGAGGCTGCAAAGTGATTTGGGTTCCAAGTCAGGAGCACATCAGCTGTAGCTGTTGTGAGTTTGAGTTCACAGGCATCCTCTGTAGGCACGTTCTTCGTGTCTTGTCCAATAATAATTATTTCCGTATTCCAAACCAATATCTACCCACCCGCTGGTGTGGTGTCAGCTCATCTTCCACTAATACCTTTCAGAACGCTAAAGATAAGTCTGAGAAGATTCAACTATTGGAGTCAATGGCTTCAACACTTGTTGCTGAATCAAGTGAAACAGAGCAGCGCCTTCATGTTGCATATGAGCAAATTGCAGTGGTGTTATCACGTGTAAAAGACCTTCCGAGTACAACACGTAAAGCAATTGAAGGATCCTCTAATTGCCCACCTGATTTTTGTCCACCTGATATTTGTCCACCTAATATAATGACTCTACCGGAGGTGGAAGTTGACGATGGAGTTGGTCGTTTTCCAATTGGAAACTCTCATGATTCTGTTTCTTCAGGGAAGCCTAAAGAGAGAAGACCAAAAGAAACTGTTGAAAGCAATAGAAAGCGAACACGGCAGTGTGCTGGCCCTTGCTGTCTGAGTGTCCAGTGATGGGAGTGATATTTTGAGTTGAGATGTAGTAGAAAACTTGTAGGGTAAAAGATTGGAAATAGGCTAGTTGATGCTGCAAAGGAAAAGCAGCACTTCTTCAATGTTCATTTTTGTAGATATTTTGTTGTTCATTACCGTGGATCGACATCTCTCCTTATACTGGCTTCACACTCTTCATTTCGAATGTAATTGACGTTTGGATATCAAATTGTAAACAGGTTGAGTTTGTACAGTCTTGATCAGTGTTGTAGACTTGTAGCATTAAGTTTAATGTTTACTTTCTCTATACCTAGACATGACAAACTGCTGAAAAATCCTCTACTTTTGATTATACAGAGTTCCAGACTACAGTAGCAAGGTAGAAATTCTGTACAGGACCGTAACTTAACTGAATCTTTACGCAAAGAAACCTTGCTTAAACTACTCGGCGAAAAATTGACTCCATTTTCAGCAAGTTTCTTCCCTTTAACCTGACGATGATCATGCATGAACCAAAAAGTTCCCTCTGTGGCAGTGCTCTTGCCTCTTGCCATACTGGAACCAGGCTTTCCTGTGTATTCGGCATCATCTTAGAGATGGTTTCAGTGTTGTTGCTGCAGGTATTAACACCCCTAGCTATGGCATTATCAGAAGATATATTTCCCTGAGATGAAAACTGCAATTGTAAAGTAATGGATACAGTCTACATATATATAGCAGCAGTAGAAGGACTTTTAGAGAATGAACTTGAAGAATGATAGCAAGCGGTCAAATTTATGACATGGTTATATTGAAACCTATAGGCTGTATGTAACGAATAGATGAATATGCTGAACTATGCAGGTTGCACAAGGAATGTCCTCCAACAATTCTCTACTCATGGAATCTGATTTTTTTTTTTTTCTTCCATGTCAAGAAAACAAAGATGCACAAGGCATTGTGGTATGTACATGTAAGAATTTCTGCACTGGAGTGGTGTAGATAGAAAGCAGAATTGTCTTGAAGAAGCACAGCTTTCTATAGAAGAATTACTTTTTATCATGGCCAACCAATAAAAGTAAAGAAAGACAAAAAAAAAACATTTTTGAAAGAACAAACTAAAACTTAATGCATCTTATCAAATAAAAGCAGACAGGAAAAAGAATCTTAACATCCAATAATATTCTATCTCTGTTTTGATTTTGTTCTCCAGTAATGTTTAGCCTTTTTGCTAATGAACTTGCTTTGGACTTTTGATGCCTTTCTTTTGTCAATTTGTTGATAATATGAACAAGGCTTGAATCGAAGAATATGAAACATTGAAACCTCATGAAGAATATTAGCAATCGTCCATTTTATGAAAAGTTTATGCTCCATGACATCCATTAATTCAATGAAAAGCGAGTGTAATTTGGGTTGTAAAGAAGATGAATCAAAAGCTAATTTTCGTTTTCTTTTCTAACAAAGCTTAGCTTGGTACCCTTCTTGACAAGCTCATTTCATTCCAATAAGCACTTCTGAGTGTTGGCTTTTCGAAAAATGCATAGGTGTCTGTCTTTTAGGCTCAGAATTCTCCATACCATTAGCTATATATGGAGTATGGAGTTCATTGTGTGCTAATCCTACGTGTCTGTGACATGCAACTGTGGCTTTTACCTTTAGAAATGTACTATAGGCATCAAAGTTAATGTAGCTGTGATATGGCTGTGTTTAAATTGATGTTTTCGATCAAATGAAAAGTGCTCTGATGTGAACAAATGAGGACAATAACTTTGTAATGAAGTTTTTTAAGAACCCTC
Organism: Fragaria nilgerrensis; assembly: GCA_010134655.1. NCBI lineage: Eukaryota > Viridiplantae > Streptophyta > Magnoliopsida > Rosales > Rosaceae > Fragaria > Fragaria nilgerrensis. The sequence goes on from CM020980.1 coordinate 25,752,496, forward strand.
GAATCTTTATCCTTTTAAGCAACCTTTGCTCCAAGCAATTCTACAATTCCCTCTGCCTTTTTCCCACTCCAAAACTTCAACCCCATATTCCCTTATTTCTCTCCTTCTTCTTCTTGAGCTGTTCTGCATGAATTCTAGCAGTTTTAGACTCCAAAATGCCCAAGACAAAGGCAGTCACACATGCAGATCTTTCACCGAGCCGCCCACGCTCAGCTTTGAGCAGCAAAACAGGCCTTTTTCTCATGGTCTTGACCATTCTTTGTGGCCTTCTTTGCTTCATTCTATGCTTAATTGCTGAAGCTACTCGCTCTCGGGTACTTATACTAGTTCCATACTAGTATCTTCTTTCAATTTACTTCTTTTTGGATTGTTATTCACAAAATCTATTGTCCATGTAGGTTACATGGCTGAGCAGCGGTACTAATGAAGGTGGGAAGGAAGGAAAATACGAGTGCATCTATAGTGGTAGTGGGAAAACACCTTTGTTAAGTGCAGCCAGTGCATTTTTGGGGTTGGCAATTATCATGGTGGTGGAGCATGGATACATGTTGTATGCAATTACCAACTCCCCACCTTCAGTCTTGCTTACATGGGAGCCTCATGATTCAGCTTCTGCCAAGTCTTTGAAATGGCACGCTGCCATTTTCTTCGTCGCAACTTGGTATGCCTATCATCTTAATTAGTCTTCTTCTTGCATTATGCATGTTATGTTGTTATACCGCCGAATAAACATGATCAATGGTTCGAACTGATAAACATGATCAATGGTTCGAACTGATAATATGACCGCATGACATGTCAAATTGTCTAGGAGGGAATTTTTACTAATATTTCTGTTACTTGTTCAGGATCTGTTTTGCTGTTGGGGAGATTTTGCTGTTGATTGGCCTAAGTGTGGAGTCAGGCCATTTGAAAAACTGGGCTAGGCCGAAACCCAATTGCCTTGTGATCAGAGAAGGTGTGTTCTCTGCAGCAGGAGTGTTTGCCTTGACTACTGTTTTTCTTGCCGCTGGATTATACTTGACGACGTTGCGTGCACAGAGAATTTCCCAAGACCAAGAAAATGTAAGGCGAGAGGTGATCGAGGCCGCTGTACTTTATGCATCTCCACCAATTTCACCTCATCTAACAACCATTCCAAGGGAGAACCCCATTTTCAGAGAAAACCAGAACGAGCAGCCATCAGGACTTATGCTCCAAGCAGTTTTAAGCAAACATTAAAACTTTTTAAAATCAAGGATTATTACAAGTTTCATCTCCATCTTTTGAAAGTCTGGTGAAACAAATGTAAATTGTGCACAAAATGAAATGACTAAACTCACTCCAAAAGATTTAACTAAATGAGATGAACTAATTGTTTCATCTTTGAAATTTGACCCTCTTGGTTTTCTTGCATGCACTTATCCATATATCCAATTTATGAATATATGATGATGGTCAATAAGGAGATTTAAACTTAATTGGTTCTCTTCTTTCTTAAAACTGGTTTGGGTGATGAATAAAAAGCATTAAACCCAGTTGATATCATGTCATGTCAGAATTCAGATACCAATAGTCCAAGACTACCATCATAGTACAATTTGGTCCCCTGACTACTATGAGGACGGGACTGAGGTCCCATAATCTATAACTCCTTAAAAATAATGCAGTGAAACTGTTTAATTAATGTAAATGCAGTGGAAAAATACATATAACTACTCTAACTGAAAATTTAATTTTGTATCATATTAAATAAAACTATAAAAACAATTTTGTTTTGTAAAATTAATGGAACAACTCCAATAAAATTGTTGATTGAACCATAGCAACAAATCCTCTTGAGAGTGAAGACATCGACAAGGTGCCCATTGCAGTACCCTCAAGGACATTGGTCCAAGTGTTGATTGAACCAGTGTGTTACTAATTTGATGTAAATGAGGCGGCGTTTGAATCTCAACATCAATTTTCAGCCAACAGGCTTAGGGACCTAGTGCAATACCCTCGTAGACCTCTATTCAAGTACTGACGGAGTCAGTGTGTTATTAACTTGACGTAAACGAGCTTAAGTCCCAACAACAATACATGGCCAATAAACTTAGAGCAAGTCTAACAGATTTTTTAAATTCTTTGATTTTCTCTATTTTGGGGTATATGAGGTCATTTTCTACTCTAACAGTTTTCCTATCTTATTTTCTTAAAATAAGGAAAAAGATGAAAGAGAAGTTTTGCTTCCCTATATTTACAGATTCCCTAAAACTATTTAAGGAAAGAATAATTGAATGTTGCACATTCTTCAAGGCTCAAAGATAAGAAAGAAAACATAATTTATTCTAAAAAATAAATTTTTAAATTTTTATACTTATTATTACTCAAGGCTCAAAGATAAGGAGTATATTGTGATAAATGAGGATTGTTGTTGTAATAAATATTTGAATCTTTAAAATAGGGAAACCGTTGGATTTGGTATACAAAATTTTTAGAGATTTTGATTTTTGCTTCTCTATTATGTAAAAAATATAAGGAAGTTGTTGGACTTGCTCTTAGGGGCATGTTACAATACCCCTGCGGACATCAGTCCAAATACTAACTGAGTCCGTATGTTACTAACTTGATGTAACCAAGGAGGCGTGCAACCTCAAGTTCATCCTCAACAAAACCTTTTAGTTCATGAAAAAAAAAAATTACTTTTCGTCAATGAACAACCGTACTAGTCGCAAAGCAACACCCACATGCGGATAACAACAAGATCGACGAACGAGCTTATCAAACAATCACGATTATTTATACGAAATTATTAACATCTTTACTTACGTATTAAAACTCGGTCTAAGTCAAGATTACGTTGTGCGGTTAGAGGAATGACAGACAATGATGAGTTGGAAAATGAACAAATTATTGATCTTCCATTTTCTCTACAAAAATAGTGTAATCTTCCTTTCCCAACAAGAAATATAATAAAATTCAATTCAGTATTAATGGGGCTGTTGATTTTGAAAAAAAAAGGACCGTCACCGACCATAGGTAACCCAGAGGTTATTATAAAACCTCCCCCGAAAACGGAGAAAAAGATCCAAACCGTCTCCTCTCAGTCCCTCCCGTTCCAAACCCTCCAAAATCTCTCTCTCTCTCTCTAGGGTTTTCTCTTCACACCGATCACAGTTTTCTTAGGGTTTCAGAATACGACATGTCGCTCAGGCCGAACGCCAGGACTGAGGTCCGCCGGAACAGGTACAAGGTGGCGGTGGACGCCGAGGAGGGCCGTCGCCGGAGAGAGGACAACATGGTCGAGATCCGGAAGAGCAAGAGGGAAGAGAGCTTGTTGAAGAAGCGCCGCGAAGGTCTTCAGGCGCAGCAATTCCCGGCGTCTGTTCAGCCGGCGAACCTCGAGAAGAGGGTACCGATCTCGGTTTGGCTTGATCTATTTGTTCTTGGATTTGATTGGATCCGATTTTGTGACTGCTATTGTTTGATTTAGTGATTAGAACGATAGGGTTAGGGTTGTGGATATCTTTGTTTAGGTTTGATTTCATTTTTTATTTATTATTTATTGAATATTATTGAAATCTTGTACTGGTTTGGATTTGATTGCAGTTGGAGAGTCTACCGTCGATGGTCGCTGGAGTTTGGTCAACCGACAGTGCTCTGCAGCTGGAGTCTACCACGCAGTTTCGGAAGCTACTTTCTATAGGTGTGTTACTTGATTAGGGATCTTTTCATTTTTAGGGGTTTTCGAAGATTGCGCATGTGCTTTTCGGCTTGATTTGATTATTTTTGATGGTTGGATTTTGTAGAACGAAGCCCTCCGATTGAGGAGGTTATTCAAGCTGGTGTCGTTCCGCGATTCGTTGAGTTTCTAGTCAGGGAGGATTATCCGCAACTTCAGGTTTGGATGTGATCTGTGCTGTTTTGGATATTTTGTGCTTGGAGATGCCTCCAAACGCTTGGTTTTGATTGTATTTTTGGTAACTTGTTTGTTGGGTTTTTTGAATGTCCAGTTTGAGGCTGCTTGGGCTCTTACAAACATAGCATCTGGAACATCAGACAACACCAAGGTGGTGATTGAACACGGGGCAGTCCCAATATTCGTGAAGCTTCTTGCTTCTCCAAGTGATGATGTTAGAGAGCAGGTATATGTCTTGATAATTGTTGTTTTGAAGTTGTTGGTTCTCTGTTCTTTCATATTAGATGCATACTAGATTTAATTTGTTTTGCTGAATTTGAAATTGTAGGCTGTTTGGGCATTGGGAAATGTTGCTGGTGATTCTCCTAGATGTCGTGACCTAGTCCTCAGCAGTGGAGCCCTGATGCCGTTGCTGGCCCAGTTGAATGAGCATGCAAAGCTTTCAATGCTAAGAAATGCCACCTGGACACTGTCCAACTTTTGCAGGGGCAAGCCACAGCCTCAGTTTGATCAGGTTTGTCGCTTTTAAATGTCCACTTTTATGGGTCGAAGAAAACTTGATTGATTATTGCTCTTGTCTTATATTAACTTGGGAATTTGTATCAGGTGAAGCCAGCTCTTCCGGCTCTTGAGCGTTTAGTTCATTCCAATGATGAAGAAGTCTTGACAGATGCTTGCTGGGCACTCTCGTATCTCTCTGATGGTACAAATGACAAAATTCAAGCTGTGATCGAGGCAGGTGTATGCCCGCGACTTGTGCAGCTTCTCTTGTAAGTGTTGAATGTTATTGATTTATGTGCGATTATGTCTGTTATATTATTTTGGTTGTCTAATTGGTTTTCCTTTGGGTTGTTTCTATAGACATCCATCGCCTGCTGTTCTTATTCCTGCACTTCGCACTGTTGGTAATATTGTTACAGGAGATGACCTTCAGACTCAGGTACCTGATCTTGGATTTTAGTTATTTATTTCTTATTTACTGTTCTTTTGCTAACTTGTCAACTTGTATTTAGAATCATGTAGTGACGATTCAAGTTGAATGTACCTTTTATTCAATTTTTAAGTGATAATGAAAAGTAATTGTTGAGTTAATTTGGTAGAGAAATGGCAGTAATCAGTAATATGGACACTGTTAGAACATGTGGTGCAGAACTAGCTTTGAACTAAAATGTCAGTCTGTATAAACTGTGATAATTGGAAACACAGCTCTTGCTGGTTGAGATTGTTTGGCTATTGTACTGTAATGTGATTTTTCTGTCTCAAATTTCTGCTACTTTAGTATGTGGTTTTGAAGAGCGATCATTTTCTTCAGTGTATAATCACCAATGGTGCACTTCCATGCCTTCTGAGCCTCTTGACACATAATCATAAGAAGAGCATTAAGAAAGAAGCTTGCTGGACTATCTCAAACATCACAGCTGGAAACAGGGAACAGATACAGGTAATGATTGGTCATTTAGGGTTTTCTTCTCTTTATAGTATTGGGCTTATGATTTTTCTGGCATTTGTAGATTTGTCTGGGTTTCATGTTTGGTGGGCCAAGTCTTTTTCCTTCTTAAGTACCTAATTTGACGTAGTGGAAATCTTATTGTATCTAGTTATACTTGATGGAGATTTTGTTTAATGTTGAATGCTAAGTAGATTGCTACGTTTTTGAACTTTTTGAATGTGTCCAAGAATGTTCCTTTTAACTAGAGCTTACCATGTGTAGCTGTGTCTTGCTTTTTAAATTGTTGCAGTACGTAATAGAAGCTGGTTTGATTGGCCCTCTTGTCAATTTGCTCCAAACTGCTGAGTTTGAGATCAAGAAAGAGGCTGCTTGGGCAATTTCGAATGCTACTTCTGGTGGCACTCATGAGCAAATCAAGTGAGTCATTTACACATCTTTTTAGTTTTTGTATATTTGCTGATCCTTTCTGTTTCTAGATCCTAGTGGTAGTTGCTAAATAATTTTACTGTCATGTTGTGTCAGGGTCTTGGTGACTGAAGGCTGTATAAAACCATTAAGTGATCTTCTTGTATGCCCTGATCCAAGGATAGTGACTGTCTGCTTAGAAGGGTTGGAAAACATTTTGAAGGTGGGCGAAGCTGAAAAGAATTTGGGTAACAGTGGAACCAACCTGTATGCACAGTTGATTGATGAGGCTGATGGTCTGGAAAAGATTGAAAATCTGCAGACTCACGACAACAACGAGATTTATGAGAAGGCTGTTAAAATTCTTGAGACATATTGGTTGGAGGACGAAGATGAGACATTGCCAGCTGGAGATGCTGCTCAACCAGGCTTCAACTTTGGAGGCAATGGGCCTCAAGTTCCAACCGGTGGATTCAATTTTAGCTGAAGGTAAGCAACACCCATTTGAATTGTGCTTGGTTTGGCAAGTAAATGGTTTCCTTTTATTCACCTTTTTATTTCCATATATGCAGGAACTTTCAATTGGACGGAGGAGCAGAAGTTTCCTGATATGGGTTAAAGTTGGGGTCAAGTTCAGGTCGAGTCGGGGTGGTCGGGGCATCTTGTGTGTCTGGTTTCAGTTTGGTCTGGTGTCCATTGTGGTCAAGAGGTGCCAAGGTGGGTCGGTCTGTTTACTCTAATACGAGTCTATGGCCAAATAAGAAGAGATGGGTCGGTTTGATAATGGCAGGGCGTTGGGTTGGCGGAGATGATTATCACTGCATCCTAATGTGAAGTACTATGGAAGTGTCGGTAGTGGCTCGATGTTGCATATACAGGGCCCCTAAATGCATGTGCTAGTGAGGGTGGTTTCTCAAATGCAGCATCGAGCTCAATCTTTTTATTGCGAGTCATAGTCTATGAGTATTTTTTCCAGAGTCGGGATTTGTTTTGCCTTGTCGAGTGAATATAGATTTGTTAAAATCATTTTCGGGTGTATTCCAAGGAGAAAGGTCTAGCTGTATTTTGGTAATTACCTTGTGAAATATTAATATTTCACTATTTCAGCCAGGTTAAAGTCTATTTTGAATAATTTTTTTCTTTACCAGCAGTGTTATGTTTGACATGCTATCTGAACCTGGTAAGCCACAAGCACTGGGTTCTGGTGCGGGCAGAATCACAAATTCTTTAAAGCACGACTCATCTGAAGGTGTACTCGTACGCCCATTTGCATGTGTTATATCTTTCAGCTGAGGGCGTTTAGACATCAAGTACTGACCTTTCATGGAGTTTGGCATGTAGGTCGCCAGTGTGATGGGAAACGTTATTTGGCCTCTATGATTTCTCCTTCATTGGAGGACCTTTGTTTTCCGCTAATAGCTCCATGGAGTTTGCCTGCTCCGTAAGTGTCTAAGCACCACGGTCTGTTGCGCGTGTTCATCAGAGACCTCTGTTTGGTATCCCATTTGGGAGGGTGTGGCAAGGAAATGGTAGTGGTGGAGTAAACTTCAAAAAGATGATATTCCAAGAGCATTTTGGCAAATAAGCTAGGAGTGTGGGAGCTTGTACTTCAATAACTTGGCAGCCCCAGAACATGCTCATAGGCTAAGGTTTCTCTGCCTGCGAGCAATGCTTGTTGCTACTGAGGGAAGGCACATAAGAAAGTCAGGGAGTGAATGTTGTTGGTGATTCCTGGCTTGCCTTGTTACCTTAATTTATAGACCTCTTCGGCAAACGGGACAAAAATTGTGGAGACCTCTCTAGGACATACGTCATCCGTGATATTTCTTTCACCATTGATTAGCTTTTGCTGGAAATAGATGACCATTTAGAGATGAATAACAAGTGACATAACTTTAGGCTGGTAAAACTTTTTTCTACATGATATAGGGAGGCAGCAGATTTCATTGTGATACTGTGTGTTAAAGAATGTTATACCCCAAAACCATATAGCAGCAATTTCATTCTCTTGGATTTGCACACCTAAAACCTGAGTGTCTCGACACTGAGCTCGGTCTTCAATCAAAAGTCCAAGTTCGTCCGTAAGGTTGAAATATATTTATTTGGGGTGGTGGGCATGCGCGAGGTCATTGACTGTGTTTCTCTCACTGTCTGTGTGTGATGGAGATCGAGCCAGAAATCATATTTCAATGATTGAATATTTGAACATTTTACAGAGCTATCTTAGCTAGCATGCCCTACTTATTTATTTACTCACCCAACGCTCTCAAATTTGTGTTTTTAAACGCAGTAATAAAAAGGAATTTAGAAACAAGTGGTGATGACGTTAAAAATAATTAACTAAAATTTGGTGGTCCAGGGTTAAAATTTGTCAGTCTCTCAGAGACACAAACAAAGGTGCCCCATGAGATTTCATTTTCCTTTCCATATAGTATCCGGCAAGTTTTTTGTCTCCTTTTACCAAAGCCTCGGCGCCCCCCCCCCCCCCCCCCCCCCCCTCTCTTATCTATCTGTAATGCCCCATCTATGCGGCTAACGATTTCTTCAGGGTTAGTGATCGAGCCTCCTCTGTGACTTCATGTCGCGGATTTATGAATTTTTCTTTTTTAAACACAGTGACATACTGAAATACGTGATTTTACCTTAATCATAACTTTTTTTTTACACATTTTGTTGAGTACGTTGCTACACACGATTTTTGTAAATATAAATAAATTAAGGATAAGCAATAGTTTTTTGAAATTGGAGACTACAAAGGTCGTGATAACTACTTAAAAAATTGATCTCATAATGATACCGATTTTAAGGTGTAAATAACAAAAAAACATTATATGTATAATTTAAGTGGTTTACTATACACTACTTAGGCGATCGCGCGATCGGGCTGAAGTTAATCTTCATATGATGAGTGATCACCTTAACTGACACCCAATTTTGAGTGCACCAATAAAGATGTCTCATCCTTGATTACGATTGAAGCATTTTTGTCACAAAACATGTGTTTCGATTATGATAGACTGATTTATGTTATTTTCGAGCGGAGAAGTGGATCTAATTGGGTGATTATATATGTGCTAAGGACGATTTTGAGAGATGGGAATATGAAATTATGAACACAAAGGACCGAAGGAGGATAAGCTAATCTTGGAGATGTGGTTTTGCAGAGAGCTACTTGGGTAATCGAATGCCACTCGCCGCCTTTCTAGTAGAGAGTAGAGACTACCAGAGGACTAGTAGGGCTACTGTGGATGTCTACGACCTTTTCTTTTCAATTCCATTGTTTTCTTTTGGGATGTGCAAAATCTTGTACTTTGTCTCTGCCTGATCTGAACAAAAGTTATATTCCATACATTTTTTTTTCTCTAAAACAATAGTTACAGTACAATGATGATAATAAATCATTATTTATTATTAATTATAATTATAAAAATATGCAAATCCATATCTTCTCATATGTATAAATTCATTGAAACATGGTGGATGACTAGCATAGTAGTTTAGTTATTGTCGTTTTCGTAGTGTAACTCAGATTGTCGGTGAGCTGTGATTTTGGTTAGGTCCTAATCGAAAACATTGAGGTTATAGATTCAACGTCACTAACATGTTACATATGTAAGGGTTAAGAGATTTAATTAAAAAAAACTTATATATGGAGATGTAAGAGTATATATCTTTATATATGCTATTTTCGTTTATAGGAAAAATCAAATGAATTTGATTCGTATGAAGTTGAATGATTAAAAATTGAAATTTGATGAAAATATAAAGGATAGATCGATGTCCATAGTCCGCACAATATTTGATTCATTGACCCTAAGTTTTAGATTGAACTGTCAAATTTGTACACTATGTATGTTTCATTTGGTTGTCATACTATGCCCTCTCATTCTCGATCAACAATAACTTACCTGATTTCGTAGCATATTTACCTCTTATAACTATGATGCATCATTGTGTTATCAACAATGTCAAAACCCTTTTGCAAGTATATAGTGTCAAGTCCTTTTTCTTTTTCATAAGAGTAGAATTCACTCAATTTTTTCTTCACGACCGTAAAAAAACTATTTAATTTCAAAACGGGTTTCTCAGTCAACAAGTCGTCAACATTTGTCTATTTTAGTTTGATTTGTTAAATCATGTCATTTATCAGGTCAATTATTTCGTAATTATATTAACGCGTGTAATATCACACGATAACGAACTAAAAATCACGGTAAAATTGAGTAGCATGAGGCATCATCGGAGGCATACCAAGTTTGTTTTCTTTGCTAAGTTAGGGTATATGAATCCATGGTGTGTAACAACATCCCAAAAAGGCCCCAAATCTAAAATAAGATAACAATGAAAACGAAAGTGAAGTTTGGGTGTTTGGGTTTTGCCGCCAAAAGAAACATGTTTTTGCCCCCAAATTCCCAAAAGCGATGACAAGGCATGGAGAGGGTTTTGGGGTTTGACCTATCAAACGGTGCACAAACAACCATCTCTGACTCACCCTCCCTCCCCATCCTTCCCTTTTCCCTGTCCTTCTCTCATTTCCACTTAATCATTCCCCTAATTAATTTCTTCCCTCTTTCATATGAAATTTGGAATTTCAATTTCACAAAACAGAGAAAGACAGAGACAAACACAAACTCCCTCCGCTCCTGATTCAGATATGGCGCCCTTTTTGTTGATTCCGCCAAAACCCCTTTTGGCGGGGCTGGATCAAAATTGTAACCAGGGCTATTTCCGTCATTTCCCCACCTCCCAGGGCTAGGGTTTCGCGTCCCATTTATATAAAAGAGAGGCAAATTTTTAGATCTGCTGCGCGGCTGCTTCTCGTTTTCTCTGTCGGTTTGATTCCTCCATTTTTAAGCCTCCCCCCTCTTCTCTCTTCCCACCTTTCTCATCTCTCTCTCTCTCTCAAAACCCTATCTCTCTCTCTACCCCTCCACCGCTTTAGGGTCTCATATATTTACTTATCATCAACTTGATCATCACCCAACCTCATTTTGATTCCTTTGATCACATCCACCTCTTTGTTTTTTTTTCAAAATCATTTCTCTTAGTCCTGTTTTGGGTCTGATCAGTACTACTTCGAATCACTTTGGTTTGTTGTCTTCCTTTAGCCCTTTATTCAAATCATAGCAGCTAAAGCGGCTGATCGATCTGTTTTTCTTACCTCTGTTTTCTTGGGAACCACAACTAGGGTTTTGCTCATAGTTGCGCCGCTTTTAGTCTCTGTTGAACCAAATTGATCAAATTAGTGTGTACCCAGTTCGATTCACTCGTTTTTCTCATCTGGGTCTGTCTTAGATCTTCGAATTAGTTCAGCAAAATGTTGGATCCGTGTGATAAGCTGAGTGATCAGGTACAGAGCTCTTCTTTTGTGATCTCAGAGTTGTGGTTTTGATCTGAGTGGTTACTGATCGGATCGGTTTTGTGTGTTTGTGCAGGGATCAGAGTCGGAGGACATGAACATGACCAAAAACCCAAATGAAGGCTCATCGGAAGAAGGCCAGAAGAGGACTTGCTTCGATTGCGGAACCTCCAAAACCCCTTTGTGGAGAGGCGGTCCGGCCGGCCCTAAGGTGGTCTTCACTTCCCAAAAACCCTAATAGTTTTTGAAATTTGGTTATGGTTTTTTATCTGATTTCTGATCTGTGATCTCTCTGTTTGTGTTTCACAGTCGCTTTGCAATGCCTGCGGGATCAGAAGCCGGAAGAAGAGGAGGGCTATTTTGGGGATAAACAAAACTGGGACAAGTGGTGCTGGAAACAGCAGCGCAGATGAAAATCGAAAGGGGAAGAAGAGCAGTAACAACAAGCAGCTCGGCGATGGCTTGAAACAGAGGCTGTTGGCACTTGGGAGAGAGGTGTTGATGCAGAGATCAACGGTGGAGAGGCAACGGAGGAAGTTGGGCGAAGAAGAACAAGCGGCTGTTCTACTGATGGCTCTGTCTTATGGCTCTGTATCTGCTTAAGCTCAGCGGATGAAGAAGAAGAAGCGAATGATAAATAATGAGATTAAAAATAGTTTGTAGGCAAAATTGCAATTCTAACCTTTCTTTCTTCAGTGTAACTTCCCCCCAATGTCTCTTTCAGTAGTGAAATTTACTTTGTTCTTTATTTTTGTCTACTAAGTAGTAGTAAATTAATCATGGGGTTTTTTGAGAGCGATCAAGCAAGTGTAATGCCCTATTTTTGGCTGACATTAATTCTAAAGTCTACTAGTATTTGATGTGGTTTGTTGTTTCTCATTTCTTTGTGGATGCTAGAACCCTAATTTTGTCACTCGGATTGAAATTGAACTTTGCAAACTACCAAACCCTATCAAGCAGGAAAGGGCACAGAGAAAATCCTATCTTCTGCCATAGGAGCCAGACAATGTTTTTCTCTTTGTTTGTACCTATGAGTTTGAACATTGTACGATAATTGAAGAGGGAAATGTGAAATTTTATGGAAGTGGAAAGTAAATCTTCAAGGGCTTGATTTGTTTGGTGATTTTGTTCAGAACACAAAGAAGGGGGTGATAATTGGATTAACAAAAGGGTGATGGAGTTCCCTGTAAATTCAGATCCTGCAAGTTTTGCAGCTTTAAATGTTGTAACCATAAGAGGGAAATTCAAAAGATTTGAACATTTGTAGCAAGTCTTGGCTGTTGACTTGGTGACGATATTCCATCATGATGGCAGATCTATTTGGTTTGAACTTTGGGGGGGGAAATTAGGAAAAACATGGTTTGGCCAAGTCTGAAATTGAAATGGAATCAATTTTTTGTCTGTAATTGTCTGCATCAGGTCCTAAATCAATCTTAATAACCAAACCAATCATTTAGGCATAGGTGTCGAGATTTATGTCTAATATGAGCGAATGATTCAAGAACAGAGTTATCATTCTTGTTATGTTGAGTATTGCAAATTTATCATTTGTATTTCTCTAATCGTTAGATTTATTTTAGAGTTTATTATTTCCTTGTGTTTTTTAATTTAGTGGTGAAGTTTCCTATTGAAAAAGTTTAAATTTTTAGTGTTGTCTTTATTAGGGGTGGGCATAAAACCCGAAATGAAAAAAAAGACCGAATCGAACCGGACAACCCGACCGGGCGGGGCCGGGCTTTTTCACGGGCCCGCATTTATTTTCTCATTTCGGTCTCGGGTCTTAATTTTGTGAAACATTTTAAGCCCGAAAGCCCGACCTACGTATATGTCACTCAACAACTGGATAATTTTAGCAGTCCTAGACTAGTAAGATAAGCTCAACCACACAGGATTAGTCAAAATATGACCAAGTCAAACCCTAAAACTCAAACACTCAGACTCGACCTAAACTCAAAACACACAGACGATGCGCCTCTACCTCTCAATTGCGCCTCTGCCTCTCGACGCCGCATGCGCCTTTGCCACTCGACGCCGCCTGTGTCTCTGCGGCTTTGCCTCTCGACGCCGCATGCACCTCTGCGGCTCTGCCTCTCGATGCCGCCTGCGCGCCTCTCGATCGCGAGTCTCAACGACGAATGCGCACCTCTCTTCATCTCTTCCTCTCGACGTGACGCCTCAGGCCCTCAGTCCTCACCAGAAACCAAATCGCCCACCTCCTCCGGTAGGCCTTCTGATCATTCTCTATTCACTTCAGTTCAAATCGCCCACCTCCTTAGCCTTCTACAGCCCGAAAAACCGAAAGGCCCGGCCCGACCCGACCCGCTCAATTTGGGCTTTTACTGGTCCCTCGTTTTGTAAGAGCAAAGCCCGGCCCAGGTACAAAACATCCGGTCCGGGCCCGGTCCCTATAAAAACTATGCCGGTTTGGGCTCGAGCCCAGCCCTAGTCTTTATGTACTTTTTTTTAATTATCGATCAAATTGTCATATCAGACCAATGTCATCAGAAATATCTGATTAGCAAATACATAATCAAATATACTGTACATGTGTAGCAAAACTTACAAATATAAGATAGAAATCACATAATAGGACCAGTGCCATGCATTCATTCTTAGATTTCCTCATGATTATGATGTCTTGAACTTACGGAGCGGATGCAGTGCACCATGGTGCACATGAACCACTCATGTGTAAGTCACGTGAGCTAAGAGCATCTCCAACAGCTTCTCAATTTTCTTAAACTTCTCAATTTTAGGGAATATATAGTTGTTTTTAAGTCCAACAGTTTTCTCATCTCATTCCTCAAAATGGGGATGAAGAAGAAAGAGAAGCCTTCATTCCCCAAAATTTAATTTTTCACGTGCTCCAACGAATTGAAGACAACAATAGAATATTTGATTGGGTATTTTATTGTTACAATGAAATATATAATGGTCTTTTGTTACAATTAATAATGATATAATATATTTTATTGTTGTATTAAATGCTAAAATCTTTAAAATGGAGAAGCTGTTGGATTTTGAGCATAATTTTTTTGGAGATTTTAGCTTTTGCTCTCCCATTTTAGAGAAATTTTGGGAAAACTGTTGGAGATGCTGTAACGAAAAACGTTTGCTTGGTTAAAGGCTTGAAGCCAGTGTTTGTCATTCGTTCATCTTCTAGGTTCCTCCTCGACCTCACTTTCGGTGCTTCTCTAAACCCCATCATTAGATTCAGATCGAACCATGGCCGCTAACGTCATCTCCCGTCGTGTAAGTGTTCATCTGATAGCCGCCGACGTTGGGAAATAGATCGAATCGCGACTTCAACTCGGACAAATGTGACGTCGTCCTGATGAGATCTGATCCGAGCCCGAAATCCTTCCCCTCATCATAAACTAAATTCAATGATGCAGCTAGTTGTATATAGACTTGGTTGGAGGGAGAATGTTCTTCGATCAACATCGATTTTTTCTGTCATAGATTTCTTGATTGCTGCACACAACTTCGAGCTTCCGGGCATATGCAAGAAAAACATATTCTAATCAATCAATCAATTTGGGGGGACATCTATTATGACGGAAACAAAAAACAAAATCAAAGAATAACAAAACTAGACAGATGGGGAAAGCCATCGTCAATAGCAGAAACCCATAAAGAGTGAAATTTACAGAGAAGGAAAGGAAAATAGAGAGAGAGTTAAGAAGAAGAGGCGCTAACTTGTTTTTTATTTATTTTTTTAACAATGTCATAGATATAAATTTGCTCCCCTACTTATTTCCTCACTTTTATCCCCACCCACCCAGATACATGACATGTGTCTATTTTTATTTAATTCACATAATCATAGTTAACACTTAATATGAATCTAGAATTAATTTATTTATTTTATATTTGTGAGGTTGGACATTTAGGGTTTTAAGGTTTAGGGTTTTAGGGTTTTAGGGTTTTTTAGGGATAAGGTTTGGGTTTAGGGTTTAGAGTTTAGGGTTTTACTTAACTATGTCTAATCATGATTAAAAATATGCCCTAAACCCTAACCCCTAAACCCTAAACCCTAAAACTCTAACCCCTAAACCCTAAACCTTAAAACCTTAAAACCTTAAATGCCCAACCTAACAAATCTAAAATAAATAAATTAACTTTATATTCATATTAATTGTTAACCATGGTTAAGTGAGTTAAATAAAAATGGACATATGTCATGCATCTGGGTAGGTAGTGATGAAAGTGGAGAAATAAGATGTGAAAATAAGGTGTGGAGCAAATTTATATATTTAGTGTCATATAAAGACTAGATCAAATGAATGGTTGAGATTTTATTTTGATTGTTGGTTCACTTATAAGTATGTTGAGCTTGAGCCACCCTAGCTACGAACAGTTCATAAAAGAAGAGCAGCTAAGGTCTAAGTAATGTCGCCGTCGCCACCACATCCACATGTGTGGAATTTACTAATGCCTTCACGAGTGTCACAAGGTTTTATTGACATTGGCCCCTACTTATTATCAATGTAGATATATGAGCCAAATCAAACTATCCACCCTAGCTACTCCATGGGTAACAACAAATTCTATAATGATCTTCACCTGTGAAGTCTTAGTCTAATCAATATGACCGGTTAATGATTGGATTTGACACGGAGGTCATTGTAAGTAAACAATACCAATTCGGTAGTTCATATGTTAGAATATTGTATATTAATTACACTGAAATTTATTTACAGTATCTCTCTGTTAAGTTGTCAATGATATCTAATCGTTTTCTAATTTTTCCAACTTTTGTAAATATATTTATCCATCTACATTAGATTTTTTGTTAAACTCTATCGGTAAATGACACCAACAAAGATACATTTTATTTTGACATTCTATGTTGAATGTAGGTGAGTACGTATTTAGTGATGGATATGAAGGAAAATTTATTATGAGGCTATGCATTGGCAGGATGGAAAATTTTAGTGCAAGCTCGAAATGTTGGTATACAATCTATGAATGGAGGGAAAGGCTATGGTGCATTTTGACCATTCATAATATATAGTTCTTCATCAATGGAGTAAGATTCAAACCTAACAACTAAATAGCCCATGAGAAATAGTGCAAGCTAGTTGGTCTACCATTTAGAGAGTATACGCATCAAGAACTTGCTCTTACTTCGCTATGTTTGTTTTAAATTTCTCCAAGTTCATCAACTCTATAATCTCCTTGTTTTGTGACTTTATGTCATGGATGTAGAAGACTAATATGTCAAAAGTCATATCAGATTGTTGAAACTTAAAACCCCATTTTGTAGTTAGCTAAATTTAAAGAAAAAAGGACCTTAAAAGCTAGCGCAATAGAACATGTTGATAGTATTCTAATCAGATTATGTTTCCTTGTTCCTCCTGAAAAAACAATGCTGCTTCTGAGTGCCTTGCTAGATGGTACTAGATCTCAAATCTTTATGTTGTTAATGTTGCCATGGTGTCAATAGTACCATATACAGATAGAAATATGAACAACAAAATAATACATAATTCCCCATCCATGGTATATACAGATGAAGCCATAAAGAAGATTAGTTGAGATAATCAATCAATCCCAGAATCCACATATTCTATCGTTGTAGTTTGTTGACGATAAAGTTTGAGATGTGTTTATAGTGAAATTCAAAGTAAATAAGAGAAACCGTCAAAAGTCTCGCATTGTTAAATTGAAAGTAGGGTAAAACGTTGTGTATAAAATAAATGTTTCAATATTAAAATAATCATACCTTTTTTTCTTGACATCTTGGCTAAGAAGTGTATATATGTTCTTATTAGTTTAATATCTGATACGTGGGTCAATGACTCGTTAGATATTAAATCAATGAGATGAGTCCTCGTAGGACAAGGTTTGGCGCTACCCACCAAATCCAGTACAAATACTAAGACATGGTTAAGGTCTTTTTTGAAACGACAATGCTAGGGTTTTTGATGCCCTTAAGGTTTAAATGTTTTTTGGTGTTGGTGGTGCCGTGTAAACTTCTAGAACCCGACTTGCTAGGAAGTAGATGGGCTGATGGGCCTGAACCATGGTTGTGATTAAAAATGGCTGTGGTATCGGATTTGATTGATAATGGGACCCAAAACCATATGAATGGGATGGGGCTCGGAGTGCGTGTACCTCGGATACCATGCCATTGCCAACTCGACGTGGAGCCCACCACAAATATACTGGGTGCTCTCCAGCTCATTGTTTCAAGTTTTGTCTTGGAGCCACAACTGAGCCACAACTGTCTTTTAATTTTGCCACTTTTCTTCTAAACTACCCGATCTGCCGGACTTTTTATTTTCGATGCCGGACTTTGCTGACTGGCCGTGATTTCAGTACAACAGATTATTCATATTCAACCCCTTCTGGTCAGGCCGGCCGATGATACGTGCACCTGCTAGCTTGTTACACAAATTTTGATTATACGAAGCAGGCAATCAGCCACACAACTAGTACAATATTGTGTATTAAGATGTGTAACAGTTGTGAAATTAGATCGGCCGATGCAGCTCATCCCCATACCATCCATGCTTTACTAGCACTAACAAGGCCAGTGTGTTATTGTGAGGATCAAATTTGAGTGATCACAGTTGCAGCTAAACCACGTTGTCACCTCATTAACCCAAAACCATAGGCACTAACCCCCTTGAGCTTAAACAGGAGACGGTTCATGTTAAACATAAGAAAATGCGACCAAACGAACATACCTAGTTGAATCACTTGAACCATCCGCTCAAGAAGGTAAATAAACCACTCTAGCTAGCTCGCTGCCAAGTGCCAACGCATTGCCAATCCAAGCTTTGTCGACATTCTAGGGGCTTCATATCTGCCTCTTTTCAAGTTCATATGAATAGATGATCATGTCTATCTGCCTCTCTTTTATTTGGTATAGCGGTCTTATTATTATCATTTTCTTTTAACCCTTTTCTTTTATAGGTCAGAATTTAGTCAATTTACGATATAAAAGGGGTTAATGAAAGTATGAAACACCCCTAATGACCCTTAAACGAGGGCCAATGTAAGCCAACAAGGTCGGTGGATCTAATGGTGTTCCTACAGAATTAGGGTAAGAAAAATTGAAAGAAAACAAGCGCCTTTGGGATTCCCGTTCTTTGTTACAGGCAAAGCATGATGCATGATGATACTGTTCGCACATGGTCGGATATGGAATTATATGAGAAAAAAGGACGAGTCTATGGACTATGGCACACCACATTCATTCATCAAAACTCAAAAGCAACCACACAATGCCTAACTCTTTCGGGTCATTCTATTCTCTTCCTCGATCGACCTCCACCATAAGAAGTGTGTGCCTCTCATGATAGAGCTGACACTGTGGCGATGCGATGAGTCACGAATGACTCATAGTTCATTAGTCATTCATGCAATCATCTTTGAATCTTGCGTCTTTCGGATTTTAGCCTATAAATACAAGGATATGCGGATATGCACGAGATATATGTCTGATTCACTAATTATATGATCAATTCAGTATCAAATATGTTTTCATTGTATTTGAAGTAAAAGAATATTACCAGTTTTATAATCCATTTTCATTCTAATCCATACCAAAAAAATTTGCTTTCACCCGTTTAATCTTTTTTATTAACATCTAAAATCATTATTCACATTTAAAAATGTAATATAAAGTTCAATAATCAGTCAATTTCATGTGGCGACCCAAAATTTGAAACATACCGGTGTAAACTGTTACTAAACATACCGGTGTAAACTGCTACCCAGTAACAATGATGCAGAGTGAATTAGGTCACACATATGATCCATGTTAACGCCCAATGATAACACAACATGTGAACTTGCCATAAGATTTTAATCAATGAATTAGAATTAGAGGCGTGATGTGACACAAGAGCATGACACAAAATTTTGTATCAACTTAGCATGAAGTTCTTGTGGTCAAGACATATTGTTGCTAGTAATTGATGTTTAATCTACCAAAACAAAACAAGAAAACATGATATACCATTCTTGACCAAGAAATGAATAATTTCATGCAAATGCTGAAGGGCCTACAGCAAACAATGGCATATCCTTGTCACAAAGTTAAGGAGCTAATAATAATTATAGCTACTGCAATGAAGAAAATTACAGTTAGGTATATTGAAGGTGGCCATCATTTACATATGGGGTCCCTGAAGGAGCCTATGTTTTGTTTTATTGCTTGTTCATCAACCTCCTATGAATCCACAGTAGAACAACTAGTAGTTGGAACTTATTGGAACTTGATGAATCCCAATGATAATATTATCAACAAAAACGATCCAGTACACTAATTTTTATACTTAATTTGATCATCATATCATATATATTAACGAAGAAATAGCAATTAATAGATACAAATTGTCATCAAAATTACAGTTCAACCCCACACCCTACACCATGATACAGAGTTCTGAGATATTTAGAGAGATAGAGATTAGAGATTACTTTACTTCTGCGATGGAAGGAAGCTCAGTTTTCCGGTGAACACTGCACAGAAACTCTTGTTTCTCTGTTGCACAAGGGCATTTCCAGAAATGCACACTCTGTTTCTTCTTCTTCTTCTACTTCACTCTTGTGTAAGATCAAGAATTCATCAAGATCCTCATCACTTTGGATCGTCTCTGTCACTCTGCACATTCTGTAGATCTGCGAGGCTACTTCATTATTAACTTTGAATTACCCTTTTGTTCTCTTTCGTTTTCCGTCAAAACAGACGAGAAAACAGAGCAACACTAATGAAACTGTAAATCACTATAGAGTAGTTAGTGATGAGCTGAACCGAGCTGGATGGTATAGACCCCGGAGGAGGAGTGTGATAGTAAAACGGGAAGTAGGGCACAATTGGGTTCGGCGGCGGCGGCACCGGGTAGTTCTTGCCATCCGGCGGCGGGTAAAACGCGCCTCCTCCTCCACCGCCGCCACCGGCTGGCGGCGGGTAGTAAGTGGAAGTGGGCTGGGAAGGCGGCGGGGGAGAGTAGTAGGTCGTGCCGGAGCTAGGCGGAGGTGGGCAGTTGGCGGAGGAAGACGGCGGTGGACGAGACGGCGGAGGAGGCGAAGGTGGCGGCGGAGAGGGGACTTGGTAACATGGGTTCTCGCATGCGGCGCACATTGTGCATTCGATCTGGTCCTTTGAGGTTGTCTCCAGCTTTGAAGCTCGCGATGACGCCACAGTTGAGGTCGACATCACTAGGAATGAAATGAGAACAAGAACTGGGAAGAAGAAGCTTCGAGTTCTTTCCATTTTTAGAAGGTGGTTTTGAGATCAGAGAGATCTCAAAGAAGGAGGAGGAGGAGGTGGAGAGGATTGGATTGGGAGGTATAAATATTCGAGTATGAGTGGAGTGGAGAAAAGAAGAGAGAGAGAGAGAGAGAGAGAGAGAGAGAGAGAGTGAGAGGAGCTAGGGAGTTAAGTAAGGGTGAAAGAGAAAAGTGGAAGAGTGTAAAGGAGAAAGGAGGTGGCCTAGCTATGGTGGCTCAAAGGGTCGAAAAAGACGACACCGACGGACGCGTTGTTGTTTTTACTTTGCACAGAAAGTGAGCCATGCTTAATTTGTAGTTTGTATTGCTTACTTACTGGAACACATCGACTTAGATCTAGTTGTTTCTTTTTCCAGATTTTGGGGTCGATCTAGCTACGTACTTGGCTTTTGATCATCATGGAGTCATTTGAGTGCATTTTCATGTTTGAATTAGGGTTGTATGGGGGTATGGTAGTCCTTATTTTCGCCTTAAGCTTAGGGATATACGTGATGTAACTGTGACAGTAGAAGTGGCATGTGAGAACAAAGGCAGTGTAAATGCAACATGTCGAAGATAGCTTATCGTATATATACTTGTGGTTGCGTTGTATGGGAAATTGGTTTTTAGTAGAGTAGGGAGTGGATCGTTGGTATATCAGTACTTCGTCTAGCTAGATAAAATTTCGTATTTTATTACTAATTTAGAAGATGCGTGTAGTTAGTTGTATAATCAGATATTATTTATAAAATTTCAATTTTGAGAATCGTATATGAAAAAATGTTATATTATTTTAATGTTGTAAATAAGTTATATGTTTATTTGAAAGAGTATACGTGAAATATAACTTATAAATTATGATATTTTTTTTGATAAAGTTATATTTTTTTATACGTTATGAGTTTCTCGTATTCAAACTCGATCTCTTATAAAACTAAAACTAGAAGTTGAAAAATCAATAGGAAAATCTCACAAAGTATATATCAAAGTAGGCCTGACCTTCTCTGTTAGTCAAACATAGAATAAAGGATGTCGTTGAAAATTTTGAAACCTAATAAGAAATTGCCAGACACTAAAAGACCCTATAACGTACAGGATGGCATCATACCATCATTGAACATCACTCTAAATTAAGGTTAGCTTTTGTATAAAATGGTAATATTTGCTAGAGGCCTAGAGTGATTAGCTGGTGCTAGCCAGTGATCGATTCGTGTCAAAGCTCAAAGTTAACGGTGAAAAGTCTCACGGTCATGGCTGGTTGGGCTTGACTCGTGAACAGATGTTCATACGTGGACGGATAAAACTAGGTCGGTGACGGAGAGACGTAAGTAAGTCGCAACTTCCACGTGGTGCATGGCCATGGCCATGTAAGAAAGTAAAACTGGAGGACTTGATGATTCTGCTGATCGACCAAGCTCTTTGTTTTCTGGGATGGAGAACAAAATAGAAAAAACTGAGAGCCTCTCTGGGTGCGTTTGTTAGTTTTATATGCTTAAAGAAATCTCCCCACCATTATACTATCAATTAGGATTAGTAATATCTGGAAAAACAGAGAAGTGTGGGAGGATTTGGTTGTTAAAGAGCTCCAAGATATGGCCCCAGCTGGCATCAAATATAAGATTCTGCTCCTTTGGCTTAGAACAAGTATACAATTTCATGGCTTTTCTGATCGATCTTGTGAGCTTCCTTCACTAGACATATTAGACGTTGGTACATATACCAGGTTTATATTGCAAATTTGTCTTGCAGATCAATAAACGATAAAATGGGATACAGTTGCAGCTGATTCACGGAGTCACGGAGAATATATAGTTAGTGATCAATCCATGTCCATCTCCACCCAAAAATTTAACAAAATTTGAGACTTACCAACATTTTTTACATGTATATGTTATCGATCTTTTTGTTATGAAACATGAAGCAGCTTTGTTGAACGATAAAAAATTAGAAATTTTTGGATTACAACAACAACAATGATTGAATTAGTGTGTGATTTATATTTTACTACATACTCCATACGTAATACGTACCTTTAAGTACGTCGTTGGTGAATGATTTCGGCCTAATCACCGACCAGTGAAACCGGAACTTGTTCATCCCGACCAATTCTCTAAATACTGCTAAGAAAATTACTTTAAAAAATAATGGTCAGAAGTGGGCGGACTCTTGTTTATACCCTAAATTAAGATAATTGAAGGTGTCACATGGCCGAAAGAGCAATTCGTGCATTTTTAACGGGGCCTAGGCTTTCAAAGAATGGCGCACAGGCAGAAGGAACATGATTCTGCATGCAGCAAATTATATAAAACATCCAAAATTGTTGCTAATTCAAAGCTCTGATCGACGTGGGATATAGGAACCTCTTTCAATTGGTGCCAATTAACTCATGAGTTTCTGTTTAAGATAGTGATCACCCCCTTAAACCAAGCTAATTAAGCTTTCCAGGCTGCTTGAGTGGTCTTCACCACTCACACTCACAATTGTGGAGAATGATTCTACTCACTACTGGAAAAAAGAACTTAGGTGACGGAATTATTTCGTCTCCTAAGTGACAGATTTCGTCTCCTAAGTACTTAGGAGACGGAACGTCCGTCGGCTAAGATCCGTCGCCTAAGTGTTGTGAGGTATGAACTTAGACGACGGAACCTGAAATTCCGTCGCGTAAGTGGTTCTTAGGAGACGGAATACTTTCGTCTCCTAAGAACTTAGGCGACGGATTTTATTTTATAATAAAAAAAAATTATCCACTTAGGAGACGGAATAGTTGAATTCCGTCGCTAAAGGCTGAAAAAGAATTAAAAAAAAAAAACGTCACCGCAATAAAGTTTACTGCCCCCCAGTAAACTTCTACTACCCCCCAATAAACTTGCAAAAAATAATTCTCTTTCAATTTCAGGGGCACAACACACAACATATACCAAATTTTACCCTAATAAACAACTTTATTGGCCTCTAGTGAAGCCAGTAGAAGTTTACTGCCCCCCAGTAAAGTTCTACTGGGGGTCAGTAATGTTCTACTGGGGGTCAGTAAACTTCAATACAGTATCTCAATTTCAATTTCATGTCAATTATACACAACATATATCAATTATTACCCTAATAAACAAATTCATTGACCCCTAGTAAATCTAGTAGAAGTTTACTGCCCCCCAGTAAAGTTCTACTGGGGGTCAGTAAACTTCAATACAGTATCTCCATTTCAATTTCATATCAATTATACACAACATATATCAATTATTACCCTAATAAACAAATTCATTGACCCCTAGTAAACCTAGTGGAACTTTACTGCCCCCTAGTAAAGTTCTACTGGGGGTCAGTAAACTTAAATACAGTATCTCCCTTTCAATTTCATGCCAACAATTTGCCCCAAATACACCACCACCACCAAATCAAAAACAAACTATTAAAAATAATTACTGAAAACAATTAAATACGTATTTTTAAAGCCTAAACGGACTCGGATGGCCTAAAAAGCCCATATGTCGTGGCAAAGCCACGTGTTTGGTTCGTTGGGCCGTTTCGCTTCCAGAAAGGTATCATAATGATCAATCAGACACCGAACGCCAAATCTGGACCGGGTTTAGACTTGTTTCGATCGATCTGCTCTTCAATCTCTATCGCCATCTGTTCTACATCACCGGTGGTGGGTCGGCGGGAAGGCGGAGGTGGAGGGTGCGGAGGTGGCCGGGTGATGTTGAAGAGGGTCTTGACAACGTTGAAAGTGGTGGTGTTTGTGGGGACGAAGTCGATGAGTGCGTGGCAGTTGGAGGTGGCGTTGGTGGGGGTGGTGCAGTTGAAGGTGGCAGCGGAGGAAAGAGTGATGAGAATGGATAGAGAGGCCGGCATGAGAGAGAGAGAGAGCTATGGGAAAAGATGTGTTTCCCAGAGTGAGAATCGCTTAAGTTCTATTAATAAGGTTGGTGAGTGTGTGATTTAAAAGAATTGATATGTTTTGAAAAATTTTGGTTTGAATTTTCATGAAATTTTACGCGGGAAGATGGGCGCTCAAATTTTTAGAACTTAAGTGATTCATAATTTTTTGTTTTTTTTTATTTTAGAAAATATTTCGTCGCCTAAGTAAATATTTCCGTCTCCTAAGTTCTACTTAGGCTACGGAATGTAATTCCGTCTCCTAAGTAATTCATATAAATTTTTTAATTTTTATTTTTTCAAAATGTCGTCATCTAAGTAAAAATATTTCGTCTCCTAAGTAGTGCTTAAGCGACGGAATGAAATTCTGTCTCCTAAGTCGTTCTTAGGAGACGAAATCAAAATATTTCGTCTCTTAAGGACAACTTAGGAGACGGAAACTGTTTCGTCTCCTAAGTAGAAATTTCCGTCGCTTAAGTACCACTTAGGAGACGAAATTTTTTAATTCCGTCGTCTAAGTGACATTTTCCAGTAGTAACTATCTTCTGGTTAGTGAGTTGTGACGATACAATTATACGTTAATGCATGCTATTTTTTTTTCCTTCCCCAGATTACTATCTTATGGTTAGGAATTAGGATCTCTAGCTAAAAGATCCATCATTGAAAGCTGTCGGTCCTCTTTTCCTATGATTTTATTTCGATATAAGATAAAATTCATCATCATTATAGATGGAATTTATAATGCTAATGAGTAATGACTATTTAGGGTTTAAAGTTGGCATTTGAATGTGGTGAGTTCAATCAACATTATTTCGATGTTAGCTTATATTTGCTTTTACAGTTTAACAAAGGTTTCTTCAAAGCATCCACCGCTTCAGTTTTTTCCTAAAGGTGAAACAGCAAAAGCTACTTTGACAGTTAATTTCAAATCAAAAACTAGTTCCAAACTAGAAATAGTCCCCGCGCTTTGCCGCGGGACTTGTCAGGTTCACTGGTAAGATATGTTAGATTGTGATATATGTTTAGAAGAAAAAATTATAGGTTCAAGCTCTAGCACATTACAACTGATGAGAACTGAAAAAATAAAAAATAAAAAATAAAAATCTTTACGGCTGGTAAGAGATTTTTTTTTTTTTTTTTTAGCAGAGTAAAATCCTAGCTCACATTATCATTGCCTTCATTGAGTGCTCTTGTTTCCCTTTCCAGTCAAATATCATGTCATTCTTCTGAATACATAAACTGTGGGTTGCGGAATATCTTTGCAAAGGTTGAGCAACTTCTGCAACCAAGACAAAAAAAATAAATTCAGTCATGCAATGGTGTCTAAACATGTAGCAAGTTCATAGATTCCCTCTCAAAAATCTTTTACAGTCCATATGGTTTGGCACTGCCATTATTACTAAATGCCATGGAAACCAGTTATGTTCATACAAATTAAGTTACTATCTATTATTTTCTTACATATGTTTCAATATGTAAGAAATGAATTTCAAAATATGTAAGATGTAATAAGATCCTTGATTCTACTAAGAAGAACAAGAAGTTAAATCAGCATATTATTGGTACCTGGAAGCCTCCCAAGAGTCTGCAATGACTTTGCTTTAAGAAATACGCATAAGTTGAGAGCTTTTATAGACACAGATCTAACAATGTTTGCCTGCTTAGCAATATTTATTCCTTCAAATTCTATGTCTCCTTCACAATGTTCATATCTTCTCAATAATGCTCTACCTTCCTGCCAATTAAAGAGCTCTGAAATCAGAAAAATCTTGCTGAAAAGTAATCTATATTGTGAAGTAATCTACCTTCACAATGCTCTATCTTCTCAATAATACTATATTGCTACTCATGGGTTCCTAAAAAGTAATCTGTTTTCATATTAACGTGAATGGATATACATATACATAATTTCTTTGTAGCTGTATTTAATTTTATAAAGTACTCTCCCTAAGAGGCCACACATTAGAGCATAGAGGTTAGCTACGATAAGCTAATATAGAAAATAAAGCCATAGAGAGTCTCCATCAAACCAAAATGATATTATGGGGATACTGGTGTACTGCATATATGTTTATTCAGTAAGAGTTAAAATAATAAAAAGGCAAATGGGAAAATAGTTTCATGATACAGTCTCATTTGTTGCTTTCTTGCACCATTGGTCCAATTCAGCCAAATTAGCTTTGACATATTCCCTATTACTAAAAGAACAACAGTATTATCGTCATAGATGGCTATGGGGAAATATAAATAACCAAAGAATTGAAACATATCATTGTATTTGTATTGAATAACACTCGAATAAAGGGAAGCCTCAAGTATGAGCATATATAACTAAGCATAGAAGAACAGGAGAATATGTCTGAACACATTCCCAAGTAAAAGGGAGGTACATGGAATAAGGAAAAAAATGTGGATAAGACATAAGATTAAGCACAAACATTTCATTTACGCCGATCTTTAACCACAAATGTGTTATAAACAAAAGTGATGATGTATCACGGAATGAAGCCGGTCTCCACACGGAGGTTTACTTTAACTGTAAAATTCATAAATAGAGAATAAAGGTAGCTGTTTTATCTCAACAGTAACCCGGCCAGAAGACATCAATTCCTTCTTTTAGTTGTTTAGGGCCACAGGTATTGGCTCAAAACATGTCAAAGACTTGTAGGAGTCTTTAACATCGCCTACACCACACTTATTGTTAAAGACTCGTACAAGTCTTTGACATGTTTTGGGTCAATACTTGTGGTCCTAAATAACTCTATATAAAAGAGTTCGAGGAGACTCTCTAGACACATAATCAAATCATACAAACTGCAAACAAATCTTCGAGCATCCTCGAAACCCTAGTTCTAGGTACATCTCGCCTTAATTCTCAGAGCCCGTTCGGACTCGCCTTTTCTTCCTGATTAGTTGCTCTGCCCGCTTAACATTGAGTATCGATTCACAAGTGAATAGTGGTTTACTTGTAATCCCTCATCCGCGAGGTGGCACCGGAGCCCTTTTCGCTTGATTAGAAGCCAAGCACGCGCAATTCTCATTCCGCGTCCGCGCGGTGGCACGCCCGCAAACATCATTCACTTTTGGTACTGCTAAGTTACCTCTATGTCCCTTGCTGAGGATCGTGGCCAAAACACGAGTAGTCGATCACCTCCTTTTGCTAAATAAAGACACTGTGCAAATCTTTGTTTCGGTCCCCTCTCCTTCCACTAATCAAATGGCCCATACATCTCGACCATGACACTGTGCTTAATTAGGATCACATATATATTGCACACATCCACAGAAACTATACATACACACGCAAATTCAGACATATATATGCATAGGGGTGACTCACTGCAGAATTTTCAAACAAACAATTTGGGACCCTGATATGTGAGGCAGTTTGTGACTTTTGTGGTAGGAATTGTATGTATACTCGATCGATCAGGATAAAATTATATTCGGCGTCGCTTATGATTCCTGTGAGGACAGTTTTAGGGCACCTTATTCTTCTACCACCATGGCATCTATGCCGACCTGATCGTGCTTTTATTTTCATGGTGTTTAAATTTATAATTTCACATTTGCTGTTGATATCAATTTCGACTTTACATAATGTCTTATTTGACATAAGATTTGACAGTCATGCCCACACATTATGTATAACACATATATACTGCTCGTATGTCACACACATATTTGCAAATTTTACAACAAATATGTAGTTTGAGTAGTGGTAATGTTATGTTATGCTAATCACACCACGTACAACCCTGTTATAAAAGATTTCACGTACAATACAATGATCGAAGACGAGTTGGATATTATTAAGATTAAGATGATGATATGAATCCATGCCATATCATTTGATATAAGTGTTGAAGGAGAAAAGATAACGAGAATAACAATCTACTCATTCATTGATAGAAATGTCTATTTATAGGCATTACATAGAGTCTCCCGAAAGATCTAGAACATCTATCAATTGTAATCTATTCTAATAAGAAAACCGGATTAACCAATCCTACGTGTATTAAGGCAAGACACATAACAGAAGGACGGAAACATAATTTTCTTAAACACTCCCCCTTGTGTTGCGTCCCTAATATGTCATGGTGCTTATGGTGTTGCCTCGGTAAAAATCTTGCCAAGTAAAACAAAAACCTCGTGGGTAAAACAAAAGACTTGGATGAAGGAAAAAAGAGCACAATGCACCAACTACAAGTGAAGATAACATGTGATGCATGTAGACTCCCCATGATGTCTACACAACGACTCCTCCTGATTGATAACTTAATCTTGGAGTACAGATAAACGGCGCAAGCCAATGCATTTCACATACTTCAAAAATGGACTTGGGTAACGATTTAGTCATTAAATCCAGCCACATATCCTTAGACCAAACTTGCTATACTTAGCATTATTTTGATCTTGAATGAGAAGGTTGCCAAATAACTCAAAACATAAGTTTGCGTTGAAAATCAGATTCACGCGTGGCATGACCTTCGTGTACTTAAACAGTCATAACGTCTTCGATACAATAGGTATGGATGAACCGTATAAAGTTCTAAAAACTATACCATAGAAGGCCCATAACCTAGTTCATCTTGAGCTGATCACAAAGCTCTGTCGAAGTTGACTGATTTGCCAAAGAAGATTCTCAAACAGATCCGTCCTACTTTACGAAAATAACCATAACTCACTCAATATGATAGGTGTGATCAAATGGTTGGTTTCCCTGGAAAGTAGACACATAGACATTTCCAATGGTACTAATTTCACCATTTTCCAACAAGTGGGCTATCCTATAGGTCCCGTAGAAATTGACCTACGAAACTTGGCAGATTTTGATTTCGCATTTGATGTGTCTTTCTGTAGGGATAAATAAGCCTGAACCTTTCATAGAAAGAATCACTGCCATTACATTGGCGTTGCGTGGGCGCATCCGGCCACTACCTTGATGTTCCTTCATACTCATCTAAAGGGGAGCGAAGATGTTCGACCGCTAGGAAGAGAGTTGAAAGACTAAGGAGAACTTGGCCTTACAAGTTTATAGTGAATGAGATGTCGAGTCAAGCATATTGTAACAAGTACATGAATGTGTTACCGTACTTAGATGTAGGATTTCTCCTAAGACTTCTTCATCATATAGATGAAATATGTCTTCTCAACACTTCGACCGATCAAGGGATACATATAGACATAACTTCATTGTCCTTTAGCTTGTCTTAAGCCGACAGATGAATAAACATCATCAACAACGGTCCTCACTTTCAAGACCAAGTATTTCCAAGATCTTTTCATTCATAATTTTGGATCAGTGGCATCTCTTTTTTTAACAAGAGTTCATCACGATTCATTATAATTTCACGCAAATAGGCATAATTCTTCATATCCCTTCCCTAATCAAGTAGATACTTAGCAAATATCTTGCAAACGCGCTCCGTGGTCAGGAGCCACTTGATTTGGATGAAAACTGATCTATTCAAGATCTTTATGTACATCTCTTAGTTCACAACAGAGATAAGTTGTGACCACAAGCTGCATGTTCAGTTTTTCGGAAACTACCAAACTGACAAGGTAGTGGAGTGCAATGACATCCATTACGAGAGTATATCTTATCGTAGTCGATTCCAGGGCGTTTGTGAGAGACCTTGCATCAGAAGGTGAGTCTAAACTCTTTTTCTCACTACGCTTTCTAACAAAGACATAACTGATAGAGTTTACACTTGGAGTGTCGGCGTCACCTAACCAAAGCATTATCTCTTTGTTTAAACTGGATCGCATCTTTCCATTTAGGCCAATCTACAACGTTGGTATTTTCTCAACGAAGTATGGTTCGATATCAAACTCATTAAATCACGTCATCATGTACACCAGTGTAATTTCTAAGTGTAGAGATCTCTATATGGATTGATATTAGCATTGAGGCATCCCCCAATGATGACCATAATCTAGAAAAACAGACGAATGAGTATCATTGATCAAAGGATCAAGTAGTGCCAAACTCGCATTCTTCCTTGGCGAGTATGTATCGAATCAAGTGGCCTCTCCCTAGATTATGGGAGCCACGGCCTAGTGACACCATCTACCACATTTGTGGAGTCACCATGTCACCATCTATGGGTGACAACATGTCCTCTTATTCGGACATCAACATGTCCTTATCCGGACATAAATCCTTGCATGCATGTTTGCAGCATGTTTATGTGATCTTGTCACTTTAGGGAACTTGATGAGACACAATAGGGACAAAACACGACAATTCCAAGTCGTTCTACTTAAACATTCTTGCTCTTATCTCCCCCTAACGACGGGAAGACTGTCTCATCAAAGTGACATAAAAGAGATCGCATGTCAAGGTCCTTATATAAACGGACTATAGTTGGAAGCTCATGTCTTATTCAAAGACAATATTCATAAAAAAACCCATCATTGTGCGCTTGTGGAGGCGCAATTTGGCACATACAACATGTGGACGATATAGATTATAGAACGTTAACTCAATCCGTAAACAAATATGCATATCGTTACAACCATAACATAAAGATTTGAATGATGGTGGGTAAAGATGAATAAGTAAAACTATGACCCTGCTACAACCCGTAGTCGTTGGTCTTACAAGTCCAAAAAAAAAAAACTGCTGGCCTCACCGCCAGGACCGGTTGAACCGACCGCTGGCATCACTAGACCTTTGCTTTACACTTCTTTTAACGGTTCACTATCCTCCAAAGCTCCAAACGCTACCAAATTTTGTAAGCAGGTATACATGGGAGTTAGAATTCAGAATCCGCCAGCCTCGATGACATAACCGGCCGAAAAAGTCGCCGGGCATCCGTGAACAATTATATTGAGCGGTTCACCACCTTCCACGTCTCCAAATGCCACGAAATTTTGTAAATAGGTAGGCTTGGATGGTAAGAGTCCGTGGCCGCAAACAAAACCTCAAGAACCGGTCTAAACGTTGATGAACCGGTTCTCACAATGACTGGTCCGCAAGCTGAAAAACCAGAAATTCTGGGTTTTTTCAACTTTTCAATCATTGGTAAGGTTCCCCATAACATCTAATTATTATGGCTTGAGTTGAACCATTGTGAATATCACCATAGCATTATTATGCCTCAAAGTGAATCATGAGAAGCAATCTATGCCAACATCTTATGTATCATTCTTGTATAATCACTCACAGACATTGCAATTAATGTCTTACTTAGTGAACAACGACTGAGCATCTTGTGTATGCTAGTCTCTTTATTTCATTGTCTTTAGCGTAGGAGAGTGTCGGAGAGTGTCTTTAGCGTAGGAGAGTGTCGCTCCTAATCTTTGCTAAAGAATAGGCTTTACAAAACAAGTAACGAGCATGGCCAATTTGAGATCATAGGGGGTTCTTTTGCGTCATATTTGTTTATGAAAGCATGAGTAGTGCCTCCATTGTATAGGAGGATAACGCGAATGACTTTAATGCCATCCATAGGCCGTGAGCATTGCTCATAGCTTCACCAAGTTGTATTTTGGTGATCTTTGATCTCAATGGTTACTTTACTCAAAAGAAAGGATGTCCATGAGAGTCTTTACTCTTTAGTATATGGATCATCAAAACACGTCCAAAATTGTCCCGGACGATTTATGTTAAAGCTTACATGAGTCGATGTCTCCATTCTCATCATTGGTGACAATAACCGATTCAATTAACCGAATCTTAGTGACTCATGAATGTTGCGCATTCATTACAGTGATACATAAGAAATTCTCATCAATTCTCACAATGTGTTTACAGGTGATAAATGTTGACATGAGTATCATTAAGTCATAGCACGATTCGATTGCTTCCTTATGCATAAAGAGCATGTGTGACTTGAATCATAACGCCATTAGGCATTGAAACTTGAGCATTAATCCACTCTGGTTATTTCTGATGATCTAGTCATCGTAGTCACAACAAATTTATAAAGAACTAAATCCATGAATAGTTCTCTTTCTTGCAATAAGCTAAGTACTCAATCTCCCTACAACATATTCGTATACAAGAATGTAGAGACAACAGTCTTATGCCAAGACATAGAAACTGAAATATGTTAACAATTTCGATGGAGATTGAAAAAAGGTATTGGAATCCTTAATTTAAACACGTTACATGACGTGTAATACTACATAAATAGACGAAACAAGGCTTAAAACATGCCAAAACTTGGTAAAATTGGTCGTGAGCACCCATGGCCCACTATTGGATCTTGTAAAGAAAGAAGAAGATTTTGCAACATCCAATTTTGGATGACTTTAAGCATAACACAATTTTCTTTTTGCAATTATGAATCCGCTCAAGAGTGTAAAAGACTACTCTTGTTTGTAATGTCTTTGCAATTGTATAAGTGTGCATTGTGCCACACTTGATATTACAAATCCTCTTTTGATCCAAAACCGATGTGCATTACGCAACATCATGATATGCCAAGTGTGCATTGCGCCACACTTGGTTTAATTATAACGCCCAAGTATGTATTGCGTCATACTTGGTGCGATTTCAGCCTTTATAAACGCCACCTTATCGCCACCTTATAGTAACTGGTGGTCTTTTGTAATCCAATGTAGTGTCATGTAGTTATAAAGCGATATATTGCATTATCGTATAACTTGTGTAGATCGAACCATATGTGCCAGACAAAATTCGAATATATATGCCAACAATTATAACGAGGTCTTGACTATGAATTTAATTCAAAATATAACGATTAAGTAACTTTAGTCAAATATGTGAGATCTATACCTTCACAAAACTTAGAAAAATAAACGGATTTGTAGTCACTTAGATTATTATACCGAAGTCATATGCTTCATATATTCTGCAATGTACCTTTTGCTTTTAAAATCCGTAACTGTGAGAAAAATATTCTCATTTTCTTCCATATACATTGACCATATCATTGCTTTCTTTGCAATTAGTAAACCGATGTAGAACCACATCAATAACATGATTTTTCTTGTACTAGCCCAATCTTTATATGACATGTGGGGTTCGAGGCGTTGTCTCTCCCTCTTTTCAGAACTCGTGACATGAAATTCGTCATCTTTTTTTTTATGTCAAATTCAGGGCTTATGTTTCGGTCAAATATTTTAACAACAAGATGAAAGATTGACTATTATCGATATACGATAATTAATTCCAAGTATTGAATTTGGTCAAGACCAAGGTTTATGGTAACTCAATTCGATATAAACCGTGACAAATTCCGTCACAAATCGATATTAACCGCGACAATTTCTGTCACAAATCAATGTTAACCGTGACAATTTCCGTCACAAATCGATGTTAACAGTGACAATTTCCGTCGCAAATCGATATTTGTCCTTTTATTAACCACGACAATATTTCGTTGTAATACCGTGACTTGTCAAACCGTCACAAATTTCAACTTTGATATGAGGGGTCCCAATCCCTCAATATCAACCCACATTATAAGAGAGGTGGGGGTAGAAGAAGACAACTAAGCCCGGCTATGAAATTAAATTTCAAAAGCGGCAACTTTTATAAAAGCTTACTTGCTAGTTTACCAAATAAACTGCGTTTAACAGAAGTTGCCCTTGTCATTTTCATGTGTACTTCCACGTGCGTGCAGATTTACTCTCACAATTTCATCGCGATCCGTCGCGCGATAAATTTCATGAAAAATAAAAATATATGGTTAGTCATATTCACCATATAATATAAACAGTAAAACTAATTAAATAGTTACTACTGTAAATAAACTGTTTTTACTCGTTAGATAATTTTTTTTACCTGGAGGGTAAATTTACCGTTTTACCCCTCTTATATTCAGTGAGGTAAACCGGGTAGGTCTACGTCGCCGGATTTGGGTCGAGCAAGACCCGATCGAAACTGGGCTGCCGGCCTTGCGTGTAGCGGTGCTCGGGGTGGTGAGGGTGGGCGCCGGTGGAGCTTCGAGATCGAGGGGGTTGAGGTTCGATTCGGCTGGGGAACATATCGGCTCGGCTCCGTCGAGGGGGGGTTGTCTGAGAGGCGCGCTGAGTTCGTCGTCGGCTGCAGAGAGGTGAGCAAGGCTGGGTTTGCAGCCGTGGAGGGTCCAGGTGAAGGCAGCGTCGAGGAAAGCTGGAGTAGGGCTGTCTATGCCGGAGGTGATCCGGAGGTCGCCGGGGAGCTTAGGGAAGGTGGGTGCCTAGAGCAGTTTTTTGGGTGCCTAGCGATGGGGCTTGTTTTTTTTTTTGTTTTTTTTTTTCAGGGTTTCGTTATCAAGCTCGGGTTAGAGCAAAGTGCTGATAACGTGTTGAAGGAGAAAAGATAACGAGAATAACAGTCTACTCATTCATTGATAGAAAAGCTTATTTATAGGCATTACATAAAGTCCCGAAGAATCTAGAACATCTATCAACTGTAATCTATTATAATAAGGAAACCGGATTAACTAATCATACATGTATTAGGGCAAGACACATAACAGAAGGACGAAAACATAATTTCCTTAAACAATAAGTTTTTTGTATAAATTTTGAGGTATTTAAGAGCATCTCCAGGAGTATTGCTAAATTAATTTTTGTTTGAAATTTGTCAACTTTTGGGATGAATAAGAGTCCAACAGTATGCCTAAAGGGTTGCTAAAATATAAGGATTGCTAAACAAAATTGATAAATTTGTTAACCGAGCCATGAATTGAGCATCTCCAACAATGTAACTAAAACTATAGTTAAATTTAGCAATGATTATGAGATTTAGCAATTGTTATAAGAATTTGGTTCCAGCAGTTATTGCTAAGTGTAAGTTAAGTAATATTTTTAACAAATTATAAACTGACATGTGGAGAAAAAATGAGAGAAAATATAAGTATTCCTTTAGCAATTCATGGCTCAATTGACAAATTTATCAATTTGTTTTAGTAATTCTTAAATTTAGCAACCATTTAAGTATACTATTGGAGTTCCTATTCATTCGAAAAGTTGACAAATTTAAAAAAAAAAAAATTGATTTAACAATACTGTTGGAGATGCTCTACGTAAATTATGTGGGATGAACATCCTATTACAATGAGCCATCTCTTATATACGGAGACTAACTGAGAGTTGGACCATATCGTTACAATAATACATTTTGATATCCTCCAATAGCTCACCTTTCAATCAACCTTGTTGATTTATTTTCTTAGAAACTTTTAGCTCATCCATCCTTACGCTTATGAGAATAGTGAGAATCGAGTTTTAGATGTATAACTTACCTACAACTTTCTGATAGCAGAACCTAGAATAAAACTATAAATGTACACCCTAAACTATAAATTTCGTGAAAAGTGAATCGAGAAAGTAATTGGTATGACGAGTTTGATCATAAGAATGTATAGTTCTTTTAATAAGAATCGTAAACCAAATTGTGATGATCCATAACGGATCCACAAAAACCATACAAAACACGTTGATTTTGAGATATACATATTTCATGCCGAAAAATGATCATTTTTATAAGGAAAGAACATTAAAAAATAAAACAGCATTTCGTTTGGTATTAAGCAAAAAAGAATGCCATTTTATTGAGCCTACTGTAGACTATCGAAACCAAAAATGATGCACGAGCAGCCACCCCAGACTCCCAGAGTAATGTTGTAGAAAGCACGTTTGAATTATGTTGTGGTGTATATAGAAGATAGTGAAATTGGATCGGTTCCTCCTCTCCTGTAAACTTATTCAGATGATAAGTTATAATCTCCACGTATATATGAGTGTAAACAGTATAATAGAACCGATGGAAGAAAGCACAACTTTTTCATGCTCAACTCTCTCGATTTCTCTCCGAGCTCTATTTTTCTTTACATTTCTTAATGAGTTCAAGGATGAGAGGATATTGTGCACCATATAAACAACCCATTAATGATCTCTTT
This sequence comes from Fragaria nilgerrensis, assembly GCA_010134655.1. Taxonomy (NCBI): domain Eukaryota; kingdom Viridiplantae; phylum Streptophyta; class Magnoliopsida; order Rosales; family Rosaceae; genus Fragaria; species Fragaria nilgerrensis. The sequence goes on from CM020980.1 coordinate 25,788,555, forward strand.
CTTTGCTTTCTTCAGAATCAAGATATGAAAATAGGATTTGAATTTATCAATCACATGGCTGGGTTCCATTAGCCACCATTGATTTTTTTTAAGCTAAGACACAAAAAGCGTAATTGCGCCCATAACAAATTATTGGGAAAATGCCCAAATACATAAAAACAGAAAACTCAGACCTTAATTCAATGGAAAAAAAAAGTCAAAAGCTCATTCCAATAAATCTTAGCAAAAAAACCAGAATAACCTTAACCTTAGTAATTAATAACCACGAGCTCTTATCTCTCTCCTCTCACTATCCGATCAGATCTCTCTCCTCTTTCTAACATCGTCGGCGATGACAAACCATCACCGATCAAATCTAACTCGAATCCGGCCTCCTCCAACGTCGTTGACGACGGTCTCCACCTCTCCAAACACCTGTACTTCGGGAAGGATCCAAGCGTGTCGCCGCACAAGCCGTCGTCAGGAAAGGACAAGTCGGTTGTCGGCTGCGCCTACCTCCTGACGTCGCCTATGGTCTACACTGTGATATTGTCGGGACCTACCCCGGATTTCTCCTTTAAATCTAGAATAAACCCTGCGGGACCACATCTAGGGAAATTCTATTAAAATTTTGGCATAACCTCCTTTGAAAATGGGTAATCCTACCTGAAAGAAAAATCACCAAGCCCAAACACTTCTAAAACTATTTAATCCACATCTGCTGGAGCCATCTGCTCCCCCAAATAATCATCCACCACCTCAACAAAAATAATAATTCAAAATAATTTCATGAATTTAACCTCTCGAACAAACAACCAAATAATTCTTTTTCAACACTCCTAGGTTGAGTCACAAGCTCTTAACACACAACAACAACAATATCAAATAAACATCCCAAGGTTATCAGAGGTACAATATACGAGTAGGTCAAACTGATAACCTACGATAGAAAACTAGGAAAGGTACAATATACGAGTAGGTCAAACTGATAACCTACGATAGAAAACTAGGTGAGGTGGAAGCATGTATGACTTGCCTCCTACACTCGCCGAACCGAATTCTGCAGATTGGGCATTTAAAAACAAAAGGCCCAGGGGAGAAACATTTAAAACGTTAACGTGAGTGGACAAAAATAAATAAATAAAATACTGACTTAATGATAGAACCTTGAAATCAAATTAATGCTTTTCCCATATTTTTCATTGAGAAAAATATTTATGCATGCCACTATTGGAAATTTTCTCGGAAATATTTATAAAAAAAGAGAATGAACCAATCCCATTGGTTCCCAATAAATAAAAAAAAATAGGGAAAAAGTTTCACCATAATGATGAGCCTCCCAGGTTCCAATAGCGTCTCACGCTAAGCGCTCTACTCACCTATGGTGAGTAGTCACTAATAATGGCTTCCTAACATATAAATATAAATACCGATCGGTTGCCTCACATGTTATAATAGCGTCCCACGCTAAGCGTTTTACTCACCTATGGTGAGTAGCCGCTAATAATGATTAGCTAGCAATAATGAATATAAATCAACCATTTTATGGTGAAGTAAAATAATAAATACTAAGAATATCACTTCCCCAAAAATAATATATAAATCATTTGACATGTCCCACATGTCAAATAAAATGAGCAATAGAGTTCCTGAAAAATAAATGGAACTCATTAATAAAAGAAAAATGTTAAAACTCCAATATGCTCAAGACAACATTAACTCTCCAACATGTCTTTGAAATTAATTAAACCTTAGTGCATGCATGACATTCAAATCAAAGGTCCACTCATAGTTCTCGGCTATGCATGTCGACGACCCGAAGCTTCCTCCAAATGATCCTCCTCACGTCCTGAACAATAAATAATTATTAAGCCTCCAGACTAAGATAATACTTTAATAAAATTTCCAAAATAAAAGGAGGCCTATAAATTCTCTTTCCTTGCCCAAATTTTCCACTTTTAATCTAATAAGGCTCACAATATTCCGCACTTTCCGATAGCCATAAATTAACCTTTTTTAGAATTTAAAACCTGCTAAACCAACTGCCGGGATTCCATACTAATAACCGCCACAATCCTTAACCATTGAAAAATCCCAAACCTTATCAAAACTCCTCCAAAAATTCCAAACTATACTTCATTAAACTCCTCTCCTGAAAATAAACCCAAAAACATGAAAAACTGTCCCTAAGGAGCGGTGCCGCCGGTAGCCGTTGTCCGGCGACCTCCAATGATTCTCAAATTTAACACAACAACTTCTTTAACTAGCACAAAGTCCATTTCTAAGCCTAACTAGGCTAATCGAACCAAATTCTCAAATGGAGCCCTAGAACTTTAATTATACATTTCTCATTAACAAGGTTGAATTGGACCAATTCCTTTTGAGAGATTACTTACCTTGATGAGGGGTACAAGATGAGCCAAAAATCCCAACCTACGGTGGCCGGGGAGAGTTCGGGAGAAAGAGAGAAGGAAGAGGGAGAGAGAGAGAGAGAGAGAGAGAGAGATGGGGGGGGGGGGAGTGTTGGGCTGCTCCACACCCGGTCCAACAATAAAACCCAACCAAAAATAAAGCCTACCCAAAAATTACCCCCTTTTACCAACTCAAAATTTACCATTTTTTAATAATAACTTTTTCATGGTAACTCCGATTTTAACATATAGCATGTCTATGAACTCGTATTAACGTCCTCTACAACTTCCTTAAAGAAATTTTTTCAAAATAACTTTCCCACAAAAAGTCAACTTCATGGTCCTTAACGGTAAACAGTTACTTAATACGGAAGACCAAAATAATACCAAAGTAAATAACAGTAAAATAACTTAAGAACCGGAGTGTGACAGATATTGGACTCGATGATCGTCGAAAACCCGGACATCCCGAGTTACCAGCCGCACGTGCACACCACCTGCCTCGCCGTCGACGATCCCAACGATAACACGATTTCACCAGCGATCAGAATGCCCAAGCTCTCATGGAGCGCACCAAGCACCATTTAGGTAATCAAGATGAGGTCGTCTTTGTGATTTTGTGTGGTTTTTGAGTTCAATTCAATTGAGTCTTGAAATCTGAGGTTCTATAGAGTTCATGAGTTATTTGCGTTGCTGTGTATGGAGTTCATGAGGTGTTTGTGCCGTTGTGGGAGATTGAGAAGACTGAGTGGGTACATCACTGATTGTGGAATATAGAATGGGGAAGTAAAGACAAAAAGAGAGCAAGTTAACGGTGGAGTGATTAATTTGATATCATATTAGGTAATAAACAATTATTAGAGGTAGTAAAATACTTTAGTGAAGGTAGTAAACTATTTTATAACTAATTATTGGGTCAATAACTTATTACTGGGTAGTAATATGATTATTAGGGATCAATATTGATTATTGGGGTTAGTAACTGATTTATTAAGGGTCAGTAACTGATTTATTAGAGGTCATTAACTGATTTATTATGGGTCATTAACTGATTTATTAAGGGTCAGTAACTGATTTATAAGAACACAAATAAGAACACTTTATATTGAAATGAGCTCATGGCTATTAAATTCATTAGAATGAGTAATAAGGGGTTTAAATTAGTACTTAATGGGCATTTTTTCCAAATTATTTATGTTCAAACATAAGTGTTTGTTTATTGACTTATTATTATTTGGCTAAAAATAGTGATCTCATGGAAGACTCGTACACATACACAATTCAGAGCACAAGAACCAATCTTCTCTAAATAAAAAAAGTCAATAAACTAAGAGGTAGTATGACCCATGGAATTATGTAACCATTGCAAGTATAAGATGACTAAAATTAGTTACACAGAATAACGTAGTTCGTAAGCAAAGGACTCATCGAAGGCTTGCAACATTTCCTTAGTACTACGTTTTTTCTCCTGCCGTCGTCCGAAAGTATACAACTTTCCTTTTTACTTGTTTAATCTAGGTCACATACGAAAAACCTAATTTTAATATCTCCCAATACCTCAGTCAAGATAACATACTTCAAACACAAGTAGAACATCTGCACACAATGAAATCACAACCGAACAGAATCATTGGACTGATTGCAGAAAGTGAATGCTTTGATCAATAGGATTGTGATATTTCCTCCATTGCATTCTTATGACCCATAAAAGCATACGAGACATGTCCTTTGCATCCCACACACACTTCATAATTCACAACAGCCCAATCAGCTTTTCTAATGTTCTTGGGCTGAAAGCCCAAAGTGTATTGCCCAAAAAATGGCCCAATCAACCTGGAAATTTGAAATTAGGGTTTGCCCCACGGGGATGACACGATTTTGACTTTAGTGGTCCCCACGACAGCATCCAACGCGAGTTTTCAAATGTGAACAGCAGGAGAAGGAGTTCCGTTGAGACAAGAAACAAAACAAAGCCGCTTTCCCTCGTTCAAAAAAAAAAGAAAGAAAAAATCGCCGCTTCTTAAAATAAGCATTTCTTGCTCATCGCTTTCATGCACGTTTGAACCAGACCTTCATTTGAATCAATCAAGGACGGCAACAGTATCAAAATTATTAATTTGTTAAACTAAATGAAAACTAAATGTCAATTTACCACCGCGATTACAAAGAATTTTACTCTCAAAACACTCCATCTTTTCAAAGATGTGTTGATGTTTAACTCCAATTGAGTATAAATCCGACTAAGAACATATCAGAACTTTGCAATAAAATTAAGAGGTTTCAAACCCGACAAAAGATATATTAAGATTTAGCTCAATTTTCTATTGAGGGCATTCGAACCTAACTAACAGTTTCGATCAACGTTGAGGGGATTCCAACCCATCTATGAATAGGTCGGTAAATCAGGGTCGGGATGTAGAGTTTCCAGACCTAAAAGTTCTTGTTAAATCATCACTGATTTAAGAAAAACAAATAAATAATTAATTAATCAATTGAAACAAACAAAAGAATAAATCCACGATTTCAAAATCACAGCTTCCACTTACGCTGTTTACTACGCGTTCCTCCACACTCTTTCTCTCTCTTCTCTTCGCTTCAGACATATAAATCCCTCACTCTCTCTCTCTCTCTCTCTCTCTCTCTCTCTCTTCCTATTCCCTCAATTCAAAATCTCCAAAACACTCGCCATGGCCTCCACGACTCGGCCCTTCATCTTCGCCCTCGCTCTTCTCAGTATTTACACCGCCCTGCCACTCTCCCTCTCCCAGCCCACCGCCGAAGCTCCCTCCCCGGCCGCCGATTCCTGCAACGGCATCTTCATCTCCTACTCCTACACCGCCGGCAAGAAGATCCCCCCCACCGATCCATCCAACCAGCCCTACCGCTTCGAGTCCGTCCTCACTGTGCTCAACAACGGCGACGTGGACCTCAAGTCCTGGAAGGTCTTCGTAGGGTTTCAGCACCACGAGTACTTAGCCTCCGCTGAAAATGCTGTCCTCGCCGACGGGACTGCCTATCCTGGAAGCGTGGAAAACGGCACCGTTTTCGCCGGGTTCCCGCAGACCGATCTGAAGACGGCGATCAAGACCGCCGGCGACTTGAACCAGATGCAGGTGCAGGTGAAGTTGCTGGGGACGCAGTTCGGTGTGGCGCCGCCGAATGTTCCGATGCCGGCGAATATCTCTTTGGCTAATGATGGCTTCCGTTGCCCTAAGCCTTCTATGCAAGGTCAGCTCCTCAATTTTGCTCTCTGGATTTGTTTTTTGTGTTTTTCGTTTTAAATTTGAAGTACATTTTTGGATTGGATTATGGTTTATGGACTTGTTTTGTATTACTGTTTTGATTGAATTTTGGCCTGTTTTTGTGCGCACTGTAATATTGCTAGGCAAAAGAAGATTCTGTTGTTTCGGACAAATAATGAGAAAATTGTGTGAATATTCTCCTGCTAGGATGAGGTTCGTCACATCGGCATCTGTATTATGCAATTAATCTCAACGTTTTCGATCTGTTATTACTAGATTTTGTAATTCTTGGATTTATAGTTACCATAGACTGTTTTTGTGCCGAATGTAAGTCTGGAAAAGAGTCTGAAAGTTTCATGTTTCCTTCATATTGTTATAATCACTTTTAGAAGATGTGTTTCTGTGTGGATTAATTTGTTAATGTACTAGATTGGTTATGATGATATGTCTCTACAGTTGAGTTTAGCATGCTCTTACACTATTTCTGATGATGTTTGTTTCAGGGAAGAGTCTAATGGAAGTCTGCTGTGTTGTGGACGCTACGGTGAAAACAAACATCACCGTAGACGAAGAGTTCCTCCCTCGTCAGAATGGAGATCTGTCAATCATGTATGATGTGATCCAGACGTATGGATCAAGTTACGTTGCGCAAGTTACAATCGCCAACCATAACTCTCTTGGCCGTCTTGATAGTTGGAAGTTGAGCTGGGACTGGATGGCACAAGAGTTCATCAATACGATGAGAGGGGCATATCCATCTGTGGTTGATTCTTCAGATTGCATATTTGGTGAACAAGGTCAATACTGGGGGGATAAAGACTTCGCCAAAGTCTTGAGTTGTGAAGAAAGGCCAACCATTATTGACCTGCCTCTGGAAATGACCAATAACACTGAACTTGGCTTGATCCCATATTGTTGCCGAAATGGTACTATATTGCCGACAACAATGGATGCAAGCAAGTCAAAATCTTCATTCCAGATGGAAGTCTATAAAATGCCACCAAATATCAATCGCTCCGTGATCATACCACCACAAAACTGGGCAATCAATGGCTCTCTCAACCCTGATTATAAATGTGGTCCTCCTGTTCGGGTGAGTCCTAGTCAGTTCCCTGATGCAAGTGGTTTACCGGTGAATTCAACTGCAGTAGCTAGCTGGCAGGTTGTGTGCAATATTACACAGGCCAAGGGAGCGAGCCCTAGATGCTGCGTTTCATATTCTGCTTACTTCAACGAGTCTGTTATACCATGCAAAACTTGTGCGTGTGGATGTCCTAGTAACACAGCTCAAACTTGTAGCACAACTGCACCGGCTATGCTTCTTCCACCAGATTCGCTTCTTGTTCCTTTTGTGAACCGATCTGTCAAGGCAAAAGCTTGGGCTGACCTTTACCACCTACCAAATCCAAACCCAACACCCTGTGGTGATAACTGTGGGGTCAGCATTAATTGGCACTTGCTCTCAGACTACAGTAAAGGATGGACTGCAAGGGTTACACTCTTTAACTGGGATGAAACTTCTTTTGCTGATTGGTTTGCTGCAGTACAACTGGATAACGCTTCTCTTGGTTTCGAAAAAATGTACTCTTTCAACGCTACTCTTGTGGAAACAGATGGGGTCAACAAAACGGTGTTTATGCAGGGTCTTGAAGGATTGAACTACCTTGTGGGAGAAGTAGATGGGAAAAACCCAGCGAAGGATCCTAGGGTGCCTGGGAAGCAGCAATCAGTGATCTCATTTACAAAGAAGCTTACTCCTGGAATTAATGTGGCTGGTAAAGATGGGTTTCCGACAAAAGTGTTCTTTAATGGGGAGGAGTGCTCACTTCCTGATATAATCCCAAGTAGTGCTTACAGAAGGAGCTCAGCCATATGGATGTTTTCTGTCCTCCTAACGCTTGCAGTGTTCATGTTGATGCAGCAATAGCCAAGTGATGAGGGCTCTTCTGTGGTAGCTGCTGCGGATTTTTTTATTCTTTCAGTGGTTGGATTGATACATGCTTAACGAGGAGGATTGACAGAATCTCAACTGCCAACCATATATGACTGGTATTTTTGAGGTTGTTCTTGTATTGGTGGTAGTGCTGTTCATCTTCAAGTTTTCAATAGAGGATTGATACCCGCAGGTGACAGCAATCGTATGTAGCTACTGGTTTCACATTTTGTATAAACAACTATCGAACTAGGTTGCTTGCTCAGATTTTTCTTGCTACATATATTTATATATACATTTGTTAGGTGGTGTTGTGGATCTATTCTTAATTCAATATAATCTCTTTTCCAAGTGACTGGAATTGTGTTGATGCTTTGGTATATTACCCCAAAATTTTCTAACTATTCTTTGATTAGTGAAACTGCATTGCAATTTGCAACAGGCAGAACTATTCGTTCCTGTCTAGGATTGGTAAATGGTACTAGTTTTTACTTGTTCAATGCGATACGTATCAACTATTGGACTTGTTCAACTGACATGATTCTATTCTGAAGGATTCTCTCTTTTTTTCCTCATTTTCTAGCTCTGAGGCTCTGAGAATGATTCTCAAGCTTCACTTTTAGACCAATTTTGGACCACGCCTTATCCGACCAGTTCATCTTGGTTGTATTATTCTTGTTTGCCATTAGTCTACCTCCAGCCATGTGTTTTGTGAGTCTCTCTACCTTTGTCAAACACTATGAACTGTTTACATGGTCCGACTCTAGTCATTAGTCGACACAGATGTAGAACTTCTCTGCTTTTGGTTGTAACAATTAGCATTGGTGCTTAGTGGAGAAAGCGATTGTACCCTTGAAACATATAATTAGTAATGAATACTTGCTTATCATTTGAAGAATCTCCATATAATTGTCTCATAAAAAGATCAGATAGGAGAACCACTATGAAGAATAGGGTTCACATAAGGATGGTACCAAAACTACAGCACGAAAGAGAATCCCTAGAAATTTCATAGACCAGAAATAAACGCCCAGACTTATGCCGTGAGCAAACAAATGAAATTTATATACATCAAAGTCTGAAATCTTGAACACGAAAGGAAGAAGATTACAAAAGAAAATGAGAAGATTACGAAAGGCAAACTTGATGTTATTAGAGTTAGAAAAGGCTCCTACAAAGCCTGCAGATGTATCAATAAACCTACTCTGGAATACTCAACACGCGCTAACTTCTTCACCATCACCCCAGAAATAGCAGCTTCTTGCTAGCCAGCCAAAATTTTGCATGTATGCCTTTGCATACCATGCAGCAGTATTATGCAGAACAAATATATTTTGACATGATCGATCCACCGCAACTTTCCATCAGCACGATCTTTAATGTCCTAGAACCAGCACAAGCATGCTATCCACAAAGAAAGATATGAAATTTGGATACTTGAATAAACTTGATACCACCATGATTGCAGAAGAAATGAATTCTATTGCGGCACTTATATATACATCAGAACTGCAATCATACAGAAGATTGTAGGGAGCACATTCTACACAGGAATATTGTCCAAGGAATACCCATCAAAGTCGAACTCATTTTCAGCTGGTCCAACTCCCCCTTGCTGCTGGAAAACACAGGATTTTTGACATGAGTAAATAAAAGACCATGATTATTTGAAACTCTTTATTACAAATGCACCAGAAGGCAAAAGTAATAGAGGAAGATAAACAGACCTGTTTGAGAAGTGCACTCATTAGATCGTCCTGACCATATTGATCATGAAAGAAGCTATTTTGAGATGCATCAGAAAGCCTTTCAGATTTAATCCGAACTGTATTGTCAACAATGAGATTGTTGCTTAGGTGTTGACTAGTATTTTGCATGTGCCCCTGATCAGTGCTTGCCCCCATTGGGAACATAGGTTTACCGACATTAGATGAATTCCGGCTCTGTCCATTCCTTTGGTTAGAAGGAAAACCTTGGTGAACTAAACCTGAGGAGTCGAGGCTACCATGGACTGAGTTTGCATGGTGAGAGGCATCAAAGGTCAAGCCTACATTCTGTAAATTCCAATCATTGGATTTGTGCTGCTGTAACTCATTGAATATATCATAGCTTGGAACCAATCCCCCAGATCTCTTTATTTCAGAGTTAACCTCTTCTGGAAATGACCCTTTAGGCGTGAGGCTGGACATCCCTTGGGTACTGCCAAGTGTATAACTATTGCCTGTCAGTTCTGGAGTGTTGTTCAAGGGAAAATTCAACATTGAAGAGTTCTGTGGAACTGGATTATATCCTGTCCCTCTGCCACTATCAGAACTCCCATTTCTTCCTATAACTCCAGTAGGAATACCGTTTGATACCATAGGCTGCCCAATTGATGATGGAAGCCTAGGAACATGAGTCCCGGTACTTTCATTCATGATCTGCCCTCTCGACTGTGGTTGACCTATCATATATAGAGAGCTGTTTTGGACTCCATGGGGATTGACTTGCATATTCACAGCCCCAAGGGATTGTGCAGACTGGTGCAAGTTGGCAAGCTGCTTTGCCTCCATAGTTGTTGGAATGCCGTGAAGTAAGTTCATCGGTTTACCACTGCTATGATGTTGCTGCCCCTCTGCAAACCTCAACTTTGGATTTTCAAAGCTGAACAAGTTTCTTTGATCAACAAGGGGCATTGGTATGCCAGATTTTGCTGTTGACCTACCGAGCCCGGCCGCTTGAAGTGTGGCAAGGCTTTGAGCAGGAAGTTGACCGGTGGCAGCTAGAGTTTGAAGATCAATCCCATTGAGTGACGACATTGCTCCAAAAGATGCTTCTTGAGAACTTATGAAAGAGTTGCTCAAATTACTCTGGTGCTGCGATACTCCACTCAACCTTCTAAGGTACAGCCGATATTTCTGTTCCATAAGTTTGTGTGGTGAGTATTTCTAAAAGAGGGAGCATATTTAATCATGTCACAACAAAACTATAGGAATGAAAAATGCAAAGGAAGGCTCGTATATGTTTAACTTTTGATTTAACATATCGATTTCCTCCACATAATGTTGTCAAACACAAATGAATTATACCTGTAGATGGCTAGCAACATTTTCTCTAGTGAGCCCAGGAACATTCATCAACTCCAAAATTTTCTTAGGAACCGCCTCTGTATCAATTCACAAGTTTGAATAACATAAGAATTACAAATAATGTTGATGAAAGAGATGCTGTTGATCAATCATATGACTGATGCCTGAAAGTTTTATTTAAAGGAAATGACAAATGCCAACTCATGATAGAATACTTAACACAGTATAAACTCCGATTTTCAGGAAAAGTTGTATGATGTAACACTCAAAGGATAAACAAAATCTCTATATTAGACTATTAGAGTATTATAGTCAAATGTATATGGATGGGTGGCAACTAGGGATGAAATATAGGGGAAGAAAACTTACTATCAATGCCTAGTTGATTGACAGCACCGACAAATTGTTGATGGAGCTCAACTGACCAAACCACCCGCGGCTTCTTTAGCGTGGATGTATCATCCCTGTCCTCCGCATCCTCATCCTCATCCTTCCTCTTCTTTGAGTTCTTCCAAGTCCCTTCATTTGCCGAGGATGAGTAATCCGGTTCTTCGCATGGTTTTTGTTGCCGATCTCCTTCATCCACACTACCGGATTGCTCCACATCCTTCCACTCATTCTTCTTCTTTCGAACTACATGCTGCCATATGTTCTTTAACGCCTCAATCCGGACTGGTTTAATTAGATAATCACAAGCACCATGAGTCACACCCTTCATAACAACACTTTTCCCATCATCAGCAGACATCACTGTAGATTTACATGTATCGCAGGTCAGGTCAAACTCATACATATACTATGGGTAAGAGCACTGAATTTATATGAAAGTACTGAAACAAGGCACTCACTGATGACCGGCAGGTCCATCTCTAATCCAATGTGCTCGAGCAGCTTGAATCCATCCATGTCCGGCATGTGGACGTCACTAATAACTACATCATATCCGTTTTTGTTCTCTCGCAGCAAGGACAGTGCGATCTCAGCTCGATTACATTTCGTAACTAGAAAATCCCAAACAAACTAAATCAGTCACTCAACACATTAAGCACAGAAGCCACAGAACAAAACAAGTCTACAAATCTACACAAGCCAGTGAGCCACAAATCAAAACTCAAGCTTATCTTGGAACAATATGATTGGCCTCTAGTAAGATCCAAACAAACAAACCAAAACATGATACTGTTGAAACCATGTGTACAGAAAGTCTCAAAATTTAACACAATCCATGATTTGGAAAACTGAATCTAACAAACCTATAACAGTCTTTCAATGGTCAAACCTATATCCAAATTAAGGTTCTTCTCATACCCTTTTCTCTACAAACTCACAACCCAACAAAGACCAGCTTGAAGAAAGTGAGAAACACAGAGAACACAGAAAACAAACACATGCTTTGACACAAAAAAACAAAACAAATCTCAAAATAAATCAGCAAAAGAAACAGTGCATTAGACCCCTAAAGAAGACCAAATTAAGAAGTCGTACTACCTTCATAGAGACAAGTACGGAGCATCTTCTCCAAGATCATTAGACAAGTAGGATCATCGTCAACCACCAAGACCCTTAAACCCGCAGGAAACTGGTCAGGTACGGTCTCTCCCGACTTCCACGCGCCACTGGAACTGGCCGTTGAAACAGATCCTCGACCGTTTTGAAGATTCATCTCGCAATCCCCTGAATCTCGGATGAGAGGAAAAACAGGGATATAGATGGATATGTAAGCACAAAAAAAAAACAACCGGAACAACCGAATTACATGCTTCAGCTTCGGTCAGGAGACATCCCCACTCGAAACTCAAACCAACCCAGAAGAGCTAAACAGCTAAAGGAATCAAATTTTTGGGAGAAAGGCGAAAAATTTATAAGAATTATATATGTGTAGTTATTCCCAGATTGAAGTTGAAAGAGCTGGACTTGTCTCTCTCTGCTTCAAGCTCAAATTGTCTCTGTGCTTTGGTTTTAATTTTTTTTGTAGGATTTGTTTAGATTTTTAATGGCTGAATGTATTTTATATACAGAAGTGGGTCACTCCTGGAAGAGTGGATCCAGCTCATATATAAAAAAAAAATGAATGAATCAAGTTAATTAACTAACCTCATCATCCTCTTCCTTCCTAAATTTACTCACATTCTTCTGGGTTTTACACTTTTACTGGTGTAAAACATTCTCCTATCTGTCTGCTCTTTTTGGACTGTTTTTTCTGATCTTCTACTGCTGCCACAGAAATAGAGTAATTTTGTTAAGCTTCACCAATCCTTTAATTCATTGTTCTTCACCAAAGTCAAATTCAATTCATCCCAGATATCTATTGGTATTGTTTCACTGTCAATTTAGGTTTTGAAATTTAAATCCCATAACAGAAAATTGCAGAGTTTAACAGATTTCTAATATTAGCTATAGGGATTTGCTTCCATGCATGGCAAAATAATTTGGCAATTAAGTGGGATTCATTTTAGGGTTGTTTTGTTCTCCTTGTATGTGTCCTGATTTGGTTAGATACATAAAACTGGGTCATGGATCTGACCTACCTGGTTAAAGGAAACCAATGAAGGGCCTCCTATTTTGATACAACATTGATTACATGATATGGCCTGTTTTACTTTTTCTTGTGTTGTAATTGAATTGGTACTTCCTTGTTTAGTTGTTTTCTTCTAATTCCAATTATTTGAATGGGGGCTTCTTTTCGTCTAGCATGCCTACCTTAAACATACGTGTACAATGTACCAAGAGAGATGCCCCTTTCATGAAAATAGTTGGATTAGTACGTGTAAACACATGTTGTGTTACACGATTTCTCTATTTTGAATGACTTTGACTAGAGTAACACGAAGATAAGAAATTAAGTATATTCTTTACGATCGGTCACTCTGATATTTAAAGTTGATGAGAAATCTTACATGTTACGGCTAAACCTTGATCGGTTTTGAATAAGGAAATTTTTTTAATTTAGAAAATATGAAATAACTAACGTTAATTTAGCATGTTAACCTCAAGTCGAGACCGATCAAATGTATTATAAAATCGAGGTTATTAGTTTATCATGTATTAAATAATCAAGGTTCTACTATATTATGCAATTTCTTCACCTAAAATGGTATTGACGAGAATGACATGAGGATAGAAAAACAATAAAAAAAAAACTTACATGTTATACAAGGTCAATCAAGGACCGTCCATTGATTAAAATCATTACTTTCATGTAAAAGAAATATACTTAGATCACAACTCTAATGAGTTTCATTATTGGTATGACACCGAGCATGATTTTATTTCAGTACTTTAGGGGTGTACTAAAAACATTGTAAGGTAGAGATTATTGTAATGACTACGTAGATATCTTTAAATGTTATCAACTTACTAAAATGTGGTTACTTGTACTTCTTCTTTCTTGTGGGAGATTATTCCTACAATATTATTACATAGGGCGATTGCTCTTATATCGTAGTTGCGGAATTGACATTGTATATGCAATTTTTTAGTCCATTAAGGTCAATTGGCAGAATTGTGTTTTATGTTATAATTGTTGCGGGCACTCGTTCAGTCTAATGCAATAATTTTGAAAAGCCGGTTAAAGATCGATATCATATGAAGTCTTACTAAAATCTAAAATACTGAAGCGACCGAAGCTACTATAATCTGTATTTTATCCATCACGATCTTAGCTGTTCCAATAATATTAGACAGAGTAAAAACAAGTCTTCACTTTGTTCAAACTTGGAATCTCATAAAACAACCAATTCCATGTATTAGGGGGGTTTGGTTTGCCGTTTTGGTTTACCAATTTCAAATGTGTCAACAGTGATCATCACTTGTCACAACTCCTGGCTACTTGCCCTAAACAACATGAAAAATAAGATAATTAGGGTCCAATTCCACTAACTAAATCCACAGCCAAAATTGAACGGAGTGGGAAAAGAGAAAACGACTTGTAACTTTGTAAGTGGAACAGGAACGGAACTCCGTTTAGTGTGGTTAAAATTATTAGTGTGGTTAAATTTTTTTGAGCTGCTTCTTCGATCTGTGCAAGTGGAGGCTGTGGAGCTGTGCCTATCAGCTTTCTTAACTTTACCTGTTCTTTGTTTACATCATTTTTTCTGAGAAACAACCAGATCGGACCAGATCACCAGAAGGGTTGCAGAAGAACCTCTCAACCAGTTGTTGGTTGTTACCGGCGGCTACAGTGGCTACTCCCTCCTACCGACTACCCCCTATCGACACGTGTCGCGTGGTGCAGCATGATAGGATAAGGCTTCCTTGGCCTACATTCACCTCCTTCTCGCTTTCGAGAATTTCATAGTCATGACTCATCAACTCCATCATCCCTCTCCACTCCTTCCTCTCATAATGCTTTCTCCTACATTGTGTTTTGTTCTTTCATTTTCATTTCTTAATGATTCAAGACAAGATGTACCTTAATTATATCAGTGCAATCTGTTGAGGAAAGCAGGGAAGCTATCTATTAATCAATGTATGTAGGTAAACAATTTATATTTGTCCGAAAATGGACTCAACGTGTGTTGATCAAAAACTTATGTTCACGTTATCATGTAAGATCTCAATACATGTTTATCTATATAAGTATGTGATAGAACGAGATAATTCGATCAATGACAAACCCTTAAATGATCAAGCACCTTATTGATATTTTGAGAATATAAGTACTCTTAGCACCTTGTACCGTTAGAATTATGTGAGACGTTCGTGTGTTTACTTCTTTTTACTCAAAACCAAATTACTTTTACGTTTGAATTTATAGTTAAAGATCTTGAGTTTGTAGTAGTTTAGTATGATCATATGCAGGGGCGTAGCTACATGGACAGCAAGAGGTCAATTGACCTCTCTCACCATCTTGCCACATCTATTCTTTTTAGATTTTTACTCATATATAAGAGTATTATAAACTCTTTGACTAATTTTGTCCCTTCAAATGTGATAACAAATATACTTGTTGTTAGTTAGTTCATAAGATTAAAACAAAAACAATGTGTTCATTTGTTTGTATTTATTTTATCTAATATTTTTATCTAACAAAAATATTTTTCCTACATAGTTAGCTCGTCCAAATTAAGTTTGACCGCTCTAAATATAATTTCTTGTTACGCCACTGATCATATGATCATGTTGTTAGTAGATTGATTGATCATGTAACTAAACCAATTTTTCTATAAAAATAGACTCACGACCAGACATGTGATTTGAAGATTTAAGACAAGTTATAATAATTGTCATATGAGGAAATAAAGCGACGGCTAATAAAGAAAAAAATAATCCTCCCCTCAGATTTTGTAGCTACGGATAATTGGATAAAAAAAATAAAAATAAAAAGCTTAAAACGTTAAAAAAAAATTAGGAATTTTATGAAACTTTTATATATACATATCAACATATGTAACTGAAAGAAAATTTCGGTGCCCTATATAATTGGTGCCTCTTGGGCCTCACCTCCTGTACGGGTTCGGAACGTACTACTACTTTGGCACAGTGGCAGCCACTCCCAGTGCAAGAAAAGCTGCGACAACCATGCTAAAGCAGCCCTAGCATTACTGAAACGGTATATTCTCTGTTAACCCTATACCCACCCTTTTCTCCATTACGATGAATATTTTGCATCAACACCTCCTAATTTGCTTTAATCTTTTCGTTTTCAAACTTCAAACTCAATCCCACGTCTCCAAAGTTCAAGAAATTTAAGAAATCCAAACTCAAACCCCAGCAAGCAAATATCGAAGCTGTGATTGGCTGCCTTTGGTTTGCTTTATATGCTATAGCTAGGGAGATTAAAATCCTTAAAATAATAGCTAAATGATTTTATAATAACAGTTACCTTGTTTATTGTTTCTGGGTTTTTACCTTTTGATGGAGAATAATGCTGATCAATTCTGAAGCCAAAGAGAAAGCAAATGCTTTTGAGAAAGAAGAAGATGGGAGAATCTTGGGTAAAACCCGAGCTTGATTTCACGCGCGTT
This sequence comes from Fragaria nilgerrensis, assembly GCA_010134655.1. Classification (NCBI taxonomy): domain Eukaryota; kingdom Viridiplantae; phylum Streptophyta; class Magnoliopsida; order Rosales; family Rosaceae; genus Fragaria; species Fragaria nilgerrensis. Next base: position 25,805,154 of record CM020980.1, read on the forward strand.
AATTAAAAAATTGGCGCCACCGGAAACACGTGGCGTCTCATGGAAGTTGGAGAAAAAGTCCAAGCAACTTTTACAAACTTTCCCCCTCATCCTTTTTATTATTTTCTATTTTTTGATAAAAATGATGATAGTGCATGTCATCCCAATTTCCAAGCTCACATCTGTCTTTGGTCTTTGGCTTTGGATTAACATAACATTACATTTTGCATGCGCCCTTTGTGAGAAGATTTACCACTTGTGGTTGAGATTTTTAACCGCATTGTAATTTCTGTTTTTTACTATTTTGGGTGAGTTCTTGATGAAATGAATGGGGTAGTTTGTTAACAATCATTGTCTCATTTTTGTGACCCATTTTTTGATCACATGTTCATCTCTCTAGCTAGTAGTTGCTACATAAACATCACTTGCATGGAAATAACTAGCAAAATCACATGGGAGCATGTCCCTTGCCAACATCATTGACTAGAATTTTGGTAGTGTGTTGCTACTTTAAGTTGAATGTTGCTTATAGAGAATCATCTAAAGTTCAAGTTATGAGTGATAATATCAATCATTGCTCAAGATAGGAGATAGATAAAATACTTAAACATAAATCAAATGTCTACTTCAATCATAAATCAAGAAAATTAGAAAAAGTACGCTACAAATTAAAATCGTTAATATATGCAGTAAAACAAAACAATGATCAAAGATATGATATCGATAGCAACTACGTACTTCCACATGAAAACTTCATACGACACTATATCATATAACTAATCTTAATTCGTATATTCAATCGTATTAGTTTGCAATAGAGTTTAGAGCAATATCAATTTTACTAAAGACATTACATAGGCTTAGAGTTTAGAGTTCCGTGAACCAAATGTACGTGGCCATGGAAAATCCTAATATCAAAGTCTAATTACAAAAGAAAATCAACGGGAATTGCAATTTTCCATGCTGATGGAAAAATCCAAAGAATTGAGTTCACTTTCTTTCCTCTTGTGAACCAAACAAGGGGAGATATCTGAAGAACAATACTAGCTTTACAACTGATACGCTTGAAGTGATTACATAAAGCTATAAACACAAGTATTTGTATGTATGGCTTAAGTTATGTTTAATTTAAAAGTTATTTGGACGTAATGGAAATTTGAATACGAATTCACACATATCTATCGGATAAGAAAATCTAAAATCTTAACATGTTGTCAATCAAAGAATAAATTCTAAACTTATTGATCAAGTTCATGCATGTAATCCAAAGAAAAATAAAAAAAACCCTAAAAGTTTTACAGCAAAGATCCAGCTATGTATCTCACGACAATGATGAAGAAACAACGAGCCAAAGACCCAACCCCCCTTCCCAACTGAGACGACGACTTGAGCCCGGGACCCACAGTCCGACCCTGTCCACGTCATCCTCTAGGAGGCAAAGGCCAAACGTGTTGGACGAACGAGAGAGAGGGGAACACGTGGTGGTGTTGTGTAGTGGCAGTGACGGGCCCGCAAAAGGACGAGGCCGACGAGAGCGATGGGCCAACGCGGGAAGGGGAGATTGGGCTGGCCCAGCATCAGAGGGGCCCACTAAAAACGTACGTGCGCCATCTCTCACACGTCCTTGTCTTGGACGCGAAAGTGGAGGAGGAGGCTTATAGAAGAGGATGAAATAGTTTGTTTAATTATTTTTGTGATGGGGTTGAAATTATTGGAGTGCTTGGGAAAGGGATATTCTGAAGTCTATGTAAAGCATATGATTCCCTATCTGTGTTTGTGTTTACTTAAACTATTTAAGAGTTACATTTCTTGCCTCGTAAGCATGGTTCTTCTATATGTCATTGCATTTGACTTGACAATTTTAGTTGAAAAGAAACGATGAATTGACGATTTTTATTATATAGTTTAGTACTCGTGTTCAATCTTCTAGCAAAACGAGTTTGCTTCACATACATGTTCACGCGTACTAACGTAGTATCTCACGTTTACAAATGAAACAATACTTATGTTACTGGATTGTGCATTATCGTTGGTTTTGAAAATCAGAATTTTTTAGTTCTAAATGGAGTGACAAATTAGAGACCAGTAGTTAATCAAGCCGGCTAGTGGTGTGAGTACGTGTTTGCACACAATAAATCGGCAAGTGAAGTCAATCATGCAACATAAAATGGGTTGGCGTCGGGTCTATTTTAATCCACATTTGGTAACATTAGGGGAGTACTTGCAATAATTAAGCAAGAAGCAAAGTTGAAACACAGGTGGCAAACAACGCACCGGCCCCCAAACTAGTTGTAATAATCTCCTCGCACGATCCAAACATATTCATGCATGAATCACCATAAAATCCCAAGTAGTGATCGAAGAGAATTATTGAAGTACTGAATGAGCTTGATAACCTGTCAAGCATGTAATGGAAGATATGATCGAATTCCATGTACAAGTTTACAGTTGGATGGATCACTCACTCTCAGATTGCCAGAACATGCAAAATACGAAATGGCCCTAGGTTTTGTCGACTGTCGACGATCATGGAGGACTTGATTCATTGGAGGTAGAATTTTATATATGCCAAGCCAAGGATGAAATCGATCAGGTAGAGAATCCAATGTAAAGAGTTTATGTCACATTCATCGGTAACAAATTAGCTAGCTATATACGATATATAAAATCTATCTCATGCAGGCATGCATGTGTTTGCCATGTCAAATTACAGAAAGCCAACTGCAGAATCGATTAAATGAATTGTATTATCATTAATTCGATCTCACATGATATATAGATCGATGATCTCTACTCGATCTTAGTCTTCCATGCATCAGTTCTAATTAAGCTTCGTTATATACGAAGCCTAACCTGTTGGAAATGAAAGAGGCAGCTAGCAGACCAGTTCCTATGTTCACTACATGTAGAAGAATTGTTAATGCTGTACGTTCCAAACTTCCAGTATAATTGGTAACATTTTTTGATCGATGATGATGAAACTAAGGATGGAGCTTCAGCATGCTTGTTAACCAGTAGTACGAAGAAATATAACATACAAATGACCAAGTACAATTATACATCAATCATCTTAAATAGTGATGGAGGATCATCCAGTGAGATTACGGGATCCGTTAAGTAGTTTTATTTGATTGGACGATTCTACGAATCAAATCCACTATGATGATGATGATGGGGTGGTAATAAGTTGATCGATAAATCAGATCGACTGCGACTCAAAACTAGAATGATCGAGGCCCCAAAAGACAGCAACATAAATCGATCTTTGCTTCCCATGAAAACATCATATGCACATGGTAGGATCACTGTTTTAATTTTCCTTTTATTTTCCAGAAACTAGGATTTCTATGATTAACAATACCGCACATGCATGCTGTAACATATTAACCTAAGAAGCACCACCTGCGGTACAGAGAAAGATCCATTCTCAGCCCTACAGTTTCCAGGAAGAACCATCCTCCTCCTCCTCACATTTTAAGAACAACATGCTGTCATGATCTATTCCTCTAGCATAGATGGTTGATCAAGTACGCAGTGGCCCAAAAATTGAAATGGGGCTGGCATAATTGAAGCCCAAGAAAAGAAAGAACATGTCAGGTCAATGTCAGAGCTCCTATTAATCTGGTTCTGCTGCATGAACTATGTATAGGACTTGGCTAGGAAACCTCAAGGCCCTAAAGTACGTACCTTGTTATGGCGTGGATTCCGCTAGGGTTTTACTTGCTTCTCATATATTCCACTCATATATACGACTATTCTGTTCGAAAAACTACCTAGCTCCTTTACCCACTACAAGTCTGAAGTCTCCCACTACCTTGCATCATCATATATATACAGAAATCCCACAGATGCAGTTGATCATTTGTTATTTCACCAGGTGAACAGGTATATGTGCAGCTTATGTCTTACATAGATAGCCATCACCTTTATTTCCTGCAGTTTTGTGTTTTTATTGGTGCTGGATTGTATTGGCTATTCTATATTTGTTACCACTCTTTTCAATTAGATTGGTAATGGGATGTGTTTTACAAGCTTGAATTACTTACATGTTGTGGATGGTCTCTAGTTGTGAGTACCTGATCTTGTACACTACACGATGAATATCGTTCATCACGTACGCTAACAATCGATTAATTCAATTCATTCCATTTTGAGGATCAGATCGATCGATGTGTATCTATGTTCTGAAGGAAAAGCAGGATTATTTTTTGGGCTATTGATTTTGTAGGGTATATATCACTACCAGGACAAGCACTTTAACCGACGAAAATTTTTCGTCGGCCTGTTAGCTTAATTCGTCGGCTAATATCTTAGCCGACGAGACTTCGTCGGCTATAGTATTGTCGGTAAATGGTCGTCGGTACTTACTTTAGCCGACGAAACCATGTCCCGTCGTCGGCTAGTCTCTCAGACTTAAGCCGATGAGTCTTACAGACTTTAGCCGACGAAACAACTCGTCGGCTTAAACTAAGAACTAGCCGACGAAATCACTCGTCGGCTTAAACTAAGAAATAGCCGACGAAACCACTCGTCGGCTTAAGCTAAGGGAAAAGCCGATGAGTTGTTTCGTCGGCTTTAGTAAGGGACTAGCCGACGAGTTATCTCGTCGGCTTGTCTCTTACTATAGTCGACGAAACAACTCGTCGGCTTTTCCCCTTAAGCCGACGAAACTCTTAATATATTCGTCGGCTATAGTATGTAATAAAAAAATAAAAATAACTAAAACCAACGAAAAAGATCGTATTTCGTCGACTTTTAATGGTTTAGCCGACGAAACATTGCATAATTCGTCGGCTTAACCCTATAAAAATAATTAAAAATACTATAGCCGACGAATTATGGCGTATTTCGTCGGCTATAAGTCCATTTCAGTATAAAAAAAAAACTCGAAATTTCTAAATTACCATTCCAAGCAAGCTGCAGCACATAACAGTATATAATTCATCAACTACACAAAATCTAGATCGTCTAAATTAATATCCGGTTCTGGGGGATGCTGCGGAGCTTGCGGCGGCTGGGGTAGCGGTATGGGCGGAGGCGGAAGTCCCTGGAGCTGGGTAGCTGTAAAGTCCTGCATGTACTGGAACATTTGCCGCTGCTGGGCCTGCTGGATGACATGTACCTCGGCATAATGGGCTGCCTGTGCGGCATTATAGGTTGCCTGCGCGGCATTATATGCAACATGAGCAGCTTGCTGTTCCAGTAGTCTCTGAAGTCCCGACTTTAGCAGCTGAGTCATCCTGGTGGTCGTGGTTCTGCTGCTGGTCGAGGCTGCCTTTCGTTGAAATCCTGGAGTGGTCTTCAGGACCCCCTCGCCCTTCTTTCCTAGACCCCGGCAGTAGAAGTTGTTTGCTCGCGGTGGGAAGGCTGTGCCCATGATCCTCGCCCCAACCGTCGGATCCGAAGTGCCGATCCGGGACATGGCTTTGGACATCTCTTCCTCCTGCGTGTCCGGCCATGTCTCCCTCACTATAGCACTCATCACCTCGTCACTAGCCTCCCTCACCTTCGCCTAATCGGATAGGAAAAAAATTATTAATTAACATTTTGACATATATATAAGTAAAATTAAAAATTTAAAAACGTAAGATGACTTACAATATCCTCTTAGGCGTCAGGATATGCTTTCTCGTACGTATAGACGTACGGGTTGACCTCTGGATGTTCCCTGGCCGCCTCGTCCATGAAGACAGCGAACGGTCTAGAACCGGCATGATGGTTCCTTGTGTTGCGTTGCCGGTTCTGAGCATTCGCCCGGGAAACCGCCTTTAAAGAAAAAACTAAACTATTAGTAAAATATTTAAAAACGCACGTACTTAATGACAAATTAACTAATTAATTTATTTAAATACCTGTTTACGAGGGTTGTTGAATTCTGATGTCAGAAGCCAACGCCACTCGTACTCTCTGTACTGGAACTCAGCAGGGGTACCAGAACGTGCGTTCCCGTGCGTAGTCCAATGGGTCCGCAACTCGTTCTTCCACTCCTTGTACCTACAGATATAACAAAAATATTAGAAATATTTTTAATATCACATATAAGTCCTTTTTTTTCATTAACTTCCCAACGTACCTTCCCCCATGCACAACGTCCGCCCAGCTGCTCTTCAAGGGCTCAAGAACCTCAAACCACACCTGCATTTAACTGTTTATTAGTTTAGTTTTTCGAGAAATCTACAATGTAATACATAATATTATTGAGGCATTTTGTAAACTCACCGACATCGCGTTGTGGACCATATCCTTAACCTCCTGCGGGACCTCGCCCCAGTCTGACCACAACATAGGGACTCAATCCCTAATGAGCACTCCCACGCGGCCGGAGTACGTCCTCGACTTCCGCCCGATACTATGTCGCCATCCCCGTCAGTACCGATGACAATCCTCCCTGAGGTACCGACGATCTTCTCGAGAGCCTTCCCTGTGACGGGGCCTCTCTTCTTTTTTGCCGGCTTCGCTCCGACGGTGCCTATCACATGATAAACCAAATTGATTATTAAAATCAGAGAATTATAATGTAGTTAATCATTCATCTTTCATTACCTGAGGGCGATGTGACGGACGCGACAGATTCCGTCTCCGATGATGATACCCTCACGGAAATAAGAGGCGTATCAAAAGACACGAACCGGTACGCCGCTGATGGAGCCACTGGCGGGGGCAGTGGATAAATCGGCGTCCCTGAGTCATCGACTGCAGGTATGGCCGGTATCATCTGTGGAAGGAATAGGTGAGGCGGCGGCATCTGTACCCTAGATGACCCCCTATCCGAAGATGCATGTACTGGAGTGGGCGCCCGGTGTATCTCAGGCATACGGGGTGCAGACACCTCCGTCTGAGGCTGAGCAAACAACTGCCTCGAGGATTGAGGGAAGCCCCGCTGCCTCGATGAAGGGGGCACCTCCGGCTGCCTCTGCGCCGTCTGCATAAGGCTCGCATGTCTAGCTGTCATGCGGCCCTGAAACAACGTCTGAGGGTTGCTAGAGGTTCCCTCAGACGATTCAGACCTTTGGCCTTTCGAACCCTTCGTCGATCTAATATTACCGCTCATCCTGTTTAAAATATTAATTTGAATCAAGGCCACAAAATCAAAAAATATAACTCATTTGATTAGTCAACAAAATCAAATATATACACTTCCTAAATATAAATTTTCACTTCCTAAATACAAATATACACTTCCTAAATATACACTTCATAAATAAAAATATACACTTCCTAACAACACCACAACATTGCAATTGACCGGAAAATCAAAGCAAACACAAAATACAAAACAAATATATAGATTTCCTAAATACTAAATACAAATATACACTTATTAAATAAAAATATACACTTCCTAAATACAAATATACACTTATTAAATAAAAATATACACTTCCTAAATACAAATATACACTTCCTAACAACACTACAACATTGCAATTGACCGGAAAATAAAAGCAAACACAAAATAAAACTAAAGCTCAGAAATGTACTCGAGGAGGAGGAGGGAGGACCGGAGTAGCAGGTGGAGGAGGCCGGAGCAGGAGGAGGCCGGCCGGCCGGAGCAGGAGGAGGAGGCCAGCCGGACAGGGAGAGGGAGCGGAGGCGGAGACCGGGAGAGGGAGAGGGAGAGGAGGCGGAGACCGGGAGAGGGAGGGGAGGCGGAGACCGGAGAGGGAGAGGGAGCGGAGGCGGAGATCGGAAAAGAGGAGGCGGAGACCGGGAGAGGGAGAGGGCGGCGATCGGGAGAGGGAGCGGAGGCGGAGGAGGGGAAATTCAGAGAGGGAGACGAGGCGGAGGCTAGGGCTTTCAACCAGACGAGCGCTGGGTTATACCCGAAAACTTTAGCCGACGAAATTATTATTTCGTCGGCTAAAGATAATAATTTCGTCGGCTAAAATAATAATCTCGTCAGCTAACATTTGAAATTCGTCTGCTTAACCTATGAAATTCGTCGGCTAAACCTTTGAAATTCGTCGGCTATATAACTTTTTATACATTCGTCAAACTGTGATTGTGATTGTGATGATCAAACTTGAGAAACGGAAATCCGACGGTCAACCCTGACAATCATGATAAAATACATGTATGGGAAAAAATTCAACTTGATCCAACAAGGTTAAGTGCTCGATCGAACGGTCAATCCGTTAAGTCAAACCCCTAAACGCACGGAAAAGGTCGTTGGACCGTCTAAATTTCGTATTTTGGCCGAACCTTCAACTGAAAATATTTTCAAACCGATGAGACGCAACAAGTCGTATAAAAATTTTACGCAAAATAACCACCGAAGATACGACTACTCATAGGGAGAAAGAATGAAAAATTCCATTGACCGCAACTATCGGCACCGACACTTTACCGGAATAATGTGATTTTTCAACCGTGGACTTATTTTACCATTCTGGTCATATCTTATTTCACGACTTTTTTGCGTTTGAAGGATTTACGTATAGTTAGTTTTTGAAACACAACATTTACTTAACACTTAGTAAATAAGTTATACAACATTAGTAGGCATGTTGTGGTTATGATGATCAAACTTGAGAAACGGAAATCCGACGGTCAAATCTGACAATCATGATAAAATACATGTATGGGAAAAAATTCAACTTGATCCAACAAGGTTAAGTGCTCGATCCGAACGGTCAATCCGTTAAGTCAAACCCCTAAACGCACGGAAAAGGTCGTTGGACCGTCTAAATTTCGTATTTTGGCCGGACCTTCAACTGAAAATAGTTTCAAACCGATGAGACGCAACAAGTCGTATAAAAATTTTACGTAAAATAACCACCGAAGATACGGCTATAGTATGTAACAGAAAAAGATTAGGGTTTAGCCGACGAATACCCTAATACATTCGTCGGCTATAGTATGTAATAAAAAAATAAAAAATTCATAAAGCCGACGAAATATTAGGGTATTCGTCGGCTTAGATGGTTTGAGCCGACGATTTCTAGTATAATTCGTCGGCTTAGATGGTTTTAGCCGACGACTTCCATTTCAATTTGTCGGCTATAAGTCCTTTTAGCCGACGACTTCTAGTATTCTTCGTCGGCTAAGACGGTTTAAGCCGACAACTTCTAATGTCTTCATCGGCTAAGACGACGGTTTTAGCCGACGACATCTAATATAATTCGTCGGCTAAGATGGTTTAGGCCGACGAATTATTTTGTATTTCGTCGGCTTAAGTAAAAAAGTACATACCCTAAAACAGAAGGTTTAAATCATACTAATTTCATGTTCATATATCACCAAAATTCATATAAAATAACAGAAATATGAATAATTTATATGTAAACTATAAATTAAGGTAATACAATCTTTTTTATTACAAATTAATGTATTACATCATCTAAATTAAAACTAATTAAGGCTCGTAATCGGAATCATCCGATGAGTCTTCTTCGGTGTCAGAATTAATTTCTGGTAATCTATGCATTTCTCATCGCCAGAGTCTTTGTCTGTTTCTTGATTTGGATCAACATCAATAAGCCTTGGCTCTTCATCACAAATTCGCACCGAACGACCCGCTTTAAAATTATTAAGGCGAACGGTAGAGGAGTTAGGAATACCTATTGCGTTGGGCTCTTGATACGCAACATCTTCTTCCTGGTCTTCGGCCTCTCCAAGTGTAGCCGCCCGATAAATGTTTCGAGGGTGCACAAGGTTGACTACTTTCCACGCGTCACCCTTAGCAAGGTCATCAAGATAAAACACTTGTTTTATCGATGTGGCAAAAACGAACGAGTCATCTTCGTAAGAACTTGTAGCAGTGTTCACCGATAATATTCCGTACTGATCGGTCTTCATGCTCTGCGGGCTAGTATCAAACCATCTACACTTGAAGAGGTGCATTGTCATGCCTTCACCGTAAACGAGTTCCACCACTGAATGGAGAACACCGTAATAGTCAACTCCATTCCGCCCACCATGCGCCATCACCCCAGAATTCTGTGTTCTCCATCTGCTGTCTCTCTGTTCACATATAAATTGCACGCCATTCACCTTGCACATCGGATAAACTCTTGACATTATCGGCTTCATCGCTAGAAGTCTTAGTTCGTGCGACCAATTTGAGTGACCATCAAATTGAATATGGTTCATCTGCAACCAACCATTCAACTGTAAATATGGATAATTATGCAATAAACATAAATACGTACAAAATATTGAATTACGTACCCAGCCGCCAAAATAGTTTGCGAACTCCATGTTGTGGTACTCGAGATCACCTTGAATGTCTGGACAATATAGATGGATGTCTTTCCAGTATTCAACTTCTGGACAGTTAATCAATACCCACCAGTGGGCAATGACTAGCTCATGTGGTTGCAACTTGTAGGAGTCTGGCAAAATTCCATAAACTTCAACATCACTGGAGAGTATGGAAAGATTGAACTTCGGTACATCTACCGGCATGGCTTCGTCTGTTTCCTTCAACGCTCCTAAATACAACTTCATGTAAGTGACGCACTCGTGTGCAATATATGCTTTAGCTATACATCCTTCAGGCGCGGATTTATTAGCCACATAATCTTTGTAGTCTCCAAGTTGCCTATAAATCAAGTTGCAAAGTGTTATGATTATTGAACATGTATATATATTGAGGAATTTAGGAGTAAAAAACGTATCTTTCCATGGGATACATCCAAGTGTAGTGTACTGGACCGGTAAGCAACAATTGCTCGGAAGATGGATCATCAGGTGAGGCATGATGTCAAAAAAATTTGGAGGAAATATCCTCTCAAATTTACATATGATATAAATGATGTCCTCTTGCATTTCCCGGAGGTTAGATTTTTTCACTTCCCGTGTGCATAACTTCTGGAAGAATCTTGCCAACGCTACTAACGGCTCCACAACCTGACGGGGAAGGAACAGTCGAATGAAAACAGGGAAGAGACGTTGTAGCAGGATATGACAGTCATGACTCTTCAACCCGTACATCTTACTATCCCGGAAGTTCACACACCGGGCTATATTTCCTGCATAGCCTGAAGAATACTTCACACAACTCATCCACCTGAAAATTACGTTCTTCTGGTCAGGCTTCACGGTGTAAGGAGCTTGAGGCATTTTTTTCTTCCCTTCTTTCAACCACATATGTCTTCTTAATTGCATTTTTTTTAGATCAATGCGTGCCTTAGGACCGTCTTTCGTCTTCCCCTCCAAGTTCAGCACTGTGCCCACCACACTGTCGCAAACATTCTTTTCTATGTGCATCACATCTAGGTAGTGCCTGATCAACAACTTACTCCAGTATGGGAGTTCCCAGAATATGCTCTTATGTGTCCAGAATTTGTACATGTCGGGTCTTGCAGGTATTGCCGCAACAATATTGGGATGATTGCTGAGCTGCCCAAAATCGTACTCATTAAGCACTGCTAAAATTTCTTCTCCCGTCCATCTTCTGGGAGGCACACCGTGTTCTACGGTCTCATCAAATGCCTTGTCATCGAACCGCCATTCGTGATTATATGGAAGGAAAGCACGGTGACCCAATCTGCATATCTTGTTGCAATGACTGCTGCTCCCCTCATCGTTAAGGCACTCTGGACAAGCCTTGTATCCCCTAACAACGTTGCCCGACAATATCCCACGGGCAGGAAAATCACTGATGGTACCAACAACCATGACATGCATCTGGAACATCTCGTGCATGTACTTGTCATAAGTGGGATGACCAACTTCCCACAAAAACTGAAACTCTTCAATCAAAGGTCTCAAATACACATCGAGACACTTCCCTGGATAACCGGGCCCCGGAATCAACAAACTCAACATATTGTATTCCTTCTTCATGCACATCCATGGAGGAAGGTTGTACGGTACCAAAATCACCGGCCATACACTGTATTGAAGACTCATGTTGCCAAAATGGTTGAACCCGTCGGATGAGAGTTCCAGCCTCACATTTCGGACCTCTGACGCAAAATGAGGAAACTCACTGTCTATATGCTTCCAAGCCTCTCGTCAGCAGGGTGTATAAGGGTATCTTCGTCATGCAATTCTCTATCAGCGTGCCATCTCATAGCTTTGGCCGTGTGTGAAGACAAGTACAACCGCTCCAGCCTATCCCTCAACAGAAATACCAAAGTACCTTCACAGGTTTCCTATTGCCTGCAGGAGTCAGCTTATACCTGTCAGTGTGACATACCGGACATGCGTCAAGCCCACCAAGGTCATTCCCTTCTGAATCTTTACCCCAGAAGAGAACGCAGTCATATCTGCATGCATGGATCTTGATGTAGGAAAGCCCAAGATCTTTCAGGATACATCGGACCTTACGATGAGTGGTAGGAAGACGATGACCGTGGGGCAGCATCGAAGCAGTGTACTGTAGATAATTATCAACAGCCTTCACGGTCGATTTTGTCTCAACCTTAATCTTCATTACGTCCATCACACTTTCAAGAACGGTCTTCTGACAACCGGGGTACATAGGGGTCTGTTGGAAAGCAAGCAGTTTGTTGTATTTTTCAGTACCAGCAGTGTTGACAACTTTAGGGAAGGGCTGCACCGGGTCAGGCATATACTGTCCTTGAGCGCATACACCGCTCTCATAAGGAAACGTGTCGTTGATGAATGCCGTTGTTGGATCGTTGGATGTACTGCCTGTCTCATAAAATTGGCCATGATCATGCGGACCCCCTGATGATGTTTCACCGTGATATAACCAATATGTGTACTTCTCCCAAAACCCGTTACTCCTCAGGTGCTGCCATACTTTGTCAATAGGAAATCGATATATATCGCTGCGACACTGACATTTCGTGCACGGGCAATAGAAAATTGTATTCCCGTTAGCATTAGCCAGCGCATATTCCATAAAACTCATAACTCCTGCACCATATCTTTTGTCCCATTTTGGAAGCGAAATCCAACTCTTATCCATATCCTGAAAATATAACAAAATATATATGTATAACGCTAGCTAATTATTAATGAAATTCCATGTCATATATAAAATCTCAATTCATTTAGTATATATTTTACGTACTACAACTAATTAATAACAAATTAATTAACACACACACACATATACATATATATATACTTAATAATTACATAATTAAAAATATTATATATATATATATATATATATATATATATATATCTACATCATCACAAAATCATCATTGACATATATACCATCAACACAATATTATAAATTAATTAACATATATATATATATATATATCTACTACTTATAAAACTTTCATATATATTATATCAAATCATCAACCAAATCTATCTATCAACATATATATATATACATCCAACATTCTCAAAATCAATCAACTCATAACAATATTATATATCAACATCATCACAAAATCATCATCAACTCAAACAAATGCATCAACAACTTCATACCATATATATCAACATAATATTATAAATTAATTAACATATATATATATATATATATCTACTATTTATTAACAACAAATTAACTCATATATATTATCAATTCAAATCATCAACTAAATCGATCAACACATATATATATATATATATATATACATCCAACGTACTCAAAATCAATCAACTCAATCACACTCAAAATCAATCAACTAAATCACACTCAAAATATTGATCAACTCAAATAAAACTCAATTAATCAACATATATATACATATATGTACCTATATATAGCTCCACAAGCTAATTATGGACAGATTTCGACAACACCCAAACTTTTTCTCCTGTTTTTTCTTCTCCCGTTTTTTTTCCCAGATGAGCTGCTGCTGTCCAGATCTGCAAATATAAAGCACTTTAGCCGACGACATATTAATTTCGTTGGCTAAACTTTTAAATATTTCGTCGGCCATAGTATGTGAACTTTAGCCGACGAAATAAATTCTTTAGCCGACGACGTTTAAGTTCGTTGGCTAAAGTTTACCATAGCCGACGAAAATATAAATTAGCCGACGAAGAAAAATTTTGTCGGCTAAAGTCCAGTGGACTTTAGCCGACGAAAAAATGATTCGTCGGCCTGGTTTTTTAATTTTCGTCGGCTAAAGCCTTTCTTCTGGTAGTGTATGCATCAACTAATTGCCTGCAGATTACATGGGACTCAAATAATATGCTCACTACTAGAAAAAAGATATATGCGATTCGTCGCTTAGCTAATAACTTATGCAACGAAAAATCATTTGTCGCTTAGGTAAATACTTAAGCGACGAAATACTAAACCGTCGCATAAGTTATTCCCTAAGCGATGAAAATTTGACTTAAGAGACAAAAAATGTTTTGTCTCTTAAGTTCTGTCTTAGGCGACGAATACATTAAGTTCGTCGCAAAAACATTTATCTTAAGCGACGAAAAATTTCTTTTGCTGCATAAGATGTTTCTTATGAGACGAAATTTAATACTAATACGACGAAATTTTTGTCGCATTAGTGTTTTCGACTTTATATCTCATTCCTCACTGCCTAGATCTAAAACAAAAACACATTTAATGCAGCTGAAATCTGGCGACAGATTTTCAATGTTAGTATCGGAAATTATCAATTTCGGACTTCTAAAGCTTTGTCTACCTCTATTCATGAAGCATCACTAATTTATAGCTTGGTATAATCTCATTCTCTCTTCTTTCACCATTTATGTTTCATGACTAGTTTATAGCTTGGATGATGATGTTGTTTGTTGATGATATATTGAAATGACATTTGAAGTTATTTCTCCTCCTTGTTTAGACCATATGTACTCAGTTGAGAGAGTTGAGTAGTGAGAACACTATGAGTTCTAAAAATATGCTAAAAGTGAGTTTCTTAATGTTGCTTGCCATGGCTTCGGCAGCAACTAGTTCTCATGCTCGCTTGGATCAATTTAGTTAGTTGCTTAATATATATATATATATATATATATATATATATATATATATATATATAGAGGACGCTTCCACTAATGGATTTTTTTTTGACATATATGAGGGATGTGGGATTACACCAACTTTTATTTTTGAATATCCACCATTCAGTTTGTTGGTCCTTATATATAGATCAATTCTGTAAATTTTCAGCCAATTTGGTGATCGTTAAGGTGTCGAACAAGATTAAATCAATGAACGAACCAATTTGTCAAACCTGAATCGTTCATGCTTATAATTATAAATCGTAGTTTTGAATGCCTTAACGATCACCAAACTTTCTGAAAATTTACAGAAATGATCAACTCATATAGAACTATATATTGAACGGTGGAGATGTGATTTTGTGATCGAAAAGTTGGTGTAATCCCACATCCCTCATATATGTCAAAAAAGGGATCCCTTAGTGGAAAGACCCTATATATATATATATATATATATACACACACACACACACAGAGGATGTGAAGCGGACGTCCGCACTCCGGCTTAAAGTACGGACGTCGTCAGTTCTCCACCGTCTCACGCCGGCGACAGCTTCTCTCCTTCCCGGACGACAGCACAGGCTTCCAGGACGGTTTCTTTCCTTCCAGGACTGGCCGGTGACAAGTTTTCCGGCCGGATTGAAGCTCTGGACGGAAAACACCATGATTGATCAAGGTTGGCCGGAAAACTTATCGCCAGCCAGTCCTGGAAGGAGAGAAGCCGTCCTGGAAGCCTGTGCTGTCGTCTGGGAAGAAGAGAAGCCGTCGCCGGCGTGAGACGGCGGAGAACGGACGACGTCCGCACTTTAAGCCGGAGTGCGGACGTCCACTTCACATCCTCTCTGTGTGTGTATTATATATATATATATATATATATATATATATATATATATATGCAAAGAATGATGTTGTGTTTTTTTAGCGCGATGAATGTAAGAATGGTTAAATTCTTTCATTCACGTTTAACCTTAGAAATCCCGTTCGAGAATGATTTTGGCAACATACTAAAATGGTTCTTGAATTGTCCCATTTTTGGACAGTTTGGGAGAATAAGACTTTGTTATGTGATTTGCAGTTCTTTTGTTTTTGCTTTCGATTGTGGGTATATATATTTTGACAGAGTCTCCTGTATTGTTCCTCGAGTGCATACTAGGCTTAGATATTAATGCACTTGGGGAACTGTAGGGAGATGCTGTCGAAATTTTACCACATCAAAATCGAAACAAAAGAACAGCAAATTTCTTAACAAAGTCTTATTCTCCTTGATGGGATTAGGACCCTAACCGGAGGCATAAGGTGAAGAAGAAACGAATATTTGTATGAGTAATGTTGACTTGTTGCTATATACTTGGTGCTTATTTATTGTTTCTCTTATGACAGCAGATGCAAAATATGGACAAAAGCTGGATGTTATACGACAAGTGTCACCACTTGTATATATAGGGAATCATTGATTTCTTGAGATTTGTTGATTATCATGCTGCCCCAGGAACTGAGTGGCACAAGTGTCCATGTAGAAAATGTATGTGCGATGATTGACAGACACGATCAGGTATGGAACAACACTTGTCACATTTTGGTATGTGGAAGAATTATACTATATGGACGAAACACGGTGAGGTGGAGGAAAATAATCCTACACTAACGGAATTTCGAGCAAGTTACATTCATGAAGTTGGGTCATCTAGTGGTACTACCGACCCTTCTATATACCCCGCTATGAATATGCTACATGATGTTTTCCCGTATGCTTCAAGATATGAAGAAGAGGCAGTTGATGATGATGCCCCCAATGTCAATGAGGCAGTTGACATGTCTGATTATAAGAAGTATAACAGGCTTCTCGAACAAGCCCAGACACCAGTGTATGACGACTGTCCAGTTTCAGTTTTGAGTGCCATCACATCACAGATGCATTTGAAAGTAAAACATAGAACGAGTAATGAACATTATGGAGACTATTCAAAGTTTATCAAAACTTTGCTTCCTCTTGTAAATAGACTTCCTAAGAGTCATTATAAAACAAAAAAGATCTTGGGCGACCTCGGCCTTGATTATGTGAAGATTCATGCTTGCAAGAATAATTGCATGTTGTTTTACGGAGATTACAAGCATGCTATTTACTGTCCCATTTGTAATGGGCCGAGGTATGATGAGGAGGCTTCTTCAGATAAAGGGAAACTTGTTCCTATGAAGGTGCTTCGTTATTTCCTGTTAACTCCGAGATTGTAGCGTTTGTACATGTCATCAGAGACTGCAGAGGAGATGAGATGGCACGGTCTTCCTAGGGAAGATGACGGTGTTCTGAGACACCCCTCAGATGGGGAGGCTTGTAAATCTTTTGATGCATCATTTCCTGATTTTGCGGAAGACGTTTGAAATGTAAGGCTCGAACTAGCAACAGACGGGTTCAATCCTAGTGGCTATATGACTCTGTCTCGTAGCATTTGGCCTATTATTTTAATGTTGTACAACTTACCACCGTGGATGTGTATGAAGAAGGAATATAATTTTCTGGCATTGTTAATTCCATGTCCTAATTCTCCAGGCTAGATGTGTATTTGAGACCGTTGATCGATGAGCTAAAAGAATTATGGGAAAATAGAATCCCCACTTTTGACAGACATAGTAAAACTTCATTTAGGATGAGAGCAGTCGTGATGTGGACAATTAGCGACTTTCCTGGCTATGGTATGTTTTCTTCTCATACCACTCAAGGGTACAAGGCTTGTCCCATTTGCTTAGAGAACGTTGATACAGACATGATTGTTTACCTGGGTCACCGTAGATGGCTTCCAATGAATCATGAATGGCGGCTTGATGCAGATGTATTCGATGGCAGGAAAGAGCATCATGAACCACCGTCTATTCAGTCTGGGGATGAAATTTTATACAAGTTGAACTCTTTTGATTTTGGATATTTGAGTTGTGATAAAAATGTCTTGGCCCAAAATCATGTGCGTCCTGCTGCACTTGACAATTGGCATCATAAAAGTATTTTCTTTAAATTACCTTACCGGTTCACTTTGAGAATTAGACACAACCTAGATGTTATGCACATAGAAAAGAATGTTTGTGACAACGTGGTGGGAAAAATTCTCGACATTAAAGACAAGACAAAAGACAGTATCAAAGCGCGGGGTGATTTGCAAAAGATGGGCTTACGACGTCACTTATGGGTAAAAAGGATGGCTTCAAGACAAGTGTTTATGCCTATTGCACCGGTGAAGCCCGCTTTTAAGCCTAAAGTTTCAGTTGGTTCAATGATGTTAAATATCCTCAAGGATATGCAGGAAATATAGCTCAATGTGTTAAGGTGGCGGAACAGAAGATACATGGATTGAAGAGTCATGACTGTCATGTTTTATTGCAACGTCTTCTTCCCGTGGTAATCAGACCATATCTGCATCATGATGTGGTGGAGTCGTTAGTAGCCTTGTCCAGGTTTTGTGCAGTAGAGAGCTGAAGAAGTCAGATGTTGTTGAAATGAAATCAGACATTGTCTATATCCTATGTAAATTGGAGAGGATCTTCCCCCCGAATTTTTTTTCCGATCATGGTTCACCTCATGATCCATCTTCCCAAACAAGTGCTTCTTACTGGTCCAGTACACTTTACTTTGATGTTTCCTATAGAAAGGTATGATTATAACCCTAAATCCCTAATCATACATTATTATTATTTACATATTTCCCTATATTTTTATTTGTACTAACTATTTTATTTTTAGACAACTTGGTGGGTATAAAGGTTTTGTTAAAAACATAGCAAAGCCGGAAGGATCAATAGCTAACACATATATTGCACATGAGTGTGTAACGTATTGCAAGTCATATCTCCATAATACAGACGGCACAGAGGGCCTCGACCGGCAAGAACACCTACATTCAACCTCTCAATTGTCTCTAAAGATATAAGAATGTTTGGTAACTTACCTAATTCAGAAATTTTAAGAGAAGATGAGTTATGTGAGGCTCATTGGTGGGTACTGCAACACTGTGACGAAGTCAAGGAATATAGAGATGCTCATTTGGGACTTATTCAACTTAAGTATTAGAATAGGCATGAAGAGAGGCATAAGAAAACGTTTCCTGTATATTTCCTAAAATGGGCACGTTTAATCTCCCCATTTCAAAATTTGGGGAAAATTATGTCCTTTTCGATCATAATTTTTAACTTATATATTTTTATTTGTTTGTAGTTGACGAGGATGCAAGAACGTCAAGATAAGGATTACTCTCTGCAGTTGCATCATTTGGCGTGTATGCCACAAGGACATAATGTTTATGCGGCTTGTGTAGTCAACAGTGTTAAGTTCCTGACAGAACGACAAGATCAACGCCGGAAGACACAGAACAGTGGCATCATAGTAGTGGGTAAGAATAATGTTGCATACTACGGAATTGTTGTTGCCGTAATCGAACTACTATATCCAGCAGGTATGCTAGTTGTGTTGTTCAAGTATAGATGGTTCAATACACACCCAAATTTTTCGAGGAGTACAAAGATGGACCACGGGCTATTATCAGTGAAGACATCCACAAGCTGGTATGAGCATACCCCGTTTGTGCTTGCCATTCAAGCAAAACAAGTGTTTTATCTTGATGATCCAAAAGCTGGTGGGGGTTGGAAAGTAGTTAACGTAATGGAGCATAAAAGTATCTTTAACGCAACCACACTTCAAGGGGGCCGGGTAGAACAAAATATTGAGAATATAGCTCTTGAACCATATCAAGAGCCTTTAAATTCTGACATCCCCAACACAAGCACTATCCGCATCAACAACGACATTGACTTCCCACAAGGTGAGTACATTCCAATTTCAGGTTTAGGGTTCAATTTCGGTTCATTACCGTACATCCCATCTAGTCACGACTTCATTAACGATGAAGATGAAGATTCAGATGAAATTCCTGAGGATGATCTAGAAGATCTGGATTACGAGGATAACAATTGAGTACTTTATTATTAGACGTATTTCAATAACATATGTATTACTTTATTACGAGGATCATGACTTCTTTTAACATATGAATTCTTTTTGGTTAAAAGATTAATTATTAAATAAATGTATTTAATAAAAATATACCTCAATTTATTTTTTTTGCGACGAAAAAGCCTAAATTCGTCGCTACAGACATGTTCTAAGTGACGAAAAATAGTTATTCGTCGCAAAAGGCCTAAAATATAGCGCGTACGAGTTTTGCGCCAAATATTTGGGCCAAAATTTGAATACAATGTTTGGGCCACGAAATAACAGGTTTTCGTTGCTTGATCTAAATCAAATATACCCAAACCCAGTTCTAACTCTATTTCGCATTAACTCCATTTCGGTTCGAACCCAGTTCGAACCACCCCCAATTCGCCTCCCCAGAATCACTCGAACCCTAATCCCTAATCCTTCCCCAGTTTTGAAACCCTAAACCCTAATCCCTATTCGCTTCCTTCGCCTCCACGGCTTCTCTCCCAAATTCATCCTCCCAATTCCAATCTCAATTTCGGGTTCACTAAACCTTAAACCATCTAAACCGAGTTTCAATCCCAAGCATGCCACCATTGACGAAGAAAAAGGCAAGGGAGATTGCGTCTGAGAGATTACGATCGGCTTGTGCAACCTAATTTGGTTCCGGCACGACAGAGAATACGGCGGGGCCGACAGAGAATACGGCGGGGCTGACGGGAGATGTTGTTGTTTTGTCACCGATGAGAAATGGTGAAACTGTCACATCCCGACCCGTAAAATTTTATCTTATTTACTAGCTTGATTATAATAAGAATTTTTACCGTCTCCGATATTGAGTTATAGTTTAATTGGTCCCTAGAGGGGTTTTGAGGGACGATTATTTCGGAGAGTTATTCGTAGGAGAAAAATGTAACGACGGTAAAAATGGTAAATTTTAGCTAGTAAAAGGTAATTTTTATTAGGGTATTATTTTTTGGGGGTGTTAAATTTTGGATTTGGGTTGTATATAGAAGAGTTGGGCCGGATGGGTGAGGCCCAAAACTCTTTTCTTTCTCTCTCCTCTCTCTCTTTCTCTCCTGACGTTTTCTCTCTCTCTCTCCCGATTTTCCCTCCCGCTGCCGGACTTCCGGCTGCCCGTCCGTCGCCGTCCGGCCACCGTTTGCCACCGCACCGGTCCCAAAAGGTCGGCCATCAACCCAGCTTCCATTCTAGACCGGTGGCAGCCGCCCTAGCTCCGCCGTGAAGGAGTAGTGCCGCTCGAAAGACGCGGCTGCCTAGAGCTTTCCTTCGCCGGAACTCCCTCCTCTGGCCACCAATCTGGGCAAGCTTGGTACGGTTTTGTAGCTCTTCTCCCGTGCAACAACCCTCCAAAAGGCTCACTCCCTCTTGAGCTCGGTAAGGAGAAATTCGAAATTGAAATTCTAGGCTTTTAGGATGTTTTCGTTCGATTGACCTAGTTAGGCTTGAAATTGGACTTAGTGATAGTTATGAAAGTTGTTTGGGATGTTGAGAGGAAGCTACTGTTAAAATTTGGACGTCGCCGGAATCGGCCTCCGCCGCCGCTGCCGGCGGAGCCGGCGCCGCCGTTTTGGGGTCTTGTATAATTTTAATTGTGTAATAATTAGAGGAATTTAATGGAGTGAATTGTGGAATTTTCGGACGAGTTTTGAATAGGTTTGTGAATTTCCAAAGTTTGGTATTTTGGCGGTTAAATAATGTAAAATCCGACCGTAGGATTTAAATCAATTTCTGGAAATGGTTGTATTTACGACTGCCGAGTATGATATAAAAGTTTGGATCGTTTCGATTTAAGAATATCGAAGTTAGGCAATGATGAGCGTAATTATGGCTCACGATTAATTTTACATATTTTATCAATACTGGATTTAGTTGGTAAATTAATTATATATTTGGAACAGGACGTGAGGAGACCCGTGCAGAAGAAGCCTCGGAGCATCATCAGGCTTAGGCCTAATTTGTGAGTGGACCTTTGTTTTAAATAAAAAACATGCGATGAATGATTTTATTAATCATTTATTTCTTCTGATGAGATTTATTGATTTCTCGCATATTTTACAATTTTTCCTCTTTTGGAGAGATCCCGAAAATGAGATTTTCGGTGGATATATATATTTTGGATATTATGAATTTAGTATGTATATAAATGCTAGCTAGCCATACGTGCTTGGTCCGTCATAATGAGGTAAAATACCATTATGGCGTGTCGTGAGTGTTAGACACAAGCGTCATAGCCCTATATGAAAACTTCTTTCTTTTTCGGTCTATTTAGGTTTTCATATAGGGAGTCCACACGTATATATACACCGTCCTTTTCGGTCATAATGAGGAAAAATACCATTATGGCGTAACGGGAGCGTTAGACGCCAGCGTTGTAGCCTTATATGAATTTCTATTCTTCTAAATTGTTTGTAGGATTCATACAAGGAGTCTGACGAGTGTAGATACATACGAATATATGTTTATATATAGTTTAGCCTGAGAGGCTCCATTTTATTTGAGTTTGTGACTAGCCAGTGCTAGTCGTGAAATTGTCAGATTATGAATTGAACGCTTTTAAGCTGTCGCATGCAGTATATTTTTCTATGAAATTAAAATGGGAATGCATAAAGATTTTGTTATTAAATTATTTTTGTCCACTCACTCTAACGTTATTAAATGTCTTCCCCTGGGCCCTTCGTTTTAAAATGCCCAGTCTGCAGAGTTCGGATTGGATCTAGTAGGAGACGAGGCATAGTCACCCGTATTTCCACCACCTTTCACCAGTAGGTTACCTGTTTAGCCTACCTGTGTTTTCTTACTTCCGCTAGTGTCTAGTAGCTCTAAATACTTGAGTTTGATGTATATATTTTTGGTTGTGGGTGAAGGCTTGTTGATATTTTAGAATATTTTCGGATGATGTATATTATCTTAGATAATGTTTATTATCCTGTTGGTGGTGATTGTTTTTGGGGAGCACGAAGGCTCCAGAAGTTAAGGTTGGATTTGGAACCTTTAGACGTGTTTGCAGGTTTCTATTGGAAGGGTTGTCCATTTTCAATGGAGGTTGTACCAAATGTTACGGTAAATCTTTCCTTGGAGGTGGTCTCCGCACGATTTACTCCGGGTTCAAGGTGAAATTCGGGACGGGTCGTGTCAGAAACGACTCCACCTCAACCACCAGCCTCGATTGCCTCTACAGCTCCCCCACTGGATGAGGACGAGATAGACAATGTCTTCCCAAAAGCTCAGGTGAGGGTGTCCGATGGTTGTAGTGTTCGACGTGGTACTAAGAAGTCCACCGGACCTCCCCAAAACACCGACGAGGGTTCGGCAACCTGGACAAAGTCAAGCGTATTGTGAAATGCACCGGCTTGATCGAAATTGCGTATGACGACTTCATCAGAGGACCGTCTTCATCAGCAGTGAACAACCTCCTGGTCAATAGCATTGGTTGCATAATTCGATCCAAAGTCAAATTGTCGGCCAAAAACTGGGAATGTCCCGGTGACTTTGAGAAGAAGAAGTTGATAGACGGGCTTACGGTAAGAATCCAATACACTTATGTCAATTTACAGTTTAGTAGTAGTGATGATGATGTGTTATAGGTGAATGTGTTATAGGTGATGTGTTATAGGTGAATGTGTTATAGGTGATGTGTTATCGGTGAATGAGTTTACAGTGCATGTGTTATAGGTGAATGAGTTTACAGTGAATGATGTCAATTTACAGTGAATGTGTTATATGTTTAGAGTTTACAGTGAATGTGTCACTTTTACAGTTTAGTAATGATGATGATGATGATGTGTTATAGGTGAATGAGTTGTTTGTGTTATAGGGTGAACGCATAAATTTCTAGTGTTCATTATGTCAAGATTTAGGAAAGAATTCTGTTGTCTTTGCTGTTTGTACCCTATCTTGAATTGTGATTCAAAACATCTTACACAATTGAAGTAACAACGCCAATTTTGATAAGTATTGGCATTGAGTTTCATATATTCAGGTTTCTCTGTGGTTTCAGAAGTTTATTAATTGCTCAAGTTATGTGTGCCTTCAAGCTAGTTGTTTAAATTTCATATGTTTGCTCTTGAACTTTTTTTCTATTTACTCCTGATCTTTGCTTTATGCTTGTATAGTTGTGTATGTTTGCATAACTGCAATCATTCTTTTCTGTTGGCCTTTGAAGTTGCTCTTGGCTCTGTTCATTTGGCCAATTGGCCCAGGTGTCCTAGTTTGTATTGCTATCATGTTTAGCTCTCTTGTGGACTTTGCTCTTCTGTCCTTATTAAAGAACTTTTTATCATAAAAGAAAAAGAAGAGAGAAAACTATAGAGAAAAAAAAGGGTTACCCAACGAACATAAGGAATAAGATCGGTTGCTGCAACCTGTATAACTTAATATATATTTCTGACTTGTGTCCTTGATTCTGCATTCACTGCATTGGCATTCAATTAAATTGATTCATTTGGCATTTCATTTTGTATTACAAAGATAAATCAGAACCAGCTAGTCAATTCTTAGTAGTTACTGTTTAAATTTTATTAATGCAGCTGGTCAACTGTGAAGCAATTTAACCATTATTTTTCAGACTGTTTAGCTTCTTCATTATTTTAATTTGTAGTCTGATGAGGAGTTGTTTGTGTTGTAGTCGTATTTTAAAATTGACTTTGGGGATAAACGGATGTGGACGTGGCTTGAAGATAAGACATGTATCATATATCGAGATTGGAAAGGGGACTTTTCAATGCACTATAAGAAGTATGGGAGAGAAACAATTCCGCCTGATTTGATACACAAGCAAGATGAGTGGGACTAGCTTTGCTGGCATTTTGAGTCGCCTGATTTCAAGGTAAATTTAATGTTGCTGCCACTTTGATATTTATATGGCTAGAATGTTTCAATTTTGGATAATGGTGGGAGTTGTTTCTATTTTGGATAATGGTTAGAGTTGTTAAAATTTTTGCTTTTTTGGTACTCATTGATGTAATTGATTTTGTTGCTGATTGGTTAGATAATGCACGAGTTGTTGCTGCAGGGTATGCATGAGTTGTTTTACTTTTTTGTTGCAGGGTATGCATGAGTTGTTTGAGTTGAAATATAGAATTGTCTAGGACTTTACTGAGTTTTCAGCCTTACCTTTGCTTGATATATGAAAGATGGTTTTGGTTATGGAAAAACATAAGGGCAATACAAAGAGGCAAATGCTTTTAAGTTTCTCTTCTAAAACATTGTGTGTCCCCAAAATAAATCTGCCATGCCCTTCATGATCAGTGAAGAAGCTAAGGCCCTTTTTATCCTTGAATTAGTTTTCAACTAAGCTTTCCTTTTCCTTTGTGCTTTGTTGGTCTTCTTTTTGGTTCCTTTGTTTTTCTTTCCCTGACATTTCAGTTTCAGTTTCATAAGGCTATAGACCACATTAAAATATCATAATGATGGTGCTCTTAATCTCGTACAGAAATAGGCTTTATTAAAGGTCTAGAAAACATTAGTGCTAGGTCCAAAACATTAGAACAAAAGGGCTTCCAAAATGTAATCTCATTATCTTTTTTTTGTCTGGTTTTACTCTTTAAAGATGAAAACCTTCTTTTGTGCTGCAGATTGTGTTATTCCTGCTGACTTGTATACCTGTTCTTCTTTGCCCCAGTGGCTTAATGAAATCATCGTTATTGACCCAATAAAAAAAAACAAGCCAAGATCCCTTAGATATAGTAGTTTTCAGTCAACTATCAGTTCGACGACTAATGTTATCAAAGTTGTTTGGTTGATTTGAAAACTGCCCAGAAATTCCCTTTATCTGATTATTTGCTAGTTTTTTACAATTCTTTGTGATAAGTCTGTCCTCTCTGTATTGGATGTATGTATAGAATTAGATATAGGTCTTGCCAAAAAGGATCTCTCAAAAACTAATAAAATGTTACTATTGCTATCTCGACCTGACTGCTTTAGCTTTGATTGCTTGCATTGATACTGCTCAACTTATCAGCTTGTAATCCACAACACAACTATGCTGTTATGTTGTGTGGGGTTATATTGCTCACTTTAATCCAATAGCATAATTATTTTTCCTTAGCTCAATTGCTTTATTTTCTAATTTCTATTGTTAATGGCATTGTTAATGGCCAAGAGAAACTGCCATTAATATGAACTACGTACTATGTGATTGGCAGACGATCGACGGCTAACACGACCAACCGTGGTAAGAAGGAGTCGGAGCACCACACGGGGCAGCTACCTATCATCTACAGGGTGGTCCACCACAAAGAGAAGAGTGAGGTATTTCCTGTTATCTCAGCTTACATGGAGACGTATGACACAGTTAACTACCCTAAAGCTGCCAAGAATCTTGTAACTTAATTAAATCTGGTGCAAATAGCTTATATATATTGTGCAAATAATTTTCAGTTTGTGCAATTAAATAATTTTCAGTTGGTGCAGTGAATGTGACTTTGTTATGCTAAGTTTCATATCAATAGTAAAGTAAACTAGTAAAGAGAGGAATATTATTTTTTGCTACAAACCAGAACCAGAGGCAGTGAGAGGAATAGGGTTGGAAGAATTAGCTATATAGATAGAAAAGAGGAATATATGCTCACCTCAACCAATATCTCAAGTCATGAATATTGCATATATATATTTATCCTAGAGTCCAAATAGTTAGTCCCAAACTTGCAATTCTTTAGCTAGTTATAAGTAACAGAATGTTACAATATTCATTTGAATTCTCATATGGTGAATGATCTCTTATCTCTTATCTACAGAAAGAAATGCAGAAACATGCCACTGAATTGAAAAATACACAGAAAAATGCAAACTCTGACATCCCGGAGGCTGAGCTTCCACCTTTGGAGTGGTCAATGAATCTTAAGGTGCTTGAAGCAAGCGTCGGTAGAAGAGCCGGGAAGGAGATTCGTGGTCTTGGAAGAGCAGGTGTCCGAGTGTCATCATCTTCCACTCCATGTTCTCGAGTTCATGAGGTGGAGGAGAGATTACATATTGCTGAGGAGAGGGCCGAAAAAGCTGAGGCGGTTGTGCAGAACCTTAGTTAAGAGATGACATTGGTGAAGCAGCAACTAGCAGCAGTGATGTCTTTTATGGCGCAGCAGACTGGGTGTCCTCCACAAGTCCCTGCCCAACAACCTCTACAACAAAATGTTGATGCAGGGAACAACATGGAAGCTGAGAGGAACTAGCTAAGTACATCATTGCATGCTTCACTATTTTGGTTTTGTTTAGATGGAGAAGCCTTTGGTTAGGTTGTTGTGCAGTTGGTTTTGTTTAGATGGAGAAGCCTTTAAGGTTACCAGAACATAGCCTTTAAGTAATATAATCGGGCAAACTATTCACTTAGTGGAAGATAAGTCAAGGAGCAATGTGTATTATGTGAGTGGTGCCATATAGAACGTTGACAGAGTATTTCAATTAACCATGAGTTCGAGATTTGTTAAAGCTTATGCACGTCTTGGGTTTGATAGATAAGTTATGATGTGCCAATGTAAGTGGAAAATATTTCAGTTAATTGTTTCCACAAGTAAAAAGTGGTATTTTTTAGTGGAAGAAAGTTAGAAGAGCATTGTTGACGGAACAATTTAGCCTAGCGCTTGTTGGAGTTTGAGGTGAAAAGAAGTAACCTCTACCCTTTTGCATGATTTGAAATTGCGGTTATTCACTTTTGGTATTACTTTGGCTTTTACCGTTTTGAGTAACCGTTTACTATTAAAGGATCCTAGAGTTGACTTTTTGTAGGAAAATTATTTTGAGAAATTTTTTTAAGGATGTTAATACGAATCCGTGGACATGTCATATGTTAAAATCGGAGTTCGTATGTAAAAGATATGGTGTAAAATATAAAGTTACTATTTCGGGAATGTATGTATAAAAATGTCTGAAGGTAGAAGTCAAAAGTAGAAATCAGAAAGTTAGGCCACTTTGTCGTCTTCGTTAACCGTAGTTCGGCGGAGTTAGGCCGCCATATCGGTCGGGATTTGAAGCTGGGCTCATCCTCCGTCGATCTGGGTAGCTGCCCGGTGGTGTCACACCGCCGTGAAGGAGAAATCAAGCTGGAAAGCCGCGGTTGTGCGCGGAGGTGTTTTCGCCGGAAACTCCCATTTCCGGCCACCATAGTTGGAGCTACTAGTATCATTTGTAAGCTCTCCTCTTGTGCAGCAAACTCTCAAAAGGATTCAACCTATCTCGATCTAGGTAAGGAGATTTAAAGTTTTGAAATTCTAGGGTTTTGAATTTGGGATTTTTGGTGTTTTGATTCGATTGACATGTTAAAGCTTGAAATTGGTTATTGTGGTAGTTATGAAGTTGTTTAGAACGTTGAGAGGAAGATTGTGTCAAAATTTGATAGTCATTGGAGGTCGCATGAATTAGGCTGGCCGGCCGCCGCTTAGGGGTAGTTTTTCATGTTTTTGAGTTTGTTTTAATGAGAGAAGTTTAATGATGTGAAGTTTGGAATTTTTTGAGGAGTTTTGGTTACGTTTGGGATTTTTCAAAGATTGAGAATTTTGGCGGTTGTTATAGTGAAAATTCGGCCGTTGGATTTCCTTGGTATTTATTCTAGAATGTTAGAATTGATGAATTAAGGTTGTGGTGGAGTTTGATGTGAATCCGGTAAGCTTAACTCTAGTAAGAGTAGTGGGTTAAGCGGAAGAGATTTGAGTGTTTATATTCAAGTATTTATTTTCCGGAATTGAAGTTTGGTCCTAAGAATATTTATTGTGCCAGTATACGAAGGGAACCTCGCTTGAGTGGTGATGCGGATATCGTCGGGGTTATGCCTAAATTTGTAAGTGGACATTTTGGTTTTAAATAAATATTCATGCTGTTGTAAATATTATAATATATGTGGATGTCCTTGTAAATACTTATTAGTTATGTCTTTAAGATGTAAATCATACTCCTATATAAAGGAGCCTAATGAGAATGAAAGTGACACTTCTTCCTCCTCCTACATTATGTTCTTTTTTTTCTCTCTACGTATTCTTTAGTTTATAACACGTTTTTGCTCATTCGTTATATGAACTCCATGATGATCTATGAGATATTGGTGCAACTTTTGTTGCTTATTATTCATACTCACGATTTTTGAGTTCACTTCTGTTTTGATTATATCTTGTCTATATATAAACTTTGTTTATATTGCTCAATTTTATGTTTACAATTGTTTATATTAGTGAGCCAGAAGTTTCACTAATAATACTCGAACCTGAAATTTTTCAGATTATGAACTTGAAGTTCAAATATTACATTAGAATTGCAAGTTTAATTGTTTGCATAAACCTGAAGTTTGGTGCCTATATATCTGCCATTGTTCACAAAATTCAAACCTGAAGTTTCGATATTGATATTTTTTTCATATGAACATGAAATTCTAAACAACATAATTATATCCATGATGATCAATGTGGTCTTGAAAAAGAGTCTGAAAGACATGTATCTAACGGTGAAAGATCCGCTAGAGTTTTGGCAAGCATTGGTTGATCGGTTACTAAGAGTACGATATGAATGGACACATTTGCGCCTTGTAATATGGATCATGATATGGCTATAGTTATAACTTTACCATTTATAGCCATGAGTGATTGTCACTTCACTCAAGTTGACAATATTTTTGTGGCTAAATTGAAATGTTAAAGACATGATCAATATGGGTGTTCTTAACACCGATTAATATTAAGCCTATCATAATGGTATTCTGGACACCGAGTTATTGTGATTGATATGAGTGTCTTAATTTAAGGTTATTATACGAGTGAATATGGTTACTTTACTTCCCAATATGTGCACACAAATACTTTTCAGGTCATAATTTGGCAATCAAAGGCCATTGTTCACAATTATGTGCATCATTTACGAGCATTTATATTTACCAAATTTCAGCTATTAATAACATGGAAATTCATCAGTTTCTTTATGTGGTTTTTCCCATTAACAGCCCAAAACATCATCATTCTTAGGTTTTGAATTGTATGTATATTAATTACAATTCATTGGTTTCCTTACATAGCCTGGATGGATGTCTCCATAATAAGTAGTAATTTTAGAGTTTTATGACCATTAATAACCTCTATTTATTGATTTATCAATTCAGGTCTAGTAATTGGTTTTTTACAGCCTATTTGTTATTGTATTGGTCTTTCATGAAACTTATTGTTTCTATAATATCATATTTATTAAAGGGACTAAGGTATGTATTTTTCCATTTCATTATTTGAATTTAATCCATTCATTTTACGAAATACTTCGTTTTATGAATTACAATGAACTCGATAATCGAGACCTAAAACATGTTTATCCAACTGTAGAGGGCATGAAGTTCCTCACGAGTAATATGATAAGTGGGGAGATGTAGTGTATCATGGTAACACCATGGACATAAAGGAAGGACATAAGAGGTGTTCCCCCGTGACCATGTTTCTCGGTCCTTTATAGACTGAGACTTCCTCGCCTTATACTTGAGTGGAAAGATTAGAGGTTCATATAGAAAAGGGCACATATATTGTTGTCTTTCCTCTACCGGGCATCTTTTGTGAAGTTGTCCAGAGTATCTGACTATTGGCAAGATGTTTTTGACAGAAATCTGACTACCGACAATTTTTTCTCGATTACACATCTTGTTGAAAGATAGTCCTTATGTATATTTATGAGAATCAGAGGAAACACTTAGCTATTTAAGCTCTGCATGTACCCATTGCAAATACACTCATTATGCAGGTCATGAGAATATGACTAATTCGACCCACATATATTGAAGAAGCAATATTATGGTATGAGATTATGGAATTCAAGTCTGTTTTATTTTCTTAACCTTATTCGGTTTTGTAATTAAAATTGATCGAAACCTGGAGTTTCTTGATCAAACTATATGAGGGCCTGAAGTTCTTTGAAAGTGATATTGTCAAGTTATTGAAATGAAGTTTCTCAAAACTTATGTAATCAACAAGGACTAGAAGCTCCTTAGAGCTATACAATATGGTTTTCTTGTGATCCCTAATTATATGAGAGCATGAAGCTCCAATTTATTTTGATACAATGTTATTGTGAAATTAGAGGAGAGAAACAAGATTATCATATTCGTGAAGGTAACTAGACCAGAAGTTCTTCTACTTCTTCACCAATGGAACTATAAGTTTCCATTCTCACATTTTACTTATCCTTGTTCCTTACCAATTTAGAGTTTGTTAATTATTTTCCTCTTCTAAATTTTATTGTTACTCGTACGGGCCAACAACTTTATAGCACGAACATATGAATTTCAAATGTTATGTTTTTGAACCAGAATTTCAAATTACTGAATTATAGAACATAAGTTCTAATGGTAAAAGCTCAAGCCCGAAGCTGAGTATGTAAATTAAATTAGTGAACTTGAAGTTTCAGTTTAGTTATCTATAACCTGCAGTTTCCGACACCAAATTTATTTGAACTAGAAGTTCAACATATGAAATCTGAGAACTTGTAGATCTAACATTATAAATTTGAACTTGAAGATTCGATTACATATATGATTGATGGCTCCGGAAGAGCACATAATATCCCCTCTTTACAAAAAGTAGCTTCAATATTGTTCCAGAATATGTATTGAGATCCCACATCGCCCGAAGGAGGGGAGGAGATGTGTTGCAAACATACCTCCCCATAGTGAGACTAATTTTGGGTTGGCAACTCAAGAACAAAATTGTAGAGCGAGCGAGATCCAAAGCGGACAATATCTCACTATGTCGCCTATTACATGTGTTAAATTCTATAATATAGTGAGCGGACAGTATCTCGCTATGTCGCCTATTACGTGTGTTAAATTCTATAATATAGTGAGACACATAATGTCATGAACCAGAAGTTCATTGAACCAAATTAATTATTTTGGCATGACTAGTTACATCATATTTTACCTACAATGTTGCTTGAAATCAATAACAACTTTTGATACCTGCTAGCTAACGCTACTCATAGCAAATTGTTTATTTGCTGCATATTTTTTTTTGTTGGTTTGTCACTTTAATGAGACACTTCTCTTGTTATGAAATAGAGAAAGATTGTTCCTGAAGAACAACATGAATTGTTACAGAATATTTACCTATTGTCTCATTTTGAGCTTGAAGAATATCACAGCTAGTGACTTAATAAAAACTATTGATGATAAAATTATATGCTAGCAGAAGAAAATTTACTTGGGTAAAATCCCTGAGACCAACCATATTAACAAAAATAATCTTGCTCCCGTTTGATTTGTGGGAAGAATGAGTATCTAAGTGACATGGTTCTCTTAACGAGAATGTCATTAAAAATGTCCGAGTTCCTAATATGACGGCTATAATATTACACATACAAATTAAGGTTAAAAGTACACCATCAGATGATGATATCTTGGTGATACAATTATACATCAATATGGTTGATACTCATGAATTTAGTATTTTTGACCTTAAACTTGGTTTGGGTTCGCCACCAGCCAATAGACATCTTCACTCGAAAGGAAGTGATATACATTTAAATGCATTTTTATGCATGGTCATAATAAGACAATGTTCCCGTCGTTAGGGGGAGAGAAAAGACTACTGTCATTTCAATAACGGCGTGAATTTAGAGTGGAATGTATCCACCATGTCTAAAGTTTTAAGCTCCTGAAAATGGAAGATTATACATGTTCTATAATGTTTTATGGTATTATGAATATAGATCCACATTTGCTAAATATAATTCATCTATGAGAGATGTTTGTCGTAGAAGTGACAATATTTTCCCCAAAAGTGGCATGGGTACCCAATATTAGTAAGCTCATAGTAGCTAATGCATGCATATAAGAATGTGTGAGATCTATGAATGATGATCATGGATGAAAATTTACATATGGTAACTACCAAAGACCTTTAAGGACTGTATGATGCAATACCACGTTTCATTATGAATGTCGACAAAACATATTATTGGCCAAATTAGATAGAGGCAATTCCAATTAAACTAAATATATAAAACGTGATGAGATACTTAGACCTTTAACCCTACATGATACAAAATGGTATTGATCACAGTGAAAATAAATCACTTTGGCACAATGTCTACAAGAGACATGAGGATTACAAATATCTTTCCTTATACGTGACAATTTTCTGTACGTACAGTGTTATATATAGTTATTGACGAGAGACTTACAACAGTTGTCATCGTATATTATGAGGATCTTAAAACACTTTGCTTAAGGCAAAATCCCAAAAGTAAAGCGTCATTATAAGCGTATCGCTTATCAAATCCTTAAATGATCCAAGTACATGAATGATTTGAATGTAAATCGATCTATGAATACTTGAGAGAGTCTGAATGTGAGATTCCTCATTGCCTAAGCGAAATGACGTAATGTGCCTTATACATGCAAACACAACTCCCATTAGTGAGATGTGTCTTGGGTTGAAACCTAAGAAGAAAGCCATGAGGGGGAGACCCATAGACGAGCATATCTTGTTATGCTGGGTTGTTAAACTAAAATTAACTCGTGCAATTAATAGTCTAAAGCTAGCTCCTATATACTTATTGTGTTATAGTTAACGTGATCAAAATTGCCTCAATGAGTATTATGATTGGACTACAAAATCGAATTCGGATTATGTTGTTACATATTCTAACTTTCACGAAGTTATGAATTGCTTAAAGCTCTTGAAGAGCATATACGAGATGTATCAGTAAACAAATATATTGATATGAGTGGCTAGATATGCCATGCTGATCTTCCAATAGTTTTGAACCATACATAGTAATGTGTTAATTAGCTTCTACTGCTTAGTTATTACATAATATATAATGTATGAATTTGAACATGTGAGGTTGTTTCTAACATTACTACATGAGGTAAGACTTATTAAATTGTATAGCTATTTTGGTATTGCTTTCACTTTGCAGGTATGAAAATCTTGTGATGAGCCCCTGTATGCAAAACGAACAAGATCTCACTTCAGTGATAGACAAATCAAACCGCTATTTACTGTATATGAATCTTGCAACAATCAGGAGGAGAATCTCATCAGGGGGAGCATCTAGAAGTATGCTACTTAGGACATATGCGCGTTGCACTCTTTTTCTCCTTCGACTATGGTTGTTTTTTCCCAGAAGGTTTTTATTACCTAACAAGGTTTTAACGAGACAACACTAAGCGCGTCCAACATCATATTATTAATGAACATCCAAGGGGGAGTGTTGTAAATATTATAATATATATGGATGTCTTTGTAAATACTCATTAGTTATGTCCTTAAGATGTAAATCATACTCCTATATAAAAAAGCCTAATGAGAATGAAAGTGACACTTCTTCCTCCTCCTATATTATGTTCTCTTTTCTCTCTACGTATTCTTTAGTTTATAACACATGCAAGATTTTATAATTTATTATTTTATTTTCCGAGCTTATATTATAATTTCAGCTTATGAAATGATCTTGAAAAATATTTGAGTTTGAAGCATTGATTAATTATGGTTCATGATTTATGGATTTGAGCTCGGATTACTAATTTGGTATTTGAGTTTGGATATTCTTTATAAATTCTGGATTTTATTATGATTGTTTTATTTGTGGACTTGAGAATATTTTAGCAAGTATTTTGGTTTGAGATATTAATTACGATTTTTACTTGTTAATTAAACATCGCTTATATTATGGCTTTGAGAATATTTTGACGTGTGAAACATGTCATTGAGTTTTAATATAATTTCTTATGATGATTTTCAAATACGGTTGGGACCTACTGCCCTTGTGGAGTAGTTGATTTCGATCGAGTTTTCAATTCCGGTCACGGCGGTGATCGTGACTGGTATGGAAAGCTCCGTCTCGTCGTCCCCAACATGACTGTGCTATTAGATTTCCAAGACGAGTGGTGTTTGGAAGAAATTGGGATTTTGGCAGGGAGTGGGATCGTCGTGTGTGCCGCTGTGCACGGCGGTGGTGAACGTGCTTCTATTATTTTCTGGTTTTGAATTTGTATGCTGGAGTTGGATTGATGATTAGTATGTTGTCTGGAATTATTGAAATTGTAGAATTGGAGGTAGAGAGCTGAGTTGCAGGTTTGTTTGGGTTTACTATGTTTGGTGTTTGGTGTTGGCAGTGGTGGTAATGGTGGTGTTGTAGTCTTTGTTTAGTGATTTTCAGTAGTTATGAATCTCAAAGCATGTTTGTGATTGTTATATATGTTGGAATTAGATGAATTAGAGAATTGGAAACAGTTGGGATTCCGGCAGTGGGTGACCACTGTGAAGTTACTGTTTTGGGTGGCGAAAGATTCATGTAGTTGCTGACATCGTTAGTTTACTGATTATGAAGGAGTAAAACTTTGAAGTATAATTGTTATGGAGATTAAAAAAAGTGTAGCTGACAACAAGAAATGGAAAAGTGATGCCTATAGAGAATATGAGTTGAGCAAGATGGGTGTCCTTAGTAATTGTGAGGACTGATCATTTTCTATTTTGGACTAAGTTAATTGATCATTTTGATTTAGAGTTATTCGCCGACTTTGTTCAAATGATTCGATGCAAAGATCAAACAACTAACGACAATCTCAGAAGCAGAAGGATAAAGATTTCATAAGCGTGTCGTCGAGTTACTAATTTCGTTTAGCGTCAAGAACTAGCGCTTGAATTCTTAGGATCTCTATCGGGGAACCTTTATTTAAATTGATAATTAGTTTATAATTGAAATGAGTGATTTATGTGTCATTGAGTGATTAACTCTTGGATGCTATAAAAAAACATGTGTTGAATGTTATATTACGCGTGTCGATATTTGATTGCATACATAATGCATTGTGAGGAATTGTGAGGATAATGAGATTAGTGATTATGGAGAGGTGTGAATGAGATTATTAGAACAAATACATTTTGTGTAGTTGAGTTTCCTCATGGGGACTTCCAATAGCTATGATCAGTCCACCTGCGTAAATGAGTGTAGAATGTATGCCCTTTCGACGTATGAGTCGATAAAACGATCTTATCGGGTTTCGGGACTGGGGACCAGGAGGTTAACAAAAGACTAACAAAAGAGGTACATAAGTTTATATATTACTGATTTGTTAGGTTGTATATTCAAGACATCTACATGATATGAGACGTGTAGGCACATATGTCTTGGGTGTATGGACTAATTAGCCAGTAATAGAGTGGAGGGAGTGCATTAACATTTATGCATCGCTTTATTGTTATTTATATGAACTATTGTTTATTATTTGATAACTTGTTTGAGCGACGTAGTTAAGTATAACCTAAAGAGGTTTGACCCTACTGAGCGTAAGCTCACCCCTATAGATTTTTGTTTAGGTTTGTACGAGGTATGTTACGTCTTTCGAGAAGTATAGTTTAGCTGATGTGTACGAGAGCATAGAAGAGTTACGGAAGACCAAAAGTGAGCTAGACCGTTAGACCTATTTGTTTTGTCTTTGTAATGAGTTTTGTTATTTGTAAACATTTTATTTTCCTTTATTTTTTTACAATTTCTGGAAAAGTATTTGAAATTGTTTTAGTTTCTTTTACTTTTCCCGCTCACGCCTCGGGTTCGGCGTCAGGTGCTTGGAAACCACCGACACCGAGTTCGGGGTGTGACAAATCTGCCAAGTTTCATAGGTCAAATTCCACGGGACCTACATGAAATCTCACTCACTGGAAAATGGTGAATTTGGTACCGTTGGAAAGGTATATGTGTCTACTTTCCAAGGACATCAACCATTTGATCATACCTATCATATTGAGTGAGTCATGACCATTTTCGTAAAGTATGACGAATGTGTCAGAGAATCTGATTTTGGCAAAACAGTCAATTTCGACTGGACTTTGTGAACATCTCCTGATGAATCAGAATGTGTGTAATATATGGTTGGAAAGCTAAATGAGTCTAGTTTTCAAAACCGTTTACGATTCGTTCTTATGTATTTTCTAGAGGAAGTTACGACTGTTCTAGTAACTAAAGGTCATGCTGCGCGAAAATCTAATTTCCTGCACAAACTTATGTTTTGAGTTCACAAGCAGCCTTCTCCTCAAGATCTAAGTGTAAAAGATGATGTTTGAGGACAATACGACATGATCTAGTTAATCATTGCCCAATATCACATTTGAAGACATGTTAAAGAGCATTTACATGCTATGTTATTGAAATTTTCGTGATTAGTAAGAATCAGGAAGAACTCTATGATTGATGTAAAGATCAGAGGAGGTGCGAACTTCAGGGGGAGTCTAACACATACATACATGTCATTATCAAATATGAAGGGTGCGTCGTACTATTTTTCTCCTATGATTAAGGTTTATTTTTTCTCCCACATGGTTTTTGTTCCTTGACGAGGTTTTTAACATGACGAAATATCAGCATCACCGGCATACTGGCGCGTGGCACAAAGAGGAGTGTTCTAAGATATTCCATATATGTGTCTTGACCTTATGCCATCAAGATATGTAGTTGAAATATGATTTTGTATTCCTTATCATTACCATATTAATATTTTGTAATTCCCTATATAAATAGCTCATATATCAATGAATAAGATTATAATTTTTTATTCTCTTAATTATTATTTTTGTCTCTTTATCCTTCATCAATAACTCTTGACTATCTTTCTCTGACTGAGGGTGGTAAATATAAAACCCCGAGCTTAGGTAACTAAAATTACAGTTCACCACGCACGTGGGCGAAAAGGCTCGAACTAGAAAAACGCGTCCAAAGTACAAAAAGCCAAAAGAACAGAAAGTTTCTATAAAAAAAAAAATGACGATTTCCACACGTGCGAGTGACGGAGGCAACAGACACGACGACACCCCAATGAAATCCCAGCATGTAATAAAAATCGTATGGCTCAGGTAGCTAGTGGCAACAACGTAATTTACCTTAAAGCCAGTGGGCGCTTGCGCCAAAAGACAGAGTATAAAAAGAGGCTAACCCCTTCCGGGAGTTGGGTAGAGAGTCTCTGCTGTGTTCTCTCTCTCACGCAATTTCTTGGTCGCTTCCTCTCTCACTCGCTCACACTCGCCTTTTTATCTCTCTCTCTCTCTCCTCGTCTTCAATCTCAATTTCTAGGGTTTCAATTTGACCTAAATTGAATTCGAAGGGATACCCGAATTTTCTGTAATTTCATCGCAATGGACTCTGATTCTTGGAGCAACCTGTTCTCGTCTTCAAACGCGAGGAGGTACCAGTCTCGATCCGGTGAGTTTTTTTTTTTTTTTTTTGACTTTCTTTAAAAGAATTTGGATTTTGTTGTTGTTGATTTTGGGTTTTTGATTGTGGGTTTTGCAGATCTGTTCGGGCACGAGGAGATAGAAGGAGACGATGAGATAAAGGCTGAGTTTTTGTGCCCTTTTTGCGCGGAGGACTTCGATGTCGTTGGGCTTTGTTGTCACATCGATGAGGAGCATCCTGTTGAGGCTAAGAATGGGGTAGGTTTGATTTTAATTTTTCGATTTTTTTATTTTTTATTTTGAAGTTTGAAGCTTTGAGCGTAAATTGGTTGATTTGAGCTTGGTTTGATGTTAGCATTGTGTAAAAATTAGAGCTTTTTGAGTGTTTTTGAGCTTTTGAGGTGTGTTTCATTTAGCTGAGATGTTATTGTAAGTTTTCGGGTGGGTTTTGGTTTCAGTTTGGGTTAGAAAGGAATGAACTGTGGAGTGATTGTTTCAGTCGTAGGAGTGTTGTTGTCTAGTTTTGATGGTCGACAAGGTATGTTAGTGGTTAAGTCTTGGCTTTTTCATGGGTTTTGGCTGTGGTTTTAGAGGAGTTGAATGTTTCATTGAGTTTGCTCGAGTAAGTTTCAGTTTCAAGTTTTTGGAGTGGGGTGATGTGTTAGAATCATTTGATGATGGTGAGACATGAGAGTTGATCATTGGTAGAATGGAATATCTGTTAGATTTCTTTTCTTTTATACTATTATGTGGAATGCTCAACAATAGACAAAGCATCTGGCGTCTTTTGGTTGAGTATGAACTTCTTTGGACGTCTCTTTTACTTGTATGAACCTGTTGGTCTTATAACCATTCACTTTTTCTCTTTTCCCAGGTCTGTCCAGTTTGTGCTAAGAGGGTTGGATCAAATCTTGTCACACATATTACCACGCAACATGGGAGTCTATTAAAGATATCCTTTTGAATTTCTATTTGGTTTTGAATATGTTTGTGCTTTCTATGTTTGTGGTTAATTTTAATAATTGGTGCATCACCAGGAACTTCAATATGTGGTTATTAGGAGGTAAAGCCGTCTAAACCCATGAATAACTTAGGTGTAGTTAGTTAAAGCCGTCTAAACCATGGTTATTAGGTGTAGCAACACTGAATCGTGCATGAATACCTTCCCCCCGCCCCCCAAATTTCATGGACAAATATGTTAAGAGTTAACAGCTCTAGTTCAATGGGGGCATTAAAAAGTTGATTGTTTTAAATGAGTCTTAGGATAGGCAACTTTATCTCATCTAATTCGGATCAGTTCTAGAATAACTAGTACACATACATTCATGTATCCTGCGCACAAAGCAGTAATCATGTGATTGAGTACTGTCTTCACCTTGTACTGTATTCACCCAATCTCTTGTCTTTTACAATGACTACCTATTTTCATCCAAACTGGGCTTTTCCTTCCATGTGTTTTGATATTCTATACATGTTTTAGTTGTTTAAGTCTCAGTAAAAGTGATGTGTTCCTTGACTATCCATTACGTTCAGCGCAAAAGGAAATTGCGCAGGGGAACTAATTCGACATTTTCAATATTAAGGAAAGAGCTGCGAGAAGGAAGTCTACAGGCCCTCCTGGGAGGGTCTTCATTCCCATTTTCCTCAAACACTGAACCTGATCCTTTGTTGTCTTCTTTTATATACAATGCACCTGATGAACATGTGAGCGAACAACCCCTTCCTTTAGTTGAAGCACCATTCATGAAGGAAAGCACAAAAGAAGAGTCCTCAGAAAGGTATGAGCATATTAGCATGACTTCTTTTATCTTTCCTCAACTTCTCAACTGCAAATGAGAAATTTTAGGTCTGGATCAGATCAGCTACTGATAATGAATCTTCTAGCTTTTTTGCGTGTTATCTATAGCGAATTTACTATGGTTTCCTATGAGTATTAACGCTTCTCTGTGGTGACAGAATTGCTCAACAACCACCTCTATCAACTAAAGACCAAGAGGAGAAGGCTCGGAAGTGTGAGTTTGTCCAAGGATTGCTGATGTCCACCATTCTTGATGACTTATGAATCAAAAGCGTCTAGCAGAAACGGCCAATCCTTAATTAGGACTCAGAGCCCTAGTGTCAGACGGAAAAAAGATGGTGGTTCTATTTATGTAACAACTGGTAATAGTTAGAAAAGAACAAGTATGTATTTGTATTGTACTTAGTTTATGTGGATAATGAAAATAACAACTTATCACCTCGATGTTTCCTTCTTTCTACCCTATCAAAGTTCAATCTAATGAAGAACTAACTAAGAACTGGTGTGCACAAGTGTACGGATTTGGAGTTCATTCTTATCAAGAACAACCTAATGTACTGATTTTGAGGCCAAAATAAATTCAATGGAACAAGACTAGGCACTGGTGTGCATCAAACGGAACTAAGATCGAATACAAAAATTGAGCAAATAAAATGTGTATTTGGAGGCCAAAAGAATCGATGGAACATAACTAGGAACTGGTTGAGAGCTGGAACTACCCAAAATAAAAATTTAGTAAATAAAATATATGTTGTGCTCTCGTTGAGAGTCGAACTCAAGACCTCCCGCTTACTAAACGGGTGCTCTAACCAACTGAGCTACGAGAGCTTGTTGACTAAGATTCCGCCCATATGTAATTTGACTAATTTAATGACATTCAATTTACTCCAGATCTTTTTCTGTAAACCTACCACGTGAACGAACTGTATGGATGAATTTCATAGGTTAGAGCTTGATGTTTAAAGGCTCTGCCTTCGATGTCTTGGCAGGGGAAAGAGCCGCAGTCAATTCATTGATATGTTCAATCTACTACGACAGTACACACCTATGTTGGAAATGAAAAGGACAAAGCTGGCTTCCTAAATCGGCATAAACCTAAAGATAGCCCAATCGGAGCTGGAGACGAGTATCTACAGCAATGGAGTCATGGAACCAGATTGCGTACCTGGTCAATACTCCACAACTGTACCTCGGAGTACTAGACCAGTATAGCAACACAGCCATGTCTCTAAGATCTAAGGAAGGGACTGAACTCCTTTTGATCTGAGATCTAAGGGATGGACTGTACTCCTTTTGATCGACTTAAGAGGAGCGTATGACCATTCTATAGTCTGGCAGCGCAAGGCAAGGCAGCGCCAGAGTCATGACATTGGATTCAGTTCATCATAGGAACACATCATATACATAAGATTTTCACGTTGAATTGATCAGTCAATTCGTACAATAAGAGTAAAGGTACGGAAGAAAAAACACCTATACATACATATAGCTACCAAACTTTTTTCTTCATCTAAATAGTAGTAACAAAAGTCAACAGCCAGCGACATGTCCCTGAAAGATCATATCATCTTAAGCTGTGAAATCGCAAACAAAGTACGACTAGTCATCAAAATCCCTGATCCAAAATACATGATGCCCATTCTGAAGCACACTCCCAATTAAAGGCCTTTATTATGAACAGTTTCATCTTCCCTCAGCCCTATCAAGCCTTCAGAAAAGCCACAATCACACTCAACTTTGCTTTGATGTAAATCTACATAATTTAAGGATAGGGGTGCGTACACTTATCCAACCACTAATATGAAAAACGGGCCGGTGAACATGATCCTTAAAAGTAGATTATATCCCGCGTTATATATTGGGATAATAACTTCAAGCTGACGCAATATAATTCTCCTCACCTCCTTGGTGTATTGTGCGACACAAAGAAGTTAAAGTCAGGATGATCAACATGCAATAGCCTAAGCCAGTTTTCAGCTGCTCGCAACAGAGAATTTGCTTTCTGAGATTCGTAGACTCCATTAGGGTTCCAAAAGGAACCCTTGAACTTGTAGGAAGCCAATCCAAAGGTTGGCAACGAGAGTTTGAAGTCGGCATTTTGAATCTCTCTAGGTCGTGCACTGCTGGGACGGAGCCTATCAGTGCTTGTACCTGCACCAACCAACGTTATAACTTATAACCATATCGAAACTTCAAAAACAAGCAGGTGCA
The DNA here is from genome assembly GCA_010134655.1 of Fragaria nilgerrensis. Lineage (NCBI taxonomy): Eukaryota > Viridiplantae > Streptophyta > Magnoliopsida > Rosales > Rosaceae > Fragaria > Fragaria nilgerrensis. The sequence continues at coordinate 25,847,095 of CM020980.1, forward strand.
TGCAGATACATTTGAGACAGAAAAAAGTACCTTTTAAGGGAGTGGACAGGGAATGAAACGTCAAGAAACAAGCATCCAAGCTCTGTAATGTTGGACCTGTAGGTATCCGATATATGGGATACCTTTATTTGAGAATGCACAACGCAAACTTTAGATCTATAATCAAATATGCATCCTTCCTGTATGTTTACTACTGGGAAATACGAAAATAAATACATACCATGCTACAGAGATCCAACTAGAAGGTGATAAATCACAGCTCTTGTAAGTCCTCAGCTCTGGAAATTGGGATGCGAGAACTTGAATCTGTTGGATGGTAATGATTTGTGTTACAATATACTTTAAAAAAAATTACCGAAAAAAAGGAGTTCTTTTGTGTAGAGTGTTCTGACACAATACTCGCCTTATCAGCCAAAGGTTCACGGCCAAACGGTTGATCGTGCTCCAAATATTGAAATACAAGCTGACCAGGAGGGTTGCAAATCTCACTTTCATCACTAGAGGAACCAGTTAAGGGTTTATCTCTTGGTGCGACTCTATTCCAACCAAGGCCATTTACATCAGCAATATTCTGCCGACTCCAAGCATTATCAACAACACCATTTATACGTCTTTCTGCTCCATAGTCACTGCTTCCATCACTACTTGTCTCCCTCGATGACTCTGCATCACTGTCATCACCATGCCTCCTGTGAGAAAAGCAAGATTATCTAACAAAATTGGTTTACTGAAAAACACGTGATTGGTTCTTATGCTGATTTCACCAAATCCAAAGAGATACAGTTCTTACTAACTATTAACATGTAAATTCTGCAATGTGCTGCCAAAATCCCACATGTTACCGTACCACCAAATAACACCTAAACCACTAATCTGTCAGGTTACTACCATGTATTCTATCAACACTTTGGGTTATCAATGCCTATAAGATGCCTCACATGGCAACTAGATCAATCCTAGTCCATCACCATAATTCATCTTCACAACTTAGTCTTTTCACTACCTGATACCACTAACAACAACCAGATCAATCCTAGTCCATCACCATAATCCATCTTCACAAGTTATTTTTTTCACTACCTGATACAACTAACAACGGCGGCCATTGTTCACTGTATACCTTGACAAGACTACAATTCCTATCCTCATAGGCCCTACTAGAAGTGAAGAACATATTGCAACCTCACCAACCTAGCTGTATTGAAGTTACCTTGAGCATTCCACTTAAGATTCAGGTGGGTTTTGTCTAACAGACTTTAAACTACTAGAGGGTTTTGTATCCGCTTTATTCACAAAATTTCTAGTTCGTTGAGTGTGGCAGAAGAGGTAACAGTTATTTCAAAACATATAAATCTGACTACATCAAACCAATGCATGAACACATTTCAAGGAGGTAGTTTCTACAAACATGCTCAAGTAAAAACTCGTACATACTGAGAAAGCTCGAAAGTAATCTAATTCAACAAACTGCTCACCTTATCCTTGTGGGAGGCTTTGATGGGTCTACATAGAGCTGAATGGCAGACAAGTAAGGAACATAGTACTGTATGACAGAGTCACTCCCATTTAACAAAAGAGGGACACCAGCTCCGTACGCACTCCACTCCTTGAAAGATTCCCATAAATCTCCAAGCACAAAATAAGGATGTGACTCTGGCTCATGAGTCCTCCATCCCCTGATACTCGTCTATCAATCACAAAACGACACAACCATAAGTACCTCATGTTCAATTACACAGCAACCCAAAATTGAAACCAGTGAACTAAAAGAAACCCAATTTAAAGATCATATAATTAGCTCAATTTTAAAGCATTTCTCAGTTCCAGAGTATCAGAAACTGCGAAATTATCAGCAATGCCATCTACTATCCTACGAAAACGAAAGCTCGAAAACCAAAGATGTTAGTTATGATTTAGGAATACCTTGGGCAAAAACTGAGCACGAGCCAAGGGCGTGGTGAACTCAATGAACCGATCTAAATTGGCGGCCTCGCTGAGTGCTTCCCGACCCGACCCGGAACTATGCGACGTGGCACAGTCCTCGGACTCCACGACCTCCGAAACCGACACCTGCTGCTGCCGCTGCTGTTTCTTCTCCTGTTCCAGCTTCTGTCTCTGAAGAAGTTGCTGTTGTTGTCGTTCTCGAATCGGGGGCGGGTTGTAGAACCGGTTCTCGCCCCGAGCCCGACCGATCGAAACTCCGCCGCCAGACATTTTTCTGCCGCTGAAATCAAATACGGCGTCGTATGAGGGGTTTGGGAAGTGTGAAGGGTAAACAGAGAAAGAGAAGAGCCAGGAGCACTTTGGGGTTTTGCGAAGAAAAGGGGAAGAGTCCAGAGACAGTTCGGGAGTTTTGGTTACAGAGAAGTCGTCTATATATATTGGTCGGGAAATTACCGTAAGGGGCTTGGTGTGTGTGATAATGACCTACATGTCCTTTCCTTATGTGCCGGTGGAGAAACTGGAATCGACGCTTATGCCACGAATATATATCAGATGCGTTCTTCTCGGTAATTATTGGGTGGGACCTGGAATTCGGAAGTGGCTTTGGCCCAGATCAGCTCTGGTGGGCCTCGAACTAGCCCACTGTGAGAATGATTGCCCTAATTTTTTTTTTTTTACTGAATTTCTTTTGGTTGGTGTTTGATGAATTTGGTGAAGAGTTGAATGATAAAATTATAAAATCACTTGAGTGAGGTAAAGTTCGAGACACTGCAAGCAGTCCTTGTTGGTATAACAAAGTAGAATTGGGAAGAGACAAGATTTTACATATGTAAACCGTTATATATAACATCTCTTTCACGATATGCATGTGAAATTTATTATTCAGAATAAAAGTTCAAGTACAAGCAACATCATGCAAGTTAAGAAACACGAGTTAGTTATGAAGTAAAAATTGACAATTGAGCAGCACTCATAGGTTCACTTATGACATGAGTTTTTTCAATGGTTTACAAAAATGTAATGCAAATTTGGAAAACTTGTCGTGTGAGACTATGACAGCATGTTTGTTACCTTGGATTAGAGGGGAGTGGAGAAGACTGGGTCTTATAACGAGTCCAAACTTGCGTTTGGTGACAACAAGGATTCACTTTAATGAGGTTATGGAGTCCCAAGATCCTCGCACACCGTCTTCCATAGCGGCCTCAAAATTGGTGGGTTTGTGGAAGCCCCATCGCTGGTCTCTTTGCTTGCGTCAATTCTTTCTCTTGCCTCATGTAGCTCATAGATCTCTTTCGACGAGTCGATTTTGATGCAAGAAATCATAAGGAGTCTCCGAGAACAGGGACAAGGAATACGAAAATTTCACTAGCGAATTTTGACTCTACGCTTCGGAATTCGAAGTCGACAACTCTCAAATCCCTTTGGGTTCCATGAAAAATGGGCTTTCACCTCACCACATAGTAGCTAAGGTATGATTTTGTGTTACCGAAATTCAGTTCAAAATTTCTGGGTATTAAGGGATGATTTTTGTGAATCGAATCTGAGTTCGAATTTTTTTGGGTTATCAAATTTCTGGGTTTCTGAATACTGGGTTTTAGGTTTGAGATTTTTGTGATGTCAGTGTTTCTGGTTCTGTTATGCAATTAAAGATCGGAGGTTTCTGGGTTCTTTTTTGTGGTTGCAGGTTAGAGTTGGTGGTGTTATTTTGATTGCTTCCACCAAACATGGGTTAAGCTTACTCTAGAATAAGCTCAGCTTAAAGAGTGACAACTTTGTTATGTGAATATGAGACCCACCTTAACCTTGGCTGCTACCCAGTTTGAAACTTTGAATGACCGCCCTATAAACTCAAATTTGCTCAAGCAGTACTCGTGGGCGCTATAGGTATAAATTCCCAGATGGTTAATTTGTTAAAAACAAATTATGAAGAGCAAAAACGCACTGTTATTATGTGATGAAATATATACCTTGAGTGAGCGTTAGTTATCACTTATTGGTAAGACTGCTTGTTCATGTGGTTATGGGATTGCTGTTCATATCAACAACAAAAAAAAAAAAAATACGAACATTGCAAATATGATCAAATCCATGATTTTCATTTCGTTTATTGCAAATGAAAGAAATACAACATTCACTCTTGAATCAAAGCTCAAAGTACAAGCCGAACAGTGTTGAGCCGACACTAAGCAAAAACAAAACCAGAAACAACTATGAAAACCACACCATTATTTGAAGTCACAAGAGGAGCGACTTAACCCCATCACAACAGATCTAGAGCATCAACACACCAAATTTAGTTGTAGGCATCATGGTGCTCCAAGAGGTAGGCCTCAATGACCTTAAAGAGGTGAGAAGCCTTCTCTTTTCCGGCCTTGACATGCTCTTCCTTGATCTCAACATCACCCTTGACATGGTATTCACTGGTGCTTTTGATGACGGTACCACTGCCGGATGCCACCAACTTAGTCTCGTAGCAGATCTTCTCGATTGAGTCAGGAGCTCCCTCAATCACACTGTAGCTGTAGACAAAGTTCTCACTGTCAATGGCATCAATTCTGTGCTTCACATAGCTGTAAGTGCTACCTGCAAATATCATGAAACAAATTAGTTAAGTATGAATGCATGATCCATCTATTCTGTGTTGTGGCTCAAAATAAGTCTTGGATTTTGCTTTACTATGAATTTGTATCAATGTTAACGTGAGCTAGACTAGTTACCTTCGCCGAAGGTGATCTTCTTGATGGTTCCAACACCACCATCTCCTTCGAGGATCTCAGCGGACTTAACTGCCTGGGGGGCAATCTTGGGGATGAGGTTATCAGCATCGAGAACGAAAGCCTTGAACAACCTAGCTGGGGCGATAACAGAAGTGTATTCAGCCTCGTACTTGAAGACACCCATGATTAGTTAAGTATTTGGAAACTGAGAAAACGAAGGGGAAGATCACTGAGATTGATGATGTTGTAGTGGGAGATTTTGAGTTGTGAAGAATTGAGTAGTAGCTACGGGTATTTATAGGTTCGACGATGAAGGTTTACATTTACAAGTTTCAAATTGTTTAATTGGTTGTGAGCATTGTGCCGTGGTGACCATTTCGTTTGTACATGGAATATCTTGAAACTTAGTCAAGGAAGGCACCTTGGTATGAATAAGAAACATCCAATTAAGCTCACGAGGTGGACTATAATCTTAAGAAGTTTCTTCCCATTGTTTGATAAAAGGTACAATATCCATGTGCAACTAACCTATGATTTTCGATGAACCATGTTCTCTCCGATTTTAAAATTTCTAACAGATTGATCATCACTCTCTGTCTATGATAGATCAAGGTTCACAGACATTAGAATTCTCTTCAGAAGCAGCTTGAGTTGATTCATTCCCATTAATAAGTTTCCAGTTCCATGTTTTCATTTCTATTCACCCTCTCATTTTCACTATTCACCATCCTTATCAGTTCAAATAGTAAAAAGCAAAGACGATGATCATCACAAAGCCCACAAAATTAACAATGACTTAGTTTCTTGCTGGCTAACGATCCCTCTAGGTTACACCAAAATCCCATGTTTTAATATTAGTATGAATATCATTTAAGCAAGTTGAGAGAAAATTATATCCTCTGAACAATAATATAGTTTCTGTCCAGTGACTCCATATAATAAAACTGCATGGACCCTTCTGTTTTATCAAAAGGACTTGGAATCATCTGTATTGGCTGGTCTATATATATGAAAAAAATATATACATGCAATGTATCGACAAGAATGAAAAGTTAAGAACGTGAACCTGAAATGGATAAGAGTATATTTAAGAATTAAGAGCTGTTGAAAATGGAAGCTTTCGGATCTAGCAGCCGATGTTGAAATGCAGGTCATTCGATCAAGTCGAGTCATCCTAGCAATTTCTGTGAAATATGCAATTTTACCATTTGATTCCAAGTAATGCACGTAGTACTCGATCTTAAACCCCACTTATAGATCTACTGTCTCATAAAGTCATAATTTGATAGCTCTATAGTGAAATCTAGAGTGCTTTACTCTTGGTAAAGTTAAAAAGTTTTCTGCACCGACCACACCATTATCGCACATGTTAGAACTTAGAAACCAGCTGAGTAGACAGAACTGTCGACTGAAGTTACTTTGCCAAAGGTTGATGAGAGCACAAGTAGCTGAAAGAAAGAAACAAAATATAAAAACAAAGACAACGAGCGTGCATGAATCAATTCCGATTAGAAGCTTCGTTTACGTTCAAGACTTGAAAAGCTTCAGTCATTCAATAATGGCAACCACGGTTGATTAACATTTGTTATCAGTATGATCCGTTAACAGTTCCATTATGATGAATGAGTTTGAATCCCCTTTCTCCCGAAGAAAAATGGGAAATGAGTATAAATTAAAGTAGAAAAATGATCGAGTTCCTTCGACTTCATGATCATCGATCCTACTCTAGGATCCAGCACAACCTTTTTTTTTTTTTGAGAATGGGATCCAATACACTTGTTTCTGATCTGCTTTGGGAGTTCGCGTATAATTATTCACAATCTGATTAACTTGTGTGTACATGCATCCTTAATTTGCAAGTCTTAACATGAGAACTTACACACCAACATGATGACTGGGTGGGAGTCTGAAACTTATAGGGTCTTCACGCACTTAATATACCCTGTAAATACATATCACTCATCAAACCCTCCTACTCGTTTCCTCATCTCAAAAATAAACATTCTCACCTTTTACTGACTAGTCAAACTGGTTTACAAATGACAAATGTGCTGAAGATTTGAAGTTGTAGTGAATTACCGATTCAAGTATACAACATTAATGAACCACATGCTATAGATAAATTAATTTGTCAAGTTAATCTCAAAGAAAATAAAAATATCAGCATCTTTACTATTCAATCTCTCCTACAGTCATACATAATTAAAGATCTCAGGATTGCAATACTAATTCTGTTGATCTGCAGTCAAATACTTTACCTTTGGATCGAGGGCTCAACTAAAATATTCTATGGGTATTTCATAAATGAAAGAGATTATCATTTATTAGTTGATATTTCACGATGATGTAAGAGACTAAGCTCGTTACTCATATGTATCAATAACCAGTGATTTGTTAATCTATAAGTTACACTGAGTTTTGAGATTTTTTGTTATTATTTATCGTCTACTATAAGAATTTAATTTCCTCCAACATTTCAAAATAAATTAATGGAGAAAAAAGTGATGTTTAAGAACAAAAAGTGATGCATCATTCTGTTAGAAGGAGCTAGAAGTCCATGGTAATTATTATTTGGGATTTGGCTTTGCATGTGCATGTTGATCAATAAATACTGGGTTGAAATGAGAATTAGAATTTCTTTTTTTAGGAAAGAAACGAGAATTAGACTGAGCAACTGAGCAAGAGAAATCAAATGAATATGAGAAGGATAGTGACGCGAGTTGTATGAACGAACAATAGAAGCCTTGTGACTAGGATTCATCGTTAGGTACTGTTAGGCCGGGCAGACCGGAACTGTAAAAATATGGTATATTTACTAACTTGGAATGAAATTGAGAGTGGTGTAATTGATTACGAAATAGGTGAATTTCAGTATTTACTAACATGTCAATGTACTTGAATGGATGTGGGTCCCACTTACTTATCATGAATCAATTTCTGACGAAACCTCTTATTCGATACCTAAGGAGGGAGATGAGTATCAGAATCAAAGTAATGGAATCAATTTTTTCTCACCAAAATATCCTCACATAATTATAATATTTCTAAATTACCATTCCCTAAAAATATATATATTGTATTTTAGGGATATTTTAAATTCATTTCTTGTAAGAGTATTTTAGTAATCAAACTAGTTTTAATTCCGATTTCATATGGTAAGTAAACAATATCAATCGTAATTAATTTCATTCTTGTTTTAATTCCTTATGGTAAGTAAACAGTAGAATGATATGAAATATTCTCATACCGATTTTTATTGATACCGATTTTTGTTGATACCAATTCATGATAATTTCCATTCCAAGTTAGTAAACGTGCTTAGTACGCAGTCTTAGACTTATAGTAACCTAAATAGAAAATTGTATTTGTAGAAAGTGTTAGTTCATGAAGACATTATCAAAGTAAGGAAACACCTTTAGAAAATATTCACTAAATTCCTTAACAAATAAGGAAAGAAATCAATTGAGATATTAACACTTCCGGACTTAATTATATGCTAAATTTCCTCCAAAAATTCAAACTAAAATTAGAAAATTGTTCTAGGATATTCTGTATCTTTCTAGATATTCTTTATGTATGTCTTGGCCTTATGCCAATAAGATATGTAGTTAGATCAATGTATTCTTATCTTTACCATATTGGTATTGTGTAATTCCTTATATAAAGGGTACATATCAATGAATAAGATGATGATTCTCTTGCTATCTCTTTGTCTTTACCCTTTATCCTTCATCACGTTATCATGCACTTTGTTCTAACTCTAGAGCCAATAGCCTACCATTTATTTTTCGAAACTCTAAAAAGTGTTTTTCGGCTCCTCTATCCGACTACCGCCGCCGCCCGTTTTTCCTACTGTCAATCCCTTGTCCGCCGCCTGCCAACGATTCTTGGTTTCTTCCGACTATAATTTTCGTCTTTTTAAAGCGTTTGAAGTTTCAAAAGGTATGTTTTGAAACCCTAAACTTTTCCAAGTTCAATAACTCGGGGAGGATAAAATCCTTTCCTCCTTCTCCATCTCCATTATATGCTTGGGATTTTGTGCGTGCAGGTACCTAAAAATCCCGAAATTTTATTCGCGGGTCAAGTGACACGACCCGCCCCGAATTTCACCATAAACCCGGAGTAAATCGTGCGGGGACCACCTCCAAAGAAAGATTTACCGCAAAATTCGGTACAACTTCCCTTGAAAATGGACAACCCTTCCAATAAAAACCTGCAAACACTTCTAAAGATTCCAAATCCAACCTTAACTTTTGGAGCCTTCGTGCTCCTCAAAAACAATCTATCAAAGCTCTATATGCTTCCAAAAAGTCCATCCCCAAGATCACATCAAACTCCACTATTTCTAAAGGAATTAAATCAGCCTTGAAATTAAATCCTTTAGAAATAGTGGAGTTTGATGTTATCTTGGGGATGGACTTTTTGGAAGCATATAGAGCTTTGATAGATTGTTTTTGAGGAGCACGAAGGCTCCAGAAGTTAAGATTGGATTTGGAACCTTTAGAAGTGTTTGCAGGTTTTTATTGGAAGGGTTGTCCATTTTCAAGGGAGGTTGTACCGAATTTTGCGGTAAATCTTTCCTTGGAGGTGGTCCCCGCACGATTTACTCCGGGTTTAGGATGAAATTCGGGGCGGGTCGTGTCAGTTGGTATCAGAGCCACTCTGCCGTGTGGTGCGAGTGTGCCGACGAGGGCGTCGGACTCCCAAGGGGGGTGGATTGTAATATCCCACATTGGCCAAACGGAGAGGGGTTATGTGCTGTATATGTACATGCCCACCTCCAATCTAACACGAGGTCTTTTGGTGCCTCAGCGGCTTCGGAGGGGATGGGTACTCCGAGGTTAAGCATGTTGATGCTAGAGCAATCCCAAGATGGGTGACCTACTGGGAAGCTGCTAGAAACAAAACCGTGAGGGCCGGTGGGCCCAAAGCGGACAATATCGTGTTACGGCAGAGAGGTCCTGGGATGTGTGACATCAAGAGTGTGTTTGATCAATACGAGACCTTTTTTCTTTTTCTGAATTGTGTTTGATCAAGTCGCGGCTTTTCCGGATTGTGTGTGATCAATCTGAAGGACAAACCATTAAAAGCATTGTTTGTGACCTCTATCGAGTCTCATAACAACTTGGTTTTGTATGCAAGAACAATGTAACATTCTGCTCCTTTGAGTTTTGACGTACTCGATGCCTAAGGCGAATCTTCGCTTGGTATATGTGGAACCTTTCGTTGGAAAAAATTAAACCCTATGTTTTGACCCCCAGGCTAACAAGCCTAGATGCCGAGATTTCACATCTTATGCGCTCAAAGTCTTTGACGCGCCGCATCGACAGAAGCCTTCAATGACAATCTGTGCAAAAAATAATGACCACAAAGTACTGTGGAATGCACTTATGGAGCGTTTCTTGAAACGTCCATCTAACTCAACTTGTTGAGTTATTAAGTCAAGTGAACTGCTTACCATCTTAATTGACTACATATTGTCGATACTCTTTTGTGACATCATGATCCATAATCTTTAGCGGATTCGATCATCATCAAGTTCTCTAGGTCCTTCAAGTTGATTTGGAATTACCAACGAGACTTGATTTTGATCATACAAACGAGAATTGTATATACGCTAATGTGATAAACTTATTTGAGATTATTCCCTAATGTGGGGACAACAATATGGGTCACGACAACGGCAGAAAACGTCATGCCGATGTCTAGAAAAGAGGGGGAGATGTCGCCGGCTCTAATAGCGACACTCCCGGTCTAACACCATATTATCAAAACTACTCACGTCAGCTCATGACAATGTAACCGTTGTGGATCTTCAGATAACTGGTTTAAGATTGTCAAGCCCCTTCAAATTGTGAATGCATACAAAAAGGTACAAAAAATCAATATGAGGACAAAAATGTCATCCTCATGATCATGAATTTCGAAGATTCGGATCCTGCTCTAGCTACCCTTGACTTTGACGTCATTGACTAGACATTGATTTTCTTTCCAAGCTATATGTAATAAGGCGTCGTATCGACGTCCTTTATCTATTTGAGACTTCGATGTACTCACATTAGCAATAATGAATGCCTTGAGAATTTTTTCGAAGTTATGAAACTATTCTCCTCTTATGGTTCATATTGATTTACACTTACATCGTCCTTAGAAACATGGCATATTGTGCCGATTTTGGTCCCTTCCTTTGAAGGTGACTCACGGCACTACATTCTTAAGGAGGATCGCCAACGTATTTCTGGTTAAGTCTTGTACCCTATAACGGATTTTCCATCATCAATTGTTCAACTAGGCTCATCTAAACTCAGTGTGATGTCTTAGAATTGTCCGAAATTAAGGAGATAGTGGTTTTAAGTGTGCCTCGCACTACCGACCCTCCACGGACATGCTTAGTCATACTGATTTGGAGTTACCGAAAGCTTTTGGGATCCCCCCTATGTTATTAAACCAATTGCCGTCTTGCAAAAAACGTTGAAGACTTATCAAAGCCGGAAAATTATCATCATGATCGGATCCTCTAGGTCCTCTAAGTTAGTTTATGTTCATTTCAGGGAGCCTTTGCTAACTAGTCATGGAGTTTATGACCTTAGAACAATCGAAAGGACTTGGTTTTGATCATACACACGTCACTTTTGGCTAAGGCAAAAGCCTACACGCCACCTGCAAGCTTCACTGCTTCGCACATGCCAATTCTGCGAAAAACAACGATCTGTCCTTTCTGGATAGTCAACTTCGTTTAAGCTTTGTGGAGAGCTCTAGACAAGCCAGATAGTGAACTTTATATCATTGGAAAGCTTTACAAGTTTAGTTTTTAGAACCTTTTGCGGTTTATCCATATCTATTTTAACGAAGAACTTATGGCTGTTTTAGTAAGTAAAAGTCATTTTGCGCGGAAATTTTTATACACTCTCGGGATTGCAGCTTTTTGTAGCTTCTTTCAATCCTTCTAAATGGTTCAAGTGGAATTATTTACTCTCCTATATATTTTATTTTGTAGATCTGTCTCATAGAGATGTTGAGTGCTTCGCAGATAGTGGAAGTATCCACAACACTCTAAGAAACCGGCAACTATCTCTAGATTTTGTGTCTTGTAAATCTTCTGTGACTACAATGATTGAATCATACCGGTCATTCAGGGACGCGGTTTATCTTGAATCTTGATGCCTCATGGCACCATGATCAACGTCACAAATGCCCTATATGAATTGAGAGGCAACCGAACCATGTTGAGCTTTAAAGACATTCCTGCTAATAGTTTTCATTTGAAAACACATTGTGAGAATGAACAAGAATTCTTTTGTGTATACCTTCTCATAAATGCGGATTGCAATGCATCTTAGAGAAGTTTATGAGTCAATTTAGTGGATTGTATGTCACTACGATTCGAGTATCGAATCTTATGTTGTCGCCAAACATGATATTTAGGACACCGACTCATATAGGCTTTGGTTTGACCAAATCGGTCATCTTGAAAGAGATATAATGATCCAAATTTTTGAGAAATTCTCATGGACATCCATTATTCTGCTCAAAATGAAAACATTTGGGATCTAGTATCACCATGAAGCATGGTGGTGACTCGGGGGACATTGACGTCACCCGAACATGACTCCAACTTCCAAGAGGTCGTCCGATCAATTCCTCAAGAAATTGAGGTGCACCGGCCTTCCCTCGATGTCACATTGGCCCCCTGCAATGCTCATTGCTCGTTTTGAAAGCCTATTCTTTAGCTAAATTAAGAGTGAGACCCTCCTACGCTAAATGACACAAAAGTGAACATTCTATTCTTACATCAAACTATGTAGATAGATACAACCAACTTGCGGACACCTTTTTATGCTTTATGGTGTTGGTTGAAGTGTTAACACACTGGTCATGTGTTACACTATTATCTACTGCTTATGCTGCTTATACTTCTGCGGGCTCACTACCCATTCTTTAAAGAAGTTTATCGGGATATAAGTTGAAGTGTCATGTACCTCATGTTTACACGTAATACTGTCTCACCGAGGCTACGACTAAGCAATTTTAGCTGGTCGCTCGAACATTATTGATGCGCACCAATCTTTTTATTGCGTCTTAGGGTTATGCAATATTTGCATGCAAGTTTATTATTTATCTATGACCCACCATCATTGAATATTTTTATACTACAACTCGTGACTGTGTATCAAGATTGACACAAAACTGTAATCCTTGAGCTTAAACAAGATTGAAACGGATCTCCAATCTTTGAGCTCGGCTAGATGTTATTTCTAGGTGCCAAATCACACTGTCACTGCGCATAATGATGAGTCATTTGAGATGAATAAGTTTTGGTTGGATATGAACCTCCACCTATAATCCGCATATGTAGAAACCTTGTCAGACGATCTTTTTCACCGCTGCATTGTGGATTGTCACTTTGATGAGACAATATTCCCGCCGTTAGGGGGAGATAAGAACACAAGTGTTCAAGTGGAACGATGTGAATTGTCGTGGTTTATCCCCATTAAGTCTCATCTTAATCCCAAATGCTTAAACTGTTAAAGTGTTAAAGTATCATATGCTGCAAATATGTCTGCAAGGATTGATGTCCTACAAGAGGACATGGCATGAAGAGGACATGACATGACCAAAATGTGTTGGTCTTGACGCCATCACCAAGGATGGTGATATGGTGACGCCATATAGTGGCAAAATTGGTGTCACAAGGCCGTGTGGCTCCCCAAAATGAGGGAGGCCCTTGGGTTCGATACTTTCTCGCACTAAGAAGAATGCGAGATTGGCACAACCTGATCCATTGATCAGTGATACTTAAATCCGTCTCATGAAGTCTAAATTGTGATTATCGTTGGGGGACGCCTCAATGTCAAATCCAATCCATATAGAGATCTCTACAAGTATTACACTAGTGTACATGAGGACGTGGGATAATGAGTCTACTATCGAACCACCTTTCGTTGATGGATATCAACCTAGTTGATTGGCCTAATGGAAAGATACGATCCAGCATTAACAAAGAGATAGGTCATTAGACAGGTGATGCCGATACTGCAAGGTAAACCCTATCAACTATATCTTTGTTAGATAGCGTAGTGAGAACATGAGTTTAGACTCACCTTATGGCGCAATGTCTCTCACTAACACGCACTGGGATCGACTACGATGAGATATGCTCTCGTAATGGATGTCATTGCACTGCACTACTTTGTCAGTTTGGTAGTTTCTGAATAACTGAGCATGTAACTTATGAATGTGGTCATAATAACATCTCTACAGGATCAGAGATATACATGAAGATCTTAAACGGACTTCATTATCCAAATCAAGTTGCTCCAGACCATAGGAGCACGCGTTTGCTAAAAGTATTGAAACACACATGGACTCTACCTGATTTGGAAGGGATATGGTGAATTATGTCTTTGCGTGTTCATTCTGGATTTACATGGACTCTTGATGGATCAAGAGATGCCAATATGTATCAAACATCCGAAGTTAGAATGAAAATGATCTTGGGAAGACATGGTCTTAAAAAGGCACTCGATGACTGTATTGATGATGATTTTCCATCAATCGGCATAGACTCTATAACTAGCGAGACCTACATATACTCTCATGATTAGTCAAGATCTTTGCTCTAAAGAGAGATCCGTTGTTTTGTCTAAAACAAGATGACAAATATGTGTTAAGAGATGAAGTTCTCTTCTAATTACAATAAGACGCATCAATGTACTCAACACAATACAAAAAACTTAACATCTCATTCGCTATGAAAAGTTGTAAAAAGCTAAGTGTAGCTATGTGCCTACGCAACGCCAATGTAATGATAGTAACTCCTTTTTCAATACTTAATGGTATGAAATGTTGAGGCTTATTCTATCCCTACATAAGAAAGACACATCAAAAGCGAAATCAGAATCTGTCATGTTTTGTAGGTCAACTTCCACGAGACCTATAGGAAATCTCACTCACTGGAAAATGGTGAAATTGGTACCATTGGAAAGGTCTATGTGTCTACTTTCTAGGGACACCAACCATTTGATCATACCTATCATATTGAGTAGTTATGACCTTTTTCGTAAAGTAAGACGAATCTGTCCGAGAATCTAATTTTGGCAAAACAGTCAACTTCGATGGGACTTTGTGAACATCTCCTGATGAACCAGAATGTATGTAATATACAGTTGGAAAGCTAAAGGAGTCTAGTTTCCAAAACCGTTTATAGTTTATTCATATGTATTTCCTAGAGGAAGTTACAGCTGTTCTAGTAACTGAAGGTCATGCTGCGCGGAAATCTGATTTCCTGCACGAACTTATGTTTTGAGTTCATAAACGGCCTTCTCCTCAAGATCCAAGTGTAAAAGATCATTTGAGGACAATACGGCATGATTTAGTTAATCATTGTCTAATGCCACATTTGAAGACATGTTAAAGAGTATTGACATGCTAAGTTATTGAAATTTCCATGATTAATAAGAATCAGGAAGTGCCTTATGATTGATGTAAAGATCAGGGGGAGGTGCGAACTTCAAGGGGAGTCTAGCACATGCATACATGTCACTATCAGATGTGAAGAGTGCGTTGTACTCTTTTTCTCCTATGATCAAAGTTCAGTTTTTCTCCCACAGGGTTTTTGTGACTTGACGAGGTTTTTGACGAGGCAACATATCAGCACCATCGGCATATCAGCTCGTGGCACAAGGGGGAATGTTTTAGGATATTCTGTATCTTTCTAGATATTCTTTATGTGTGTCTTGACCTTATGCCAATAAGATATGTAGTTTGACTAGATTTATGTATTCATATCCTTACCATATTGGTATTGTGTAATTCTCTATATAAATGATACTTATCAATGAATAAGATGATGATTCTCTTGCTATATCTTTGTTTCTACACTTTATCTTTCATCAGATTTAACATATTAAGAGAGATTTAACTATACGTCCAAATGTCCAATCGTCCACAGCGATCGATATCTTTTTCAATTTGATAATATGTGGGATCGTTATCGAGTACGAGGGGCCATGGTTTTATCAACTTCTGTACAATATGCGAGTGATTTTCTTCGAAAGTACTCGTAAGAAAAAAGAACACAAATTGAACAAATATTTCGGCTTGGGGCAAATATTTTGCTTTGGGCTTTGGTGCCTCAACGTGACCAGACAAAAATAAATTGGTATTTAACCAAAACAGAAGGACAAAAGCCCAAACAGCGTAATATAAAAACCTAAGCGTCTGCCAAGAGATCTAGAACAAAGCCGTCTCTACCGAACCAGATCTTTGAATTCTGAAGATGACGTTCAGAGTCTTTCGCAGCAACATCATCACCACTCACCAGAGGTATGCCTTGTTTCCTTCACTGTAATACTGGTCGCCTTGTTTCCGTCTGCAACTACATAGCCTTGTCTCGTTCTCAATTCTCAAACCCAACCAAATCTTCAGATCCCCATCTGGGGAATCTTGTGCAAAACTGACCCAAAGTGAGTAAACCCAACTCGCGCTCGCTCCCTTGGGTTATTCCTTTCAGTCAAGATCAGTTCTTGACTCAAAGTTTCCAACTGAATCATTGTTCGTCTGTCATCTCTTTGTGTAAACAAACGTTTGTGTGTGGGATTGTGCCTGATGGGTTTACTCTAAACATTATCATGAAAAGGTGTGTTTAACTTACCTGTCTTGACACTTCTGTGTAGACTTTTGTGTAGTCTACGTTTAACACTTTGATAGAGGCTTTCTTCTCTGATACTGAGTGGTGGAGGTTGCTGAGGTAGGTCAGTGGAAACTAGCTATGAAGGTTGTTTGGAGAATTGTTGAGTAAGGTATCTTTCTTTCTAACTGGTGTTGTTGGAGAATTGTTGAGTCAAGGTATCTTTCCATTGTGGGAAAAAAGGCAAAGACATGGTTGTGGAAGCCTATAGATAATCGAGAAATTGACTATGCAAGACATGTTTTTGATCGTATGATTAGCAAGGACTTGTCTTGCTTGCCTTGTCCATACGATGAAAAACTTGTCCTGCCTCGTCCATTTCTACTCGCAATCAGATATCAAGGGCCCTGGGATGTGTTCAAGAAATGGTGGAGTGAGGCTGCTTCTCCGCAGATGCATCAACTAAGAGATTGATATTTGGTTTATTGATCTTAATAATACCTAAGATTTATGACATGCACACTATATCACCTATACACATCACCAATTAAAAAAGACTGTTATTTCATTTTAAAGCAAAAATACAATCTTATTCTTCCAAATTCAATGACTCTAGATTATTTTGTCTTTCTTATATATATATAAAAAAAAGGGTGGATCCGTGACATACAAAATTATAATCAAAATTATAACTAAAATATCAACCATTAGATCTAATAACAACAGTCAAGATTAGTCATAAAAACTAAAAAAAATTTATGTTCTTCTCTTTTTTTTTAAATCAATTAATGAAATCTATCTATTAATTAAAACATAATGAAAATTGACGATTACCTACTCTTATTTTGGAATACAATTAACAGGAAGGTAATGGTTTCCATTTGATTTGAAACTCATTTATTAAAAAGTACCATCATCATCTACCTCTTCTTCTTTAAAGAAAAAAAAAATTATCCAGATGATGTCTGCCATAACATGTTGGAAAACTTATGATCAGATTATGTATGGAAGTACTCAGGTCATCTTGTGCTATGAACAACCAGAAGCTTTTAATAAAAAAAAAACAAGACTCTGAAATAAGCATGTTTATAACTTAATTTGTTTTCTTTCCTCTATAGTAAGTAAATGAGTTTCAATAGGAAACGAATTATTTCCTCTTAATTATATTCCAAATGGAGAATTGTAATCATAATTTTTTATATAAATAGATTTTATAAATTGAATCAAAGAATAAGACAAGAAAAGAAAAAAGATTTAGTTTATGACTAGTCTAAACCGTTAGTTTTTATTAGATCTAATGGATGATATTGTGATTATAATTGTATGTCATGGATCCGCCCCCATAAAAAAAATGTATATTTCTAACATAGATTAAACACCAAAATACAATCACAATGTGAAAATACATATATTTTTGATAGTATACTTGTTCGATCAAAATTATGAATCATATGCATGTATATACATACATACATACATACATATATATATATATATATATATATATATATATATATATATATATATATATAAAGAGCTTCTCAGCTACGGACGTCCGCATTTATTCTTACGGTGCAGATTTCTATTTTACACTCACTTTTCAATCGAATTTTCACATCTCCATCGTCTAGTATTTAGATACTAATGTATAGATCATCTCTGCAAAATTTCAACCAATTTGGTTACCATTAAGGCATTCAAAATTGCGTTTTCCTGTTATAAACATGAACGGTTCAAGTTCGACAGAATTATGTTCATCCACAGAAAAACGCAGTTTGAGTGTCTTAATGATAACCAAATTAGATGAAATTTTGCAGAGATAATCTAAACATTAGTATTTAAATGCTATATGGTGGAGATGTGAAAATTCGATTGAAAAGTGAGTGTAAAGTGGAAATTTGTACCGTAAGAATAAATGCGGACATCCGCACTTGAAAAAAACTGTATATATATACATGACATGTAATTCATCCAAAAGAAATTTGATAGAGATTTTTCTATTTTTTATTTTGTTTTAAAATTCGATAGAGAATATGACATGTATATGGCATAATAATTATAATCCGTAAAAGTCAATGAAAGAAATTTCATTCCCCTAAAAAAAAAATTATAATCCATAAAAAATAAAATAAAAAATTGATAATTTAAAGTCTATAACTAAGTTTAGATTCTCAAAGATGAAAAGAAATTTATGTTTATGGAATAAAAAGCCTCTCTTGCTATGATTATTAACTACATCATTATTAATAAATTAGGGTAAGAAAATATTCTATTTTAGTATGTAGTAGCCATTAGTTGGTAGGGTTAACATTGTCTTTTCACTTAAGGTTAACATAGCTTGATTTTAAAAAATCGATGATGTGTCTAGGTTATATGAAATGCCATATAGGATTAAAGTCATAAATCTTAGGCCTTATTAAGACCCTCTAGCACTACCCGTAAAGTATATTCGGCTTTTGTTGCTAATATTAAAAAAATGTAATGAAAAATTGATTTGAATGTTTGAAACAGAGCTTTCTTAGTATGAGATGCTAGACTTCTGAAGCTTTGACAATCTTGCATGTACTGTATATGTTATCAGCTCGTCATTTGTACACCCAATGGCATATCCTATATCAGATAGCATTTTAGCACTGTCATATCCTTATCGACTAATTCTAGCTACATTGTTTAGCTCATTAGCTGTTATATATATGGTGCAGTACTGCTCTAGTGGTGTGATTTATGAATATGCAGACTAAACCTAATTGGCGTAGCCAAAGCATTGTGGTTCGTAGTGTTTATGGATATCTTTATCGAGGTAGCGGAGACTTGGGAGTACAGTCCTAGAAATTTAGAATAGCAGGATGTATCTTTCATTTTTGTTTCATTTCTTATTTCATTTGTATTTTCTTTCTTTTATCTGAATGATGTAATAGTTTAGTATTCTCTGGAAGCTCACTTAGTTACAGAACATTGATCAGGCTCTGTAATTTTTATTTCTCATATATCATTTTACTTGGTAGTTGGTACTTTCTGAGCAAGTAAAGATGCCTAATTCATGTCAAAGAATGATGATGAATCATTGGAACTGGAAAGTAATTGAGTTGGATGAATAAATGGTTTTTGAGTTGTATTCTACAGAGAAATTTGGGGGTGAGGTTCTGTAAGAAACCTGGTAACCCCATCCTGGTCTCATCTCAAACACAAAGGGATCAGGCTATTTGTTTCTAGTATATACTCAAATTCAGTCAAGCGTTTCATACTTTCATGGTTGGTTTTAACTTTTAAGCTTGTTTTTGAATAAACACAGAAAAGAGGGCAGGTCATGATTGATGAACTGATGATTTTAGCTGTAAGCATCAGGATTGGCCAAACGGAGGCTCTCAATTGGCTTGAACAGACCTGCGGCCTTCTTTTTTCCGGCCCTGACATGCTCCTTTGGTCACTACGTCAGTCTCGATCATGCTTTACTTGTACACAGGTCAGTGTCCCGTCTGCGTGAATTCCATCAATCTGATGCTTCAAATGGTTGTACTTTGCCAAGGTTGATCTTGGGTTCCAATTCCATCACCTAACAAGTCTTGGCAAGTCTTAAAGTAAGGAATACGTAGTGGCCCAATATACTGTAATAGTAATACACTAAAAAAGTAAAAAGATGTATACAAACTTGGGTACCCAATATACTGTAATACTCTAAAAAGATGCATACAAACTTGGCTAACATGCATAGATGATAGAGAATTGAGGAACAGGCATTACCAGTTAACCGGATCAAGAAAATGCAGTCAGAAAAGGAGGGAAAAAGAGGAAGTAAATGAAAGAAGAAAGAACCCTAACTGAAATCATGAAATTGTGAAAAAAGGGGTAAGAGATGGATCTTGTAGTGTTCATCGTCGGTTTTCTGGTCTTTCTTACCGTTCTACACATATCCTATAACTTCTTCAAGCTCTTTCTCCCATTTCCCCTCCTCTCATTTCTCATTTGTTTCTAATTAAAGACTGGCATAATTGGGGACGACCTCATCGCTCTTATATAAGGGTGTCCTGTATATGGGGAGGGTCTCCTATGTATGACAAGTATGTCCTAGATTCTGGAGAACATGAGTGAACTTATATATTACCAACTAATCCACAAAACTGTCATACATCGGTTGACCCTGCTGCAAGTAACCACGAGTTGGCTCCAAATTCAGTACTCGTGTTTGTCGAAATGTCAGTAGTGCATCGAGTCACACCGAAAACATATAAATCCTTGTTACCTATGTGAAAATGTAGCTTGCCCTCAGGGCTCAGCAATATCTTCAATATAGTACGTACTTGACGCTTTAGATACACAATGTCGTTAACAGCTCATGAACTCTTTCCTCAAACAACATACAGGACTGGTTATATAAATTCCATTAGCTATAAGCTATAAGCATAACCGAGGGGAGAGCTTTGTGATTATTGAAGGTCGAGAACTTGAGCTCCCTTGGCAATTGCAAAATGAATCCATTTATCAAGGATTATCCTATGAAGCTACTTATCACCCTAAGAATGTGAATGAATGAATATGAGGGTAGAGTGACAAGGGTGTGACTCTGAGTGTTTGTGAGTGTGAAGGAGTCTTCGGTCTCAGCTCCATGTTTTCAGTGATTATATACAGAGCTAAAACCTTTTCATTAGTACTATTTACACTTGTGGCTCTTTATATTTCTCCATGATTCTTTCTATTGTAGTTTGATTATGAAACTTTGTTTGGCTTTAGATTCGGATTGATTAAGTTTTAAGAAACTATATTGCTTGCGTTTCACATATCTCTACTATAATAAAGTCAACAGTAAGAAATTCACCAAATTATAAACTGTCATAATTACTCTTAATGAGACAAACTGAAATACGTAAAAACAAAGGTCATTATAGTAAACAAAAAAAAAACATAAAGATGATTGAGGAGAACTAAACCAAAATTAACCTCTCAAGTTTCTTTATGATTGTGATTCCGAGGTAAAATGCTAGTTTTTATTATATATACTAGCCTCTATACACGCGAAACTCGCATGTTCTCAATATGTAATTATTATTATTATTTTTTTGTCATTTGTATTTTATGAAGTTAGTGGGTAGTAAGGACTGAAGATTTTCTTGGCAGTTATAACTCTCACCCGCTGTAGTTATCTTTTTCCTAATTTTCTCTCCTCAATTATCTCTTTTTTATTTATTTTGTTTTTTGTTTTTTGTTTTTTTGCTATTTACTATAGTAACTCTTATTCTTAATAGTCCAAATTAGCTTAATAGGGTAATATTGGTAAAACATAATTTGGTAATTTTAGATTATGTTCGTTTTATAGTAATAGAAATATATATATTATTAAAATAAAATTTAATCGTGTCCATTCTACCAAAAAAAATTTGGCGTGTCCACTTATCGTACCGTGACGGACTCGGACACACGTACTCGTATCCATGCTACATAGCAAGTACATAACTATGTGTTAGAAGATAATCAAGTTTATGCTTATGACTTAATTAAGGGTAATCTTCTCCAGATAGTGGCTTCCAGTTATCAAGCTTGTTGTGGCTCCTCCATTCTTATGTGGCATTTCTAGCAGATATTTTTCTTTTTGTGATGTAATAGTTGCTAGTTATTCTCTGTAGTATAAAACTATAAATACATTTGTGTTGTAATAGTTCAGGACTATTCTGCATTCTATCAAAAACTTAGAGAAAATTGCTTCAGCTTTTCTTTCTCTCTCTCTTGTTGTTCTTCATTTTCATATAGCTAGATCTTGCTAGTGTGATAACGAATGCCATGTTATCACTATGGTCTACCCGTATAGTTACAAGTCTGTATGTAATTCTAGTATGCCATTGAAAATTGATGTGCTACAGGCTAGTTTCAAAAACTGTGTCCTGACAGAAATGATATTGTTCAGTCATTACCAATATTTAATGTTCTTCATGAGAGAAGATAGTTGCAAAAGTTTCACCCAAATTCGTTCTTTCATTCTATTCAAGAATTTCCAAGATACATTATTGCATTAGAAGTAACTTTCTTAATCACATCTAATTTGGTTACTGAAGATCTTGTTTTCTTTGACCAGAATATTTTTTTGAACAATTATAGTCGAAAAATTAAGGTCACCATCACCAAAACAGAAAGTGACACTAAACCATGCTTGAATTATAGCCATCCATTAAGAACTGTGACTCAGGTGTAGAAGTTGTAGATCCTATGTTCAAATCCTATTTCTAACTTGAAACAATCTGCATAGCCTTCAAAAATTCGGAAGACACGTTAAGTTTCTTGTAGATGAAGCAGTGAAATCAAAGAAACTAAATGCACACGAAACTCCAGAGGATTCTCATTATTTTTAGAAAGGTAAAATATTGTATAGTCCTTATGGTTTGAAGTCGACATATGTTTAGTTCTAATAGTTTTATTTTAATCTGAATAGTTCTTAAAGTCACAATTTTTCATCTAAATAGTTCTTATGACATTTAACTAAGAAAATTGTCGGAATGACTATTTGGATGAAAAATTATGATTTTAAGGACTATTCAGATTAAAATAAAACCATAAGAACTATTTAAATGAAAAATTATGACTTTAAAGACTATTCAGATTAAAATAAAACCATAAGGACTATTTAAATGAAAAATTGTGACTTCAACTTCAAAACTAAACAAATTTCAATTCTTTTTAGAAAATATGACAGTCATACATTCATTTTCAATACTCAGTGTTCCAAGTGGAAAATGATGCTGATGGAAAGAAACCGGAAGACGTGAAAAACTGGACACAAACTGATAACAGTAAAGTTTAGCAGTATTCATTAGGATTGGCCAAGAGGTAGCCTTCAACAAGCTTGAAGAGGTGGGATGCCTTCTCTTTTCCAGCCTTAACATGTTCTTCCTTGATCTCCACGTCACCTTTGGTGTAGTAGTTACTGGTACTCTTGATGACGGACCCTCCATCGGAAGATGCCACCAGCTTGGTCTCATATGAGATCTTCTCAATCTTGTCTGAGATAGCATCCCCTTCAATCAAACTGTAGTTGTACACAAAGTTCTCTTTGTCAATTCCATCAATCCTGTGTGTCACAGAGCTGTACTGGCTGCCTTCACCGAAGGTGATCTTCTTGATGGTTCCAACGCCTCCATCTCCTTCAATGGTTTCAGCACCCTTGACTGCTTGTGGAGCAAGCTTGGGGATGAGATTATCAGCATCAAGGATAAAAGCCTTGAACAATCTAGCTGGTGGAATGACCGAGATGAACTCGGTTTCATAAGTGAAGACACCCATTATCAGTTTATGAGTTGGGAAATGACAAAGAGAAGAAGAGTAGAGAATTGATGTTTGAGTTGTGAGAGAAGAGGATGGTATGGTCAGTATTTATAGATTACTGATGACTGAAGGTTTGCCAATAGCTCAATGTGAACTAATGATTGCCTCGGTAGATGCAAGCTGTGATATTCGATCTCTTGGATATGTTCAAAATGGTCAAAGAAAGCATAACAATGCCATTAGCTTTTGTACCTGTTTGGCTTTGGACGGTGAGTACTAGACTACCAAAACTTAAAACTATGGTAGAAGACGATAAAAAGAATTAATGGGGTCGTGTTCTAGATGACTTTACTTCAATTGCACTTTGAATTTTCAATATCATCCTTCACAATCAAACATCAATTGGCTATTCCATTATGTATTCTTGGCTCCAAGATTTGCAAATTACTAATATCTATTACTTCACCGTCAATAATACTTGACATTTTCTTTACGTTGTGATTGAATAAAGTAATTTTAATTTTTATAGAAATTTCAAAATAATAGGAATTGCAATTCCATGAATTTAAATTCCATTAATTAAGAATTTTGTTGTTTAGATTTTATGACGTATAGTTTTAAAATGACAATAATTTGTATTTAGACTAACCTCAGTCAAAGAAATTGACAAATGACACATATTTTGTGAGGAATTCAAGTCGGGAATTTAAGCTTCCAAATTTCACGATTATTTTCCCGTGGAAATTGCTAATTCCACGGGATAAGAATCCAAACGGGGGAAACAATCATAAGAAATTGGGAATTCCCTATTTTTGATTAAATTCCCGAGAATTCACCCGTATCCAAACACACCGTTAGTTTCTCCTTCCCCTGTTAACTTCAAAACGGAGACCTCTCCTTCCCCTGCTTTAGTTTCTCCTTCACCTGTTTTCTTCAAAACAGAGACCTCTGTATATGGCAGACATAGTTCCTCCTTAGTTCTATTATGTGAAATAGATATATAGTTCAAATGACAGTTCAAATGATATATAGTTCATTTGATTAAATTCCCGAGAATTCACCCGTATCCAAACACACCGTTAGTTTCTCCTTCCCCTGTTAACTTCAAAACGGAGACCTCTCCTTCCCCTGCTTTAGTTTCTCCTTCACCTGTTTTCTTCAAAACAGAGACCTCTGTATATGGCAGACATAGTTCCTCCTTAGTTCTATTATGTGAAATAGATATATAGTTCAAGTATGACAGTTCAAATGATTTTAATGCATATTAGAATCAACGGCATAGCAAACTTCAAGTATGACAGTCCAAGTCTGCCAGTTCAAATGACTATGTACCACAATCAATTGGCATCTTTCCATTAGGTCTAGTCTGCATCTCTGCATGCTCATAAAACCATACTGGAGTAGTAATGCACCATATAACTAGCAGCTTATTAATCTGGCTGTGGAATTAGTCAATAAGGATATGACAGTGCTAAAATGCTATCTGATCTAGGGTATGGCATTAGATGTTCAATGATAATATAACATGTTGTCAAAGCTGCAGAAATCTAACATCTCATATTAAGAAAGCTCTGTTTCAATCATTCAAATCAGATTTTTCAATACATCTTTGGTAATAAAAGCAACAAAGGCGGACCTACTATATATGCATAGACAATAAACCAACCATCAATCTCATCTGGAGTGAAGCCTCACTCCACCATTTCTTGAACAAGTTCATTGCGCTTGATATCTGATTGTATAACATACAAATGCATTCGCGAGGAGAAATAGACCAGGCAACACAAGTTTTTGATCATATGGACGAGGCAAGATAAGTACATACTAATCATCAAATCCAAAACTTGTCTTGCATAGTCAATTTCTCCTTGCAAATGGGAGTAACTCCTCAGAAAATGCAGCAATCCTCATCTAAGAGGATATGCAGAAATTCCCGGGGCTATTTGACTGTATCTCCGCCATGCCATGAAAGATGCATATTCTGGCTGTCTCAGCTTCAGCTTTCTCTGTAAATTCCATCCAGGGTACAGAAAGTTTTTTCCTCCACCGCTTGGTTCCCCCTAGTGTTGTTGTAAGAGACATGTTTTCCTCTGTAATGGCTTTCCAACACAAACAGTTGTTTAGACAAAAAGATGACAGACGAACATTGATTCAGATTGGAAACTTGAGACAATGTGATCTTGACCGAAAGGGATAAACCCAAGATAGTGGACGCGAGCTGGGTTTACTCACGTTGGGTCGGTTACGCACAAGAAACCCCAGATGAGGATCTGAAGATTTGGTTGGGTTTGGGGATTGAGAATGAAACCAAGCTATGTAGTTGCTGACGGAAACAACGAGACTAGAAGTAATACAGGGAAGGCAGCAAAGCATACCTCTTGTGATGCTATTGCTGCAGTAAGAGACTCTGGGACTCACGGAATTCTAGATCTGGTTCGGCGGAGAAGGCTTTGTTCTAGCTGTGTGTGAGGTAGAAGCTTTGGTTTTTATATCATCACTCAGATTCAAGACCTAAATAGAAGCTCTGCTTGGGCTTTCGTGTGAGGTAGAAGCTTTGTCATGTCATCTGCTTGCTCTTTAACTGCGGCCATGACTGCCTGCATAACAAAATTATTGAACAAAAAATCAATATCTTACATAATAGCTTCTCTATAGCAACACAACAACACTTACATAATGGTTTCACAACGCTGTTGTCGCCGTGTTTTACTATAGCTACATATTGATAGTTACTTAGGTAGTTACATACATGTTATATTTGTGTAACTATGTAATTATTTATATAACTACATATTGATAGTTACCTGGGTAGTTACATCCATGCTACACTTTTTTTCTCGCACATAATGCAAAAGAAAGTAAAACAATCCCTATAGCTACATTAAAGCTTCACAACAGATACATCAAGAGAAAATCTTTACCATCTTTTTAGCATTTTTCCATGTTTGTCCACTACTCTCATCTCCTACTCTTCCCTTCCTTGAATTTAGGTGGTAGAAATGGAGGGTTGAATTTGGAAGACAAAGAGTGTGTGGTAAAACTTTGCTTCACTTGTCATCAGAAAAAAAATCATCATCGCTTCTCCCAAATATTCATACTACTGGTCAAGGAAGTAGTTGTGGTGGATGTTCCTTCCGTGAAAATTTCTGTTGAATGCTATTAAAATGAAACAAAAACGGTAAACAGGTTATTGAAACTGAAACATTTATCAATTATATTTAGAATGTAAATAGTTCCAGTCCTTACCCATGCTATGGTCTGCATTACCCTTGGAACAACAACACTCTGAGAATCCTGCTGAGAAATTTCGTCGGCTATAAGGGCATTGAAGCAGTCTATTACATTGCATGCCATTGGTTTGTCCATTATAACCTCCCCCAAATCAAGTTTTGTAATCTCCAACCCATACAACGGGCCATCCCATAGGAAGTCTCTGCACAAAAGGATTAAGTTCGTTAGATTACATGTTATATCAACAGTTACTCAATTAGTTACATTAATAGTCACTCAATTAGTTGCATTAACACAAGGCCTTACTAGTGTGCTACATGCTAGTCACCTGGACATTTAAATAACAAATCCAATATGAAAAACTTTATATCAAAAATGAATTTTCAAAGTGATTTGAGTTTACCCGTCATCTAAGTTGTCCCAGCAAGTTTTCCATTTTTTCTTCGTCAATGGATCCATACACCTGAATGCTTTGAAAGCTGTCCAATTCGCATTCTTAGTCAGAGTCTGTATTGGCTTCGCGTTCGTAGTCACAATCTGTATCGGCATGGGTTGCATCTCATCATCACCGATGGTATGAATTATGTCTCCATACTCTATCAGTTCGTCTCTTTCTCCTATCTTGTTCTTCCTCATCCGGTCAAGATTTTTTCGTTCTTTCTTTCTTTTGCTTTTTCTTTGGCCTTCTTTTCTCTGCTCTTTTTAACCTCCCCCCACCAGTAAATACTATCTCTTCTTGTTAGCGTTCTTTGTTTTGTTCTTGATCCGGGCTACATAGGAATACATCCCCATTGATGATGTTGTCCTTCCGAATTCTTCCTCTGTCAATTGGATCTCTATATCACTCTCCTCTTCATCCATACTAATGCCAGGAACGACTCTTTTCGCTGCTACTTGTGGAGAGACAATCATATATAACTTGTTAAATGGAGAGTTACATAACCCTAAATAGTTTCACTGATAAACTAGTAATTCATAAAAGTAGCAGTTGAGAAAAGAATCATATGTTAAGCTACCCTTGAAACTATCTATGTAACTATATGTTGACAGTTATCTGGGTAGTTACATACATGCTACATAACAAACTACTCTTATTTTTCTCTCACAGAATGCAAAAAAAATCACAATATCATACTTGTGGAGATATGATCATCTGGTATTTTGTCGGTTCTCGTTCTATCATCGTAAGGTCAATGATCTGCGGGCTAGTTGGAGTATTGAAATTCTTCTCCGGAATGGTTATTACTTCAGTCACCAATGGGCTTTGCCAAGATACCCATAGAGAGATTCCAAATTCCAAAATCGATAGAAGGCATGGGTCACCGGTGTTTTTGGCGATCAACGCGTTTATTTTGCAACCATCCTCGGTGGTGACTCTGGTGGCTGCTCACTGTAAGCTGTATAGTAGAAAATAAATAATGTTACTTACCAGCCACTTCTCAGTTACATGGATAGTTATATAGATATGCATAGTTATATCTGTAGTTACATGTATGGATACATAGATACATCTATATTTACATGTACATATATGAAATGTCCATGTATTGATTAAGTCGTATAAGAACTCATACCGTCAACGTTTTGAAGTCAATTTTCTTTGTGTGAGCTTTGTGAGGTCCCATTTTCTCATCTTTGTGAGCTTTGGTTCCCCCTAGTGTTGTAAGAGACATGTTTTCCCCTATACAACCGCAATGGCTTTCCAACACAAACATTTGTATAGACAAAGAGATGACAGACGACGAACATTGATTCAGATTGGAAACTTGAGACAATGTGATCTTGACCGAAAGGGATAAACCCAAGATAGTGGACGCGAGCTGGGTTTATTCACGTTGGGTCGGTTACGCACAAGAAACCCCAGATGAGGATCTGAAGATTTGGTTGGGTTTGGGATTGAGAATGAAATCAGGCTATGTAGTTGCTGACAGAAACAACGAGACTAGAAGTAATACAGGGAAGGCAGCAAAGCATGCCTCTTGTGATGCTATTGCTGCAGTAGGAGACTCTGGGACTCACGGAATTCTAGATCTGGTTCGGCGGAGAAGGCTTTGCTCTAGCTGTGTGTGAGGTAGAAGCTTTGGTTTTTATATCATCATTCAAGACCTAACTAGAAGCTCTGCTTGGGCTTTCGTCCATCTGATTTTGGTTCAATACCAATTTTTTCTCTTTGGGTTAAAACTTTCAAGTGACCCAAACAAAAGAAAACTAAAGAGTAAAGACTGAAACTTACAATTACGTCGAAGAAAATCACCAATCTTACTTTTGATATGATACAGTAATATAGTAAATTAGTACCTAACCAGCTTCTGAAGCAATTGATCTATTATACTTGGAGTGAGGCAAACTTACCTCTGTTTAAACCAGGGAACTATAAGAAGGATGCAACTCCTTCAAGTGGTTTGGAGATTGTCACAGTTTTGGAGTTAGGTATGGTAAATGACAACGGAAAATTTCTTGTTTTTGAAATGAAAATAAGAAGGATGCAACACCTTCAAGTGGTTTGGAGATTGTCACAGTTTTGGAGTTAGGTATGGTAAATGACAACGGAAAATTTCTTGTTTTTGAAATGAAAATTCTTGTTTCTTCGGTGGAAGAAAAAAAGTATTGGAATTAGTAGAGTGGTTAATTGGGGTATTGTTATACCGATCAATCTCTGGCTAGTTGAGCTTGAGGTTTCCAGCTTTTTGTTGTCCTCCTTGACAAACACAGTCTCAAGTTGAACTCTTCCTGAAAGAAAGTTGTTTCCGGTTACCTTCAAGAAGATTGAACTCTCTCTCAACTTGAGACTTAATGAAGGTCAATATTTTAATTTATGTCAAAGAGCTTCATGAAATTTCGAATTGCCATACGTACAACTCCAAGTTTGAGTAACAACTTTAAGGATGTAAGGCAATTGAGTGACTATCTGATTTTTATTTTTCCTTTCCAAAAGCAATATTGATAGGATTGAAGGCAACTAAATCGGCTCTGTGACACATGAAGATCGATGGAATTGACAAAGATTACTTTCCGTACAGCTACAATTTGTTTGAAAGGAAATGTTTTGCTCATCAATCTTGTTGCACAAGGCATTTCCTTCTGTCATACTGTAGCTGTCGACAAAGTTATCTTTGTCAATCCCATTGATCTTGTGGGTTACTGAGACGAATTGGCTGCATGCTTTCCCCAAAACGATGAGATCTTCTTGATGATTCCAACACCTTCATATACCTCCTAATTAAGGTGAACTTGGTGGTGGAATAACGGATGACTTGGTTTCATAAGGGAAGGTAACCTATACCAGCTTATGACTTTGGTAATGATAAAAAAGAAAGAGTAACATGGAAAATGGTGTTTAGGAACTAGAGAAGGTTTTGAGTTGTGAGAGATGAAATTGTTGTGGGTGGTATTTATAGATTACTCATTGGATCAGTTATGAATTGTGAGGTTGAAGGTTACCTGCTGTGAATTAGCAATAGTGTCCTTGTAGATGCAAGCTGTACTATTCTCTTGGATATATCCAGAATGGTCAAACAAAGCATCCCTGCGCCAGTTATGTTATAGCATGTAGCTAATTGGCTTAAATGGAATGGGTCATCATGTTCTAGATTTTCTTTTTTTTTTTCATTTTTAAAAAAAAAAAACTTTTTTATTAATAACTCACACACCTATATATAGGGCTGTGCATCTTCGGTTTGGATCGGTTTTAGGATGAAACCAAAATCAATCCGAATTATTCGGTTTAAGGTTTTTTTAAATCGAAATCGGATTTTAAAACCTTTGACCCGAATATTCAGCCTATCCGAATTTTCGGATCGGTTCGGGTCGGTTTCGGTTTTGATCTATATTTGAAAAACTTTTGGCTCATCTAATATCTCACTGTAAAGTTGAACTTCAAGTTTTTGACTTTTGAGTAACATGTGATTTTTTTATAAACTTAAAGTACAACAAGCAATCTAATACACTCTCAATCTTTTCTACACTAACAGATTTTTCCAAGAAATGAGTTAAATGAGAAATTGTCTTTTATATAGAGAGGTTAAGTATAAGAAAAGATGAAATCAACTAATAATAATAACGTTTCAGGTATATAAATTATATATATACACACATTATATAATTCGGGTTGGTTCGGTTATTTTCGGTTTGTTTAATAGCTTGAATCGGATCCAATCCGATTTAAACCGGTTCGTATCGGTTCACTACTTCTTTTGACCCAAATGTTTTCGGTTCGGTTATTCGATCCGGTTCGGTCGGTTTTTTGCACACATTCGGTTAAATGCCCGGCCCTACCTACATATGTCAATGAGATTTGAACCTATGACCTCAAAGTTGTCAATTAAACACTTTAACCAATCAAGTCACGGCTCACCAACAGATTTTCTTATATATTAACGGTTTCTCTTTAAAATTTCCAGTAGTTAATACCCTTCACATCTTAGCTAGCTAAAGACTTCATGTCAAGTCTAACAGTTTTGAATGAATGATACCCTTTCTCCACGTTAGGATGACAAATTTGGCTTTTGACAGAATGTGCTTGAGATGGCTTCTTAGACTAAAATGATAATTCAACATGGAAATATTAATTGTTATAAAAATCCTAGCCTGTTGCCAAAGCTCAAGCTCTGATCTATAGGGTGAGCTACCTTCATCCTTAACTTATAAATACCACCTCCAGGGCTCAACTTTCTCACACCAATATATTCTCTTACTTCCTCCACATTTCAGTTTTCTCAATTCAGCTCCTTAATCAACATCATGGGTGTGTTCACATATGAAACCGAGTTCACCTCTGTCATTCCACCACCAAGACTCTACAAAGCCTTTGTTCTTGATGCTGATAACCTCATCCCCAAGATTGCCCCACAGGCTGTGAAGAGTGCCGAAATCGTTCAAGGTGATGGAGGTGTTGGAACCATCAAGAAGATTCACCTCGGTGAAGGAAGCGAATACAGCTACTGTGAAGAGTGCCGAAATCGTTCAAGGTGATGGAGGTGTTGGAACCATCAAGAAGATTCACCTCGGTGAAGGAGGCGAATACAGCTACGTGAAACACCAGATTGATGGACTCGACAAAGACAACTTTGTTTACAACTACAGCATCATTGAAGGTGATGCTATCGGGGACAAAGTTGAGAAAATCTCGTACGAGATCAAGTTGGTAGCATCTCCAAGTGGAGGCTCCATCATCAAGAGCACAAGCCACTACCATTGCAAGGGTGAGGTTGAGATCAAGGAAGAGCATATCAAGGCGGGAAAAGAAAGGGCCGCTGGCTTGTTCAAGATCATTGAGAACCAGCTTTTGGCCAACCCCGAGGCCTACAACTAAATCGAACTATGATAATGCTACTGCATTATAATATTCTGTTAGAGTAAATTTTACATACAGTATCCCAACAACAACTCATTCATCACTTGGTATATCATTTTTAGAAACTATCAAATATGTACCTCAACACTAAAACTCAAACCAATTTTAATACATACCCATCTATAACGGTGTCAAACCTCTATTTCTTAAATGATATTTTCGCTCTCGATATTTCAACTCAACTTTTTGTTTTTTTATTATTTATTATAGCTCAATTTTTTGTTGGTTCAACTCAAAAAAAAAAAAAAAAACTCATATATTTGATGGATATCAAACTATTGCGACTTTATGCTGTAGTAATATGTATTATAGATGACAATCATCTGTAGTAGTAGTGGTGTAACGATGACCTCAATGGATAATTGATCTCTCCCTCACACAAAATGAAAAAAACCTCCCATCACCGAAACTTCAAGCACTTCATGAACTGCATATCAACCCTTCCCCTCACCTATGCAGTTGAAAGAAAGTTCTCCACAATTCCATCAACTATAGCCCAGAGACTCAAATTATTCAACTCAATCAAATTTGTAGCCCCATCAGCTTTTTGATTTGAAATTGTTGTTTATACTTTCTAGGTTTTAGTGGCATGGATTTGACTATTTGAGATGGGGAGAGAGTAAAAGACAAAGTTGTCCACTGAATATCTTATGTGGCAATGGAGTTGACGCGGTTAATAACGGCATGTACTAAAAGGTTCTTGATGTTCAATGTTGATGTGCTGATATTATAGTTTTTAAAATTGGTATATTGAAATACTTGGGGTATCATTTGTAAATTTTTCTCATTCTATTGTATCCTGTTTGTTTTGTCATTGGGTGTTTGATACTTTTTTCCCTTCTCTATTTCCTACCAAGCCATGGATTGTTTCGGCTGCACTAGTGATGGTGAATTGTAATGTCACATTGGATTTCGTTTGAAAAGTAAAGAATAAAACGCATGTTCCACTTTATATTTATACTTTCTAGGTTTTAGTGGCATGGATTTGACTATTTGAGATGGGGAGAGAGTAAAAGACAAAGTTGTCCACTGAATATCTTATGTGGCAATAGAGTTGATGCGGTTAATAACGGCATGTACTAAAAGGTTCTTGATGTTCAATGTTGATGTGCTGATATTATAGTTTTTAAAATTGGTATATTGAAATACTTGGGGTATCATTTGTAAATTTTTCTCATTCTATTGTATCCTGTTTGTTTTGTCATTGGGTGTTTGATACTTTTTTCCCTTCTCTATTTCCTACCAAGCCATGGATTGTTTCGGCTGCACTAGTGATGGTGAATTGTAATGTCACATTGGATTTCGTTTGAAAAGTAAAGAATAAAACGCATGTTCCACTTTATATTGATTTACTGTGTTTAAATTTTACCTTCTATTTGTCAATGCTTGGCCTACAAGTCTGTAGCTGTACAAAATTCAAGAGCTACTTCTACATAACGAGAAAAGTGGTCAGAATTGCGGCCCATCCATTGCATTTTTAATAGAGAAAAATTCATCATCATCAGTCCATGAACTTTAGTGGCAATGTCATTTGATACCTACACTCAAAATTGATACCTGAAAGTCTTAATATGCTACCAGCGAGAGCCTTCCGTCCAATTTCCGTGACAGACCAGTCAAATTGATGACATGGCAATCACGTAAGGATAAATCCATGTGGCAAACCCAACGGTTATAATTGACTATGAAACTTCACTCCAACCAAAGAGTCATACACACGTGTATCCATGTGGATTTGACATAGAGGCCTTCGCGGTCAAATTTGACACAATGAACTACTGCGGTCTTTTATTTTTTATTATTTCTCTCTCCTCCGCTCTGTTTCCTTCTCGTCTCTCTCGCACACTCTTTTCTTCCTTACCCAGAAGAGCAAAGCAAGAATGCATCTGCAGATCGATCATTCTCCATTGCAAGTTTGCAACTTCCAGCCGTTGGAGCTGGAAAACACTAGTTCCTTGATTTGGAGATCAATACAAAATCAAATACCAAACCCACCAAGAAACATCTCAAATTACCCAAATCAACCAATACCAAAATTCAGACCACGAGATTCAATTGTCATTCAAATTAGGGACAAAGAGCTCACAATCATCCAAGACGATTGAAATCGGATAACGAAGGACTTACCTAGCCTGGGTAAACAACAACAAAGATGATCGCAGACCACTGACTCGATTTGTGCCTCTTCAAATTTCTGGGTTTAGTTGATCTGAACCTTTGAACAATCGCAGGCAGTATCCATATAATTTAAACCCAACTCGTGTCTTTTTTTAATTCCCAAATTCGAGTTTTTTGGTCTGAAGAGGAAGAAGAAGAAAACAATGAACTATGGAAGATCGAGAGAAGAAGAGACGGGAAAGAGATTGAAACAGTAGGAGAAGAGAAAAAAAAGAGAGAAATATTGGGTAAAATATTGAAGGAAATAAATAATAATAAAATATTATTCAAATTTAACATTATCATTGGAGTTGATTTTTGTCAAAAATAACCATGCCACCTCAGTTGTCAAATTTGAATTTAACACAAGTTTTTTGACTACATGGGTGGAGATGCTTTTAATATGCTATCAGCGAGAGCTTTCCGTCCAATTTCCGTGACAGACCAGTCAAATTGATGACGTGACAATCACGTAAGGATAAAAAATTAATCAAAAGACCAAAATAACCTTTTTTTAATTATTATTCAATCTTTTTTTGTTTTTTGTTTTTTTTTTTAAACTGAGTCTTTCTCGTACTATTTTTTTTTTGGTTACAGAATCGTGTGCTATTTATCAGAACCCTTTTCCTTTTTTCTATGGAATTTTGTCTTCCTTCTTCTTCCTTTATAAAGATTGTTCAAGGCTTAAAAAGCAAGCAAAAACATCAATCCATGCATGCATAAAGATGACGATTGGATTCGAGATGGCTTGGATTAAGAGACTAAAGGAACACTCTTTGAGTCTGAAGAGTCAGGGTAGGCTTCAAAGGCAACTAGGCAAGCTCCCTTAGAAGCTTAGCAATCTCAGCATTTAATGAATCTTTTTCCTTCTT
This sequence comes from Fragaria nilgerrensis, assembly GCA_010134655.1. Classification (NCBI taxonomy): domain Eukaryota; kingdom Viridiplantae; phylum Streptophyta; class Magnoliopsida; order Rosales; family Rosaceae; genus Fragaria; species Fragaria nilgerrensis. Next base: position 25,882,246 of record CM020980.1, read on the forward strand.
CGTCCCAAAACCACCATTTCTATATCATCATTCGCTGGCAGATTTGGATTTCCATTGCTGGCTGTGTCACGCGGCTGGACTGCTGAACCCATTTCCACCTCTAAAATCCCTCTTCAAATCAGACCCATTACCACTCTCATTTTTCCCACTGCTTCCACATCTAAAACCTCTCTCCACTTGTCACATCCCGACCCGTAAAAATTTTATCTTATTTACTAGCTTGATTATAATAAGAATTTTACCGTCTTCAACATTGAGTTATAGTTTAATTGGTCTCTAGAGGGGTTTTGAGGGATGATTATTTCGGAGAGTTATTCGTAGGAGAAAAATGTAACGACGGTAAAAATGGTAAATTTAGCTAGTAAAAGGTAATTTTTATTAGGGTATTATTTTTGGGGGTGTTAAATTTTTGGATTGGGTATATGTGGGTTGGAACCGGTTGGGCCAAGCCCAAAATATTTCTCTCTCTTCCCTCCCGATTCTCTCTCTCCTCTCCCGCTCCCGCACCCGACTCTCCCCCTGCCGGAATTTCTTCTCCGCTGTTCGGCCGCCCCAGACCGCCGCACCGGTCCCAATCGATCGGTCTCCAACCCAGCTACCGTTCTAGACCGGTGGCAGCCTCTCTAGCGCCGCCATGAGAGAGAGACGCCGCTCGGAAGTTCCGACTGCCGAATCGGTTTTCTCGCCGGAACTCCTTCCTCCGGTTGCCATAGCTGGCGAGCCTTGGCTCAAAAGAAAGCTCTCCTCCCGTGCTTCAATCCCTCCAAAGGGCTCCCTCCATCTTCAGCTAGGTAAAGAGAAATCGGTATTTGAAATTTTAGGGCTTTATTGTGTGTTTGCGTTCGATTGACATGGTTAGGCTTAGAATTAGAGTTTGTGGTAGTTAGGAATGTTGTAGAGGAGGTTGAGAGGAAGATGCTGTCAAATTTTGGTGGACATTGGAGGTCGCCGGAGCTGGTCGCCGGCCGCCGCTGCCGGCGGAGCCGCTGAAAAATTGTTTTTGGTGGAGATTTTTATGAGGAATTTAATGGAATGAGTTTTAGAATTTTCGGACGAGTTTTGAATAGGTTTGTGAATTTCCGAAGTTTGGTATTTAGGCGGTTAAATAATGTAAAATCCGATCGTAAGATTTAAATCAATTTCTAGGAAAGGTTGTTTATACGACTGCCGAGTATGATATAAAAGTTTGGATCGTTTCGATTTAAGAATATCGAACTTAGGCAATGATGAGCGTATTTATGGCTCTCGATTAATTTTTCCTATTTTATCAAATACTGGATTTTAGTTGGGAAATTAATTATATATTTGGAACAGGACGTGAGGAGACTCAAATTGGAGAGACCTCGGATCGACGTCAGACTTAGGCCTAAGTTGTGAGTGGACCTTTGTTTTAAATAAAAAGCATGCGATGAATGATTTTATTAATCATTTATTTTTTTTTATGAGATTATTGATTTCTCGCCCATTTGACAATTTTTCCTCCTTTGGAGAGATCCCGAAAATGAGATTTTCGGTGGATATATATGTTTTGGATTTTATGAGAATAGTATGTATATAAATGCTAGCTAGCCATACGTGCTTGGTCCGTCATAATGAGGTAAAATACCATTATGACGTGTCGTGCGTGTTAGACACAAGCGTCATAGCCCTATATGAAAACTTCTTTCTTTTTCAGTTTATTTAGGTTTTCATATAGGGAGTCCACACGTATATATACACCGTCCCTTTTCGGTCATAATGAGGAAAAATACCATTATGGCGCAATGTGAGCGTTAGACGCCAGCGTTGTAGCCTTGTATGAATTTCTATTTTTCTGAATTGTTTCTAGGATTCATACAAAGAGTCTGACGAGTGTAGATACATACGAATATATGATTATATATGGTTTAGCCTGAGAGGCTCCATTTTATTTGAGTTTGTGACTAGCCAGTGCTAGTCGTGAAATTGTCAGATTATGAATTGAGCGCTTTTAAGCTGCCGCATGCAATATATTTTCTTTGAAATTAAAATGGAAATACATAAATATTTTGTTATTAAATTATTTATGTCCACTCACTCTAACGTTATTAAATGTCTTCCCCCGGGCCCTTCGTTTTAAAATGCCCAGTCTGCAGGATTGCATAGTTGAGATCGGACGTACATGGAGAAGAGGCATAGTCAATAGTATAGCTTCTGCTCTTTTCTATTTATTTCTAATTCATTTCTTCTCAAATAGAGTTGCTCTGAATATGTTGGTTATAGGATCTTTGTTAGATTAGTAAATCTATATTGGGAGAAGTTGTGATTTGTGGGGAGCACGAAGGCTCCAGAAGTCTATAAGGTTGGATTTGGAACCTTTAGACGTGTTTGCAGGTTTCTATTAGAAGGGTTGTCCATTTTCAAGGGAGGTTGTACCAAAGTTAGCGGTAAATCTTTCCTTGGAGGTGGTCCCCGCACGATTTACTCCGGGTTTAGGGTGAAATTCGGGGTGGGTCGTGTCACCACTTCTACCTCTAAAACCCGCATCCAAATCTATGCAAATTGTCACCGGTGAGGAAGAATCGAAGACTAATGGGGGTGACAAATTCAGAGGGTCGCGAAGCTCTAACTGTCTCGTTATCTCGATAAAAATGACAACTTTATCGCTTAATATTTAGTCACATGTATGACACATAAGCACTTTTAATGGTGTCGTGATGAAATATAGACATAAGCATCACATTGGTATATTTGTAAGTATGGGTATCAAGTTAACCTTGCCACCAAAGTTCAGGGACCGATGTTGAATTTTTCTCTTTTTAATTTATGGGTAAATATTGTATAGTCCTTGTGGTTTGAAGTCGACATCTGTTTAGTCCTTATGATTTTATTTTAATCTGAATTGTCCTTAAAGTCACAATTTTTCATCTAAATAGTCCTTATGTATAGTCCTTGTGCATTATATAGATATAACTGAGAAAATTGTAGGAAAAACAATTTGGATAAAAAATCATGATTTCAAGGACTATTCAGATTAAAATAAAACCATAAGGACTATTTAGATGAAAAATTATGACTTTAAGGACTATTCAGATTAAAATAAAACCATAAGGACTAAATAAATTTCAATTCTTAATTTATATAAGAATATTAGAGTTGGCTTATCTGGCTAGATGTGGACATAAAAAGAGTTTTATGTTTAATCATTTTGATTGGGAAAGGCTGATTCACTTTAAAAGGATAAAGTAATGTAAATCCATTCACAGAATTGGGAATGGTTGTTTAACCATTAGTTTTGGTAGTCTGCTTAGAGAGATCAAAATGGCAGGGTTAAGAAGCTTTTGTATACGTGCTATAGGAGGCCTTTACCACTTTTTTGTTTACTTTTGTAACTAAGGATAACAATATATGGTGCAATCCCAAGATAACAAAAATACAAGTGCGTACGAGAAAAGTGCAAAATAAACAATGAACACGAGTATGTTTTTTACTCGCATAAATCTTGAAATCAGGGAGAAAAACTACGTGCTCCTTTTCTCTTGAGGTACAAACTTTTCACTATGAAAAACCTCTTCTTACAAGAGGGAAGTTCTAGGGATACAACAATACTCTGTTATCCTACCTGGTCAACATACTAGTCTAGATCTACACTTCCTTTTTTGTTTCGAAGTAGCAACATAGAAAAGCTCTTTTCGAAGTCTCTGTTCTTGAACCCATGATTCTACTATGAACACTTCACGGGTTGATTGCACTACCAACACATCTCATGGTATGAAATGATACAATGAGTTTGTCAAAAGGTTTTTCGTCCAACTCTATGGTTTATATTCACAAGGAAGACTTAGAGAGCATTACACATGCAAAGCTAAAGGTAGACTCAATAATGAAAACGCAAATGAAAGTTTTCATCAACCATTGAGCAAAGCCAAAGCTTTCTCTATATATAGGCATATGAGACATCAAAGAGATGCAGACACATCCGCCAAGACGTTTCAGAAAAGGTTTTTGGACACAAGTTCTTGGGCAAAGACAAGGCTTTCTCTAACTGACAGTGATGTAACCAAAAGAGAGTTGTCACAAGCCAACTCAATGAGACAAAGAGACATTTTTCAAAACAAAGTTTGATTCAAAATAAGAAGCAAAAAAGATTTCAAGCTTACTCAATCTATATGAAGACTATGACTCAACATGGCTGATATGTCAATGAATCAAACAAATGACACGACTCGCCCCGAATTTCACCCTGAACCCGGAGTAAATTATGCGGGGACCACCTCCAAGGAAAGATTTACCGCAAAATTCGGTACAACCTCCCTTGAAAATGGACAACCCTTTCAAATCAAAAACCTGCAAACACTCCTAAAATTCTCAATCCACCCTTAACTTCTGGAGCCTTCGTGCTCCCCAAATACAATCACCACCAACAAGATAATAAACATTAACTAAGATAATATACATCCTCCGTCAAATATTCTAAAATATCAACATGCCTTCACCCACAAACAAAAATATATACATTAAACCCAAGTATTCAGAGCTACTAGACACTAGCGGAAGTAAGAAAACACAGGTAGGTTAAACAGGTAACCTATTGGTGAAAGGTGATGGAAATACGGGTGACTATGCCTCGTCTCCTACTAGATCCAATCCGAACTCTGCAGACTGGGCATTTTAAAACGAAGGGCCCAGGGAAAGACATTTAATAACGTTAGAGTGAGTAGACAAAAATAATTTAATAAAAAAGTATTTATGCATTCCCATTTTAATTTCATAGAAAAATATACTGCATGCCGCAGCTCAAAAGTGTTCAACTCATAAACTGGCAATTTCACAACTAGTACTGGTTAGTCACCAACTCAAATAAAATGGAGCCTCTGAGGCTAAACTATATATAAACATATATCTACGTACGTATTTACACTCGTCAGACTCCTTGTATGAATCCTAAGAACAATTTAGAAAAATAGAAATTCATACAAGGCTACAACGCTTGCGTCTAACGCTCACGTTGCGCCATAATGAAATTTTTCCTCATTATGACCGAAAATACGGTGTATATATATATATACGCGCATTTCTCCTATATAAATTATTATATTTATATAGGGCTACGGCGATTGCGTCTAACGCTTACGTCGCACCATAATGAAATTTTACCTCAGTATGGTGGAAAAACACGTATAGCTAGCTAACATTTATTTATATACATACTATCCTCATAAACATCCAAAATATATATATCCACCGAAAATCTCATTTTCGGGATCTCTTCAAAGGAGGAAAAATTGTCAAATAGCCGAGAAATCAATAAGTCTCATTAGAAGAAATAAATGATCAATAAAATCATTCATCGCATACTTTTCAATTAAAACAAAGGTCCACTCACAAATTAGGCCTAAGCCTGATGACGCTCCGAGGCTTCTTCTGCTCGGGCCTCCTCACGTCCTGTTCTAAATATATAATTAATTTTCTACTAAAAATCCAATATTTATACAAAATATGCAAAATTAACCGAGAGCCATAACCATGCTCATCATTGCCTAACTTCGATATTCTTAAATCGGAATGACCCAAACTTTAATACCATACTCGGCAGCCGTAAATACAACCTTTCTCAGAAATTGACTTAAATCTTACAACCGGATTTTACATTATTTAACCGCTAAAATACCAAACTTCAGAAATTTTCAAACCTATTCAAAACTCATCCGAAAATTCCACAAATCATTTGCTCCTCTGATTCCCAAGTAGCTTCTTCTACTTGATGACTTCTCCAGAGCACCTTGACAAGTGGAATTATCTTGTTCCTAAGCACTTGCTCCTTTTGGTCGAGAATCTGAACCGGTTCATCTTCATAAGACAAATCTCTCGTCAAACTGATCGGTTGCTCTTGCAGCACATGAGAGGGATCGGCAATATACTTGCGAAGCATGGATACATCAAACACATTATGTATCCTGGCTAATTCTGGAGGCAAAGCTAACCGATAAGCAAGTGAGCCAACTCGTTCTATAATCTCATAAGGGCCAATATACCTCGGACTAAGCTTTCCACGCTTACCGAAACGTACACCCCTTGCCAGGGAGATAATTTCAAGAACACCCAATCACCCACTTGAAACTCAAGATCTTTCCTACGGACATCTGCATAACTCTTCTGCCTACTTTGAGCGGCCTTGAGTCTATCTCTAACCACTTTAATCTTCTCATTTGTCTCATGGATTAACTCTGGGCCACAAAACTCTTTTTCTCCCACTTCATTCCAACATAAATGCGTACGACACTGCTTCCCATAAAGCGCCTCAAAGGGAGCCATACCAATGCTAGAATGATAACTATTATTATATGCAAATTCCATCAAAGATAAGTTTTTATCCTAACTCCCTCTGAACTGCAAGGCACAAGCCCTTAACATATCCTCCAAAGTTTGAATAGTCCTCTCGGACTGCCCATTAGTCTGAGGATGAAAAGCAGTGCTGAAGTGTAATCGAGTACCTAAAGCTGATTGAAGAGCTCCCCAGAATTTAGAAGCAAATCTAGGATCCCGATCAGACACTATTGATTTAGGCACACCATGAAGCCTCACAATTTCATTCACATAAAGTTCCGCCAATTTATCCAATTTAAACTTCTTTCCCACTGGCAAGAAATGTGCAGACTTGGTGAGTCTATCCACAATCACCCAAATACCGTCATGCCCTTCACGGGTACGTAAGGCAACGGCATGACGGCTCAAGAGGGAAAACAAAATCCATGGTGATGTGGTCCCACTTCCACACTGGAATAGGCAACGGCTCAAGCAATCCAGAAGGCTTCTGCCTTTCAGCTTTTACTTACTGGAAAATCAGACATCTATTCACATAAGCTGCAATTTCCCTCTTCATGTTTGACCACCAATAATAATCCTTCAAAATCCGACATATTTTTGTGCTACCCGGATGAGCTGCATAAGCGGAACTATGAGCTTCCTCTAAAATCTCACTCTTCAACTCTTCATTTATTTTTAGAACACAAAGCCGATTCTTAAACAATAAAGTCCCATCCCTTCTAACTAAAAAATGATCGGTTGCGGCTCCGCTCAAAGCTCTTTCTATCAATCGAACTATGGAAGGATCATTATTCTGTGCTTCCCGTACTCTATCAACCAAAACTGGCCTCACATGAAAACTAGCTACCAAGACACCCTCTTCATCCACCGATAAATCCACCCCTGAAGCTCGCAACTCAAAAAGAAGTGGAACTCGAACCATCTTTATATAAGATAAAGATATGGAGGGATTTCGACTAAGAGCATCAGTTACCACATTAGCTTTTCCAGGATGATACTCGATAGTGCAATCATAATCACTAATCAACTCCATCCACCTTCTCTGTCTCAAGTTTAGCTCTCTTTGAGTGAACACATACCGAAGACTCTTGTGATCGGTAAAAATCTGACACTTGGCTCCATAAAGATAATGTCTCCACAACTTGAGAGCAAAAACTACCGCTGCAAGCTCCAAATCATGAGTAGGATAATTCCCCTCGTGCGGCTTTAATTGCCTGGAAGCATAGGCAATAACTCGCTCATGCTGCATCAATACCCCACCTAGACCACGTCCAGAAGCATCACAAAAGACCACATACTCCCCACTATCATCCAGAAGTGCCAAAACATGGGCACTAATCAAACAATTCTTCAATTCTTGAAAACTTTGCTCACACTTATCTGACCATTCAAATTTAACACTTTTCTTGGTCAACCTTGTAAGAGGAGCAGCAATCCTTGAAAAATCTTGCACAAAGCGCCGATAATAACCTGCTAATCCCAAGAAACTACAGATCTCCGTCATAGTGGTGGGTCTTCTCCAATTTGACACTGCTTCCACCTTTTGGGAATCTACACTAACTCCTTCTGCCGAAACCACATGGCCCAAGAACCCCATTTTATCTAGCCAAAACTCACACTTGCTTAACTTAGCATATAACTGGGAATTCCTCAAAGTCCGCAATATTATTCTTAGATGTTTGGCATGCTCCTTCTCACTTTTTGAGTAAACCAAAATATCATCTATGAATACGATCACGAAACAATCAAGATATGGACTAAACACCCTATTCATGAGATCCATAAAAGCAGCATGTGCATTAGTAAGTCCAAATGACATCACCATAAATTCATAATGACCATAATGTGATCGAAAGGCAGTCTTGACTATGTCACTCTCCCTGATCCGTAATTGATGATACCCAGATCTCAAGTCAATCTTGGAGAAAACAGAAGCACCCCTCAGCTGATCAAATAAATCATCGATCCGAGGCAACGGATAATTATTCTTCACTGTGATCTGATTCAACTTCCTATAGTCAATGCATAGTCTCATGGTGCCATCTTTCTTCTTAACAAACAATACCGGAGCACCCCATGGAGACATGTTAGGCCGAACAAAACCCTTGTCTACCAATTCTTGCAATTGAGTCTTCAACTCTTTCAACTCCGCTGGAGCCATTCTGTAAGGTGCCTGAGAGATAGGCATAGTTCCGGGAAGTAATTCTATAGAGAAGTCTATCTCCCTTGCAGGAGGCAAACCAGGCAACTCCTCAGGAAAAACATCCAGAAACTCCCTTACTACTGGAATATTTTCCACTCCCAAAACTCCCATACTTGTATCCACCACATGAGCTAAATATGCTTGACAGCCTTTATTTAATAATTTTCTTGCAGCAACAGCGGAAATTAGGCAACTCGAAATAACATCTCTTTCCCCTTGAAAAGCAACCTCAAATCCACTTGAACTTCGAAGCACCACTACTTTCTGAAAACAATCTATCAAAGCTCTATATGCTTCCAAAAAGTCCATCCCCAAGATCACATCAAACTCCACTATCTCTAAAGGAATTAAATCGGCCGTGAAATTAAATCCCTCTACTAAAACTTCACATCCACTAAACACCCAATTAATTCGCATCACCTCACCGGAGGGTAGAGACACATGCCACTCGCCTGGAAGAGACGATGATGGCACATTGGCATAGAGGGCAAATCTACTAGACATGAATGAATGCGTGGCTCCAGGATCAATTAAAGTACATGCAGGCTGACCAAAAATTAATAACGTATCAATGATGACATCCGGAGAAGTACGACATTCCTGTTGGGTCATAGCATGCAATCTAGCGCGAGTCATGGGACGTCCACGCTGACCACTGCCCCGCTGAGAGCCACCTCTGACTGAAGCACTGCCCTGGGCACTACTACTAGAACCTCTAGCTGAAGACTGACCAATTGACTGAGTAGGGGTAGGGGTGGTCCTCTGAGCCAACAATGGGCAATCTCTCCTGAAGTGATCCAGACTACCACACTCATAGCAGCTAGAAAACTGCTGCTGCCCATAAGAATAAGTTTGGCTACCGGATGACCCACCCTGGAAACTGCCACTAGAACCATACTGCCTAGCCTGCTACCTACCCAACTGGCTCCGAGAAGAACTTCTGAAACGTCCTTTAGATCTGCTTCGAACGCCAGAGCTAGATCTACCACTACTGCCACTACCAGCAGAAGACCCAGAAGCGGATGATGAAGCAGCCTTCTTGGATGGACCCTGACTAGGGCCACTGTAATCACGGGACCAAACACCATATGTCCCCCTGGACTCAATGGCCATGGCTGCACCAACTGCATCCATAAAAGTCGGGTAAATTACCCCCGTCATCTTGTCTGCATACACTCCACCAAGTGCCCCAATGAACATCTCAATCCTGGTCTTCTCATCAAGAACCAGATATGACACATGGTAGCTCAGGGAAGTGAATCTTTCCTAGAATTCTATGATCCCCTCATTATCCCTCTTCGTCATATGCAGGAAATCCGACTGAATTCTGCTACGGTGGGCATGATTGAAATACTGCCCCAAGAAGAGAGTCTTAAACTGCTCCCACGACATACTCAGAGCATCCTCAACATTCCTGCTGGCAAGCGACCACCAGTGATGTGCTGAATCGTCCAGAAAAGTCACTGCCATCTTCACCTTTCTTTCTTCTGGTAACTTAGTGATCGCAAAAGCATTTTCCATCTTATCCACCCAATTGTGAGCATCAAGGGGTCCCTTGGCACCCTTGAACTCTCTGGCTCCAGCCTCATAAACTTCTCTCCTTTTTACCACATGAGGGTGTGGAGCTCGATCCATGACATCCCTCAGCAAATTTCCAATATCATCAACCAATCCCCTGACCTCATGGCCCTCATCGGCGTTGGTCGAAGTAGCCACACGGGTTTGCTGTGGGCGCCTAGGAGACATAGTACCTGAGGAAGAAAATATTTAGTAGTCCATAAACAAAACTAACTCAACTATCACACATACCCAATAACACATAGCATCAATAGCATAAAATGCCAATGAATCCGCCGTGGACGGATCATCACTCTATAGACACTACGTGCTACTTAGGCAAATATGATAGTGACAAAGAAGCAGGAAAATGAAACCTAAAGCTCTGATACCAACTGACACGACCCGCCCCGAATTTCACCCTGAACCCGGAGTAAATCGTGTGGGGACCACCTCCAAGGAAAGATTTACCGCAAAATTCGGTACAACCTCCTTTGGAAATGGACAACCCTTCCAAATCAAAAATCTGCAAACACTCCTAAAATTCTCAATCCACCCTTAACTTCTGGAGCCTTCGTGCTCCCCAAATACAATCACCACCAACAAGATAATAAACATTAACTAAGATAATATACATCCTCCGTCAAATATTCTAAAATATCAACATGCCTCACCCACAACCAAAAATATATACATTAAATCCAAGTATTCAGAGCTACTAGACACTAGCGGAAGTAAGAAAACACAGGTAGGTTAAACAGGTAACCTACTGGTGAAAGGTGGTGGAAATACGGGTGACTATGCCTCATCTCCTACTAAATCCAATCCGAACTCTGCAGATTGGGCATTTTAAAACGAACGGCCCAGGGAAGACATTTAATAACGTTAGAGTGAGTAGACAAAAATAATTTAATAAAAAAGTATTTATGCATTCCCATTTTAATTTCATAGAAAAATATACTGCATGCGGCAGCTCAAAAGTGCTCAACTCATAAACTGGCAATTTCACAACTAGTACTGGTTAGTCACCAACTCAAATAAAATGGAGCCTCTGAGGCTAAACTATATATAAACATATATCTACGTACGTATTTACACTCGTCAGACTCCTTGTATGAATCCTAAGAACAATTTAGAAAAATAGAAATTCATACAAGGCTACAACGCTTGCGTCTAACGCTCACGTTGCGCCATAATGAAATTTTTCCTCATTATGACCGAAAAGACGGTGTATATATATATACGCGCATTTCCCCTATATAAATTATTATATTTATATAGGGCTACGACGATTGCGTCTAACGCTCACGTCGCACCATAATGGAATTTTACCTCAGTATGGTGGAAAAGCACGTATAGCTAGCTAGCATTTATTTATATACATACTATCCTCATAAACATCCAAAATATATATATCTACCGAAAATCTCATTTTCGGGATCTCTCCAAAGGAGGAAAAATTGTCAAATAGCCGAGAAATCAATAAGTCTCATCAGAAGAAATAAATGATCAATAAAATCATTCATCGCATGCTTTTCAATTAAAACAAAGGTCCACTCACAAATTAGGCTTAAGCCTGATGATGCTCCGAGGCTTCTTCTGCTCGGGCCTCCTCACGTCCTGTTCCAAATATATAATTAATTTCCCACTAAAAATCTAATATTTATACAAAATATGCAAAATTAACCGAGAGCCATAACCACGCTCATCATTGCCTAACTTCGATATTCTTAAATCGGAATGACCCAAACTTTAATACCATACTCGGCAGCCGTAAATACAACCTTTTCCAAAAATTGACTTAAATCCTACAGCCGGATTTTACATTATTTAACCGTCAAAATACCAAACTTCGGAATAAACTCATCTGAAAATTCCACAATTCATTTCATTAAATTCTTCTAATTATTACACATTTAAAACTTTATAAACCTCCAAAACAGCGGCTCCGCCGGCAGCAGTGGCCAGAGGCCGATTCCGGCGACCTCCAAATCCTATGAAATTTTAACAGAATAAACCTCTCATCAAGCTCTACAACTTTCCTAACTAGCACAATCACCAATTTCAAGCCTAACTAGGTCAATCGAACACAAATACCTAAAGAGCCCTAGAATTTCAACTTCGAATTTCTCCTTACCGAACTCAAGAGGGAGTGAGCCCTTTGGAGGGGTTACTGCACGGGAGGAGAGCTACAAAATGAGCCAAAGATTTCGACCTATGACGGCCGGAGGTGGGATTTCCGGCGAAAAGCTTCCCGGCGTCTCCGGCGGGTTTTCCTCCTCTACGGTGGGTTAGAGGCTCGGGCACTAGGCCGGGAAGGGATAGGAGGTGGTGGGGCTCCGAACTGGGCTGGAGCGGTGGCCGGAAGTTTCGGCTGCGGGAGGGACTCGGGAGAGAGAGAGCTCGGGAAAGGGGAAGAGAAAAAAGAGAAGGAGAAAAGGATTTGGGCCTCTAAACCCGGTCCAACATCCTTATAAACCTAATTCCAAAAATTAACACCCCCAAAAATAATACCCTAATAAAAATTACCTTTTACTAGCTAGAATTTACTATTTTAACCGTCGTTACATTTTTCTCTGACGAATAAATCTTCCGAAATAAACGTCCCTCAAAACCCCTCTAGGGACCAATAAACTATATCTCAATGCCGGAGACGGTAAAAATTCTTATTATACTCAAGCTGGTAAATAAGATAAAAATTTAAGGGTCGGGATGTGACAGCAAAGACCCAGCTTAATCTTCGTTTGTGTATCACACAAGCCAACCATTGAGTCACAGGTTGAAGAGATAATATCTCACCCTAGATTGGTTTGAGTGTCAAGGTAGAACTAAATTCGATTGTCAATTTGAATTTTAAACCTCAAAGGATATCAATAAGGCAAAGCCGTAAGATCTCTAAAGTTAAAGAGAACTAAAGACTCAGGATGGCTGGTCACAGTGAGCTAGTCATCAGGATAGCAAGCGAATTGCTATCCATTGTGAAAAATAGATGATATGCATTTGCATGATTATGCCTTAGTCCATGAGATGTTTTGGGACTTGAAACTTGTTCTTTTACTAATAGCAACCATGTTGAAGGTGTTTTGTTTCTTCAAAAGAGATTGCCACCCAACCTTATACCTTCATTCTCCCCCTTTAGCAATCCTTAAAAAAAAAAAAAAAAACCTCGTTTGTAGGACAGAACAACCTGCAAAAACTCAACTCAAGAACAAGTGAAGAATCACAGTAGTAGACATTGTATATAGAGTTTAACAGGCTGGAACACACATCAAATATCACAAAAACAACACATTCATTAAGAACATATTGATATTATCCATAGATGCTTAATAACCAAGTCCTACAAACTAGTTTCCCCCCCCCCCCCGCCCTTTCCCCTCTCTCTTTTGGCAAAGAATACCAAAGGGAAACAAAGAACATGAATTCATAAACACAAAAGCTGTTCAGAAATATAAGAACCTACAACCACGAAAACAAAATAAAACAAGCAGCAAAATTCAAAATTCACATAGATCCGTCACAAAGATCAGCATCAGATTCACCAATAGGTTCCTCAGATGTCTCCTCTTCGAAGCCAGATGTAGTAGCAGAACCGAAACCTTAATTGAACTCAGAATCAGGATGGAGTGGAACATTGGCATCCCAACCAATAGGGCTAGCAGAGGTATGATGTAGCCCCACAGACTCCTTCAGCTCATTTTTCAGGGCCTCCAGTTGCTCAGCAAATGCAACCTTAAGAGTGCTAACATCTTGAGAAACGTGATTGGAAATCGCCAAGCACATCTCTTGTTTCAACAATGTCTATTCCAAAGGCTCCACATAGACATTTGATTGGCTAGTAGACTTGTTGATGGTGAGCTTGTAAAAAGGAGCTGCTTCACATGCTTGGGCCTTGACATCATCATCACAGACTTGAACCCCAACATCAAGGCACAACTTGGTGATACCAAGAAGACTAGAGAACATGATTTAGATTCACGGTGGGAAGTACCAGACATTCTAATGGCTCAGTACATGTAGTACTCTGCCGGGATAGCAGACAACACTGGTCTCATCTTCAGATATTTTATAAAAGCAACCTGTTTGTAGGGTATCTTGCTGGTTTGGGATGTAGGGGTCAGTATTATACGAACTAGAAAACCTAGAGCATTAAACCACTTAGATAGATTAGGAGCACTGTGAGGAGTGGGAGGATGAGGATGAGCCTTTTTGTAAAGGCCTACTGCTAACTCCTAGATGGTGATTTTATCAAGATTGTCCTTAATAGTCACCAGGGCATTGGGCTTAGTTTCAGGCAAAGACAGACAAGCTCGTATACTAGCACTACTGGAAAATTGCACCTAGCCGATAGAACAAATCCGTCGTTAATGAAGTGATATTCGTCTCCTAATATTCTAGGAGACGGAAGGATTGTCGGCTAAGTTCCGTCAGCTAACAACTGTCAGGTAGGTGTCTAGTCAACGTAAAGATACAAAGTTTGTCGGTTAAGATCAATTCTAGCCAACGAACAGTTTCTTCCCTTGTAGACCAGATTGATTGTTGGAAATCATGATTGTCGACGAAATAGAAGCGTAGGTAAAAACCATAGCCGATGAATTCTGTTTACACCTTATGGAAAGACTTTTTGTCGGTAAAAATCTGAGTCGACAACTGTCTAGGTTACTTAATCGACGCAGGATTGGTGTGTGTCACACCCCGGACCAGGTGTCGGTGGTTTCCAAGCACTCAACACTGAATCCGAGGCGTGAGCGGGAAAAGTAAAAAAAAATAAAACAAATTCAAATACTTTTCCAGAAATTGTTAAAAACAAAACAAATTGTAATAACAAAAACAATTACAAAGACGAAACAAACAGGTTTGGTGGTCTATCTCACTTCTAGTCCACTACGCCAATTTTACCTTCAGACGAGCGGCAATGCCCGTCATCTGATTACTTTTTTGCGTGTCGTCTATCCAGCTGCCATCTGATAACGATTCAGTCGACAGGCATAATCTGTCGTCTGAGGAAGGTTATACGACATACTGTATGTCGTCTTTATGAATCCAGGTTCGTAACATAAAAAATGAATCTGTCGTTAGAAAACATTACAACGATAAAACTCTGTCGTTGAAAGAAGAATTAATCAGCAAATGATTTCATCCGTTTGTTGTCTCAAATTTATTCTAACGTCACTTATATGACGTCGGAATAACTTTATTATCTATCCGCTTAATTTATCCGTCATCTGCATTCTAGTATTACTATGCTTTTCTGTCGTCTGATGACGACATACACTATTGTCTTCTTTTACTTTAAGACGACATATAAATGTCGTTTGAAAGATATAGAGATGTCAAAGTCTATGAGGTCATCTGTTATCTGATTTTGATTTGGATGTCAATTCTAAAGTCTCAACAAAATTAAGCATTTGCACAACATAATTCAGAAATCTCAAATTCATTCTCATTGCCAAAACCAACAAAATTTACAAAGAGCTATTTGTTCTAAAGACACCTATAAGCTATAACATCAATGAGTTATTATTTTTGAAATGACCTATATAATACATCTCCAATGGTCATTTCATATATAACTTAAAAAACTACATAAAAGAGACATCAAACCAAATACAAGCAAGTACAATTCTAGAGTGCATAAAATCCTCTTAACTGTAATGATGTACTCTAATACGTTCTTCTTCATAACCAAACTCAAGTGTTTCCTGCCAAACTAAAGATACAAAGCTTTAGTACTTTTTACTTCATCACACAAACACAAACCAAATATAAATTAACATCAGTAACATGCAATTCAATGAATAGCCACAGAAACCAAATACTCAATTCAATGAAACCAACATAGACTAAGAGAACACTAACAAATTCTAGACTATTATAATTGTACGTACCATTAGGTTAACTGATGTACAAATAAATCTCAAAATTTAGACTGTCAAACAACCCTTAACACCTATATGTTGTTACTTGTCATTGAGTTAAGATAAAACAAAGTCTTTTGTCGCTGGGAATCATTATCAATATGGTTGAAACAAGAAACAAAATATACCAAAATAAACTTGCGGGAGTATCTTGAAAATAGGAGGTTAATTTAGAAACTTACAGATGCATTCAAGCCGATTCCATGAATTGAGCAACCAAGCTATCTGTCATTTTAGTTATAATTAATCATAGAAACCAGTCAAACATGTAAGGGAGATCATAGAACAAACTTTGTAAAAATAGCAGAGAGACTTACGCCAGATCATAGAACATTATCCTTCAATACATATACAGTATACTCCATGAGGAAGTATATATATATACCTGGAGTGTGGTAGAATCATCCATTAATAGTGCAGTAGCATTGTCATGTACATTTGTTCCTCTACTTCATGATAAGCTTTGTAAGATTTTCCTTGACCATTTACTCTAATGTTGTTGCAAGCCTCATTTAATAGAAATCGTCTTGTATTCATTCAGCAAACCGAAAGTTAGAAATAACAAAACTATCAGCTACCGGTTTGGGTTCTATTGCAAATATATAATCTGTAACTTACAGCGAACTCTCTTCTTCCTTAATTGTTATGATGCATGTAATATGAATCTGATGAATATATTATCAGAATATGTAGTGTTTTAATTGCAAATGTAAACATAAAACGATAGATATGTATAATAAAATAATTTTAAATGTAAATATGTACATAGTGAGTTACCGTTGATGTTGAAGACTCCCTCAGCATAACTATATATAGCAAGGAGCGCTGCTATAGAGAAACTTAACAGATGTTAGCATTAATGATTATTATTGTATAAAAGTTCACAACATAGCTAAATAACAATTCATGGGAATAGATTACAGAATAATAGGTATCGTTTGTGTGCCATAATACTTAATCTTACCTATACTTAACTCCTCAGAGATTGTGTACTGAGTCGGTTGGTGTTGAACTAGTCTCTGCAAAAATCAATCAAACACTTACAATAGATTGGTAACTTACTCCTCAGAGATTGCATCCAAGCTAATTTCATTGAATTGATATACAAGGCAGCCAACAAATAAAATAGCAACCAAACCATCTATCATTACAGTTATTATTGCACACATAACAAACATGAATTGCTATAATTGCCAACAAATAGGAACTGCTATAATTGCATATAACCAAAAGAGGAGGCAGCCAACAAAAAAATTTGACTCCAATTCCTGTTGACATACTCTCCATCCTCCAATTACTGTATAACTCCACTTCATATGCTTCCCTCTCCCTCTGTAATAAACAATGAAAAGGTCAAAATTATTACTATGGGGGTTGTAGATATGAACATCAAAGTAGTGATTAGTCACTAGTATATGAGTTCCTACCGGTTCAAGATATTTGATGCACTACTGTTGTAGATCAGGCCTTGGACACTTCTTTTGATATTTGTGTCTTTGCCATCACTAACATCCAACCTTCAGTTTTCAGGGTGAAGGAAATACAGGTTAACATCATGAGTGCTAAATTTGTAGAAAAATAAGAAAATCTTGATGGTTGTATGTATGATGGAAGATGCTTTTATTACTATAGTATAAGTAAGGTTGAGAGCTTTGAACCTAGATATGAAAATGCAGAAGCAGAATGGAAATAGAAGGGTCAAACCAGAACGTGAAAACCACACAACTGCATGGCTTTGCCAACCTAGTGCTGCTTCATACCCTTCACGCGCCTAGGCGGTGGTCAACCAGAGAAGGATCTATTCTGCAATGCTACACAGGTGAGTGACTGAAGTGCCCTTCCTGATCACATTCAAATCCAAGAATGGAAATTTTCATATATGAAAACACTTAGTTTGTCTCTTTTGGTATATCCAGATTCTCAGGCTTTAAGTCTATGAATTGGATTATAATTGATAATTACATACGTTTAGTACTTTTATTTTATTGGTGAAGCATGTGGAACCATTCTACCCTAGACCACCACCCCTTGGACTAATATAAATATGCAATCTCAGCTCCTCCCCCTTCAACACACACATGCACTAAGCTAGTTTCCTTCTGTTATAGTTCTCCACTAGCTCTAGCTAAGATCATCTATTACATATACTTCTACTTCAAGAGAGAAATTTAGGTTGTTCTTAGGGTGAAATGGGAGGAACTTCACCATGTGCTTTTATTCGATGAAAACGTATAAAAATCATAAACAACTAAGCTTTCTAAACAGCATTCAAAAAGTAAAGAAGCAGAAAGAAGACAGTTATCTCTAAAGAATTGAGTTATAGAAATGCATAGATATATATACTCATAGCTTCAAGCCAATGTTGCAGGGCTAGTTTCTAAGCCTTCTCATCCTTGCACAGTCTCTTCCCTAACTACAAACACAAACATATTGCTTTGTTAACTTTGATCTTCTCCACTAACTTGCACATTTCAGTAAGTCCATTCACATAAACCAATGTAAATAAGTACCTTGGCTGCCTTTTTCCTAGCTCTTGTCCACTTTGACATAACAAGTCCATTCACATAAACCACTGAAGAACCTTGGTGAAGAGAAGGCAAAATGACAAGTACCTGTGATTCAAAATCAGGTTCGACTAGCTGGGTAATTACTATTACCTGGGTAATCAATCATCAACTTCACATTTTCTGCATTTAAAACACAACCACAACTATCAATGCATGTTTCGAATTAAAGTAGAGAATGACCAAGAAAGACCATAACCATCACCACCGCAATGGCTCGACTTCTCCTGAGATGCTAACTTCAAAATTTCTGCAATTCGTACACACCCAAATAAGTAACCCCACATACCCAATTGGATTAAAAATCATCCAACCCAAACTGAATTTCAAATGAAAATGACCACACGGAATTGAAATCCAGAAAAAATGACGAAACCACAATAAACAGGAATACACTTTTCATGGACACGGATCAAAGAAAATAATATACAAGTTAAATTTTGGAATCAACCCAGCATATCCCTTGACCTAATCACCATTATGAAACCCCAAAACAAACAAAAAATCGTTCGATTAGAGCAAATCAAAATTGAAGTTAGTAATAAGACTAAATTCGAACGAACCTATGTCTATTTCAGAATCCCCAATTTGAATGAGCCCCAGCATACCCTAATTCGAAATTCTAACCCCCAAATTGAATTTCAGATGAACCTCAAAACCCAAAAAGACTCCAGTAAGAACCCTAAATCGAATAACAGTGAATCCAAGGGCTTACCAACAGTAGTGAAACCATTAGGGTTGGCTGGTTTGGAAACACCGATGCCCACAAACACATCAGAGGGAGAGATATATTGTGTTTTTCGAAGAGAGATGAGAGATGGAGATGGAGGATAGGGATGAAAAGGGACGGGATTTTACCAGTTTTGATTTGGGCAAGAATGAGGGCGTGACGATCGATGAGTGTGTGCGTGGGTGGAGAGAGTTAAGAGAATAAGCGAGAGAGTTCTGACTTCTGAGAGTGATAAATATCGGGCTTTAAGTGTCAAAAAATCATATCCTATTGTTAATAGCCAAAAAAAAAAAAGGGATCAGACAAATGTTTATGGTTCGCAAAAGATACGACAATCTTTTGTCGTCTTAATAGGTACATATTTCTTCTTAAATTTCTCTTGTTTTCCTGACGACAGTCATCTAACATCTCAAAAACACGCGAGTTTTAACCACCGTGTGTTGGCTACATTCAAACGACAGATTTTTAAATGTCTGTCGTTAAACTTTATCAGACGACAGCAAAAACGACTTCTGTCGTCTGATCCCTGTTGTTTGATTGCAAAATTGGCGTAGTGGTCTTTTGTAATCCTTTGGACTCGCGTACAGGTCTACTAAACGTCACTGTTAGCCTTCTAGAAACACGAGTCCTCATAACTTATAAGTACCTGAACAAGACTCATAGGGGTGAGTTTACGCTCAGTAGGGCCAAACTGTTTTAGCTATTCTTAACTATGTCACACAATCAAGTTATCAAACATCAAACAATACTTTACATAAATAACAACAAATCGATGCATAAATGCTAATGCACTCCCTCCACTCTATTACTGGCTAATTAGTCCATACACCCAAGGCATATGTACCTACACGTCTCATATTGTGTAGATGTCTCAAATATACGACTTAACAAATTAGTATTATATAAACTCCAGTACCTCTTTTGTTAGTTTTTGTTAACCTTATGGTCCACAGCCCCGAAACCCGAAAGATCGTTTTATCGACTCATACGTCGATGGGGCATACTGCAAGTCTCCATGAGGAAACTCAACTACACAAAATGTATATGTTCTAATAATCTCATTCTCCTCTCCAGAATCACTATTTCTCACAATTTCTCACAATGCATTATGTATGAAATCAAATATCGATGCGCGTAATATAATATTAAACAACATGCTTTTTATAGAAAATAGTAACATCGATCATGTAAATCAACGATAACAATCAACAATTAATCAATCAATGTCACACAAAACACCCATTTCAATTATAACCTAATTATCAATTTAAAGAAAGGTTTCACGATAGACCATACCTAAAATCCGAGTGTTAGTAAACGAAATTAGTAACACACCGACATGCTTTCTAAAATTCTTATCCTTCTGCTCTTGGAATCCTTGTCAGGGCCCATCCCGAATTTCACCCTGAAACCCGAAGTAATCCTATAGGGTCCACCTCTAAGGAAAATTTACCGAAAAATTCAGCATAACATCCCTTGAAAATCGACAACCCTAACCTGAAAAATTCAGATAAACACAAAAATATCCATCCTCATCTCCTGGAGCCATCTGCTCTCCACAAACACATTCACCACAATTAACGTTATACCAAATCTAAATCCATCACACAAACATCCCAAGATAATTTATACAACAACCTCCAAATATTTCTAAAATATATTTCTGACTATTAACATACAACCGAAATACCATAAATTAATCCCAAGGTAATCAGAGCCACTAGACTAGAGGAAACAAGAAAAATACACTGGTAGGTTAACATGTAACCTACTGGTGAAAAGTGGTGGTGATGTTGGTAACTATGCCTCGCCTCCTACTAGAACCGACCCGAACTCTGCAGACTGGGCATTTTTTTTAAAAAAAAATGAAGGCCCAGGGGAAAACATTTGAAAAACGTTAGCGTGAGTGGACAAAAATAATAACGATAATAAATACTTGTAATAAAAATTCCGAACAAGGTTTAAATGCTTTCCCTTTTTGTTCATCAAACAATACAGTTATGCATGCACCACCTAATGCTCACCAATAATACTTCTAAAGAGTAAAAATGACGAATCAATCTCATTGGTTCGAATAAATCCAAGAAATTAGAAAGAGATTTCACCATAAAGATGAGCCTCCCGGGCTAGGGTCGGAGCCTCCTAGGCTCTATTAATAGCGTCCCACGCTAAAGGCAAGCTAGCAATAATAATGTATAACAACCCTTATATGATGAAATAAGAAGATCATATAGAGCTCACGAGATAAATATCTCAGCCCACTAGATAGAGCTCACGAGAAAGGTATCCCGACCCACTAGATAGAGCTCACGAGATAAGTATCCCGGCCCACTCAACCAAGCAATGCAACAATACTCAATGACGTGTCTCACACGTCAAAATATACTCGAATCTATGATTGAGAAGTACCAAAAATCCTATTTTCGGTAATCTTTTACAAATCTCAATGTTGACAGATAAAAACGATAATTATAGAGGAGATATTTATAATTTAATTGTCGCATGCAATTTATTCAAAATAAAAGTCCACTCACAAATTGTGACTAGCCCTGATGTCGATCCTGATGCTTCTCAACACGAGTATCCTCTCGTTTTGAAGAAAAGATAAATTATTTTCTGCTAACCAAGTATCAACACTAAAAATTAATAATAAATAACACGAGCCTACAATGCTCTCACTAGCCCACTTCTCTTATTTCTTAACAGTCTGGGCCGAACCCGTACTTAATCTTTGACAACATATTTTGATGGATTTAAGCTAATTCCAACGCTCCTCCAACAATCGGATTTCTACCCTATTAACCGTCAAGTTCACCAAGCTTTGAAAAATCTCAAACCTATCCAAAACTCCTCCATAAATTCCAAACTTCATAACATTAGACTCCTCTCAGCATAACAAATTTAAAACCCTGAAAAAACTACTTAACAGCGGTGGCGCCGTCGTCTGCTCCGCCGGCAGCCTACTTCGATGACCTCCAATGCCTACCAAAATTTAACACAATCTTCCTCTTAACCCGCTCTACAATTTCCTTAACTAGCACAAAGTACAATTTCAAGCCTAACTAGGTCAATCGAATCAAAACATAAAATGAAACCCTAGGATTTCAACTCACCGATTCTCTTTACCTAGATCAAGAGGGAGTGAAACCCTTGAAGGTTTTGATGCATGGGAGGAGAACTTCCAAAAGAGCCAAGCAGCTCTGGCTATGGCGGCCAGAGGAGAGAGCTCCGGCGAAGAGAACAATCGGCTGCTAGGGGAGTTTTCCCCCCGTTCAGCAGCGTTACCAGCCCAGGAAAGGAGAGGAGGCAGCGGCGGTTCGAAGGGGACCGGTGTGGCGGTCGGAGCTGGTCGGACAGCGGCGGACGGGGGCGGGAGACGTCCGGCAGGGAGAGAGAGAGATAATCAGGAGGGAGGAGAGAGAAGAGAGAAGTGTTTGGGCTGTTCTTCCCAAACCGATTCCCAACCCAAACTTTAAAAACCTAACTCCACAAAAACACCCCAAAACATCCTCTAATAAAAATTACCTTTTATTAACCAAAATTTACCCTTTTTACCTATTTCAACAAATTCCCCTATGTAAAAATTTCTCTGAAATAATTGTCTCTCAAAACATCTCTAGGGACTTTTGAAACTATAAACTCATTAACGAAGACGGTAAAAACACTTATTAACTCTAAGCGAGTAATTAAGGTAAAAATTTAAGAGTCGGGATTTGACAATCCTATTACTTGCATTTAATCCTCGTATATGCTGAAATTGCTAAGGACACCCATATTGCCTTACCGACCAAATCCTACATCCAATCTCACAATTATAAACATTTCTTTCAAACTCAAGTTTCAATAAACTTCCAAATGCCTAACCAACATTCCAAAAACATCATAGCATCAATGCTGCATTTCGGCAACTCTACTACATGAACCAAACACTGCATTTTGATGAGCTCTCTTATCAACATAACGTATAGCTCAATCTCTTGGATTCAAGTTTAACAGTAGCTAATCATTCTGTCAAGATCAAATAGACTGATCAAAACACAGAACCACCGGTACTCACAATAAACCTGAAACACATCAAAGTCCAATATTTCAATTCCTCTACAACTAAAACCAAGCTAGACATCATGCACATCAACATCCATATTTCACATTCTGAAGCTATTGCTTGATAAAAAATTAGCAGAATACCAAAATTTCATCAAGAATAGTAAACCTTCAAGCTCCAAAAATCAAAACCCTCGTTTCTCAATTAAAACAGAATATCAAATATATAGGGAAACCAGAAATTCGAAACCATGCTCGCCGCCCTGGCCGGGATCAAGAACTCACCGACGAACCCAGCCCTTCTTCTGCTTCTTCGATTCTTCTTCTCTAGAGCTTATCTCGACAAACTGAAGCTACAGAGACGATCATCACGTCGAGAGGAAGCCGTCGCCGGAGAAGGAAGAAACTTCCTGGTCGATCCGTCATTGTCATTCGGGTTGGCAGAGACCTGGTCTGGGTCTGAGTTTGTTGTTCTAATCTGATCCCATTCTGTCTTCTGCTATGTATAAAAAGCCATGGACGGTTGAGATTCAGCGGTCTAATAGATCTAACGACCCAGATTAAATCACCTTTAATTTTCTATTTTCAATTAATTTTTGAATAATACCAACTTTTAAAAATCATTAAAAATAGCTCCGATGTCTAAACGATGCTCTGAAAAATCTTACGAACTCGTAACGATGTCTAGTTTAATTCTATGGGCTCGAAAGATAAAATTTGACAAACAAAAAATTTAAATAATTTTTGAAAGCTACTAAGAATTGAAAAAATAAGAGAAATTGAAATAAAAATAGCTTGAAATTAATTTTCCTTTTAAAAATTAATTTTCCCCGGCAGCGGTGCCAAAAACTTGATGGAATTCCTGCAAGTATACATGGTGAATGTAGTATAGTGAATGGAAGAAAATGAGTTGTCGTTTCTACGAGGATATTAGTTCAATTCAAATTATGAAATACCTAAACTAACTACACTAAAACATGTAAAACAAGAAACACAAATCGATAAAGACAAACACAATGACTCAACTAAATTGTACTTACGATTTTTGGGTTTTTGAAAAGGGTTTTATGATGATGAAAAATAACTTGCAAACAGAAAATAAAAGAAAGTAATTGAAATTGAAAAGAGTAAGAATACGATGGTTATGAGCTTAGGGTGTCAAAATCAACCATTAACAATCTTATTTATGCTTTGATGCAACTAACAGACTCTTTCGTTTCTCTAGTTGACAATTCCCGTATCTAGGTCCAGGTACGACACTTAGACCATAGTTTTCTTTAAGTGTATGATTCTCTCCAGGTACGGCAAAGGTCTTATATCCTAGCATGCAGTCTATCCAGGTACGGCATAAGTTTAACATATAAGACTCATTATGTTCTAGAAAGCAAGAGAATCATGCAAATCATTACTTTAGTTACGACAATAATATAATTCACAACTCTTAATCACAAGAAACTAATATGAATTATATTGTAGGTACACCTCAAATTTATCTTCTAATTTACTAGATGCAAAACCCTAAGGTGATCAATCAAATAACTCAAACATATAACATCGATTAAAATAGTGACTAAGAATTCATCATAAAAAAACGATAAATCAGTTAATCAATCATCAAAAACATAAACAATCATGTTAGGGCATCATTCTAACCCTAGAAAAGGTTTAGAAAAACATGACTAAATAAAATATAACGAAAACATAAAAAGAATGGAAAGGTGAAGGGTGGATGGATCTCTGCTCCTTTAGGCGTCTAAGACGTGCTCTCGAGACCTCCCCCCATATGAAATTCGTGCTCTCTTAAATAGAGAAGTTCCTGCTCAACTTTGGCTTCAAGTTTCCTTGTAAGCTAGACTTGGATTTGAACTCCTTTCTTGATATAAAATGGGAATACCTTGAGATATCTCTTGTAGAACTGGGAATACATGTATTGCTTGAATCCTCATCCGCATTATCATCCTTGAAGCTTTAGGGTTGACAGTCTTGTGTCACAGAACTTGAGTTCTCCACAAATGTTTGCAAATCCGAGCAGATTTTCTGATCTGACCTATCTTCATTCAAACGATCATAACGCGGTCTAGATGTATCGAAATCAAGATCCCTAAAATTTTACAGAAAGTAGACTTTTGTAGCTTTTCAATGATATAAGGCTCATAGTCTTATTCGATCTGAGTAATTTCCGCTAATTTGACGAAGTTGGATTTTTTACAGCATTTTAGCTTCTTCTATCTACGACACAAACCTACAAAAACACTAAATTAACGTAAATCAATCACAAATAAGAGAATTGAACATAAATACAAAGATTATGAGGCATATAAATAAAGGATAATATGTGCACATCATGACCTAAGTTATTAGGGGTTAATAACTGGTTTATTTTGTTTGTTTATATGTAGGAACATTGGTGATTCTTTGGTTGCTCAGTTTATCTATTATGGAAACGGATTTTATCTTCAACTGAATGATCTTATGAGCTTTTCTGACTTGATTGACTCCATTCGTCGACGATTTTTCTTCCAGTAATGTTTTTCATCTGCAATACTCCTCTCCTGCTTGTCCTGTAATCTATTTGTACAGTGACCTTGATTTTAAAATGTTGTTCTGCTATGTAAAGATATATAAATTGGATCATGTAGATGTGCATGTTGTTATGGATGTTGGCAATAGATGTTCACCTAAGAGTCTTTTATTGGATGAAACATTTTCTGAAAGCATTGATGAGAATGATTATTTAGATGATGGATTTAAAGATCCTAAGAAGTCGTATTTGTCAGATGAATGGGGTTCTTACCTTTTACACAAGGTGCATAAGTTTGAAAGTGTTTAGGATTTTCGAGATAAACTTAGGAAGTACGCGGTTCAAATTGGTTTATGTGTTACCTAGGAATGACGCACTCTATGTCAAAGTTGTTTGTTAAAATCATGGAATTGAAAATTGTGGTGGGGAAGTAATTGGATCTGTGGCTCCTATAAATATATATTTTTATATTAAAGAGTTTAATAACATACATATATACTTATAAAAGTATGCCTAGGAATCAAACTCATCGGCAGTTAGGGTCTAAAATAGTTAGGACATGCATTGAGTCCAATGTGATCCTTAACCTTGGTTTGAAGCCTACTGATATTATGAGCAATTTCAAGTCAACATATGGTTATGATATCAGCTATAAGGTTGCTTTGAGAGCAAAGAGAAAGTCTATGGAAAAGCTTTATGGATCTGAAGTTGATTCTTTTTCTATGCTACGTTGGTATAAGGATGCTGTTTTGAAGAATAATCCAAGGTCTTCCTTTATTCTTGAAGTTAATGAGAGTACTAACAGGTTTCAAAGGGTTTTTGTTACGTACGGAGGTCAGGTTGAGGGTTTCAAGTTCAGTCTCCCAGTTTTATATGTGGATAGTACATTTGGAAAGAGCATCTACAAGGGTTAGATTCTTTCTGCCACTGAAAGAATGGGAAACAAAGGTACCCCCAATCCCTAATTATTTTACCCCTTGAATTTTCTTCTCATGTTTCATATTTGTGTTGCATTTGTTTCATTTTATTATTTTGTTTGTTTATATTCACATTTCGAGTGGAACACTCTTGAAAGCGGTGTAGTGGCACGCTGCTTTAAAAGTTATGTTGGTAATTTTTTTTTTTTTTTTTGCAGGTTTCTTTCCTCTAGCCTTGTGTATCTGTGACTCAGAGACTGAAGAGAATTGGTTTTTTTCTTCAAGCACTTGCAAAGCCTTGCTGGAACCATAGGGAAGGGTAACCACCTTTATTAACGATCGTGGTGGTGGGTTGTTGAAGGCTTTTGATCAAGTGTTTTCTGGTAATCCTCATCTCTTTTGTTACCATCATTTAAGATATAATCTTACTGAAAAGTACAAGAAGAAAAGGCATGTTGTTGTGCTTGCTGAAGTACTGCAAAAGTTTTTTAAGGTTGCTTATGCATTGACCGAGAGGGCTTATTACCATCACTTACAAGCTCTGAGAGATGAGGGCGGTGTGGAAGTAATTGATGAGTTTATAGCTGAGATCCCTTCGGAGAATTGGTGACGTGCTTTCTTTAAGGGCTGCCGATATGGGATTATGACAAATGGTAATGCTGAGTCTTTTAACAAATGGATTGTTGTTGAGTGTTCAATGCCTCCGCTTGCAATGATAGACCAGACTAGGATGAAAGAAATGAAGATGATGTCTGATAGGAGGGTTGAGTCCAAATCTTGGACTACTCAGCTTACACCTGAAATGGAGAAGAGGCTGGATGAGCGGATTCAGAAGGCGCGTAGTTTCAGAGTTATTGCATCTCAAGAAAATGTTTATGAGGTTAGAAATGATGAGTATTCTTATTGCGTGAAGCTATCTACGCGTAGTTGCTCTTGTGTAAAGTGACAAATTAATTGTTTTTCTTGCTCCCATGCCCTTTCTGCTATACAAGTTGTAAGATTAAATGTTTATGATTTAATTGACCCGTACTTTAAGGCTGAATATTTGAGGATGAGTTATAGCTTCCCTATTCATCTAGTGAGTAATGTTGATGTTTCTTCTTCTGGTTGCATTGAGGAGTCCATACTACCTCCTGTTACAAAGAGGTTGCATTGAGGAGTCCATACTGCCTCCTATTACAAAGAGGCCACCTGGGAGGCCCAAGGTGAAGAGGATTAAATCTTATGGTGAGAAGAAGCCCATTTGGTGCGGTTGATGTCTTAAGTTGGAACATCATAATAAGGAGAGCTGTACTGAACCTTTAAATGGGCAGTAATAGTTTCTTTTGTGTTGCAGTCTCTACTTTGAGGAGTTACAGGGCGTCACTAACTGTGACATCTGGGCTTTGTAATGTCTCTTTTCCATGTGATAATTTGACTTATTCCATCTTAATTTGATACCGTAATGAAAATTATTTGTATTCCTCTTTTTTTATATTTTTTTATCATTGAATAGTATGTACTTGAGATTGAATTTGTATTGAATTATAGTTGGTTGGTATTTTGTTTTCTTTGTGACGTGTCTGGTTTATGTTATGTTATGTTTTAGAGTCACTGTAAATAAATTATCATGTGCCAATACCCGAGTCAGTGACCAGTTACTGGGTGTCAATAACTACATAACTGACGCCTTACAGTTACTGGGTACCTGTAACTAACTATTAAGTTTTAGTTTACAACAAAAATCATCATGACTAACATAAACCATATCATAAACATTTATATTTGTTTGCATCACCATTCTAAAAGATGTTCTTGAAATGAAAAAATTATCCTACTTTTTACAAAAATGGATGATATCAATTTGCACACAACAACAGAAAATAAACCTTACTCCAATCGTCATAATACAACAGCTACTTCTTTACAACATATCTACTTGCTCGACATTGATTTTGCATCTACTGGTTCAAGGAACCCTCTGGCACAAAATTCTCTTCTATGTCAATCTTCATGAATAATCCCACAACCAATAACAGACAATTAATTCACTAACTGGTTACCAGAGCATATCTAATAATGAAAGAGTAACAATAAATAAAGATTAAGCAAAAGCAGCCCCTGACTATGCTTTAACTCCATGTACGCTCGACCTCAATTAAACTTAGCCTGCAAACTGGGCATTTAAAACCAAAGGGCCCAGAGAAAAGTAATTTTAAATGTTAGAGTGAGTGGACGAAAATAAATAAATAAAAGGACATAGGATAAGAAACCAAAACATAAATACTTTCCCACTTTCCAATAAGCAATAAATCGGTTGCATGCAAGTGTTGATAACACCTTCAAAAGAAAAACCCGAGAATACGGACTAGCCTCGGTAGTCAAAATATCGACGGCTAGTCAAAATATCGACAAAGATAATTAATAACCTTCATAGAAGAAGGTACCAAAATAACGGGTCAAAACAACATCAAAGATTCATAAAGACCTTCGTAAAAAAAATATCAAAAAGATGGACTAGCCCCGCTAGTCAAGACAACAACAATAAATTAAGGAGCATATATAACCATACAAGTGAGCCTCCTAGACAAAAGTACTCACATACTCCCTGTACCTTCACGTCGAGTTGGCGGAGATGGTACAGGGCTTGCGTGATGTCGTTGACTACATCACATCACCCAAAGGCGGAAATGGCTTGCGTGACTTCACTCGGAACGTGGTAGCCACATCGCTTCGAAAGGCGGGACAACATGCTAGCATGAAGATCATAAATAATCCAACAAGTATGACATAAGAAGGGAAAATATAATTTCATATGAGTTTTCCCAAAACACATAAATCGAGCATAAGTACGATTCTCAACCGTATTCAGAAAATTTCAAAGCAAAGAAATTAATTAAATTTAATGATGTGTCCCACACGTTAAAATACTCAATGAAATAAATAACTCAAATCATTAATATGTTTCAAAAATTAGACAATACTCAAATCCTTAAAGAAAACTAAAATCCGGAGATCAAAAGAATATCATAATTCAAATACCAAAACAATTACCCAACTCAAAATTCATAAATCATTAAAGATCTCAAATAATTTTCGATCCAAGTCATAAGCCGAAATTATAATATATGAGCTCGATAAAAAAAATAACGATAACTTATAAATTAAGTCATGCATGCATATTTAATAAAAACCAAAATATCCACTCACAGATTTAGGCCTAAGCCTGATGAAATCCGAATCGCCACTCAAACAAGGTCTCCTCGTATCCTGGCACAATAAATATGTTTAAAACCATTCTTCATTTTAGGAAAATAAATGCTTTAACTTAAGCACTGAAATCCTTCCACTTAACCCACTAATCAAGCTAGGGTTAAGCTAATTAGATTTTTACCAAACTTCATCTACAGACTCACTTCATCGATTCTAGCAATTTAGACCACAACCAAGAAAATCAAATGGTCGGATCTATTCTATCAACCGCCAATTTCTCCAATCTCTGAAAAATTTCAAACCTAACCAAAACTCCTCAAAAAATTCCAAACTTCACATCATTAAACTCCTCTCAATAAAACAAACTCAAAAACATGAAAAACTACCCAAAAGTGGCGGCGTCACCGCCTGCTCTGCCGGCAACCCCTACTCCGGCCACCTCCGATGATCACCAAATTTTAGTACAATCATCCTCTCAACATTCTAAACAACTTTCATTACTAGCACAAAGTCCAATTTCAAGCCTAACTAGGGTAATCGAAGCTAAACATTAAAAATCTCAATTTTAAACCCTAGAATTTCAAAGCTTCACATCTCCTTACCTAGATCGAAATAGGTTGAATCCTTTTAAGGGTTTGCTACCTGAAGTGAGACCTTCTAAACGGGACAAGAAACTCCGACTATGGTGGCCGGAGGAGAGAGATCCGGCGAAAACTTCGTCGTGCTCAGTCGCATCTTCCTAGCGTCATATCTCCTTCATGGCGGCGCGACGAGGCTAGCAACCAACAGAGACGAAGAGAGGAAGGTCTGAGCATCAAAACGCGCCCGAGTTTGTGGCCTAACTCTGCTGGATGGCGACGGCCGGAGGTGGAGAAGGCGCCGGATCAAGAACCGCGCGGAGGAGAGAGAAATGAAAGTGAAATTGAAATTCTGATTTTCACTTTTGACTTTCCACCCTTGGCCCCTTTTTAATACCCACATTCCCGAAATAGTAACTTTGGTTTTTAGACCGTAACTTCTTCATACGAACTCTGTTTTCGACATGTCACCTGTCTACGAGCTCAGTTTAACGTCTTCTACAACCTTCATACATGAAATTTTCTCAAATTTTGAACCGAAGAAAAAGTCAACTTTTGGAGCTTTAAATAGTTCTGAAACAAGGGTAAAAGTAAAAATGAAGTCGTTTACGGTCCAACTGACGGTGAACGGGTCAATTAAGGTCCGGGACGTTACATGAGAGGACCCAGTGTCTTGTTTCCTTCTCCTCGTCAGTCATTTGTACTTCGCTTTCTATCAATCCATGTTCATCGTCGGCAGTGTTTTTATCTCTGAATTTTTCAGGGTCTTCGCTCTCAGGGTACGTTGACGCAGCTAGATGCATAAATTGCCCTATGTGCTTGATCTGCGAGTTTCATTAAACATTAGGTTAACTTTACATATATCATTTTCTGACCCCCGGTAACCAGTTACTAAGGATGATTAACCGGTTAATGATACATAGTAACCATTGCATTTATGATTAACTTCAACTAATTGTACATGAATTATTCACTTACCACAGTCATTGCATTCTGGAAGTATATATCATCCAAGGTATACTCCCTTTTAGACGGCAGCTTATGCAAGAAACATTTTGAACGGTTGTCAATGACCA
This sequence comes from Fragaria nilgerrensis, assembly GCA_010134655.1. Lineage (NCBI taxonomy): Eukaryota > Viridiplantae > Streptophyta > Magnoliopsida > Rosales > Rosaceae > Fragaria > Fragaria nilgerrensis. Next base: position 25,913,831 of record CM020980.1, read on the forward strand.
GCAATGTGTAGTGTCAATTACTGACATGATGTATTGGTATAAACACTTTGTCATTGCTGAATATTGACCACATTGGTTCAATGATTTTGTCTTCGATCTGCAGTTCGTAGCCCTTAAAATCACCTTTCTCCCCTGCTTCCTTGTATTTTTCCCTCTCTTGCTCATGTTTTAGGCAAATACTTGTGTGCCTTAAGGTATAGATACCTTAACCACATGGTTGCTTATGATTGGTCCAACTAGATTAATGACGACTTACTACCTGTTTGACTGGTCATTCAATTTAAATCTCAAACTAACTCTCACTCTCTCACTAACGGTGTTAGTTTTCGTCTCTCTCTCTAACAATTTGAACACACTCTCTCTCTCTCTCTCTCTCTCTCTCTCTAACCCAAACAATTTGAACCCCTTTGTCTCGTGGATCTCTCTCTCTTGTCTCATCGATATGTCAATTTTTTATTAAAATCGATCTCGTTGCAAGAAACTAACTCCTTTTGTATGCTCTTTCTTCTTACTCCTTTCACAATAGTAGGTGAATATTCTAATTCAATTTAGTTCAAAGTCTACTAGTATCATGAGTTCAGACACGAAGTCCACTATTAACATGAGTTAAGTCTACTAGTAACATGAGCTAACATATAAAAGTAGATTTTCTGGAAAATTGTTCTAGAGATTATTTTTCGAAGTTGGAACACGTACTCTAAGATGCAAAGTCTACTAATAACATGAGTTAAGTATACTATTAACATGAGTTAGGTCAACAAATAACATGAGCTAAATGACATGCAAAAGTAGACTTTTTGGAAATTTGTTCTTGAGATTGTTTTTCAAAGTTGGACCAAGTACTTTTAAGACACGAAGTCTACTATTAACATGAGTTAGATCTACTAATAACATGGGCTAATTGACATGTAAAAGTAGACTTTCTGGAAATTTTATCTTGACATTGTTCTTCAAAGTTGGACCAAGTACTCTAAGATGCAAAGTCTACTATTTACATGAGTTAGGTATACTAATAACATGAGCTACCTGACATGCAAAAGTAGACTTTCTGAAAATTTGTTCTTGAAATTTTACCTTAAGATTCAACCAACCAAATGTAAAATTTGCAAGTCTACATTTAACATAAGACACAACTAAAATTTGCATTAGAAATGTCTACCATTTAGATGAGCAAAATCACATAAAAGTAGACTTTCTGAAAATCAAAATGGTTCTTCAAATTAAACTCATTAAAGGTAAAATTTACAAGTCTACATTTAACATAAGACACATCTACTATTTTCATTAGAAATGTCTACCATTTAAATGAGCAAAGTCATAGAAAAATAAACTTTCTGGAAATCAAAATGGTTTTTCAGATTGAACTCATTAAAGGCAAAAGTTGTAAAGTCTACATTTAACATAAGACACATATATTATTTTCATTACAAATGTTTACCATTTAGATGAGCAAAATCACAGAAAAGTAGACTTTCTGGAAATCAAAATAGTTCTTGAGATTGAACCCATTAAAGGCAAAAGTTATAAAGTCTACATTTATCATAAGACACATCTACTATTTTCATTAGAAATGTCTACTATTTAGATGAGCAAAATCACAGAAAAGTAGACTTTTTGGAAATCAAAATGATTCTTGAGATTGAACCCATTAAAGACAAAAGTTGTAAAGTTTACATTTAACATAAGACACATCTACTATTTTCATTATAAATGTCTACCATTTAGATGAGCAAAATCACAGAAAAGTAGACTTTCTGGAAATCAAAATGATTCTTGAGATTGAACCCATTAAAGGCAAAAGTTGCAAAGTCTACATTTAACATAAGACACATCATGCTTGCCCATGAGGCGTATCATTACCTCCGGCTCAAAAAAGAGGGGGGTAATCATGAGTTTGGTCTCAAGCTTGACATGAATAAGGCCTACGATAGGGTTGAGTGGGACTTTCTTGAGGAAGCTTTGACAAGGTTTGGTGTCTCTTCGGGTTGGATCAATCTTATTATGAGGTGCATAACTACTGTGTCCTTTTCTATTGTTCTTAATGGCAATCTAGGCATCACTTTCAAGCCAAGTAGGGGCCTTCGGCAAGGAGATCCCCTATCTCCGTACCTTTTTTTATCATCAGTGAGGTACTATCTGTTCGAATCAAAGCAGCTATAATGGATGGGTCTCTGCTGGGTGTTAGATTGACTCGGGCTTCTCCGACAATATCACATCTTTTTTTCGCTGATGACTCACTATTTTTCCTAAAAGCTACCCTTCTGAACTGCTAGAACTTGATGAACATTTTCACTATCTATTGCCATGCTTCGGGTCAAAGTGTTAATGATGAGAAGTCTAGCATCTACTTCTCTCCTAACACCCCTGAACAGATGAGGAGGCTTATGTGTTCCCTACTGAGATTTGTTGAGGTTGATGATCCTGGAATCTATTTAGGTATGCCTACAATTTGGGGTAGATCAAAAAAAGAAGCTTTGGTGTACATCAAAGAAAGAATTAGTAGGAAGATTGAGGGTTGGAAAGAGAGATGCCTTTCCATTGCTGGGAAAGAAGTTTTGATAAAATCAGTAGTTTCTGCTATTCTGGCATATCCTATGGCTTGTTTCATGTTCCCAAAGAACATTTGTGATGAGATCAATGCTGCTATGGGAAACTTTTGGTGGGGTCATTCTGCTCTTTTGGCTAAGCAAGTTTGGCGAATTCTATCTCAACCTGATGATTTGTGGGTGAAGGTTCTTAAAGCTAGATATTATCCTGATTGTGAGTTTTTACAAGCCAGTAAAGGGTACAGGGCTTCTTGGGGCTGGTCTAGCCTTTTACAGGCTAGAGATATGATCATGGAAGGTTCCAGTTGGCAAATTATAAATGGTAGGAGTGTGAATATTTGGCAAGAGCAATGGCTTCACCCTCCTAATGTGCGACCTTTACTCACTACTGGTTTGTCGTTGGTTAATGCTCCCAAACTAGTATATGACCTTATTGACTGGTCGACTCAAACCTGGAAGCTAGATAATATTCTCCACCTCATCTAGCCTTCGGAGAAGAATAAGATCATCTCCATTCCTATTGGTAGGATTGAAGGAAAGGATAAGCTAATATGGCCTTGGAATAAGAGTGGGAGGTACTTGGTGGGATCGGGTTATAATTGGTTTGTTGGAAAGTGTAGGATGACCAATTCTCCGGAATGTAGCTCGTCTCACTCTGTGGATTCTAATGTGTGGAAACAAGTCTGGAAAATCCGCTCCTCCAAAGATTAGATCTTTTCTATGGAAAGCTATCAGCGAAGCTATTGCTACTTTCAGAAACTTGTTCCATAGAAAGCTAATTAGATCTCCTATGTGTCCTATATGTGGTGACTATGAGGAGACAAGTGAACTTATATCCATGGGCAGTGGCTGTGTGGTTTGGTTCTCCCTTGGGTATCAAATTCAATACTCAACAAATCACATCTTTAGATAATTGGATTCAATGGTTATACAAGACTCATCATGTAAAAGACAAAAAATGGATATTCTCCTTGGTGGGTTGCATTTCTTGGGCGATTTGGAAAGGAAGGTGTAGTTGGGTGTATGAGCAGCGTCCCATATCTCCTCATGTTGTAATTAAATCTAGGCTACAGCTGGCTTTAGAGTTCTGGAATGCGAATAGCAAAATGGCCCTCAGTATTGTTAGTGATCACTCTCTTACATTGAAATGGCAGCCTCCTTCAAGTGGAATTGCGGATGTGTGCTGTGATGCCTCATGGGCAAAGACAAGCCCTTCTGGACTAGGGGTAGTGATTCGCTCTGATTCAACATGCTCCTAGATTGTGTTTCGTTGAATTGCTGCAGTGCTTCTCCTTCTGCTGCTGAAGCCCAGGCAATATTGCTTGGTGTTGAAAGAGCGGCAGCCTTGGGTATAAGAAGGGTTCAAGTGCGATCTGATGCATTGGAGATCATCACTCAAATTCGCTCAAATTTTGCATGCAACGATTGGAGAATTTATACTATCATTGATGAAATCAGAAAATGAAGTCAATGGTTTGATTTTATTTCCTGGGATTGGATTCCCCGTGAAGCGAATCGAGCTGCTCATGGAGTGGCTTCGCTTGCCAAATCGAGGTTGGGTCTTCACAGATGGGCTGCAACGCCACCACCCTCTCTAGCTATGGTCCTGCGGAATGACGGCCTCCCTTGTCCCGGTGATGACTGAGTCGGAAGAGGGAGTAGCATAGCTGCTGCTCTCTGGTTTTTTGTTTACTATTTCTTTCTGTTACTAGTTTTTTTCTAGGCTAGTTGAAGGAACTGCTTTATCTTTCTCCTGTATTTGAGCTTTTGGCTCTTTGGGCTTCTGTCTTTGTTTAATGAATTCCACCATTACCAAAAAAAAAAAAAAAAAAAACATAAGACACATTTACTATTTTCATTATAAATGTCTACCATTTAGATAAGCAAAATCATAGAAAAATAGACTTTATAGAAATTAAAATGGTTCTTGAGATTGAACCCATTAAAGGCAAAAGTTGAAAAGTCTACATTTAACATAAGACACATCTACTATTTTCATTAAAAATGTCTAACATTTAGATGAGCAAAATCATAGAAAAATAGACTTTGTAGAAATCGAAATGGTTCTTGAGATTGAATCCATTAAAGACAAAATTAAGTTGCAAAGTCTACATTTAACAAAAGACACATCTACTATTTTCATTATTAATGTCTACCATTTAGATGAGCAAAATCATAGAAAAGTAAACTTTCTGGAAATTAAAGGGTTCTTGAGATTGAACCCATTAAAGGCAAAAGTTGCAAAGTCTCATTTAACATAAGACACATATACTATTTTTAACAGAAATGTCTACCATTTAGATGAGCAAAATCACAAAAAAGTAGACTTTTTGGAAATCAAAATGGTTGTTGAGATTGAACCCATTAAAGGCAAAAGTTGTAAAGTCTACATTTATCATAAGACACATCTACTATTTTCATTATAAATGTCTACCATTTAGATGAGCAAAATCACAGAAAAGTAGACTTTGTAGAAATCAAAATGGTTGTTGAGATTGAACTCATTAAAGGCAAAAGTTGCAAAGTCTACATTTAACATAAGACACATATACTATTTTCATTAGAAATGTCTACCATTTAGATGAATAAAATCACAGAAAAGTAGAATTTCTGGAAATCAAAATGGTTCTTGAGATTGAATCCATTAAAGGAAAAAGTTACAAAGTCTACATTTAACACAAGACACAACTACTTTTTTAATGAGAAATGTTTAACATTTGGATGACCAAAATCACATAAAAGTAGACTTTCTGGAAATCAAAATGGTTCTTGAGATTGAACCAACCAAAGGTAAAATTTGCAAGTCTACATTTAACACAAGACATAACTACAATTTTCGTGAGAAATGTCTACCTTTTAGATGAGCAAAATCACAGAAAAGTAGACTTTCTGGAAATCAAAATGGTTCTTGAGATTGAACCAACCGAAGGTAAAGGTTGCAAAGTCTACATATAACATAAGACACAACTACTTTTTTCATGAGAAATGTCTACCATTTGGATGAGCAAAATACATCAAAGTAGTCTTTCTGGAAATTAAAATTGTTCTTGAGATTGAACCAACCAAAGGTAAAATTTCGAAGTCTACAGTTAACATAAGACATAACTACAATTTTCATGAGAAATGTCTACAATTTAGATGAGCAAAATCACAGAAAAGTAGACTTTCTGGAAATTTGTTCTTAAGATTGTTCTTCAAAGTTAGATCAAGTACTCTAAGATGCAAAATCTACTATTAACATGAGTTAAGTCTACTATTAACATGAGTTTGGTCTACTAATAACATGAGCTAACTGACATGCAAAAGTAGACTTTATGGAAGTTACTATTTATGGAAATCAACTAGAAAATGAAAGGTAAGTTTCCTTTTCGGGGGGATAGTTATGCTCTAAAAACGAAAGTTACTAATTTTGAAATCAACTATAATAGGAAGGGTAAGTTTCCATTTCGGGGGGATAGTTATACTCTAAAAACGAAAGTTATTATTTATAGAAATCTAATATATATAAAATGAATGATAAGTTTCCATTTCAAGGGGATTCATTTTCTGAAAATTCAACACTAATTGCCACATGTCGCGACCTCATTCGTCCTAAGTCAGTAATATGATACATGTCAGCTAAAAGACAACTAGCCAAAATGTCACACGTGGGTCAGCTGTATTACTTAGTCACTAAGTCAAAGATGTCATCCAATTGGAAGGCGCCACATCATCAATTCGGATACACTACTACTAAACTTCGACAAAATTTTAAAAAATCGTTAAAAATAGCTTGAGAACCCGAAAAATTCACCGAAAAATGAGGCGAACTCGTGGCGACCTCTACTTTCTATTTCCAAGAAGAAAAATCATTTTTGAGAAAATTTAAAAATCGGGATGTTACAGGTTTAGGGTTCATAATAATCGAACTAATGTGACATCTCTTGTGTATATGGTTTAGAGTTCATAATGATCAAGCAAATGTGACATATTGTGTATATAGGGTTTTTGGTTTGTATTGATCGAGCTGATGTGACATCTCTTGTCTATATGGTTTATGATTCATAATGATCGAGTCAATGTGACATCTCATGTAGGGTTACTTGTTCCTAATGATCGAGCTAATGTGAAATCTTTTGTCTATATGGTTTAGGGTTCATAATGACCGAGCTATTTATTACGATTTTCGTAATATTTTCAAATAAAAAAAATAACTTCATAGTGAGATTTGACCCACGTGACGCGTTGAGGGCCGCGCACCTGTCCATGTCATTAAAGTTTTACTTTTTTCCACCATTTCAAAACTTTAAAAATGCATAGAAAATAGCTCCGGTGTCCGAAAACTTCACAGAAAAATGTCCTAGACCACTGGCGAGGCCCATTTCACAACTGGGTCTGAATTTTAGTCATTGGAATCACAACGTGCCTACTAATGTGATATAACTTGTTTGGTAGGTTATATGCTAGTGTACAACTTTGTGAACCAACTATACAAAGGAAGCAAAATTTTCAAAAATCTCATGACATATATGTGATCGGTATAGTAAAATACGGCTACGATAAAAGAATCACTTTAATTCAGAAAATTTTGGGCCCCGATCGAAGTGGTCAACCCTATTTACGCTTATGCTTCACTAAGGAGAGCCCTATCCTGGGGTGGTAAACGTCCCTAAATTTTTACATGGGTGGTTATGTATTATCTATGTGAGACTTTATTGTGTTGAAGAATCGACCAAACTAGGTCACGAAGAGGTAGGTAAGATAGTTTTCATGTGATAAGTGAAGATGAGTTAGGGTTGACCGCTTTGATCGAGCCCCGAACGTTGTTGAATCCTATTGAATTTTATACCATAGCCATGTTTCACTATAATAATCACATCAGATAGTCAAATTTCATTTTGTGAATTTTAGTCATCGGAACCATAACGTGCCTACTAATGTGGTATAACTTGTTTGATAGATTACATGCAAGTGTACAACTTTGTTAACCAATTATACAGAGGAAGCACAATTTTTAAAAATCTCTTGAAATAAGATGTGATCAGTATAGTGAAATATGGCTACGGTAGAAAAATCATTTTAATTCAGTAACGTTTGGGCCTCAATCGAAGCGGTCAACCCTATTTACGTTTATGCTTCACTAAAGGGAGGCCTATCCTCATAAAAGATCAAAATCATGTTTTTTAACTAATTTGATAGCAAATAAGAATATTTAAAACATATTACACAAATCCACTCACTTCGTCGATACAAATCTCCACCAAGAACATCGATAGTAAACCGAGTCTCCTAAAACGAGTCATCTGGAAATCACTATTGGATCTAACCCAAACCTCAAGAATAGAAATGAGACATCGATATTAATTTGTAGCTCTTCGCAGATTCAAAATCGGAGTTACAGATCAAAAGTTACGATCCGTCGAAGTTTTGGATCAAAATTCTAGAGTGAGAAACTAGAGATAGAAAACTCTCCCAAAAATGTGGATGGAAAGCTGAGACGAGTCAATGATGGCTCATATTATCCTATATTTATATGCCTCATAATCTTTGTTTTTACGTTTAGTTCTCTTCTTTATGACTTATTTACGTTATTTTAGTGTTCTTGTAGGTTTATGTCATAGAGAGAACAAAATGAGCTAAAATGCGCAAATAAGAATTGAAAGGCGATTGCAATCCCAAGTGTCAGAATCTTCCTATGCACAACAGCTAACTTTGCTGAATTACTGAGAATTACTCAGATCGAATTAGACAATGAGCCTTACATTATCGGAAAGCTACGGAAGTCTACTTTCTATAGAATTTTACGGATCTTGATTTCGATACTTGTGGACTGAGTTATGATCGTTCGAGTGAAGAAATGTCTGATCAGAAAATCTGCTCGGATTTGCAAACATTTGTGGATAACTCAAGTTCCGTATCACAAGACCATCAACCCTAAAGCGTCAAGGACAATGATGCAGATGAGGATTCAAGGAGTACTTGTATTCCTCGTTCTACAAGAGATATCTCAAGGTTTTCCCATTCCATATCAAGAAAGGAGTTCGAGTCCAAGTTCTACAACGATATTTGAAGCCAAAGATGAGCAGGAAACTTCTCTATATAAAGGAGCACGAATTTCACATTGAGAGAGGTCTCAGAGAGCACGTTGTAGACACCTAAAGGAGCAGAGATCCATCCACCCTTCACCTTTCCATTCTTTTTATGTTTTCGTTATGTTTTACTTACTTATCTTTTGTTAAACCTTTTCTAGGGTTAGGATGATGCCCTAGCATGATTTTTTATGTTTTTGATGTTTGATTAATATATTTATAGTTTCTTTATGATGAATTCTTAGTCACTATTTTAATTGATGTTATATGTTTGAGTTCTTTGATTGATCACCTTAGGGCTTTGCATCTAGTAATTAGAAGATGAATTTGAGGCGTAACTGTAATATAATTCATATTAGTTTCTTGTGATTAAGATTTGTGAATTATATTATTGTCGTAACTGAAGTAATGGTTTGCATGATTCTCTTGTTTTCTAGAACGTAATGAGTCTTACATGTTATATTTATGTCGTAACTGGATAGACTGCATGCTAGGATATACGACCTCTGCCGTACCTGGAGAGAATCATACACTTAAGGAAAACCATGGTCTAAGTGTCGTACCTGGACTTATATACGGGAATTGTCATCTAGAGAAACAAAAGAGTTTGTTAGTTACATCAAAGCATAAATATGATTGTTAGTAGTTGATTTTGACGCCCTAGATTCATTTATCATTGTTTGTTTACTTATTTTCTTGTTTGTACATTTCTTTAAATTGTTATCGTGATCTTCTGTTTTAGTGTAGTTAGTTTAGGTATTTCATAATTTGAGTTAACCTAATATCCTCGTGGGAATGACAACCTTTTTTCTTCCATTTACTATACTACATCCACCCTGTATACTTGCAGGAACACATCAAGTTTTTGGCGCCGTTGCCGGGGATTATTTAGTTTAATTTAAATTTTAGATCCCTATTTTAATTTTAGTTTATTCAGTGTGATTTGGTTTTAGAATTTTGTGTCGTTTTGGTGTCAAAAGTGTGTTTAAGAAATCAGTCTAGTTTTTATGTTTCTTGTCTGTTCTGCAACTGTTTTGCAACTCTTATTATGAACATATAATTTCATATTTTGCAGGATTGTTATATATCACTGGAAAGCTGAACGAGTCTAGTTTCCAACGCACCAAACTGATCATCATTCGGAATTCTGAGCTACGAGATATTTACAAAATACCGAACAGTGCTCAATATGCGTGGAAGTCGGTTTTGATTGTGAAGTTCATGTGGTGATAACTTTCAGCAGAGTGTCTGTTTCTGACGTGTAATATGTCGATTTCGAGTAGAACGATGAGATCTAGAAGACTCATTGCTTTGTAATGAGTCCCGACAAATTTCGACCAAATTCAGTCGTCTGCACTGTTCGATTCGAGGATCAAATTTTTTTCGACGACTTTGGCGATCTTCTCGACTTCAACATTCGCTTCATGCAATTTTTCAATCAATCCCAGGGAGCTCTAAACTCTTCTCTTTACTTTCGTGCTTTTATTTTTCGCATCTCTCTTCCATACTTTTATGTGCATTGCATGCTTTAATTCTTTCAACATTGAAGGCAATGTTAGCTTTTAAGTGTGGGGGAAGGGACTTTGATTTTTCTTTCATTTAGGTTTATAGCTTTGTGTGTTTATTATAAAAACTTCAAAAAAAAAAATTGTTTGTTATTGTGTCTTTTTGTTTTTGATTTCTTGAGTCTTAGGATGTCTTTCAACAACTATTGTTCAATATCTCTGAAATCGTGTTTAAAGATAATCATGTTATTGAGACTTGTTTGATATTATTCTTTGGTTAAATAGGATATATATGTGACATATAATGTGTAGTGGATATGGCCTTGCTAACATGGTACAAAATATGAGCATGCTAAGATGAGTTTTGTTTCAAAAATTACCCTTGTGAGAATTGAGCTTTTTATATGCCTTTCTTTCTGAGTGTTAAATGAAAAAATATATTCTTATCTTTTGGCTTAAATTTTTGATCCCATGTATTTTATTTTTCATTTCGATTGATTACTCGCCATAGATTTTAATGGACTAGAAAGTTATACTAGAACTCACTTTTGTGCTATTCGAAACTTTTAGTCAATACATGCTTTGATTTCGGAAGGGATTAAAAGGACTTAGGATTTTCACCATTGCCAAATTGTCATGTGTTCCTAATTATACACCCCTTAGATAACCCCTTTGAGCTTACAAGTTTAGCCTTTTCTTTCATCACCCATATTATCGTTTACCTTTGAAGCCTTAGTATAGTTACATCCATACCCTTTGTTCTAGAGATCTAGTAGAGCTATACTTTGGTGATTTGTACTTATTAAAACTAAAAATAGAAGGAGATGATGAAAAACAAGTGTGGGGGAGGGATAGACTTGTCTTTAAAAAAAGAAAAAAAAAAGAGAAGGAAAAAAATAAAAAAATTTTATACAAAAGTGACGGCAAGGAAAAAAAAGAAGTATTGGATTAAGTCCCCCATCGTGATTGAGGAGTTTGTTTTAAATTGAAGACTCAATAATGTTATGTATGATCTATGTCCTTTTTCATGAGTGTTCTAAGGTCATTTTATGGCTCTACTAGGTTTTTAGGATGCTTTGTTATTTCCATATCCTTTTATTCTTTGAACCCTAGCCATGGCCCGATTATAACCTTGTAAAGTTTTTTTTTATGATCCTTAAGATAAGCAGCCTTTGATCTGTGGAGATGTGTTACAAGAGTGAGCATATGGCGGTTTGGGTCCATTTGTATGAGTAATTGATATCCTTCATGAGATTTTTTTCTTTTTCACAAAGTGCTTTTCTTTCTTAATATGTGAGCTATTTGTCTTTGTATATCTCTCACATATGTATATAAGTGAATAAGCTTTTAAGCATGAGCCTTGATTCTGAGAGGAAAAAAATAGAGTGCATCCATTGTGAGGTTGATTCATTACTTGTCTGAAGCATGCTAAGCTCCAACCAATCACCATTGTTGCCCCCAAGTCCTACATGTGATGTGTTAGATATATGTTTTATTTAGCTCTCGAATGATTTGTGATAAATCTTGGCAACATGCTATTCTTTTGTACATGAAAGTAAGAGATTTTTGAAGACTATCGTTGAGAGACTTAGTGTCTTTAGTGTGTTCTTCTTTGTTTTGTGTGTTTATGTCTTTAGTTATTCATAGTTTTACTTGAGGACTAGCAAAGTCTAAGTGTGGGGGTATTTGATGTGCTCATATTATCCTATATTTATATGCCTCCTAATCTTTGGTTTTGCGTTTAGTTCTCTTCTTTATGACTTATTTAAGTTATTTTAGTGTTCTTGTAGGTTTATGTCATAGAGAGAAGAAAATGAGCTAAAATGCGCAAATAAGAATTGAAAGGTGATTGCAATCCCAAGTGTCAGAATCTAACTATGCATAACAGCTAACAATCCCAAGTGATTGCAAATAAGAATTGAAAGGTGATTGCAATCCCAAAGGGAATTATTCATATCGAATTAGACTATGAGCCTTACATCATTAGAAAGCTACAGAAGTCTACTTTCTGTAGAATTTTACGGATCTTGATTTCGATACTTATGGATTGAGTTATGATCGTTGAGTGAAGAAAGGTCAGATCAGAAAATCTGCTCGGATTTGCAAACATTTGTGGATAACTCAAGTTCCGTATCACAAGACCATCAACCTTAAAGCTTCAAGGACAATGATGCAGATGAGGATTTAAGAAGTACATGTATTCCTAGTTCTACAAGAGATATCTCAAGGTTTTCCTATTTCATATCAAGAAAGGAGTTCGAGTCCAAGTTCTACAACGATATTTGAAGCCAAAGATGAGCAGGAAATTTCTCTATATAAAGGAGCACGAATTTCACATTGAGAGAGGTCTCGGAGAGCACGTTGTAGACGCCTAAAGGAGCAGAGATCCATCCACCCTTCACCTTTCCATTTGTTTTATGTTTTCGTTATGTTTTACTTACTTATGTTTTGTTAAACCTTTTCTAGGGTCAGGATGATGCCCTAGCATGATTGTTTATGTTTTTGATGTTTGATTAATATATTTATAGTTTCTTTATGATGAATTCTTAGTCACTATTTTAATTGATGCTATATGTTTGAGTTCTTTGATTGGTCACCTTAGGGCTTTGCATCTAGTAATTAGAAGATGAATTTGAGGCGTAACTGCAATATAATTCATATTAGCTTCTTATGATTAAGATTTGTGAATTATATTATTGTCGTAACTGAAGTAATGGTTTGTATGATTTTCTTGTTTTCTAGAACGTAATGAGTCTTACATGTTAAATTTATGTCGTAACTGGATAGACTGCATGCTAGGATATACGACCTCTGCCGTACCTGGAGAGAATCATACACTTAAGGAAAACTATGATCTAAGTGTCGTACCTGGACTTAGATACGGGAATTGTCATCTAGAGAAATGAAAGAGTTTGTTAGTTACATCAAAGCATAAATATGGTTGTTAGTAGTTGATTTTGACGCCCTAGATTCATTTATCATTGTTTGTTTACTTATTTTCTTGTTTGTACGTTTCTTTAAATTGTTATCGTGATCTTCTGTTTTAGTGTAGTTAGTTTAGGTATTTCATAATTTGAGTTAACCTAATATCCTCGTGGGAATGACAACCTTTTTTCTTCCATTTACTATACTACATCCACCATGTATACTTGCAGGAACACATCAGTCAACTATATATATATGGTCTAATTGACTGACATGGTGGGTCGGCTAGGGTGGCTTGGCTGATCAAAATTCACCACTTATCAACATACCAAGATGTGTACCCTAAATTCCAACAGATGATGCCACATGTCGTCATAAGGTTCATCCTCATCATCCCTCACGGCCCACACGTCACCATCAAAATGCAAGCTCCCTCGCACCACGTGGGTCAGCTGTCCTTGGTCCACAATTTAACATACAGACAAACGACAAGGATGATTAAATGTAGAATACTTAAGAACAATTTTGATTTCCAGAAAGTCTACTTTTATGTGATTTTGCTCATCTAAATGATAGACATTTCTCATGAAAACAGTAGTTGTATCTTACGTTAAATGTAGACTTGGCAACTTTCAACATCGGTTAATTCAATCTCAAGAACAATTTTGATTTCCTAAAAGTCTATTTTCTGTGATTTTGCTTATCGAAGTGGTAGAGATTTCTCATGAAAATAGTAGTTGTGTCTTATGTTAAATGTAGACTTGCAAATTTTACTTTTGGTTGGTTTTCAAGAACCATTTTTATTTCCAGAAAGTCTACTTTTATGTGATTTTGCTCATCCAAATGGTAGACATTTCTCATGAAAAAAGTAGTTATGTCTTACGTTAAATGTAGACTTTATAACTTTTACCTTCGGTTGGTTCAATCTCAAGAACCATTTTTCCAGAATGTCTACTTTTATGTGATTTTGCTCATCCAAATGGTAGATATTTCTAATAAAAACAGTAGATGTGTCTTATGTTAAATGTAGACTTTGCAACTTTTGCTTTTAATAGGTTCAATCTCAAGAACCATTTTGATTTCCACAAAGTCTACTTTGGTGTGATTTAGCTCATCTAAATGGTAGACATTTCTAATGAAAATAGTAGATGTGTATTATGTTAAATGTAGATTTTACAACTTTTGCCTTTAGTGGGTTCGATCTGAAGAACCATTTTTATTTCCAGAAAGTCTACTTTTCTGTGATTTTGCTTATCTAAATGGTAGACATTTTTAAATGTAGACTTTACAACTTTTGCCTTCAATGGGTTCAATCTCAAGAACCATTTTGATTTCTAGAAAGTCTATTTTTCTGTGATTTTGCTCATCTAAATGGTAGACATTTCTAATGAAAATAGTAGATGTGTCTTATGTTAAATGTAGACTTTACAACTTTTGCCTTTAATGAGTACAATCTGAAGAACCATTTTTATTTCCAGAAAGTTTACTTTTCCGTGATTTTGCTCATCTAAATGGTAGACATTTCTAATGAAAATAGTAGATGCGTCTTATGTTAAATGTAGACTTTACAACTTTTGTCTTTAATGAGTTCAATCTCAAGAACCATTTTGATTTCCAAAAAGTCTAATTTTCTGTCATTTACCTCATGTAGATGGGAGATATTTCTCATGAAAATAGTATATGTGTCTTATATTAAATGTTGACTTGCAACATTTTCTGTGATATTTTTCATGACAACAGTAGCTGTTTCTTATTATAGTTGTAGACTTTACAACTTTTGCCTTATAAAGGGGTTCAATCTCAAGAATCATTTTGATTTCCAGAAAGTCTACTTTTGTGTGATTTAACTCATCTAAATGGTAGAGATTTCTAATGAAAATTATAGATATAGAGAGATTTAACGGAGAGTTAACGACGTTAGTTTGTTGTAACTTGTTGTAGCAAGTCAAAACTGGTTGGGTATGCATACCTTAAGACACACAAGTGGAACCCTATGTTTTATTGCAAGAAACTGTAATTTTTTTTTTTGTAAAAAAAAAAAGTTTTGTTAGCATTAACTCGATCAATAAATGAATTACAAGGGTGTGTTAGTTTTACATATAGCTGCCTCCACATCAAGGAATCCCACTCAGATGCTCGACCCTTTTGCTTGTTCCTTTAACATTTGAATGTAAATCTTAAGGGTCTGCATTCAATTCTATATTTTCAGAAATTCACACATGAAATATAAGGACATAGACTTATTTGCCAAAAATAATTGCACCCAGTTTTGATTATTGGGTGTCACTAAGTGGTTATACTTACATCAGTTGTGAGCTCTCCTTCCTTTATTATTGACTTCAAGTCCTCTTTTTTGATCTGAACTATTAAACCAGGATCTTGCCAATATACAAACCTGTTCAAACCACAACAATTGAAATAAGAAATAAAATAAGATTTTTTTTACTCAAATCTTTATAAAGAAGTAAAAACAACATATATACTTACTCTTTGTTTTCTTCTTGATGTGTTTTGAACCAACTCTCATAATGCATTGCTACATCCTTCTCTAGAATTGTCCATGTTGGCGTTGTGCATTCGACTTTTTCAATAACTATGGTGTTTACAACTTGTGCAACTTTTTGATTTTTGGATATGTTCCTTCTGGTTGGTTGGTTCTTCTTGGGCTTAAGGTCTTCAGGTGTGCCATATTCCCATTCTTCTTGTTGCTTTTTTGTTGCATCCCTTTTGTTAACCTTCACATTTCTCTCTATCAAAAGGGCTGAACAACTTTCTTGTTTGCTCGTGCTTCTTCTTTCTCAACAACAACAATAAAATCATCTATGGAAGAATTGATGATTTCTTCTTCAGTTTGTTCAATGTAGACCCGCGGCTTTGTTGCTTAATTGCTGTTGTTTCGGCTTCTTCTTATATGTCCTCAGACTTTCATTTTTCTTCTCCTTTTATTTTTGTTATTGCTACTGCTTCACTATGTCCATGACCACTGTCTGAATTATTTCTTGACACACATTCAAATCTTCTTGTTCTCCACCATATCCCATCACAATCGATTGGATTGGTATTGCAAGTGTTGCTCTACAAGACTGCACATATGAAAACAAAAAATTGGATAACTGATACTCAAATATTGAATTAACGGGTGTCATTAAGTTAGTTATTGAAGAAGAAATTGAATTACTATGGTCAGTTATTAGGTTCTTACATATTTAGATGTTGAATTCTGATGAGCTCGAGAATATGTATCAACTTTATTTGGCCCATTGTGTTCTATCTCTTCTTGGTCTTTTGGTGCTGCTATTACCATTTGCATCTTCAACAAATTATTTTTCTTCGATTCCTGGTTTTGTCTTTGTTTGTTTAGCTTTTTGGCTTTCGTTTCTTTTAATGACTCTTGAAACTCATTGTTTTCGTTTCGTAGTTGCTCTATGTGGATGTCAGCAGCTTTCACCTTTTTCAACAATTGTGAATTCTTTTCAAAGAGCTCTTCATTTGCTTTCGTAAGTTTTTTGAGCTTCTCCTTCAAGATTTTTTCTAGTTGCTTCCCCTCCAAATCCCGCATTAGAGCTCTCAAATTCCCAGACATCAATATCATCTATTCTTCTTCCTGCTAACTTGATCGAGGAACCTGTAATCATAATAACAAATAACATCAGATAATGACACCTAATAAGTCATTTGTTGAACTAAAGGAACTAATTCATGGCCCTAGTAACTAGTTACTTGCCTCTAACAAACAGTAACTAACACTAGTAATCAATCAAATATATGAAATAATTATAAGTTTCACCTTCGTCGAAGCTTGGCGTTTAGTCTTGTTCCTCCATCGTATTATCATCAATGTATTCTTTGTCTTTCCACTGGGGAGGAACAGTAGCGTATTCATTTTCATCTATTCCACATACAAACGTTTGTTTACACAAAGAGATGACGGCCAAACAGTGATCCGGGTTTGAAACTGATGTCAAGATCTGATCTTGACTGCAAGGGATAACCCCAAGAGAGTGGGCACGAGTTGAATTTACTCATTTTGGTTCTGTTTCCCATTGTTTTTGGGTTTGGGTTTGGGGATTGAGACTGAAACAAAACTATGTAGTTCTACCTGAATGAACGAGACTAGTATCAGCAAGGCACACCTCTTGCAATGCTGTTGCTGCAAGAAAAGAAACTATGGGAATCATCTTTAGAATTTTAGATCTGGTTCGGCGGAGAAGGGTTTTGTTGTAGTTGTGTGGATTCTTCGGTCGAAGCTTTGGTATTTATATTATATCTCAGTTTCAAGACCTAAAGATGCTCTGTTTCTTCTCAAAAAAAAAAACGCTCTTTGGGTTTTCGTCCTTCTACATTTTGCTAAGTGGGCGTTGAAGCCCAAAAATGAAGAAAGCAGACCTACCAATGAAGCCGCGCACACGAATACCCTCTTCCTGTTAGAAAGTGTATCTTGTAGTTTGATTAGGATTTGATTTCCTGAATATTCTGTACAGATTTGTGTTAGATATGCTAGCTATAGTTACCTTATAATCTCCTAACTTGCTGGAGACTCTTGATTGTACAAGAAGCAAACTCCTGTATATATTTCCCAACTATCAATGTAAAGAATTAATTCAGCCAAATACATTCTTATATGGTTTCAGAGCAGGTCGGTCTAAATCCCTAGCTCTATTTTTTTCTGCCGCCAGCCAGTTTTATATTCGTCCTCATCCATGGCAATTGAAGACGAAATTTTTTCCTCTTCTTCTGGCAACTCTTCCAATGATGAGTCTGCCAGTCCTTTCTTTCTCCACCATTCAAACCATCCTGGCCTTGTTCTTGTCTCCAAACGATTAAATGGAGACAACTATACTTCTTGGTGTCGTGCTATGAGAATTTCTCTTAGTGCCAAAAACAAAACTGGATTCATCACCGAAAAAATCAAGGAGCCATCTGAGACCTCGAACCCGGATGATCGTGCTCTTTGGCAGCGCTGCAATGATATGGTGCTTTCTTGGATTATTAATTCTCTTGAACCAGACTTGGCCGATTCAGTCCTTTCATGCACGACTCCTCATGCTGTTTGGGAGGATCTACGTGAGAGATTTTCGTTAGGCAACGCTCCACGCATATTCCAAGTCCAGCGAGATATTTATAGGATTGAACAAGGGCAGATGTCTGTTGCTGCATACTACACAAAGCTCAAAGGATTATGGGATGAACTTGCGTCCTACACTCCTTCAGTGACCTGCACCTGTGGAAATCAGAATGACCGCACCAAACTAATGCAATTTCTCATGGGCTTAAACGAGTCATATTCAGGTACACGCGGTCAAATTTTGTTGATGAATCCATTACCATCTGTTCGTCAGGCATATGCTTCTGTTGTGCAATAGGAAAAGCAGCGTGAATTGGCATCCAATGTTGTTGTTCCCCCCGACACAGCAGCAATGGTTGTCCGTGTTAGAAATAACAACACGTCCAGAGTGAGGCAAAACAATCAGATTTTTCAAGGCAACAATTCTCGGAATCAAGAACCATTCGAGTGCACTTATTGTGGTGGCAAATTTCACAAAGAGGCAACATGTTGGAAACAGAATGGTTATCCACCTGGCCACCCCAAACACAAGTCTTCTAAGCAGCGACAAGGTGGCAGCACCAGTTCCTCAACCCTTTCTGCTAATCACGTCGATTGCACTCCCACCTTCAAAGAGCTTCAATCCACCATGCAAAACCTTACTGAAGATCAGTATGTTCAGATCCTTGCTGCCCTAAATGCAAAACTAGTGCATCCTCAAACCAACAAAGCCTCTACTTCTGCTTCTGATTACACATCAGGTTTGTTACCAGTTGCTCCCAATCGTTGGATTATCGACAGTGGGGCAACTCATCATATCACCTCTTCCTCAAATCTATTATCAAATACTAATGAACATCCATCTTTGCCACCTGTGGCTTTACCTAGTGGTGATAAGGCTGGCATCACCATGACTGGCTCTATTCGCTTCAATGATTCAATTCGCTTGGATAATTTCCTTTGTGTTCCAATCTTTAATGTTGATCTTTTATCAGTTGCCAAATGTACTGATGATTTACACTGTTCGGTGACATTTTTTCCGTCTTGGCGTATTTTGCAGGACTTGGATACGAGGACGATGATTGGTGTGGGTAAGCGACGTGATGACCTTTACTACCTTGTGGCGTTGGCTTCCAAATATCCATCCACCCGTTTCGCTTGTCATCTTACTATCTCTTCGGACCTTTGGCATCGCCGCTTGGGACACCCCTCTTCTGCTTGTCTCCAATATTTAGCCAACAATTTGCTTCGTTTTCCTTTTGATTCTAGTCATAAGTGTGATGTTTGTCCATTGGCAAAACAAACTCGCCAACCTTTTTTTCTAGTTCTATTTCTACTTCCAAGTGTTTTTTCCTTCTTCATTGTGACATTTGGGGTCGTTATAAAACTCCACACGCATCAATTAACCATGTCAACAAATCAATCATAGTATAAAGTAAGCAGGGATCGTTCTAAACCGGGGATCCAACTACAGGGTAGATCCATCTAACCTAATATAAATGTCGAAATAAGCATAAAGGGTTTAAGGGTTTGATGATTTCGGAATAGACATTGAAAATAAATCCTAAATTACCTCTATACATATTTACATGTGATCAACCAAAAATCATGCAAACACAACCAAACAACCATGCAAGAACAAAGAAGACAATCTCTAATCTCATTTAAGTCCACACCGTGAGCAAATACACAACCTAAATTTGATATGCACATAAGTTCCTACGTGGTTCCTATGACATAGACATACTTTGAATTAGACTACAAGTTTCATTCAACATCGTGACACAAACAAGCTCGGCTACGTGCACTACTTATAGGTCACACACATAAACTAATCATGCAATTACGTATCACATAAAGAATCGATGTGTTTAAGCACAAGTCCAAATCAAACATAGGTAGAAAATCGGTGAAATAACAAAGACAATGCAACTTATCAACTACTTGTATCAAAGTCGAACTTTGGATGATTAACACATGCAACATCAACTACTTGTATCAATTACACATGAAAATAGAAGAACACACCGAAAATTTTAAAGTATATGGACATAAAACTCACGGCATAAAACCTAAAATCATTGATCATAAATTGTAAACTTCAATTCAAAACATGGCTCAAAAGTACTTCTATCTCATAGACAAGAATCGAAACATACTTAAGCAAAAACCTAAAACAAATATCAATAAGAACAAACACATTCTAATCCGAAAGTAAAAGATGGAATACACTCTCAGAATATCCCTACTTGTTCTATTCTTCGAGTGAGCGGAACCCTAGGCTACTTGCTTCAGATCAAGGATGATGGTGAGTTCGGATTATGGTGTTTGGAGAATGATGAAGTTTCGGCAAAGCTTTGGTGTAATTTTGCACGGGTTGATGATGATCAATTGCTGCCATGCCGTGCCCTATTTATAGAGTAACAAGTCTTGATCTCCAAGTATTCCTCAAGCACAAAGAATCCTATTGAATCGGCAAAACCAAGTCCAAGTTGGATTTAACTTCCTCTCCTTGGTCTTCAAGTAATCCTCATGCATTAAGGAATGACAAAACCATCTTGAACTTGGAAAACCTTCTCTCTTAGGCCGCACGGTCTCTCTCTCCTTGGTGACTTGGGAAATCTTCATGGCATCTCCATACATATCTCGGATTGTACTTCTCCTAGCTCAAGCAGAAACTCCTAGCTGCCGGCCACCTTTCCCTCATGAGTCAGGAAAACATTTCCTATTCAATCACGGTTTTAGACTTTCCTGAAATAGAAATAAGAAAATTAGAAACTAGGAAAGAGGAAAGATGGAATCCTGATCAAGACAGGAATCCTGAGTAAACAAGGATTTCCAACACTTAGCACAATTTCAACACCAAATTCTTCAAATCCGAAAATACTATGTATTCTAACACTAAAACCTACATATTTCTACATTAAGCAATTATTCTACACTAAACACAAATATAAAGCTAAAACAACTAAATAGGAATTAACAAAAGGTAAATAAAGGGTATAAACATATTAAGAACGTCACACTTTATGCTCCTATCAACAATCCCACACTTAACCTTTGCTAGTCCCTTAGCAAACCACTAAAACAAAAACAACACAACTAATCTCAAAAATATTACAATGACTCAATCTAATGCCTTCAACGAAATTGTCTCAGAGATCTTTAAAATCATAGCATCAAGAATAACACAAGAATCGAAATTAAAGGATGAACACAATGGTTAATAAACATGAGATTTCGATGTAACAAGTAAGACATGGCAGAAACAAAGGTGAAATTAAGCTCGACATGTTCCAAACAAGTTCAAATTCAACTCACAAAGGATATGCACTCCGAATCTTTTCTCTCAAGAACATGGCATATGCTTAGAAGCTTTTCACACACAAGAGTTTAAAAAGAACATAGTAAATTCAAAAACCTCATGAAAGATACCAATCATATGCACAAATGAACCACAACCATACGCTTACTCATGAAACAAACTCCACAGATCAAAGCTAGGCTACTTATCTTAAGAATCATGCGGATCTTTAGAAAATAGGTTGGTTAGGCTCGCGGCATGGAAAAATTTTCAAAGTAAAGGAGTCACAAAGGTCATCCTCAAGACTTAGCAGAGCAAGAACATCCACCTTATGTCACCAAACACCATCAAGGGCCAAATATCATCATGTTGGACCCATCCTTCACTTTAAACATTGTGAAAACAAACAAAGGCTAAAAGTATAACATATTGAGCCTTCAACAAACAAATCACAACTCCAAATTCACAAAGACTACATCTAGGCTGAGACATCTTCATCAAAATCAATTCGAATTTTTTTTTTCTTTTCTCGGATCATGCTTTTTTTCTGTTTTTTTTTTCTTTCTTCCGAGAGCAATTTTTTTCCTTTTCTCATGTGTATCTCGGCAGCAAACTCCTTAGAACAACCCCACACTTGTATTGAATCATCACCTCAAATCACCACCAAAAAGATAGCTCTGCCAAGCTCGAGACAAGGTAGAGGAATTCTATACTAGGCAAGGGATAATTTAGGTGAACAAGAAAGGCATAACGTAGGCTCTAGGGGGTTCAGACTAAGGAGTCCCAAACAGGGCTTAAAATAGGGATATATGGCTATTTAGATAAAGTGGTGATAGTCCTAAGAAAGATCCAAAATCCTATTCAAAATCAAAGCAAGTTATGATAAAAGTTTTGAAAGTTTCACAAGTAAGTTCTAGCAATCTCTAGTTCATTCAATATCTCTATGGCATATAAATTGATCAAGTAATGTATAATGAGGTCATATATATCAAAGAATATATAGAGTAAACTCTTCAAAGAATAGGCACATATATATGGCTCGAAAATCTCACAAAGGTAACATGAAATCAAACAAGTAAGGAACATGCTCATTCTGTACCTAAGTTTCAATGGTCCTCATCTACTACAAGTTCGTACAATTTCAACATATCTATTAACCATCAAATAACATATAAGCTCAAATATTCGAAATCATGCTCATCTCAATAACTAATCAATCAAAGATCATATATTCATCCTAGACACGTTAGAAGGCACCTAAGACTCAACAAAATAAGAACAAAACACAAAATAAAGAAACAAAGTTGTAATCCGAATCTAAGGAAATAAAAACCTAAAAATGTCGAAAAGTTCAACTAAAATCGGAAAATACAAACAAAAAATTAAAAATAACTCAAATCATATCAAAGCATAGCAATTCAACGAGTAATGACATCCACCCCACACTTAAAATCAACATTGTCCTCAATGTAAGAAAACTAAGAGCAATCCGAAAAGAAAAGAGGAGGGATAAAGAAATTTGCAAACTCTCGTTGATGGCTCCTTCTATGGGTTGTCTCCCATGCAGCGCTTAAGTGTTTATAGTTCTTTAGCCTAGACTATCATCTTCTCATGCTCATGCCGTATCATCTAGAAGAGGGACTTCCTCCACCGTGTGGTTCACCATGTTCTCAATGTAAGGCTTTAATCGATGACCATTAACTTGAAATTCAGCTCCTTTGACCATGCTTTTAATCATGACTACACCAGAATGAAAGACATTAGTGATAACAAAAGGTCCTATCCACCTAGAACGTAGCTTGCCTGGAAACAACTTAAGTCTAGAATTAAATAAGAGAACTTTCTGGCCAATAACAAAGTCTTTCTTTCGAATCATCCTGTCGTGGAATGCCTTGGTTTTCTCTTTATAGATCACGGCAGAATCATAAGCCTCATTCCTGATTTCTTCAAGTTCACACAACTGCAACTTCATGTGTAATCCGGCCTCATCAATATCCATATTAAAGCCTGAACCGCCCACCAAGCCCGATGTTCCAACTCCACAGGCAAGTGACAAGCCTTGCCGTACACCATACGAAACGGTGACATCCCCAAGGGATTTTTGAATGCAGTCCGATATGCCCATAGTGCATCATCAAGTCGTTGGCTCCAATCCTTGCGTGACGGCTTCACACTCTTCTCCAATATCCGCTTGATCTCTCGGTTACTAAGCTCCACTTGCCCACTTGTCTGGGGGTGATAAGGTGTAGCAACCTTATGCTTGATTCCATACTTCTTCATTAGAGCTTCAATTGTCCGATTGCAAAAGTGGGAACCTCCATCACTTATTACAAATTTCGGCATTCCAAACCTGGAGAAAATATTAGAACGTAGGAAATCTGCAACAACTCGAGAATCATTAGTCCGGGTGGCTTTTGCTTCCACCCATTTAGAAACATAATCCACACATACGAGAATGTACAAATATCCCTGAGAATTCGGAAAAGGCCCCATGAAATCAATACCCCAACAATCAAATATTTCAACATGTATAATAGGTTGCATAGGCATTTCATCCCTAGGTCCTAAATTCCCTGTCCTTTGACATCTATCACATGAAGCACAATACATATAGGCATCGCGAAAAATAGTAGGCCAAAAGAATCCACATTCTAAAACTTTCAAAACAGTCCTACGAGAACCAAAATGACCACAAACTTGATCATGGCAAAAACTAAGAATAGACCTATGCTCATTCTCCGGGACATACCTCCTAATAACTTGATCAACACAATGCTTCCACAAATAAGGTTCATCCCACACATAATGTCTAGCTAATGCCTTAAGTCTATTTCTAGCATGGTAGGATATAAAATTCGGAAATTGCTTTGTCACAAGGTAATTCACAATGTCTGCATACCAAGGCTCACTTACCTCACTTACCTTGAAAAGTTGCTCGTCCAGGAAGCACTCTTGGATGGCCACGGGATCCGTGTCACGTACCAACCGTCTAAGGTGGTCGGCAACAACGTTGTCCGACCCCTTCTTGTCTTTGATTTCCAAATCGAACTCTTGGAGAAGCAATATCCACCTTATCAATCTCGGCTTGGCATCCTTCTTCGTCAACAAATACTTCAAAGCCGTATGGTCAGTATAAACAATAACTTTAGATTGAAGTAAGTAAGAACGAAACTTATCCAAAGCAAAGATCACGGCAAGAAGTTCTTTCTCGGTGGTGGTGTAGTTCTGTTGCGCATCATTGAGCATCCGAGAGGCATAATATATGGCATACGGCTGCTGTCCTTTTCTCTGTCCGAGCACAGCCCCCACGGCATAGTCTGAGGCGTCACACATCAACTCGAAGGGCAAGGACCAATCCGGTGGTGGCATGATTGGTGCCGATGTCAACATGGTCTTCAACCTCTCAAAAGCCTCTTTGCACTCGGCATCAAAGTGGAAGGGCACATCTTTTTGCAACAAAGAACTCAAGGGCCGAGCTATCTTGGAGAAATCTTTGATAAATCGACGATAAAAACCTGCATGTCCAAGAAAGCTTCAAACATCCCTCACACTTGTGGGGATGGGTAAGTGACGCACAAGATCTATCTTAGATTTATCAACTTCAATACACCTAGAACTAACAATGTGGCCGAGCACTATACCCTGAGTAACCATGAAGTGACATTTTCCTCAATTAAGCACAAGATTAGTTTCCTCACATCTCCTAAGCACAAGTTCTACATTTTCTAAACATGCATCGAAATCTCCACCATAAACAGAAAAATCATCCATAAAGACTTCAATCTTAGAACCGATGAACTCAGAAAATATGTGGTACATGCATCTTTGAAACGTACCTGGAGCATTGCACAAGCCAAAAGGCATGCGGCGGTAAGCAAAAGTGCCAAAGGGGCATGTAAACGTTGTCTTCTCTTGATCCTCTTCCACAACACTTATTTGATTGTAACCACTATAACCGTCAAGAAAACAATAGAAGGAATGACCGGCTAACCTCTCAAGCATTTGATCAATGAATGGCAACGGCATGTGATCCTTTCTTGTTGTTGCATTGAGCCTCCTATAATCGATACACACTCGGTGGCCGGTTACGGTCCTTTGCGGCACAAGCTCGTTTTCGTCATTCCTCACCACCGTGATTCCGCTCTTCTTTGACACAACTTGAACCGGTGAAATCCATCTTGAATCCGAAATTGGGTAGATGACTCCACAATCGAGTAACTTTGTCACCTCATCCTTCACAACTTGCATCATAGGTGGATGAAGACGTCGTTGACCCTCCTTGGTCGGTTTTGCTCCATCTTCAAGCAAAATTCGATGAACACACATTGTAGGACTAATTCCCTTGATGTCGGCTAAGGTCCAACCTATGGCCGTCTTGTGTCTCTTCAAAACTTCGATCAATCTCTCCTCTTGCTTCTTCTCTAGTGATGATGATATGATAACCGGCAACGTTTCATTCTCTCCCAAATACACATACTTCAAATGTTCCGGAAGAACCTTGAGATCTAATTTTGGGGCTTGGATAATGGAAGGAAGAAACTTGTTAGATGGAAAGAGAATTGGACCGGGGAGGAGTAGCATACCTCGGCAGCCACCTCAAGTGACTGCATGGTCTCAAGCAAGGGTAGAGGCACGGTGTCTTGAGCTAAGGTGATTTTGTTCCCCATGGCATCAAATCCGATTCCTTTTGCCAAGGTGAGTGCCAAGGTGTCTTGAGCTATTGGCTCCACATATTCATCTGCAAGATCATCCACAACATCAATAGAAAAGGAATCTCAAAAAGTTCAGGAAGTGGATACCTCATTGCATCAAAAACATTGTAACTAATGAAGTCTCCATCTATTTCGAAAGTTAGTTCCCCTTAGTAGACATCAATTTTGGTCCTTGCGGTTCTCATGAATGGCCTTCCCAACAGAATGGGAATTTCTTTGTCATCTGCATCCACCAGTTCCATGTCAATGACATAGAAATCTGCAGGAAATGTTAAACTTGCAACCTGCACTAAAACATCCTTAACATATCCCAGAGGGATCTTGTTAGAGCGGACAGCCAATCTAATGATAATGTTATCCTTTTTCAACTCACCTAGACCTAAGTCCGCATAAAGATAAGAGGGCATAACATTAATCGAAGCACCTAGATCTAACATGATCTTATCAAAACTATGAGTACCAATGGTGCATGGAATCGAAAAACTCCCTGGATCCTTGAGCTTAGGTGGTAGTTTCCTTTGAAAAACCGCAGAGATGGTTTCATTCATTACCGCTACATCCTTCTCTCGTGGTAGCCTCTTGTTGGTGCACAACTCTTTCAAGAATTTCGCATACTTTGGATTTTGTTGAATGCACTCAAGCAATGGCATGTTTACTTCCACCTTCTTAAATAACTCAATCATTGCATGATCAGCTTCATCGTTTTTGATTTAGCAAACCTGTTGGGGAAAGGGGCACGAGCATGGACATTAGTAGAAACTAAACCATTAGAGCTAGAAGACTTACCTTTCTCAAGCACGGCTTGAGTGGATTTCGGATCAGCAGGGACTGCAAGAGGCTCGGCCTCTTGCACCTTCTTCTTCTCGGCAGGAACTGCCGCACGGTCACTCTCTCTCTCGGACTGAGGCACGGCCTCTTTGTCCGGCTGCTTCTCGGCATAAACCTCTTCAATATCTTCGTCATCTTGCAGCAATATGCTCTTGGCCTCACCTTCCTTAGAAGGCTCCGACTTCTTCAACAAAGGCTCCTCAAAAACTCGACCACTCCTAGTTGCAATGATCTTAATTGTCCGGCATTCGGGTTTGGCAAGGTTTGGCCCGGCAACTTACCACTTTCATAGATTTTACCTATGAAATCGATAACCTTTCCCATCTGCTTCTTGAGCTCCGTGATCTTTTTAGAATTAGCCTGTTGACCTGTCACTAAAGCTTGAGTTGCAGATGTTAAGTTCTGTTGCCCTTGAGCAAGGGACTTCAAGAGTTCATCATAATTAGGAGTAGAAAAACTAGCATTATTGTTTGAACCTTGAACATTGGCATTATTGGGCATGAAATTAGAAGAGTTAGGAAAAAACTTTGAGGTACCTGAGGCCTCACAAACAAACCTGAAGGTCGAGGTCCTTGACCTTGAGTATTGGCCGGTTAAGCATTGTTGTTACTCCACCGAAAATTCGGATGATCTCTAATTCCAGGATTGTAAGTGTTCGAATATGGGTCATAACGTTGCCTCTGTTGTCCCATAAAGTTCAACTCCTCCTCACTCAAAGCACCATTCGGACATGAATCTGTAGAGTGATCCGAAAGTGAGCAAATTCCACAAGCTTGGTTGCCAAGATTCGAACCATTGAAAGCTTTGACCAAGACATCAAGCTTCCTATCCAACGTGATCATTTGATTCCGAGCTTCAATGTCATAGACACCACCACGGCCTCCTGCTGACTTCCTTGAGTTCTTGGTGCTGAATTGACGATTGTTATCCGCCAAGTCCTCAATCAAGTTATATGCTTGCCGTCCGGTTTTGTTCATAAACGTGCATCCACATGCAGATTCCACCATACCCTTGTTGGTGTTGTCAAGTCCCTCATAAAAAGCTTGAACTAACTCGTCCAAAGAATTCCATGATGAGGGCACTTCCTCTGAAGTTCCTGAAACTCTTCCCATGCCTCATAGAGAGTGTCACCATCCTTTTGAGTGAAGTTCTGAATCTCCCTCCTTAGCTTCTTCATGAGTTGCGCAGGGAAGAATTGTTTCAAGAACTTCGAGGTCATCTCATTCCAATTGGTGATGATTCCTGCAGGCAAAGAATACAACCAACGCTTAGCATCATCTTTAAGAGTAAAAGGAAATAAAAGCAATTTTAGGCCTTCTGGAGTAAGATGATTGATTGATTGAAATCTGCAGATATCGAGAAACTCTCTAAGGTGAACATTAGGGTCCTCCATTGGAGAACCCGAGTACTTAGGCAATTGCCCAAGCAACTGAACCGGTATGGAGAAGTTGGCTTCATTAGGCACAGTGAAAGCAATGCATGAAGGTGATTTCGGGGCGGTGGGGATGAAAGCAGATTTGAGTGGTGAGTCGGCCATGTCGATGTCGGACTCGTCTTCTTCACAGTCAATCTCGGATTCGGACGAAGATGAAGATTCGGACTGGATTCGAAAGGGAGAAGGAGGATCTTGCTCTTCAAATTCCAAAGGTCCAACCGTGCTACTTGATGCTTCTTTTTGCTTCTTCCTTTGTTCTTTGCAAGCACGGTCAATCTCCAGATTCAATGGAACAAGAGCTCCTTGTGAAGACGAACGAGTGCCTCGAGGTTGCATGCACGTCTAGCACCTGAAAAACCATTTGGCCAAGATCAAGTTAGAATGCATGAGTATAAAACGAAATCAAAAGTAATAAACTAGACTAAGCTAAGAACCAAGGGTTCTTATAAATAAATCAAAGGAAAACAAAACAAAGGAAAACAAAGGAAATTCGAAAATCAAGAGATAATTTCGAAACAAATTAAATACAAAATCATACATGGCACCAATCTTTAAGATTACAAAGTCATACAAGCTTATTCTCGAGTTGCTACTAAAACACTTAAATAAATAATGATTCTAGATGGTAAGACACGGTGGACGTGCGGCCTGGATATAAATGTTTTGATCACAAGCTTGAAGCGTTGTTTCTAAAGGTCAATAGCTCAATCCAGAGATAGTGAACATGGTAGGACTCGTTTAGTGAGCAATGAGAACTCCATCACCGAGATGTACGTCTTCAAGGCTCCTGAGATCCAATTTTGGTCCCATGCACCAGAGTAATAGAAGGAGCGTACCAATGTACTCAGCTAGCAACAAACTTATGAACCAAACATGACTCCAAGTGTTAATAAAAGCCGCCCACAACCTCATGCAAACCCGAGAGTAAACAAGAAGGGTTAAGGCTAGAATTAACAAAAGGGATCCTAAATTACCTCTTCAAGGCTCGAAATAAACATAAAGGGTTTAAGGGTTTGATGATTTCGGAATAGACATTGAAAATAAATCCTAAATTACCTCTATACATATTTACATGTGATCAACCAACAATCATGCAAACACAACCAAACAACCATGCAAGAACAAAGAAGACAATCTCTAATCTCATTTAAGTCCACACCATGAGCAAATACACAACCTAAATTTGATATGCACATAAGTTCCTACGTAGTTCCTATGACATAGACATACTTTGAACTAGACTACAGGTTTCATTCAACATCGTGACACAAACAAGCTCGGCTACGTGCACTACTTATAAGTCACACACATAAACTAATCATGCAATTACGTATCACATAAAGAATCGATGTGTTTAAGCACAAGTCCAAATCAAACATAGGTAGAAAATCGGTGAAATAACAAAGACAATGCAACTTATCAACTACTTGTATCAAAGTCGAACCTTGGATGATTAACACATGCAATATCAACTACTTGTATCAATTACACATGAAAATAGAAGAACACACCGAAAATTTTAAAGTATATGGACATAAAACTCATGGCATAAAACCTAAAATCATTGATCATAAATTGTAAACTTCAATTCAAAACATGGCTCAAAAGTACTTCTATCTCATAAACAAGAATCGAAACATACTTAAGCAAAAACCTAAAAAAAATCAATAAGAACAAACACATTCTAATCCGAAAGTAAAAGATGGAATACACTCTCAGAATATCCCTACTTGTTCTATTCTTCGAGTGAGCGGAACCCTAGGCTACTTGCTTCGGATCAAGGATGATGGTGAGTTCGGATTATGGTGTTTGGAGAATGATGAAGTTTCGGCAAAGCTTTGGTGTAATTTTGCACGGGTTGATGATGATCAATTGCTGCCATGCTGTGCCCTATTTATAGAGTAACAAGTCTTGATCTCCAAGTATTCCTCAAGCACAAAGAATCCTATTGAATCGGCAAAACCAAGTTCAAGTTGGATTTAACTTCCTCTCCTTGGTCTTCAAGTAATCCTCATGCATTAAGGAATGACAAAACCATCTTGAACTTGGAAAACCTTCTCTCTTAGGCCGCACGGTCTCTCTCTCCTTTGTGACTTGGGAAATCTTCATGGCATCTCCATACATATCTCGGATTGTACTTCTCCTAGCTCAAGCAGGAACTCCTAGCTGCCGGCCACCTTTCCCTCATGAGTCAGGAAAACATTTCCTATTCAATCACGGTTTTAGACTTTCTTGAAATAGAAATAAGAAAATTAGAAACTAGGAAAGAGGAAAGATGGAATCCTGATCAAGACAGGAATCCTGAGTAAACAAGGATTTCCAACACTTAGCACAATTTCAACACCAAATTTTTCAAATCCGAAAATACTATGTATTCTAACACTAAAACCTACATATTTCAACATTAAGCAATTATTCTACATTAAACACAAATATAAAGCTAAAACAACTAAATAGGAATTAACAAAGGGTAAATATAGGGTATAAACATATTAAGAACGTCACGCTTTGTGCTCCTATCATTTTCTTAATGCGTCATAAGAATGAAACACAAATTATACTTCGTCGTTTTTTTGCTTATGTTGTTACTCAATTCAATACAAGAGTCCAACAAATCCGTTCTGATAATGGGGGAGAATTTCTTTCATTGCAAAATTTTTTCCTTGATCAAGGGGTTCTTTTTCAACATTCTTGTGTCTACACACCACAACAAAATGGTGTTGTCGAGCAAAAACACCGACATGTTCTTGAAACCGCTCGCGCCTTGCGTTTTCAATCTCATTTACCTATTTCTTTTTGGGGGGCATGTGTTCTCACTGCTGTTTACAATATTAATCGTCTTCCAACTCGGTTACTTCACAAAAAAACACCATTTGAAATTCTTTATCAAAAACCCCCAGCTTACTCAAGGTTACGAGTTTTTGGTTGTATCGCCTTTGCCACTTCTCCCAATCCATCATCCAAGTTTTCCCCTCGTGCCCACAAGTGCATTTTTGTTGGCTACCCTATGGAACAAAAGGCCTACAAACTGTATAATCTTGAAAAAAAAAAATATTTACCAATCGGGATGTATTCTTTCTTGAGGATACATTTCATCATTCACCACCACTTAGCCCAACCACCACTAACGGCCCTATACCAACAACCCAAGCCCAATCAACTCTCCCTGTTTTACTCGACCATTCACTAGAATCCCCTTTAGATTACCCGCAAGAACATTCCTCATCCTCGCAACAAAATTCCTCATCCCCGCAACTACTTCCCTCACAGTCAACTTCCCCGCAGCAAAATTCCTCATCCCCGCAGCCAGCCACAGACACCATCGCTCCGTCATCACCCAATTCTGCTCGCTCTGATCCCAGCGGCGTTCCACCCAGCGGCGCCGAACCACTGGCCACCGATCCAACCACTCTAGAACAACCACTTCTAGAAACCAATCTTCCTGCTTCTCCTAATCCAACCAACCTTGAACCTCCTAATCATCCTGAATCGACTCTTCCTCTTGATCTAGAACCCGTTCTTTGTCGATCCCAATGTCACAAGGAACCCAATGTTTGACTTCGGGACTACGTCTGCTCGTAGGTGATGCTGCCTCCACACCATCTTCAGTCGTCCTCATCCAGTCCTCCACCAGGTACGCGCTATCCGCTTTGCAATTACATCTCATATCACCGATATTCTGCTCCACATCTTTCTTTTGTTGCTAATATTAGTCAAGATGTTGAGCCCTCTTCCTATGATGTTGCTGCCGCTGATCCCAAGTGGCAGCAGGCTATGACTTCTGAGCTCGATGCGCTCACTGCTCAAAAGACTTGGACTCTCGTTCCCTTACCTCCTGACAAACGACCAATTGGTTGTAAATGGGTATATCGCATCAAGTACAATGTTGATGGTTCTGTTGAGCGCTACAAGCCTCGTCTCGTCGCTAAAGGTTTTACTCAAACTGGTGGCATCGATTATCATGATACCTTCTCGCCTACTGCGAAAATGATCACTGTTTTGTCTTCTTGCAATTGCTGCCAGCAAGAATTGGCCCCTGCATCAATTAGACGTTAACAATGTTTTTCTTAATGGTGACTTGGATGAAGAGTTGTATATGTCTCCTCCTCCTGGTCTTCGGCGACAGGGGGAGAATATAGTGTGTCGCCTCAACAAGTCGTTGTATGGATTGAAACAGGCTTCTCGCCAATGGTTCTCTAAGTTCACTTCAGCTATACTTGTTGCTGGTTTCTCTCAATCTAAAGCCGACTATTCTCTCTTTGTCCGTAAAGATGGTACCTGTCTCACTGTCTTACTTATATATGTTGATGATATCCTTATCACAGGAAACAGTTTGGAGTCTATAAATGCTCTTAAACAATTCCTTCATACTCGTTTCCGTATTAAAGACCTTAGTGACTTGAAGTATTTTCTTGACATTGAGATAGCTCGTTCAAAGAAAGGGATTTACATATCTCAACGCAAATATGCACTGGAGATCATTAAAGACAGTGGTTTTTTGGGTGCCAAACCAGTAGAGTTTCCTATGGAAGAATGCAAGCTTTCGAACAAAGGTGAATTGCTTAAAGATCCAGCTGCATATCGGCGTTTAGTTGGTCGATTAATTTACCTAACGATTACTAGACCCGATATCACATATTCTGTGCATGTTCTTAGTCGTTTTATGCATGATCCACGCCAACCTCACATGGCAGCTGCACTTCGAATTGTTCGTTATTTAAAATCATCTCCAGGACAAGGTTTACTTCTTCAGTCTCATAATTCATTGAACCTGAAAGCTTTCTGTGATTCTGATTGGGCGGGTTGTCCTATCACCTGTTGTTCCACCACTGGTTATTGTGTGTTCTTAGGAAATTCCTTAATTTCATGGAGGACAAAAAGGCAGAAGACCGTTTCTTTATCAAGTGCAAAAGCCGAGTATAGAGCAATGGCAGGTACTTGTTGTGAGCTCACTTGGTTACGATATTTATTGACAGATTTACATATGCCTCCCTCTAGTCCTGCTGTTTTACATTGTGATAATCTAGCAGCCTTGCATATTGCTAAAAATCTTGTGTTTCATGAAAGAACACGTCACATTGAAATGGATTGTCACTTTATTCGAGATAAGATTTTACAAGGGGAGGTTGTTACACGACATGTTATTTCTTCTCAACAATTGGCAGATGTTTTCACCAAAGCTTTGGGAAAAGAAAAGTTCAAGTCACTCATGTGCAAGTTGGGAGTTTTTGATATTCACTCTCCAACTTGAGGGAGAGTGTTAGAAAGTGTATCTTGTAGTTTGATTAGGATTTGATTTCCTGAATATTCTGTACAGATTTGTGTTAGATATGCTAGCTATAGTTACCTTATAATCTCCTAACTGGCTGGAGACTCTTGATTGTACAAGAAGCAAACTACTGTATATATTTCCCAACTATCAATGTAAAGAATTAATTCAGCCAAATACATTCTTATACTTCCCCTCTCGACTCTCGCGGCAACACTTCGAGAATGTTTAGTCGTTCGGAGGCAAGCCATTGAATCATTGAAACTTTGAGGTACTTTGACAATATATCGTAATATTTTTCACATTCTTGGTTAGCTGAATTCCCCAAGTTTCATATATTATTAGGGTTACGTTTTGCTTTCTATCTTCACCTAGATTAGAGAAAACAGTAGAAATTTTATGTAGTTTTGATTAATGAGTAAGATGTCATGGGATAATAGCTAGATTGAAATTCCAGTCTTTTCAAAATTTTGATTAGAAGAAGCTGCTGGTTGTTTACAGAACCGCTACAAATCAGTAACAGTTACTCATGGTGATTTTCTAAGGTTCACTAACACTTTCGTCTTTGAACAATGGCCTTGGAGAGTGTTCATGCATCATGATGACTCATTTTTGTGCGAAGTTTATAGTTTTTGGTCTCAAGTCGTGTTATTTTTGACCAATGCTCAAGGATTAATATTTTTCCTACAGCTGTAACTTGATAGTTTAATTTTTTTTTCGATGAACATAAACTTGGAAAAGATTTTATAGAACAACGAATTTGGAAAGTGCTATTTTAGCTTTTTATTTAATTCAAAGT
The DNA here is from genome assembly GCA_010134655.1 of Fragaria nilgerrensis. Lineage (NCBI taxonomy): Eukaryota > Viridiplantae > Streptophyta > Magnoliopsida > Rosales > Rosaceae > Fragaria > Fragaria nilgerrensis. The sequence continues at coordinate 25,948,266 of CM020980.1, forward strand.
ATTACAACATCCAAGGGTTCAACAATCCAACTGGAAAATCAGCTGATTCGAAATGGACGACAAACTGGCAAGAAGTTTAACAGTATTCATTAGGATTGGCCAAGAGGTAGTCTTCAACAAACTTGAAGAGGTGGGATGCCTTCTCTTTTCCGGCCTTAACATGCTCTTACTTGATCTCCACGTCAACTTTGGTATGGTAGTTGCTAGTGCTCTTGATGACGGAGCCTCCATCGGAAGATGCCACCAATTTGGTCTCGTAAGAGATCTTCTCAATCTTGTCGGACAAGGCATCTCCTTCGACCAAACTGTAGCTTTACACAAAGTTCTCTTTGTCAATCCCATCGATCTTGTGGGTCACTGAGCCGGACTGGCTGCCTTCACCGAAGGTTATCTTCTTGATGGTGCCTACGCCTCCATCTCCTTCAATGATTTCAGCACACTTCACTGCTTGTGGAGCGATCTTTGGGATGAGATTGTCAGCATCAAGGATAAAAGCCATGAACAATCTTGGTGGGGAAATGACGGAGGTGAACTCGGTTTCATAAGTGAACACACCCATTATCAGCTTACAAATTGGGAAATGATAAAAAAAGAAGAAGAGTATTATGGAAACTGGTGTTTAGGAACTGGAGAGGGTTTTGAGTTGTGAGAGAAGAGAATGCTAGGGGTGGTATTTATAGGTTACTTATGGGAGGAGTTGGTGTGACAGATGAGGTTAAAGGTCACCTTATGGAGACCTAGCTATTGTGAATCAAGAAGCTGTACCTGCTATTCTCTTGGATATATGCAAAAACCCAGAATGGTCAAAGAAAGCACCCCAGTCCCAATTATAACTGGTACCTAATCGGCTTTGGAAGGTGTAGCAGACAAACTAGAGAATAGGTCAAGTTCTAGATGTTCTTCAAAACTTTCAGTTTCACTTTATACAAACAATGTCGGGCTATTCCATTTCAGTTTTTTTTTTTTTTGTTTTGTTTTTGTTTCAATACTTCACTGAAGTTGCAATACTTCGCTAGCTAGGACTTCACAATCAATTATGCAAGTCCATCATTGCTTAGTTGTCCAACTTAGGATGACAATTTGGGTTTTTCATATCTTAGAATCAGCAAGGGGTGAGCTTCATGGAAATATTTGAGGCGGTATATTAGACTTAAAAAACAGTTCACATGGAAATATTTATTGTTTGAAAATTCCTCTGCCTGAGCTCAAACTTTGATCTTCAGGGGGTAAGGTTCTGTATTCTTATAAATACTACCTCCGCAGCTCAAACTTTCCCACAGCACTATCAATATTCTCATAGCTTCTTCCACATTTCAATCTTCTCAATTTAAGCTCTTTATTCCTCACCATGGGTGTGTTCACTTATGAAACCGAGTTCACCTCTGTCATCCCACCACCAAGACTCTACAAGGCCTTTGTCCTTGATGCTGATAACCTCATCCCCAAGATTGCCCCAAAGGCTGTGAAGAGTGACGAAATCGTTCAAGGTGATGGAGGTGTTGGAACCATCAAGAAGATTCACCTCGGTGAAGGAAGTGAATACAGTTACGTGAAGCATCAGATTGATGGACTTGACAAAGACAACTTTGTTTACAACTACAGTATCATTGAAGGTGATGCTATGGGAGACAAGGTTGAGAAAATCTCGTACGAGATCAAGTTGGTGGCATCTCCAAGTGGAGGCTCCATCATCAAGAGCACCAGCCACTACCATTGCAAGGGTGAGGTTGAGATCAAGGAAGAGCATGTCAAGGCCGGAAAAGAAAGAGCCGCTGGCTTGTTCAAGATCATTGAGAACCATCTTTTGGCCAACCCTGAGGCCTACAACTAAATCAAACTATGATAGTTCTACTGCATTATACTGTTCTGTTGTGTCCATTCGTTTTGTCATTTGGTGTCGCTTTGATATTTTTTCCCTTTCCTTTCCTACCATGCCTGGGATTGTTTTGGCTTGCACTTCGAGTTATGGTAAATTGTAATGTCACATTGGATTTCGTTTAAAAAGTAGAGAATAAAACGTATGTTCCTCTTTATACTAATATAGCGTGCATAGTTTTTTACCTTCTATTTTTCGATGCTTGGCCTGTAAGTCTGTAGCTGTAAGAAATCCAAGAGCTATTTCTGCGCGCAGAGTGATTGGTTAGAAATGCTACATTCATTGCATTTTTAACCAGCGTGAGAACTTTATTTGAGTAGTTCCAATCTTTCCAGGAACATCATTCTGCGGTTCAATAATATGCAGTAATCATGATGGAAGGGACACAAATACCAGCACGCCGGGGAGTCAATTGGACCCTGAATGAAGTGGAGTATATGATATGGTAGAGTTATCTGGTTAGTTACTGTCCAAAGTCTTTAGTAATTGTGAATTATTTTTAACATTACAGTATTACTATTACAGTTGGACATGAAAACAGTTTTTTGTTTAGGTAATGGGATACTAGTTTTTCATAATATCATAATTATTTTGATTGGGAAAGGCCGATTCTTTATAGAAAGATAAGGAAAGAAAGACTCAGTCACTACAAACAATCTGTCATTATCAAAGACTTATAGTACTGATAATGAGTTCAACTTTTCAGCAAATTGTTTGGAGAACAAGTTTGCCGTCACTGTTTAGAGTTTTACCAGTGCAACCTCTACTATCATTAACCGGCCTAAATACTCCGAAGTCTCAACGACTCATTTCTGAAACAAAGAGGCTATTGTGACATTTCATGTTTTGAATAATGATAGGTGAACCACCTTCTTAGGGTGTTTCTTGACCATCTGTGTGGATATATTTTTATAGCCGCAATTTGATAGTTTAGCTTAATGAGTAGGGAGAAATTGAACAATGTTATGCAAATTGTGATTACAGATTGTTTAGTCAATAGAAAACATTACAGCATTCAATCTCCTAATGTTCCAACTGGAACATCAGCAAAACAAAGGGAAAAGGGACTGATAACAATCAAGTTTAACAGTATTCATTAGGATTGGCCAAGAGGTAACCTTCAACAAGCTTGAAGAGGTGCGACGCCTTCTCTTTTCCAGCCTTGACATGCTCTTCCTTGATCTCCACATCACCTTTGGTGTGGTAGTTGCTAGTGCTCTTGATGACGGAGCCTCCATCGGAAGATGCCACCAATTTGGTCTCGTAAGAGATCTTCTCAATCTTGTCGGACAAGGCATCTCCTTCGACCAAACTGTAGCTGTACACGAAGTTCTCTTTGTCAATCCCATCGATCTTGTGGGTCACTGACCCGAACTGGCTGCCCTCACCGAAGGTGATCTTCTTGATGGTGCCTACGCCTCCATCTCCTTCAATGATTTCAGCACACTTAACTGCTTGTGGAGCAATCTTTGGGATGAGGTTATCGGCATCAAGGATAAAAGCCTTGAACAATCTTGGTGGTGGGATGACAGATGTAAACTCGGTTTCATAAGTGAACACACCCATTTTCAGTTTTTAGGTTGCTTGAAACTGGAAAGATGATCAAAGAAAGAGTAATAAGAGAAATGATGCTTTGAGTTGTGAGAAAATAGAATGCTATCACTGATATTTATAGAGTAATGAGACAAGGTACAAGGTTGAAGCCTTGAAGGTCACCTATAGCTTCCTAGCTGGTATGAGTATGACTGATAAGTGTCCTTGTAGGTATAAATCGTACAACTCTTTTGTATTGGCCAAGACGGTCAAAGAAAGCACCCTAGCCTCATTTAATCTAAAACCCCACTTGTATTAGGAAAAAGAGTGTTGGCTTCTAGATGGTCTTATTATCAAGAGCTAGTTCCTTGGCAGGTTACTGAAACTAGATGCCAGTCAAGATTGGCTATTTCATTTTTCTTTGGTTTAAGACTGAGCTTATTGTCTTGATGCTGCACCTACTTTTGTTTTGGCCTGAATTGACTTGCAAAAATCCAGTTCACAACCATACTGAAAGGACCATGTAGTGAGGTTGGAAATGTCTCCCTGAGACCTATTCTATCTATGTTAGCAGGAAACAGAGAAATTTGTTCAAGAAATCTTCTCATGTATGCCAAAGATAGTGATTTGATTTGTACTGGAATGATTTATTTCAAGTGCAGAAGTAAATTTTTCTGATCATCATTCACCCCATTTTTTTGATAACCAGTATATCAGTACCTTACAGATGACATCTTTTTTTTATTGACTGGTGTTGAATTTCGTCGTTGTTTATCCGACGACAAACTGATCATACCTTATTCTTAAAGCCTTCCATGTTTATCAGAACATGTTCAGGCAATACAGATCAGCATATATCTAAAGTAAAACTCAATTATTAAGCGGACCAATGATTATTATGAACTTGGAGAGAAGGTTCACAGAACTAGGTAGGACTGCCTTGATATTTATCCTTGTCAATGTGCAACTTATTTTGCTTGCGACAGGAATATGTCTCATTGTCTTCGCCAAAACAAAAGTCCTCTATGCTAGGCAAATTTGCTTCTGAAAGACTTTTATCAGTCTGTAACATAATATATATGACTACACCTGCTGATTTAATTGTGTCCAAGTATAGAATTACATAATCTAGCTGTGGCAGAGTTAAAGATAGTCATTTTCCATGTTGGGATTACATATCTGTTATCAAGTCCAAGTACTTTTAGTTCAAAGTCTTCTATATAATAGTATGATAAATATTAGATGACAAATTGCTTTTAGAAATCAACAATTGAAGCCGGCTTCCTAGACTAAAAAAATATATGATCCATAGAATTGAAAATTTGAACATCCATTTCACATTGACATATGAATTCTTTGAAAAGTCCCTTGTTTAAATTCAAGCCTTGATCTACTGGGTGAGCTTCAGCCTCTCTAGCTATCTATAAATACCACCTCCAACCCTCACACTTCCTCACACCAATACCAATATATTCATTCTTAGCCTCCTCCACAATTCATTCTTTCTCCGATCATTTCCCTTTTAGCTCTTTAATCGTCGTCATGGGTGTGTTCACATATGAAACCGAGTTCACCTCAGTCATCCCACCAGCCAAATTGTACAAGGCTTTCGTCCTTGATGCCGACAACCTCATCCCCAAGATTGCCCCTCAGGCAGTGAAGAGTGCTGAAATTTGTGAAGGTGATGGAGGAGTTGGAACCATCAAGAAGATCCACCTTGGTGAAGGTTAGTTCAATTTGCATCATTGACTTCAATTTCTACAGCCTTGTTATATTTTTGCTCATATATACATTACAAAAAAAAAAAGTGTCTCAAGTTTTTCTAACCATCCATCTAATTCATGAACTCATTTTATGCAGGAAGTGAATACAGCTACGTAAAGCACAAGATCGATGGACTTGACAAGGACAACTATGTGTACAACTACAGTATCATTGAGGGAGATGCCATTGGAGACAAGGTCGAGAAGATCTCCTATGAGATTAAGTTGATTGCATCCGAGGGAGGATCCATCATCAAGAGCACCAGCCACTACCATTGCAAGGGTGAGGCTGAGATCAAGGAGGAGCACGTCAAGGCCGGAAAAGAAAGAGCCGCTGGTCTGTTCAAGATCGTCGAGAGCTACCTTTTGGCCCACCCCGAGGAATACAACTAAACCTTGCTGTCTCTATGGTAGTAGTATTGAGCGCTACTATGGGCAATAATAGTGTTGTGTCCTGCTCTTTGATTCTGTCATTGGTGTCGTTTTGCTATTTTTTCCTCTTCTTGTCTGAGATTGTTTTGACTTGCACTTCGGTTTATGTGTGGCAAATTGTAATGTAATAATAGTGGATTTGATTCTATATAAATAAACGAAATATCATTTGCTAATTAAGAGTTACTGTTTTGCCAGTTCTTTGATTCTGAATACTGACTGATCTACAAATTGAGAATTCTACAAAACGAGACAGGCTAACGTACATATCAATACCTAATACATTTTTTTTCTTTTTATTTACCCATTTAGATTTTGATACGTGGCATCTTTATTTTTTTTATTTTACAAACTTAACAACACAATTACACAAATATAAGTAAATTCATTCAGAACACGTAAATTTGGCTCAGACTTCGTAATTACAACATATAGACATTTATTACAATAGATCATTATAAGAGCAGAAAGACAAATATACCCTTAATGAATTAAATAAACTACAATAGATCATTATCATAGCAGAAAAACAATTATACCCTTAATTAATTAAATAAACTACAATAGACCATTATAAGAGTCTATTATAAAATAATGTTTTTGTAACCGGATTCCCACGACCAATGACGTTGACTAGACTCCGGCAACTTTTGACCGGGCTCTGGCGACCGTTGACCAGACTCCGGGGGCCGTTGCCGGAACTCCGGGGGGTCGTTGACCAGACTCCGGAGACTATTGACTTGGATCTGGGGACCGTTGACCAGACTCTGGAGACTATTGACTTGGATCTGGGGCCGTTGTGCTTTAGTAGTAGGGTAGTAGGGTAGTAGGGTGCCTATTGGGGGCAATATGAAGTATGTGTGGAGGCCGTTGACCGAATTTCGACGATAGGGTGTCTATTAGGGGCAGTAGGGGGTCCATTCAGGGCAATATGGAGTTTGTCAAGAGGTCTATTGGGTGCAGTAAGGGGTGTGTCGGGGGGTCTATTGAGGGTAGTATGACCACCTATTGGGGGCAATAGAACCTCATATTGGGGGCAGTATGACCACCTATTGGGGTCAGTAGAACCTCCTACTAGGGGCAATATGACCACCTACTGGGGGCTGTAGGACCTCCTACTAAGGGCAGTATGATCACCTACGATCAGTAAGACCTCGTACTAGGGGCAGTAGGACCTCGTACTAGGGGCAATATGATCACCTACTGGGATCAGTAGGACCTCCTACTAGGGTCAGTAGGACCTCCTACTAGGGTCAGTAGGACCTCTTACTAGGGGTAGTATAACCCTTGAGCTTAACTGTGTGCTTTAGTCACTTATAGCATGTCCCTATTGGAGGCAGTATAACCACCAATTGGGAGCAGTATGATCACCTACTAGGGGCAGTAGGACCTCCTACTAGGGGCAGTAGGACCTCCTACTAGGGGCAATATGACCACCTACTAGAGTCAGTAGGACCTCCTACTAGAGACAGTATGACCTCCTATTGGGGTCAGTAGGACCTCCTATTGGGGTCAGTAGGACCTCCTACTAGAGACAATATGACCAGCTACTGAGGGCAGTAGGACCTCCTACTGGGGGCAATAGGACCTTCTACTGGGGGTTATAGGACCTCCTACTGGGGGCAGTATAACCACCTATCGAGGTCAGTAGAATCTCCTATTGGGGTCAGTAGGGCCTCACTATTGGAAAATAGCACTTAGGTGACAGAATTTTCTACTTAGGAGACGAAACAGTTTCCGTCTCCTAAGTTGTTCTTAGGAGACGAAATATTTTGATTTCGTCTACTAAGAACGACTTAGGAGACGGAAAGTAATACTTAGGAGACGAAATATTTTTACTTAAACAACGGTATTCTGAAAAAATAAAAATTAAAAAATTTATATGAATCACTTAGGAGACGGAAATGTTTACTTAGGAGACAGAATATTTTTTTTTTTAAATTATGAATCATTTAGACGACGAAGATAGAACATTTCCTCACTTAAGTTCTAAAAATTTGAGCGCCCATCTTCCCGCGTAAAATTTCATGAAAATTCAAACTAAAATTTTTCAAAACATATCAATTCTTTTAAATCACACACTCACCAACCTTATCAATAGAAAGAAACTCATCTCCCATCTTCTCCTAGAGCTCTCTCTCTCTTTCTCTCGCTCCAGACCATCACTCTCATGTCGGCCTCTCTCTCCATTCTCACTGCTCCTTCTTCCACCGCCACCTTCAACTCCACCACCCCTACCAACGCCACCTCCAACTCCCCCACGCGCTCATCGACTTCGTTCCCACAAACGCCACCACTCTCAACGCCGTCAAGACCCTCTTCAACATCACTCGGCCACCTCTGCACCCTCCTCGGAGCCAACAACCTCCCCCTCTCGACCCGAACTGACCCAACTCACCCGTCCCGGCCGCCAGCAAGCTCCTCGTCCCCTTCTCTTGCACCGAGCCTCAAATCTGGGTTCGATCTCCGCCACCACATACGCCGTTGCCGCCACCTTTCTCTCTCTACCAAGCCTTCCCGCCGACCCACCACCGTCCCTCGAAATTTCAAAGGGGTAAGAAATCAAGGTAAGTTCTTCAATTTTTTTGGTTTAATTAGCTTTGGTGATAGATTTATGTGTTTTTGTTTAATTTGATTTTGATTTTAATTTTGGTTAGGATGTGATTGGTATGATGGTGGTGGCATGGTGGTTATTTGGTACGGTGGTGGTGGTGGTGTATTTGGGGTAGATTGATGGCATGAAATTGGAAAGGAGATACTATATTGAAGTTTACTGACTCCCAGTAGAAGTTTACTAGGGGGCAGTAAACTTCCACTGGGTTTACTATTGGCCAATAAAGTTGTTTATTAGGGTAAGAATTGGTATCTGTTGTGTGTTGTGCCTCTGAAATTGAAAGGGAGTTATTTTTTACAAGTTTACTGATCCCTAATAGAAGTTTACTAGGAGAGTAAACTTTATTTTTTCCATATGCAGTTTATAAGTGCAAGCTTTTACTATTTATATGTAGGATGAGAAAAAGTTCAAGACATTTAGTTGTGATTTCTGAAACCTGCGGTGGTGGTGGTGGAGGTATTTGGGGCGGTCGGAGTGAGCGGATAAAAAACCTGCGGTGGCGTTTTTTTTTTTTTTTTTTTTCAACCTTTAGCGACGGAATTCAACTATTCTGTCTCCTAAGCGGATAATTTTTTTATTATAAAATAAAATTCATTGCCTAAGTGCTTAAGTGACGAAAGTATTCAATCTCCTAAAAACCACTTAACCACTTAACCACTTAAAGTGTCTACTTCACCACACTAAGGCGACGGATCTTAGCCGACTAACGTTCCGTCTCCTAAGTACTTAGGAGACGAAATCTGTCACTTAGGAGACAAAATAATTTCGTCTCCTAAGTGTTTTTTTCCAGTAGTGCCTCCTATTGGGGTCAGTAGGACCTCCTATGGGAGACAGTATGGAGTCTATTAAGGGCAGTAGGGGGTCTATTAGGGATAATAGGGGATTTGTCAGAACGTCTATTGAGGACAATATGAGGTCTCTTGAAGGCAGTAGAGGGTCAATTGGGGGTAATAAAGAGACTGTCGGAGCGTCTATTGGGGGCAGTATGAGGACCTATTGGGGGCAATAGAGGGTCTGCTGATAGGAGCACAAAGTGTGACGTTCTTAATATGTTTATACCCTTTATTTACCCTTTGTTAACTCCTATTTAGTTGTTTTAGCTTTATATTTGTGTTTAGTATAGAATAATTGCTTAATATAGAAATATGTAGGTTTTAGTGATAGAATACATAGTAATTTCGGAATTGAAGAATTTAGTGTTGAAATTGTGCTAAGTGTTGGAAATCCTTGTTTACTCAGGATTCCTGTCTTGATCAGGATTCCATCTTTCCTCTTTCCTAGTTTCTAATTTTCTTATTTCTATTTCAGGAAAGTCTAAATCCGTGTTGACTAGGAAATGTTTTCCTGACTCATGAGGGAAAGGTGGCCGGCAGCCAGGAGTTCCTGCTTGAGCAAGGAGAAGTACAATCCGAGATATGTATGAAGATGCCGTGAAGATTTCCCAAGTCTGCAAGGAGAGAGCATCCGTGCGGCATAAAGAGAGAAGGTCTTCCAAGTTCAAGATGGTTTTGTCATTCCTTAATGCATGAGGATTTCTTGAAGAACAAGAGAAGAAATTAAATCCAACTTGGATTTGGTTTTGCCGATTCAATAGGATTCCTTGTGCTAGAAGAATTCTTGGAGATCAAGACTTGTTACTCTATAAATAGGGCATGGCATGACAGCAATAATGATCATCAACCCGTGCAAATAACACCAAAGCCTTTGCCGAAACTCCATCAACCTCCAAACACCATAATCCGATCCCACCTTCAGCATTTGTCCAAAGCAAGTAGCCTAGGATTCCGCTCACTCGAAGAATAGAACAAGTAGGGATATTCTGAGAGTGTATTTCATCTTCTATTTTCGGATTGCTATGTGTTTGTTCTTATTGATGTTTGTTTTAGGTTTTTGCTTAAGTATGTTTCGATTCTTGTCTATGAGATAGAAGTACTTTTGAGCCATGTTTTGAATTAAAGTTTTCAATTTTTAATCAATGATTTTAGGTTTTCTATGCCGTGAGTTTTTATGTCTTTTTACTTTAAGATTTTCAGTGCATTCTTCCATTATCATGTGTAGTTGATACAAGTAGTTGATATTGCATGTGTTAATCATCCAAAGTTCGACTTTGATACACGTAGTTGATAAGTTGCATTGTCTTTGTTTTTCACCGATTTTCTACCTATATTTGATTTGGACTTGTGCTTAAACACATCGATTCTTTATGTGATACGTAATTGCATGATTAGTTTATGTGTGTGACCTATAAGTAGAGCACGTAGCCGAGTTTGTTTGTGTCACGATGTTGAATGAAACCCGTAGTCTAATTCTAAGTTGGTCTATGTCATAGGAACCACGTAGGAACTTATGTGCATATCAAATTTAGGTTGTATATTTGCTCACGGTGTAGACTTAAATGAGATTAGAAATCGTCTTCTTTATTCTTGCATGGTTGTTTGGTTGAGTTTGCATAATTGTTGGTTGATCACATGTATATATGTATAGAAGTAATTTAGGATTTATTATTAATGTTTGTTCCGAAATTATAAAACCCTTAAACCCTATATGCTTATTTCGACATTTTTATTAGATTAGATGGATCTACCCTGTAGTTGGATCCCCGGTTTAGAACGATCCCTGCTTGCTTTATACTACGATTGATTTGTTGACAGGGTTAATTGACGCGTGTGCAAATACGTCTTATCATCTGCTAGAGGCAATAGGGAGTCTATTGGGGGCACTAGAGGGTCTACTATAGAGGGCAATAGGAAGATCTATTATGGGCAATATGAGGATCTATTTAGGTAATAAGGAGTACATTAATATACCATACAAATTAACCAACTATTACTTTTAAATTTAAACGCTTGAAGATGTTCAATGATTCAACCACACATATTATAGTGAATCAAAGTGTCGCATATAAAATTTAAATAAAAAATAGTTATTCAAAATAAAAAGTGAAAACTTGAGAGGTAAGGTTTCTTCTTAATGGGAGAGATAAGGTTTCTTATCCAAACCAAACAAGCGAGCATGTCACCATCTTCATATGCACGACTCCCATACCCATTCCCACTACCATCACCCAAAACCCACAACCCCGAAACCGTTTTGCCCTTCCCACCCGAACCACCGACCCGGAAACACACCCTCCGACCTAGCCTCATCCGAGTTTGACGACCGCCTCAGCCAGGTCGAGCTGCGCAACCGCAGTTGGCCAAATCCGACTCCAACTCTGATTTGGAGTCGCGCCTCGCCTCGGAGGAGTCATTTCGGCATCAAGGTCGGGAGGCGTGGTCTAGACGTTGCTTCTGGAGAGAGAGAGCTCGAGAGAGAGAGAGAGAGAGAGAGAGAGAGAGGTCGAAGAAGAGATCTAAAATAGGGAAAGAGAAATGAGAGATTGAGAACGAATGACAGTTTGGTCATGAATAATATGTAAAATGGTCAAAGTTTTGTTACGGGGAATAGTTACTAAGAGTCTGTTAGGTTGATGGAAATTTTTAAATTTCTTTTTAAAGTGTCCGGTGGTTCTGGTAAGAATGGAAGTCGGCATCACGTACTCAGAGCGTACATACGTACCTTGCGGCAATACCTTGTGGCAACCTCTTATAATTCATTGTCAATTTTGTAATTAATTTTTATAATTATTAAGAAAATAGATGAAGTAAGAATGGAACGCCTGAAAATTTTCTGGAAAAGTTTGAATACAATCAATTTGGTTTTCATAATAAGTTGATAGCCAAACCCTCAACTGAACCCAGATATACAATCAGGTTCCATCACATATTATCAAAATTGTTCTTATTTTATTTTCATTGTTGATTTTTTTTTATCTTGGTTTAAAAAGAATTTAATATGAAGGCATGTTGGAAAATATTTGGGATTAAGATGATGATGTGGTCTTTAACATTTTTCAACCATATTACATAAACGAGGATAAATGGTCTATTTAGTTCAAATATGAAAATATATAATTTCGATAGCATGTTCATCTTTAATTTTGTAAAACGGGTCATAAATTTGTAAATTTGGTTCATACCTCGTAATTACAACATATGAACATTTATTACAAAAGTTTCAATCAAATGTTTTTATGTTTGTAAAAGTGTTATGAAAAATGTTATTATTTTCTCAATACAAAATACACTACTGAATTACAAAACCGAGAATCATATTACATAAACGAGGACAAATGGTCTATTTGGTCTAAATATGAAAATTTTACCATCTCAACAACACATTCGTCCTCAATTTTGTAAAATGGGTCATAAATCTGTAATTTTGGTCAGACCCCGTAATTACAACATATGAACATTTTATTACAAAATTTTCAACCAAATGTCCTTATGTTTGTAAAAGCGTTGTGAAAAATGTAATTATTTTTTCAATACAAAAAACACAACTCAATTACAAAACCGAGAACCATATTATGTGAACGAGAACAAATGGTCTATTTGGTCCAAATCTGAAAATTTACAATTCAACAACACATTCATCCTCAATTTTGTAAAATGGGTCATAATGTAAATTTGGTTCACACTTCGTAATTACAACATATGAACATATAATACCCCGTATATTTTTAAAAAGTACATGAAGCAAATATATATATATATATATATATATATATATGAAAGGAGTCGAGATCAAAATGTTTCGATATCAATAAGATATCTGATACTATTCATATGTCGGGACTTATGTACAATGTATGTATGTACATCATGTATTCATGTTAGTCATGTAAATTAAACAAATAAAATAATGTGTATAATTGTAAAAGTGAGAAGGGGATCTAGAAGGGTCAGTTTTGAACTGACATAGAGAACAAATTAAAAAAAAAAAGGAAGAAGGGTTGAGAAGAAGCTTCTCATCCTTATCTCTCCTCCACCGACTTTCTACAGATCTCCTATAAAAAGGAGTGGGATTTGATGATGGAAGAGGGCAGGACTCTCCAGAGGAGAAGAAAAGGAGAGAGAGAGAGAGAGACCGACCGGGGAAAGAAAAAGAAGAGTTTTCGAGAGCCACGGAAGACCTGTTGGTCAAGCCATCTCCGACCTCACCTCGGCGACGAACTATATCGATTAGAACCCCTCCGACCTTCCTCAAGCTTATGGTGGTGGCTAGCACCAGTTCAAACCGAAAAGGAGCCAACTGAAGAGGGTACTGTGGGAGACGACTTTCCTCCTACTCTGACCACAAATTGAAGGCGAACTCTTGACACTTATATGGAGTTTTTGAAAGACATCACAACGTAAACCGGTTTCAAATAAGAAAAGTTCTTTTTCTTGTAAGTTATCTATTTACAGAAATTGAATTCCTGAAGGTACGTAAGTTTTAAAATCTAAATTGAAGTTCTGTGCTATGGAAAATTGAGGTAATGAGTTGTATTTTTTGTATTAAATCTGGGTCAGGGCGTTACAGAACATTTATTACAAAATTTTAACCAAATATCTTTATGTTTGTAAAAAAAAAAATTCAAAAAAACCATGGTATAGAAAACTGGTGAGTACTCTAGAATTTTCCTCTACAGAACTGGTTCTACTTTGTAAACTAGATTTTTTAAGAACTCCAGGATATATTTGTTCCTGCAGAGCATAGTGTGCAAAGTGATGATTGATGACAATACAAGAATTATGTCAAAAACACAGAGTAACTGGTTACATGCCTTTGTTATGATTTATCAAGTAGAGAAGGAGAAAAGAATACAACCAACTAGAAGATGACAACAAACGTAACTTCTGATGAAAAGAAAAAAAAAACAACACGAAACAGAGCGACTAGAAGACCAAATCATTATTCAATCTACAAAAACTAATATGAGATTTTGTAGTTGAGATATATATCCCACATCGGGAATTGGGACCTTGCTTGTGGGTTTATAAGGGTTTGGGCCACTCCACCCATTGCCAATTGGTTTTGGATGTGAACCTCAAACTACTTTATCATGATATCAGAGCGGGTTACCCACGTCCACGTGTGAAGCCTAGAGGCCACACACTACTAGGATGGCAGACTTAAGAGACGAAACCATTTCGTGGCATAAGAGACCTTATTCGTCGCATAAGTACATATGCGGCGAACAGTCGGTCGCATAAGAGTCGTCGCATAAGTGGTGTCGCATAAAAATCTATTCGTCGCTAAAATAGATATAATGCGACGAAGAAACCTTTGTCGCACAAAAAAGAAGCGACGACACTGTATCCACTTATACGACGAATGTCGTTGCATAGTTATTGCGACGAATAGTTTTTCGTCGTCAGTAATTCTATTCCGATGAAACTTGCGCCCAATTGCTGACGAAAGGTTGATTCACTTATGCGACAAATAAACCATTTTGGTCACATAGAGGTTCCAACAAAAAAAATTTCATCGTCAATGAATTTGTAGCGACAAAACGTGGGTGTAATTATGGGGGAAAGATACCTTCACTTATGCGATGAAACATGAATTTTCGTCACATAAGGCTTTTGATTGAGACTAGTTTTATTTGCTTTTATCCTCCCTGTTTCACTATCATCATCATCATCATCATCATCATCTACAGAAACAGAAACTATAAAAGTGCAAATTTAGCAAACAATAAATTTTCATGTATGCATAATTTGTTCATACAAAGTCTTTACTCTTTTGTAACACCTTGAATTGCAACTAAACAAAACCATTCATTCATCCTAGCTTAGCTAGCCTATTCTATCCTACTCCAACTACACAAACCTTAAAGGATTCTCCATCTAGCTAGCCTATCCTTCTCCAACTAAAGAAAACCAACTGCACAACAACCTAACCTTAAAGGCTTCTCCATCTAAACAAAATCAATTGCACAACAACCTAACCAAAGGCTTCTCCATCTAAACAAAACCAAAATAGTGAAGCATGCAGTGATGTACCTAGCTAGTTCCTCTCAACTTCCATGTTGTTCCCTGGATCAACATTTTGTTGTAGAGGTTGTTGGAAAGGGACAGGTGGAGGACACCCAGTCTGCTGCGCCATAAAAGACATCACTGTTGCTAGTTGCTGCTTCACCAATGTCATCTCTTCACTAAGGTTCTGCGCAACCGCCTCAACTTTTTCAGCCGTCTCCTCAGCAATATGTAATCTCTCCTCAACCTCATGAACTCGAGAACGTGGAGTGGAAGATGATGACACTCGGACACCTGCTCTTCCAAGACCACGAATCTCCTTCCCGGCTCTTCTGCCGACTCCTTGCTTCAAGCATCATAAGATTCATCTCCCACTCCAAAGGTGGGAGCTCAGCCTCCGGGATGTCAGGGTTTGCATTCTTCTGTGCATTTTTCAATTCAGTGGCCTCTTTCTGCATTTCCTCATGCAGATAAGAGATAAGAGATAAGTTTTAATTAGATTTGGAATTTAAATTCATATAACAGTTGAAAAGCAGTTAAAGGTTTGATAAGCAATGAAGGAAAATAAATTGGAGAATGATGAAACTGTTATGAATCTGCTACATATTGCAGGCATGTAAATGTACTAAATGAAGAATTGAACTTAGAGACAAGCAATGTTTTGCAGAACATAACAATAGTGAAGAGATATGAAACTTAGCAGGATATACAACTTCATCTAAAAGGGAAGGAACCGGACCTAGCTCTAGTTAAAAAGAAGTTCCATCACAAAGTCTACAAGTACATTCCTTAGTGAAGAGATATTAGAACAACATTGGTGGTGATGCATCATCATCCACCATATGAGAATATGGTCGAATATAGAAACATTATGTTACTTATAACTAGCTAAAGAATTGCAAGTTTAGGACTAACTAATTGGACTGTAGGATAAATATATATGCAATATTTATGACTTTCTCACATATATTATTGCAAAAATCTGAATTGCATTTGGTCCAAAAAATAATATTCCTCTCTTTACTAGTTTACTTTACTACTGATATAAAACTTAGCATAACAAAGTCACATTCACTAAGACAAAACACACAAATGTCTCTGCACCAACTGAAAATTATTTAATTGCACCAACTGAAAATTATTTGCACAATATATGTAAACTATTTGCACCAGATTTAATTAACTTACAAGATTTTCGACAGCTTTAGGGTCGTTGACTGTGTCATACGTCTCCGTGTAAGCTGGGATAACAGGAAATTCCTCACTCTTCTCTTTATGGTGGACCACCCTGTAGATGATAGGTAGCCGCCCCGTGTGGTGCTCCGACTCCTTCTTACCACGGTTGGTCGTGTTAGCCACCAATCGTGTCTGCCAATCACATAGTAGTTAACAACAACATAATGGATCATCAAGCTTATACCACATCATCTAATAATAACAAAATTTTTATTGTTAACATGAGTTTACTATGCTAGTTTGATCAACATGCATAGGAAACTCATTTACTAGCTAGCTTATTTAACGTGAAACTAGCTTCTCACATATCATCTGAACACGAACTGATTACTCATTTGCTATTAGCTAGCCTCATGATCCTATGATTAATGTACTTCTGTTTGGAACCTATTGTAAAATTGATGAAGAGGTTAAGAGGTTAAGAAAACCATGACTTCATGGTGCAAAGCTCAATGGATATCACTTTAAACATGAATTATATGTTTTAGATCTTTTGTTATTACTTGGGCACAATAATTATTAGAGAACAGATATATAGTGGTATTTCATGATGAGGTGTGTATCAGAAGAATTGATAAAATTCTTCCCTGCCGCAATAACATGCAACTGATCTTGTATGTTAACTAAAATCTCAAATAGTACGTACCCTCTTGAATACATAAACATGAATACATAAACATGAACTAGCACTATACTCGCTTAAATATAGTAGAAAAGAACCACATTTGGTCATATGAATTATAACCTCTAAACCTCTAATGTTTATTGAAAAGCTTGGTCTAAAACAGGTGTACGGTTCTATTTCTTAAAAAATATATATTAGGAAAAACATGCATAATCTAGCTAGTATACTTCAAACATCATCTAGGACAATATATATGTCAATTTCTAACACCCCAAAAATCATCTAGCTAGAAAGAGTAGAGGATTTGGTAATAAAGTATAAACTCTATCAAAACAGCAGCTATATATAGTACCAACTGAAGACAAAAAAAAGACAAAAAAAAATAATGAGATTACATTTTGGAAGTCCTTTTGTTCTAACGTTTTGGACCTAGCACTAACACTACCAGAAGAAAGGCTTTAGCCGACGAAAATAAAAAAACCAGGCCGACGAATTATTTTTTCGTCGGCTAAAGTCCATGTTAGCCGACGAAATTTTTCTTCGTTGGCTAATTTAAATTTTCGTCGGCTATGGTTAACTGTAGCCGACGAAAAAAATAATTCATCGGCTATACTATACTTTAGCCGACGAAACTTTTTTCGTCGCCTATACTATACTATACTTTAGCCGACAAATTTTTACTCGTCGGCCAAAGTTTTCCTTCGTCGGCCAAAGTTTTTACTCGTCGGCTAAAGTATTTTAGTAGACGAAAAAAATCTCGTCGGCTATTATCGAAAAAAGTCATCGACTATTATTTCTTCAGCTAAAAGAAAAACAATAAAATGTTGTATAACTTGCTTAGTAGGTTTTAAACAAATACACAACTTTGTGAACCAACTCTACATAGAAGCAAAATTAACAAAAATTTCGTGAAATAAGATGTATTTAGAATGGTGAAATACGGCTATGGTTCAAAAATCACGTAAATCGGGTAACGTCTCTGATGTAGAACAGTCGAAACCCGGTATGCTGCAGATTTGGCGTTCGGTGTCCGATTGACTATTGTGATACATTTCCGGAAGCGTAACGGTCCTACGAGTCAAACTCATTGCTTGGCTATGACATATGGGCCTTTTTGGCTATCTAATTCCGTTTAGGGCTACAAAATGCAGTTTTCTTATTTCCGATTAGAGTTGACCGTTTCGATCGAGCCCTTAACGTTGTCAGATCCAGTTGAATTTTTTACCATAGACATCTTTCGTCATAATGATCATATCTGACGGTCGAATTTTGGTTTGTGAATTTTAGTCATCGGAATCACAACGTGTCTACTAATATTGTATGACTTGTTTAGTAGGTTATACAACTTTGTGAACCAACTCTACATAGGGTTTAAAATAAGATGTGTTCAGATCGAGCCCTTAACATTGTCGGATCTAGTTGAATTTTTTACCATAGACATCTTTCATCATAGTGATCATATATGACGGTCAAATTTTGGTTTGTGAATTTTAGTCATCGAAATCACAACGTGTCTACTAATGTTGTATAACTTGTTTATTAGGTTATACAACTTTGTGAACCAACTCTACATAGAAAGCAAAATTATCAAAAATCTCGTGAATAAGATGTGTTCAGAATGATGAAATACGGCTATGGTTCAAAAAATCACGTAAATCAGGTAACGTCTTGGTGCCGATAGTAGCGGTCAACCCTATTTACCGTTATTATTCCCTATGGGGAGCCCTATCGTCAGAAGGTAAATATCTCAAAATTTTTATATAGGCAGTTGCGTCTCATCTACGTGAGAGTTTTTCATGTGAAAGGTTTGACCAAACTATGTAATATAGAGGGAGATATGAGCGTTTTCGTGAATTTATAGACTTTAGCCGACGAGATATTAAAAAAGTCGTCGGCTAAGGTCAAAATTTTTTTGGCGGCAAACCAAATATGGGGGAAAATTTTCAAAATTTTCAAAGGACTTAAACTGACGAAAATAAATGATTTCGTTGGATATTGTCAAAAAAATTTTGGCAGTCAACCAAAATTTTCAAAGGAGGAATCCGCAGGGCCTTTAATACTTCTCCATTTCTGATCTTTCAATGAGATAATCTCGAAGCTTAAACTGTACTTCTTCTGCTTCTGTTTCTCATCATCCTCCTCTTCCTCTTCCTCTTCCTCCTCTTCCTCCTCCCCCTCATCCTCCTCCTCCCCCTCATCCTCATCCCCGAAGCTTAAACCGTTCTTCTTCTTCTCTTCCTCCTCCTCCTTGAAGCTTAAACAGTTCTTCTCCTCTTCCTCCTCTTCCTCCTCCTCCTCCTCATCATCATCAGATTCGGTGTCGATCAAATTTCTCCTTCCTCAGGTCACCATTTGGTGAGTTCTATATATGGATAAGTTGAGTTTGATTAGTACTACATTCTCCTAGAATTTGGTAGCTCGATTCGGTGTGTGTGAGGAGAATCGAAGATTTGAAGTTTTTAGGGTTTAAAATTGGGGATTTTTATATTTTGATTTAATCGACCTGTTTAGGCTTAGAATTAGGCTTCGACTTCTTCTAGAAAGTTGTTCGAAATGTTGAGAGGAAGTTTCTGTCAAATTTTGGTGTTGATTGGAGGTGGCCAAAAGTTTCTGCAGTTTTTTTTTTCCAAAACCAGCAACTTTAGCCGACGATATTTAAATACTTTAGCCGAAGATATTCGTCGGCTGTAGTATTTTTTTAATTTTTTTATAAGGTTTAGCCGACGAATTATGGCATGTTTCGTCGGTTAAATACTTCTAAAGCCGACGAAATAGACTATATTTCGTTGGCTATATTTATTTTTTTAAATTTTTTATTACATACTTTAGCCGACGAATAAATGTTTCGTCGGCTAAAGTCTTGGACAGTAGCCGACGACATCTTCTAGTTTTGTCGGCTAAAGTCATCGCCAACGGCCCTTTCCCGACTAAACCATAGCCGACGAAGGCTCGTCAGCTAAGATATTAGCTGAAGAATTAAGCTAACAGGCCGACAAAACCTTTTTCGCCAGCTAAAGTGCTTGTCCTGGTAGTGTAATGTTTTCTAGACCTTTAATAAAGCCTATTTCTGTACGAGATTAAGAGCACCAACATTATGATATTTTAATGTGGTCTATAGCCTTATGAAACTGAAACTGAAATGTGAGGATCAGCTTGGAAATTTATTCTTTACTCCAATTCATTTGTATGCCTAATTAGATTTTCTTTATTTGCTTAAAGATACTGTAGAGGAGCCAAATCCCTAGCCATATAAATATCAAAGTGGCAGGAAAATAAATTTACCTTGAAATCAGGCTACTCAAAGTTCCAGCAAAGCTAGTCCCACTCATCCTGCCTGTGTATCAAATCTGGCGGAATTGTTTCTCTCCCATACTTCTTATAGTGCCTTGAAAAGTCCCCCTTCCAGTCTCGATATATGGTACCCGCCTTATCTTCAAGCCACACCCACATCCGTTTATCAGCAAAATCAATTTTAAAATACGGCTATAACACGAACAACAACTCATCAGACTAATCACTTTCAGCAGCAATACAATCATAAAACATTCAACATATCAAAGTTGCAGCAATCATGGAACCTTCTATCCAAAAAACAAACACAACTCGCACACAAACCATACATTCAGACCATAATCCAACCCATCAAGTCACGTCACCAGTCCAAAATTGATGTAAAACTGCTTAACACTTATAACACAAACAAGTAATATACACCAGTCCAACAGATATCATGAAACCCAAGTAATCCTAAATTTGTATCTGCATAAGGCTGGCAGTAAGGTAAAGAGAATAAGGCTGGCAGTAAATGGAAGCCCAAATAATCCTAAATTTGCAAAGCGACTCATTCACCAAAACAGAAAGCTGATTCTAAAATGACAAGGCACTTCCTTTGTCATAGCATCAACTAAAAGGACACACATTTTCATAACAAAATCTAGAGGAATCCTATTAATATCATGGTCAACCTAAACAATGAGCCTCAAGACTACAATTTCAGGACTAATTTCTGCACACTCACACGCAACTTACAGACTGTGATAAGTCCAACTCCAACAGAAGTCACCATAACTCAGATATCGCATATCGATTTAGTACTTTGCATGGACTATTAAAACCAAAATTTATAAAAATGACTAAAATTTTGATCATTTTCCTCTTATCTATTCTTCAGTTTTCAGCTATGAAATCGAAATCACTCTAACATTTCAATGAGTCCATAAATTGTCAAGTAACAATCAAATTTCAGTCCTACGTCATGCAGCAATAGCAATTAGAATATTTACCAAATCCAGCTACAGATTATAAAAATGCTTAAAGATCAAGACATCTATTGAAGAATCCAATTTCCCAGCTTTTCTAGTTATAGTAAAGGTAACATATGCACACCAACACATATTGATTGGCCATTGAAGTCATATACAAGCAGAACTAAAACAAAAGTAGAGAACTCATCTTTGAGGTTCTTGACCAATTACAGTTCAGCAATCTCATTAGCAAAAACATATATCAAGCTGTAAGCTTAAATCAAGCCTTTCATATATCAAGTCTAGTTTAACACCTATAACACAAACAAGTAATATACACCATGTAAATTGACATAATTCATATAAAAACGATTCATTCACCAAAAGAGAAAGCTGATTCTTACCGTAAGCCCGTCTATCAACTTCTTCTTCTCAAAGTCACCGATGCATTCCCAGTTTCCGGCCGACAATTTGACTTTGGATCGAATTATGCAACCAATGCTATTGACCAGGAGGCTGTTCACTCCTGATGAAGTTGTCATACATAATTTCGATCACTCCGGTGCATTTCACAATACGTTTGACTTTGCCCACGTTGTCGAACCCTCGTTAGCGTTTTGGGGGAGGTCCGGTGGACTGCTTAGTACCACGTCGAACACTATCGGACACCCTCGCCTGAGCTTGATCGGACACCCTCGCCTGAGCTTCTGGGCCGACATCGTCCATCTCGTCCTCATCTAGTGGAGGAGCTGTAGAGGCAATCGAGGCTGTGGGGAGCTGTCGTCGTTTCAACATCTCCTGTCAGCCCTGCTGTATTCTCCTTCGTGCCGAAACCGAATTGGGTTGCACAAGCCGATCGTAATCTCTCCGACGCAATCTTCCTGGCCCTTTCCTTCGTCAATGGTGGCATGCTTGGGATTGAAACTCGGTTAAACTTGGTATTGAAATTGGGAAAGCGAAGTCGAATTGGGATTTAACTCGAAATTGGGATTGGATGGGAGGACGAATTTGGGAGAGAAGCCGGGGAGGCGAATTGGGATTAAGGTTTAGGGTTTCGAAACTAGGGAGGGATTAGGGTTTCGAGTGATTCTGGGGAGGAGAATTGGGAACGAGGTCGAAGAAGTGAAGACGTTGGCCGGAGTTGATCGATGCGAAATAGAGTTCGAACTGGGTTTGGGTATTTAGTTATAGATCAAGCGACGAATTTAGTTATTTTGTGCCCTAATTTAGGTATTCGAATTTGGGCCCAAATATTTGGCGCAAAACTCATACACGCTATATTTTAGGCCCTGTTGCGACAAATAACTCTTTTTCGTCGCTTAGGACATATCTTTAGCGACGAATTTAGGATTTTTCGTCGCAAAAAAATAAATTGATGTATATTTTCATTAAATACATTTATTTAATAATTAATCTTTGAACACTATGAATATATTAGTTTCACAGTACAATGTTATATGTTCAAATGCACATCGAATTAGGTCTAATAATAAATTTAATACTCAATCGCTATCCTCGTAATCCGGATCTTCTAGATCATCCTCAGGAATTTCATCTGAATCTTCATCTTCATCGTTAATGAAATCGTCAATAGGTGGGATGTACAGTAGTGAACCGAAATCGAACCCTAAACCTGAAATTGGAATGTACTCGCCTTGTGGGAAGTGAATGTCGTTATTGATGCGAATAGTGCTTGTGTCGGGGATGTCAGAAGTTAAAGGCTCTTGATATGGTTCAAGAGCCACATTCTCAATATTTTGTTCTACTCGGCCCCCTTGAAGTGTGGTTACGTTAAAGATACTTCTATGCTCAATCACGTTAACTACTTTCCAACCCCCACCAGCTTTCGGGTCATCAACATAAAACACTTGTTTTGCTTGAATGGCAAGCACAAACGGGGCACGCTCATACCAGCTTGTGGATGTATTCAATGATAATAACCCGTGATCCATCTTCGTACTCCTCAGAAAATCTGGGTTAGTATTGAACCATCTACACTTGAACAACACAACTGGCATACCTGCTGGATATAGTAATTCGATGACGGCAACAACAATTCCGTAGTATGCAACATTATCCTTACCCACTACCATGATGCCACTGTTCTGTGTCTTTCAACGATGATCTAGTCATTCTGTCAGGAACTTAACACCGTTGACTACACAAGCCGCATAAATATTATGTCTTTGTGGCATACACGCCAAATGATACAACTGCGGAGAGTAATCCTTGTCTTGACATTCTTGCATCCTCATCACCTACAAACAAATAAAAATATATAAGTTAAAAATTATGATCGAAAATGGCATAATTTTCCCCAAATATTGAAATGGGGAGATTAAACGTACCCATTTTAGGAAATATATAGGAAACATTTTCTTATGCCTCTCTTCATGCCTGTTCTGATACTTACGTTGAATAAGTCCCAAATGAGCATCTCTATATTCCTTGACTTCGTCACAGTGTTGCAGTACCCACCAATGAGCCTCACATAACTCATCTTCTCATAAAATTTCTGAATTAGGTAAGTTACCAAACATTCTTATATCTTCAGAGACAATTGAGGTTGAATGTAGGTGTTCTTGCCAGGTCGAGGCCCCCTGTGGCGTCTCTATTATGGAGATATGACTTGCAATATGTTACACACTCATGTGCAATGTATGCGTTAGCTATTGATCATTCCGGCTTTGCTCTGTTTTTAACAAAACATTTATACCCACCAAGTTGTATAAAAATAAAATAGTTAGTACAAATGAAAATATAGGGAAAATATGTAAATAATAATAATGTATGATTAAGGATTTAGGGTTATAATCATATCTTCCTATGGGAAACATCTAAGTAAAGTGTACTGGACCAGTAAGAAGCACTTGTTCGCGAAGATGGATCATGAGGTGAACCATGATCGAAAAGAAAGTTGGGGGTAAGATCCTCTCCAATTTACATAGGCTGTAGACAATGTCTGATTTCATTTCAACAACATCTAACTTCTTCAGCTCTTTACTAAATAATCTCTGCCAAAACCTAAACAATGCTACTAACGGCTCCACCACATCACGATGCAGATATGGTCTGATAACCACGGGAAGAAGACGTTGTAATAAAACATGACAGTCATGACTCTTCAATCCATGTATCTTCTGTTCTGCCACCTTAACACATCGAGCTATATTTCCTGCATATCCTTGAGGATACTTAACAACCAATTGAAAACTTTAGGCTTGAAAGCGGGCTTCACCGAGTAAGTTGCAATAGGCATAAACACTTGTCTTGACGCCGTCCTTTTTACCCATAAGTGACGCCGTAAGCCCATCTTTTGCAAATCATCCTGGGCTTTGATATTGTCTTTTGTCTTGTCTTTAATGTCAAGAATTGTTCCCACCACGTTGTCACAAACATTCTTTTCTATGTGCATGACATCTAGGTTGTGTCTAATTCTCAAAGTGGACCAGTAAGGTAATTCAAAGAAAATACTCTTATGATGCCAGTTGTTAAGTGCAGCAGGACGCACAGGATTTTGGGCCAAGACATCTTTATCACTACTCAAATATCCAAAATCAAAAGAGTTCAACTTGTATAAAATTTTATCCCCAGACTGAATAGGGGTGGTTCACCATGCTCTTCCCTGCCATCGAATGCATCTGCATCAAGCCGTCATTCATGATTCATTGGAAGCCATCTACGGTGACCCAGGTAAACAATCTTGTCCACGTGATGACTGGCATCAACGTTCTTTAAGTAGATGGGACAAACCTTTTACCCTTGAGTGGTATGAGAAGATAACATACCGTAGCCAGGAAAGTCGCTAATTGTCCACATCGCGACTGCTCTCATCCTAAATGAAGTTTTACTATGTCTGTCAAAAGCGGGGATTTCATTTTCTCATAATTCTTTTAGCTCATTAATCAACGGTCTCAAATACACATCTAGACACTTTCCTGAAGAATTGGGACCTGGAATTAACAATGCCAGAAAATTATATTCCTTCTTCATACACATCCACAGTGGTAAGTTGTACGGCATTATAATAACAGGCCAAATGCTATGAGACAGAGTCATATTGCCGCTAGGATTGAACCCGTCTGTTGCTAGTCCGAGCCTTATATTTCGAACGTCTTCCGCAAAATCAGAAAAATGATGCGTCAAAAGATTTCCAAGCCTCCCCATCTGAGGGGTGTCTTAGAACACCGTCATCTTCCCTAGGAAGACCGTGCCATCTCATCTCCTTTACAGTCTCTGATGACATGTACAAACGCTGCAATCTAAGAGTTAACGGGAAATAACGAAGCACCTTCACAAGAACAGGTTTTCCTTTATCTGAAGAAACCTCCTCATCATACCTCGGCCCATTGCAAATGGGACAGTAAATAGCATGCTTGTAATCTCTGTAAAACAGCACGCAATTATTCTTGCAGACATAGATCTTCACATAATCAAGGTCGAGGTCGCCCAAGATCTTTTTTGTTTTATAATGACTCTCAGGAAGTCTATTTACAGGAGGAAGCAAAGTTTTGATAAACTTTGAATAGTCTCCATAATGTTTATTACTCGTTCTGTGCTTTACTTTCAAATGCATTTATAACATGATGGCACTCAAAATTGAAAATGGACAGTCATCATACACTGGTGTCTGGGCTTGTTCGAGAAGCCTGTTATACCTCTCATACTCAGACATGTCAACTGCCTCATCGACATTGGGGGCATCATCATCAACTGCCTCTTCTTCATATCTTGAAGCATATGGGAAAACATCATGTAGCATATTTATAACGGGGTATATAGAAGGATCGGCAGTACCACTAGATAACCCAACTTCATGAATGTAACTTGCTCGAAATTCCGCTACTGTAGGATTATTTTCCTCCACCTCACCCTGTTCCGTCCATATAGTATAGTTATTCCACATACCAAAATGTGACCAGTGTTGTTCCATACCTGATCGTGTCTGCCAATCGTTGCACATACATTTTCTACATGGACACTTGTGCCACTCAGTTCCTGGGGCAGCATGATAATCAACAAATCTCAAGAAATCAAAGATTCATGTATATACAAGTGGTGGCACATGTCGTATAACATCCAACTTTTGTCCATGTTGTGCATCTGCTGTCATAAGAGAAACAACAAATAAGCACCAAGTATATAGCAACAAGTCAACATTACTCATACAAATATTCATTTCTTCTTCACCTTATGCCTCTGGTTAGTGTCCTAATCCCATTCAGGAGAATAAGACTTTGTTAAGAAATTTACTGTTCTTTTGTTTCGATTTCGATGTGGTAAATTTCAGCAGCATCTCCTACAGTTCCCCAAATGCATTAATATCTAAGCCTAGTATGCACTCGAGGAACAATACAGGAGACTCTGTTGAAATATATAGATACCCACAATCGAAACCAAATAAAAAGAACTGCAAATCACATAACAAAGTCTTATTCTCCCAAACTGTCCGAAAATGGGACAATTCAAGAACCATTTTAATCTGTTGTCAAACCAAAATCATTCTCGAACGGGATTTCTAAGGTTAAACATGAATGAAAGAATTTAACCATTCTTACATTCATCGCGCTAAAAAAACACAACATCATTCTTGCATATATATATATATATATATATATATATATATATATATATATAGATTGTTTTATACCCACCGGAATTCTTCACCGGAAAACATGTCTTCAATTTTTTTTTTTTCAATAGGAGGAAAACATATATATTAAGCAACTGACTAAATTGATCCAAACAAGCATGAGAAATAGTTGCTGCCAAAGCCATGGCAAGCAACATTAAGAAACTCACTTTCAACATATTTTTGGAACTCAATAGTGTTCTCACTACTCAACTCTCTCAACTCAATACATATGGTCTAAACAAGGAGGAGAAATAACTTCAAATTAATGTAATGGGTAACCCAAAATTAAATATATCATCAACTGCACAACATCATCATCAAAGCTACAAACTACTCATGAAACATAAATGGTGAAAGAAGAGAGAATGAGATTATACCAAGCTTTATCTAGTGATGCTTCATGAGTAGAGATAGACAAAGCTTTAGAAGTCCGAAATTGATGATTTCCTGTACAACATCGAAAATCTGGCGACAGATTTCAGCTGCACTATGTTTTAGATCTGGGCAGTGAGGAAGGAGATATAAAGTCGAAATCACTTATGCGACGAAAATTTCGTCGTATTAGTATTAAATTTCGTCTCATACGAAATCTCTTACGCGGTAAAATAAATTTTTTGTCGCTTAAGATAAATGTTTTTGCGATGAAATTCAATTATTCGTCGCCTAAGACATAACTTAAGAAACGAAAAATGTTTCGTCTCTTAAGTTCTGACTTCGTCTCTTAAGTCAAATTTTCGTCGCTTAAGTAATAACTTATGCGACGGTTCAGTATTTCGTCGCTTAAGTGTTTACCTAAGAGACGAAAGGTTTTTCGTAGCATAAGTTATTACTTAAGCGACGAATTAAATTTTCTTCGTCGCATATATCCTTTTTTTCTAGTAGTGACACGAACTCCACGTCACCCCCCAAATGTTGTCCACGTGTTAGGCTTAAAGATTCACCACACGTGCGGGGGCATGTTGAGATATATATCCCATATTGGGAATTGGGACCTTGCCTGTGGGTTTCACTACCAGGACAAGCACTTTAGCCAACGAAAATTTTTCGTCGGCTTGTTAGCTAAATTCGTCGGCTAAGATCTTAGCCGACGAAGGCTCGTCGGCTATAGTTTCGTCAGGAAAGGGTCGTCAGCGATAACTTTAGCCGACGAAACTAGAAGACACCGTCGACTATTGTCCCCAGCGCTAACCGACAACAGAAGACGTCGTCGGCTAGTCTCTCAGACTTTAGCCGACGACAGAATAGGTCGTCGGCTATTATAGCCGACGAATTATGGCGTATTTTGTCGGCTATAAGTCCATTCCAGTATATAAAAAAAACCCGAAATTTCTAAATTACCATTCGAATCAAGCTGCAAAATACACCAAAACAATTTCATATAACCAACAACAAGCACATAAAACTATATAATTCATCAATTACACAAAATCTAGATCGTCTAAATAATATCCGCTTCGGAGGGCTGCTGCGGAGGTTGCAGCGGCTGGGGTAGCGGTATAGCCAGAGGCATGGGCGGAGCCGGAACTCCTTGAAGCTGGGCAGCTGTAAAGCCCTGCATGTACTGCAACATCTGCCGCTGCTAGGCCTGCTGGATGGCATATATCTCGGCAGAATAGGCTGCCTGCACTGCATTATATGCTGCCTGCGCGGCATTATAGGTTGCCTGCGCGGCATTATAGGCAACCTGAGCAGCTTGTTGTTCCCGTAGTCTCTGAACTTTCGACTCTAGCTGAGTCGTCCTAGTGGTCGTGGTCCTGCTGCTGGTTGAGGTTGCCTTTCTTTCCTAGACCCCCTTCAGGACCCCCTCGCCCTTCTTTCCTAGACCCCGGCAGTAGAAGTTGTTTGCTCGCGGTGGAAAGGCTGTGCCCATGTTCCTCGCCCCAACCATCGGATTCGAAGTGTTGATCCGGGACATGGCTTCGGACATCTCTTCCTCCTGCGTGTCCGGCCATGTCTCCCTCACTATAGTACTCATCACCTCGTCACTAGCCTCCCTCACCTTCGCCTAATTGGATAGGAAAAAATTATTAATTAACATATATATAAGTAAAATTAAAAATTTAAAAACGTAAGATGACTTACAATATCCTCCTGAGTGTCAGGATATGTCTTCTCGTACGTATAGACGTACCGGTCGACTTCTGGATGTTCCCTGACCGCCTCATCCATGAAGACAGCGAACGGTCTAGAACCGGCATAATGGTTCCTTGTGTTGCGTTGCCGGTTCTGAGCGTTCACCCGGGAAACCGCCTTCAAAGAAAAAACTAAACTATTAGTAAAATATTTAAAAACGCACGTACTTAATGACAAATTAACTAATTAATTTATTTAAATACCTGTTTACGAGGGTTGTTGAATTCTGATGTCAGAAGCCAACGCCACTCGTACTCTCTGTACTGGAACTCAGCAGGGGTACCAGAACGTGCGTTCCCGTGCGTAGTCCAATGGGTCCGCAACTCGTTCTTCCACTCCTTGTACCTACAGATACAACAAAAATATTAGAATATTATTAATATCACATACAATTTTGTTTTTTCATTAACTTCTCAACGTACCTTCCCCCATGCACAACGTCCGCCCAGCTGCTCTTCAACGTCCGCCCACCAGTGGGCAATTACTAGCTCATGTGGTTGCAACTTGTAGGAGTCTGGCAAAATTCCATAAACCTAAACATCACTGGAGAGTATGAAAAGATTGAACTTCGGTACATCTACCG
This sequence comes from Fragaria nilgerrensis, assembly GCA_010134655.1. NCBI lineage: Eukaryota > Viridiplantae > Streptophyta > Magnoliopsida > Rosales > Rosaceae > Fragaria > Fragaria nilgerrensis. Next base: position 25,977,782 of record CM020980.1, read on the forward strand.
GCATGGCTTCGTCTGTTTCCTTCAACGCTTCTAAATAAACCTTCATGTAAGTGACGCACTCGTGCGCAATATATGCTTCAGCTATACATCCTTCAGGCGCGGATTTATTAGCCACATAATTTTTGTAGTCTCCAAGTTGCCAAGGGAAGGGCTGCACCGGGTCAGGCATATACTGTCCTTGAGCGCATACACCGCTCTCATAAGGAAACATGTCGTTGATGAATGCCGTTGTTGGATCGTTGGATGTACTGCCTGTCTCATAAAATTGGTCATGATCATGCGGACCCCCTGATGATTTTCCCCGTAATATAACCAACATGTGTACTTCTCCCAAAACCCGTTACTCCTCAGGTGCTGCCATACTTTGTTAATGAGAAATCGATACATATCGCTGCGACACTGACATTGCGTGCACGGGCAATAGAAAATTGTATTCCCATTAGCATTAGCCAGCGCATATTCCATAAAACTCATAACTCCTGCACCATATTTTTTGTCCCATTTTAGAAGCGAAATCCAACTCTTATCCATATCCTGAAAATATAACAAAATATATATGTATAACGCTAGCTAATTATTAATGAAATTCCATGTTATATATAAATCTGAATTCATTTAGTATATATTCTACGTACTACAACTAATTAATGTATAACAAATTAATTAACACACATATATATATATATACTTAATAATTACATAACAATATTATATATATATATATATATATATATATATATCTACATCATCACAAAATCATCATTGACATATATACCATCAACACAATATTATAAATTAACATATATATATATGTTGATAGATAGATTTGGTTGATGATTTGATATACTATATATGAAGTTGTTTATAAGTAGTAGATAGATATATATATATATATATATATATATATATATATATATATATACATCCACATACTCAAAATCAATCAACTCATAACAATATTATATATCAACTCATCACAAAATCATCATCAACTCAAACAAATGCATCAACAATTTCATACCATATATATCAACATAATATTATAAATTAATTAACATATATATATATATATATATATATCTACTATTTATTAACAACAAATATTAATTCATATATATATCAATTCAAATCATCAACCAAATCGATCAACATATATATATATATACATCCAACGTACTCAAAATCAATCAACTCAATCACACTCAAAATCAATCAACTCAATCACACTCAAAATATGGATCAACTCAAATAAAACTCAATTAATCAACATATATATACATATACGTACCTATATATAGCTCCACAAGCTAATTATGGACAGATTTCGACAACACCTAAACTTTTTCTCCCGTTTTTTTCCCATATGAGCTGCTGCTGTCCAGATCTGCAAATATAAAGCACTTTAGCCGACGACATATTAATTTCGTCGGCTAAACTTTTAAATATTTCGTCGGCTAAAGTTCACAGACTATGGCCGACGAAATAAATTCTTTAGCCGACGATGTTTTAATTTCGTCGGCTAAAGTTTACCATAGCCGACGAAAAAATGATTCGTCGGCCTGGTTTTTTAATTTTTGTCAGCTAAAGCCTTTCTTCTGGTAGTGTTATGACACCCTGTAGTTTACACATAAAATCAGTTTTGTCCCTCACTTTTTTTTTAAACTAGTATACCCCTATACTTTGAATTCTCGACTGATTTTCCCTTATCGTCAATTGAACCGTTATGTAAGACTGTTAAGTTGCTGAGATTATTCTAACTCAGCTAGAAACCTGCCACATCGACATAATATGTCTAATATACCCCTGACTCTATTTCCCCTCTTTATCAATCATATTTTCCCGCCAAATAAGTCAAAAATGTATGTGTAGCTCTGTTATTTAGAGAGCTTTTCATTGAAATTGTCATTCATTCAGTGGAAGTTGAACACAAAGGGATATACTGTTTACAAAACCCAAAAATCAACATATGTAATCTCATTTCAAAATCAACAACAAACTATGAACAAGCACAAAATCAACATCTAAAAATTAACATCACTAGATGAACATCTCAACATCTTAATATTCAATATCTGAAATTCAACATCACTAAATGAGCAGCTCAATAATGTTTGCACAAGGTTGAACTACAAAACAAGCAACATCACGGAGCCCCTAACATCACTGACAAAATAGTTCTAAGGATCCTATCGAGCTGAATATTCCCAAAAGATGGCTGAACAAAAAGATGGCTCCAGCTAACACTATGTTCATCGCTAGAACAACTAATTGTCATTTCCTCTACTTGAATTCTGCCTAACCTTTTTAGAAGACCTTGTCGAGGTTGCAGCATTGTCGCTTAAAGTCCTTGAGGTAGTTGGAGCAGGGGCAGAGGAAGCTTCCAATGGCCTTGATACCCTTGAGGTAGTAGGAGCAGGGGCAGTTGGTGGCCTAGTTGCAGTAGATGCAGCAGAAGCAGTTGGTTGCCTAGTTGGTGGCCTTCCTCTCCTTGGTCTATTTGCCCCAAGCCTTTCAGCCCTCAAAGCAGCCATTTTGTTCTAAACACACACATTGAATAATTACATAAGAATTCAACAAGTAAAATACCATCAATCTAATAAAAATAAGGTTAAAGATAGAGAGTTTACCCTTTGATATGCTAGTCTTTCTTCTACCTTCTTCCTTAATTCATTAGGAGTCAACGGCCCTCTTTTTTCCTTCTGCACCAAATCAATATCCAACAACAATTGGTAAGCAATAACAACAAACCTTGAAAAAAATGGAATTAGGTTGTTACCTGTTGTTGAGAACCTTCTGCATTAGTGGTCTTCTTCTTGGTAGTAGTGGTTGTCTTCTTGCTTGGCAGATGACTCTTACATGTCACCTTATTGTGACCTATTTGGCCACAATTTCCACACTTGACTGATCTTTGCTCCCTCCCAGCTTTAGCTATTCCATTGATGACAATCTCAAAAGCTTGCTTAGTTCTTTTAGTTTTGGGCCTTCCAAGCTGCCTTGTGTAAGCTGGAGGCAGAATGATTGGACCATCACCTCTGCCCCACAAATCCATGCTATTAGCTGGCTGAATGCAGTTGTCATAAATTCTCATGTATGTCTCCTTGAGATAGCATGGTGATACATAGTCATCTGGTTCCAGTCTCAGCCCAAAGAGTGTAGAAATGGCATGCTTACATGGAATTCCAGTCAAGTCCCATATTCTGCATGTGCAAGTCCTCAGCCCAACAACCACAACATTTTTGGTGCCTGAAATGTTCTCAACCTCAGCTTTAAGCTCACCACTGAATGTTGCAGTGCATTGCTCAGTAGCCTTCACTTTGTTTTTCTCGATTACTTTTCGGATCTTGGGGCAGGTGTTCCCATGGTAAGCTCCCATTTTCTCCCTTCTCACACGAATCCAACTCATTAACTTCACTCTTATCTCTTCTAGCATAGTAATAGGGGGCTTAGACCTTGCTCTCAAAACCCAACCATTGAAGCTCTCACAAGCATTGTTAATGAGCATGTCACAGTTATAACCAGCTGGGAAAAAAGCTCTACACACCAATGTTTTGGTGGCCTATCAGGATCTACAAGACAATAAAAATGATAAATAAAAACACACAATAAAAAAAACAGAGTAAATAAAAGTGCAACAGTAAATAAAAGCACACCACAAACTAACCTGTTAGCCAATCATAAGCATCCTTATTAAGTTCCTTCATCTCCTCCATTGTTGTTTCATAGTAACGCAATGTTGTTGCTTTTGCGCACTTCCACATGGCATCCTTCATGACTAGTCCAGGAAACTTCTTAGTAAAATTTGTCCACAGATGCCTTGCGCAAAATCTTATTGATGCAGATGGAACCACCTCATTAAAAGCAGGGATCAATCCTTTTTGCTTATCGCTTATGAAAATCCAGCCACTTCCATTGTTGTGAATAGAAAGATCCTTGCATAACAGTTCTAAAACCAAATCCACGCATCCTTGTTTTCCAACTCAACCATTGCATATGCCACAACCCATGATGTGTTATTGGCATCAATTCCAACTGCTGTTAATAATTGCCCCCCAAAACAGGTCTTCAAGTGAGCTCCATCTAAGCCGATCAGTGATCTACACCCAGCCTTGAATCCATTTTTCAAAGCTCCCAAACATATGTACATTCTTTTGAAAACAAGTGACTTCTCTGAATTGTTGAAGTCACACTTGAGATCAAAAGTTGTAGCTGGATCAACTCTTTGAAGTTCTCTCCCATAATCTCCCAGTCTCGCATACTGCTCCCTTATATTCCCTTCAATCTCCAACACAGCAGCCACCTTAGTTCTATAGGCCATGGTCTTTGAAACTCCTGCTCTAATGGTCTTTGACATCTTGTTCATCAACTTCTCTGAAAATGAAAAATAACACAACATATTAACCTATATACCTGGTTCTAAATGAATGATAAACAAAACACAATAGTAAGATAAGAATGGTTTGAAACATATACCTGGTTCTATATTAGGGTTCAAAGATATTTCATCCTTGAACTTCTTTGTTAGGTATTTTCGTCTCATCATCTTGTTGTCCCACCGTCTTGTGCACTTATGCTCTGGATTGAAAGTCTTGATCTTGAAAGTATTGCAATGCTGCAACTTTGAAGCAAACAACAGAAATGGACAGTTGGGTGCTCTACATGACTCTCAACCTTGTCTTGTCACTCTTAACAGTACCAAATTCCCACCCTCCTTGGATTGCAAACTCCCTTACTGCATCCCTTAAAATATCGACAGTAGCAAACTTCATGCCCAAGTAGAACTTAACTTCCTTCATATCTGTCTTGGGGTTGAAGATTATTCCATCATCTATCAATTCACCATCCTCCTTCACTTCATCAAACTGAATAGTCTCTTCATCTGAACCATCACTTGCAAACATATCTTCATCATCTTCCTCTTCCCTCTCACACAAACCTGGCTCACCAGGTGTATAATTACTCTTCACTACTTGTGTAACAACTAAATTTTCCTCTATCCTCTCATCTTCATCAGTGCCATAGTGATCATAGCCTTCATGATTGAAATCTGGTTCATAATCAGCATCCTCATCTTCTGATTCTGATTCATCTTCACTTGCGTTAAAATCTGGTACTTCATTAGGTGGTTCTCCAAATGTTTGCATGTGGTCCATATAGTCCATAGCTTCTTCTACTCCACCTACTCCTTCCCTATGCATTGAACTACTACAACACAACCTTCACCACTCCTGCTGCAACCTACATCACTGCTACTGTTAGCTAAAGCAGTCCTCCTTTTTTAGGTTTAGGAACCACATTATCATTCAACTTTTGTTTACCCTTGTCTTTCGGATTCAAGCCACCATCTTGGCTTGCTTGAGTGGGAACCACATTTTCAATCTCCCTAAAAACTATTTCCTTAGTTGCAGGTCTAGGCTCCTTAGGCAACTCCTCAATCACACAGCTTGACTTCATACTTTTCTCACCAAATAATAATTCCTCATACATGAATACATCTTCTTCCTCGAATCCAATAGCTCTTTTAGCATCCATGTGGTCAAAATACAACTTAATCAACCTCCATTGTGGCACAAGACTACACATTATCATCACACTTGCATCTGACTTTAACAACTCAAGGTCATTTGTCTCATCACCAACTCTATAGAAGTAACAAATGACTTGCTTTGCATATATAGGATTCAACTGCGTCACCATGTTATCCACTTCTATGAGGGACATTCTATCCTTGTCCACATGATCATAGTAACAAAATTCCCCTCCTACATATGTGTTGTTCCTTAAGCACCTCCCATGATAACCTTAAGCGTGAAATAATCTGGGTAACGAGCTGCAAAAAACAAAACAAAGACAAACTAACACACAAACACACAAATAATCTGGGTAACCAGCCACCTTCGGTCCTTCAATACAACACAAACACATAAACTAGCATACAGTAGCACCATAATACAATATTAAAAGACATATTAGTTTCAATGTTGACAAAACAAGCCATATTTAACTCTTACAAACACAATTCACAAACCATATTTAACTCCTACCAACACAATTCACAAATCATATTTAACTCATACAAAAGCTCTAATTTGGATAGAAAACTCACAAATATGCCTACACAACAACTGTGAAACCCATAAAGCACAAAACCCCAATTTTGTTGACGTTCCATTGAAACCCCAAACTCAAAAAAGCCAATCACAAACCTTTTAAAAGTCGAAAACAAGTGTGAAAGGAAGAGAGAAACAAGTTCCAGAACCTTTGAACTAGAAACCCCAAAATCCCCAATTTTTGAAACCCTAGAACTATAGCATGTAGAACGATCGAAAACAAGCGAAACAAATGCTATTCAAAGCCAACACAGTACTCACTATAGTCTGGGGTTACATCTGTGTTGCTAAGTCGATTTCGAGGAACCCACAACTCGACTTCATTCGCGGCCATCACAACCACTTCTCGGAAGCTTCGATTTAAAGGATGGGAGAATAGATGAGAGAATTGGATGGGAGAATAAGTGTTTAGATGGGAGAATTGGATCTGATCTCTTCTACTTGCAGAACTGAGGTTAGGAAACTAGGTTTAGCGGCTAAGTTTTGATCTAGGGTTTTGTTTTGGTGGACTAATTTAGAAGTCGATGATTCAAAATGGGTTTGGAATTGCTCTGTGGGTAAAATTGTCATCTCAATACCTTGGTCTCATACATGTGTCAACACGTTAGCCACGTCAGCTACATAACGGGTTCAATTGACGACAAAGGAAAATCAGTCGAGAATTAGAAATATAGGGGTATACCAGTTTAAAAAAAAAGTGAGGGACAAAACTGATTTTAGGTGTAAACTAGGGTGTCACAAGTATTTACTCATTTACTTAAACACTTGGTAAACAAGTTGTACAACATCAGTAGACATGTTGTGATTGTGATGATTAAACTTGAGAAACAAAAATCCTACCGTCGATCAGATCATGACCATCATGATAAAATACATGTGTAGGAAAAAATTCAACTGCATCCGACAAGGTTAAGGGCTCGATCCGGACGGTCAATCCCGTAAGTCAAACCCCTAAACGCACGGAAAATGTCACTGGACCATCTAAATACGTATTTTGCCCGGACCATCAACTGAAAATAGTTTCAAACCGATGAGACCCAACAAGTCATATAAAAATTTTACAGAAAATAACCACCGAAGATAGGGCTACCCATAGGGATAATGAATGGAAAACTGCATTGACCGTAACTATCGGCACCGACACTTTACCGGAATACCATGATTTTTCAACCGTGGACGTATTTCACCATTCTGGCCATATCTTATTTCCCAGCTTTTTTACGTTTGAAGGTTCTACGTATAGTTTGTTTTTGAAACGGAACATTTACTAAACACTTGGTAAACAAGTTATACAACATTAGTAGGCATGTTGTGATTGTGATGATCAAACTTGAGAAACAAAAATCCTACCATCAGATCTGACTATCATGATAAAATACATGTGTAGGAAAAAATTCAACTTGATCCGACAAGGTTAAGGGCTCGATCCGGACGGTCAATCTCGTAAGTCAAACCCCTAAACGTACGGAAAAGATCATTGGACCGTCTAAATTACGTATTTTTCCCGGACCTTCAACTGAAAATAGTTTCAAAACCGATGAGACGCAACAAGTCGTATAAAAATTTTAGGGTTTAGGGTTTAGGGTTAAGCCGACGAAATATTAGGGTATTCGTCGGCCTAGGTTTTAGGGTTTAGCCGACGAAATATTATTGTATTCGTCGGCTAACCTCATCTTAGCCGACGAATTATGACTTATTTCGTCGGCTAAAATGATTTAAGCCGACAAATTATGGTATATTCGTCGGCGCTTAGATGGTTTAAGCCGACGAATTATGGTATATTTCGTCGGCTAAAGTAAAAAATACATTAAAAAAATAGAAGGTTTAAACCATGCTAACTTCATGTTCATATATCACAAAATTCATATAAAATAACAGAAATATGAATTCAACATATGTAAACTATAAAGGTGATACATTCTTTTTATTACAAATTAATGTATTATGTCCTCTAAATTAAAACTAAGGCTCGTAATCGAATCATCCGATGAGTCTCTTCGGTGTTAGAATTAATTTCTGGTAATCTATGCATTTCTCATCACCAGATCTTCGTTTGTTTCTTGATTTGGATCAACATCAATAAGCGTGGCTCTTCATCACGAATTCGCACCGAACGACCCGTTTTAAAATATTAAGGCGAACGGTAGAGGAGTTAGGAATACCTATTGCGTAGGCTCTTGATACGCAACATCTTCTTCTCGTCTTCGGCCTCTCCAAGTTAGCTGCCCGGTAAATGTTTCGAGGGTGCACAAGGTTGACTACTTTCACGCGTCACCCTCAGCAAGGTCATCAAGATAAAACATTTGTTTTACCGATGTGGCAAAAACGAACGGGTTATCTTTGTAAGAACTTGTAGCAGTGTTCCGATAATATTCGTACGTCGGTCTTCATGCTTTGCGGCCTAGATCAAACCATCTACACTTGAAGAGGTGCACGTCATGCCTTCACCATAAACGAGTTTCACCACTGAATGGAGAAACCGTAATAGTCAACTTCATTCCGCCCACCATGCGCCATACCCCAGAATTTTGGTTCTCCCTCTGCTGTCTCTTGTTCACATATAAATTGCACGCCATTCACCTTGACATCAGATAAACTCTTGACATTATCGGCTCATCGCTAGAAGACTTAGTTCGTGCGACCAATGTGGGTGACCATCAATTGAATATGGTTCATCTGCAACCAATCATTCAACTGTAAATATGGATAATTATGCAATAAACATAAATACGTACAGAAATATTGAATTACGTACCCAGCCGCCAAAATAGTTTGCGAACTCCCTGTTGTGGTACTCGAGATCACCATGAATGTCTGGACAATATAGATAGATGTCTTTCCAGTATTCAACTTCTGGACAGTTACACTACCAGGACAAGCACTTTAGCCGACAAAAAAGTTTCGTCGGCCTGTTAGCTAAATTCGTCGGCTAACAACTTAGCCGACGAGCCTTCGTCGGCTATAGTTTCATCGGGAAAGGGTTGTCGGCGATGACTTTAGCCGACGAAACTAGAAACCGTCGTCGGCTATTGTCCAATATTTAGCCGACGACGTCTTCTGTCGTCGGCTATTATCTGAGACTTTAGCCGACAAATATCTTAAATGTTTCGTCGACCATAGTCTAAGACTTTAGCTGACAAAACAGCTTTTTTTCGGCTAAAGTATGTACAAAAAATAAAAAAAATAACTATAGCCGACGAAATATAGTAATAATTTGTTGGCTAAAGTATTTCAATATCGTCGGCTTAAGTATTTAAATATCGTCGGCTAAAGTTGCTGGTTTTTGAAAAAAAAACTGCATAAACTTTCGGCCACCTCCAATCCCCACCAAAATTTGATAGAATCTTCCTCTCAACATTTCGAACAACTTTCTAGAAGAAGTCGAAGCCCAATTCTAAGCCTAAACATGTTAATTGAATCAAAATATATAAACCCCCATTTTAAACCCTAAAAACTTCAAATCTTTGATTCTCCTCACACACATCGAATCGAGCTACCAAATTCTAGGGGAATGTAGAACTAATCAAACTCAACTTATCCATATATATAACTCACCAAATGGTGACCTGAGGAAGGAGAAATTCGATCGACACCGAATCAGAAACCGACGGAGTGGAGTTTTGGAGCTCGATTTATCCCTCACGGCGGCGCCACTTGATGCACCACCTGTCCAGCAATGAAGTAGAGACAACGGCGAAGCTTTTGGGACAACTGTGGCGGTCTCCGGTGGCTTGACGGCGGAGCTAGGCCGAGAAGAAAATCCGGTAGGCGAAACAGTAACTTTTTCTGATTTTCTGACTTCTTACCATCCACCTCTGGTAAAACTCCTATATGAAAAACTTTACCTGACGAAATTCTTAATTTTCGCCGGCTAAACTCCTTTGAAAATTTTGGTTGACCGCCAAAAGTTTTGACAATAGCCGACGAAATCATATATTTTCGTCGGTTTAAGTCCTTCGAAAATTTTGAAAATTTTCCCTCAAATTTGGTTTGCCGCCAAATTTTTTTCAACTTTAGCCGACGACTTTTCATATATTTTCGTCGGCTAAAGTCATCTGAAAATTTTCCTCCAAATTTGTTTACCCCAAACAATTTTGACCTTAGCGAACGACTTTTTTAATATCTCGTCGGCTAAAGTATATAAATTCACGAAAACGCACATATCTCCATTTATATTACGTAGTTTGGTCAAACCTTCCACACGAAAAACTTTCACGTAGATGAGAAACAACCGTCTATATAAAAATTTTGAGACATTAACTTCCGACGATAGGGCTTCCCATATGGAATAATAACGGTAAATAGGGTTGACCGCTACTATCGGCACCGAGACGTTACCCGATTTACGTGATTTTTAAACCATAGCCATATTTCATCATTCTGAAATCACTGGCCATACACTGTATTGAAGACTCATGTTGCCAAAAGGGTTGAACCCATCGGATGAGAGCCCGAGCCTCACATTTCGGACCTCTGACGCAAAATGAGGAAACTCCTTGTCTATCTGCTTCCAAGCCTCCCCGTCAGCAGAGTGTATAAGGGTATCTTCGTCATGCAATTCTCTATCAGCGTGTCATCTCATAGCTTTGGCCGTGTGTGAAGACATGTACAACCGCTCCGGCCTATCCCTCAACGGGAAATACTGAAGTACCTTCACAGGTTTCCTATTGCCTGCAGGAGTCAGCTTATACCTGTCAGTGTGACATACCGAACATGCGTCAAGGCCACCAAGGTCATTCTCTTCCGGATCTTTACCCCAAAAGAGAACGCAGTCATATCTGCATGCATGGATCTTGATGTAGGAAAGCCCAAGATCTTTCAGGATACATCGGACCTTACGATGAGTGGTAGGAAGATGATGACCGTGGGGCAGCATCGAAGCAGTGTACTGTAGATAATTATCAACAGCCTCACAGTCGATTTTGTCTCAACTTTAATCTTCATTACGTCCATCACACTTTCAAGAACGGTCTTCTGACAACCGGGGTACACAGGGGTCTGTTGGAAAGCAAGCAGTTGTTGTATTTTTCAATACCAGCAGTGTTGACAGCTCTAGGGAAGGGCTGCACCGGGTCAGACATATACTGTCCTTGAGCGCATACACCACTCTCATAAGGAAACATGTCGTTGATGAAGGCCGTTGTTGGATCGTTGGATGTACTGCCCGTCTCAGAAAATTGGTCATGATTATGCAGACCCCCTGATGATGTTTCACCGAGTGATATAACCAACATGTGTACTTCTCCCAAAACCTGTTACTCTTCAGGTGATGTCATACTTTGTCAATCGCAAATCGATGCATATCGCTGCGACACTAACATTTCGTGCACGGGCAATAGAAATTGTATTCCCGTTAGCATTAGCCAGCACATATTCCAGAAAACTCATAACTCTTTTACCATATCTTTTGTCCCATTTTGGAAGCGAAATCCAACTCTTATCCATATCCTGAAAATATAACAAAATATATATGTATAACGCTAGCTAATTATTAATTAAATTCCATGTCATATATAAAATCTCAATTCATTTAGTATATAGGAAAATGCCTTAATGCCCAAATATTTGAAAACTAAAGCCAATTCCAATGATAATAAGATTTTGACCCCAATTAAATGAAGAGAGACTTATTTATGCCTAAATACACAAATCTTTATAAAATTATAATAAAATATTATTTTTGAGACATTTTTACCCTTGGTCCTTATATATATGTTTAGAGAGAGAAAAGACTTTGTCGGCAGCTAACCGGATCTTCGAACACCGGCCGTCGGTCACCGGACAACGGCCGCCGACTCCGGTCAACGGACTCGGTTACTGACCCCCAGTAACTCGGTTACTCCGGCGACCGATCAAAAATTCAGTTACTGACCCCAGAAATTCAGTTACTGACCCCCAGTAACTAGGGTACTCCGGCGACCGATCGCCGGAACTCAATTACTGACCCCCAGAAATTCAATTACTGACCCAAAATCAGTTACTGACCCCTAGTAACTCATTACTCCGGCGACCGATCGCCGGAACTCGGTTACTGACCCTAGAAATCAATTACTGACCCAAAATCAGTTACTGACCCAATAACTCATTATTGACCCGGACTCGGTTACTCCGGCGACCGATCGTCGAAACTCAGTTTTGACCCCAGAACTTGTTACTGACCTAAAAAATCAGTTATGACCTAAAATCAGTTACTGACTCCTACTAACTTGGTTACTCCGGCGACCGATCGTCAGAACTCGGTTATGAACCCCAGTAACTCAGTTACTGACCCCAGAAATTCAATTACTGCCCAAAAAACTCAGTTACTGACCCCCAATAATCGGTTACTGCCCCCAGTAATCCCTAGTAACTCATTACTGATCCCCAGTAATCGACTTATTGGCTCCAAATGTTGTAGAAACTCGGTTTCCAACCCTTAAAAACTAACTTTCAGACCCCAGAAACCCTGTTACTACCCCCCCCCCCAAATGCATAAAAGCCGACCAACAAACATCATACTTCCATTTCATCTTCACCAACAACATAATAACTACCACAATAATGATTCTTCTCAGTAATACAAGAAAAAAATGTCACAGTAACCAACATTCAACATTCACAAGTAAAATACACAAATCCAACCAAAATTCACAATAATAGAAAAACCAAAAACAAGAGAAAGTGAAGAGAGGAGAGAGAGAGAAGAGAGAGAGAGAGAGAGAATTCAAAGTTGGCGGAGCTTGGCGTGCTCTTCGGCTTGGAGGAAGGGAGGGAGGTGGTGTGGAGAGATCGACGCAGGCGTTCAAAGGATAACTGAGTTTCTAGATGACGAGCTTGAGAGAGTTGGGAACGGATCAGAGCGTGTGGCTCAGTTGAGTCAAAGGCATGATCGAAGAAGAGTTGGACACTTGGCCTGCAAACGACGTCGTGCTATTAGGAAAGTTGGACCTGACTAACCTGCTTCTTAACTAAACGGCGTCGTCGGTGGATCGGCGGTTATATTACTGGCCGGAGGAGTCGATCGGCAGCAGGACAGCTTCATGGATCCAAGAGATCTTTCTCCTTCTTCTCCTAGCGCAAATAGTTAAGGACCACGACAGCGGCGTAGATCCAGGCGAACTCTGTGGCGGATCGGAGAAGAGCAGAACGGCGGAGCTTGAGAGAGAGAGAGAGATCTGATCAGTGGGTAGAGGAGAGAGGATGGTTATTAATAGAGCTAAGGATATTTTAGTCTTTGTCTTAATATTTGTGTAATTGGGCATAATAAACAGATTTTCATTGGAATGGGCAATTAGTCCCTATAATTAGTAGTAAATGGGCATTTTCCCTAGTATATATTCTACGTACTACAACTAATTAATAACAAATTAATAACACACACACATATATATATATACTTAATAATAATTACATAACAATATATATATATATATATCTACTCATCACAAATCATCATCAACAACTTCATACCATCAACATAATATTATAAATTAATTAAATCTATATATATATATATACACACACACACATCCAACATACTCAAAATCAATCAACTCATAACAATATTATATATCAACATCATCACAAAATCATCATCAACTCAAACAAATGCATCAACAACTTCATACCATATCAACACAATATTATAAATTAATTAACATATATATATATATATATATATCTACTACTTATTAACAACAACTTCATATATATTATCAAATCATCAACCAAATCGATCAACACATATATATATACATCCAACGTACTCAAAATCGATCAACTCAATCACACTCAAAATCGATCAACTCAAATAAAACTCAATTAATCAACATATATACATATACGTACCTATATATAGCTCTACAAACTAATTATGGACAGATTTCGACAACACCCAAACTTTTTCTCCCGTTTTTTCTTCTCCCGTTTTTTTTCCAGATGAGCTGCTGCTGTCCAGATCTGCAAATATAAAGCACTTTAGCCGACGACATTTTAATTTCGTCGGCTAAATTTTAAAATTTCGTCAGCTATAATCTGTGAACTTTAGCCGATGAAATTAAAATGTCGTCGGCTAAAGATTTTTTTGGCCGACGAAAATTTAAATTAGCCAACAAAGGAAAATTTTATCGGCTAACGTGAACTTTAGCCGACGAAAAAATAGTTCGTCGGCCTGGTTTTTTTATTTTCGTCGGCTAAAGCCTTTCTTCTTGTAGTGTTTTAAGGGTTTGGGCCACTCCACTCATTGCCAAGAAGTGTTTTTTTGTTTTTAGATCAACGGTATTCAGATAAGGGGGAGGCAGCCCATCAACTTAAGAACATTATAAACCGACTATGACCCACATGAACGGATGAACCTAACTAACATCTGGGTACAAGACGATTACCACGACAAGAAGTGTCGGTATTTAGATAAGGGGGAGGCAGCCCACCAATCTAAGAACATTATAAACCAACTATAACTCACATGAACGGATGAACCTAACTAACATCTGGGTACAAGACGATTACCACGACAAGAAGTGTTTATAAAGCCTTATTTCCTATCGAGAAATTCAGCTCCGGAAGTTCACACTGCTTAGAATTTCACAGAACTTTGGCTCTTAAGTTGGTCTGAAACAACTCCAGAAACTGTTTCTGCATATCCTAGCCCGAAGGTAATAAAATATTGTCATCACAAAGGGCTTTTTTTTTTTCTTTTTTCTTTTTTTTGCATGAATAAACAGTGTGTGGCTGAACATATATCACTCCTTAATCAACAAAAACAAATTAACAACATGATGTAAAGCTCGATAAACGAATGTTGTATTGATAAATTAGCTCGATACAATAAGAAACCAACTTCTGAAATGGTAAACAACTTCTCCTTATTACGAGCAGTAACTTAAACTAATGTACTGCAGAATTGATTTACCGATACTCTACTACCAGAAAATCAATTGGCATAGTCTGAAAGGTAAGAGAAAGCTATGCCCGCTACCCTTATCTAGTTACCGTGGTATATGGATGGTATAGTAGTATTAGATGACCAAAAATGGGGTCTGGTTCTAGATGGTCTTCTTCTACACCATTTTTGAATTTTCAATATATAGCTTTATTTGCAGTCAGCATCAACAATGGCATAGCCGATCCGGTCAACATTGGCTATTACATTTTTTATTTTGTTGGGTTCTATGCTCATTGTCTTCAATCTTGATGGGATCATTAATTAATTAAGAAGTGATGTTTTGATTTAGAATTGATGTAATATAATGTTGAAATGGATCAATGCTGATTTTCCACATTAGGAATCTAGGATTATGTGACACGACCCGCCCCGAATTTCACCCTGAACCCGGAGTAAATCGTGCGGGGACCACCTCCAAGGAAAGATTTACCGCAAAATTCGGTACAACCTCCCTTGAAAATAGACAACCCTTCCAATAGAAACCTGCAAACACGTCTAAAGGTTCTAAATCCAACCTTAACTTCTGGAGCCTTCGTGCTCCCCAAAAACAATTACCACCAACAGGATAATAAACATTATCTAAGATAATATACATCATCCGAAAATATTCTAAAATATCTACAAGCCTTCACCCACAACTAAAAATATGTACATTAAACCCAAGTATTCAGAGCTACTAGACATTAGCGGAAATAAGAAAAGACAAGTAGGCTAAACAGGTAACCTACTGGTGGAAGGTGGTCGAAATACGGGTGACTATGCCTCGTCTCCTACTAGATCCAATCCGAACTCTGCAGACTGGGCATTTTAAAATGAAGGGCCCAGGAGAAGACATTTAATAACGTTAGAGTGAGGGGACAAAAATAATTTAATAACAATATATTTATGCATTCCCATTTTAATTTCATAGAAAAATATACTGCATGCGGCAGCTCAAAAGCGCTCAATTCATAATCTGACAATTTCACGACTAGCACTGGCTAGTCACAAACTCAAATAAAATGGAGCCTCTCAGGCTAAACCATATATAATCATATATTCGTATGTATCTATACTCGTCAGACTCCTTGTATGAATCCTAGAAACAATTTAGAAAAATAGAAATTCATACAAGGCTACAACGCTGGCGTCTAACGCTCACGTTGCGCCATAATGGTATTTTTCCTCATTATTACCGAAAATGGACGGTGTATATATACGTGTGGACTCTCTATATGGAAACCTAAATAAACCGAAAAAGAAAGAAGTTTTCATATAAAGCTATGATGCTTGTGTCTAACACGCACGACACGCCATAATGGTATTTTACCTCATTATGACGGACCAAGCACGTATGGCTAGCTAGCATTTATATACATACTAAATTCATAATATCCAAAATATATATATCCACCGAAAATCTCATTTTCGGGATCTCTCCAAAAGATGAAAAATTGTCAAATGGGCGAGAAATCAATAATCTCATCAAAAGAAATAAATGATTAATAAAATCATTCATCGCATGTTTTTTATTTAAACAAAGGTCCACTCACAAATTAGGCCTAAGCCTGATAATGCTCCGAGGCTTCTTCTGCTCGGGCCTCCTCACGTCCTGTTTCAAATATATAATTAATTTACTAACTAAAATCCAGTATTGATAAAATAGGCAAAATTAATCGTGAGCCATAAATACGCTCATCATTGCCTAACTTCGATATTCTTAAATCAAAATTATCCAAACTTTTATATTATACTCGGCAGTCGTAAATACAACCTTTTCCAGAAATTGATTTAAATCCTACAGTCGGATTTTACATTATTTAACCGCCAAAATACCAAACTTCAGAAATTCACAAACCTATTCAAAACTCGTCTGAAAATTCCACAATTCACTTCATTAAACTCCTCTAATTATTACACATTTAAAATTATACAAAACCCCAAAACGGCGGCGGCGGCCGGAGGCCGATTCCGGCGACGTCCAAATCTACCAAATTTTAACAGTAGCTTCCTCTCAATATCCCAAATAACTTTCATAACTATCACTAAGTTCAGTTTCAAGCCTAACTAGGTCAATCGAACGAAAACATCCTAAAAGCCCTAGAATTTCAACTTCGAATTTCTCCTTACCGAGCTCAAGAGGGATCGAGCCTTTTGGAGAGGTTGTTGCATGGGAGGAGAGCTTCAAAACTGTACCAAGCTTGCCCGGATTGGTGGCCGGAGGAGGGAGTTCCGGCGAAGGAAAACTCAAGGCAGCCGCGCCTTTCGGGCGGCACTACTCCTTCACGGCGGCGCTAGGGAGGCTGTGACCGGTTTAGAATGGAAGCTGGGTTGATGGCCGACCTTTTGGGACCGGTGCGGCGGCGAACGGTGGCCGGACGGCGGCGGACGGACGGTCGGAATTTCCGGCAGCGGGAGGGAGAATCGGGAGAGAAAGAGAGAGAGGAGAGAGAGAATCGGAGGGAGAGAGAAATATTTTGGCTTGGCCCAACCGGTTCCAACCCACATATACCCAATCCAAAAATTTAACACCCCTAAAAATAATACCCTAATAAAAATTACCTTTTACTAGCTAAAATTTACCATTTTTACCGTCGACACATTTTTCTCCTACAAATAACTCTCTGAAATAATCGTTCCTCAAAACCCCTCTAGAGACCAATTAAACTATATGTCAATGTCGGAGACGGTAAAATTCTTATTATAAACAAGCTAGTAAATAAGATAAAGTTTTACAGGTATCGTTAAGTACAAGTTCGTACTCATACTTCAATTTGGTTTTTCTCAGTCGACCTCAAATCAACGCACTACGGAAGATGGCTAGCTTCTTAGACTTTCAAGTTTAAACAACAATTCATTGAATTGAATATTAGAAACTCATTTCACACCAAAATTAATATGTATTCTTTGAAAGTTTCACTTGTCTAAACTGTTTGATCTACAACAGCAGTGAGCTTCATCCTCCACTATAAATACCACCTCCAACCCTCTCATTTCCTCACACCAATACCGGCTCTCTCATCATCTTTCTTCTGCATTTCAGTTCTTCGATCAATTTCTAAGTTCTCATATCAACAACATGGGTGTGTTCACATACGAAACCGAGTTCACCTCCGTCATCCCACCACCAAGACTCTACAAGGCATTTGTTCTCGATGCTGACAATTCCTCATCCCAAGATTGCCCCACAGTCAGTGAAGAGTGCCGAAATCGTTCAAGGTGACGGAGGCGTCTGAACCATCAAGAAGATTCACCTTGGTGAAGGAAGCGAGTACAGCTACGTGAAACACCAGATTGATGGACTTGACAAAGACAACTATGTTTACAACTACAGCATCATTGAAGGTGATGCTATCGGAGACAAGGTTGAGAAAATCTCTTACGAGATTAAGTTGGTGGCATCTCCAAGTGGAGGCTCCATCATCAAGAGCACCAGCCACTACCATTGCAAAGGAGAGGTTGAGATCAAGGAAGAGCATGTCAAGGCCGGAAAAGAAAGAGCCGCTGGCTTGTTCAAGATCATTGAGAACCACCTTTTGGCCAACCCTGAGGCATATAATTGAAGTTTAAAAGACTAAAAACTATCTAATAAATTGTACCACGTACTGCATGCATTTCTTTTTCTCCTTTTCTTTTCTAACTGTGTTGTAATATCTATCTCAATAAAAAAAAAGCAAAACTCATTTGATCGAGCACTCCCAATCTTCAAACATGAATATTGTGCGTTGTAGCTTCTTTCAGGTCGAGACTTTTCATCGGATGAAAGTCATGGAACAACGAAATGATCCAGTAAATTAAAGATAACGAAGTAAACAAGATACATTTTTTTTTTCTTTTTGAAACAATATGACATTGAGTAATTTTAAATACACACCCTTAATATCTTAATATACACTCTTTACTTAATACACTACCCATCTAGTTTTTCAATTCAATATTATACTAAATACACATCACAAACTGCCTAAAATACCATCAATATCTAAAACTAATAATAATCTGTTATTTAATATAATTATTATATATTTACTATTTCACAACTCTCTTTATGTATTATTTTTTATTTTATGTTAGATTTTTTGATCGGGTTAGAAATTTTTTCTTGATATTTTTTAATTTATAATCAAAAGAGTAATATTATATTCGAACTCAAAATCTCTAATAAATATGACATCAATCTGCTAGAATTTGAAGAAAATAAAAATATTGGACATACATAGTTTTTTCAAAGTTAAGAAACTAGTAGAAGTACAATAGCATAAAAACTAGTTTTTAGTCTGCAAGATAAAAACTAGTTTTTAGTCTGTTGATAAAAAAAAACTAAATGAATCGGTAAATAGTACATGTGATATTACAACAGTAATCGAAATTCAGGTGATGAATTTTGAAGAAGAGGTTTTTATTTCTTTTCTTTTAATGCGTAGTAATAGTAGAGAATAGTTAGGTTTTAGGGAAGAGAAAAAAAAATTTCCCTAATAATTGATGGATGTTTTTGTAATAAAACATACTTATAAAATATGATGTGAAATATAAAATAATATGAGTGTGTATTAAGAGATTAGAGGTGTGTATTTAAAATTTCTCTTTGACATTTCATTGATCAATAAATAAGCATACCCAGACATTAAGACGGAAAAGGGAAAAACTCGATGGAGTGTGACCCTTATATTGTGACTGATAAATGGTGTCATTCTTGTTCAATATAACAATATACAAAAAAATCTCAGATCTAATGCATGTGGGAAGGGAGTACTCGTGAACTAATCAGAATAGGTTGTTGTGGAGCGTGTTGTATTATTTGTGTTTGTAAAAACTCGTAAATAAAACTTGTGGCAACATATGGTTTTACTGTTAAAGAGTGCATTGATGCTTTCTTTTATGGTTTCATCTTTCAACTTTGTATTAACCTGATAATAATAATTTAATTTCCTCCGACATTCCAAGGAAAAATGTGTGTATACATACAAGAGAAAAGACTCATTCATTGATTCATAGAAAAAGTTCTACGAAGGTATGAAATATTATACGGACATACCTCTTAATATATATACAAAAACTCACAACGAACATAAGCAACAATAACGAAAGTTGCATGAGTGACTAAATTTATCAAATGCGGAACGTATGTACGTAGGAACGTAATGGACCTCGTGATACAAAGAAACTGAGGTAAACAATTAGTTTCGGATTTTGGATGGTGGTGGCAGTTAGGTTTTTCAAAGTCTTCCAAGCAACTAATTAATAATCGAGACGGCTTCTTAGACTGAACACATACAAAAAAAAATAGTTCATTTAAGTTGAATATTATAAATTCATTTTCACATTGAAACATTCTCTGAATAATCCTCTTGCATGTAAAAACTGTACGTTTGATCTTCATCCTCAAATCTATAAATACCTCCTCCAGCCCTCACACTTCCTCACCCCTAATACCAGTTCTCTCTTATCAGCATTCCTGAACATTCTATTCCTTCTCTGATCATTTTTTTCCTTCAGCTCTTCTACATTGTCATATGGGTGTTTCCACTTACGAAACAGA
Source organism: Fragaria nilgerrensis (assembly GCA_010134655.1). Classification (NCBI taxonomy): domain Eukaryota; kingdom Viridiplantae; phylum Streptophyta; class Magnoliopsida; order Rosales; family Rosaceae; genus Fragaria; species Fragaria nilgerrensis. The sequence continues at coordinate 25,998,330 of CM020980.1, forward strand.
GTTCACATCTGTAATCCCACCACGAAGATTGTTCGAGGCCTTTGTTCTTGATGCCGATAACCTCATCCCCAAGATTGCTCCACAGGCTGTGAAGAGCGCTGAAATCGTTCAAGGTGACGGAGGTGTTGGAACCATCAAGAAGATCCACCTCGGTGAAGGAAGCGAATACAACTATGTGAAGCACCAGATTGATGGACTTGACAAAGACAACTTTGTGTACAACTACAGTCTCATTGAAGGGGATGCTATTGGAGACAAGGTTGAGAAGATCTCGTACGAGATTAAGTTGGTCGCATCTGTAGATGGAGGTTCCATCATCAAGAGCAGAAGCAACTACCATTGCAAAGGTGAGGTTGAGATCAAGGAAGAGCATGTCAAGGCTGGAAAAGAAAGAGCCGCTGGTCTGTTCAAGATTATTGAGATTTACCTTTTGGGCAACCCTGATGCCTACAACTAAAACAATCTACAGTCATTCTTCATGATCGATCATCTCCTCCTTTTGCTCGGTCATTGGTGTGGCTTTGATCATTAGTTTCCTTTTCTTTCAGATTGTTTTGGCTTGCATATCAAGTTAGTATACAAATTGGAATGTTGTATTGATTAAAAATGTCTCGAGTTCTCATGAATAAAGCAAAACTCATTCGGTTCATGGTGCAATTCTTTCGATAAAAAAATTACTAAATAAAAGAGCACTTCGCTTTTATACTTGGCTTGTGCAAACTTAGTTATGAGCAGTTTCAGCTTATAGGCAATGCCTGCATCCGATGCTCTGTGCTCATACAAAGCTAGTTATGCGTAAAATACTACTATCTGTCATGCTATGGATCAGATTCATTCTCTTGTACCATGCATGCCAACGTACACTTGATCTTGCATGGGTTATTGTCGGGGTGTATTTCTTACCTACTTGTTTGTAGTTTTTTCTCGATCTTGTACGTACCCAAGTAGTGACTCGTGAGGTGATAAGATATTGGAATGGTTTTACATATATGCAGTTTAAACTTTCAATTACTATATATACTACAGAGTAATTCACTTTTTAATCAATTCCAATCTGTATATATACATGTGGTGGGCGATCGAGTTTGATGCATAATCTTATGTAGGAACATGATTTAAGTGGAGACAGATATCTTTCTTATTCAATATAATTAATTAAGTTGGATGATGATGATGAATATCCAAACCCAACCGCCCCTCCTCCTTCCCGAAACAAAACAAAAATTGTAGGACACATTAATTTGCGAAATTAGCAATTGGCCAGAAAAATAAGAACAAAAAACACGACTTGCACAATGGATTTTCTTTGATTTCTTGGCTTTTCCTGTTGGAAAATGATATTGGACGCTGCATTTATATTTGTCTGCATAAAATAGTTTTAAGATTAACTTGAATATAATCAGTAGAAATATAAATGTAAAACTCTATCTTGTTATCTATTAAGGTGTATGTCTCTCATTAGAAGTTGGAGACTTATCAAGTTGATTAACCTGATCAACATTAAGTGAACTCGGACTCCTTATGGCATGAGCACGAGTTATGTTTCTAGGCCACTATATATACCAGTAGAAAGTCCTTATGCTAACTACGCTTTTCCTATAGTCATAGCAGTCCCATTTTGTGAAGAAACAAGTAGTATAGCATAGAAGATTTTCTTTGGTTCTATGTTTTGTGAGATTGCAGTTGTGTTGTTGTGTTGCTGAGAAGATGACTACTGTGAGTGGAACCCCAATTGATGCTGGCCCTTATGGTAATCACCTAATGCAACTAGGAAACTCTTTAAGCTATTGGTTTTATGATTCTATAGTATTGTTTTTGTATTTATTGTGAAACGATCTTAACTAAAGTTATTATGCAATTCAGTTTCAGTGTAATATATGGTATCAGACCAAATGGCTCTTCACAATTTCACAAATCGATTAAAGTTTTGATCAGTAAAAACCAATACAGGCAATTCATTGTTCTTGTTCTTTTTGGGCCTACAGCTTTAGCCTAAAACCCGAGTCCATTAAGAACCCGTTTTTAAGCCCAACTTGTTTCTTTGTTTTTTTATTTAGAACGGATAACCTTGCCATATGAGGCTAATCACCTCAGATGGGATTCAAACCCAGAAAACTTAGAATAAGATTAGGACTTATTGGCCGTGTGTTTTTCGTCTTGCTTCGACTGACCTTTTATTGCAGATGAATGATGTTGATGCCAAGGTAAGACCTAAATTTAGTTCTTATGAGATTCATTGATTCTATGTTTGAAACTTGAGAATAGAAATTGGAATAATGTGGTGATGGTTTTGAATTCGTGTACCCATATGCATATATCAATCATAGTTAAGAACTTAATCCATATGATGAACTATATACATGAATAAACTTTGATCTCGTATGCAAATTGATCAACTAAGGTATAAAACTAGAATGGATGTATAAGTAACTCTCCCAAATATGTTTATAGCCTTATATTTGCATTCATAAAATGAAGTTTTGATGTTTTTTAAACTGAAACCTAAATCTTAAACTTCAATGATTCATAAAAGTCTAGATGTGGTATTAATTACGTTGCATAAAGTAACCTTTACTATCATGTTTAGAGAGCTGAAGAAGAATCAAAACTTGTGTTGTTTATAAAGTTGTATTGTCTTGTGGTCTCCAAAGAGATATTTACATGTACAATTTTATTTCAAATAAAAGTGTCTTGCATGATCTGTATTTTTACTTCTGATATGTTGAGACTTTTCTTTATCCTACCAAAGATATTGACTGTTTTTAACATATATCTAAGAGTACATGGTTGTGGTAATACATTTAGAATATTAAGATATCAGATTTTATACCACAAAGGTGTTATCTGGTATGAACTTTATGAGACTTTTAGATATGTTTTCAGTAACTAAACTTACATGTTTAACTATATAGGCTGAAATGTATACTGCAGTACTACACATATATTCAAATATATATATACATGAATTTTGAAACTCATTTGCATTGATTTTAATCATTTTAGGAGTTGAGGTGGTGACACTAGGACAGATCCACTTGCTCATAGGACTGAACTTTCAGAAATGGCGTAATCAAGTTGAATTTTACATGTCCATGAATCTGAACATGGATATGTGCCTTAATGAAGATCAACCTGAGGAGCTTGATGAGGACAGCACTGCTACGGATAGGAAATACTATAATGACTGGTGGAGAGCCAACCAAATGGCAAAGATGTCATCAGAGGGACCATCTCAGATACTGTCAGGAGCTGTGTCGTGGAACCAGAGCTGGCTATTGACTTCATGGATGCCATAAGGCAGAAGTTCAAAGAATGTAGCAAGGTAGAAGGGGCTAGATTGTCGAGAAAGCTACATGAACTAAAGTTCAACGGCACTGGAAACATCAGGACTCACCTGATGTAGCTCGAGGAAATAAACAACAAGCTGAGGGACCTACAGATGGGTGTCAATGATGCACAGGTGGTGCATATAGCTCTTAAATCTCTTCCTGCTGAATATGAAAATTTGAAGAGTAACTACAACTCCCAAAAGGAAAAATGGGAGATTGATGAACTGATCTCCATCTGCGTCAATGAATAAGACAGAATATTGAAGGATCAAAAGGAGAAGGCATCAGCTACCTCTGTCAACCTTGTAGGAAAGTACAAGGGAAAGAGGGACATCACTCTCAGGCCAAAGAAGAACAAATTCAAGAAAGATAGGAAGAAGGCTTGCCTCCCTGCTGCTGCTACCGAAAAATTACAGAAAGTGAAATATTTTTTTTGCAAAAAGGTTGGCCATATCAAGAAGAACTGCGACGGCTTCAAAAGGTGGATGGTGAAGAAAGGTAAGACCTATAATTCTTTAATTGATTTCAGTAATATTTTTGGTTCTCATTTTGTTTCTTTGTTTGATAAAACTGCATTTGCTCTGGAAGTAAACTTTATAAATGTGAAAGCAAACTCATTTTGGTTGGATTCAGGCTCACCAATTCATATAACCAACTCAATGCAGGGTTTGCTAAGCATGAGGGCACCTCAGAGGCAAGAGAATACAGTATGCGTGGCAAATGGCATGAAGGTGGTTGTTAAAGTCATTGGCTCACTTCAGTTGGATTTAGGTTCAAATAAAAATCTTTTTCTAGATAATGTTTTCTTTATTCCTTCCCTTAAAAGGAATCTGCTTTCAGTTTCTTTGCTAGTTAAGTTGCGATGCAAACTAATCATTGATCATAATGGATTACAAATTTTTCAAGGTTCAGATTATCTTGGATGTGGTGTTTTTGTTAATGATTATTTACAATTAGACTGTTCTGTTGCAAAACCAGATATTATGTTAATTGAAAATAATGAAAGCACACTTAAGAATAACACTACTGTTGGTGTTAAAAGATCACTTCATAATGATAAGTCTGCATTTTTATGGCATAGAAGATTAGGGCATATTTCTAAAGACAGGCTTAAAACACTTATCAAAAACAAGACTCTACATGAACTTAACTTTAATGATCTAAATGAATTGTATGGGGATGCAAGGCTGAAGCTAAAATACCAAATGAGTTAATTGAAAAATTAGGGTCCAAAACAGTGAGTTGCAATTTTATAGGGTATTGTAAAAAATCAAAGGTTTATAAGTTTTATGCAGCTAAACATTCACCAAGGATTTTTGAAACAGGTCACGCAAAATTCCTAGATGAGACTATACATAACTCAATTTTTGAAGATCTTTCTTCAGATCTTGAGGAAGTCTCAAATGACAAAACGTTAAAAGCTTATCTACCCTTACTGCATGATCAAACCACAAATTCAGAAAATATGCAAACACAAAACATAGATCAAAATCCAATTGTAGTAGAAGAACTAGTAGAAAATGATCATGTTGCAGCTGAAAACAATGAATATATAGAGCTAGAAACTGCAAAACAACCAGAAATTGCTGAACCATCAATTAGAAGATCCCAAAGACAAAGAAAACCCACTTATGATGAAAACAGTAACTACATTGTCTATTTGCAAGAAATGGATGAGCTTCTTGCAGAAGATAATGATCCAGAAACCTATAGGCAAGCTGTTGAAGATGAACATCATCAACAACAATGGCAGTTGGCCATGGAAGTTGAACTTCAGTCCATGAGACAAAATTCGATGTGGAAACTGGTAAAACCAAATCCACAACATAAAGCCATAGGTTGTAAATGGGTTTTTAAGACAAAAAGAGATAAGAAAGGAAACGTCGAAAGACATAAAGCTAAGCTTGTGGCTAAAGGGTTCACACAAAAAGAAGGAATAGATTATAATGAAACTTTTTCTCCTGTATCCACTAAAGATTCTTTTCGGATTATCATGGCTCTAGTAACACATTTTGATATGGAACTTCATCAAATGGATGTTAAAACTGCATTTCTTAATGGAGAATTAGAAGAAGAAATCTATATGAAGCAACCTGAGGGTTTTGTGGAATCTGGAAAGGAAAACTATGTATGCAAACTTCAAAAATCAATTTATGGACTTAAGTAGGCTTCTAGACAATGGTACAAGAAGTTTCATTCAGTAATTTCATCTTTTGGTTTTGCAGAAAATATAGTTGATGAGTGTGTATACCTAAAGACAATTGGGAAGAATTTTATTTTTCTCATCTTGTATGTAGATGATATCCTGTTAGCCAGCACTAATATAAAAATGCTAAAAGCCACAAAAGACTTCTTATCTAGCAAGTTTGATATGAAGGACCTAGGTGAAGCTCATTTTGTTTTGGGGATTGAAATTAAGAGAAACAGGAAACAAGGAACTTTAGGTTTATCACAGAATGTTTATATCTGTAAGGTTCTGTAACGTTTTCATATGGAAACTTGTAATCCTGGTCTAGTCCTTATGTCTAAGGGTGATAAGCTCACTAAAATTACTAAAAATGGGGGGAAGTATGAAGGTGACAAGCTTATGGACAGTAAGCCTTATGCAGGGTTAATTGGTAGTTTGATGTACGTGCAGGTCTGCACCAAACCTGACATAGCTTTTGTTGTAGGCATTCTATCTAGGTATCAGTCAAATCCTAGTCATAAACATTGGTGTGCATGAAAGAAAGTTTTAAGATATCTATAGAGAACTAAGTCTCACATGTTAGTCTACAGAAAAGTTGAAAAACTTAAGTTACTAGGTTACACCGATTCAGATTTTGCAGGTGAATATCCTAATGACATGAAGTCCACAAGTGGCTATGTTTTTATGCTTGCAGGAGGTGTTGTGACATGGAGAACCATGAAACAAAAATTAATCACCACCTTCACAATGCAAGCTGAGTCCATAGCTTTGTATGAAGGAGTCTGTGAAGGCTTATGGATCAGGAAATTTTTGATACAGATTGAAGCTCTAAAATTCATAGTTTATGCTTAAGATGTTCTGTGACAATGAAGAACAGCAAAAGATCAAACAATTCAAAACACTTAGACCTCAAGTACTACAGTGTGAGACAAAGGGTTGAATTTGGTGACATAGAAGTACTCAATATTGACACGGAAGATCAACTTGCAGATCCATTCACTAAAGCCTTATCAGTTGGATGTTTTCAGAAACATGTTGAAAATCTAGGAGTTCTCTCAGATTTAGATGCCTGAGTTCTGTGCGAGTCACATTTCATTTTTAGGATTTTAGTTCTCATCAGTAGATTTCTATTTAATTTTTAGGATCATTTCATTCCATTGTATCTCATAGTTCATCAATAAAATTTAATTTTCAAAAATTCATATCTTCTGAATGATTAATAAGTATGTATGTGTGTGTGTATATATATGTATATGAATGTGTAAATGTATTGTGAAGTGAACCATTATGTAGCTTAAGAATAGCAAGTGACGGGTTCACTGTTCTACAGCTTGCTGACAAGATTTTGGTTTGTTCAAAATCATTCAGAGGACTTGAGCAAAAGAAATTCAAGGTAGACATATTCTATTTTTGCTCTTCTGTTAATCTTACTATGCTATGTGATGTGCAGTATCTGGTGTTAGTGATCTTCAATTGATTTAGTCTTCTGATTAAATTCAATCTTAGGTTTTGCATCATTTCTGCATATTGACCAAGCTAGATAAGTTATGAGTTGTTCTTATATTTCAATACACACTTTAAAACTGATATAATTCTGATTACATCTTAATTACTATGAACAAAGATAACGTGGAGATTGTTGGAAAATGATATTGGACGCTGCATTTATCTTTATCTGGATAAAATAGTTTTAAGATTAACTTGAATATAATCAGTAGAAATATAAATGTAAAACTCTATCATCTTATCTATTGAGGTGTATGTCTGTCATTAGAAGTTGGAGACTTATCAAGTTGATTAACCTGATCAACATTGAGTTCTTAAGATAAACCTAAAGACTTGTATCTGATAAACATTAAGTGAACTTGGACTCCTTATAGCATGAGCACGAGTTATGTTTCTAGGCCACTATATATACCAGTAGAAAGTCCCTATGCTAACTACGTTTTTCCTGTAGTAATAGTAGTATGTCCCATTCTGTGAAGAAACAAGTAGCATAGAAGATTTTCCTTGGTTATGTGTTTTGTGAGATTGCAGTTGTGTTTCTGTGTTGTTAGAGATGGCATTAAAACCCATGGGTAAAATATGAATTGGGTTTGAATTATGGGTAATGGGTAAACACATTTTCAGCAGTGGGTGGGTGGGTATTTTAAAAAAAACTCATGGGTGTGATGAACTGGGTACGAGTAATACCCGTGGGTACCCAGATAAAACCCACGTACCCAAATTATCTCTTCTCAGTTCTCGGTTCTCACACGCGTTCTCTCTTTGCTTACGACGTCATCTGCCGCAAATTCGCCGGCCCAATCCCCGCCGTCGTCGTCTCCGTCAACTACCGCCTCTCCCCAGAGCACGGCTACCCCTCCCAGTATGACGACGGCCTCGACGTCCTCAAATTCCTCGACCAAACCCCGACGCCCTCCTCAACCTCGCTGATCTCTCCCGCTGCTTCCTCGCCAGAGACAGCGCCGGCGCCAACATCGCGCACCACGTGGCGGTGCGGGCCTACCGGGAGAGTTTTCGGGTCGTGAAACCGATTGGGTTGGTCTCGATCCAGCCAAGTCGGAGATCGAACTCCAAGAAGATTATGTTTGTACTCTCCGAGAGATTCTGACCTGAAGAGGAAGCACAGGGGACCGGTTTGGATGTGATTGGACGGAATCAGAGCATTATCCGGTTGATTATCGTTTTTTCTTGCGCTCCTCCACAACCGGCTGCCACGTGCCATCCATCTCCGCCGTCCATCACTTTCTTCTGCCTCCTCTCCCGACGACGGTGGTCTAAAAACCTAAAATAAAAATGGGTATGGGTGTGGTATGGATTTTACCCATTTAAAGTGGGTGGGTAATTACACAAACCCAATATTTTGTAAATGGGTATTACCCAGTGGGTATTACTCACGAATTTTTCTTGAGTGGGTATAAACCCACGGGTATTACCCAATGAGTTTTAATGCCAACCTTACGTGTTGCAGAGAAGATGACTACCGTTAGTGGAACCCCAATTGATGCTGGCCCTTATGGTAATCACCTAATGCAACTAGGAAACTCTTTAAGCTATTAGTTTTATGATTCTATAGTATTTTTCAATTGAGTTTCAGTGTAATATATCCTTCTTTAGAGTTTAGAACAAGTCGGATCATCAAGTCTTCCATTCAAGACTGGCTGCTAGCTAGCCTGCCTTATTTGGTCCATATCAGTCATCAATAACATGCTATGTACACTTTCATAACAGCTCTACAACTTTGACATAAAAATTACTAGGAGGCTTATATCGATGAGCTTTAGATACTTGATGTCGTTGCAATTATTACAAAGCAGCTTTCATGTATATAAAATGTTGGTTCTGGTTTTGTTCCTCCTTTTTTTTTCGGCAAAGATATGGTTTTGTTTTCGATCCTTTGATTCATTTGCTAGTTGTGCATCTAACATGCGTGATCATATTATCAATAATCTTTAGCAAATTAAGTCTTTCTGAAATGATATTGTGAATTTGTAAGAGATATGGATATTACTGTGTGCGTTGTAAATCGAAACCGAGAGAAACTGAGAAACACAGCTACAATATTTATGCTATTAAAATGGTCACAAAAGAAAACATAACCCTCATTAGAAAGGCCATACATTTCTAAGCAAGCGGAAAAGTTCTTGAGAGCTATTTGGCATTTGAGTTGTCTGTGTAGAAGTAATTATACATACAATTGTATCGATCTGATGAAAGGTGCTTCAGAGTGCACTAAAATGTGATCCACGAAAACAAATTAAACAGTTTTAGCTACACCACTGTGTTATATATTTAGCAAATAATAACCCCATAATTAGTATCTTCTTTTTTTTAATGAAAATACTAATTACGTCCAGACTATTATATACGTATGCGTCCATACTCTTTCTTATTTACATATATTTATCAATGTAAATCATAATCTTAACTGTTCAAAAGTTGAATTAACCAGTGAAGATCACATCTGCAAAAAAATCAATATAAACAACAATCGCTTACTCGGCCGATTGCATCAAACAAATTAACAGCTGATCATGAGACTGTTAACATTACAATAACTGTCTATTTGTTTAATGCAATCAACTGAGCAAACGATTTCTGTTTACATTGATTTTTTGCAGAGGTGATCTTTATTGGTTAATTCAATTTTTGAACGGTTAAAATTATGATTTACATTTACAATATACGTAAATGAGAAAGAGTCCGGACGCATACGTACATAATAGTCCAGGCGCAACTATTTTCCTTTTTTTGAATAGTAATTAATTAGTATCTTCTGTAAGTACACAGATAACAAAACTTATTAACTGCTCATAATTACTAAATTTTTTTTGCTTTATTTATTTAGAGTGGAATCAAATACAGCATTGTTGTACCCCCAAAGTCCATGCTTTGATTTGGTACAAAAAAAAAAAAAGGAGGGGGGGGGGGGGGGGGGGGGGGGGAATGAAAGGCACACCGATAAACAAAGAGATACGATGATCGAGCAGATTGACACCATTTTAGTTGTTGGCTTGTTGCCTCTTATCACAGAGATCAACAGATTTAGCTGTATTCCTCAGGATGGGCCAACAGGTGGTTCTCAATGATCTTGAACAGACCAGCGGCTCTTTCCTTTCCGGCCTTAACATGCTCTTCCTTGATCTCGACCTCACCCTTGGTGTGGTAGTGACTGGTGCTCTTGATGCTGGAACCTCCACCGGATGCTACCAACTTAATCTCATAGGAGATCTTCTCAATCTTGTCTCCGATAGCATCTCCCTCGATGATACTGTAGCTGTACACGAAGTTGTCTTCGTCGATGCCATCGATCTTATGCTTCACATAGCTGTATTCACTTCCTGTAACATGAAAACGTGACTATTGTTATCAAAATTGCATGGAGATCTATATGTAGTTAAACAATTCAAACAAGTTACTACTTACTAATGACGATAATATTACAGTTAATTTGACTAACCTTCACCAAGATGGATCTTCTTGATGGTTCCAACACCTCCATCTCCTTCAATGATTTCAGCACTCTTCACAGCCTGAGGGGCAATCTTGGGGATGAGGTTGTCGGCGTCAAGGACGAAAGCCTTGAACAACTTAGGTGGTGGGATGACTGAGGTGAACTCGGATTCGTATGTGAACACACCCATGATGATCAGAGAAATTAAATAAGACAACTATATGGAAGCTAAGAAAGAATTAATATATGGTATTGGTGTGAGGCAGTGTGAGGGGCGAAGGTGGTATATATAGGTTCATGGGTGATTAGGGTGAAAGGGTACGCAGTGTAACTGACTGGCCGAAGGTGGTTTTGGCAGTTTGCAAGTTTTTATAATGGATGTTTAAATGTGACGAAAGGAATATGAATTCCAGTGCTCTTGTATTATTTTTTGTCAGAAGAATTTGACAGATCATTAGTCTAAAGAATGAAGCCGCCTCTAAAGTGAATGTGCATGCGATCAAAATTTCAGTTAGCAATTAGTAAAAAGATGATCTATATAATCTAGCGAACTTGGACAGGTTGATGGCCAAATTCCACTAACAAATAAATGAGGAGAAAATACTTAAATGCACAAAAATCATTAAATTAGAGCCCGGTTCAATGAAAATCTCTTTTATCAGCTTATTTCAAAAATTTTAATTAGAAAGACGTCATTACCCCTGTGTGTATAGTCTGATAGCCACACAAATCTTATGTGTTTCCTCTCATCCCGATCTCTTCTCTCTCTCTCATCGACTCCATACCAGCACTTTCTCTCTCTCTCTCTCTCTCTCTCTCTCTCTCTCTCTCTCTCTCTCTCTCTCTCTCTCTCTCTCTCTCATCGACTCCATACCAGTACTCAACGTCGACCTACATCATCCTCACCCTTACCACCGCCGGCTTAGCTTGATCTTCCGCCGCCGCCGACTGCCGCAAAGAAGGAGCCTAGAGAGAGCAGAGCAACAGAGAACGAAGAAGAGAAGAGGTGTCGTTATTCTAATTTCATTTTTCAGTTTGATTAGATGCGAGAACAAGATCGGAGGAGAAGGTAGATAGCCCGATGCGGTGGTTTTGATTTTGTTCAGCGAGGGCACGGGTGATGGCACGAATTTTGATTCAAACCACAACATCAATAAGATTGGAGTGCTCCAAATGTATAGTTGCAAGCTACTGGTCAATTACGAGCCATGAAGATACAAGGTTAAGAGGCTTTTTTTTTTTTTTTGGGTATAAGTTGTGATCGAGAGGTATATGGTACCGGTGTGAGAGGCTTAGTTCCCTTTTTTTATGAGATTTTCTTTTTTATTGGTGGAAGAGGAAGAATCTAGTGGCCAATGGTAAAGAAAGTACTATCTTCTTCATTTCATTTTTGCTACTGGGGTTTATTGGGGTAAATAAGCAATCTGATTATTGAGGGCATTACTAGTTTAATACACAGTCTGAAGGAAGAATCTCGATTACTGGGGGTCAATAATCGATTACTGGGTTTAATAATCGATTACTGGAGGTCAGTAATCGATTATTGAGGGTCAATAACTCGAGTTACTGGAGGTCAGTAATTGAGTTAACTGGGGTCAATAACCTTTTTAAGGAATCATTACTCAGTTATTGAGGGTCAGTAACTCAGTTCCGACGGCCGGTGACCAAAGTAACTCAGTTACTGGGGGTCAGTAACTGGTTACTGGGTGTCAGTAACTGGTTACTGGGGGTCAGCAACTGGTTACTAGGTGTCAGTCACTGGTCAGTAACTGGTTACTGGGGGTTAATAACTGGTTATTAGGGGTCGTTAACTGGTTATTAGGGGTCGGTAACTGGTTACAGGGGAAATTTCGGTGACCGGAGTCCGGCGGTCGGGAAAATTCCAGTGACCAGAGTCCGGCGGTTGGGAAAATTCCGGTGACCGGAGTCCGACGGCCGGTCACCGAAGTCGAAGTCTGATGAGATTCCGACCAAGTATTCTCTCTTTTATTTTCTCTCTCTCTATGCATATTTAAGGGGTGAGGGCAAAATTGTCTTAAAATAATATGGTTTGTTAAGATTTTAGTAAAGATTTGTGCATTTAGGCTTAAAGATTTGTACATTTAGGCATAAAAAATGTTACCTTATATTGAAATGGGCTCATAGAAAATATTGTCATTGAAATTGACAATGAAGGGTTACAATTAGTACTAAATGAGCATTTTCCCATAAATTGAGTTCATAATTTAAGCATATTCGTAAAATTATCATCAATTAATTATTTTACTAACAATTCACATTCGAAGTTGTCAAAAGTATCGTGTTGGCGGAGCTGCAATTTAAAATTTGAGTATTTCACATGTTCTTGGAGATTAGTTCGCATAGTAATCCTTTAGAATCCTTTGACATTGTTAAAAAAATAAAAATAAAATAAAATAAAATAATTATTTTTGTCAGATGAACTATTACGAATTTAATTTGTCGCATGCAAAATTAATTAGCTAGCTAGCTATAAGAACAACTGAACAAGTGAATTGTACTACACTCGTTGCATTATATATACACAATATACTGACAATAATTCAAATAAAATATTCAACCATAAACTGCATTATCATCCTACAAATCATCACTCTCTTTCTTGAAAAATATGGACTGTCTATACCAAAGAATTGTTATATTCATTGTATTTTCTTATATCATTGGGCCGGGAGAGAATCCAAGTTGTTTTTGATGATCATATATATAGAAATGTTGAACATGGACGGATTTGAGGCACAATTAGCTTGTTGGATGCATCAAGACGAAATTTGGTGTACTAGCTAGGGTGAAGGTCGATCATGACTAATCAATGGCTTTGTAAGTATCATTAGTTTATGAAAAGTTTTAAAATATATTAATGCAACTTTGTAAATTGAGTCCTCAAACTAGTAATATTAGTCCTCGAAGTTATAATATGAGTCTTTAAAGTTGTAAAATTTTTTAGTTACAATATTAATAATCATGTGTCCTTAAAGTGGTAAAATATGTGCTTAAAGTGGTAATTAAGTCTTCAAAGTGATTAAAAAAAGTTGTTACAACTTTGATGACTCATATTACAATTTTGAGAACTCAATTACTACTTTAAGAACAAATGAGGACTAATATTGTAACTGTTTAAGGAAATTATGTTTTCGTCCTTCTGTTATGTGTCTTGCCCTAATACACGTAGGATTGGTTAATCCAGTTTTCTTATTAGAATATATTACAGTTGATAGATCTTCTAGATCCTTCGGGAGACTCTATGTAATGCCTATAAATAGGTCTTTCTATCAATGAATGAGTAGACCGTTATTCTCGTTATTTTTTCTCATTTAATACGTTATGACCCAAGGGCTCATGGCGACATCAAGAGTTGGTACTGTGACGTTCCATATGTCGAGGATGTTTGATTGTTTCTATCGAGCTTTTTGCCACTACATATGAGTATGTTGAAGACGGAAGCAAGCATAAAAATTGCAGAGGCACTTTCTCTTACACGCAGTTTATTTGGCAAACTAGCAAGTAAGTTTTTATAAAAGTTGTCGTTTTTGAATTTTAATTTCATAGCCTTCTTCTACCCCCACCTTTCTTATAATGTGGTTTGATGTGAGGAATTGGGACCCCTCATATAAAAATTGAAATTTGTGACGGTTTGACAAGTCACGGTATTACGACGAATATTGTCGTGGTTAATAAAGGGACAAACATCGATTTGCGACGGAAATTTTCGCAGTTCACATCGATTTGTGACGGAAATTGTCACGGTTACATTGATTTGTGACGGAATTTGTCACGGTTTACATCGAATTGAGTTACCATAAACCTCAGTCTTGACCAAATTCAATACTTGGAATTAATTATCGTATATCGATAATAACCAATCTTTCATTTTGTTGTTTGAAATAATTGACCGAAACATGAGCCCTGAATTTGACATAAAAAAAAAAGTGACGAATTTTGTGTCACGAATTCTGAAAAGAGGGAGAGGCAACGCCTCGAACCCTATATATCATAAAAAGATTGGGCCAGTAAATGAAAAAAAAAACATGTTATTGATGTGGTTCTACATCGGTTCATTAATTGCAAAGAAAGCAATATTTTGGTCAATGTATACAAAATATATGGAGTTCTTGTAACAAGAAACTCACTATATATATGGAAGAAGATGAGAATATTATTCTCACAGTTACGGATTTTAAAAGCAAAAGTTACATTGCAGAAAATATGAAGCATATGTCTTCGGTTTAATAGTCTAAGTGATTACAAATCTGTTTATTTTTCTGAGTTTTGTGAAGACATACACCTCACATATTTGACTAAAGTTATTTAGTCGTTATATTTTGAATTACATTCATGGTCAAGACCTCGATGCAAGGTTGGCATATATATTCGAATTTTGTCTGGCACATATGGTTCGATCTACATAAGCTATAGTCGTTATATTTTGAATTACATTTATGGTCAAGACCTCGATGCAAGGTTGGCATATATATTCGAATTTTGTCTGGCACATATAGTTCAATCTACATAAGCTATATAATAATGCAATATATCGCATTATAACTACATGACACTACATTGGATTACAAAAGATCACCAGTTACTATAAGGTGGCGTTTATAAATGTTGAAATCGCACCAAGTATGGCGCAATGCATACTTGGGCGTTATAATTAAACCAAGTGTGGCGCAATGCACACTTGGCATATCATGATGTTGCACAATGCACATCGGTTTTGGATCAAAAGAGGATTTGTAATGTCAAGTGTGTCACAATACACACTTATACAATTGCAAAGACATTACAAACAAGAGTAGTTTTCTACACTCTTTAGCGGATTCAAACAATTGCAAAAAGAAAATTGCGTTACGCTAAATGTCATCCAAAATTGGATGTTGAAAAATCCTCTTCTTTCTCTACAAGATCTAACAGTGGGCCGTGAGTGCTCACAACCAATTTTTCTAAGTTTTGACATGTTTTAAGCCTTATTTCATCCATCTATGTAGTATTATATGTCATGTAACGCACTCTAAAGGATTCCAATACCTTTTTTCAATCTTCATCGAAATTGTTAACATATTTCGGTTTTTATGTCTTGACATAAGACTGTTGTCTCTACATTCTTGTATATGAATGTGTTGTAGAGAGATTGAGTGCCTAGCTTATTGCAATATTGCAAGAAATAGACTATTCATGGATTTAGTTCTTTATAAATCCGTTGTGACTATGATAACTAGATCATCGCAAATAATCAAAGAGCGGATTAATGCTCAAGTTACAATGCCTAATGGCGTTATGATTCAAGTCACATATGCATAAGGAAGCAATCGAACCGTGCTATGACTTAATGATATTCACACCAACGTTTATCACCTGTAAACATATTGTGAGAATTGATGAGAATTTCTTACGTATCACTATAATGAATGCGCAATATTCATGAGTCACTAAGATTCGGTTAATTCGAATTGGTTATTGTCACCAATAATGAGAATGGAGACATCGACTCATGTAGGCTTTAACATAAATCGTCTGGGATAATTTTGGACGTGTTTTGATAATTCATATACTAAAGAGTAAAGACTCTCACAGACATCCTTTCTTTTGAGCAAAGTAACCATTGAGATCAAAGATCACCAAAATACAACTTGGTGAGCTATGAGCAATGCTCACGGCCTATGGATGGCATTAAAGTCATTCGCGTCATCCTCCTATACAATGGAGGCACTACTCATGCTTTCATAAGCAAATATGACGCAAAAGAACCTCTTATGATCTCACATTGGCTATGCTCGTTGCTTGTTTTGTAAAGCCTATTCTTTAGCAAAGATTATGAGCGACACTCTCCTACGCTAAAGAAAATAAAATAAAGAGACTAGCATACACAAAATGCTCAGTCGTTGTTCACTAAGTAAGACATTAATTGCAATGTCTATGAGTGATTCTCCAAGAATGATACATAAGATGTTGGCCTAGATGTCTTCTCATTGTTCACTTTGAGGCATAATAATGCTATGGTGATGTTCACAATGGTTCAACTCAAGCCATAACAATTAGATGTTATGAGGAACCTTAACAATGATTGAAAAGTTGAAAAAACCCAGAATTTCCGGTTTTCAGCTTGCAGACCAGTCATTGTGTGAACCGGTTCATTAACTTTTAGACCGGTTCTTGAGGTTTTGTTTACTGCCACAGATTCCTAACATCCAAGCCTACCTATTTACAAAATTTTGTGACATTTGGAGATGTGGAAGGTGGTGAACCGCTCAATATAAGTGTTCACGGATGTTTGGCGACTCTGACGGACGGTTCGGCACTTTTTCGGCTTGTTCTATCGTCAAGGCTAGCGGTTTCCGAATTCTAACTCCCATGTATACCTGCTTACAAAATTCAGTAGCGTTTGGAGCTCTGAAAAATAGTGAACCGTTAAAGGAAGCGTAAAACAGAGGTCCGGTCATGCTAGCGGTCGGTTCAACCGGTTTCTTTTTAACCGGTCCCGGCGGTGAGGCCAGCGGTTTTTTGGACTTGTAAGACCAACGACTACGGGTTGTAGCAGGGTCATAGTTTTACTTATTCATCTTTACCCACCATCATTCAAATCTTTATGTTACGGTTGTAACGGTATGCATATTTGTTAACATATTGAGTTAACGTTCTGCAATCCATATCGTCCACATGTTGTATGTGCCAAATTGCGCCTCCACAAGCGCATAATGATGGGTTATTTACGATGAATATTGTCTTTGAATAAGACATGAGCTTCCGACTATAGTTCGCTTATCTAAGGACCTTAATAGGCGATCTTTTTTATGTCACTTTGATGAGCCAGTCTTCCCGTCATTAGGAGGAGTCTACATGCATAACATGTTATCTTTAATTGTAGTTGGTGCGTTGTGTTCTTTTTCCCTTCGTCCAAGTCTTTTGTTTTACCCACGAGGTTTTTGTTTTACTTGGCAAGGTTTTTACCGAGGCAACACCATAAGCACTGTGACGTATTAGGGACGCAACACAAGGGGGAGTGTTTAAGGAAATTATGTTTCCGTCCTTCTGTTATGTGTCTTGCCCTAATACACGTATAATTGGTTAATCCGGTTTCCTTATTAGAATATATTACAGTTGATAGATCTTCTAGATCTTTCAGGAGACTCTATGTAATGCCTATAAATAGGCATTTCTATCAATGAATGAGTAGACCGTTATTCTCGTTATTTTTTCTCCTTTAACAGTAACTAATTTTTTTTTTACAACTTTAACGACTCATATTACAACTTTGAAGACTAATATTACTACTTTGAGAACTCATTTTACAACTTGAAGACAAAATTGATGTATCACATACATTAACACACTCTAGCCTTACCCTTAGTTTATTGTTCATTTATAAAATATGCTATGATCTGGAAAATTATTTTTCTTATTCATGCAGACTCTCCAGCACCATCTAATCCAAATTGTTGTCCATATTAATCCTAAATAATGACAGAGTAAGTCTTAGCTCCACAGGACATTTCCGAATTTCCAACCTTAATGAATGCTGCTTAATTAGTTTGGTGGTGAATTAAGAAGCCTTTCCAAGTCGATCAAAATCTATAGGCTAAATTAAATCAAAGAAAAAGAAGAAAAATTAAAGAGCTGGGTACGTATGAACTGTCATTGTTAAATCAAAGCAACTAAACAAAACTTGAAACCCAAAAAAGAAAGTAGAAAAAGAGCCGGTTAATTAAAAACCAAGTTCCAATCTATGTATTACTGAAGCTAGCTACCGGAAGTTCAAACCAAAATATATAGGAAGTCGATAGACCACCCACATTTTGCGACTCTTTAATGTCTACTGCTTAAAACCAAATGATCGAGTTTGTATCTCCTAAAGTTGTAGTAACAGCTTCCAAATATAAACGTTGGTCTCACCGATCTTCTTTCTATAAGTACCACCTGCAAAGCATTCTCCTCTCCAACCCTAATCTTCTGGGTTAAACCTTTATCTTTGTTGTTATTTCGAGTTGATAATTTCAATCCTATAATGGGTGTGTTCACTTACGAAACTGAGTTCACCTCCGTCATCCCACCAGCTAGATTGTTCAAGGCCTTCATCCTTGATGTGGACAATCTCATCCCGAAGATTGCACCCCAAGCAATCAAAGGTACTGAAATCCTTCAAGGTGATGGAGGGCCTGGAACCATCAAGAAAGTTACCTTTGGGGAAGGTATGGTTGAATGCACTTAATTACTTGACCCGGAATTAATTTTTTGAGTATAAGAATAAGCACATATTGCAGATGAAATGAAGAAAGTTCTAGCAGCAACCCTAATTATATATATATATATATACATATATATTTATATATATTCTTTTTTTTTTGCAGGCAGTAAATTTGGATCTGTAACGCACAAGATCGATGGGATTGACAAAGATAAGTTCGTGTACAATTACAGTTTGATCGAAGGAGATGTGTTATCTGAACACAAGATTGAGAAAGTCTCTTACGAGACCAAATTGGTGGAGTCTGCTGAGGGAGGATCCATTGTTAAGAGCATCAGTAACTACTACACCATTGGTGATATTGAGATCCAAGAAGAGCATGTTAAGGCTGGAAAAGAGAAGGCGTCTCAGCTCTTCAAGCTGGTCGAAGGCTACCTCTTGGCCAATCCCGATGCCTACAACTAAACTTCTAAACTTGCAAGATGGTCATTGTTTGGGTGTTAATTACCTCTATGTGATCGGATAAAGTGTGGTTTTACTAGTACGTTGATTTTACTTCTGGAAGGAGACAAATGCCAAGAACTTGGTTATATCGTGCAGGATATAGACCTGTTTGGACGATCTGAATGTGGTATTATTTTCTCTAAAATAATGAAAATCATCCATTTATTAATAGTTTGATTGATTAATTTAACTTTAATAGACATAGTTAGTGCCTTCCCACCACTACCCTAGCATGGCTAAGTACCCTTAAAACCGTCCATTGACAATATTTGCAAAGATAAAGGATCAGAATTTTTCAGTTTAATACGACTATATATAAGAGGCCATGCGCTTCACTTAAATTATGAAATGTTTTCTTGGGATTTTTTTTTTCACGCTAAGCGAGCAATGAATTTGACACCTAAAAATCATTTTGAAAAAGAAAAAAAAAAAAAACGAAAACGAAAACGGGACACAACCAAACTTCATAATCAAAAACAAAATCATGCAAACACCAACTCCTAAAAGCAAAATTTTGGAAAACCTAATTGGTCGCTGTTACAATGAGCATGAATAGAGGAAAGAATCAAGTTTAGCCAAACCAAACCAGGCTAACCAGCAAAAGTTGTAAGAAAATTTGCCAAAGCATCAGCTATGTCATTACCAAAATTTAATGAGCATATACACGAACTCAATATAATCGTCATTTGACTCTACTAAATTGGTTATATCATGACCATCATCGGCAAAATATATCCTCTAAAGATCATAAAGATAACTTAATTAGCATATATAATATGTTGTTAATCGAATGTGACTTTGAACTATTAATCTTGTTTTGTATGCATGAAGCTAATGGATGATTCAAGCTCACAATTTAGCACGATAATGCCGAATTAATGTTCCAAAATCTTTAATTAGGGTAGCAAAAGTTGATTAAAGTTGAAGCTCGATCTAGCTAGCTTCATCATTCGTATTATCATTTTAGACATATGATATGTAACGTGGCAATGAAATTCATATATTATATACTTTACATATATAAAGCGGGTTCGCATGTTATACACATTTGTATGACATACATCAAGCTGTGAGTCGTCCGATCGTTTAACAATTCAAAATTTAAAAGAATTAGACGAATTAAGACTTAATATATATTATACATATATGTATAATAGAAAAGTCAAAACGTAATACTTACAGATGAAGAGGGGCGGCGGGTGCATATTGCATAAATTTGGGGATATCCAAATTGACGATGAGGAATATCCGAGCCAAAGACAAACAAATCTTCAAGACGATGATGTGGGGCATGTGATAAAGATGACTTTTTCTTCATCTTCCAAATCAGATCAAGAAATGATGAAAGCAATTTGTATGAATACGAGTACAATCAAACGTAAATAATTAAATACCATCTCATTGAACTAGTATCGATCTAAAAAAATGTCATCATCGATCACCAGTAATTATTGATGTGCAAGTTTAGTAATTCGGTGTTAGTTCAGTCTAGTAATTTTTCTTTGATTATCAGAAGATGTTACTATTTCAAATGGAATGATTGAACTCATATATATTAAGCTGAAATTTTAATATATCGTTGTATATGATCACAATTCACAACCATCCCAACAACTGTTTCGTCAACTTCAGTTTGTAGAAATAATGAGCTTACTAGAATATGATTTTCCAAAATGCTTTGATCCATTCGTGATTAGTAGTTGATGAAGGAATAGTTTAACAAATTAAGCATAAACAAAGCAATAGTTTGTATGGACTAATTAAGGAATCAAGGATGTATATATTCAATTGGATATATATTCCACTAGATGATTAAGCGATCGATTAATTTATAAGTACGAATTACGTACTGGTTGATCAAGTGCGTTGTATTCCACCAAATGCCTAGCTACGGCTGCTCCAGAATTTATAAAAATTATAAAGTACGTGGTCATTAGATCATGTTTCTCTTATTCCCTCCAGCTTTCGGCAAAATTATATCTTGGTTATCACTTTGTGTTCTTACTGCTCGATCATCATGTAACTATATGGTATTTAATTAATTGGTAATGTAACTACTCCATAAACCCTATTAGTTAATTAATGTTATATATTTATTGTTAATGCAGCACTGTTAGTAAGTTTTAGTTTCTTTTAATATTTAGCTGTATTCTCATTTCTCTCTTGTGAATTATTGCAAAGATGGTTATCCAAGAACAATAAAATGTCTTGTTGTCAAAAAAAAAAAAAAGAACAATAAAATGTCTCCATCAGTTGATGTAAGATACTTCTTAATAATTTAATTATTTAAAGCATTCCACTTACAATAAAAGAATAATTAAGATCGATCAGTTTAGTCCTGCATCAAAGAAAAAAGGAAAATGAAAAAAAAAAAAAAAACGAAAAAGAGAGAGATATTGATAGCCAATGTTGACCGCCAGCTGCCATTGTTGAAATGAATCGAAGCATTCAAGTCTTGAACTATCAAGAAGAGAATGAAAACCACAAAAATCAGAGAGGGAAATAATTAAGAAGATCAAGGCCTTCTAGCTCCGTAATTACCAGCTAGCCAAGCTAATTACCAGGTTCCAAATTATGGTCGGCAATTAACCAAGCTGCAAATAGAAGCTCTATCAATCAGCTGCTTGTTCATAGTTGCCATCATAGTTTCCTACTTTCTTATCAGTATTTTCTCCATTTTCATCTCTTTTTTAGGCTTTTTGACTTCAACTATTTGTCATGCTTTAGAAATCTTGCAACGTGTTCTTTTCAAAAAAGCTCATCCATGTTTATCTTATATGAAATTTACTGAAAGCAGCCTGAAAACTATGTACTAGATGATGATCAATTCTCCTTTTACCCTAAATTAACCCTAAACCTAACAATATATATCTAGAAGTCTTTAATTTTATTTTCTGCTGCCCGCAAAGGACTCGGCTTCTCTGCTTGGAGGAGTCTTGCTAAGATCTGCTTGGATTTCAATACCAAGTTGCCACGTCACCAAAAATGAATCCAAGGGCTGTTGGTGAAAAGCTCAAGATTGGGACCGAATAGCTACAACTTGTTCAAAACTTTCTGCTCTCCTCTGGCCATTTCGCCGGGGATTAATCCAGTGTTTTTCTGCAAATGTAAGAACTTGTTGAAGAAGGTATGGAAGAGTTTAGATAATTGTTCAAGATTGAAAATTTGTTTCAATCTAAAAAGCTTATGATTTGAATTGAATTAGAGATTTTGATGATTTGAATTAAATTGGATCTGTTGTTTTATATCAAGCAAGGAGGTTGATTTTTGTTGCAGAAGGCACGGAGGTTGAAACTGAGAGTGAGGTTGAGACTTGAGAGAGATTGACTGAGCGAACAGAGAGTGAGAGAGGACAAAGAAGAGGACTAATTTCATACGGGTGGCCTCAGGTTTGGTTCTTTGGAACTTTTCACTGCTGGCCCTTGGATTGGTTTTAAATGATGTGGCAGCTTAGTATTGAAATTCAAGCAGATCTTAACAAATCTCCTTCAAACAGAGAAGCCAAGTCCCTGCTGCAATTGTCTATCTCCACCTAGTTGGAGTCTATTTTATTTAGCACTTACAGTAGTTATTGCTTAATTTGACCAAGACACAGAATTTTATTAAAAATTCTGATATAAAGATATCCACTAATTAATTAAAGAATGAATAACACAGATAATTAATTTGAATAAAAAAGTCAGGTTCCTTGCGAATTTGAGAACAACCGAATAAAGAAGTGGCAAATTGATCAAAACACTTCGATCCATATACAGGGGGACAGTATTGTCAGTTCACTAGGGAGACCTTCACTCTGAAGATCTATAAATACCACCTTCCCATAACACACTTCCAACACAACACAGCTCCCTTAAAACCATCATCCTTGAAGTTCCTTATTCCCTGCTTGCTTATTTCTCAAGTCGTGATCATCATGGGTGTTTACACTTATGAAAACGAGTTCACCTCCGATATCCCAGCACCTAAGTTGTTCAAGGCCTTCGTTCTCGATGCCGACAACCTCATCCCCAAGATTGCACCTCAGGCAGTTAAGTGCGCCGAGATCCTCGAAGGAGATGGCGGCCCCGGAACCATCAAGAAGATCACCTTCGGTGAAGGTATAACTGATTTACCCTCTCAATCCATTTTTACGTATATTTCAATTTGGTAATTTTTGGACCGTAGTAATTAAATTATATGCTCACTCCCTTTTTTTACATTGGAACTCGACAGGCAGCCACTACGGGTACGTCAAGCACAAGATCCACTCCGTTGACAAAGAGAACCACACCTACAGCTACAGTTTGATCGAGGGAGATGCCTTGTCAGACAACATCGAGAAGATCGACTACGAGACCAAGTTGGTATCAGCTCCTCACGGAGGAACCATCATCAAGACCACCAGCAAGTACCACACCAAGGGAGATGTCGAGATCAAGGAAGAGCACGTCAAGGCCGGCAAAGAGAAGGCCTCGCACCTCTTCAAGCTCATTGAGGGATACCTCAAGGACCACCCCAGCGAATACAACTAAGTTATTATCGTTCTCTATATGATGTTTGAGTACTAGCTATCCGTGATCGATCTTAGTACTCAAAAGGGTGTGTGGTTTTTATGTTGCTTTCTGTCAGTCCAGAACAGCCATGGGTTTGGGCGGTCTGGGCTCGAGTATAATAAGTGTTTATGGTGTGTGATCTTCTGGTTGCTTGTGACGTTTCTGTTTGGGATAAAACAGTTGCAGACTGAACACAGTGTATTGTCTTCTATAAATATAAATGAAACATAGTTATCTTTGTAATCAGTGTGATCTTTGAATACTTGCCGGACCAAGAGGCCGATCGAGAACAATTTTGGTCACTCTTACTGAAAGCAATATCCGATGACTGTGTTATCTTTTTGAGCCAAAAGAAAATAGATATCCGATGACTTTGTCAGAGTTGAAAAATAGTTCAGTCCCATTTGGCCAATTCTACTTTAGAGACAAAATATCAGTCACATCTATCTGTGTTTAGATAACGATAACATAGGCCTGCAAATGAGAACAGACAAACGTTTGGTGTAATTGGTACTAAACTACTAATTGAAACGTTTATGTTAATTGCAACTTGGTTTTTGTTTGATAAACTGATCCGAAACGTACTAGACCATCAGATCGTTCAAGAATGAGGATCATACTATGGAACAATATTCATGTATCAAAAAGCCAGGATAGATCGATGTTTGCCACGTACAAATTAGTGTGGAAGTATTCATGCGTCTCGAAATGCTCTTTCACGATTATATGCACACAAGTTTTCGCTCATAAACTTAGTCATATGGGGGATGCCACTTTATGTTATTAACTCAAACATGAACTTATTTGAACCAACTTATATCCAATTACAAAGAAGAAATGCATATACAAGGTTTTCAAGTAGCTCCGCCTATGTCCTAACAATTTCTCAATATATAGAAAAAGATAATTCCACTTTTATGAATCTCAAAAAGAATTATTTGATGAATAATTATTCCGAACTGATCAAAAGACCCTAGTTAATATCTTCGACAGTGATAGCTTGGATCAGCAACAAGCCTACCATGTAATACTTTAAAGTAACCCAAAGTAATTAACTAAAGATGATAACCTAAAGTAACTAATTAATTAAAGACCTATGAGTAGATTTTATCATGCTCCAGTTTGATGAAAGAGTACAAATGATCTAACAGGGGCAAGACCTTCTTTCTCTTTTCTTTCGGCAATACAGGGGCAAAGACTTTTATACAAGAATTCATATTATTATTATTTTAGTAAATTACTTTAAAATTGCTAACCAAATTTCAGTTTATAAATACATCATTTACATATTATCTTACACAATTAAAGACAAAAATTAACAAATCAGGACAAATTAATGTCCACATGTCATCTGTCATTACAATTTACCAAAATACCCTTCACTAGATATCCTACTGTTACTGTCGACAAAAAATGTGCTACTGCCCTACCGAGAAGAAATGTATGTGCTACTGCCCTGCCGAGAAGAAATGTATGTGCTACTGCCGATAGAAAAGTGTTACTGTCAGTGACTATTGTAATTTTTCTAGCATTTCTCCGGAACCAAACAAAGCTACTATGCCGCGATTGGAAACCTTAGCATGATTGGAGACCTTCTGCTATTGACCACTGAATAGCTATTGCTACTACCGAATGTGCAATAGCATGACTCATACTTGTCTACACTTAGGATTTTAAATTACCACATTTGATCTAAAATCAGCGACAATCGAATTGAAATTGTGTGAACAAGAATCGACTCACCTTCCTCCTCCTCTCCCTCACCGTTGAGTCCACCCAGGGAATCAATTCGAAATCGAATTGGAAAAGAAACGATGCAGTAGAAGCATGACTAGAACCCCTTTCGATGCAAACCTCTCCCTCCCCTCTGAACGACCATTCTCAACGCCAAGCCTGAACCCCGCTTCACCTCCATCAAGGCGTTCGCCCCTGCCACCGTGGCGGCCCAGGTTTTGCCTTCCTTGGATGCGCCGTCGACGGCGTCAGCGACTTCGTCTCCCTCACTGTCGACCTCCAAGTCCTCCCCAATGAGATCGAGATCTCTAGTGACCACAACTCGAAGAAGTTGAGCACTAACCTTCTGCTTTTGCCTACTGAATTGTACACAACCGTCGTTGACGAGATCTCCCAGCCGTCGGCATCCAGGCATCCTCGACGTCAAGATTGAGTCGTCGGCGTTCAGCGTCTTCAGCGTCCATCGTCTTCAGCGTCCAGCATCTCCAGCGTCTTCAACGTCCATCGTTGTCGGCGTCCAGATCAAGTCGTCGACGTTCAAATCGAGTCGTCGGTGTCCAGGCGTCATCGATGTCTAGAGCTTCAGCTTCCAAGCGTTGTTGGCGTCTTGTTCATGCGTCGAGGATAAGAGTTATGGGGAGAGAGAGAGAGAGAGAGAGAGAGAGAGAGAGAGAGAGAGAGAGAGAGAGAGAGAGAGAGAGAGAGAGAGAGAGAGATGGATGAATATGCATGATAGTTTCAGAAATTTATGTGGTAATTTCATAATTTTATTGAAAAATAGGGTATTTTGGTCATTTACTATGAAAAATCGGATCAAGCTTGATATTACTGATATTAAACCCCATGCTTATGTCTTAATTTGTCTAAATATTATTCAAAATAGATTTTTTGTGTTTTTAAATTTGATCATGTATTACTATGTAATTTTCTTTTGTTCTTTTTTAGTTACAAGACTTCATATTATTTTCGAAGTATAAGAATTCATGAACCGACTTCTTTAATAAAATTACAAAATCTAAACGGATAAGCCCAAGCAGCTGGGTCCCCAAGCTTTGACCTGGTCCTGGTGCATCCATCCAGAAATGTAGCCAAATGCAGCAAAATCTTTAACTCAAAATTTTATTTTATTTTATTTTTTTGTGGTTCAATTTTGGTGGAATATATATTTAATTACAGAGCAAAACCCTTATTTGAAACCAAGAGACTTTCTTTGCCGTTAGATCGGGTGACTTGAGCCTGTTATCGATCAAGTCTGGTCAATCTAGGGCTCTTTAGGTGTACGTCTGCAGAAATCAAAAATTCAAAATTTACTAACTATTTTTTACTTGATCACCCCAATAATTACTATCTAGATTAGTGACACATGTCTTTTCAAATTGTTTTATTTTATTGTTGATAAAAAAATAAACATGTATCACCAATATAGATTATGGTCAAACAAATTTAAATCTAGAAATCAAATTATAGACGGTTTAAATTAAGTCGAATTTTCAAATTAAGTCGTTTGACATGTATATATGCATGACATTCTAGTCTGTCATTTAACTATTTGGTTTTGGCGACAACTATGTATGTATGATCATGATCAGCCAAATCGAGGAGAAGTCTTTGCATGCATAATGAATATATATGTTGAAGTCATATTAGTTATTCACAGGAATAATATTTAGCCAGGGATCGGAGCAAGGCATTTCCCCCCTCATATTTGAAGGTGAATGGTACGTCCACATTTAACTATACCCAGACTGGTACATGTAACTTATTTTAAGTCTTCATTAATGACGTTGCTAGCTAGCTATATGATGTCTAAACCTCATCTTACAAAGCAACAGAGACATTCTTAATTACAAATTATAAATAGAGGTGATGAACCAAGACTAAGTCCACATTTAATTGCTTCATGTTTTATAAGTTAGACTAGAAGTCGTCCAAATTTGCAGTATAATTAGGTTGTTGAGACATACACACATCATTCTCACCAAGTAGACAAGGTTGGTACATATCTTTAACATTTATTAGACCATCGATTTCGTTACAAATTACAAAAGAAAAAACTGAAGTGAAACCTAAACAACTTCACGTACGTTAAAACTGAACAGGACTTTTGAAAGATAAAATAGTAAGTAGGCCTGGTAACGGGCCAGACCCGTGCGGGTTCTTACTGTGTCGGGTTCTTAACGGGTCAATCCGTTAAGAACCCGTTAGCTTAACGGGTTTACGGGTTTACGAGTTTCCGTTGGAACACGTTAAGCCAGTGAACAATTTTTTATTTTTTTTCAATCCCGTGGAGATTTTTTTTTTTTTTCTAGAAAGAAAAACTTTAGATACCGTGGCAGGGTACCATTCTACCACTACACCGTTGGATTTGATTATTCTGCTGAACCTTCTTAAGTTTATAAATGTACTTTTACATTATCCATGAGAGACTGAAAGTAATTTTCTAGTTTCTACTCTCTTGCTCATCAAACACACAAACACAATTCCTAGAGCTACACAAGAGAAACACACAAGACACCCAGACCAAAACGACATCTTTGGCTCAGCAATTCACAAGCTTGAGATACTCCCCTCTCCACTTCTCGGCTCTCAAAGCCCTTCTCTCCCATCCAAACCAAGACCACTCTTAAGCGCAAAGAAATCTTCGAAGAATCCCAAGAACACTGCCAAACTGCCCCCATGGAAGGCTTGTCCTTCAACCTCGATTCTTTCTGCTCCGCTCTTGAAAAGTACAACTTCAATTTTGAGATTGGTACTAAGGTATACCAGTCCTTCTTCCCTTTTTAGTTTCGCGCAAATCAGCTACTGGGTATCTCAAATCTCTATGTAAATTTTCTATCATTTTTTTTTTTTCTTCAAGTTTTTGCTTGACGGGTTTCGGCGGGTTCCGATGGGCAAGCACGGCACGGCCCGTTAGTTAACGGGTTTTTTACGTGCCAGGTTTGCTCGGCCTGTTTATTAAACGGGGCGGGTTTGTGCGGGTTTTTGTCGGGCGGTTGTCGGGCGGGTTGCGGGTTGGCGGGCTTAATTGCCATTACTAAGAGATCGTTTTCTAGCTAGGAATCTAGACTTTTGCATAATTCTTTCATCCGTTTATTTGTTTATATAGCAATGTCGACATTGTGGAGCCATCAACGTACGAGTCGAGTCATGAGGTCGTCTTATTTGGTGATCAAACTCGAGGGTTTTGGCATGGATGAATGATTATAAACACTTTGCCGTTGTCTCTTGCTAGCTAGCTTGAAAAAATATTCTATATTTGGAGAGAAAAGGGGATAATATATATGCCCTAGCTAGTTTGATCTATTTCAAAGTGTGGCTCAATCGAGACAAGGCACGATAGCATGTATGATATAGCCAAAGATAGATCGATCTGCAAGTGCAGTGTCCATACTAGCATACATAGTTCGTGCTGGTGGGCTCAATCAAGGTCGGCACCAAAAATTCTGCAAGATATTATTATTTTCTTATCAAATGGGTTGCATTCATACATAAGAAGTTACAAACGGTATGAACAATGCAAAATAAAGCAACTAATGAACCATTTATAACAAACATCGGACCAAAGGACCCGACCCTAACTTCCTACTAGAGCTAAATCTCTTGTACACCATGAGGCTATGAAAATGATCATCAAGACCAGAAGACTCAACCAACACACGAAGTTGGTAACGAAGCATCAGAATTCCGACAAGACAGTGACTTCTATCCCTTGAAGAAATAAGAACATGAGTCAATTCCGTCTCCTGAGTAGTGAATACTCGTGATAAAAATGGGTGAAAACCATCATCACTCATCAGCGGTGTTTGTAATGAGCCAATCAAACAGAGCGACCACAGAGGATCAAAATAGCTAAACACAAAAACAAAACAGAAGAAAAAACAGTACACACAAAAACATAATGAAGTGCAGCAGCCCAGCCATGACCACCGAGCCCCAATCTCACCATAGGCCCAAATATGTAGCCTACCCAAAAACCAGACCCGATCTATAGCCTAGAATCGCTTCACCTTCCTACTTCCGTCGACCCACCACTCCTCTAACAACACCTTCGCCAGCTTGCCCCAAGCTACAGATCGAGCTTCCCACACTAGCCTGCACAGCTCAGATCGACGGGGCCACCACCATCAGATCCGCGACCAAGGCTTCCAAACTCGGTTGCACCTCCCTGAGATAACTTGTCGAAACTCAGACTGACCCGATCCGAACAGAAGAAAACCGGATCGGGTACTATGGACGCCGGAACAACCATAAAAATCCCATACCGGAACAGATCTAAACCCTTCCCCAACCACCTTAGATGGATCTGCAACTTCCAATCCCACCTCTTCCTTCCTTCCAACTCACCCACCAACCCAGACAAAAACAGGAGAAGAAGACGAGCAAATGGCGCGCACTCCAGCTAAACGTTTCCTCTCCCAGGCTAAAACATTGTGGCGAGGCCGCCGACAATGTTCAGCAGGGAGAGAGAGGCTTTCTCTCTTTGCTAGGGTTTTTTCTTAGGCGCGTCCTATTTTCTAAAGGCGCGTGGCTTCGGATGGACATTCATGCAAGATATTAGACCAGCCTGCATATTCATAAAGGAAGGTCGTGTTGGCAAGACATAGACCGGTAGGTACCATCATCATCGATCATCATCATCCAAAAACCTAAAGATAGTATCAATCAAGCAAATTGATCCTGTTCAACATTTTTTCGTTTTTGATCTTATGTATGTTGCTGTTGATTCTAGAGTACAGGGTAAAGAAGAAAGGATCCGGAAATGTGACAAAGGATCAAGAAAGGAAACATGTACGTATGCCAAAAACCTAAAGATTGTATCAATCAAGCAAATTGATCCCGTTCAACATTTTTTCGTTTTTGATCTTATGTATGTTGCTGTTGATTCTAGAGTACAGGGTAAAGAAGAAAGGATCCGGAAATGTGACAAAGGATCAAGAAAGGAAACATGTACGTATGCCAAAAACCTAAAGATTGTATCAATCAAGCAAATTGATCCTGTTCAACATTTTTTCGTTTTTGATCTTATGTATGTTGCTGTTGATTCTAGAGTACAGGGTAAAGAAGAAAGGATCCGGAAATGTGACAAAGGATCAAGAAAGGAAACATGTACGTATGCCAAAAACCTAAAGATTGTATCAATCAAGCAAATTGATCCCGTTCAACATTTTTTCGTTTTTGATCTTATGTATGTTGCTGTTGATTCTAGAGTACAGGGTAAAGAAGAAAGGATCCGGAAATGTGACAAAGGATCAAGAAAGGAAACATGTACGTATGCCAAAAACCTAAAGATTGTATCAATCAAGCAAATTGATCCTGTTCAACATTTTTTCGTTTTTGATCTTATGTATGTTGCTGTTGATTCTAGAGTACAGGGTAAAGAAGAAAGGATCCGGAAATGTGACAAAGGATCAAGAAAGGAAACATGTACGTATGCCAAAAACCTAAAGATTGTATCAATCAAGCAAATTGATCCCGTTCAACATTTTTTCGTTTTTGATCTTATGTATGTTGCTGTTGATTCTAGAGTACAGGGTAAAGAAGAAAGGATCCGGAAATGTGACAAAGGATCAAGAAAGGAAACATGTACGTATGCCAAAAACCTAAAGATTGTATCAATCAAGCAAATTGATCCTGTTCAACATTTTTTCGTTTTTGATCTTATGTATGTTGCTGTTGATTCTAGAGTACAGGGTAAAGAAGAAAGGATCCGGAAATGTGACAAAGGATCAAGAAAGGAAACATGTACGTATGTATGAACATTCTTCCTCTCCGTGATAATTTTCTGTTATAATTACCTTATGTGCTACAGTACTGCTACTAGTTTGTTATGGATGTGCAAGCGTTTTCATTTTGCGTTTACATTGGATAATTTGGATGTGCTGGTTGGCTGGTTCCATTGCAAATTTGCAATGCAGCTTCGTTTAGGATTATGATGTATTTTTGGATGTTTAGTGATCGATACTCATTTATTTGCATTCGATGTGATTCGCACTACCAGGACAAGCACTTTAGCCGACCAAAATTTTTCGTCGGCCTGTTAGCTTAATTATTAGCCGACGAGACTTCGTCGGCTATAGTGTCGTCGGTAAAGGGTCGTCGGTACTTACTTTAACCGTTTAGCCGACGAAATCATGTCCCGTCGTCGGCTATTTTCCCATAACTAGCCGACCACAGTCGACGTCGTCGGCTAGTCTCTCAGACTTTAGCCGACGAAACAACTCGTCGGCTTAAACTAAGAACTAGCCGACGAAATCACTCGTCGGCTTAAGCTAAGGGAAAAGCCGACGAAACAACTCGTCGGCTTTTCCCAAAAAGCCGACGAAACTCTTAATATATTCGTCGGTTGGGAAAAGCCGACGAAACTCTTAATATATTCGTCGGTTATAGTTTGTAATAAAAAAATAAAAATAACTAAAGCCGACGAAACATTGCATAATTCGTCGGCTTAACCCTATTAAAAAAATAATTAAAAATACTATAGCCGACGAATTATGGCGTATTTCGTCGGCTATAAGTCCATTTCAGTATAAAAAAAACTCAAAATTTCTAAATTACCATTCCAAGCAAGCTGCAAAAAACACAAAAACAATTCCATATAACCAACAACAAGCACATAAAAGTATATAATTCATCAACTACACAAAATCTAGATCGTCTAAATTAATATCCGGTTTTGGGGGATGCTGCGGAGCTTGCGGCGGCTGGGGTAGCGGTATGGGCGGAGGCATGGGCGGAGCCGGAAGTCCCTGGAGCTGGGCAGCTGTAAAGTCCTGCATGTACTGGAACATCTGCCGCTGCTGGGCCTGCTGGATGGCATGTACCTCGGTATAATGGGCTGCCCGCGCGGCATTATAGGCAACATGAGCAGCTTGCTGTTCCCGTAGTCTCTGAAGTCCCGACTGTAGCAGCTGAGTCGTCCTGGTGGTCGTGGTCCTGCTGCTGGTCGAGGCTGCCTTTCGTTGAAATCCTGGAATGGTCTTCAGGACCCCCTCGCCCTTCTTTCCTAGACCCCGACAGTATAAGTTGTTTGCTCGCGGTGGGAAGACTGTGCCCATGATCCTCGCCCCAACCGTCGGATCCGAAGTGTCGATCCGGGACATGGCTTCAGACATCTCTTCCTCCTCCGTGTCCGACCATGTCTCCCTCACTATAACACTCATCACCTCGTCACTAGCCTCCCTCACCTTCGCCTAATCGGATAGGAAAAAAATTATTAATTAACATTTTGACATATATATAAGTAAAATTAAAAATTTAAAAACGTAAGATGACTTACAATATCTTCTTGGGGGTCAGGATATGTTTTCTCGTACGTATAGACGTACGGGTTAACCTCTGGATGTTCCCTGGCCGCCTCGTCCATGAAGACAGCGAACGGTCTAGAACCGGCATGATGGTTCCTTGTGTTGCGTTGTCGGTTCTGAGAGTTCGCCTGGGAAACCGCCTTCAAAGAAAAAACTAAACTATTAGTAAAATATTTAAAAACGCACGTACTTAATGACAAATTAACTAATTAATTTATTTAAATACATGTTTACGAAGGTTGTTGAATTCTGATGTCAGAAGCCAACGCCACTCGTACTCTCTGTACTGGAACTCAGCAAGGGTACCAGAACGTGTGTTCCCGTGCGTAGTCTAATGGGTCCGCAACTCGTTCTTCCACTCCTTGTACCTACAGATACAACAAAAATATTAGAAATATTTTTAATATCACATATAAGTCCTTTTTTTTCATTAACTTCCCAACGTACCTTCCCCTATGCACAACGTCAGCCCAGCTGCTCTTCAAGGGCTCAGGAACCTCAAACCACACATGTATTTAACCGTTTATTAGTTTAGTTTTTTGAGAAATCTACAATGTAATCATAATATTATTGAGGCATTTTGTAAACTCACCGATATCGCGTTGTGGACCATGTCCTTGACCTCCTGCGGGACCTCGCCCCAGTCTGACCACAACATAGGGACTCTATCCCTAATGAGCGCTGCCACGTGGCCGGACTACGTCCTCGACTTCCCGCCCGATACTATGTCGCCATCCCCGTCAGTACCGATGACAATCCTCCCTGAGGTACCGACGATCTTCTCGAGAGCCTTCCCTGTGACAGGGCCTCTCTTCTTTTTTGCCGCCTTCTCTTCGACGGTGCCTATCACATGATAAACCAAATTGATTATTAAAATCAGAGAATTATAATGTAGTAAATCATTCATCTTTCATTACCTGAGGGCGATGCGGCGGACGCGACGGATTCCGTCTCCGATGATGATACCCTCGCAGAGATAAGAGGCGTATCAAAAGGCACAAACCGGTACGTCGCTGATGGAGCCACTGGCGGGGGCAGTGGATAAATCGGCGTCCCTAAGTCATCGACTGCAGGTATGGCCGGTATCATCCGCTAAAGGAATAGGTGAGGCGGCGACATCTGTACCCTAGATGACCCACTATCCGAAGATGCATGTACTGGAGTGGGCGCCCGGTGTATCTCAGGCATACGGGGTGCAGACATCTCCGTCTGGGGCTGAGCAAACAACTGCCTCGAGGATTGAGGGAAGCCCCGCTGCCTCGATGAAGGGGGCACCTCCGGCTACCTCTGCGCCGTCTGCATAAGGCTCGCATGTCTAGCTGTCATGCGGCCCTGAAACAACGTCTGAGGGTTGCTAGAGGTTCCCTCAGACGATTCAGACCTTTGGCCCTTCGAACCCTTCGTCGATCTAATATTACAACTCATCCTGTTTAAAATATTAATTTGAATTAAGGCCACAAAGTCAAAAAATGTAAACTCATTCTATTAGTCAACAAAAAAAATATATACACTTCCTAAATATAAATTTTCACTTCCTAAATACAAATATACACTTCCTAAATATACACTTCATAAATAAAAATATACACTTCCTATCAACACCACAACATTGCAATTGACCGGAAAATCAAAGCAAACACAAAATACAAAACAAATATATATATTTCCTAAATACTAAATACAAATATACACTTATTAAATAAAAATATACACTTCCTAAATACAAATATACACTTCCTAACAACACCACAACATTGCAATTGACCGGAAAATAAAAGCAAACACAAAATAAAACTAAAACTCAGAAATGTACTCGAGGAGGAGGAGGGAGGACTGGAGCAGGACGAGGAGGAGGCCGGAGCAGCAGCAACAGGAGGCCGGAGCAAGAGGATGCCGGCCGGCCAGAGCAGGAGGAGGAGGAGGCCGGAGCAGGAGGAGGAGGAGGCCGAAGCAGCAGGAGGAGGAGGCCGGAGCAGGAGGAGGCCGGCCGGATAGGGAGAGGGAGAGGGAAAGGAGGTGGAGACCGAGAGAGGGAGAGGAGGCGGAGACCGGGAGAGGGAGAGGGAGAGGGAGAGGGAGCGGAGGCGGAGACCGAGAGAGGGAGAGGAGGCGGAGACCGGGAGAGGGAGAAGGAGAGGAGGCGGAGACCGGGAGAGGGAGAGGGAGAGGGCGGCGACCGGGAGAGGGAGCGGAGACGGAGGAGGGGAAATTCGGAGAGGGAGAGGAGGCGGAGGCCGGGAGAGGGAGAAGGAGAGGAGGCGGAGACCGGGAGAGGGAGAGGGAGAGGGCGGCGACCGGGAGAGGGAGCGGAGGCGGAGGAGGGGAAATTCGGAGAGGGAGAGGAGGCGGAGGCTAGGGCTTTCAACCAGACGAGCGCTGGGTTATACCCGAAAACTTTAGCCGACGAAATAATAATCTCGTCGGCTAAACCTTTGAAATTCGTCGGCTAAACCTTTGAAATTCGTCGGCTATATAACTTTTTATACATTCGTCAAACTGTGATTGTGATTGTGATGATCAAACTTGAGAAACGGAAATCCGACGGTCAGATCTGACAATCATGATAAAATACATATATGGGAAAAAATTCAACTTGATCCAACAAGGTTAAGTGCTCAATCCGAACGGTCGATCCGTTAAGTCAAACCCCTAAACGCACGGAAAAGGTCGTTGGACCGTCTAAATTTCGTATTTTGGCCGGACCTTCAACTGAAAATAGTTTCAAACCGATGAGACGCAACAAGTCGTATAAAATTTTACGCAAAATAACCACCGAAGATACGGCTACTCATAGGGAGAAAGAATGAAAAATTTCATTGACCGCAACTATTGGCACCGACACTTTACCGGAATACTGTGATTTTTCAACCGTGGACGTATTTTACCATTATGGTCATATCTTGTTTCACTACTTTTTTGCGTTTGAATGATTTACGTATAGTTTGTTTTTGAAACGCAACATTTACTTAACACTTAGTAATTAAGTTATACAACATTAGTAGGCATGTTGTGGTTATGATGATCAAACTTGAGAAACGGAAATCCGACGGTCAGATCTGACAATCATGATAAAATACATGTATGGGAAAAAATTCAACTTGATCCAACAAGGTTAAGTGCTCGATCCGAACGGTCAATCCGTTAAGTCAAACCCCTAAACTCTCGGAAAAAGTCGTTGGACCGTCTAAATTTCGTATTTTGGCCGGACCTTCAACTGAAAATATTTTCAAATCGATGAGACGCAACAAGTCGTATAAAAATTTTACGCAAAATAACCACCGAAGATACGGCTATAGTATGTAACAGAAAAAGTTTAGGGTTTAGCCGACGAATACCCTAATACATTCGTCGGCTATAGTATGTAATAAAAAAATTAAAAATTCATAAAGCCGACGAAATATTATGGTATTCGTCGGCTTAGATGGTTTTAGCCGACGACTTCTAGTATTCTTCGTCGGCTAAGCCAGTTTAAGCCGACAACTTCTAATATTCTTCATCGGCTAAGACGGTTTTAGCCGACGACTTATAATATAATTCGTCGGCTAAGATGGTTTAGGCCGACAAATTATTTTGTATTTCGTCGGCTTAAGTAAAAAAGTACAAACCTTAAAACAGAAGGTTTAAATCATACTAATTTCATATTCATATATCACTAAAATTCATATAAAATAACAGAAATATGAATAATTTAGATGTAAACTATAAATTAAGGTAATACAATCTTTTTTATTACAAATTAATGTATTACATCATCTAAATTAAAACTAATTAAGGCTCGTAATCGGAATCATCCGATGAGTCTTCTTCGGTGTCAGAATTAATTTCTGGTAATCTATGCATTTCCTCATCGCCAGAGACTTCGTCTGTTTCTTGATGTGGATCAACATCAATAAGCCTTGGCTCTTCATCACGAATTCGCACCGAACGACCCGCTTTAAAATTATTAAGGCTAACGGTAGAGGAGTTAGGAATACCTATTGCGTTGGGCTCTTGATACGCAACATCTTCTTCCTGGTCTTCGGCCTCTCCAAGTGTAGCCGCCCGATAAATGTTTCGAGGGTGCACAAGGTTGACTACTTTCCACGCGTCACCCTTAGCAAGGTCATCAAGATAAAACACTTGTTTTACAGATGTGGCAAAAACGAACGGGTCATCTTCGTAAGAACTTGTAGCAGTGTTCACCGATAATATTCTGTACTGATCGGTCTTCATGCTCTGCGGGCTAGTATCAAACCATCTACACTTGAAGAGGTGCACTGTCATGTCTTCACCGTAAATGAGTTCCACCACTGAATGGAGAACACCGTAATAGTCAACTCCATTCCACCCACCATGCGCCATCACCCCAGAATTCTGTGTTCTCCGTCAGCTGTCTCTCTGTTCACATATAAATTGCACGCCATTCACCTTGCACATCGGATAAACTCTTGACATTATCGGCTTCATCGCTTGAAGTCTTAGTTCGTGCGACCAATTTGAGTGACCATCAAATTGAATATGGTTCATCTGCAACCAATCATTCAACTGTAAATATGGATAATTATGCAATAAACATAAATACGTACAGAAATATTGAATTACGTACCCAGCCGCCAAAATAGTTTGCGAACTCCATGTTGTGGTACTCGAGATCACCTTAAATGTCTGGAAAATATAGATGGATGTCTTTCCAGTATTCAACTTCTGGACAGTTAATCAATACCCACCAGTGGGCAGTGACTAGCTCATGTGGTTGCAACTTGTAGGAGTCTGGCAAAATTTCATAAACTTCAACATCACTAGAGAGTATGGAAAGATTGAACTTTGGTACATCTACCGACATGGCTTCGTCTGTTTTCTTCAACGCTCCTAAATACAACTTCATGTAAGTGACGCACTCGTGCGCAATATATGCTTCAGCTATACATCCTTCAAGCGCGGATTTATTAGCCACATAATCTTTGTAGTCTCCAAGTTACCTATAAATCAAGTTGCAAAGTGTTATGATTATTGAACATGTATATATATTGAGGAATTCAGGTGTAAAAAACATACATTTCCATGGGATACATCCAAGTGTAGTGTACTGGACCGGTAAGCAACAATTGCTCGGGAAGATGGATCATCAGGTGAGGCATGATGTCAAAAAAATTTGGAGGAAATGTCCTCTCAAATTTACACATGATATAAATGATGTCCTCTTGCATTTCCCGGAGGTTAGATTTTTTCACTTCCCGTGTGCATAACTTCTGGAAGAATCTTGCCAACGCTACTAACGGCTCCACAACCTAACGGGAAAGGAACGGTCGAATGAAAACAGGGAAGAGACGTTGTAGCAGGATATGACAGTCATGACTCTTCAACCCGTACATCTTATTGTCCCGGAAGTTCACACACCGGGCTATATTTCCTGCATAGCCTGAAGGATACTTCACACAACTCATCCACCTGAAAATTACGTTCTTCTGGTCATGCTTCACGGTGTAAGGAGCTTGAGGCATTTTTTTCTTCCCTTCTTTCAACCACAGATGTCTTCTTAATTGCATTTTTTTAGATCAATGCGTGCCTTAGGACCGTCTTTCGTCTTCCCCTCCAAGTTCAGCACTGTGCCCACCACACTGTCGCAAACATTCTTTTCTATGTGCATCACATCTAGGTAGTGTCTGATCAACAACTTACTCCAGTATGTGAGTTCCTAGAATATGCTCTTATGTGTCCAGAATTTGTACCTGTCGGGTCTTTCAGGTATTGCCGCAACAATATTGGAATGATTGCTGAGCTGCCCAAAATCGTACTCATTAAGCATTGCTAAATTTCTTCTCCCATCCATCTTGTGGGAGGCACACCGTGTTCTACGGTCCCATCAAATGTATTGTCATCGAACCGCCAATCGTGATTATATGAAAGGAAAGCATGGTGACCCAATCTGCATATCTTGTTGCAATGACTGTTGCTCCCCTCATCGCTAAGGCACTCTGGACAAGCCTTGTATCCCCTAACAACGTTGCTCGACAACATCCCACGGGCAGGAAAATCACTGATGGTACCAACAGCCATGACATGCATCTGGAACATCTCGTGCATGTACTTTAATCAAAGGTCTGAAGCTCTTCAATCAAAGGTCTCAAATACACATCGAGACACTTCCCTGGATAACCGGGCTCCGGAATCAACAAACTCAACATATTGTATTCCTTCTTCATGCACATCTATGGAGGAAGGTTGTACGGTACCAAAATCACTGGCCATACACTGTATTGAAGACTCATGTTGCCAAAAGGGTTGAACCCATTGGATGAGAGCCCCAGCCTCACATTTCGGACCTCTGACGCAAAATGAGGAAACTCACTGTCTATATGCTTCCAAGCCTCTCCGTCAGCAGGGTGTATAAGGGTATCTTCGTCATGCAATTCTCTATCAGCGTGCCATCTCATAGCTTTGGCCGTGTGTGAAGACATGTACAACCGCTCCAGCCTATCCCTCAACGGGAAATACCGAAGTACCTTCATAGGTTTCCTATTGTCTTTAGGAGTCAGCTTATACCTGTCAGTGTGACATACCGGACATGCGTCAAGCCCACCAAGGTCATTCCTTTCTGGATCTTTACCCCAGAAGAGAACGCAGTCATATCTGTATACATGGATCTTGATGTAGGAAAGCCCAAGATCTTTCAGGATACATCGGACCTTACGATGAGTGGTAGGAAGACGATGACCGTGGGGCAGCATCGAAGCAGTGTACTGTAGATAATTATCAACAGTCTTCACGGTCGATTTTGTCTCAACCTTAATCTTCATTACGTCCATCACACTTTCAAGAACGGTCTTCTGACAACCGGGGTACACAGGGGTCTGTTGGAAAGCAAGCAGTTTGTTGTATTTTTCAATACCAGCAGTGTTGACAGCTCTAGGGAAGGGCTGCACCGGGTCAGGCATATACTGTCCTTGAGCACATACACCGCTCTCATAAGGAAACGTGTCGTTGATGAATGCCGTTGTTGGATCGTTGGATGTACTGCCTGTCTCATAAAATTGGCCATGATCATGCGGACCCCCTGATGATGTTTCACCGTGATATAACCAACATGTGTACTTCTCCCAAAACCCGTTACTCCTCAGGTGCTGTCATACTTTGTCAATGGGAAATCGATACATATCGTTGCGACACTGACATTTCGTGCACGGGCAATAGAAAATTGTATTCCCGTTAGCATTAGCCAGCGCATATTCCATAAAACTCATAACTTCTGCACCATATCTTTTGTCCCATTTTGGAAGCGAAATCCAACTCTTATCCATATCTTGAAAATATAACAAAATATATATGTATAACGCTAGCTAATTATTAATGAAATTTCATGTCATATATAAAATTTCAATTCATTTAATATATATTTTACGTACTACAACTAATTAATAACAAATTAATTAACACACACATATATATATATATATACTTAATAATTACATAATTAACAATATTATATATATATATAGATATCTACATCATCACAAAATCATCATTGACATATATACCATCAACACAATATTATAAATTAATTAATATATATATATATATATCTACTACTTATAAACAACTTTCATATATATTATATCAAATCATCAACCAAATCTATCTATCAA
Organism: Fragaria nilgerrensis; assembly: GCA_010134655.1. Lineage (NCBI taxonomy): Eukaryota > Viridiplantae > Streptophyta > Magnoliopsida > Rosales > Rosaceae > Fragaria > Fragaria nilgerrensis. The sequence continues at coordinate 26,038,700 of CM020980.1, forward strand.
CATATATATATATATATATATATCATCCAACATACTTAAAATCAATCAACTCATAACAATATTATATATCAACATCATCACAAAATCATCATCAACTTCATACCATATATATCAACATAATATTATAAATTAATTAACATATATATATATATATCTACTATTTATTAACAACAAATTAATTCATATATATTATCAATTCAAATCATCAACCAAATCGATCAACACATATATATATACATCCAACGTACTCAAAATCAATCAACTCAATCACATTCAAAATCAATCAACTCAATCACACTCAAAATATCGATCAACTCAAATAAAACTCAATTAATCAACATATATATACATATACGTACCTATATATAGCTCCACAAGCTAATTATGGACAGATTTCGACAACACCCAAACTTTTTCTCCCGTTTTTTCTTCTCCCGTTTTTTTTCCCAGATGAGCTGCTGCTGTCCAGATCTGCAAATATAAAGCACTTTAGCCGACGACATATTAATTTTGTCGGCTAAACTTTTAAATATTTCGTCGGCCATAATCTGTGAACTTTAATCGACGAAATAAATTCTTTAGCCGACGAAAATATAAATTAGCCGACGAAAAAATAATTCGTCGGCCTGGTTTTTTTATTTTCGTCGGCTAAAGCCTTTCTTCTGGTAGTGTCGTCTCGTGAACTCCACAACACGAGCTGTACACCATCAAAGAGTCACAATGTTGGGATTGTAGAGTATATTAATGAATCGTAACTCTGTCATTTCATTATTTCAACCCTATATAACCCACATTTTCTCTTTAATCGATCAATCCAAGCACAATGTAAGCCTAACTCCGGCCTTATCAACTTAATAATTATGGTCTCGTTTTTAAAATGTATGATATGAATGAATTCCATTTGGTTTTCAACTTCACCTTTAATTGTTTACACCTAGAATTAATATTTTACTAGACATTAATTGTCTAAGTGAATATTAGTTAAATACATGATTCACATCACACCGGTGAGCTTGAAATATTAGGTTTACAAGTGATGGTCCACCAGCAAAATTGTGCGAGCTAAACGGTAGAGTTCGCATGTGAGATGAAGTTTGTGGTAGGACTTCGCGTGGAAAGAGACTTCGCATGAAATCAAGGAGTGGACTTCGCATAGAAGATAGAGTCCCAAACATGGAAGCGATGTATGCAAGCGAAGTACGGAGTTCGCGTGCTAAAAGCAACGTTTGCATGGGATGCTGGACGTAGTGGTTATCAAGCAGCTAGCTTATCCATATTACTCATTTGATAATTATTCATTGTTGGACGTGGAACAGAAGGTTAAGAAGACTAGCTACATCTTTAATTGCATTCAACCAGGAGTCTATATGTAGCAATGATCGATCACGCCAAGTTTCATGCATATCCACAAATTTGTTGGCATCCTCTAGCAGAATCATATTAAAGGTGATATCCTTGTCGCCTGCAATATCTCAACGTTAAAGGCTTCTACACTTGTGGCCTTAAAATTAGTCTATATACGTGATTGGAATTGCGTCACCCAATTACGTGGTTATCAAGTAAAACGAAACATTGTGTAACTCAACCGACTATGCAGCAAAGGCCGAATCCTTATCAACAACTAGCGAATTCACCTCTATATAAGGGAGTTCAAAGATCTGGTCTAAGGGACAGTCTACAATCTACAAACACAATACAACCTTCAACATAGTTAAAACCGACGCTAAAACATCTCGCCTTAGCACCCCTTTTACTTTTCAAGCTCTTCGGAGCTTTGCACCCTTTATTTTTCAGGTTCCTCGGAGCATTGTGTTCTCGTTTACTTTCCTTTGGTTGCTTTTCTCGCTACAAACTGCCCGTATCGATATTGGTGACGGAGAAGCTACTATAAATCCTCGTCTGCGAGGTGGCACCAGAGCCATACTTTCGTTTGATTAAACGCACAAGTCAGCGCACTACAACAACAACACTACTTTCCATGCCCGCATCCAACCTTAGAAGCATTTGATACAATTACCTCTCTCTCCCTAGTGAGAAACGTGGCCAAAACATTTATGTCTCCAACATAGTATTCATCTTCATCTTCAAAAAGCTACCAAAAATATGGCCTATAATGCAAAATAAAATGAAAAGATTGCGATGGATCGAAACATCTAGCTAATCAAGTTCTTTTTAAGTAGAATTTCCGGCAGAAAATCCTCTGTCACCAAAAACCCTGTCTCCTTCCCTGTAACCCACTCAAATGTTGACACGTGCTCTGCCACGTAAGAGCACATAACAGTCACATTACCTCCGTTAACCTATTTTCTTTTTATTTGTCTTCCGATGAAAAATAACATTTTATTTGTGTTTTTCATTTTTTTGCTCTTTGAAAAGCAGGTCTCTCTCTGCTACTAAAAGAAACAGATCTCTCTCTCTTTACGCCGGTATCGGCCATGAACGACGAAATCTCTCTCTGAACTCCGGCCATGACCGCCTCATCTCCAATAATGATGGCCTCCAAGGCTTTATGCTTGATTCTCCAGATCGTGCGCCGACGAGAGCCTCAATAGGGCCATGATTTTTCCGGTATCCGCTATGTTCTAATTCTTAACAACACCGTAGTAGAAGGTTTGAAGTACCAAGAACCCATTAAACGGGAACTGAGTGGTGATGAGGAGGAGTCTTCTGGTTTTGACTCTTTTGATTGGGGTAGGTGAGGAGAGATCAAGAAGGGAGTTATGGATTAGAGAGGATGAGGTTTATCAGTATGGGGATCTTTTTTTGAAAATATATAGAGTTAGAATTGGTGAATTTTTGCTGATTCAAATGTACTGACAGTTCTGATCATTTAGAAAGTGTAGTTTTGTGAACTGGATCTCTTGTATTTGATGAATGAAGAGAAAAGATTACTGGAAGAAAGAAGACGATAAGAACTTAGCTGGTATGAGTTAGTAATCCATATTAGTTATAAATTAATTAAAGAAAGGATAATAAAAAATAATTAAAGACTTCACTCCGTCAACTAGGTGTTAACTGTGATGACATGGCGGGACAGGTGTTAATAATCTATTGGGTTACAGGGAAAGTGACAGAGAACTTGAGACAGAAGATTTGATGCCAGAATTTCCTTGATTGTAAGAGTTATTAGAGTCACACGTACCCAAGACAACCAAGGCGGGCCGCCTTAGGCCTCAGTTTGTAAAGATATCCTTGTTGTTTTAAATATATCCTTGTTGCATCAGTTTGTAAAGACATCCTTGTTGCATCAGTTTGTAAAGATATCCTTGTTGCCTCAATTTTTCTGTCCAATCTCAAAAGGCCATCAAAAAGAGCGGGCCCTCTAAATACTGTTTGGTACCCAATATTAGCTAAGACTATTTTAAATAAGGAGTCTAAATAGGTTAATCTCATGTTTAGTGTCAATTAGTACTAAAATAAATAGTAAATGGTCTTAAGTTTGACCTGTTTTTTTATTTAGCGTCCTTAGGTGGTGTTAACTTCTTCTTTTTTTTTTTTTTTGATCTAATAGGTGGTGTTAACTTGGGTACTCAGTTTTTGAGACCCGATAACACCCTCTCTCTCTCCTCCTTTCTCCCTTCGTCTCTTTCTCTTCCTCCTTCCAGATCCATTGTTCCTTTCCGTCTTTCGTCTCTTTCTCTCTCAAGTGACTCCGGATCCATTGTTGCCAGACAATTGAACACAACTTTGTGATGCTCATGAGCCCGATACTCATAACTTAGAGCTGGTTGGTGAAATTTCTGACAAGTTTGAAGCTTGAGAAATGGGAAGGAAAGAGTTGTTGCAATAGTTCATGAGTTCTTGAATCTGACATTTGAGAAGACCAAGTTCGAATTTGTAAACCCCCAATTTCAATATGGGTCTGTATTTATGATTTTTACCAGAAACCCTTCTCTTGGTCTTTGATGAGATTTCAGTCATCATAACCCTTTGATCCTTATTTTCAACCCTCAAATTGATTTTGCTGAGCTTCTGATGATGTGGGTATGGTGCCCTCTAACCCTAACCAGGTTTGGATTTGAAAATTTGATTGGGTTGTAGTTCTAGGTTCTGTGTTTTTTCTTTTTCTGGGTTCTGTAGTTTAGCAAGATAGTTTGGTGATTGTTCTACGCATTGTCCTTCCTTACACAGTACTGTAATGTTGGGTAAGCCTACTCAAATAGAAGCAGGACAAGTATTAATAATAGAATGCTCTGGTACCAACAATGCACTCTTATTATATATATTCTTATCTCAGTATCTCAGACTTTGCTTTTGAAAGTTGTCGATAGTACTCATCATATGAAAAAATAGCTGTCAATACTTTACTATGGTACTTTTGATATTAATTCTAATTTTTGAGGCCTAATTCCTTTTTTCATTTTTGAGGGCCTCAAAACTTCATTCTTTTCTTTTGACTACGTAAGCTACACAGCCCAAAATTTCATTTCCAAAAAAAAAAAAAAAACTACACAGGCCAAAATTTCCTTTGTTTTCATGATTTTGGGATTAGAAAATAAGGTAACTAAAAATTTGCTATACATCCTTATCACCAATTCGGGAAAAAATGGAACGTTGGTTGCTAATACATGAATTTTCAAATCTCCTATGCTTTTCAAAGACAAACAACAATATTGGTTTGAGAAAATGACATACTACCACCTTAAACAGTAGCAAAACACAATAAACCCACCTTTCAAAAGTTTTACACATATAAGGATATTGATCCAGGCCCAAAATCAACAGTAACAGAACTGACCCGAATACTAAATGTTAAATGACTGAAGTGACCCTCGAATTTTATATTATTCTCTCTCTCCTCTTTCTCGACACGATCTAAACAAATCTATTTCTCCACACCTTCATCTCCAGCAGCGACCAACGCCTTGAATGACTGGCTCATCCACTTGTGCCGTCGTCGTTCGGGTTCATGGAATCGACCGAAATTGTGACGAAGACCGGCGATCTCCTATTACTGCGTTGTTGGAGAAGCCATGGAAGATCATGCCGTCGAGTTCCATATTCTTCGGCGAGATGGAGTTGAGAAAAAATAGATGAACCCGACCTTCGCTTCTGATGATCTTGAGGCTTTGCGAAATTGGAGGGAAGTGTTTGACAGGGCATGAATTGAAGGAGGTTTTTTGATAGAATTGAGGACCGGAAAGGATTGCAGCGAATCAGAGCTTCTTCTTCATCGTCACCTACATCGAATTTAGGTCAGCCGAGTTTTTTTTTCTTTTTTTGATGATTTGAGATCAGCCATGTTTCTCATAGAAAGGAGAATTTGGATTTGATTAGATAGATATAGATTAGGCTTTGATTTGTTAAAGATTTTCTGTCACTACGTGTGATTTAGTACAATTAGATCATGATTTTGTTGTTGTGATATTTGAATCAGAACTTGAAATGGGTGATTAATCTACTGTATTTGCTCAATTTTTGATGAAATGAAGGACTATGGTTTAAGTGATGTGGATCTGTGCACTTTTGAATTTTGTGTTGTGGTTTATACTCCTGCTTTGACTCGATTCAGTGGACCAATTACTTAGACATATGTTGTTTGAAGTAATGCCATGTTGATAATTTGAATATGATCTTAGAAACCCAAGTGGTTGTTGTTTTAGTTGGATACTCTCAAATTTCAATCTTATCCTTAGTAGTGTATCGTTGTGAAAGGAGTTGATGCACTTTGGGGGTTTTGATGTAACAGAAGGAGTAACAATATTGAAAGAGTATGAGTACAACAAATGTAGTAGCAGAATTAGACAAATACGAACGCAGTAGCAAGATTGGACTAACACGAATACATCAGCATGATTGGTCGAATACATGTGTAGTAGCAGAACTTGATGATGGCGAATTTAGTAGGAGAATTTGACAAGTAGTAATGCAGTTGCAAAACTTAGCGATGATGAGTGTAGTAGCAGCCTGAGGAGCATAGGTTACCTTCAGAAAGTGTAGTAGCGCTAACTTTCTAGCAAATGCAGTAGCAGCTAACTCCAACAAGTGCAATTACAGCTAACTCCAACAAGTGCAGTCGCAGCTAAAACAAGACATGACGGGAGAAGTAGTAGCAGCGAGATAAGCAATCGGCAATAGCAACACGTTTGTAAAAAGTCGGTAGTAGCAGTGCGTTTATAAACAGTCGGTAGTAGCAGTGCATTTGTAAACAATAGACGGTAGCAGTTTTAGCAATCGACAATAACAGCGTGTTTGTAAATTGTATCTGATTATTATTATTTTTTTATTAATGAATCTTAGATTTATTATTATTATTTTTTATTAATGAATCTCGATCATATTTATTAGAGAAAATGTTTTTAAGTTATGCATGGCTAGTTTGGTAAAATTACTAGATATGCAGAGGTGGTAAGATTGTGCGATAAGTTTGAACTTGAAATTTCAGACAGTAGCAGAATAAAGAAGTAACAGAATTTGAGGATATATTAGACAATAGCGAAATTGGAGGATAAATCTTCAAGCAAATAGTAGTAGAAGTGGAGAAAACAGTAGTAGAAGTGGAGAATAAAGCAGTAGTAGTGTTAACATTCATTGTCTTAGTCTTCAAGCACTAGTAGAACTAGAGGATTGCCGAAGCATACTTGTGCTACTACTGGAATGTTAACCCATGCTACTACTTCTATTGGGATGTTAACCCCTGTTACTATTTCTACTGGGATGTTAACCTCTTCTACTATTTCTACTGGAATATTAACCCCTATGACTACTTCTACTGGAATTAACTGTTACTACACTAAGTTATTGAAAACCTTCTATTGTATTCCATTTACTGGAATGTTAACTCATGCAACTACTTCTACTGTAACTAACTGCTACTATACTAAGTTATTGAAAACTTCATATTGTATTCCATTTATTGGAATGTTAACCCCTTATACTGAAATTAACTGCTACTACACTAAATTATTGAAAATTTGCTACTGTATTCCATTTACTGAAAAATCTTAAAATGAGAGACTTTTCTCTTCTAAAAATATATTTAATTCGTGTAGGGTTAGTTTGGTAAATTAAACCATGACACATGACATATAGAGAAAAGATTGTCCTTAATTGTTAAAAACTGTCTTTATTTGTTTAACAACAACACAAGTGGATTTATTTGTGTTTCAAATCTTTTTAGAGAATGTATATGTGATTTGCTATATTGGTTTCTTGATTTTATGTCCACTAAGATGTTGACAAATTATACAGTTGCACATGAAACATTTTTCTGAATATTTTTTACGATATAAAAAAATTATTAGCTTGGCCTCTCTAAATTTTTGTCTTAGGCCTCATTCTATCACGAGACGGCCCTGCTCATGCACGAATTTAACTATCTATTATAGGCACTGGCGCCACCTTACTGTTCGCATTCCGAACAGTGTAGGAACAATGTTGGGCTTTGGTGTTGGGCGGATTTCCCTTACCTGGGCATAAAACGTTTTCATCTTCCGATGTTTCTCGCCTCTCTCGGAGCTTCCAGAAACATATAGAGCTCTCTGCCCATCTCTATTTAATTTCCGCTTTCTCTCCTCTATTCCTCTGGAAAGCTAGGATCTAACAGCAAAATGTAATATATATATGCCAAAACGGTTTTGTGACAGTTTAATACAGTGTAGCTCTTCCTTTTCAAAAGAAACCCGCAGCAGATTGCGGGCAATCTTTCTAGTGTTTATATCACCATTGCAGAAGCTTAAGGGGGGAACTTGTTACCCTTTGTCTCCATCGTTGTAAGTTTATAACAAGGGGGGAGCTTACCCCTGTTGCCAACTTGGCCAAGGCAATCAAGGCAGTCGCCTTAGGCCTCAAGCTCCAAGCTGATGCCTCCTATAATTCTGATTCAGCATATAAACATATAGTTAAACCAAAAAAGAGAAGGTAGATAGAAATTAAGCCGGATGAAAAGGAAGTTGGCAATATGAATAGTCTTCTAAGTTTTACAAACCTAGCTATATGCTGCAAATGTTTCATCTATGTTTTTTTAGTCCTTGCCTAAAACTTATTAATTAATAGATGTTAATAAGATTTCTCTCTTCATACATCATACGCTCAAATTATAGTTTCTGATTAAGTTTGAAAGACCTCAAAATTTGCATCAGGCCTCGTTTCATATAGGGATGGCCCTGGCCAGCTTACATATATGATATATCAAGATGATTCACCAACTGTTCTACACATAGACACTACAACAAATCCCAGCATTTGTGACCAGCAGTGGTCACAAAAACTAGCAATTTTGGCCACTAAATGTGTTTAGTGACCAAAAAAAGTGGTCACTATAGGCTCGTCACTAATTCTCAACAATGACCAGTTACAAGACTTGGTCACTAAAAGTTTTGATTTTAGTGACCACCATTATCTGGACATTAATAGAGATAGCAATAGTGACCACATAATTGATCACTAAAGGGGTCACATGTAGTCACAGAAAGGGACTATTTGGTCACTAAACCTCAAAGAAATGCATATATTGGTGACCATATCGACAGGCCACTAAAGAATTGACCATTAAAAAAAAAAAATTAAATCTGCAAATAACAGTAGCCTTTCTAGGCCTTTTTAATCTTGGTCTCCATTCATTCTAAAAAAGTTCTTGGTCTCCTTTACACATGATGACATGAACATATGTAAATAATGATGAATACTCGATCATTAAAACTGTGAAATACAAATTAACAGTCTACAACACTAAAAGAAGCCATCTGTGCAAGACTCTTAATTATATGAATGCACTACAACCTTACGAATTTTGACCATTCTGCAAAAAAAAAAAAAACATAAAAATATTTGAGTCAGGTACAAGGAGAACGTAAAAAAGATGCAATAATGAAAAATGGGTAATATATATAATCATTGTTGTACTCAGATAGTTTATACATGAAAAATGGGTAATATACATAATCATTGTTGTGCTCAGATTGATTTGGCAAGAAAATGTCATTGATAATTTCATCAAATATATAACAAATCTATAACTTCATAATTTCATTATACATATAGAGTTGGTGTTAAATTTATAAGACTCTGACAAAGGGAAGGGTTTGAGAGTGTTTGGCTTTAACCAGTGTTTTGATATATGGAAACTTCTTTATACATGACTGTCTATGTACAACATTGATTCGTGTGGATAATAAGAAAAGCAATTGAAGAGTGGATATCACTTGTTAATATAAGCTTTGCTTCAAGCTAGAATGTCCTAGCCAGACAAGGACAGTAGATCAGTTGGCAAGAACACACAAATATCATGTTCACATATAAAAGTTAACATGCAATTGCAATTGCAATTGGCAATTCTAATAATGAAAAAAAAAAAAAAAATCCTAGTCTTGAAAAGCTGGTCCATGCTCAAACTACTGCAAATTTATTTTGAAAAAGCAGACATAAAAAATTAAAAATTAAACTGAGAACAAGCACGTGTGAGGGATCAAGACAAGAGTCACCTGGATTTTTTCACATGGCTTAAGAACTAATGTATTGCCACATGTAACTGCAACTGAGAACATCTGCAAAATCGTGGAAATATTACTTGGGAGGAATCTCATGTCATAATTTTCACAAAATACGCAAGTAAGAGTGTTAACTAGATTTGTATGATTAAAAATGAAAACTTACTATGCGTACGTAAACAGACGTAAGTCACTTAACTCATCATAGACTACAGAGGAGACAAAAAAAAAACAACCAATAAAAAGAACCGAGCTATATTGCAGCCATACCTATAAGGGAATCATAGATGGAATGTTGAAGGGGCATATCCGAACACGAACACCTAGGGGTTCCCTGATGTAGTATGTATCAATGTCATAAGTGCATTGGGAACAAACTCCCCCATATGTAGAGTTGCCATCCCACAACCACGTTCGACCACCTCTAAAGAAGAAAAGAATGACATGTGGCCCAATTTTTGGTTACATTAATCATAACAGAATAGCAGAAACCACATTAATGCATGTGCAAAAACTGACTTATACTACGGAGCACATCACTACAATCAGCACCCTTCAATGTCTTACCCTGCTCTATGGTGATATTCATGGCAAGTTTATCCTAAAAATTTGTATCATAGACATTGAGATTCATAAGCTCATATACCATGATAGAATGATGTGAAACTCTATACCATGTCAGTTGCAATACGCAGTCTTCTAACCAGGGAGTCAAATGCATTAATCTTTCAGAGCCAAAACGATAAATAATACTTGCACCAAAGAAAACAATACTGAAATTGATCTGTAATAGACAGTTAATTCCATCATCTCTTCTACTGTTATCAACTATTGTAGTCGACCCAAAACACAGATATGATGCAAATGCCACAAGAAAATAAGAAGTTTTAATTGGTTGATAGAAATCCTACCCAAACGACCTAATGCCAAAATCCAATTGGTAGAACCCTTAATTGATGGATCGAAAGGTCTACACCAGAGTCCTCTTTACCCAGTATTTTCCAACTTTAGTTAGTCTTGGAATCGCTCTCAAAAAACAATATGTTTCTCTAATAACGACATCAAAGCTAATTAAAAATCAAGCTAATCAGCCTAATCCTAATCAAAATTGAACAATAACAGCAGCAACATCTCAATTAATGAACAAATTTACATAAGTAGAGAAAAAAGAAAACGGAGGAAGGTCTGTTACTCACGGCGAAGCGGACCCCTTGAAATTTTGTCGACCACGCCGATTTGAAAGACAGGTGAATCAAACCTCAAGAAAAATTAGGGTCGTGCTTAAGCCTTGAGAGAGTCGGAGAGAGATGATAGCAGAACGACCACAGAACTTTTAGTGGAAGAAGTCGTGATATGGCTGAGTTAACTGTTCACTTTTTTTTTTGGGCACAAACCGCGAATAATCCCGCGTCTACCGATGAATTCTATTTAAACTATTTCTAGAGGCTCCTTGATTTGGTCACCAACGCTAAAAAAGTTACCTACCAAACGGACCAGGTCACTATGTGTAAATGGTAGGTCACTAAAACTTATACAGCGAGCGAGCTTACAATTTTTATCATCATCAAGTGTTTTAGTGACCAGTAGTTTTGTTGGTCACTAACTCTATCTTATTTGTGACCATTATAATTAGATCACTAAGAATTTAGTTTGCAGTTTTACAAACTGTGAAGAAGTGCAGCTAGCCCTACACAGGAAAGAGTAGAGAATTTTGCAACAAATTCAATTCCATGTATAAAATGTCTCTTTCTCTTTGCTGAACCTTGGAAGTGGCTCCCTTTCAACTCACATCAGGACAGATTGTACATAAGTCACAACAAGGCCTTGTACTAACCGAAACAATTTCTGGAACAAGATTTTTTTAATGTCTCTCCTACAAGTACATATACTACCCCATGATCACCATCTTCACTGACCAAAGCTGTTCTATTTTCTATACAAGCGGTTTCTCACTATGGGGGTGACCACCTATACGGATGAGTACACTTCCCCAATCCCTCCATGCAGGTTGTTCAAGGCCTTAGTCCTTGATGCTGACATCCTTGTCCCAGAGCTCATGCCTGACGCCCTTAAGAGCATCGACACCATCCAAGGTGACGGAAGAGCAGGAAGCATCAAGCAGATCAATTTCGCCGAAGGCATGCATATAATGTTATAAACAGCTAGCTTGCTTATAGATAAATTAACTACTAGAGTACTACCTGAGTGTTCACTTCTCAGGCAGTCCGGCGTGACACATTTTGTTTGGTAGACTGTTGTTGAACATGTCGTGCCAGATTCACAGTCTCACAACATTAACATGTTAGCTGTTTGCCAAATGAACATTACCCCCACACTTTGATTTTACACAAATTTTGTGGAGTTTCTTAGCATGAACATGTTATCTTTTATGCAGGTGGCCAGATCATTTCTGTGCGAAATAGGGTTGATGAGGTGGATGATGAGAACTATGTGTATAATTACACCTTGATTGAAGGAGATGCTTCAGTAATGGAGAAAGTCGAGTTTATTTCTTATGAGGTTAAGTTTGAGGCCACACCAGAAGGTGGCAGTAAGAACAGGATGGTGAGCAAATACCACACCAAAGGTGACATTGTGCTCAATGAGGAAGACATGAAGGCTGGCAGAGAAAAGGCCTTGGGGATGTACAAAGTTGTGGAAGCCTACCTCCTCCAAAACCCAGATGTCTATAATGATACTTGATATCAAACATTTAATCTGTAGATTGCTCCTAAAAAAAATTAAAAAAAACACTTCATTTGAGAGGGTTTCAAAGAAAATTTCTTTGAGTCTGTCATGTTTATAGGTGTGGCTTTGGTTTTATCGGCCTCTTGATATAATGCTTGCAATGCAGTTATGCTTGATTGAAACACTTTCACTATAATAAATCTGAACTTTGATCGTCTGGACTCATGCCTCAGCGCTTTATGAATTAGAATTTAGAAGGTTTCAATCAAAGAGTTCAGCAGAAAAAAGAGAACAAGGAACAGCTAAACAAAATGCTCTGGACACACCCAAGTAAAATCGTAGTGCTTTTCTGGGCCTATACATCATCTCATGTATCTCTTGGATGTCTCCAAAGTTGAATACCCTCCTCAGATACACCCACAAAGCCTAAACCCCACAAAAACCAACTTATATACTCCTGGCTATGTGGACAATACCAACTCTGGTTCTTCTTTCTCTGCAGAAAAGAAAAGGAAAGAAAATCTCAAGTAGAAGTCCTTGTGAAGCAAAAAGACACCAAGTTGTGACCAAAAAAAAAAAAAACACCGAGTTGAAAATAATATTCCACCGAACTCATCTAGAAATCTAATCAATTCAAGGATCCACTAATTTGACAACAAGGTTCATGGTTTTCGCTTGCAAAACGAAATGAACGATATCCAGCTGATCCAGTTGTTCTGTAGGTACTAGTGGGAATATGAAACAACTTGATCATCACGTTTGACGTCTCATTTTGAATCCCATAAAACCATGTCAGCTAGTCTTCTGATTCTTCTTTCTAATTATATACAATTGTCGTTACTGTGAATTATTACCATAGTTGTATAGCAGTTGTATAACAGTTGTATCTATATATATATATATATATATATGTATCAATCACACAGAATGAAATCAAGTAGAAATTCATTCTTTTTCTTTTACACTGGTTAATACAAAAAAAAGGCAAACAGTATCTTCAGGGCATGGAAATTCCATGCCTCCCATCTGGTTTTGTAGAGAAGAAAGAATCATCCATATCCGTGTTGAAAAGTCCACTTTAGAACACATTCTGGTCCATGTTTTACGTCTCATATAAAGCATTCCCCCTCCTAAAATATCAAAGACATCAAAATTACCGTCATACCAAGCCGCCAGGGCCTAAAGTCTCAGTCTTCATATTATCATCTCTGAAACATCATCATCATCCAATCTTTCATACATTTCAAATCCGTAGTTCTAATCAGAGTCTTGATCAGAAGCTAGCTGAGCCAAGATGGGGATCACCAAAATCAGTCAGAAGTTTATCACTCAGGTAACTCCAGAAAGGATGTTCAAGGCCTTGATCCTTGATGCTCACAACCTCTGTCCCAAGCTCATGTTCTCTTCGATTAAAAGTATTGAATTCCTGGAAGGTGAAGGAGAAGTTGGAACCATCAAACAGATCAACTTCACTGAAGGTATTATTGATCGGCAAGTCAACTCTTTCACTTTTCCATTTATGTTTCTTATATACTCAGAGGGTTAGCTTCAGATCCAACTCATTTAATCATTTAAACCCTTTAGTGATCCGACTGATCGAGTTTTAGATACCAACTTAAGAGTTTCATGCTAAAATGAACTAAATTGGAAATCTTTGCATCCTTTGGTCATAGAAGTAGTCTAATAGGTAACTAAATGTTTGGTGTTCTTTCTGATGTGTAGCTAGTCCTATGAGATATGCAAAACACAGGATTGATGCTCTGGACAAGGAGAATCTGATGTGCAGGTACACCTTCATTGAAAGTGATGCAGCAGAACATTTGCTGGACAAGCTTGAGTACATTACCTATGATGTTAAGTTTGAAGGGTATGGCAGGGGAGGATGTATATGTCATTTGACAAGTGAATACAAAGCCAAAGATGGTATTCAGATCAAAGAAGAGGACATTGAGCTTGGGAAAGACAGAGCCATTGGGATGTATGAAGTCCTAGAGGCCTACCTTATGGCTCATCCTCGTGCATACACTTGAAAGTAAAACATTTCAAGAAGTTGTAGAAACTATTTTTTTGGGAATTATGATGCTGTGAACAATACATCTAACATGTACTGTTGTTCATGTTTTTGTTTCCAGACTTGATTTTGTTCTTGTTCTTTATATTCTGTATTTTCCTGTTGTGATCTACAAGATTGTGATTAATATATGATTCTGGTTCTGATCTGATTAATCTGGCTCTCTGTTATCTTTCGGAATGTAAAAGTAGTTCATCCAAATTCATGGACAAAGCCAATATAAAAGATAGATTTTTTGGAACCATGTCAAACGCTCTAGTTAAGCCTAGCGTGAGTGTTCCACAACTCTCAGTAAGCAAGCACCCCTTGACCGTACACGTAGACGCATAGATTCGGTCCTAGGCGAGCGTGATCCAGCTATTAGAAGCTGTCACCAAACTTCATCCGAGATGCGTACTTATAAATAGAGATCTCATAAGGTACTTAACTTCATACGGCCCCAGGCGAGTCTGATCCAGCTATTATCAAGCCGCATCCGAGATGTGCACCTATAATTAGAGACTATGCCCTCACCCTCGACATAACTAACTTCAGTCAGTCATCGAAATTTCCCTGTACAGTAAAGGTGCAGCAGCCGGCACTGTTTATAAGCCCTTACGAAATGACGATTTTACCCTTATTTATATCATAATTAAAGTCATACAATCTCTCTTTAAATTACAGTTTTGCCTTATTTTTTCGAAATGATTACTCTGCTCTCACTTACTTTATAATTACAGTCATGTCATCACCCTCTAAACTATAGTTTTACCCCGTTTTTTAAAAATAACGATTCTACTCTCATTTATGTCATAATTACAGCTCTACCATCACTCTCGAAATTACAGTTTTACCCTCCTATTTTCAGAAATGACCTGAATGCGGGTAGATACCCTCACCCTTGACCGTCTAGTCTCCCTCTAACTTGCTCGTTCGCTTTGGGCCTACTAAAAAAATTACCACCACTGAATCATAAGCCCCGTTAAGTTAGCTCACCCTTGACCGTCTAGTCTCCCTCTAACTTGCTCGTTCGCTTTGGGCCTACTAAAAAAATTACCACCACTGAATCATAAGCCCCGTTAAGTTAGCCCAAAGGGCCAAGCGAATAACTGTACAGTCGGCCAAGATACTCTGGGTTGAAGCCCATAAAGGCTCCACACGTGTCTCAGCCTCATCACATTAAGTGATAGGACTCCAACTCAGCAGAGTTTACCTGTTTCCAGGTCTGCATCTCTGCAGTTAGTGGCTCGGGGACTTTCCTGGGCCTGATCAAGAATCACAGCCCAAACGCTTTGTCCAGTGATGTTATGCATTATTGAGTTACCCAGGTTTATAAGACAAGAAGAATAGTCCTTATCTTCGATGTGGGATATGAATGTTCACAGCCTAAAATTTTGCTCAGAGTCGAATAAAAGACGAGCTACAAAACTTCGTCCTCATACCCAGGATATGCTACTGTTGCTTGTAAGCGCCGCCCATGTGTTTATAAACACCAAATCATGTATTTTCTTTAGCAGAATTTTTGAAGTTGAACTCGTAAGTCCAAGTTCCAACTAAGCGGCCAAGCAACTTTGAAACCCTTTTGAAACCAAACTATTATGACTACTGCTCCAAGTCTATGATCAAAGCTTTGAAAATCTTTCTAAAATAGATTTCCATCTGTATATATATGTACTGCCACTGGTTAGTTTCCAACCAGTTCCTATATATAATCAGGTTTTGATTATCTAGATCATCCTTTTACAATCAGTCTACATATCATGGGTGTGACAAGCATTTCACAGGAGTTCTTGTGCCCGATTGCCCCATCGCGCATGTTCAAGGCTTTGATCATAGACTCTAAGAACTTGATCCCAAAGCTGTTGCCCCAATTCATAGCAAGCGTTGAGGTAACTCAAGGTGATGGTGGAGCAGGAAGCATTGAACAAGTCAACTTCACAGAAGGTTAGAAACATACATTACTTTTAGCTATTAGCTACTACTACTTCTGCAGTTTCTCCTGTATTAGTTTCTTCTACTGATGAAAGCTCTGTTTGGTATTACAATATTGTAGGTAGCCATTTCAAATACGTCAAGCACAGAATCGATGAACTCGACCAGGACAATTTTGTGTGCAAGTACACTATGATTGAGGGAGATGCATTAGGTGACAAGCTTGAGTCTATTGGCTATGAGGTCAAGTTTGAGGCAGCTAGTGATGGGAGCTCTATCTGCAAGATGACAAGTAATTACAACACCATTGGAGAAGCTGAGGTCAAGGAAGAGGAGATTATAGCAGGAAAGAATAGTGCTATGGGGATTTACAAAGTAGTTGAAACCTACCTCTTAGAGAACCCAAATGTTTATTCTTGAATTGGATCATTTGATTGACCCTCCAGTTCTTTTTATAGTTACAAATACACATATACATGCATATGTCACAGATTCGCAGCAACTGTATTATTTAGGATTCGATCTTCTAAACCCTCAACAAGGGTTAACACATGATATATAATAAAAGTTCATTAAGACGAGAATATAGTGAGACTTTGCAAGAGGAATTTAAAAAGATGAGACCTACGCTCCGACTCTTGCGGAGTGCTCTGGTATCAAGAAACCTAGGTTTCTCACATGCGGCGGCGAGCCTTGTGCTCTCCCGTCCAAGCAATGGAGAGACGACGGCGTCGGAGACTCTACGCGTCTCAGGCGTCGGCGGTGGAATCTCCACCAAACTTTAGAGGCTGTAGTCGCTCCGATTTGTGGCGGCTGACCTGTAAAGGTTCGTCAATTCAGATCGGGTCTCACTGATCTGGAATCGAGACTTTGCAAGGAGGATAGGTCGTCGGAAACGACGATGGCAGATGGAGGGGGACGCCGGGCTGCGGTGATTCAATGGATCAGTTTGGGTTCCGAATTGGTTAAGGTTGTTCGCGGCTTGAGCTCTGGTGGTGGCATGGTGAAGACAAGCCCGACTTTTGTTGGGGAGGAGGGAGGCGACGACAGGCTTGGGAAGTGGTCGCCGGCGAAGTCAATTTCCTTCACTGGGAGGTTGACTTTTACCCGGGTTTGGGTTCGGATCCGGGTCTTCAAGCTTGGGTTTGGGCTCAAATCTAAGACTAGTCAAGATTGGGCTTGGGTTGATGGTCCTGGGCTCCAAGCTAAGAATGATTTTGCAGTTGTTGAGGATGTGATGACTCGCCCTAATGTCAAGGGCAGGGGCATGACTTAGGCCTCGGGTTACCTGCCCGAGCATTAGATGTAATTTTATTACTTAATTCTTAAGTTTGTTAAGTGTACACTAATTGAGGTCTTAGACAGCTAATATTCTGTTCTAGAGAATTAGGTAGTAAGATTTTTATCTTTTGTTTTAAGCTCTTTATGAGCCTATATGTAATCAGTAAAGATACATGTCTTGGTGCTTGTAAGTCTCTCTTAACTTACTATGTGGAGGACGGCATTTTGATGTATGTGCATTTTGGCCATTGATTAAGCAATATAAGTTATCATTTTCAAAAAAAAGAATATAGTGGCCATCTTTCATTGTCATATGAACCTAACTCCTTGATTCTTTTGTTGAATGTGTTTGGATCAATCTTACCCATGTAAAATAATTTTAAGTTTACAAACTCTTGATATTAACTTCACAAACAGTCGAAAGTGTTATGTACTCATCGTTTTCTTCTCTTAAATTCATAATACACGACTAGGATTAAAAGTCAAGCATATCTAAGAGATAAATTCCAAGAAAATACCCAAATGCGATATAAGATTAGTTGTTCTTACATAACAAAGCATGAAACACTAGTCAGTTTTATTCTTTCATTGAGGAAATGGACCTTGTTTTCAACTTGAAAGCAAAATCATCAATCAGTCGAAGGAAAACTAGTCAATTTTTTCTCCAATCTATAGCCAACCAGTCTGTATATTCTTTATGGTCCTGAAAAACTTTCCTGCTTCAATCTTTATATTAAAAAAGAAAGAATGTACACAATACCTTGAGCTTTTAGATTTTGGTCAAGAACCTTTATGTGGTTTTTTCTTGTTTGCACGCTCAAGTTGCTCGCCTGCTTGGTAGTCCTTCATTTTAGAAATTGAAGCCTCAAATAGAAAAATACCAGAACCAAAATATCTGCATGAAATATAAATTATATAATCTAAGCAGGACCAGCAAGATACACTTAAAACAAGCAGATCTTTTGCAGATTTGAGCCTGTGAGGTCTAAAGCTTCCCAACCTTGTCCAAAAACAAACAGTAATCAACTTTACAAGTGAAGACTCAAAGCTCTACTTCTGAACCTCTTTACCATGACAAATTAATCAGATTCAATTCGCCAAGAACCTGCTTTTCTGGTCAAAATGCAGGTACTTAATAAGAAATTAATACATGATTAGTTATATGAATTGCACTTGATAATCTTTGGAAGGTGCTAAATGGTTTGAGCTGGGGCTAGTCTGGCCATGCCCCAATACATTGCAGTATAGCTTTTGTTTTTAGACTATAAAGAATGGCTGAAATTGAAATTCAAAAGCATCAAGCAATTTATTCAGTAAAAGGAATCACCAAGTACAAGATGTCCTCTAAAACTCAATCAAGTACTTGTTCATGAGTTGTTAAATATGCCTAACTAAGTTCTCTCCTCCTTCACGCGAAGAGACAGATTGGCAAATGTAGTTTAGGTGCAGCCCTATCCTGCAAGTTAACATGGTGAATTCTCTGATTTCCTATTAGTGAAGACAAGTAGAAGGCGAACTTGCAAATCTCAAACCTTCTGTAATCTAGGGATTGTTTACCGTTCATATAGCTATGAATCCTAAAACCTCAAACTGTTAGAAAATAAGTGGACAATGTCAATGAATTCACAAGCTATTTTCTGTAAGTCCTTGTCCCTGTCCCTTTATTATTATTATTTTTTCAGTTTTGATTATTTTGTCCTTTGAATTGTCATGGTAATATTTATCTGCAAATTTTCTGTGGGGAACACATGGAGTATTTGAAGAGGGAGTTTCCACATTACAAAAAGAAATCTGCTAAGTGGCTGGTTGACAAACAAAACCTTACTTTTGCTGATTGGGTGAAGGAGAGGGTAAGTTTATTAACCTCCAATTTGTTTTAAGGTTTAGATTACTATGTTCGGTGTTCAATATTTTGTTATAAACTTATGTCTACATTTGCAGGTTGTTGTTCAGCTTAGTGAACCCGATTGTGACGTCCCTGAGATTGTGAAGTGGATGGCAGATAAACCAGGGAATGAAGTTGAAGTTTCAGGGTTATAAAGTAGGGGGTGTGCAATTTAACACAAAGTCTTGAGATGATCTTTGTAAGACACAAAGTAGTGGGGTTTACTTGGTGGCAGAGACACCTCAAGTAGCTAGTTCTAAGGATAAAAACATAGTTACTGAGGACATGAGCTTCTACATGGTTATTACCGAAATATGGGAGCTTGATTATTCTTTTTTCAGGTTTCCTTTATTTAAGTATGACTGGATTGAGAGTTATAAGGGTGTTAAAGTAAATGATCTTGGTTTCACTTTGGTGAACTTAAATAGGAAATGTCATTTGCAAGACACTTTTGTTTTGGGAAGATGTGTAGAGTAGATATTTTACGTAGAAGACCATGTATACCAAGCCAAAACATCCAACCAAATCGTTGTCAGCGCGATGCAATGCTAAAGTAAGCACCGCTTAACTGTTGGTGTCACCTCATTAGAAAATAAGTCGACAATGTATAGCGAGCGAAAACATCCAACCAATTTGTTGCCAGCGTGACACAATGCTAGAGCACCACTGATTATTATTATTGGCATAGGTCTTACTCATGAAAAGCTTTTGTGTACACTTCTCATTGTCTGAAAGAATCTGAATTCCAATCTGTATCACCCTTTATGACTAAAATGAAAGCAGAGTTTATATGCCGTCCAGCCCTAATTTCTCAACACAATTTTCATACGTGTATATTGATCTTTCTTGTGACAAAAGGATTCCACAATAGTGGATCTCCTTCAACCTCAAAAGCCACCCACACCCACTGATTGAAATAAACAAACTTGATCTCACTTTAATTCTTTTAAAGGGTCGGTTTTGGATATCTAATGAGCTCAAAGACATCCTTTCAATTATAGACGTTCATCCATAGTAAAGCAAATTCTCTTTGGCCTCATCAACATTCCATACAAAACCGACCCTCCCTCTTTCCCTTCAGGATTTGACAATGACTTGTGAAGAGGCTAATCAAGCTGCAACATTACTATCTTTGTGTGAGAAAAAGTAGAATGATTCCCTTCATGTCCCACATCTTTTGCCTTTCAATTATTCCTTCTTACCTGTGCATGCAAATAAAATGCCACCTATTGATTCTTCATTTATACTCTCCACCCTCCTCATCACATTTTCTGGCTTCTCTTCTCTTCTCCAGCCATGGTTCCAGAATTAGAGGTATGCATGCATGGCTCCAAATACGTAACAAATAATATATGCAATTATGCATCAACGTTAATCTCTAACCAGGTAGTTCCTTTGTCAAATGCAGAAACCTCGGATTACCGAGATACATGTCCGGATGGACTGCAATGGATGTGTACAGAAGATTAAGAAAGCACTACATGGCATCAGTGGTCAGCATTCATGATCTCAACTCTAAAATCCAGGCCTTCACTCTTTGCTGCTATCTAATTCTGATGAACTAAGTCTGTTTTTTTTATATTTGAACAGGTATATATGATCTCTACATTGACTTCCCTCAGCAGAAGTTGACAATAATAGGGTGGGCGGATCCAGAGAAGATAGTAAAAGCCATAAAGAAAACAAGGAAGATTGCCACCATATGTTCCCATATAGAGCAACCAACAGAGCCTACTCCTCCTCCAGCAGAACAACCCCCGGAAGGGGGCGCAGCACCACCTCCCGATGCAGCAAATCCTCCTCCAACAGAATCACCTCCACCAGCCGAACCAACTCCACCTCCTGAAGCTGCTCCACCAGCCGAGCCACCAAAGGACCCGCCACCACCGCAACATCCACCACCACCACCAGAGGCACTACCAACACCTGTGGCTGCTGAGACCAATCTAGGCCAACAACATCCGGTGTACCACCACAGACCAAGAGGAGTTGGGGAAGTTCATACCATACACCACTACCCTCCTGATTTTGGCTACAGATACGGCTACCCTAATGGCTACCCCGGGTACTATAACAGATACCATAATAGTCAAGGATCTCCACCGGAACCAACTCCTCCCCCTGCCCAGGCTCCTGCTCCGGCTCCTTCTCCTTCTCCTCCGGTTCAGGTCCATGCACCACCGCCTGTCTATGTGACACATAGCTATAACACATACAGGCCATCACCTTATGTCACTGAATACGAGTATGTTCAACCACCCCCACCACAACAGACGCATTACAGTAGGATCAGCCAATACCACCACTACAATGAGGATCAACCATATCACAATGTCAGCAGCAATGGAAATGGAAATGGCAATATCATATCTATTTTTAGCGATGAAAATCCGAATGCGTGTGCTGTAATGTAGACAGAGATTGGTGCTGAAGGCGGCCACAAAAGAATCTCAGGCGGGAAAGTAAATGGAGAATATATTGGCCTATAAAGATGTATCATTTGGTGGCAAGATATATTTTCCAATAAACATGTGATGATGTTAGCCTGTTAGGGGAGGAATGAGATTCCAATCTTGTAAGAGAAGAGTGAACTGATCCTAAATCCCACTAGGGGAACTTGATACATAGTACTACCTGGAATTCAGTTTTATGTAATAGAATTCTCTAAAAGCTTCTATATTTTTGAACATTCATTTTTCAAATACTTGTCTTCATTATTCGCTACTCATGAGTCTCGACTGTCTTATCTTCTGCACTTGATAAGTAGCAAGTCCTTCCCAAACCAAGTTTTGTTTCTGAAGAAGCAATCTGTGACAATAACATTTTCCAAAATCATGTTACGTAAATCATTCTTCTCCCCACTAGAGTCCTAACCCGAAATACTCCATCCCTAAATGTTGCTACTGAATCAAGAAAGAAAAAGATTCAAATGATGACTCGCTGTTTTAACTAGTGCTCCAAATACAACCCACTGGTAATCAGAAGCCATACAAAGGACCATTTTAGTAGGTTCTCCAACACAGAACTAAACCGACAGCATTTTCAGACAACACCTACAATCTTCCTCTACTTTGCACAAAGCAGAAATGTAGAATCAAGAAGAAAAAAAGTATGCACCACATTATCCAGCTCCTAGTTGCATCAAATGAACACTGAGAGGATTTTACAGTCACCCAATCTAATTCCCTGATTCATCCCCAAACCCTTGTAGGAGAGTTGACCACATTTGAGATTCTCAAAGACACTGAAAAAGACACGGCAAACTGTCATCACTAGATATTCAAGTCCAGAGAAAGAATGACAAAGATCCCATATGTTAATTGAAGATGGACACGTACAAATTCTGATACCATGTATAAAGGTGTTTGTGCTAGTGTCATTAGGAAGAACGAAAATATTTAACAAATAGTTATGACTTATGACTTATGACTCTATTTACAAGGGCAAGGGTTCAAGAATATCCCAATGAGATGGATCCTAAAACATGGTAACATCTACAAAAAGAACAAGAAAGCAAAGCAAATATCACATTATCAGAAGTACTTTACTGTCTCATTGAGGAGTAAAACAGTACCTGAGATCCAAGAATGACAGCACCCTTCTCCAAAAACAGCGTGAGATGGCTTGTAAGGTTGAAACTTCCGGTAAGCCATCTTCCAGGCAGCACATAAAGCTGTGCACCCCCTTGTCAGAAAAAGACTTGAGATAGAAAATGGCATTCTGGAAAGCAAGAGTGTTCAATGTTTTGCCATCTCCAACAGCGCCAAACTCCAAAATGGAAATACTATGCGGCCTTGGTTTTAATTGCACCGAGTTTGATAGCATTTCCCAAACTCAGCAACAACAGCAATACCACCTGAAAATGCAACAGCAAGACAGCCACTAGTTCTCAGATGAATTTAGTCAAACACAAATTCACTCAACCACTAATGCATAAATTAAAAGCAGAACAAGGTACAGAACAGGATCAAAGTTGCAAAGTTGCAATACATGAACACACTGACACCAACCAAGTCAACCATACAGCATCACATTTCAACAAATTCGATAGACTGTATTAATGGAAGGATGGAGTTTCGAATGCGTTGGGTACTATGTGGATATTTATACAAGTGATCGATAGACATGTTTTATGCGCAACAGACAAATATGTTCGTTCACATGTATGTGATCTATATTATCTACGAGCTTTTGTCTAGGATTCATTTTCCAGTGCAGCAGGGAGGATTATGGATATATGACTGATCTATGGATGGTTATATATGATGGAGATCTAGTAATCAGATATAAGAAGTATTGATAGAATCCGGAATTTGGTTCCTGTTTTTATAAGAAGCATTTGTACATGGTTTCCTTGGTAGTTATCTGCATATTGGGGTGGCAGACTGCATTCTGAGAGCAGCACATCTACTTTTCTAGTAATAGAGTGACTCAATAGTCAATACCATTTACCCTATATGATGAAGTATAACCTTCAATAGAGAAATTATCAACCAACAAAACCTTAATACTACTATTGTCAGTGCAGCTACTCTTTTGTATAGTCCATGTAGATGTCAACCGACATAACCTTATTCATAAGTAAGTATAAGCAGAAAGGTACTAAACAGAACAAGCTCAAAATAGTATAGAAATCAATCAAGGACCTTCATTGCAACTATGAAAACATGTTTCTTGAACGAGTATTACTGTTGATATATTCAAGCAAGCTTCTTTTATCCTGGATCCAAGCAGAGACCACAAAGCTCAATAGAAAGCTTGAACTTTGGCCATTGAACTCTAACAGACCCTAGTCTTAAAATTGCAGGAAAAAGGAGCATAACAAATAATAGAATTGAACTATCTAAAACTCTGCAATCTCATATAGCCTAAAAAGTAATAACACTATGAAGCCTGCTTCAGTTGACAACAATCTCACATATTGAGCCTTCATCACAGTCCGAAACGATGTCATCAAGAGACAGAGACACACCACAGGAGAAACCGAGACTCGGCTTAACCACCGGCACAGCCTCACTACTCAAGATTTGTAGAACTCTCCTCATTGTAGGCCTCTTGGAGCTATCCGGGTTAGCACAAGTCAAACCGACAAGCAACAGCTTCCGCATTTCATGCCTAACAGACAATGTAACAAACATGAATGATGAAATAGTATGATTGCTAGGATAAAAATTTCAAACAAATAAACGTTGGCTGATGCAGATTGATTATCAAAGTGTTGAGCATACGACAATGATCCCTAACACAAAATGGCTCGTATGAAGTCCCTACTGCTAAAAGTTCAAACTTGTTCACTCTAACACTAACTGATACACAACACCTGGAAAAGCAAATTTCACATTCTAACTAATAGCATCTGTTATTAACAACCAGCACTACTAGTCAACAAAGTTGATCAAAAAGCACCAATCTTTTCAACAACACCATCAATAACAAAACCCCAATACATGAAATTCAAATACTAAAAAGTAAAAACCAAATAAAAATGTCACCTTTCTTCTCTTCTTCTTCCTCTTGGGAAAACCAGACACAAAGTCGCTTCACAAACCAAAACCCAAAGATGTCGCCTGAATCGCCACGTCTTCAGCCTTGTCTTCAGCCATTGCGGCTTCCCAAAGCAGTGAGTGAGAGAGAGAGCTCACGTCCGTTGCGCGCCTTTCTTAATTCTGATAAGTGCTAAACATTAGGGATGCAAAGTCAATATTGCCCCCACAATCGTATTTATTCACAGACACGTTTTCAAGCGTTTCCGGCGCGTTTCTGATGCGTTTCCAGCGTTTGCAAGAACAGATTCTGAACCGAAAAGCCACCTGGTACGCGCTGTTATGGCCTAAAAAGGCGAATAATGCCCGGATATTGCCGGAAAATCGTCAGACACGTATTTGTAAATAAGTTGGATAAGCGAGAATAATAATGTCTTTTCATCCCGAAGGTGCCAAAAATCAGAGGAAGTTACAGAAAGTCACTATTGCCCCCATAATCTTATTTATTTTTGAATACGTTTCCGGGCGTTTCCGACACGTTTCTGGACGTTTTCGATCCATTTCCGAGACAAAATTCCTGACCTACAAGCCGCTGTGTATGCGCTTGTATGGCTGAAATCGGCGGGAAATGCCTTTATACGGCCGGAAAATGGTCGGATACGTGTTCGTAAATAAGACGGCAAGCGGGGCAATAATAACTTTCACTCCTCAGATGCAAAAAAAATCAAAGTGAAGAGACTGAAAAGTCAGTATTGCCCCCACAGTCCTATTTATTTACTGATAAGTTTTTGCTATAGTTTCCGACGTGTCTCCGGCAGTTTTTGATCTTTTTTTGACGTTTCCGATAACATATTCTTAATCTACAAGCCACCATGTATGCGCTGGTATGGACGGAAATAGTGGGAAAAGGCCAGATACGATCGAAAAAGCTTCAAATACGTATTCATAATAATTCGGTATGTGGGGGTAATAATGACTTTTTATAAGGTGTAAAAAATTAGAGTGAAGAGACTGAAAGTCACTATTGCCCCACAATCCCATATATTTACGGATACGTTTCTGCGTGTTTTCAACAAGTTTCCGGCGTTTTCGTCAACTGATTCTTAACCTACAAGCCAACAGGTACGAGCTGGTATGGGCAGAAATTGCGTAAAACGCTTGAATACGGCCGAAAATGGTAGAATACGTATCCGTAAATAAGTCGGATATACACGGGTAATAATGACTTTTCGTCTATAAGGTGCAAAAATTTAACTTTTATATATTTTTTGGTCAAATAACTAGTATATATTTGATATTTCTGATTTAGCGCCAAAGCAGGGAGCTCTTGCTCCTCTTTTGCCAAATCCATTTCTCAGAGACTTGAAGCAGGTAAAACAAGCGGTTCAATCCAACTCTATAACTGTTCATTTCAAATCAATCATACGATTCATCCTTCAATTTCTTCTTAAATCGAAACAAAATCACGATCCCTGGCCTCTGATTTATTATACTCATTTTGTTAACTGCTTTTGTTGATTTTTTATAATTCATTGCAGATGTGAAGCTTTCCAGTGTCGTCAATGAATGATCAAGTATTGTACCAGTGGGGAGGTCGGTAGAGATATTATGAGGAAAGTGATTGTGATCGCCTCCTGCTTGCCTCGAGATGCAAAAGACTCTCGCGGTGAGCCTTTCGTTACTCGTTTTAGATGTTTTGTGTCGCCTGCTATGTTTGCTTATGCTGCTTGATCTTATGCCGGCTTCTCTTTTATGCAGGCTGCAGCTGACAACTATGTTTCCTTTGAGTTTCTGTTATTTGAGCAAAAATCATGCCATCTCGGCAATGTAAACCAAAGACAATATATATCAAGAGTTTCGTAACTTGCATATCTGAGCTCAACTCATTTTAATGTAACGTCTAAGACATATTACAACATCAGCCTTTAACTCAAGGCTCCATTAACCTCTCACAACCACTTTAATGTAAAACCTACCTGAAATAGCCAATGTGATTGATTCAGAGAAACGCTTCCAATATTTATATTAGGTTGATAATGTGTGGATAAGTGTTGCTTCAAGAACATTATGTGGAATATTTACCATAATCTTGGTGCAATCAGCTCTGTATTTTACTTTGACACCTTAAGTCTATGAAGAAGATTTTGATCGTAGGGTCTACTGCTTATAGACATGCAGATGTCATGGCATTTCTCTGGAAGATGCTGTTCTAGTAAAAACGGAGGAGCCTTGTTGTCCGGTCACAGGGCGTAATGTCGGAAGATCTGATATCATAGGAAATTCTGTGAAAGTTGGAGAAAGAACAATCCTGTTGCTAGCCTCATTCAAGAGCCATGTTAAGCTCAAGCGTGCTTCTTCACCAATTTTCAGTGTCATTTAGAAGACTAACTTTGGGGTTCCTAAGTGAAGGTAATTGATAATCTTTCAAGCTTAAATTTACCAACTCCACTGAGAGTTGTGATGCATATTGCAAGGATTTTGATGTTAATGAGCTGCGCAGTTAATCTTAATGACTAACCTCATTTTATTTTATTTTTCTTGTTGCAGAAGTTGAAACCAACATATTTTCTTGCCTTGTAAACTTTTTCCCCTTTCTGTGTTTTTGGTGTCCCCTTAAAGGCTTAAACATTGTTCTCTAAATAGTTGCATCATGATCCAATGCCCGGCAATATTGAAAGTCTTTGATCAACACCGTAAACTAGGTACCTCCAGTTCAACTTTCAGATGGCTTGAGTTTGAAGTCAAACTCAAAATCAATGATATAACAAGCTGGTCCATTCTGGATTTGGTCCCAGTTTCAATTGGATTGGTATCCCAACAGCAACGAACAATGATCTAACTCGCACCAAGCTAGAGACCTAGAGTAACACCAGAGTGACCAGACATGTCACTTTTTCTCACCTTTACTGATTACCATGTCAATTCAACATCAAATAAAAGATAGTACACCGCACCACACTTGGAAGGAAAAAGAGTAATTAAATTTAAGCACCAGTACTCACAATATATCCCAAGTTCTCTTACACCATCACTACCAAAATTTGCTTACACATGAATGAAGAAATGAAGAAGCTGTACAAATAATTTGCAGAATGGAACATGCAAGAGTGCAAATCTACACAGGTCGATGAAGAAACGAATAATCTGAACATGTACCGTCTTATTGGAAAGAATTGTGATCTAAATTACTGTAATTGGCGGTAGAAATTTTTGGTTCTTTTCCCTCATTATGGATTGTGACTGAAAAAATCTGGGTAATGGATGAATGGTATCATAATGCTACGGCTTTTCCATTCAAGGTCTGTATCGAAAAGCAGGCTGAGGAAGAATTTGAATGTGAGGACTTAAGGGCAGAACATGGTTCGGGAAAGACAGAAACAGAAAAGCCAGAAACATTTGAACATACCCAAGAATTTGTAGAAGAACCTGAACTGATTGACAAGGAGATGTTGGACAGACAAAAGGAAGTGAAGGGAGATTCCTTGATCCCAGTGAATTTTCCAGCAATAGAGATGTTGGTACCATTCACATCCTGTAAGCTGATGTGATCCAATGCTGGAAGGGCATTAGGATCAAAGTTGTCATCCGGATGGGAACCAAACTGACCAGACGCACCAAATGCCACGCCGATGTTTTCCATTTTGACATCTGAAATGATTATATTTCTGATATAACCACCTCTACCCTTTGTTGTTCTAAACTGAATGCCACTAAGTGAGTTGTATAGGTGGACCTGCTCCACAAGCACATTAGAAATGCCACCGGACATCTCACTACCAAAGGCAAGAGAAGAACCAGAAAACGATTGTAGCTGGACCCGTCTGATGTGCACATTTGTGGTTGGTCTTCCATAGGCAATGCCGTATTCATCCCAACCACTCTTAAGGACAATGGCATCATACCCCATGCCAATGCTGCAATCTTGTATGCACACATTATTAGAAGAATCTGAAAATTACAAAGAAAGAGGTGTAAATATGAGGAATTCTCATGTCATTTTAAGACACGAGTGGTAAAACCGTATGCACATAACAAGAGTTTGTGCTTAAAACAGAAATCATCAGCTGCTCTTTCACTCAGGAGACTAAAGAGAAGACTTGGGGAAGAAGGCTCAAAATCTAGCTAACACATCTACTTGATTTTGTAGGTGACACCATAACAAGCAAAATCATGTACACATCTTGAAACCTGGCTATGCTTTCAAGAAAACTTTTGGAGTCTCAACCAATGAACAATAAGTTTGACAAGAATTCTAAAGCAAGGAGTCAAGAGATGTCATACCTGGGACTATACCAACTGTATAAGGGGACTCCGGGGGAGCAGAGACTGAGATGTTGTGAATATGTACATTACTGCAAAGAATTCATTTATAAAACATAAATATATCCTTGAACCGATAAATGATAAAACTAGAATGCATTAGCTAACAAACCTGCAGTAGACTGGATGAATGTTGTATGCAGGAGAATTGACAAATGTGAGGTTTGAAACTACAACATCTTTAGACGAAACTATCTCTACAAGATGAGGACGGCTATGGTTTAAAGTATGAGAGTTAAACCAATCCCACCACACTGATCCTTGACCATTGATGGTTCCATTATCACCTAGTGCAGTAAATAGAGAAAAAATTAATTAGGCCCACCTACAGGAGAACATGTCAAAACAGCAAGGACTATTCGGATACTCTGCATTACCTGTTAT
Organism: Fragaria nilgerrensis; assembly: GCA_010134655.1. NCBI lineage: Eukaryota > Viridiplantae > Streptophyta > Magnoliopsida > Rosales > Rosaceae > Fragaria > Fragaria nilgerrensis. The sequence continues at coordinate 26,068,151 of CM020980.1, forward strand.
GACCACATCCTGTAACATATATCCATTTATCAAGCTACGATATCTCCCTCCTGGGAGTTCAATCCCTCGACCGTACGAGGGCAAGGGTTCAAGAATATCCCAATGCGATGGATCCTAAGCAAGAAAACATGGTAACACTTACAAAAAGAACAAGAAAACAATGCAAATATCACATTATCAGAAGTACTTAATTGTCTCAATGAGAGGAGTAAAACAGTACCTGAGATCCAAGAATGACAGCACCTTTCTCCAAAAACAGCGTGAGATGGCTTGTAAGGTTGAAACTGCCGGTAAGCCATCTTCCAGGCGGCACATATAGCTGTGCACCACCCTTGTCAGCAAAAGACTTGAGATAGAAAATGGCATTCTGGAAAGCAAGTGTGTTCAATGTTTTGCCATCCCCAACAGCACCAAACTCCAAAATGGAAACACTATGCGGCCTTGGTTTTAATTGCAGTTTAGAATCACAAGGCCAATCTTCTTCTTCTCCACCGAGTTTGATAGCATTGCCCAAACTCAACAACAAGAGCAATACCACCTGAAAATGCAACAGCAAGACAGCCACTAGTTCTCAGATGAATTTCATCAAACACAAATTCACACGACCACTAATGTACAAATTAAAAAACAGAACAAAGTACATTACAGGATCAAAGTTGCAATACTTGAACACACTGACACCAACCAAGTCAACCATACAGCATCAGATTTCAACAAATTCGATAGATTGTCAAATGATCAATGCATATAATACAGAAGTGAACTAAAACTAAACTGAAAAAGACACAAGAGTGAGATTAAAAGAACCACCAAAATCCATTAAAATCCAAAAGGGTATCCCAATTCACAACACCCACAAAGCAGAAACAAGAAACACAAATCCTGAATCTAGAACTGAACACAAAAGATCAAGTCTTTGGACAACAAATTGGCATAAAAGGGGACAAAGCAAAAAACACTTGAAACCCAGAAAAAAGAAACGTACTTACTAGCATCTTCATGACTCAAACACAGCTCTGAGCAGCAGAAGCACCACTGACCAAAAAGACAGCAGAGAAAAAAGAGGAGAAGAAGAAGAAGAAGCACACAGAAAAAGAAGAAGGGGTTATGGGAATTGTAAGTATGTGGGTTATTGGCATTAATTGTGTAAATGCCACAAAGCATAAATGATTATATATCAAGAGAGGAAGAAGGGAGAAATAATTGAGTGGCATAAGGGGGAAAGAAATGTGCCACTACAGAAATGCCAGCTATCTCTCCCAATTCTCACTTGCATGCAAAATCAAAAACAAAAACAGAGGAGGTGAAGCAGAGAGAATAAAAGGGTAAGCAAATTTAATTTAATTGCCCACTAAATTGCAATTACCTCCTTAATAAATTATGATTAATAACGTCTCTCGCCGACAAATTTTAGTTTGAAACGGCCCTCACCACCATGAGAGAGAGAGAGAGAGGAGGAGAAGAAGAAGAAGACAACCTTGTTGTTGTAATATTTAAGAGAGAGAGTTCTGAAACACAAAAAAGAAATTAGGGGAAATTTTTTGATAAGCAGTGGTGGTGTAATAGTGTCCTTGTTTGCTTACAGTTGTTGAAAAGCTATTCGCTACAATAACAAAATAAGGAGAGCGGTGATAATGTCACGAGGTGTTCATGGTGACTTGTGTAGTAGAGGTGCCACTTGTTGATGTTGGAGTAGTTTTGTTCCAAAAATGAGAGCCTCTGCGTTCAGAGACGATGATCCAAACTTGCATATTCTCTTAATTGTAAAGGTACGGTTAATATATCATATTATACTTAGAGTTTTTTCATTGATGGACTTTCTATGTCGACACATTGATCGAACTAGAGATTAGTAATTTTCATAATGAACCGTTATTTTACCTGATTCATGTGATGTCACGCTTTCGCAATTGTATTGATGAGTTTTCTTCGATATAACGGTCCTTGAACGACGAATAATGATTCCGATCATCGATTACGAACAAACGTGTTTGAACTCGTTACGTTGATCATCGGAAGTTATGATCGGGATAGGTTGTACGGGAAGGGGCGTGCACCCGCGGGTGAGGGAGAGGAATAAAATAAGTGAAAGGAGTGCATGGGGCATAGAGACCGCATGTGGGTTGACAGAGAGGAAGGGGGCGAGAGCGGGGCCCACAGTCAATCATGGCCGAAGATGCTAGCCTGGCGGGCCTGGGCGTCAATCACTGGCCAGAACACAACAACGATACCACATGACACGTGGCGTTTTCTAAAAATTATTTTTGGGGGCTTTTATGAAATAAATGTAAGATTTAGTAGCGGGTGAGTGAGTAATGACACTGCCTGTTAACTATCACTTCCCAGAATTTGATGCTTCAAGATTCTTCTTCTCCTTGTTTCTTTTTTCTTTTCAATTTATTGTTCCTTGATCCATCTTTTACATGAAAAAAGAAATCGAGAGGAATTGAAAAAAAATATAAAAAAATCGAGATCTGTATCATGTCATGTAACTTACGATACTCTATGTCATCTAACTTACGATACTCTATGTCGTGATTGATTAATCTAGTTACTTTAGATTTAACAAAATAAAAATAAAAATGGATACTAAGCATGGCTTATGGGTGTTTATTGTAGTTGAAGAAAGTTGAGATCAGATTGAGGTTTTGTAAATTGAGAGTTTGGGATGACAGCATTATGATGTTCTTCTTTAAGAAAGTTTTACTTCATAAGAAAACTTGATCTCATCAGCTTTCTTGTTTTTATAGAATGGCAAAGAAGATTTTGATTATGTCCATAGATTATGATTGGTATCCCGTACGGGATTAAAATTGATAGGAAAATTTCTTATTCCTCAAACTCTCGATTGGATTTGTGTTTTCCCATGACCAAGTATAGATCAAAAACGAGTGAATTGCCTTGGTGGTCTAATTTGTGGGTTGATGGACATAGACATTGGAAGAGTTTCAAACCATGCACTTCACTTCTTTGTCTTTTCGTGTTTTCTTAAACACTAAAGTTGCTTGGTTATTTGCATAATTCTGCGGCTCTTTTCCACTACAAGCATGATATGTTTAGGTCCTTTAGGATCTAACTTGGTCTGGTTTCGTTGTCACTCACTTATAGCCCACGGGAGGAATAATAGGCCATACCTTAATTTTGTGTATGTATACTATGTGTCTATGTTGTGCCATTTTAATCATGCCTGCTTTTAATTTTTCTTCTAAACGTTCTTTGTAATCATAGAAACTTGGTTTGAAACTTTAGCTTGATTAAATGTCACTTTGTCTACCACTTCAAATTTGGTATTTGGATCAACTAATACTTAGGCATGTCATGTCACACCTACCGCAATACACGATGGATTATATTAGAGGTGTGATAACAGAGATAAACGTAATTTAGTTTCATAACAAAAAAATTATGTGTTGTGTTATTCACATATCCTTTATTTATTTATTTTTTCTATTCACACACCATTTCTATGATGAGAGATATCATGAAGCAAATTGAATGAGATAGTTTGTAAATAAAAATAAATTATAATAGATGAGGTGTGTGAAATCATGAATAACACCAATACGAACACAACCAAGACTCACAATTTTAGCAACCCACAATTGTCATCAAATTTCCTTTCTCGATCTTGACCTATAGTTCTTCCAAGTTCCAAGTGACTATGAATGTTTCAAGAAGAAGAACAAAAATGTAAGTCACGTAAACAATGCAGCTAAAAATCCAATTAATCACCTATATATGGGTAGTCTAGCTTTACCTCTTATGTTCATCGAGATGCTCTCCCTTTTGCAAACCAATATTAGCTTAATTATATCCTAGTATTTCCTCCTTTAGCTGTCTCCAAGCTCATTCTAATTTCTTTTGAATGTTAGCTTTTCATGATCCAACTTTTCGATGTGGAAGTATTGCCAGCGTTTTCATCTCAAACTGATAAAAGAAAAATCTGAAAACCACCAAAGATTTCCAACTTTCACATTAGGGTACGAGTTTTATATAACACTAGACACCAAAAAGGCTCAAGTTCTTGTTCATGGCCGTAAAGTTGATCGATCGAGCTAATAGGAAATTTGGAAGTGGGGGCAGTGTGAAATATCCAGACATCCGCATGTTTCTTAATTCGATTAAGAGAATATTTGGGACATAACAGTTGGCAAACAAAAGGTTCTTGATCATTTTCTATCAAACTATCTAAGGTATTAATTTTAGGTAATGTTTTCATTTCTAAATAGCAAAGATGGCATGACTATGTTGAACAGTATTGGAGTGGAGGACTAACCAACAATGTAAAAACGCGTGGAGACATTTTGTTATAGTAACTAATTAAACAATAATTTTAATCATTAGTTTGGAAGTAAGTTTAGACGTTAGTAGAGTAGATATACTAACGCCTAATGTTTTCATTTTCAAAATGGTCGTCCATTTGATGAAAGTACGTAGTTTCTGAATTGCGAATGCATGTCATATGTATATATGTAATTGAATTATAGACAAATTATTATAGGTAGCTTACTTAACGAGTCATAATAGAATGTGACTAAATTTGGCGACCACTGAATTCTTAAATGAATCTGATCCCCAATTCCTACTTAGCTAGTCAAGCTCGAATCCTCCACCACCACCAGTGCTGAATTGATCGAATCCAACTCCGGCCACCAACATCCTCACAGCCACCATACCCATACACTAACACACAAATTAAACGTCGATCCAAAATCTGATCATTGAGCATCTCCAATCAATCTTCTATTTAATCAAATTTGAAGTGACTCATCCGACACTAATTCCATGTTTGAAACGTCGGGTAGTTGGTAACAATAAGTTAGGGCAACTTTTGTTTGCTTCTCATGATTGTAGATGCTAGAGCATGGTAGTTGTGAGGAAGTAAATACTACCATATATCTTTTCCTAGAGTTCTATCAATGATTGCTTTCGAGAAGATTATAAACTTCATTTTACTTCTTTTTTCTCGTTCATATCTTGTTAGGTTGGGTGGTGAGTAAATTTTATAGCTCTTTGATTACAATCTTACATAACATGAAAAACCTTATACCTACAGATACATAGAATCATTGTACTAGCAACTAAAATACAAACCCTCCAATTGTATCGATCAAGTTAAGACATCTCAGATTCTCAGAACAATGAACATTCATCTTTCCTTAGGGTTTAAGATAGGGTTTTGTCATATATCCACCTATTACACTACATTTGCGTGTTGGAAAGACCAAGGAATACGCAGTCAAAATGGATATTTCTCACAGAGACAAACATCCCATCTGAGGGATCACTTCTTTCTACAGTGACATCTACCAGTGAGCACAATAATAACACATGCAGAGCCAAATGAAGAACAGTATCCCCAGAATTTATATGCAAACCAGAAGCCTGAGATTCAGATATTTTGTCTGTGTCATTGTATAATATTAGGTTTTCATGGTCAAGACTCAAGACCACATGGCATGATTGGAACTAATCGTTGGCCTCGACCCAATTTTAGAAGTCAGGACCCTCCAAGAAGGGTGCCCTTGGGGAAGTGGACGAGCTAACCCTTCAGCTTGGTATTATATGATGTGCTGTCCTTTTGTTTTTTCCTCAGCTACAATAATGCTAATGCCTAATGGAGACCGGAAGATGATTGTTCAGATGAAATGGACAGGAAAGGAGATGAGGAAAGCATGTTCTAATCTGGAAATATTTGATTGAATTTGGCCTCCAACAGATTCAACAATAATCTCAGTTCATTATGCCATTTCAAGAAAGGTATTCAAGGCTAGTTCATGGGGACCTAAATCATGAAGAGGCGTCATAACTTCATGACAGTAACATGTTCAAGTTCCAACTTCCAACCACCACCTTGGTCAGAGCTTGTTTGGAAGAGTTAAAAGCACTTCCGGAATTGAAAGCACTTTTCATATAGGTAGAAGCAATGTCGAAAACTCACTAGGCGCTACTAGAACGTAAGGCAGGCTTGGACTGCCTAGACCGGCTGGACAACCTTGTTTTAGAACACTGTATTTAGTCAAGGTTCAGAAGTTCACTGGGCGCTACTAAGGGAGAAGGCTGACTTCGAACATCTAGGCGCTGCCTAATGGGCTGAACGGCCACTGCCATAAAAGTTTTTTATGGGTCATAGAAGCATTTCCAAATATTAAGCAGAAGCATGTACAAGACCGGCATGCATAACTTCACATACAACTCCAAAAACTTCTGCATCGACCATACCGGTCTTATCACATAGAAAACCATTCAATTTTCAAAGACTCCAAGCACCAAGTAACTTTCACTAGATGCCTCGCCTTACCTGTTTCGCATGATAACTACTATATAGGCATTACTCTATATCTGAACATCATATGAACAAGTCTCTTATTGCTGAACCTCACATTCAATTTCTGCCTTTTCTTCTGTTTACCTGAAAATGACATCTTCTATTCGGAGCTTACTAGTCCCGGTAAACATTCCAAACTGCAGAATTGGAACAAAAGGGAGACAGGAACCATATATTTGAATGAACAATTAACACATGTATAACGGAAAACACATGTATATACATAAATTTTTGCCCTACCATTAGATTTCTATTTGATCACACATTTGGTGAGGCACATATGTGTGTGTGGATCACCAACCTACCAGTCTAATATACTGCACGAATTGAATACAAATCAATACAAGGAAATAGACATAGAATTGGTTTGCTGGAGCTGCTAATTAGGAAGCAGGATTGTTAGATGAAGATGTTGCTGTCCAGCCGTTCTGTGCTCCGTTATCGACAGGCACTGTAACTCCCCACTTCCCCTCGGCGTCTGAGGGCTCTATAACTTTAACAGATCCGTCACTCAGTCCAACGGCAAATTGATATGGCTCCTGCAGATGTGCTGTAAGAGCTAGCGGGTACACAGTTTGGCTGTCACACAGTAGGACAAAGCTAGTTAAAACGACAATACGATTTAGTGGGAAAGCCGCCTCATAATTCATATACCACGAATAACTGAATGCTCGAAATACCTGCTTGGGGATGCTTGTGCCAAGTACACTGACATGGCAATACGACATCTTAGTTTCAGACTATCAGCATCAAATACTCCAATATTGCCATCAGTAAAACCTGCGTAAACTAGTTGACTATTGGGGGAATATGCTGCACATGTTATCGGCGCCGGCAGTACATCTTGTGGCATCCACTGCGAGATATATTAAATCAGGGATTTGTTGAATACAAACAAGAGTAACTCATGCCAAGACATTCTATACCTGTCGAATGCATTCTGCTTTGGCAGCATCATATAGCGCTAGTTGACTTTCATGGCATACCAACAATCGTGTTTGATCAGAATAGAATTGCACTTGCGTGTCACCAATAGGCGCCTTTCCGGCTGGCAGTTGAATTGTCAATGATTTCCTCTTATCCCATGTATCCATGTTCCAAAAGCATAGCTGCAAGCACAATCTTTTTTGTAAGAACAATTTCATGAAATGAAATCAGGAGGCATGGTATCAAAAAAAATTAAAAAATAAAAATAAAAAAGATATAAGGGAATTAACATTACTCAAAGACTCAAATAAGTACTTGATGGCACAAAGAAATACGCAAATCATGAACTTTTCCCCAAAAACGAAAAAGAATGCCAACATAATAAACTATAGTCTTTTTACAGACATAAAAGTATGTCCAAGCATCTATAGACACCTAGATAAGCTCACTGAGCATATACATTACTTGCAGCAAGATCTAAGACCTACATATCAACTTATATTCAGCTTCAAGCAAACTAAAAACTTAGAATCACACAGAGACTAAAAGTCTGAAATACACAATAACAGGAAACAATGACATTAGAAAGAATGAAGTCACGTACTTGAGCATCAGCACCTGATGAAACCATGATCTTTAGGTTAACAGAAAAGGCTAATCCCGTAATGTGCTTCTGGTGGCCTTTCAGTTTTGATTTGACCTAACAACAGAGCAACCCAATTGACATTGACAATCACAGAACACTTTAATCATATAAAAATATACAAAATGATGCTTAAATCAATCACCTCATCAACTCTAACATTGTAAATGTGGATACTTGAATCCTGTGTTCCAATTGCTATGATGTTATTATCCAGAGGATGAAATGCCAGGAAGGTTGAGGCTGGTGGAGGTGACATGAAAGTTGTCATTACCTGCAAACCCACAAATTTTCATCTCAAACATGATTACAGTCCAAAACAAGCAGCAGTATCCAAACTGTGCAGACAGGGAAAAAAATCTCCATATGATTGATTGGCATTAAATCAGTACTAAATTACCTTGAATGTCATCATATTAAACAGAGATACTTTTCCGCCGCATGCAGACATCACATAGGAATCATTCTTTGAGAGAGCAATACATGGAACTGCTTCCTCACAGTTTTCGGGGACATCATTAGTCATCAAAAGACCACTGTTGGGTTGCCAATGTTGCGGAACGACACTAGCGGTGGCCTATTGAACCATAAAAAAAGTCAGAAATCTTTTCATGAAAGCATGCAGTATATGTTCTGCACTAACGCATGCAGCCTAGAAAAAGAAAGATATCGTCAGTGCTTGTGTTAACATCACCTTTCCACTTGGATTTTCATCATTACTTCTCCATTTCCATAGCTTCTGGACACCATTTGAACCAAGAGCCAGAATGCCGGCACCCGAATTTGTGTAAAGAAGTCGAGCAACCTGAACTCACATGAGACCACACTTGCAACTATTACCTCTGAGTCTATGACATCAAAATCCATGAAATGAAAAAAAAAAAAAAAAAAAAATAATCACCTTGTTAGCAGGATCTTTACTATCTGGCATCGTAGCCACTCGACAGTGAACAGGATCAACAATCTCTGCCAGTTCCCAACGTTTACTTTTATCAGATGCATCATCTAATAGTCTTCGCTTTTCTACACTCCTTGCCAAAGGATCAACTCCATTCTACATCAAATGTAAGAAAAATTAGACCTATAGAGCGGGAGGATTACAATACAATTATAAAACTTAATATATTTGGTGAGGATGGCTAGTCAAACCGTATGATTACAAAGCTATGCTTGTTCTTGGAGAAATCAAGTCCATGAACAACCAATCAGTTGTGTCATTGTGATAAGTTATTACTATTAGTGAAGTAATATTTGAACTTTATCATTTATATTACATACAAGAATCTGAGTAGGCCTGGCAGGAGAGCTTGCATCCATACGGTCTACTTTATTAATGGCGGGATTGATATTTGGAACCAGGGCCGATGTAGATACCTGATCCAGGAAAATATATTAAATCAAGTTCTCCAGAAAGAGCATATCAATTTTTCAAAAACACATATGCAAGTTCAATGGAAGGTCTAGTCCTGTGCAGATAGAAATAACAACCTTCATCTCAATAGGTGTTCTTGATGCTTCATAAGATCGACTTTCAATCGCTCTTAAGGATCTAAGACCATCAGCATTTGCAAGAACCTTAAATCCATTGTCAGCCGTGGTAACAACAAGCAGATTTCCTTCCTTATTGAATCTCAAGCGAGGAATAGACTGAAATATTCCCGATGCTTATATTAGTGAATAACCTCAAAACCAGGGCATCCGCGAATGCCACTTATAATATTTAGAAATGAAAGTAATGACAATGAGGTTTCTTACTGGAAGTCCACCATCAGCATCTGTACTTGTAAGAACATTTGTGTTATCCATATCCCAAAATTTTATTTGGCTATCTTCACCAACAGCCAAAAAGTGATTTCTTGTGGTATCAAATTGAGCAATGCCAGTAGATTTCTTTCTGAACCCAATATACGTCCTCTTTATTGCCCCTTCACTTTCATTCCATTCAACCAGGAAGGAGTCACCATCTTTACTAGTCCCACAAGAGAACAATCTGAGATTTAAAAGGATCAGTTGTAGTTTGTACACTGTAACATGAACAGAGAAATGTGATAAAGAGAACATTTAAACCATGTGGATCTTTCCTTTTACCTATTTCCATCATCACTGTACAGCATTGTGGTGCAATACTGCCCAGGAGCGTCATAGTCAACCCTGGAGCCCACATTATCATACAGCCAAGCTTTTATTTTCCCATCAACAGCCGTTGAAAATATAAACTGCAAATAAAAAAAAGCGGTTAAGAAACCAGAAATGCATATTCACTAGAAAAGCTTGCCTCGGTCACTTTCGATGTTAATAGTTATCATAACTAGTTATCCTATCATCATGACTCTTGTGAAATTCTCTACCTGCATAAAAAGATCTGATATAAATGAAATGCACATAACGAGAGCAACTAATCAAAGAACTGGTCAGATTGTGGAGCACAGAACTCAAGGTAAATAAACCAACACGAAAAATAAAAAGAGCTAAAGTCTCTGAGTTGGAGCTATCATAGTTTTTGAAGTTTGAATAATCACATGCCACCTTAAAAATAATAACAGAATGGTACCCACATTTCACCATATTCATCTGAGATTATCAACGAGTGGCTGAAACTTATAAAACTTGATTTCTGTTGCTGTTTTATTTTAATTCTTTTAGCTAGTTTCGGATTCATTTTTTCTGACTAGTTTCTACCAGTATAACCAAGATCAAGAGAAATGTTCTCTCCATAAAAGATCTTGCATTTACATACATGCTATATATACATCCAGATTTCAGGAAATAAACATCTCACCTGAATATTCTCCTTCTGGTGGGGGCAAACCGAGTAAACAGGCGCTTCATGACCTTCAAAGTGGAAAAGCTTTCTTCCATTCAGATCCCAAACCTTTTTTCATAACAAAACAAAAACATTAAAATAATCCATTATATGTTTTAACTTTGGGGGGGGGGGGGGGAACTTCACACTTTTGGTACCCACCTTTATCAGCTTATCATCTCCACATGTTACAACACATAATTGCTTGTTTGGATGAGAGAATGCCAAGTCATTCACACCACCACTGTGGGCATCAATCTGTGAGAAAATCAAATCCAAACATCAGTCTAAAGTGGAAAAAAAATTTCATCTTGAGGTAGCAGTAAGTGAATCAAAACATGCCTCCAAATGTTGGCGTAGATCATTAGACCCATGATAAGCATACAGATGAACCAAATGTTTCTTAAATGCAACACCTGCAAGAGCAAAAATACAAAGAATTATGTTCCAACATGCATTCAAATAATGCTAGAGTTGCGTTGCTGCACATACCAATTAAGTTTCCATCTGGACTCCATGATACACGGGTAATAGACATTGATGGATCCTTGGCAATAGCCCCCTATAAGAGACTTAAAGTTACGATACAGCAGTGACAAAGATAACGAGTGCAAACCTTTTACTATATACTGGTCATGAAGAACAGGATTTTGAGACATAAATTTGATGCTTTTGATACTAAAATAATGAATAGTAGTAGACTGATAATTCTTAATTTCTTATTGAGTAAGGTATGGGATTTTCACCTGAAATGGCACAGAACAAGCAGCGATATCCCATACTTTGAATGGCTTGGATACCAGCCTCTCTCGCAACCCAACTTCCCACAGAGTAACTTCTCCATTATTACAGCCAACTGCTCAAAACAATAAACATGTTACTCAAGTCAGATAAGAGATTGAAGCAAAAATAAATGTTCAAGGTATGAACTATCAATCCATATCCATTCCAGGCACAATCTGGTGTGTTGCACACAACCTACCTGCAAGTAATGTGTGATGTGAAGGGTGGAAATCCATGCTCATAACAGTGGATCCCTGACGAAGTGAACAAGCTACACTTCTTGGTAGGTCATCTAGTGACCACGAAGCATGTTGGGGAGGATAGCTAACCTGAAAATGTGAAAGTAAAAGTTCCGTTATTAGAAGCAACTATCTAGATACAGTAGACAAATGCAGAAATGAGTATCCAGAAATGAGCTAACAATACCTCGTCAACAGATTGTGCAGTCCGCAGGCGTTTCATTAATTGCTCATGATCAGAGCTTTGATAATCAATCATTCCAAGACCAGTTGGTGTTCTTGGATGCTTTAATGAAGAAACTATTAAGAAGCAAAAGTAGTCCAAGTTACCAAAATGGCTCAAACAACAAGTACAACATGCTCAAACCTAATAATTAATCAAGCAAGTAAACCAATGACCAGTCAGGGCAGCGCACTAAATACTTCTTGTTAGACATAGTACAAATGAAATATCCTTCTTAACAAAGAAGCAAATAAAAAGTACGATAATATTCGATGACCAGGTCCAATGGATTAGCAAAGAAGAGTTTCTTGAATCTCTTCAAACAGGGACAAATCCCCTGAACAATTTTTTTTTCCTTGGGAGTAACATGAATTTTGCTTCAGTTTCTTCAAAACATTTACTTTCTCTTCTTGACTAAAGCTACATTATTCAACACTGTTTCAAAGAGAAAGAGGAAAGGAAATGCAAGTGTACACATGACATATATAAAGATATTATATATAGATATATATTTTACAATTCTGCTACGATGTTTTGGTTTCTTTTTGGGTGCTCAGCATCCATTGTACAAGAAAAAGGAGTATGATCTAAACTGCAGACCAGCTCTAAATACATGAAGACCTAACCTTGACCAAGTTGAACAGGCATGGGTGAGGCAGCGACTGGAGCTGATTGCATAGACAAGGAAGGATTAGCATTGGACATCCATCCTGCTAAAGCATTCGCATTGGCAGCTGCTGCAGCCGCAGCCGGAGGGAATGGCTGTACATAACAAGACAATACATTATGTTAATATCAAAAGGTCCACATTAACTGAAAATAATTTAACATTGATAAATTCTTAAAAAGTACAAAGCATGATATTAACATACTCCACCGTGTGCTCCAAGAGGAGCATAAGTTAAAGGCTTTGTAAGAGCTGCAACTGGAAGAGTAACTGGGGTTGATGCACGAGCTCCATTTGGAGGAGAGCACGAGTGGTCCATGAATAAGGTCTTAATGTCAGGATTTGGCCTTGGGTTCTTACATAGCTGGTGCTGCCAATTTAAACTGCATATAACAAAAAGTGCTGCTTCAGGAATTTTACACATGATAATCAATATAAGGGAAAAACAACATTTGCCAATCTTCACAACACCGAAGGTATCAATTCCGAAATAAACAAACTAGAAAAAAAGGCATTCCCAAAACACAAACCATACCTTTGATTGATCAAAGTTCGCAAGCGTGACGCCTTCAAAGTGGGGAAAACTAGCTTCTCTCGGAACAGAGGATTCGCTTCTATCAATTTCTTCAGCTCTACTAGCATTATGCTTCTCGCAGATTTAGTATCACCATACTTTGACAACTGCTCATTTTCCCTGCATCATATCAAAACCCCCCAAATCGCACACAATTAAACCCTGAAATAAAAACCTCAAACGCATCCAACACTCCAACCAACCAAATTTCCAATTCCAATATTCAATACACTACCTGAAGTTGTCAAGAGTCAACAGATGTGTGATTTCCTTGTACAACTCCTCATTAAACGTCGAAAACACCTTCAAATCCTTCACCAGTATCTCCACGGCCTTCGCCCTGTCCTGCCTGAGCTCATTTCCAAAATCACAAAACCCCCGATCACCAAAAGTCAATCAATCCATAAATCACTCCAATTTTTTTCCTCATTAATTCTCCCTAAAACTAACACTCCTAATTTCAATTACGAATTTCCGAAAACAAAACAAAATCAAAGAGAGCTAGAATCCACTACCTGTCGAGCGCTTCGAGATACTTCTGCTTTCTGACCTCGAAGAAGATCTTCATGGAGTAGCGATTCTCGTCCACCTTGGTGAACCCGGACAGGTACTTCTCCACCTCATCCCACTCTCCCAGCAGAGCCTTCTCCTCGAAGTACTTCATGTTGAAGAAGAATCCAGACTCTTGCTCTAGCCTGTAACCAAATTCAAAACAAACCAAAATTCAAAAATTAATTCTAGAAAAAAAAATTCAAAATTAAAACACAAAAAAAAGGGGACGAGACTGACCTGTGCACAGCCTCCTTGAATTTCTCCTCCTCGAGGAACTGGAGGATGAGGAAAACGAGCTCTCTGCTCAGAGATGACATTTTTGCCCCTGGGGGAGAGGCGACGCGAGAGAATCCGAAGCTCGCTCACGCGCGGCGGGGTTGTTTGAGTCGCGATTCGAGGCCGAAACGACAGCGTTTGAGGCGGGTTGAGGCGGCGAGGTTTGTAGAAATCGGAGGGTGGCGGAGGCTCTAGGGTTTTGCTTCCATTGATTCAACGAGAACAGTGCGGAAGCACTACACGAGAGAAATGAAAAAGATAAAGGAGAGAGAGAGAGAGAGAGAGTGAGTAGTTGTTCGCACTTTCTTCGATGCGTTTTCCTGGGTCTTTGTTTCACACCTATCACTGATAAGCTATCACTGACAAAAGTGGAGTCCATAGCTTATGGCTGATAAGTGGACTTGGTTATCACCGGAGCGACTGAGAGGCTCAGTGGCGCATCATTCCGTAGAGGGGACGAGATTCAGAGATTGAGTTAGTTGGGGGTTTTTATAGGGTGCGGACGCGGTGGGGTGCGGAAGAGCTTTGGGACACGTGGAGGGGAAGGAGTGGGTGGAGTGAGGGGGGAGGAAGGAGGTGGGAGCAGGGGATTGGAGATTGGTGGTGTGGGTTTGCGGAATCGAGGGCGAAAATGAAATGGATTGAATAATGGGGTAACGTCCACCCCATCCTCGTGTTTCCTTGTCTGAGGCCTACGTGTCGCACCTCTCTAGTTGGATCTGCTGTGCCAGAAATGTGATGTTACTTGACGTCGATTGTGTCGTTAACTTTCTTTCTTTCTTTCTTTTTTCTTTTGGGGTAAATTTATGGAAGTAATGGGAAACAAAAAGTTAATTTGCCCCATGTTGCGGAAGTAAATCTTCATAAATGTTTGGTTTTGAATTCTGGGAATTTGGATTTTGGTTCTTGGATTCTGGACATGACTGAAGTAAAAATTTCGGATATTATTTGACTAAAATAACAGATTGATTTCTTGTTTGCATCTTTATTAATAAATGACGTTTTGGACAAAAATTGAATTTTTAGATACAATTTAACCAAAATAACATATTGATTTCTTGTTTCAGTCAGTTTTCGATAAATTACGGTTTGGAGAGTCAATCAATTTAAAAGTAGAAATGCATCTCTAGTTGCTTCTTTTAAATACAAAAATTTTCGCTAAAATAATAAATCGATTTCACCTTTTCATCACTTAAGATAATTTTGGTTTTGAGGACAAGTTAGAAAATCTTAGAGCGTAAAGGCATATCGAACAAATTTTTACATATATAATCTACTTAAAATATCAGATTGATTTCTTGTTTCGTTGCTTTCAATAATTAACACTTAGAAAGAAGACTACAATACACGAGTAGAATGCATTTCCATTAAATTTGCAATCTAACCAAAATATCCAATTGATTTCTTGTTTTCTTTGTTTTTATCACACTTTTATCAAAAAATCTAACAATGGAAATGCATACGGATTTCTTCATATACATAACTAAAATGTGGTTCACTTCACATGCGAAGTACAAGAGGGTAGTGATCATGACACGACCCGCCCCGAATTTCACCCTAAACCAGGAGTAAATCGTGCGGGGACCACCTCCAAGAAAGATTTACTGCAAAATTCGGTACAACCTCCCTTGAAAATGGACAACCCTTCCAATAAAAACCTGCAAACACTTCTAAAGGTTCCAAATCCAACCTTAACTTCTGGAGCCTTCGTGCTCCTCAAAAACAATATCACCAACAGGATAATAAACATTATCTAAGATAATATACATCATCCGTCAAATATTCTAAAATATAAATAAGCCTTCACCCACAACCAAAAATATATACATTAAACCCAAGTATTCAGAGCTACTAGACACTAGCGGAAGCAAGAAAAAGACAAGTAGGCTAAACAGGTAACCTACTGGTGAAAGGTGGTGGAAATACGGGTGACTATGCCTCTTCTTCTACTAGATCCAATCCGAACTCTGCAGACTGGGCATTTTAAAATGAAGGGCCTAGGGGAAGACATTTAATAATATTAGAGTGAGTGGACAAAAATAATTTAATAATAAACTATTTATGCATTCCCATTTTAATTTCAAAGAAAATATATTGCATGCGGCAGCTCAAAAGCGCTCAATTCATAATCTGACAATTTCACGACTAGCACTGGCTAGTCACAAACTCAAATAAAATGGAGCCTCTCAGGCTAAACCATATATAATCATATATTCGTATGTATCTACACTCGTCAGACTCCTTGTATGAATCCTAGAAACAATTCAGAAAAATAGAAATTCATACAAGGCTACAACGCTGGCGTCTAACGCTCACGTTGCGCCATAATGGTATTTTTCCTCATTATGACCGAAAAGGGACGGTGTACATATACGTGTGGACTCCCTATATGAAAACCTAAATAAACTGAATGAAAGAAGTTTTCATATAGGGCTATGACGCTTGTGTCTAACACGCACGACACGCCATAATGGTATTTTACCTCATTATGACGAACCAAACACGTATGGCTAGCTAGCATTTATATACATACTATTCTCATAAAATCCAAAACATATATATCCACCGAAAATCTCATTTTCGGGATCTCTCCAAAGGAGGAAAAATTATCAAATAGGCGAGAAATCAATAAATCTCATCAGAATAAACAAATGATTAATAAAATCATTCATTGCATGCTTTTTATTTAAAACAAAGGTCCACTCACAAATTAGGCCTAAGCCTGATGACGCTCCGAGACTTCTTCTGCTCGGGCCTCCTCACGTCTTGTTCCAAATATATAATTAATTTACTAACTGAATTCCAGTATTTATAAAATAGGCAAAATTAATCGAGAGCCATAATTACGCTCATCATTGCCTAAGTTCGATATTCTTAAATCGGAACGATCCAAACTTTTATATCATACTCGGCAGTCGTATAAACAACCTTTCCCAAAAATTGATTTAAATCCTACGGTCGGATTTTACATTATTTAACCGCTTAAATACCAAACTTCGGAAATTCATAAACCTATTCAAAACTCGTCCGAAAATTCTAAAACTCATTCCATTAAACTCCTCATAAAAATCTCCACCAAAAACAATTTTTCCAGCGGCGGCCGGCGACCAGCTCCGGCGACGTCCAAATTCTACCAAATTTTAACAGTAGCTTCCTCTCATCATTCCAAACAACTTTCATAACTATCACTAAGTCCAATTTCAAGCCTAACTAGGTCAATCGAACGAAAACATCCTAAAAGCCCTAGAATTTCAACTTCGAATTTCTCCTTACCGAGCTCAAGAGGGATCGAGCCTTTTGGAGGGGTTGTTGCACGGGAGGAGAGCTTCAAAACCGTACCAAGCTTGCCCATATTGGTGGCCGGAGGAGGGAGTTCCGGTGAAGGGAAGCTCAAGGCAGCCGCGCCTTTCGGGCGGCACTGCTCCTTCACGGCGGCGCTAGGGAGGCTGTGACCGGTCTAGAATGGAAGTTGGGTTGATGGCCGACCTTTTGGGACCGGTGCGGCGGCGAACGGTGGCCGGACGGCGGCGGACGGCGGAGAAGAAAATCCGGCAGGGAAAGAGAATCGGGAGAGAAAGAGAGAGAGGAGAGAGAATCGGGAGGGAAGAGAGAGAAATATGTTGGGCTTGGCCCAACTGGTTCCAACCCAAATATACCCAATCCAAAAATTTAACACCCCCAAAAATAATACCCTAATAAAAATTACCTTTTACTAGCTAAATTTACCATTTTTACCGTCGTTACATTTTTCTCCTACGAATAACTCTCCGAAATAATCGTCCCTCAAAACCCCTCTAGGGACCAATTAAACTATATGTCAATGTCGGAGACGGTAAAATTCTTATTATAATCAAGCTAGTAAATAAGATAAAATCTTACGGGTCGGGATATGACAGATCATGTTATATACTCTCATACAATTATTGTTATCTCACATTTTTATTGTATTTTGTGTTCATGTATATATGTTTGGAATGGAAATTGAAGTTATAGAACCCTAGTTAGCATCCGCTCCTTAAAAATGTTAAGTGGCGGCGGTGATGCCCAAGTACCGAGTCATCTATGGGTTTTAGTTGAGCTGCATTTTACTTTTTTTATCTTAGGTTACAATTGAGTAGGTTGTCCGTGGCTTTATACATGTAATGATTCTTTACCGGTCAGATATGGTCTGACTTCTATCCCGGTCCGGACTTGATTATTATTAATTTTTTAATAAACGGCTGGTTTGGCTGCCTCAATCGGTCAATCATTGATTAATGAAATTGTCGAATACAAATGGGGACATAAAGCTTGAACTCTTGATTACAATGAAGTCCCGATACATTATTGACAATCTATACAAAGTACATGTATTATATAACAAGCACCAACTAGCAAATAATATTACTCTAATGACAACTCTATTTACTTTATCATAACGGTAACATAATAGAAAGATCATTTGACATGTAACACGAGCATATATCCTAATATCCAATAAAACAGTTTTCCTACAATGTTGCCGCTGAAGAATAAACCTGACGACACTTAATTTCATCCTGCCACTAAGAGGTTGCGTCCATTTGACCAAGAAAAACACGCGCCGCCTACCTAGAGCAGATAAGACACACAAAGTGTATAGACCGACACAAAATGCTTCACATCGAAAAACCGACAGGACCAACACTGTTCATGTTGATCCCGACATTGTCCATATTTCATGAGCCCATTTGACAAGCACGACAGGATCGACAGGATCAACATTGTTCAATGTTCTAAAAAACGCTAGGGGCTAGTTGGGCAGACAGCCGGCGCCTAGCGCCCAGAAGATTAATCGGACGCCTAGGCGGTTTTGTATTTTTCATATTTTTTATTTTTTAATAGCAAATAAAATATAAAAATAAATTTATAGAATGTATTATAATGTTCCAAAATAGCAAATATACTTCAAAAATAAATAAAATGGTCAACTACTATGTTCTTAGAAATAAAAAAAACAATTTGAAATAAACAAATTAGGCTTTGATGTGTTTTTATTTTAAAAATATAAAAATAAAAAATATATAAAAAGTACTAATCAGGCCGCCCAGCCCGCCTAGGCGGCCGTTTTTCACTCTGGCGCCCAGATTGAACGATTAATGGAAAATCAGAACGGTGAGCTGACGCTTAGCACCTAGGCAGCCCTGGGCAGCGTTTTTTAGAACATTGACACTGTTTATGTTGATCCGTAAGTTATTACAACAGAAACTGATATGTTTGGACACTAACCCATCCGAGTCCAAACATTAAGAAACGGGTGCCGGTCTAGGACCGAGCCAAGCGTTAGACATTACATTACCATATACGAAATTGAACCTAAAAAATAATTCAATCAATAACAAGAAACTGTATCCACAAGAAGTAATGGTACTTCTTAAGTTCTTCTTGCGCATTCACCAAAAGAGGAACATATCACGTTGACGGTTGACCAGTTAGAGGGTAGTGTGGAAATAAGACATGAGTCATAGGGACCTGACCAACCGGAGACATTATGAGATGGGCCGCGGGGCGGTTAGATATACTTCAAACCCGACCCGTATCGACCCCAACCCGAAACTCACCCCAAAACCCTGAGAAAAACCCTTTTGCAATACAAATAGAGACGAACAACTCAAACCTCTCTACTCCACTCCAATGGCGGCCAAGGACAACGACACCAGACTCAAGAAGAGGAAGCATGTTCCCGGCGGCACTAAGCCGGAGACCAACCGTAGCTCCGATTCCAAGAAACCCAGACTCGCCGCCTCTAAACCCACCAACCCTCGAAAAAATGACTCCTCTAAACCCTTCAAGCGTCCCAATCCCGACGCCGAGAAAACGACGTCGTTGTCGAAGAAAGAGCTTCGCGTCCGTGCTAAGGTGGGTGTGTGATGAAATTTGGTTCTGGGTTTTTCATGGGTTGTTGTAAATGAACGATTTTAATTTGTGGGTTTTGTTGGGTTTTTTTTGTTTTTGGCAGGAGCTCGCTGAAGCTAGGAAGAAGAAGCGAAAGCCTTATTATAATTTAGAGCATGTGAGTGTTTGAAATTTTGTTTCTTGTGATTATGAATGTGTGTTTGATATGTACAAGCATTTCATTTTGGAAGTTATTAATATGAAATGAATATATCAGTAGGAACTAGGATGCATGTTGTTTAGTTTCTGCAGGTAAACCCCAATTGAGAAATTAATGACTTATGACTTCAAGCATTGTTTGAACTTATATTTGTTAATTCATGTCTGCAAATACAACTATGAATAGACCTGTTTGAAATGCTTGAAGGAAGAGAGTTATGGCGATGGGCTAAAGTTGTTTTTGTTGACCCCTTTTTTTAATAGGAGCTTGCGCATCTGTGGGAGAAGATGAGGAGTCGAGATATTTCAAAGGAAGATAGATATAAGTATGAACTTTGAGAAGTTATATTGCAATTCTGCGTCGTTTGAGATATATATGTTGTTTGACCTGATTTTACTGTTGATGATCCTTGCAGCTTGGTGAGCAAAGCACTTCAAAAAATGAAGGGGAAAATTCCTGAAATTGCAAGCTCCCATGTTTCTTCCCGTGTTCTACAGGTGATTTGTTTGCTTCATCTCTCAGTGTTTCCAAAACCTAAACCTCTGATTTCTTGCAGTAGCCTGTATTTATGTTTTTTTTTTTCTCAGACTTGTGTCAAGTACTGCTCTAAAGCAGAAAGAGATGCAAAAAAAAAAAAAGCGGAAGGGGATGCAAAAAAGAGAAAAGCGGAAAAAGATGCAGTATTTGAGGAGCTTAAGCCACATTTTCTTACCCTTGCACGCAGTGCATATGGTGTTCATCTGGTGAAAAAGATGTTGGACAACGGTATGTTTAAACTTGGAAATGACCATATAGAAGTGTATTCTTGTTGTTCATATTGAATTTTTATTTTCTAATTGATTAGTAAGTTACTTTCTGTGCTCCGATTGCCAGCCTCCAAACAGCAGCTTGTGGAGTTTATCTCGTCACTCCATGGACATGTTGCAACCCTTCTGCGTCACATGGTTGGATCTGTAGGTATGCTGGAGGTTATCTGGGGTACTTGGAGATAAATGTCACCAAGACCCAGCCAAAAGTTTTTTTCCCACTCTTACACTCAGGAGTATCATAACTTTATTCTTCTGTAAATCCTGTTACAGTTGTAGAGCATGCATACCAATTGGGAAATGCAACTCAAAAGCAAGAACTTTTGGTGGAATTATATTCTACAGAACTACAGTTGTTTAAGGACTTGGTCTTGAAGAAAGAGGGCAGGTAAATAATTATATCCAATAATTTAACAGTGCGGTAGTATTGAAATATTCTCATTGCACTCTGTATGTTTATCGTTGAATTCCTAAAAGAACCACCTATGATATATCTTGAAGTTGTTTTGTCTCCTGATTAGTGATCAAATTTCAGGTTAGTAGATATAATAGCAAAGTTAGATCTGCAGAAATCTTCAGTCCTGAAGCATATGACTTTGGTGATTCAACCAATTTTAGAGAAAGGAATAGTTGACCACTCTATATTACATAGGGTGTTGATAGAGTACTTCACCATAGCTGAAGAGGTATGTTCGAGATGTCCCATGTACTTTATTGTTTTATGATCAATCTTTTTTGAAGTAAATCTTTGCTTATAGTATATCGCTTTGCTTGTCATTCTGTCTTCTCCTTCTGAATATCAAGTTTTTTTTTTTTGGAAGTTCTCTGCTGCAGATGTCATTAAACAGTTGTCAGGTCCTCTTCTTGTCCGAATGATTCATACAAGGGATGGATCTAGGGTTGGAATGCTCTGTGTCAAGCATGGCAGTGCAAAGGTTTATTGAAATTTCTCTATTTATTAGATACAAGTGATTTGTTCGTAGTTAGTGAATATGCACCAAGTTTTGGCTAATGACTTCCACCGTCTTTACTTTTAGGAAAGAAAGAAGATAATCAAAGGAATGAAAGGCCACATATGTAAAATAGCCAGTGATCAATGTGGAAGTATGGTAAGCATTGGGGATTCTTTGCTGTCAGTACTTTGTTGCTAGTATAAGAAGTACTATATAGTTTTTGATTCCATGCGTCTTACTGTTTTGTTTCTGTTGGTTCAATTATGTGCACACAAGCATTGGGCTTACTCAGTACTTGCATACATGACTATAAGTTATGCTACTCTGTTGCAGGTGCTTACTCTAATATTTTGCATACATGACATAAGTTATGCTATCCTTTGCAGGTGCTTGTCTCTCTTGTTTCAGTTGATGACACAAAGCTTATCACAAAGGTTTGTTCTTCATGTAACATTAGTTGCTTTATGGGTATAGTTTATCAAATCGTGATGACCTTACAAAAGCTAAACACTCCTGATTACAGGTTGTCATTAATGAGCTTCAAGAACATTTAAAGGATCTTGTTTTTGATAAGGTTTGTGTCTGTCCTGCCGCTTTGACTTTATCTGATATATATATAACATTTAGATCATATTTCTTTTACTGTGTTATGGTATTGAGATGTAAGCTGATTACTGGAATACCTCAATAGGATCATCTTCTCAGACCACTTCCCCTAGAAGAAAATAAATGATCGATTGGCTAAACTTATTCTTATATCACTTATACGTTATTGCTCATGTATGCTCATTGACCTCAATTCCACATCTGGTGGTCGGATTCCACCTTCATCATACTAGCTACATTCCTAAGATGCTGTTTACTGTTTACAAATTTCAGGATGGAAGGCGCCCATTACTGCAGCTACTTCATCCAAATTGTTCACGCTATTTGACTCCCTATGATCTGGCTTCTCTCAGTTTATCTATCCCTTCTTTATCCAACAAGGTAGCTCTTACAGAACTACTGTAGAAAATTGCATTACGCTAGGATAGTGATTTGGTTGCATGGTGCTTACTGTTTTCTGTCTCTTCATAGGTTGAGGCAGATATCCCTTCTGAAGGGAAGGAATCTGAAACTAATGATCCTGATGAGAATACCAAATTAGTTGATGGTGGAAAAAAGGATCCTTCAGTTCGAAGGCAAGAATTGTTAGTCAAGAGTCGGCTGGCTGAGGTTTGTTCCTTTTATCATCAAAATTTAAATCACGATATCATATAGAAGTTGATTTCTCATTCAGCTCATTTTTTTTTTACGGTGTGAATATTGACTTTGAGTGATGGTATCTCTTGCAGAGGCTAGTTGATGTATGCATTACAAGTGCAGGGGAGTTACTTAGATCAAACTTTGGCAAAGAAATCATATATGAGGTACTCATTATACTTCTTCTGTTTCACTGTGGGAATAAGAGTAGTAGTCCTGAATCACCCGGAATTGTTTTTCCCATGGGCATTCAAATGTTTCAGAAAAAAATTGACTGACCTTAACTTTTAATGCACGCAGGTGGCAACTGGGGGTGCTGATGGAATCCTCCACCCAACTTTGGATGACAAGTTAAATGAACTATATGAAGCTATAGCAACTCTTGTTGCAGAACCTAAATCCGACGATCCAAAGGAAGAACACCTCCTTGAAAATTTTCATTCTAGTCGGACCATTAGAAGACTAATCTTGGATTGCCCTGCATTTGCCTCCACTTTGTGGAATAAGGCACTGAAAGGGAAATGTGAATTGTGGGCCCAAGGTCACAGGTAAGCTTTCTCATCTTCCTAGTTCTTATTTCTATCAATAATACGGTCAACTCTTTTTTCTTAGACTTCTATTATGTGATTGCAGCTGTAGGGTAGTTTCTGCATACTTAGCATCTTCAGATTCTCATGTAAATAAGCTGGCAAAGAAGGAATTGCAGCCATTGATAGATGCTGGTACTCTGAAAGTCCCCGAGGCACCAGCAGCAATTGGAACTAAAGAATGAAGACATTGTCTCCGAGAACTGTTATGGCTTGGTGGTGACTAGCCAGATCATAATGCAACACCAATTCCCCATCGGACCAAGTTTTTCACTAAAGTTGAAGGAAAGTTCAGTTTTGTACGACGAGTAGACGAGTATTTTGTACGGGATTCTATAACTATACTTTATGGATGGTACAGTCACAATCTGTTATAAAATGTCATTTTGATTAACAAGAGTACTCTATGCATTTGTGATGCTTATTCATGATTAATGAATTTACATTTCTCCGTTTCCATTTTCCTCAACAGTCAAATGTTGCTAGATTATGATGCTTGAAATTAGATGAGATCTATACGATCAATGCCTTACCAACTGTTTCAGGAAATCCAGGATTTTAATTATTTGGAATCTAAGCCATGACAATTGCAATCAATGTGTTACCAGATACCAACTAAATTGAAGGCAATTATCATAGCAGTGCAAGAAGATTTGTTAAAAATAACTTATTCTCCAAAGAAATGAATTCTTCATTATGAATGAAACAATCTATTTCCTACAAGCTATGAACGAACACAAGTAGATCTACTCTTTAAAATTCCACTATCTGATCTGACCTCAAATACTGGTGAATCATAAGTATCCCTACTATCTCTTCCTTGTTCACAATTCAACATGTGATGCCCTGTTCTCAAGCACCAAAAGCTCCGAGTTTTATCTTTGTCGTAGATTCGAGTCCTGAGATGGGGATATCCTTGAACCACATGATCAGATGGGTTGAAAACAGGGGTTTCCCTGCTCGACCTAGGATTAAAATTGCTCTGAAACACAAAAGAAGGTGGACTAAATAGTGAGGTTTCATTTCTTGATGCTGCATTATTAACCCTCAGACAGTTTTCGATCACTCTTGCCTCTTCTCTAAACCGATTTCTGATATCTTTCAGACCCTTGATAACTTTACAAGACCTCGACCGGCTTGTGGGATTCCAAGCCTTGTGTTCTGAAGCCTTGGCATTGCTGGGAGCCTTGTAGGTTGTGTAGGGGATTGTACCACACTCGAAGCAGAACTTGCTCCATCTCTCCAAGTCAAAAGCTCTTCTATTTTCATCATCAGAGAGACACGAATATGCCTGCAATAATATAATCACCAAAATTCGAAACCAAGTATTTTAAATTAAATATTAAATCCCAGTGCGAGTACAATGCAATTGAATGCCCTAAATCATCAAGAAGCTAAATGGCCCATTTGGTCAGAAAAAATTGAAGGGTCTCACCAATATCATGTACCAAATTAAGGTGATGGGCATAAATACTGTCAGAACAAAAATAAATTTTGTCTTGTACATATTTGGGGCAACTGGGTTTTAATGGGTTGTGAACTCATTGGATTCTCTTGTCAACTCCTCCCCAAATCAAGAAATTTAAAAAGGTAAAATTTGGAAGAGGAAGCAATTCTAACCTGTGAGACAAGTTTGAAGGCAACTTCAGCCTTGGCATGTTTGTTCTTATCTGGGTGAAGTTGTAAAGCTGCACAGAAAAGCCATGTCACATTACCAAACCAAGCAAATTTCACAACTCGGGTATTTATGCAAATGCCAATCAAAAACGTACCAAGTTCATGGTATCTCTTCCTTATAACATCAATCCCAGCTGTTTCTTCCACCTATAGAAACGTAAATACTAACATTTAAAGAAAGAATGAAAACAAAAACAAACCAAGAATGGATTTGACGTTTTGAATATGAAGAAACGTACCCAAGAAGACGATACCAATCGACGAAAGGTGAAGAAGATCGAGCAGGGGTAGTGCAGTGCCTGTGAGAACAGGCAATGGAGAATTTCGAAATGGAACAAATCTCTGTCACCAACTGCGATTTGTAATCAGAATGTTGTCCCATTTTTTCCAAGTTCCAACAGAGGAAGGAAAAAATGGAGGTGACCAGAGAATGGAAATGAAGGAGAAGATCGAAGCTAAATTGGGTAGCAAAGATATTGTGGGGTTTTGGTGTGCATGAGAGAGAGAGAGAGGCGCAGTGATTACAAGGGGGTAAGGTGGAGCGGTTAAGAAAAAGAGCCAAGTTTGCGGGTGAGATTTTTGAAAGTGGATCAGTTGGTGCGGGAAGGGAATGGGAAGAGGTCAGCCGTTGATCATGCCAAGTGGGAGCGTTTCAGAACAGTCTTCCCGGTCATTATAGTCCTTCGGTTTTACTTTTATGCTTTTTTTTTTGGTTGGTCGTGTTCTCTTTTATGCTTGAGGTTCAAATTTTGAATAAATATAGGATGATTTCAAGCTTCGAATAATCACGTCGATTTGTAGCTTTAGTACTTTTAATTTATAAAGGAATCATACGATCTTTTTAGGTCTAAAAACTAATCCACGCAAAGAGTTATGTTAAAACATTTCCTCTCTGGCTATTAAAAATGAGTTTAGGTCTAAACTTCAATCAGTGTTGGAGGAATTTAAATTTGGGTATGGTTTCATGTCTAGCCTCTTACAAACTCGACTACTTAGGGCATCTTTAGCGATGCTAGTCATTTTTAAGTTAAATTTTTGTCAAATTAGCTAAAATGTTATTTTGGCTAGTCACTTTAAAAAATATGTATGCATCAATGCTCTCTATTTTAGCTTCTATTTTATGATTTCATTTTATGAGTTTAGCTTCTATTTCATTTTTAAAAATATGTATGATTTCAAGCTTCTATTTTAGCTAGCATTACATTAATATTATTCTTCAAATAAAGATTAAATAGTTTAAATGTATTTATATATCACCTAAAATATCTTAAAAGTAATGTATTAAATTATAGCTAATCTCATTTGAGTTATCCCGCTAGCTAAATATAGCTAGCGAGATAGCTAAAAGTTATAATAGCTCAAGTTTGGCTAGTCTGCTGGAGCTTCTAAAACATCCAAAAAAGCTAAACACGCTCTCTAAAATAGCTAAATAGTCAAAACAGATAGTCTGCTAAAGATGCTATTATGGTGCTAAAATCAACGATGATTGACAAAAATCATAAAATCTGCTAAGTAGCTTTAGAAGTTGAGAACATAAAATCATAAAATCAATGATGATTGACATCATTTCAATTAGTTATTTCACTTCGTCTAGTTGTGCGATACGATTTTCTTTGTTTGAGATTTTGTTCTATTGAACTTTTTTATCAAATAAAGTTTGCTAAAATCACTTGATCATATATATTTATATCGTATGTAGTTAATCATATAAAAGAGAAAATTATTTGGCTAGTTTTCACTTACCCAAGTCATTAATTATGTTACACAAATCTGAATTGTACAATGCAATTCTTAAAATCGAGGATTGTCAAATTTAACAAAAGATGATTGTAAAGGAGAAAGTGAGATACAATAATATTGATGGTTAACGCTTATCGTATGATGGTTAACGCTTTTGATTGGTATGTGCATTACATTTTTAAAAATTGATTTATGTAAAATGGATTTTGTGTTTTATGTTTAGTATACACATAAAATCTGAATCTGCAAATTTAAGAAGAATATCACCAAATCAATGAAAGGTTATCTTCTCATGATAGCTGACATTAGGTGGACAACTCATTCACCTATGAATATAGCTTAGGCTTAACAGAAACTGAATAACTACTTCAGCAGAAAAAGAAACTTAATTGAGTGGAAATGGTGGGTGAATGATATAATCTATGAGGGGGCTATCATGACAGTAAGATACTAGTTCATAGTAAATAGAATAATGCTGCAAAATGTCAGTATCAAATTGACTAATTGCTGCCTTAAACTCATTCACCAAAGAAAGCCACAGATTGAAGGGTCCCGAAAGATTGAATGTTGCAGCTAAAATCGTGCTGCTGCCAGAACCAAAAGAAGAAGAAGTTGAGAGATCATGATGAAGAAGTGTTAAAGAGGACCATAGCGAATGAATTATTCTCTCTTTTGGTAGGTGCACAAAACTAATTTCAACATGAATCACCCCCACACAAACAATGCGAAACTTCACGTGAAGAAATTCAAGGGGAAGGAGCTTCTCTACTACTAGTTTTAGGTGGGAGAATTCATTACTGTGTGTAAAACTTTTGGAGTTCGGAACATGGATGACGGGATATAAATCCGTCGATTAATTTTATACGCACATACGAACATCAACGATTGATAGGTGCATACGAACATCAATGATTGATACTTGTCTACGTTATGAAATTATTCACTTCTACACTTCTAACAAGTAAATAAAACCAGTGTCAACAATTGAAAAACTTCTATTTTATGTGATGGAACTACAATGTTACGAGTTATTTAGGTTGAGGACGTCCGATCCTTAGGGTGATTCATCCTTTTGGTTTTATGGAAAGGTTAGGGTTTTTGAGGTCACGGGCATAACAGTATAGTAAAAGAGCTTCTTCTACCTGGAGCAATGTGAGCTTGTAGGGTTATGATTTTCAAATGATGATGATCCTGGAGCCCAAAAACACAAGGCATCTTTGAAAACCTGACCTTGTTGAGAATTCTCATGCCCGATAGTTTCCACTCTAGTAGAATCTTTCTTAATTTGAGCAATCTAGGCGTTTGGAATTCGACCTTGGCCATTTTGTCATTAGCAAAGCATTGGATATGGAGCTTTTGTTTTGAGATTGGTGTGGCTTCGTGATTAGAATGTAGTTTTTGTTTTATTAAGAAAATAATTCCAATTAGAATGTAGTTTTTGTTTTATTAACAATTTTTAAGTAGTCAAATTCCCTTAATGTTAATTTATAGGTCCATTAAGCTTTTTTGGTGCTCAAAATTCAATGCCTCATTTGCGGAATAGGTGAAAAGGGTTTGAATATCAAACCCTAGGTTTGTTTTATGCTCCATGTTTCGAACCAAGTGCATGGCTTCATCTTCATGACTCACTCAAATATATTCATGTTGCTCAAAATAGTTTTGTTTTCTCCAATGACCAGCTATAGTTATTTATGGGTGACAAACACTAATGAGAAGTGGACAAGTGTCAACAATAATTATAAACAAACATGTTAAATACCGAAAACACTCATGTTATGTCTTTAAATTGCAGTTAAGCCTTTTAAAACGGACACGTGTCTCATGTTAATTGGTTGTGGTCACTTTAAGATGACAATGACTTGTTACCGAAGTCGGGTTCTTCTCCAATTAACACTCTAAATAATGTTGGTCTATTACGGCAAAATGCATAGACATTGGCATATAATTGGAAAAGAATGATGAACTTTTAGAACTATAGACAATATCTATAAAACACGTATATAGTATATACTAATCAAATTGTTTACATAGTGAAACATAGAGAAATCGACTATTTAAGGCGGTTGCCTAACTTGTCTCATCAATGTTTTTATAGGTTCGACTCTATCATGAGGATTAAAAAAGAAGAAGCAAAACAGGTTGGACCCAAATTGAGCTATGGACATTGAAGACTGGATGTGTATACTTTTCATGAATTTGTCAACATCACAATTTATTTGCTCAAGTGCGACTCTTAGATAACCAAGTGCTCCATAATTTAAGCGTGTTGAACAAGATGCGGACAATTTATTGTTAAAGTTGTAAATGAATCGAAGGTGATACAATCATAATGGTGCAACCCCACCCCACACCATAGAGAAAATTTAGGTTGACATCGACTGATGTAGAACATATGACGATAAAGATTGAAGAATATATTAGTTACAAGTTCAAACCCAGTTTGGTCTAGATTTGGTTTTCGGTGTCCGATTGCTAATTATAATATATTTTCGGAAGCAGAACGACGATATGAGTCAAACTCAAACTTGGTCTCTATGTATGAGCCATCTTCCGTTTATCAAAACGCATTATACTTGTTGTAATCATTATCTTTGATTCATTAATAAAACCCTTGAGATTGTCTCAACTATTCTGGTGGATTCTAGATTTTCTCATGGATTAGAGAAAACTAGACTTATGGATTCAAGTATATTGTTGGTGGACTCCAACGTTATCAGTCCCGCTGCATCATCGATGATAAGAAGACTTGAAGCCATGAACGTGTTTAGGATTCTAACTTGTTAGGACAAAATGAAGAAGTTAGAGTATCACCTACTATTTTCGCCTCATTTTCATTTTCTTACTTCATGCTCTTAGCTTTGTTAATTCAAATAGTTTACTTGATTCTTTTAAGGCAAAACTTCAATGACTTAAGACTTTAAGCGATTGGAAGACAAACTAAATCATATATATAATATGAATGATCTGTATCAAAGTTGTAAATTTTGCTTATGTTCCTTGCAATGAAAAGTTATGTTACATTAAAATACATATTACGCCGTATTGAAAACCTGCTTAACATAAGCAGCATTCCTCATTTCCTCATCTCATTTTGCACGAGTATTTTTATAATGTATTTGAAAGTTATTTTGGATCGGTGAATAATTTACATGAGAGAATTCAAATACAATCTAAGTTGGATATATTCATATAATTTAAGGCAATGACTAAAATATCCATTATATCCTTGAAATTTCCTCGAAATTTCCGTTTTTTACAAGTACTGATATTAATTTTATATCTTTTTGAAATTGTATATTTAATCTATTTTTGATCGAATATACAATTTTCATATATATTTTGATAAAATTTCCATCGATTTCTGATATTTTCTCGATATATCAATCGAAATTTCATTTTTTTGAACCAACAATATTTTCATAATCGTCGATATTTTAGTCCTTAATTTAAAGTGCTGCCACCACTTGAAGAAAGTCTACATATTATAGGAGATATCTATTCTTACTTCTTAGGATCTTCATGTATAGTTTAGCAAAGTGTCGACGTTCACTCTTGTTCAGCCGCACGAGCAGGGTCAAAACCAAGGAAGAAAAAATCGAAAGTTTCGACGACAAACTTTCAATTTTTTCACCTAGCGATATATTTTTCCCCTCCCAAGCATTTCTCGTCTGAAATTCTCTATATTTCCCGATATTTCCGATATTTCTAACTAATACTAGTGAACATTTTGTTCTTCATAGGTCTTCTACGTGGTTTTAAAGCACTCATGTAATTCCATGTGAAATGTATCATATGTATATAGGATGTGATGACCTAGCCTCCATTTGGGTTTCCAGCCATAAAAAAAACAAATGTTTAAAGTAAACTTTTAAGAATTATTAACGGTTCAGTACTAACATTTTCACCTTAACTTACTACAACTCCCTATAGATCAATGTTTATTCAAGTTTTTCATTTCAAATATAGTACATAATATAGAAAACAAACATCTCTTAAAGTTTGGTTTAAAATTTCCTTGTTTTTCTTCAAATTTCTGTCAATTTTCTTATTCTTTTTTTACTACAATCAATATTTTCCCGAAATTTCAGTAATCACCAAAATTTTCTTCCTTGATCAAAACCGCTGCAGCAAAAAACATTTTGGGCCTTGACCTCCTGGGCCCACCCAATGGAAAACGGATAGAAACTCCAACACACTTGAATGGGTTGGATCCAGCTCTTATCCCACACCGGGGCCCACTTCCCCCATTTAACACCACTCGTCGGCCCCCTAAAACAAAAAAAACTCCGATCGCTAACGTGCGCGCCCTTCCACTTCGATCAACACGTAAAAAACAACAAAACCCCTGCGTGACGAAACTGCA
This sequence comes from Fragaria nilgerrensis, assembly GCA_010134655.1. Classification (NCBI taxonomy): domain Eukaryota; kingdom Viridiplantae; phylum Streptophyta; class Magnoliopsida; order Rosales; family Rosaceae; genus Fragaria; species Fragaria nilgerrensis. Next base: position 26,099,607 of record CM020980.1, read on the forward strand.
CCTCCTCAAAGTAACTAATTCCCGACGCCACTCCGTTCAAAAACGTAGAGTCAACTACTCCACGGAAGGGATAAAAACGACATTTTATACAGTTGTTTTCTTTATTGGCGCACATTCTCTGTACACACACTACCTTCCTCCCCCGGAAACCACTGACCCCCAAATCCATCTCTCTCCGATTCTTCGCTTCCCTCATTTCATTAAATTTCAATTTCAATTTCAACTTCAGCTCGGTACGATTTGCGCTAGGGTTTTAATTTCGTGAATGCTGTGTTTTTGTGAGCTCTTGAATCTCGAAGCTTCGATCTAATGGCGGCGGGGACAATGGCGACCGCCGCCGGAGCAGCCGTGATTCTATACTACATGTTCGGCCGGAGAGCTGCCTCGAAAGACGGCTCTGAGGAGGAAGACGACGACAGCCGGAGCGGAGATTTCTCCAAGTCGAGATCGTTGAGGCGGAGGCTTTCACGGCGACCGGCTCAGGCGCCGGCCACGTGGATCGAGTCGATGTCCACCTTGTCCGATACGCTGCGTTTCACTTACTCCGAGACTCTAGGGAAATGGCCGATCGGCGACTTGGCGTTTGGTATTAACTACCTCATGCGTAGGCAGGTGAGTAATTTGGCTTCAAATTTTGGAGCTTTTTGGAATTTGCGTTAGGGTTTATGGATTTTTTTTTTTGGATGTGCAGGGTAATTTACAAGTGGCGAGTGTGTATGCTGGTAGTGACAGTGTGCAGCTCAGAGGGTCTAAGATTATTGAGGAGCTAAATTATTACTTGAAGCTGTTGACGCTTTGTTATTTGTTTTCCAAGAAACCATTTCCGGTGTTTTTAGAGTCCGGCGGTTTCTCCATGGAGGATGTTCTTTTTCAGAAGCCCAAAGCTGCGGTTAGTAAGCTCTTGACATTGTTCTATGTGACTGCATTTGGTTATGTGGTTGCATTGTGCTCTGAGTTGTTTCATAGCTTGCGTCTTTCTTGAGAATAAATCCATAGCAGCAGAAAGTAGTTTCATAACAAGGAAAAACTGACAGCAGAAACTGTTAGTCCATATTCAGTAACATCATTCATGCCAAAAGAAAAAGAATTGAGTAAAGGGGATATCTGGGAAAGAATATAAGTATGGTGCAGAAGCACACAGTTGCATGAAAACTCCATAGTAATTATATGATCCTAGTGATAAAGCAGTCCTCTTTTTTAATTTACTTTTATACTAGTTAATGGTTGTTGGCCGTTATTAACTCGTAACATAATGTTGCAGCTTCTGAAGCCTGCATTCACAATTCTACGTGATAAAGATTCAAAATGCTTCCTTTTGTTAATACGTGGTACTCATAGCATCAAAGACACACTAACTGCTGCAACCGGTGCAGTGGCCCCTTTTCACCATTCGGTTCTGCATGATGGTGGAATAAGCAACTTAGTCCTAGGATATGCTCACTGTGGGATGGTTGCTGCAGCCCGTTGGATTGCTAAGCTCAGTACTCCTTGCTTGCTTAAGGCTCTTGGTGAATACCCCGAGTATACAATAAAGGTGAATGCCATTTCATGAACTATGCATCAGAATTCTTTTTCCTATTTCTATCTATTTTGATTCTCCATGTATTATATCTTAGATTTATGCTGCATCTTTTGTCTTCTTACTGTTCTCTAGCTTCACTCCTAGTGTTACACATTTTGTTTGTGAACTGAAGTAAACTGAGTCATTCTTCCAATACATGTTCTAATAAAATATTTACTGTTATCTTTCAAGAAGGTCTTGTGATTAAGCAATCAAAATGATCTTGCCAGTAAATTAAGCATGTACCCTTTTCCTTGAATATACAGACTATCCCTTTTTACATACTCATGTTGTCAGATTATGTGTAGATTCTTCTTCTTATCCTGTGGCTTGGGATTTTGGGTTATGGAAAAATTGAATGAATAAGAGGTGGTAGAGATGTCTGAATTTTTGGTTTGTTTAGAAAATATAGTGCTGGTACCATCTAGGTAGGATCGATGATCATAGAGGTTCGAGCATTCAAGAGTTATCTCTTGCAAGTCCTATTTAAAGCAAATAATGCACAAGTCTGCTCTTGTAATGAAGCTACATTACCTCGTAATGTGTGAGTGTAGCTTGGGTTAGTGCTCATGGGAAGATAAATACCTGTAATTTTGCTTAATAGAGATGGCCTTCATGGTGACCCTCAGACTTTGTGTCTGATACTTTGATGTGTAAAAAGGCTGCTGAAGTAAAATCATTTGCTGCCGTATTGTCCGACTACAATGGCCTTATGGTAAATTCTTTATGAGTTTATGGAGTTTGAAGTTATATGTGGTGAGAGCTATTAGTTCTCTGCATAGTTTCCTTTTTTTTTTTGGGGGGGGGGGGGGGGCGTTCACTGTGAAGATGTGCTTTGTGCGAATCTTTTGGTGTTGAATCTTTGAGGTTCAATATATTTCTTCCCTTTGGGTGTGGGTTTCTATTAGCATTTTCAATTTTCGTTTTGTCTGTTTTTTTCCGAAATTTGTTTAGTTTGTTAGAGATATCAGTGGACGCCTATCCTCTACATGTAATATCTACTTTTGTTTACATAATTTTTTTGTTTCTCATAAAAAATCATGAGTTCAGAGTTTCATAGTTAGATTTGACTTTATGTATTCGAAGTTAACCATTGTTTTAAAGAACTGCATAATTAAGTAACATACTTCTTTTGAAGGACAATTAAAAACTGTTCTGTCATTTTTCCTGATATAGATGTTTCATGCAGATTAATTTGCCATAAAATCTAGGGTTCATATAGCATAAACTTTAGTTTTATAACTGGCGATATATGTATAATCATATGAGAGAAAGATTATCATCTCTGTTATTTTACTATCTAATGTTGAAATTTGCATTTCAGGTTGTTGGACATTCACTGGGGGGTGGTACAGCTGCTTTATTAACATACATTCTTCGGGAACAGAGAGAATTCTCTTCAACTACTTGCATTACATTTGCTCCAGGCATGTCTTGTGAATTTCTCTTTTCTAATGGTTAAAGCATTCCATGTCCATTTGTTCACTGAAATGCAAATAAATGCCACAGGTATAATAACACATATATGCCAATGCCATCTATCTCAGCTAAATTTCTTCTGGAACTTTCCCTGGTCTCCTCTATGTCAGCTTTAGTATAAAATAAAAAATAACATTTGCTTATACTGTAATTGTCATTTTGCAGCTGCCTGCATAACAATGGAGTTGGCAGAATCTGGCAAGCACTTCATCACTACTATCATCAATGGCTCTGACCTGGTTCCTACATTCTCAGCAGCTTCTGTTGATGACCTCCGCTCTGAGGTGGAGTTTTCTCCAGATTCAAAATGGATCGTGTACTTTTCTTGTTTATAAATATGTAAATATGTATATGGTACTATTGTACTAATTTCATCTTCTAGTCATTTTTATAATTGTTATTGAATTTGTCCTCATATCAGGTCACAGCTTCATCATGGTTAAATGATTTGCGGGATCAGGTTGAGCGCACACGGGTTTTAAATGTTGTTTATCGCTCAGCAACTGCTCTGGGTTCTCGTCTACCCTCTATAGCTAGTGCAAAAGCCAGGGTTGCTGGTGCAGGTGCACTATTGAGGCCGGTATCCAGCAGTACTCAGGTGAATCTAATCCTTCTCTTATTTGACTTGATGGTTAATTACATGGTTTTTGTTGGTTTGTACTGTTATTAGATCTGTTGCATGCTAGAAATGTAGTTCACTGGCTTGTTTATGTTAATAAGTGTCAGCATTTCTTTGAGAAGGACTGGTAATATAACAATTGACTCGTTCAAATGAAAAACATAATGCTTCCTATGCAACCTTTTACGGTTTTGTCTTCTACTTTATCTGTATGATGAAAGGCTCTTTTGTTTGCAACTTGTAGGTTGTGATGAAGCGTGCACAAAATGTTGCCCTAGCTGTTGTTAGAACCCGTTCATCTATATCGTCTTGGTCTTGCATGGGTGCACGCCGCCGTAATGTGGGTCAGTCACTTAACACTAACATGGGTGATTCGCTGGAAACTTCTGTGGTATGTGAAAGGGTTTCTGAATCTCTGGTTGAAGAAACAACCACTGACCCAATGCTGGACAATATGGAGTGTAGCTCTGGTGGATCAGGTCATGATGATACTGATGAAGAGGAGCAGCTTTTGCCAGTGCATGAAGATCCAACCACATCTGCTGTCGAAGACATTACTGAAGGTGAATTGTGGTATGAACTGGAGAAGGAGCTTAAAAGGCAGGAGAATGAAATCAACGTTGAGGCCGCGGAGGACGAAGCTGCTGCAGTTAAAGAAATAACTGAGGAAGAAAATATGCTGGTTGATGTTGCAGAAAGCAATACACCAATCTCTTCCTCAGATATTTCAGAGAGCCACCGTTTCTACCCCCCTGGCAGAATCATGCACATTGTTTCAGTAACTTCATCCGATTCTCCTGATTTAGAACATGATGGACCGACTGAAGAGCATGTTGGTATATATGAGACACGTAGAGAACTGTACAGTAAGCTTCGACTTTCTAGAACGATGATCAATGATCACTATATGCCTATGTATAAGAAAATGATGGAATTGTTGATCAGAGAACTGGAAAATGAAGAAGCAAATAGTTCTGTCATGTAAAGTGAACCATCTCAGTAGACCAATATATATATTACATGCCCTACATGATTTTAGAGTGAATTATGCAACCCATTGTTAGTCTCAAATTTTAGCTACTGCAGCGTAATGGCTCTCCCTCTGGAATAACGTTGATAGTTGCATCTCTACCCATCGAGTTCTTTACCAATTAATTTGATTTAGCTTAAATCCGAAGTATTCAAACCCCGCAGATATAAGGGGTTCAATTTCAATATATGCGGCACACCGTATGTGAATACTGATCGAATGACCAACATCTCGGAGTGTCAATACTTAAAACTTTTGAACCAAACGGAGTATGAGTCATGAAAAGACTGGTTTGGTAGGTTACATTCAACCATTTACTCAAAACCTCTTGCTATTGTCATTGCAATTGCAAGTCATGCTCAGCTAGCTGCATAAGATATTTGGTGTGAAAAGAAACAAACCACCATCACAATATGTGCGAGTTGAATGAGATCTGCCTTCCTAAAAGCTTGTGTGTAACACCCCACCCCCACCATTATCTAGCACCAGAATCTAGTATGCATATGCATCTGTGATTTATGGTCCAACCACTTCTGCTATGTTTTTGGGATCATTATAGTGTCACAATCACCTAATTCTTTTGACCACCCAGTATTTGATGTGTATGGTCTATCAAGAACAAGTGGTTCATTCATAGCCTCGTGTTTGGTTTGGTATCTGGTAATTGGATCTCAATGATCTTTTTATGCCTCATCCAATGAAGGCTTTTGCTCCACAACAAAATATATATCTTGTTAATAAAGCTTTCACCATCACAGCTTTGTAATGAATACTTACTTTTCTAGAATACTCTTTCAAGATAATACATCTTTAGTCAGAATCTAATCTCCTCCACATGAATTCAATCACAATTTTTAATCACACTGCATACTAGTCTTTGCTATTTGTTTAGTGTTTAAGGACAACTTTGTGTGGAATATTCTGATTAAGTAATGATGATCCCACTAATGCATCCAAATCCATGAGCTATCTGATATCTTAAACTAAAAGCATGACCAAAGTGGGCGGGCAACGATGATAGATATTATATGACAATGTTGATGTAACTCAATCTCTCTGTTGTAATGTCTAAAAGGTCCATGAAGTGTGCAAAACATGGGGCCAAGGCAAAGGCGTGAAAGTAATTTCACACTAGCTTCTAGTTTGTCTCAAAGTTTGCTTTTGCGTAGTTATACTTGTGTTTGCAAATGAAAATAACGAAGATGATGAAAATGGAGTACAAGCAGGACAAGGCATCGTCTGTTTCTTCTTGGATCAGCAGCAAGCTCATGACATCATCTTCCGGCAGCTCATAGGAGGTTTCTGGTGGAAGTTTTCAGTTTTCTTGTACAGAATCACCAGAATATACAAGGTTTTGAATACTGGCCGGTTTTCTATGTTGTTTACAACTCATCATCTAAAGTATTTGCATGAAAACTTAAGTTGATGAATTTGAAATTGAAGTACTTGCATATTGAAGTTTTGTAGTTTTCATAATGATCTGGATTTTGCAGAGTGTAGGAGTTATGGTGCTTTTTCCATCTTTCCTTGATGGATTGGGAAGAACCATCTCGATCAAGAAGACAAAGAATTGCCATAATGATGTAGCAAAGGAGACTGCAGAAGCATTGGCAAAGGAAGCAAAAAAGAATGAGCTGGTTTTGAGTTCTTCTGGGATTGTTAATTCTGACAAGTCAAACAATTTTTCTTCTGTTTGCTCCAAGAGAGGCCAAAAGGGTATCAATCAGGATTGCTTGGTCATATGGGAGGTAAGTTCCTGTGAAATATTTAAAAAGGTTGAGGTTGAATTACTGTTAGATGCTTGTTTCATAATTTAAGATCTTCAATAGTGTGATAAGTTGGGTTTGATTAATAGGAATTTGGGTGCCAAGAAGACATGATCTTTTGTGGAGTGTTTGATGGGCATGGACAATGGGGACATCTAGTTAGCAGAAGGGTCAGGCAGTCTATGCCTTCTTCTCTGTTGTGCAATTGGCAAGAAACTCTCGGTTTAACATCACTTGACCCGAATTTTAAAAAGGAGATGGATCGGAAACTCCATCGATACAATACATGGAAGCAATCGTTTCTTAAAACATATGCTGCTATAGACCAGGAGCTTAAGCATTCTTCTAAAATCGATTCCTATCGAAGTGGTACTACAGCGCTGACAATTATTAAGCAGGTAATACAAATTGTATTATATTTCTAAGAAATTCAAGTTATTGACCTATTTCTTGCCCAAAACCCTTTTCTTGGTCCTAAGTGCTTTCTTTGCTATTCTTCTGTTTTGGTTCTTCATGTAACATATATAGTAAGTTATTAACAATAGGTATGCTGATTTGTCCAGATATGCATCTAGAGGACATCAGAACTAGTATGCACACAAGTGACATCTAAACTTCTACTGAAGAATCTATGCTTAGGTGTTTAATGATGGTCTGTATATAGAGTTGACTAATAATTGTTTTTAAGATGACAATACAGAAGGTGTAAGATTCTATATAGAACTACCCAAACAGCTTGGATTAATAGGTCTGAGATGTATGCTCACCTAAACTTTAGTTATTCCTTCCAATAAGTTAACTAAAATATCACCATCAATATCTTCAGGGTGAACTTCTCATCACAGCACATGTTGGCGACTCTCGAGCTGTTTTGGCCACCACTTCAGAAGATGGAAGCTTGGTACCTGTCCAGCTTACAGTCGACTTCAAGCCTAACTTGCCTCGTAAGCATTCTTTCTCAATCTTCACTTCACCACGCCAAGGTATAATGGTATATATGTATTAAGTCTTAGTCAAATACACCTCTCTCATACTTGCATTTCTATATATGTTGTAGAGGAGGCTGAGAGAATCAGAAGGTCCAATGGACGAGTGTTTTGTCTACCTGATGAACCGGGCACTTACAGGGTGTGGATGCCAAATGGGAAGACACCAGGACTGGCAGTATCAAGAGCTTTTGGTGACTATTGTGTTAAGGACTTTGGGCTTATTTCTGTGCCTGATGTGAGCCAAAGATACATAACCAGAAAAGACCAGTTTGTCATTCTAGCAACAGATGGGGTATGATGCATGCAATTCTTCTATGTTTAATTGTTTATCAATTTTGTTCTGGCATATTACTTATTTGATTTTGTACTCAGGTATGGGATGTTATCTCCAACAAAGAAGCTATACAAATAGTTTCTTCAGCACCAGATAGGAACAAAGCAGCAAAAAGACTGGTGGCATGTGCTGCTCTTGCATGGAAGTCAAAGAGAAGAGGCATTGCAATGGATGACATCTCTGCTATTTGCCTCTTCTTTAACCCTAACTCATCATCACACCAAACCAACCCTCTGGTCTCTGAATATCCTGGTGTGAAGAAATCTGGGTGTATGTAGGTTTAATTGCTACCTCATGTGTGGCAAAACATACATAAATACATAAAAACTCCTCAGTTTCCCTACTTTCGTGTATAGGAAGTGTTTTCGGACTTTTTGGTTACTATATCCGATTTACAAAGTTGGTCTTAGAACAAAGAGTACATAGATTAAGAGACTACGATGTTCAAAACAAAGGAAAGAGTCGGTTACATATGTATGTTATCTTCTGATTATAACAAGAGCAGCAAGCTTGCTTCTCACTTCTGAGTGTCACAAATAATATCTTCTTCTTACCAGTAGCTCTTGCAGCTTTTGATTATGATTCCAAGATGTAATAGAATGCCATTTAATCTTAATATTTGTCGACTGTGTTTATAAGAGTGGTAGACACATAGGCAAAGAGCCTTCCCAGACCCTGCAGTTCTTTGGCAATAGTTCACGCTCCCACATCGGTTTTGTGGCAAAGTATGGAAGCCCATGAGATTATAAAACACGGAGAGCTTAGCTGATATTATCATATCTTTCTCGGCCTTTTGGCTAAGATCAAGTGTAGTATCTGTTTTTATCAGTTTAATATCTTATGTGAATCAATAGTTCACACGGTATTAAATTAATTTTTTGAAGGTTGAGTTTATTATAATAGCTTGTTATTGGGACTTACACCAAAGCAAGCTTGACGCACCTAGCAAATCACAGGTCTAATTATTTCTAAGCTTTGCACTACAGCTGCGTTCTACTGCCCTGTTGTTAATTGATCTGAATGATGCTGTTGTACGTTTTCGCTCTGGTTGTTTTGGTATTGTACTGCCCTAATTTTGTGAGCAATATTCACAGCTGAATGCATAGTAGTAACTTACCGCACTATAAACTGAAGGTAGGTAAACAAAACAAGGCCAATGTGAATTAGGCCGGGTTTTGATGATATTTGCTTCTCTGATTTTGGCAAGTAATGTACTAGTCTTGATTTATAATTTCCCAGAGAAAGGCAATTGCTGTGCAGCATAATTTTTCTACATAACACTAAATTACTGTACTATGTTAACATCTACATTATGATGAACAAGCAATTATCTGCAGAAAGAGGGTAGCTTAGGTCATCTGAAGGTAAACAACACCAATGTTAAAAACTCGATTCTAATGCGCAGTTATTTGTCGCTCTGATTACGTAGACTTATGTGAGGAAAATGGAAGGTATCCATTTCTATAATTCTGTGTGATTCGAGGCATATATCCAGTCCACTGCTGTTCAACACACTGATTGGTTCTTCAGCTTAATCTTCTGCACTTGCAGTGTTGCGTTATAGTAGGTATGTAACAAATACCAATGGTTGAAAGGAATTTGCTTTTGGCTCCCTATGTTCTATTGATGTTTTTCTTTTTGTTCTTTTTCAGCCCTCTCTAGTGAAGCCAGCTGATATTTACATGAGTAATATCGATGTCACCTCAAGTATGTACTGACATTTCTGTGCAGCTTTGCAGTCCTTCTACAGAAATTACGACTTCTTAATATTACTTTAAAGTTTAGAGTTTGAACCACAAAATAAGAACGGAACAAGAAAACCATCAAATATGTAGCTTCATTTTTTCATTGGATTTCTGATTTCTTTTTTAGTTGAAGTGCCAGTTAGGCTGAATTTTTATGGTTAAGATGAATGATGAATCATACTCACTATTAGCTTCCTTCTAAACCTCTGGCTTCTGTTAGCATCCAAAATAATATTCTACAGGATTCTGCCAACACTTTCTAGTGAATTGGTTAGGTGAAGCTAGTCTCTCCGATGGGATGGGCGAGACTTTTTGCTCGGTAGTAGAGTTGGAGCCAGCTTTTAGAGAAAACTACGTGGGATTGGCATAATGTAATATCAGAGTATCAAGTCACAAATGAAGGTCGTGAAACGCAGTAACAAATTAATGATAGATGATACAAGTACCACATCGAATAAGAGCCGTGTATCTATAGGGCGAGGGGTATGGAAGAAAGCAGCTTTGCAAAGGAAAGACTTACGGAGCCATGCGTTGAACACAAAGCGAGCTATTCTTTCGCCTTTTACTAAAGAATACCGTGTAGGTGCACCTTTGTGGGTGCCCCTCAGAGCTTAGTCAAGAAATGTTTCGTTAGTCTTGCTTGGTATGGTTTTGGCAGACTGATGAATTTGATCAGAGATGTTAGGATCACCTAATCTGAATGGAGTAGCGGAATTATAAGAATACATGAATTCCTCTTCTTTGGTGATCGTGAAGTCTTGAACCAGTAAGGAAGCTCAGGAGGATTAGTACTGCATGGTGATCATGAAGTCTTGAACCAGTATGGAAGCTCAGGAGGATTAGTACTGCATAGATTGAGTAGGATGCATGGTGACTTGCATGCCAAATGTGCATTATTGGCTTATTGCATAAAATGAGAATTTTACTAGCTGCTCAATTCCAGCGAGTGTTAAAAATCAGCTCGCATCTTAAATCAATGATTGTAAATGCATATTGAAGCTTTAATTATCGAGAGATTTCGAGTCCAACTTTGTTGCAAAAGGTGTGCTTTCCTAGCTTAGCATGAGTTGGTTATTGTAATCGGGTCTGCTCATCTAAAATGTGGACTGTGCACCTGGAATTCGAGCTTTCACTTTTTTGGTTGAATGGGTGAAAATCATAGATTCAGTTAAAGCTATACATCAGACAATTAAGGATTACATAACAAAAGCAGTTGTGGAACGTGAAGAAGAAGATGAAGTAATGTTATTATCTAGCTAGGTGGCTCGTGTAAGGATTAGACTATGAGTATCTATGTGGTCCAAGCATTTTGTGAGTAATGTTGGTTGTTATTTACAGAGAGGAATTGAGAAGCTCATACATGGTTATATTCATGTGTTACAGACAGGTCAATGATGATGGTTTAAGACTCGCAATAGTCCCACATCAAGAAAACAGAATAACAAATATGAATGAAGAGTATAAATAAGATGGGCAGCTACTTGGCAACTCACTTACCTGGACGTGGTCAATGGGTGATCAAGAAGACTCATGGCCTAGGCAAGTGACTTCCATTGCACTTGGGAGGGGTGCTCGCTTAAGGTCTCCCCTAGAGGGAGAGCCTACGTCATTATTTGTTGCCAGGGGGTTTGCGTCCGCGCAGCCCCTGCTATTTCATGTCTAAAATTTCTGGAAACATAAGCGGTTACTCGTGTTTTCTTGTTGAAACTTGTTTCTCTGATCTTATGGACTGATCTCTAATCACTACTTGCCAACTCTTTCGATATGGCTGTTCAATTTGTTTGAAGCTTCCGCTTGAAATATATTAATGTAATTAACCTACATTGGGATCTTACGTTGTTGCATCTCTCTTTGATTGATCGATGTGTGATATTCTAAACTTTCATTACCATATGCTTGTCGTTCTCGGTTTCTTTGCGCAAACGGCAAAACCTTCACTAGGCAGTTTTGATGTATTGTTCTCAAACTATTAGAAAGAATTGAAGGAGATGATTAAAGATATGTATGGTCTTTTAGTAGTTTTGGAAAGGATGTTTCATGCTATTTATTTCAGTGAAGATATTGGTTATGTATAATGAGTTTCACACTACTTATTTCTAGCTGCAAAATCTTTTATCGCTATGACAAACTTGTTATATCGATCTTTTAATTTGCATACATTATGGTTTCTAGAAAGATCACTTTAAAAATGCAGCTCTGGCACGTAGCCTTGTAAACTAATCAGACAGGTGTATGTTGAGGAATGTAGGGTTTATTGATGATACAGTTTGGATGTCCTTGCGCTTGAGGCAATATGAGGTTCTAACCAATCGATGCTGCCTCTATTGCTAGTTGAAACTAGATTCCACACTCCCAGGGGACCTGGCCTGGATTTCAGCCTAGCGACTACAAAGATTATAGGAACGGCTCCTTTCTGGGTAGCCCCTTATAAATCTAGTCTCAAATCACTTTTGTTAAACGTGTCATGAACCGCCGGCTGAAATAGCTTCAAACGCACACGCACACACACGCGCGCTCACACAAATATTTAGGGAAATTGGTTAGAAATTTTTTGATAGTTGAGTGAGTAGTACAAAAATAAACCACCTCAAAGGGGTATAAACCACCTGAAAGGGGTCGTCAGACATGGCTATCTCGATCTTAGAGTACCGAAACCTATCCAACGAACACGTTTCCTTACTCCTAGTATACACACTTATTCAAAGATAAGCATATTTATTGAAAATAAGAAAAACAAGCACTCCAAAGTAGAAAAAAGTACTCAATAGAGAAACCCGAATCCTTGCGAGTTGCAAGCATGCTCAAAAAACCAAGCACCATTAGGTGAAGCAGATGAGGCTTCATGTCCTCCATTTTCTAGTTGAATTTTGGCCGGCCACTTCTAAAGTACGTATGCATCAATTCATTGTGTTGTAGCTAGTTATATTGTTCTTTTAAGTACGTGAAGATTATATAGTTTTGATGTATTAAAAAAACTCGAAAGGAATTCCTTAAATCATTTATAGAACCTCATTTGGCTCTCTCTGTACATTTAGAAGCAAATAACTACAGTTGTAAATTAACCATAAGAAACTAGCCATTAGAAATTAACTGTGTTTTTTTTATTGAATACGAAATTAAATTAAATTGTCAGAAATTTGTTTTAAATATAGAATATTTTAGTTCTGTAAAATAACCACACACTGCAAGTTTGAGAAGAAGGAATTGGTCATAGATCACTATAGTGTTCTTGGTTTACCTTCGGGTAAGGAAGACACTAAGCTTAACGAGAAAGTGATTACAAAGGCGTATAGAGCGAAGGCTTTGCAGTTGCATCCAGACAAGAGGCCAAACGATCTCAATGCCAATGCCATGTTCCAAAGGCTCAACTCATCCTATGCGATACTCAGGGGTCCAAAAGCCCGGAAACAGTTTGACTCTTCTCTAATAAGACTCGACAACAAGCCCTCTGTTAAACCAAACAAGGAGAATCATGAGGATGAATTGTTTCTGTTGAGTTTCTTTATATTCGTTATTTCCCCAATGATTTTTCCGGCTGGAAGAACTCACGTTGGTTTTGCAAAGAGGGTGGTCTCTTTGATGTTTGGGTTTCCCTAAAGATAGATTAGATCTAGTTGTTTGCTAATATTATCAACTACATATTGGCATCAAACTTAATACATTCAATATCATAAGAAAATAAACGAATCCAGTATCATCATGATAATAATGTTCCTGAATAAAATGAGTAAATTAAAGAGGAACAGAAAATTTTATTCTTTACTTATTCAAATGAAATGTAAAACCGTTACACAATTCCTCATCACTCCAAGAAAAATCCAAAACAAGCTCTGTCTTGGTACGATAGAAAAAGAAATGAATATGGATCAAAGCCACACCAAATGATATAAAGAACAAGACACAACGACACAGTATAATGCAGCAGCATACTAGCATTATCGTAGTTTGATTTAGTTGTAGGCCTCAGGGTTGGCCAAAAGGTGGTTCTCAATGATCTTGAACAGACCAGCGGCTCTTTCTTTTCCGGCCTTGACATGCTCTTCCTTGATCTCAACCTCTCCTTTGCAATGGTAGTGGCTGGTGCTCTTGATGATGGAGCCACTTGGAGATGCCACCAACTTAATCTCGTAAGAGATTTTCTCAACCTTGTCACCGATAGCATCACCTTCGATTATGCTGTAGTTATAAACGAAGTTGTCTTTGTCAAGTCCATCAATTTGATGCTTCACATAGCTGTATTCGCTTCCTTCACCGAGGTGAATCTTCTTGATGGTTCCTACACCTCCATCTCCCTCAACGATCTCAGCACTCTTCACAGCCTGTGGGGCAATTTTGGGGATGAGGTTATCGGCATCAAGAACAAAGGCCTTGTAGAGTCTTGGTGGTGGGATGACAGAGGTGAACTCAGTTTCATATGTGAAAACACCCATGATGAGGATTAAAGAGCTTAATATATATGAGAAGATTGAAATGTGAAGAAGGCTTAGAGAATGTTGGTATTGGTGTGAGAAAGTGTAAGCCCTAGAGGTGGTATTTATATGTTAAGGTTGAAGCTCACCCTCTAGATCAAATCTGAGCTGCCAAAATGGGAATATTTCAAAGAACTAATAGTTCCCATATAAAATAGACATGCAATGAAAGATCAATGAACTATGGTTCAAGTCTAAGAAGGCACCTCAAATTGTCATCCTAACATGGAAAAGGAGCATTCGGACTTAACATACTGATTGCAACCGACTGATTGCAAGTACATGAGAAAAATAAAATGGATAGCCAATGTTGACTTCCGATACCGACATTACTTTGTGAAAACACCGAAGGAAGCTACTAAAAATTCCTCTGAAATAAGACCATCTAGAACAAGACCCCATTCCTGTTGTCTACTTCAGCCAATTTGGCACTAAAAATTAATTGGGGGTGCCTTCTTTGACCATTTTGAGCATAATCCTTCTACTGGGACTATTTACTAGTTCACACAAGCTAAATGGTAACCTCAACCAGCACATACCTCCACTCAGGACTACACTCTATAAGTACCACCCTTCTCTTCTCTCACAACTCAAACCTCCTCCAACTTCTCAAACACCAGTTTCCATAATACTCTTCTTTCCTTTTGATCATTTCCCAATTCATAAGCTGATAATGGGTGTGTTCACTTATGAAACCGAGTTCACCTCCGTCATCCCACCACCAAGATTGTTCAAGGCTTTCATCCTTGATGCCGACAATCTCATCCCCAAGATTGCTCCCCAAGCAGTTAAGTGTGCTGAAATCATTGAAGGAGACGGAGGCGTAGGAACCATCAAGAAGATCACTTTCGGTGAGGGCAGCCAGTTCGGGTCAGTGACCCACAAGATCGATGGGATTGACAAAGAGAACTTTGTGTACAGCTACAGTTTGGTCGAAGGAGATGCCTTGTCCGACAAGATTGAGAAGATCTCTTACGAGACCAAATTGGTGGCATCTTCCGATGGAGGATCCATCATCAAGAGCACAAGCAACTACCACACCAAAGGTGACGCGGAGATCAAGGAAGAGCATGTCAAGGCTGGAAAAGAGAAGGCGTCGCACCTCTTCAAGCTTGTTGAAGGCTACCTCTTGGCCAATCCTAATGAATACTGTTAAACTTCATTTAATTTTTCCAGTTCATTGTCCATTTGTTCCGCTGATGTTCCAGTTGGAACATTAAGAGATGGAATGTTGTAATGCTTTCTATGAAATAAACAAGCTGCATCACAATTTGCATATCCGTTGTTCAATTACTAAGCTAAAATAACAAATTGCGGTTATAAAACAATGTCCTTAAAAGATGATCAACAAACATCCTATGAATGTGGTTCACCTAGCGTTCATTATTCAAAACAAAAATTGACACAAAAGAACCTTTAATTTGTGTCAGAAATGAGCTGTTGAAATTCAGGCCAGATCGATTTCCAGCTAGCTTGTTATACAAGTCGATGGGCTCATGACAGTGCTCATTTGATAATATGAGGCATTGTTTGCGTGATTACTTGGTTCGCATGAATTTAACATGATAATGAGCAATAATGGCACTAACTCGATTTTTGTTATTTTTTTTTTTTTTGAAAGAAGGCCGATGCGGCTGCCCTTAAGCCTCTATTAATGAAACTGTTGAATACAAGGGGGGGCATGAAGCCTAAACCCCTGATTACAATAAGCATCTAGAAGTTCCGAAATAATATCGAGGAATTCTACAAAGTACATGTATTCTAACAAGCACTAACTAGCAAAGAATACTACTCTAATGACGACTCTATTTTCTTTATCACATCGATGACATAATGAAAAGATCAGTTGACATATGACACGATCACATATCCTGATGTCTAATAATGCAGCTTTCCTACTATGTTGCCGCTAGAGAATAAACCCGACGACACTTAGTTTCATCCTACCACTAGGAGGTTGCGACTATTTGACCAAACAAACAGCTCACCGCCTGCCTAGAGGAGATGAGGCACACAAGGTGCATAGACCGACACAAGACCATTCGCACCCTATCAAACTGTGATAGGATATTATTGGCGACATAAAGCCGCTTAGAACTACAATTAAATTATAGTAAAAAACTAAATAAAATTGCAGAATAGTAAAACGGAATGGACCCAGGGTAAAGCCCCAAGCCTAATCCACACTTGGACCAGAAGATACCCATAACTGGAAGAAGGTCCATCGGGTCAGACCTTTGACCTTAGCCCAAAACAACTCTTACACAGGCAACCCCGTCTCCACCAGCAAAACCACAGCCCCTACCCGCCGCCACCGCCGTCGCAACCCCTCCACCACCACAACCCCTAACCACAAACGCCAATAGAACAACCCTCCACCATCCTCTGTCACATACACTGAAATCCGACCCCGAACATACCCGGATGAATCTCCGGCGAGATCCAATTAGATCCGACTCCAAACCCAGATCCCAGATCGGGCCAGACAACCAATATTTGCAGCGAGAATCGGTCGGGGCTGATCTGACACCACCATCGTCCACAAAGCCTCTGCCTGTGCCGCCGCTGCCATCGACCGAAAGCCAAACAACATATACCCTCTCCCTCCCAACCAGTCATCAAGGCATCCTCCAATACTAGCAGCCCGTCCGGCCGCACTCGTCGAACGTCGGTGAGGCCAGAGGCCTGCGTCAACGACGCGGCACAGCCGGACAAGCAGTGATGTGACCTTCAACAATCCTAGGTTTAGAGCGCGTGAGGCGCGTTCTTTGATTCCGTTTTTTAAGTAGATCAGTATAGAAAGAGACATTGTAGTATCGATGTAAAAAGCAAAAACTCATTAAAATTGTATTGATTTGAAGGTATAAGGATAATTGACAATCCTTTTATCCTGTAAAACACTTTGAGATACTGTCATCTGAACAAGAACAAGTGTCACTAACATCTCTTATGATTTCAGGTAAAACATGCATATGCATATCATTGTTTTTCACAGAGGTTAGCAGCTTCGCTTGCTATCTTAGGTGCTGAGTCTTTTGTTGTCCTGTTTTTCAAAGAACCTGTTATATTAGTTTATTAGGTCGTTGTTGATTTTCAAATTCAAATGGACAACTGTGTTTGTGGGAAATGCCTTGGTGCTCAAACCAGTCTAAGGGTTGAGATCTTTTGTTATGCCAACCTGTGACCAAATGGTTTGATGCTCAAGGCTTCATATCACATCCCGACTCTTAAATATTTACCTTATTTACTAGCTTGGTGTTAATAAGAATTTTACCGTCTTCGTCAATGAGTTTATAGTTGTAAAGGTCCCTAAAGGGGTTTTGAGGGACGATTATTTCGGAGGAATTATTCGTAGGAGAAAATGTGACGACGGTAAAAATAGTTAATTTTAGCTAGTAAAATATAATTTTTATCGGGGTATTATTTTGTGGTGTTATTTTTGGAGTTGGGTTTATTTTTGGTGTGGGTATTAAGGAGTTGGACCGGGTCAATTGTAGTGGAAAAGCCCACTATCTCTCTTTCTCTTCTCTCCCTCTCCCCCGAGCCGTCCCCGACCCATCACCCTGTCGGACCTTCAACCCGACCGCCCATCACCGTCTGGCCACCGCAGGACGCCGCACCGGTCTCAAACGGTCGGCCATCACCTCCTTTTCCTTTCTAAACCGGTGTTAGCCTTCCTAGCGCCGCCGTGAAGGAGAAGTCGCGCTTGGAAGGTTCGGCTGCCTGTAGCTCTTCGTCGCTGGAACTTCCTCCTCCGGCCGCCATAGCCAGAGCTGCTTGGCTCAAAAGGAAGTTCTCCTCCCGTGCATTCATCCCTCCAAAGGTTTCACTCCCTCTTGGCCTAGGTAAGGAGATTCGAGTGTTTGAATTCTAGGGCTCATTTTGATGTTTTGGTTCAATTACCCTATCTAGGCTTGAAATTGGTGTATGTGCTAGTTAGGAAAGTTGTAGAGGGGGTTGAGAGGAAGATACTGTTAAAATTTGGTAAGTATTGGAGGTCGCCGTTGCCGGCGGAGCAGACGGCGACGCCGCCGCTGTTAGGAGGATTTTTATAGTTTTAAATTTGTTATATTAAGGGGAGTTTATTGATGTGAAGTTTAGAATTTTTGGAGGAGTTTTGAATAGGTTTTGGATTTTTGGAAGATTTTTGAATTTGACGGTTAATTGGTTAGATATCCGACCGTTAGATTAATGTTGTTTAGGCTATAGAATGTTGGTTTAAGGCTGTCGGTATTTGTGATAAAGTTTGGTCCGTATCGATTTAAGAATGGCGAAGTTGGACAAGGGTGAAGGATTTCTAGGCTCACTTTTATTCTTGCAGTTTTATTTGAAGTGTCGAGTTAGTCTTGAGATTTAATGATATATTTGGAAACAGGACATGAGGAGGCTCGAGCAGAAGAGGCCTCAGATTGATATCAGGCTTAGGCCTAAAGTTGTGAGTGGACTTTTATTTTAAATAATATGCATGCTATGGTTCATGGTTGAACAATTTCTGTTGTTGGAGCATTTGACGTCATTTTATTTTGACGATTTTATTTCTTTTGGTGAGTTACCGAAAATGAGATTTTTCGGTGAAAATTAATATATATTTATGAGGAGAGTATGTATATAAATGCTAGCTAGCCATATGTGTCCGTCCATCTTAATGACGTAGTATATAACCACATTATGGTGTGACATGAGCGTTAGACGTGAGCGTAGTAGCCCTATATGAGTTATGAGTATCTAATTCATATAGGGGGTATGAGCACATATTTATACACCCGTCCGTTCACCTTAATGGCGTAGTGTAGCACCGCATTAAGGCGTAACGTGAGCGTTAGACGCAAGCGTAGTAGCCTTGTATGAATTTCTACTTTTCTCATATTTTCATAAGAATTCATACAAGAAGTATGGACGTGTGTAGATACATATATATATATATATATATATTGATGGATTTATATTATTGAGTTTGAGAGGCTCGATATTTAAGAGATGAAAGTTTTATCGCTTGAGGCATGCATTCGATTTCCTTTAGAAATTAAATTGAGAAAGCATAAATATTTTTATTTTATTAAATTTATTTTTGTCCATTCACTCTAACGTTTCCGAATGTTTTTCTCCTGGACCGTTTGGTTTTAAATGCCCAGTTTGCAGGTTAGTGTAATTGAGGTTGGGCGTACATGGAGTCGAGGCATAGTCCATCATATAGCTTTCGTTGATTTGTATTTTCGGTTTCCTTTCTTCCCTATTAGAGTTACTCTGAACCTATAAATGGTTGGATATGAGATTTGTCTAGATTAGTTAATAAATTGGGTGGTGTTGTGATTTTGTGGAGCACGAAGGCTCTAGGTGGTTAAGGTTGGATTTAGAATTTTAGAAGTGTTTGCAGGTGCTTTTAGGAAGGGTTGTCCATTTTCAAGGGAGGTTATGCTGAACTTTCGGTAAATTTTCCTTGGGTCCCCGCATGATTTATCTCAAGTTTCAGGGTGAAATTCGGGGTGGGTCCTGACACTCAAGCTTGGATTTTATGATACATTATCCAATACAAAGTTGGTCCCTGTGTGATTCAAAGACCAGTCTCTATCGGCTTGTCAAGGTCCACTAATGGACTAAGTAAGAGGGTTTGAAACCTCTTTGCTCCCTGCTTTGAATCGTTCATGTTTTAGGAAAAGTTTCTTTGTCTTATTGAGATTGCTTGTGTCATCTCTCGTTTTGGATACATCATTTTCAGTAGTGTAGCCAAACACTTTTGTCCAAGCCTTTCTGAAACATGTTGAGGTCAGCTTGCATCATCTTTGATGCCTTATCTGCCTATATATATCTATAGCTTTGGCTTTGCTCAATGGTTGTTGAAAATTGCTTTATTGCGTTTTTTTTGTTGAGTTGAGTTTTAGTTTGCATTGTTTATGCTGCTCTAAGTCTTCTTCGTGACTGTAAACTTTAGAGCTTGAACTCAAAACTTCTTTCATCAACTCATATCATGTTGTATACCATTAAAGATGTGTAGTGCAACCAACCCAAGAAGCGTTCAAGGTTGAATCAGCTAGTGGTTAGCTGAATTCATGAATTGGCTTCTGAAAGTGTTCCGTGTTATAAGAGCTTAGAAACAAAAGAGGGAATAGGTCTAGACTAGTTCAGGACTACGAATGATAGCACTGTGGTAGTGTATCACTAGAACTATTATTCTTGTAAGAAGTTACTTCAACTTAGTGGAAAATTTTGTCTCTCAAGAGTTAGAGACACGCAGTTTTTCTCCCTGCATTCATGGCTTCTGCGAGTAAAAAACATCCATGTGTTGTTTCTTTATTTGTTGCAATTTACTTTCTACAAACTCGTATTCTGTGAATCTGGGATAGTACAAGTGATTGTTATCCTCGGATATAGAAGTCAACGAAAATTCAAAAAAGGCCTATTCACCCCCCTCTAGGACCTTTAAGTGGTACCAGAGCAGTTCCTAGCCTTTGCTAGTAAGATCCTCGGGTTTTAAAATGGGCGATAGAGGCAATTCCGTGAACTGTCCTCCACTGTTTGAGGGAAGGAACTTTTCACAATGGAAAATTATGATGACCGCATTCTTTATTTCCCAAGATGATGGAAACAATGGATGATGGTTGAGGATGGCTGGTCAGCCCCAGAACGGACCTCGATCCTGGCAGGTGCAAGTGTACCGAAGCCCAGATTTGAGTGGACCGATTCAGAAAAAATTGCTGCTCGGATGAATATCAAAACTCTCAACAGTTTGTACTCGGCTCTCTTTGAGGGGAAGCGCAAACGGATCATTACCTGTGTCTCAGACAAACAGGCTTGAGAAGTGTTGCTAACAACCTACGAAGGTAATGAGCAAGTGAGAGAATAGATGCTCTAAGATCTTTTGTTAGATTTTGATGAGTTGAAAATGTCCAAAAGTGAGTCAATAAATGAGTTTTATAGTCGTATTTTGAACATAACAAATCAGTGTACTGGTCTTGATTCTCCTCTAGAACAATCTAGGATTGTCAGAAAGCTTCTTAGAGGTCTTCCTCCTAGTTTTGAGAATAAGAGAGTTGTCATACATGAATCCAAGGATTTGAGAACCTATTCTTTAAAAGAGCTAGTAGGAAACCTGAAAACCTATGAAGCCCATAAGAAGGGATTGATGAAAGAGAAATTCATTGCCCTCTCCTCTATCAAGTTTACAGATTAAAATTCCTAAGGATGTTGAATACAGTCTAGAAGAGTGTGCCCTCACAAAATAGTTTGAAAACTTTCTCAAGAAAAGGAGGAAACCGTTTTCCTCAAACCGGGGGTTTTGGAAACCTAGATTTGGTGAGACGTCACAAGATAGAGGTCATGACAGATATCCTAGGAATTCTCGTGCTGAGTCCTCTCAGGATAGAGGTCAAGATAGAAATCCTAAGGGTAAGAGTTCCCAAAGAAGCGATGTGTGTTTTGAGTGTAAGAGTGTGGGACATAGAGCTGTTGACTATGCAAATAGGAGGATTTGCCCTCAAAAGGCTCTTGCTGTCACTTACAGTGACAATGAAGAGGATCCTTGTCTAATCAAGAGGAGGCACTGTGGCGTTCATAGCTCGGGTTGTCCCTGATTCCTCTTTGGATCATGATGAAGAACCAATTGCCTTCATTGCCACGGTATCTCAAAATGAGACTCCGGAGGATGACGAAGATGATGATGGAATGCAAAATTCAATGAACTTGTTAATGCATCAAAGTCCATGTTATCAAGGATAGACTGTTGATGAACATGATTCTGTCACCTTTGATAAGCAGAGATGTGTTGTCTTAGATGGTAAAGGGAAAGAGCATAATGAGAGGAAAGAGAACTAAGGATCAATGCTATTGTGTTGTAGCAAAAGAGAAGTTCTCACCACAACTATGTTTTAGATCTATGATCTGTGAGGAACCTTTAGAGCTTTGGCATAGACGATCTGTGTCACTTGAACCATCAGGATATAATGAAGCTATCCTCAAAAGAAACTATCAGAGGGATACCAAAGCTTGCTGGTATGCCCCAAGGTATATGTGGTGAATGCAAAGTTGGTAAGATGACTCAAACCTCTCATCCTTTGTTAAATGTTGATCCTACTACTTATGTTCTTGAAACTGTTGCATTTAGACTTAGTAGGACCTGTTGAGACTAAAAGCATTGGAGGTAGAAAGTATGCTATTATAATTGTTGATGATTTTTCTAGATTCACTTGGGTGAGATTTTGTCTAACAAAAGTGAAACTTTTGAAAATTATTACGTGTTGCTAAGAGAATCACAAATGAGAATTGAATGATGACATGCTTATAGTTAGAATCAAATCAGATCATGGTATTGAATTTGAAAACTCTTATTTTGAAATTATTGTGAAAAGTTTGGTGTGCATCATGAATTCTCTGCTTCTATCACTCCACAACATAATGGCATTGTAGAAAGAAAGAATAGGGTTCTTGTGGAATTATCTAGGGTTATGCTAGCTGCATCTGGTCTTGATCATTCATTTCGGGCAGAAGCAGTAAACAATGCTTGTTACACTTTAAACCGTGTAATACTTAGACCTGGAACAACCATGACTCCGTATGAGATCTGGAGGAGAGGTAGGAAGCCAAATATCTCTCATCTCAAAGTGTTTGGAAGTCCCTGCTTCTATAGGGACATGGAGTATTTGACAAAGTTTGATACCAAGTAACAAGGGTGTGTTCCTTGGCTATGCTGTAAATAGTCGAGCCTATCGGGTGTATAACAAGAGAACTTGCAAAATTATAGAATCAGTAAATGTGGCTGTGATGATGCTCTTGTTGCAAGAATGATGGTGTGTTTGTCTGAGCAGGTATTTGAACAGGAAGCTGAACCTGCCTCATCCGAAACCAAGTCTGATCAAGGAGATGATGACTTAGGGATGGATGATGACACAAATCTTCCTAGATATGGAAGGATGCTACGCTTGCCATTCAGCCAATTCACAGAAGTGACAAGAGACAAGTTCAGAAGGACCATGATCTATCCTATGTAATTGGGGATGTGGTGAGCCTAGGAAGAGCAAGAGTAAGACTGGTCGGTTGGTGAGCAATTTCTCAATGTTTAAATATTTGTTGCTATGTAAAGATAACATCAACACCATTACATATTATGGCTTTGTTTCTATAATAGAGCCAAAGAATGTGAAGGAAGCCTTGCTTGATGCTGATTGGATCAGTGTCATGCAAGACGAGTTGAACCAGTTTGAAAGAAGCAATGTTTGACATTAGTGTCTAGGCCTAAGGACAAAAATGTCATAGGAACCAAATGGGTGTTCAAAAACAAAACTGATGAAAAAGGCATTATCACCCGAAACAAGGCAAGACTTGTTGTGAAAGGGTATTCTCAAATAGAAGGTCTAGATTTTGATGAGACATTTTTCATCAGTAGCTTGAGTGATCAGTTTGTCTTCTACTTGCTGTTGTGCTATTTGAAATTCACCTTGTATCAAATGGATGTGAAAAGTATGTTTCTAAATGGTATCCTCAAAGAGGAAGTGTATGTGGAACAACCCCCAGGATTCCAGAGTCTTACCCATCCTGACCATGTCTATAAGTTAGATAAGGCCTTTATGGTCTTAAGCAAGCCCCTAGGGCTTGGTATGAGAGATTGTCGAATCACCTTGTTGACCATGGATATGTGCGAGGCTCAGTTGACAAAACGATGTTTGTCAAATGTACCTCAGAGCACATTATCATTGCTCAGATATATGTTGATGACATAGTGTTGGGTCCACTTCTCCATCCTTGGTCCATGAGTTTACTGAGCTCATGAAGAAAGAATTTGAAATGAGTCTCTGTGGTAAGTTAAGCTACTTCTTAGGTCTTTAGGTTGTGCAAAGTCGAAATGGTCTGTTTATTGTCAATCTAAGTATGCACAGGACCTTGTCAAGAAGTTTGGGATGGAAACGGCCACTGCCTTCCCCACTCCCATGAGCACCAGTTGTAAGATCAGTGCTGACATGTTGGTATTAATGTGGACCAAACCAATTATAGGAGTATGATTGGTAGTAGTTTTATGTATATGACTGCTAGTAGACCAGATATTGCTTATAGTGTTGGTGTGTGTGCTCGTTATCAAGCTAATCCCAAACAATCTCATGTCAAAGCAGTAAATCGCATAATTCGATATGTTGCTGGGACTTTGATCATGGAAGTAAGTACACTTTTGACACCAATGTTGAGATTGCAGGATACACTGACTCAGATTGGGTGGAGATGCAAATGACAGAAAAAGCACTTCTGGTGGTTGCTTCTTTGTAGGCAACAATCTTGTTTCATGGCACAACAAGAAGCAGAATTGCACTCTTCTCTACTGCTCAAGCTGAGTACGTAGCAGCTGGAAGTTGTTGCACGCAACTCATGTGGAGATGAAGCAGATGCTTGCAGACTATGGTTTCCGGCAAGGTACGTTATCCCTTTCTGTGATAATACCTCTGCCATAAATATCTCAAAGAATCCAGTGCTGCATTCTAGGACCAAGCATATAGAAATAAGATATCATTTCATTCGTGGCTTGGTTGAAGATAAATTGTTTGAGCTTACTTTCATTCCAACTGAAAAGCAATGGCTGATTTGTTCACTAAATCACTTGACAATGCTAGGCACTTGAGTTTGTGCAAGGCTATAGGGTGTGTGACAACAAGTAAATACTTTCCCTGCTAGTGTGTTGTGTGTTTTTAAGGTGTACATATGTTCCCAAAAAAAAAAATCAAAAACTTTGTTCAGTTCTTCTTTACAGGTTTAGGTTATGAGATTATATCTTGGTATCTTAGTCAGTTTCTGAACTTGACTTAGGTGACTGTCTGTCTCTCATTTCCTTGGTTCGGTCTTACTTTTCACATAGGTGTGTGCACATGTTTTGATGCTGTTGTCTGACTTTTATTGCAAAATCTGCAGTCTAGTTATGTTCACTCTTAATGATCACTTTGGTTGCACTAAAACTTGGGCTATATACTTGAGATGAGACTTCATACTAAGGGGAGTTTGCATTCCAAACTAATCTCAAAGTAAACATTCCTGGTTGTGGTGAACAATACAAGGGTGGGCAAAAATGAGGTTGGTTTGAAGATTGAGGTTCAAAGAACTCAATGATCTAGGCTAATCTCAAAGTACACATTCTTTAGTCGTGATGAACGATTGTAAGGGTGGGAAGAAATGAGATTGGTTTAGAATTAGGAAGTCTGGTTGGAACAAGTCTGAAAAAAAACTAAATGAGAATCACAAATGACTTCTTGAATTAGCCAGTCCTCCACTTGTCATGTTGTGCGGTGGAGATTCTGAGATGCATTCTATCTTCGATGGGTTCAGATGATGTGTCCTTATGAGTGTCCTTGTTACACATATTGTCCAAGGTCAACTGATCTTGTGAAGCAATGACACATTTTCTGCTACTTGAACATATGAGGATGATTTCTCAGTTGAGGCGTGTGATCTTAATAATGAATTCACGGCTAAAAGAAGCCTTTGGACCTTAAAGTCAACTTCTGGAGAAATAAGGATGGAAGGAGACTATGGTTTCCGGCAAGGTACGTTATCCCTTTTCTGTGATAATACCTCTGCCATAAATATCTCAAAGAATCCAGTGCTGCATTCTAGGACCAAGCATATAGAAATAAGATATCATTTCATTCGTGGCTTGGTTGAAGATAAATTGTTTGAGCTTACTTTCATTCCAACTGAAAAGCATTGGCTGATTTGTTCACTAAATCACTGACAATGCTAGGCACTTGAGTTTGTGCAAGGCTATAGGGTTGTGTGACAACAAGTAAATACTTTCCCTGTAGTGGTGTTGTGTTTTAAGGTGTACATATGTTCCCAAAAAAAAAAATCAAAAACTTTGTTCAGTTCTTCTTTACAGGTTTAGGTTATGAGATTATCTTGGTATCCTTAGTCAGTTTCTGAACTTGACTTAGGTGACTGTCTGTCTCTCATTTCCTTGGTTCGGTCTTACTTTTCACATAGGTGTGTGCACATGTTTGATGTGTTGTCTGACTTTTATTGCAAATCTGCAGTCTAGTTATGTTCACTCTTAATGATCACTTTGGTTGCACTAAAACTTGGGCTATATACTTGAGATGAGACTTCATACTAAGGGGAGTTTGCATTCCAAACTAATCTCAAAGTAAACATTCTTGGTTGTGGTGAACAATACAAGGGTGGGCAAAAATGAGGTTGGTTTGAAGATTGAGGTTCAAAGAACTCAATGATCTAGGCTAATCTCAAAGTACACATTCTTTAGTCGTGATGAACGATGTAAGGGTGGGAAGAAATGAGATTGGTTTAGAATTAGGAAGTCTGGTTGGAACAAGTCTGAAAAAAAACAAATAAATGAGAATCACAAATGACTCTTGAATTAGCCAGTCCTCCACTTGTCATGTTGTGCGGTGGAGATTTCTGAGATGCATTCTATCCTTCGATGGGTTCAGATGATGTGTCCTTATGAGTGTCCTTGTTACACATATTGTCCAAGGTCAACTGATCTTGTGAAGCAATGACACATTTTCTGCTACTTGAACATATGAGGATGATTTCTCAGTTGAGGCTGTGATCTTAATAATGAATTCACGGCTAAAAGAAGCCTTTGGACCTTAAAGTCAACTTCGGAGAAATAAGGATGGAAGGACCAAATGATATCCCAGTATGACATGACTCCATTTGACAAAACACTCAGTTGATGCCCTCAAGTTTAACATGCACCATGTTTTCTTATCCATTCACTCTAAAGTGCTGCAAATAAAAAATAGAGACCATTGGGACTTGTCACTACACAACCTATATGATTTGTTTTTGTTTGATCAAAGTTTGTTTGTTTGTTATGGTATGTCACTTGTGAGTCTATGCTAAACTAAATGGTCATTTTCCTTAAGCTTGTTTGTGTAGTCTTTTTCTCTAAGAGTTTTCTCATAAACAAACAATTTTCGCTTATCTTATGCATACTCTTAGGGGGAGTATAGACTTGAGTGGACTTTTCTATGGTTTCTTGGTTGTTTGCTTGTGCTTATGTGGTAAATTCCTTGATTCTCATTGGTTGTTCCGAGCGGTTTGTTTTGTCATGTCCTAAAGCATCATCATTGCATGGGTTTGGTTATTTAATTATTATATCCATTTTGAGCAGTTGGGATTAGTGGGCTTGACGGTTTTTAAGACACTCTGATCGTGTCCTACGCTTCCGCCTTCTCATTAACCGGTCTTTCTCTCTTCTTTTTCTTTTCTCTTTGAAACCCACTCACTCTCTTTTCACTTTCTTCTCTGCTGGCCCTAATTTTGTCAATCTTGGGGATGAACCCACAATGGAGGATCCCCTCAATTTGCTTCCACTTCAGGCTAAAGTGCCTTCCCTGGAGGTCAATCTCTTCGGCTTACTGCTACTCTTGGAGGCCCCTCTATAGCAGACAAGCTTGAAGCTTTGAGAGACCCAGTTCCTTCTGCGGCTACTGGTAAGAGGCCCCGCTCTCCCTCTGGTGAAAATCCGGCCAAGGTCGCCAAGCCAGCCTCTTCTAGTGGTGGTGGACCGTCATCTGTGGTTCCCTCTCCTTTGCCTTCTCCAGCTAGGTCTCCTCCTCACTCCACTGAGGGTGCATGGACAGAGGTGCCTGTCTCTGTCCCAGAGTGTAAATCCAAGTGTTGCACCTCAAAACATAAGGTTACCAGATCCATCTCGACTCCTTAGGAGACTGATGCGCCCACTAGCGTTTTAGCTCCGGCCGCGGCTTCCCCTGAGGTCCCTGCTTGTGGGTCTCCGGTGTCTAAGCGTCCTCCGCCCTCTAAGGCTCCTGCAAAGCCCTCTTCTAGCTCTAAGCCCTCTCGTGCTGGCCCTTGAAATTCTGTTGACAAGGGCAAGGCTCCCATGGATGGAAGCAAGCCTCCCTAGTCCACCATGCCTCCCAAGAAGAGATCTGCTGAGGTATCTCACTCTTCAGTTCCTCCTCTCTCCCATTTTCAATCTGAGGCTGGTAGAGATTATTTATGTACTTCCATTGTCAATAAGAGGATAGTGTTTGAGAGACCCTTTGCTTTTGATTCTTTGCATCATGAGGTTAAGAAATTAGCTGTTCATTGGGGTTGGGATTAGGTTCTGACATCCTTCCCTAGGGTCAGTATGACTTGGGTTCAAGAATTTTATGCCAATTTTCCTCAAAATGCACCAGAAAAGGTGAAGGTTCACACCCAGCGTCCCATTGTTGTCAAGGTTAGGGGTAATGATGTTGACTTATCTCCTCCTAGAATTCGATCTAGCCTATCTCTCCCTGCCACAGAACCCAAATCAGTCCAACTAGTCTTTGATTACATCAAGTCTGTATCTCTTCTTGAGCTAGGAGCTGCCCTTTATTAGTCCATGTTTCCTCAGCCAGAGATCACTGCCTCTCATCTTTCTAGTCAATTTATGTCTGAGTTGTGCAAACTCATGGGGTTTGTGGTTCGATCTCTCTTGACTCCCACATCCAACACCAGCAAAATCACTCATCAGTACACAGCTTTGATTAAGTATCCGATCTCTAGCCCTTCTAAGCCTCATTTTCCAGCTGAGTGTTTCATTTACAAGGCTATTCGGGGTGCGGACACATCTCTTCGTGAGAATAACTCTCTTGTCTTCCCTGTTGTCATCACTAAACTATGTCTAGATGTTGGTGTTCATGTCATTAACACTGATGTCATGGCAAGTGAGAATGAGGCTGCTCCGGTCGACAAGTTATCCTTGGCAAAGTCGATGAGTCAATCTGATGTGTATGTTGAATCCCTAGAACAGACCCTGTTGAAGCAAGAAATTAAGCATCAAGTTTCCAATGCGGTTGCCACTCTGCAAGCTTCCTATATTGCTCAGTTTGAGGCCCTGCATAATGAGTTGAAGGAATCAGTGTGGACATATGCGCCTTCTGCTAACCCCTCTGATGGGGATGGAGCTTCCTCTACCCCTTCTGCATCTGAGCCCTCTTCCAGCTCTGGGTCTGAGGAGTCCTCTAATGCTTCTGTTGAGGAGTCAAAGGAAGCTGTGTGATCATCCTGTTTGTTGTTTTTTCCTTATCAGTTTCAATGTGTTCGTTTCGTTTGTTTTCTATTTCTTTTAAAACCTCTCAGATATTTTATTCTCTGTTTTCCTTTGGTATTCCTTGCCAAAAAGGGGGAGAATTAGTTGTAGGAATTGCTGGTTACGTTTGTAGGAATTGTTGTTTAGGGCTGTTTCAGACATTATTGGTTTTATGGCTGTTGAATGAAATATCAAATTCTCAGTATTTCTGGTGTGTTTAGTATTTTCATAAATCAGTTGTAGGTTCTATGATTCTTCACTTGTTCTTGAAGCTGTTTTCTACAGGTGGTTTTTCCAACAAACGAAGTGTTTTGGGAAGGAATGCCAAAGGGGGAGATTGAAGGTATAAGGATAATTGACAATCCTTTTATCCTGCAAAACATTTTGAGATACTGTTATCTGAACAAGAACAAATGTCACTAACATCTCTTATGATCTCAGGTAAAACATGCATATGCATATCATTGTTTTTCACAGAGGTTAGCAGCTTTGCTTGCTATCCTAGGTGCTGAGTCTTTTGTTGTCTTGTTTTTCAAAGAACTTGTTATATTAGTTTATTAGGTCGTTGTTGATTTTCAAATTCAAATCGACAACTGTGTTTGTGGGAGATGCCTTGGCGCTCAAACTAGTCTAAGGGTTGAGATCTTTTGTTATGTCAACCCGTGACCAAATGGTTTGATGCTCAAGGCTCCAGTTTGGATTTTATGATACATTATCCAATACAAAGCTGGTCCCTGTGTGATTTAAAGACCAGTTGCTATCGGCTTGTCAAGGTCCACTAATGGACTGAGTAAGAGGGTTTGAAACCTCTTTGCTCCCTACTTTGAATCGTTCATGTTTTAGGAAAGGTTTATTTGTCTTATTAAGATTGCTTATGTCATCTCTCGTTTTGGATACATCACTTTCAGTAGTGTAGTCAAACACTTATGTCCAAGCCTTTCTGAAACATGTTGAGGTCACCTTGCATCATCTTTGATGTCTTGTCTGCCTATATATATCTATAGCTTTGACTTTACTCAATGGTTATTAAAAACTGCCTTATTGCGTTTTCTTTGTGGAGTCTAGTTTTAGTTTGCATTGTTCATGTTGCTCTAAGTCTTCTTCGTGACTGTAAACCTTAGAGCTTGAACTCAAAACTTCTTTCATCAACTCATATCATGTTGCATACCATGAGGGATGTGTAGTGCAACCAACCCAAGAAGCGTTCAAGGTTGAATTAGCTAGTGGTTAGCTGAATTCACGAACAAGGCTTCTGAAAGTGTTCCATGTTGTAAGAGCTTGAAAACAAGAGAGGGAATAGGTCTAGACTAGTTCAGGACTAGGAAGGATAGCACTGTGGTATTGTTTCACTAGAACTATTATTCTTGTAAGAAGTTACTACAACTTAGTGGAAAGTTTTGTCTCTCAAGAGTTAGACTGTTAGAGACACGCAGTTTTTCTCCCTGCATTCAGGGTTTCTGCGAGTAAAAAACATCCATGTGTTGTTTCTTTATTTGCTGCAATTTACTTTCTGCAAACTCGTATCCTGTGAATCTGGAATAACACAAGTGATTGCTATCCTCGGATACAGAAGTCAACGAAATTCAAAAAATGCATATTCACCCCCTCTAGGACCTTTATGATCCATCTGAATATTTGAAATACTGGAAGAAACTAACAAATGTCTAGCGAGAGAAGATATGCTCAAGGTCGTTTACTAGCTAAGAAGATTAGTTAAATCTTATAAATTGAAACAATCATAATTGGATTGGATAGTTATGTACGAGTTTGTAATTAAATTATGAGATTGTTAAGAACAACCCGGAGTGGTAACTGAACAGAGATATTTGCATTAGGGTCCAATTGACTCTCTGCACTGCTGGCTGGTATATGTGTGCTTTTAATCACAATTACTGCATTTTGAAGTTTTGAACCCAACAAATGTTCCTGGAAAAATAGAAACGACTCAGATAAAGTTCTCACGTCGACTCCTAAATTTCGTACAGTTACAGAATTACAGAAGGTAGAGACTAAACAAAGTAAATTAATTAGTATAAAGAGGAACATACGTTTTATTCTTTACTATTCCAAATGAAATCCAATGTAACATTACAATTCACCATCACTCAAAGTGCAAGCCGAAACAATCCCAGGCTTGGTAGGAAAGAAAAGGGGGAAAATATCGAAGGGACACCAAATGACAAAAAGAACTGGACACAACAGAACAGTATATAATGCGGTAGCATTATCATAGTTTGATTTAGTTGTAGGCCTCAGGGTTGGCCAAAAGGTGGTTCTCAATGATCTTGAACAGACCAGCGGCTCTTTCTTTTCCGGCCTTGACATGCTCTTCCTTGATCTCAACCTCACCCTTGCAATGGTAGTGGCTGGTGCTCTTGATGATGGAGCCTCCACTTGGAGACGCCACCAACTTGATCTCGTAAGAGATTTTCTCAACCTTGTCTCCGATAGCATCACCTTCAATGATACTGTAGTTGTAAACAAAGTTGTCTTTGTCAAGTCCATCAATCTGGTGTTTCACGTAGCTGTATTCGCTTCCTTCACCAAGGTGGATCTTCTTGATGGTTCCAACACCTCCATCACCTTGAACGATCTCGGCACTCTTCACAGCCTGTGGGGCAATCTTTGGGATGAGGTTATCAGCATCAAGGACAAAGGCCTTGTAGAGTCTTGGTGGTGGGATGACAGAGGTGAACTCGGTTTCATATGTGAACACACCCATGATGATGATAAAAGAGCTAAAAATTGGAAGATTGAAATGTGGAGGAAGATAAGAGAATATTGATATTGGTGTGAGAAAGTATGAGCCCTGGAGGCAGTATTTATAGGTTAAGGATGAATCTCACCCCTTGAAGATCAAAGCCTGAGCTTAGACATAGGGAATTTTCAAAGAATTAATATTTCCCTGTGAACAATTGTTCAAGTCTACGATGCCGCCTTAATTGGCTGATTCTTTGATGTAAAAACCCCAACTTCCCATCCTAACCTGGAAAAGGAAGCACACTGATTTTAACTATTAGACTTTGCATTTTTGATTGTGAAGTACTAGCTAGCTAGTTTGAGCTTTTGCAGTCAATACAAGCCAGTATTGAAACAAAAAGAAACTGATATATGGGATAGCCAATGTTGACTGCCCGACATTATGTGTATAAACTGAAATTTCAAAGAGAATGTGCAAAGAAGAACATCTAGAACCTGACCCATGCATTTTATTTTGTTCATCTATTTTGTTCACTTCACCATCCAAAGCCAATTAGGTACCAATTATAATTGGGGATGGGGTGCTTTGTTTGACCATTCTGGATATATCCAAGAGAATATTAAGTACAGCTTGCATCTACAGGGACACTTCTTAATTCACACTAGCCAAGTCTCCATATGGTGACCTTCAACCTCATCAGTCACACCAACTCTTCCCTTGAGTAACCTATAAATACCACCCCTGGCATTCTCTTCCCTCACAACTCAAAAACCTCCTTCAGTTCCTAAACACCAATTTGCATAATTCTCTTCTTTCCTTTTGATCATTTCTCAAACTCATAAGCTGATAATGGGTGTGTTCACTTATGAAACCGAGTTCACCTCCGTCATCCCCCCACCAAGATTATTCAAGGCTTTTATCCTTGATGCTGACAATCTCATCCCAAAGATTGCTCCACAAGCAGTTAAGTGTGCTGAAATCATTGAAGGAGACGGAGGCGTAGGCACCATCAAGAAGATCACCTTTGGCGAAGGCAGCCAGTTCGGCTCAGTGACCCACAAGATCGATGGGATTGACAAAGACAACTTTGTGTACAGCTACAGTTTGGTCGAAGGAGATGCCTTGTCCGACAAGATTGAGAAGATCTCTTACGAGACCAAATTGGTGGCATCTTCCGATGGAGGATCCGTCATCAAGAGCACAAGTAACTACCACACCAAAGGTGATGTGGAGATCAAAGAGGAGCATGTTAAGGCCGGAAAAGAGAAGGCATCCCACCTCTTCAAGCTTGTTGAAAGCTACCTCTTGGCCAATCCTAATGAATACTGTTAAACTTGATTATTATCAGTTTGTTTGTCAAAATTTCATGGTCTTCCAGTTTTTTTTTTCTTGTTCTTTTGTCAGCACCTTAATTATCCCGGCCGGCCGGATGGCATATTAAATTGGATGTTGTTTTTTTTTTTTTAATAAAACAATGAAGATCTTTGGAAATATTATGCGTATTTCATGTCTGATTTCAGTACTTGTTCTACAACAAATCAAATGTCATATAAATCCTTAAGAGTCTATTGGTAATTTGGTATATAGTCGCTTAAACCCATGGTCTACGTACGCAAAGTGTACTAGCTAGCCAGTTGATTGTGTGATGAGTAAAATTTCGGTTGATTTTTGTTCTGTAATGAACTAATACTGTTGCTGGTCAAGTTAGGTTATCAGTTTCGGAACAAAAGCATGCACCTTGTTAAAATATCAAGGCATGACCGTTAACTTATTTCCTTAATGTACTAGGAATAGAATTAGAACAACATAAGTAATTAATATAGTTGTTCTGTACGATACAGTGATAAGTTGCTGCATTTTTGGTCAACACAAAAGCTTAAATATATCTTTGCTGAATTGGGGTTCAGTGTGTTAGGAGTTACGATTCACATAGGCTGAGGTTAGTTTCTATACTAGTTACTACTTACGACGATTGAAAATTTCAAAAGTCATGAAAGTAAAAGAACATGCAACAGAAGTTTGTTTCTTATTACAACTTTATTTGGATGAATTTGATTTTACAGCATTGCTGCATTTGTTACGTCTTTTTGATCATTACAATCCTATTACGCATATGTAATCATGATTTTCTTGTTCCTTTCTTGTTATATTTCCATACAGTCACTAGTAGAAAAAAAGGCTTAAGCGACGGGTACTTTCACTTTTCGTCGCTTAAGTAATTCCTAAGCGACGAAAACAGATATCGTCGTTTAAGATAAATTTTTCGTCGCTACAATTTTCTGAGGCGACGAAATATTTTTGTCGCCCAAGCTTCGTCGCCACAGGTCCTACTAAGGCGACAACAAGAATTTTGTCGTAAATTATTTATCTAGCGACGAAAAAGTTAACACTTAAGCGACGAATAAGTTTGTCGCATGATATTCTTCACCTAACCGACAAAATTACAATTCGTCGCTTTAGTTTTAGACTAAAGCGACGAAAATGTTGACTCTTGAGCGACGAAATGTTTTGTCGCATGATAACCTTCACCTAACCGACAAAATTACATTTCGTCGCTTTAGTTTTAGACTAAAGCGACGGAACTTTTGACTCTTGAGTGACAAAAATTTTCGTCGCATCATAACCTTCACCTAACCGACAAAATAACATTTCGTCGCTTTAGTTTTAGACTAAAGCGACGGAAATTTTGACTCTTGAGCGACAAAATATTTTGTCGCATGATAACATTCACCTAACCGACAAAATTATATTTCGTCGCTTTAGTTTTAGACTAAAGCGACGGAACTTGAGTTTGGAGCGACGAAAGTTTTTGTCGCATAATATCATGAACCTAAGCGACAAAACTTTTTGACTTTAGCGACGAAATATTTTGTCGCTTAAGTGAAATTTTATCCTCTGCAAGTGTACATCTTTGTGAACCAACTATATATAGGAAGCAATATTTTCAAAAATCATGTGAAATAGGATGTGATCGGTATGATGAAATACGGCTATGGTTGAAAAATCACATATTTCCGGTAACGTTTGGTCCCCGATAGAAGCGGTCAACCTCATTTACGCTTATGCCTCCCTATGGGAGCCTTATCGTCGGGAGGTGAACGTCCCTAAATTTTTACATAGGTGGTTAGATCTCATCAATGTGAGAGTTTTGTGTGTGGAAGACTCAACCAAACTAGGCCATATAGAGGTATGTAAGAGTGTTTTCGTGTAATAAATGACGTTGGTTTAGGTTTGACTGTGTGGATCGAGACCCAAACCTTATCAAAAACAAGTGAATTTTTTTTCATAGCCGTATTTAAGTATACTGATCATATCGTACGGTTGAATTTTCATTATATGAAATTTAGCCATCGGAACCACAACGTGCCTACTAATGTGGTATAACTTATTTAGTAGGTTATATACAAGTGTACATCTTTGTGAACCAACTATATATAGGAAGCAATATTTTCAAAAATCATGTGAAATAGGATGTGATCAGTATGATGAAATACGGCTATGGTTGAAAAATCATATATTTCCGGTATCGTTTGGTCCCCGATAGAAGCGGTCAACCCCATTTACGCTTATGCCTCCCTATGGGGAGCCTTATCATCGGGAGGTGAACGTCCTTAAATTTTTACATAGGTGGTTATATCTCATCAATGTGAGAGTTTGTGTGTGGAAGACTCAACCAAACTAGGCCATATAAGGGTATGTAAGAGCGTTTTCACGTAATAAATGACGTTGGTTTAGGTTTGACCGTGTGGATCGAGCCTCAAATCTTATCAAAAATAGGTGAATTTTTTTTCATAGCCGTATTTAAGTATACTGATCATATCGTACGGTTGAATTTTCATTATATGAAATTTAACCATCGGAACCACAACGTGCCTACTAATGTTATACCATTTTAATCTACATATAACGTCTTCTAAACTTCTATAATCTTTTTCGTTTCCAAATTAATTTAGCATATAATTAATGACAAAATATCATTATTGATTGATTAACTACCTAAACTAATTTAATGCTATAATTATATAATTCTATTAAAAATATTAATTACTTAGAGTTAGAGGACGAAAAGATAACTTCTCGTCGTGTAAAATTTTTAGCGCCAAAAATTTTCCGCCAAAAATTTCAGAACAATTTAAACCAAATTTTTAAAAGTTTCCTTTTATCTTCTTTTTGTTCTCTGCCTCACTTTTCAGTTCTCTATTTTTTTTCTTTGAACTCTATGTTCTCTCTTCTTCACTCTCTGCTCTCCCTCCTCTTTTCTCTCTCCTCTCTAGCTCTCCCTCTGCCTTTCCTTCTTCTTCGCTCTCCCTTTGGTCTTCGTCCCAAGATGACCACGCGGGTCGAGCACGCAGACACAACCCATCTCCTCCTCTCCCTTTCATCAAACCATCTCTGTCACCACCCACCACCACCGTCACCACAGAAAACGCAGAGAAGCCGTCGAAGCTCCGGGCTGGGCAGTCGGCACGGAAGCTAGGGTGGCGCAGCTTGGGGACAGAGAGGCCGGGTCAGGTCTAGGCAAGAGTGGCGAGCAAGGTCGGTGGTGGTTGGAGACGTTTTCGGCGCTTGTTCAGTGGAGGCGGGGTTGGGCTGCCGGATTGGACCGAATAGGAGCAGATCAGAGTGGATCAGAATTGGGGCTGTAGCCGGTGGAGGGTTAGCATGGGGTCGACAACGCTGGATCAGAGGCGCGGAGTTGGAGCACCGCTGCTGGATCGAAGGTGGAGACGCGCCGGATCGGGGAGAGAATGGCTCTGTAGGTGGAGACGCGCCGGTCGAGTTCGCTGCCGATGGCTTTGGGATCCAAAGAGAACCGGGTCGTCGGGGCGTGCTCGGGGCAGCGCTCAAGGTTGGAGGCGTTGGGTTGGTGGAGGGTTTTGTGCGTGCAAACTGGGTAAGCTTGCCGGATTTGGTGTGGTGGAATTTGGGTAAATTGGGTGCCCAGAGCAAATTAATTCTAGGTGGGACTGAGTTCTGTGGTGGAATTTTGGGCGGTGGTGGAAGGGGTGGTGGGATTGAGTTCTGTGGTAGGTTTCAGATCAAAAAAAATTTGAAAGGAAAATAAATAAAAAGAAAAACCAAAGAAATTGAAACTAAAAAATAAAAATGAAATTTAATTAATTAACTTAAGCGACGAAAATAGACTCGTCGCTAAACCAAAAAGTTTCGTCACTTAACAGTAAAACGACAGAAAAACATACGTCGTTTAACGACTTAAGTGACGAAATTTTTTGTCGCTTAAGTTAATTATTCGTCGCCTAGGTATGTGGCGACAAAAATAACTCCCGTCGCTTGTTTCGTTTTCTTAAGCGACAGATTTTATATTTTCGTCGCTTAAGTACCTATGAGACGCGTCATATGCGACGAATCTTAAGCGATGCCGGTTTTGTCGCTTAAGTCCGAAGGCGACAAAAATTGGTACTTAGGCGACGAATTTTTCCCGTCGCTTAAGACTTTATTTCTACTAGTGAGTAATTTGATAGTCTTTGTCTATATAAACTTTCTTGCTCTTACTTCAATATTCGTTTGATGTTCCTTAGTGAAGTGGAAACTATATTTCATCTTTGATACGAATTAAGTTGCGACCTATTGTTAGAATAAATTTTTAGAATAAATTTTTTAACGTGTCCATAATAAACATAACAGAAGCCTTTGTAGGCTTAGTTTAGCATAATTTCTACAAAATAAGTCACTTGGGTTCGATTCCCAGGTTTAGCATTTATTTGTTTTTTTGTTTTTCTTAGGCTAAGAGAGTCATATCATTGTTTGGTATGATGTTACTGTTTATTTTGGTATTAGTTTTGATTGAATTCTTTCATAACCTCTTTTTTATTTTATTTAATATATATAGTTCTAAAAAAAAAATTTCTAGCTATTGGTTAAATGTTAGTACATTTTGGCTAGGTTATTATTTTTTTTATTGCATCGCAATAAATAAAGTGTATATATATCTATAAGATTTTAGTTAAATATTTTAGAATATCGTTAAATTTTGTTACATCCAAGATCCGCCACCGGTCATGCTTCCTTCACAAGGAAAATGATTCTATGCCTTATTAAGGCCTAAGATTTTAGGCATCAAATCTATGTGGCATACCAAATCATTTAGACACATCACATATTAAAAATCTTATGTCATGTAATACTTAAGTATAAAGACCATCTTACCATTTAGTCCATTTCAAACAATGACTTTAATAAATTTCAGTTTTTCATTGAAAAATAAAACTATTTTAGTTTTCCTTCTTCTAAATATCTAATTAAATATAAAAAATATAACATCAAAATAGCATTATATTATATATTTATAATACATGTATATTATAAAAAAATACATGTATATTATATGAATAACTTGTACGTAAATCATTTAGAGAAATTATTTGTATATAAATTATTTTTTGGACGAATTATAGAAAATTTTAATGAATTATATCCGAATTATCTTATATTAGTGTTTTCTTTTGGATGAATTATAATTGCTTTTTGGATGAATTAGGGTTAGAGTTAGAGTTTATTTGACAAAACTAATTATTATTTAAAAAATAGTTAATCTTCATATTGATGTAAGAAAACATTCCTTATATTATACATAGTGGTCGCTATTAATATGTAATATTTGTTTCCATTACCTAATAAAATACATTAATATCATTGATTCACTCCTTAAAATATAAAAGGAAATAGAAATAGTAAAATTGGTAATGCAATGTTTTGATTTGGCAAGGTATATTATGTGGAATCGAAAATAAATATTTTTATTTACTTACATGACATGACACATAGAATTAATGCCATAAATTTTAGACCTTATTAAGGCCCTCTAGCACTACCCTTCACAACTATTCCTCATACTTCGTCGTTTTGCCGTTACCTTTGCATGTGTTGCTCATGCAATGGGCCGCTGCCCTTGATTTCATTTATGTTTGTATGATTCAAGTGTAAACTCTAAATCTCGTCCGCTCGCCAAAAAAATATTCCACCATATATATATAGTCACTCATATTTGTAGGTCCACGACGGAGCTCCTTCACACTAAAAGAGAAGCAATGTGGTGGGTTGTATATTTTAAATTTGAGAAATTCTAAACTTGCTCGAGGCATTTTGGAGGTTGTACGTACGTATAGCTACTCACATTCAGGGGGTAATAACGAACCAACAATGGTGCTATGTGGTTTGGAGTTAGAGTGACACTAAGACGTAGCTGTTAAGTTATATGTAATTTTTTTTTTTTCAATCTCAATAAATTTTCAGTCAGAGTTTCCCACAAGAAACCTAAATATAGGGTTGGACGGTTAGATTGATGCAGAAAACAGCAGAATATATACAGAATAAAAAGTTTGTTATGCATATTAGTGTTACTCCTAACACATTGTTTTCGTTGAGTCTGCGTACATCTGCAAAAGTAGCATAGGTCACAAAATAAATGTGTTTTCTACCCTCTCTTTCTTAACTTGCTCTGTTATAACTACAACCAATCCTAGCCTCTTAACTAACGATATCTGCCGATGTGATAGAGTTAGCTACTTGGTCTTAAGTTTTAGCTCGCAATCATATACAAATATTTCTACCCCTTGCTCCGGTCATGCTTTTCCACAGGCTTTCTTGAACTCGCTTTTCTTCTCTCTCTGCAGCTAGAGAGATACTGAACTTTCCCCAGAGGCATATGTACGTATAGAAGTATATGGAGGTTGTTTAAGAAAGTCTGTGGAAGAACATGGCAAGCAAGGACGTGTAATATGTGTTTTTGCTGTGTTCTCTTTTTCCTTGTCTTATCATCATTACTTTCCAGTTTTATCTTCTCGTAATAAAATTTCCAGGTTTGATACAATGCCATAGACTCAGTACCGCCACGAGTTAAAATTGAAGCTCAATGCCAATCAAATTATATTGTTCTTGGTACGATGATTTCTTAGATTGTTTTTTAATGTATTTTCGTTTCATTTTATGGATTAGCTATACTTATTATGCTCTTTCGTTGCCTTTGTAGACCAGGACAATTGGAACACAAGCCTTGAAATACCATTTTCCAAATTCCAATCCTAAGACGGAATAATCTCTCCTCTGAAACAACCTGCAGTTTCTAACATATGATGATATGATGAAAGTATAGGCATGAAGAGCTTATAACCTGCATGATGAAAGTATAACCTGCAGTTTCTTTTCTATATAGTTTTTTGTTTGAATTGTGACTGAGGTAACAAGTCATCTCGGTTACATTACTAAGTTAGTAACACATCTATATAATCCAGATTCAAACAAAGATCCACGAGAGTATCACAACAAAACCAGACTAGTCTCCCACTATAAGCACACGAACCCTCAATCACCTCAAGCGCTTGAGGTGATTGAGAGTTCGTGTGCCTATAAAATTAGTGGGAGTTAGGATTTGAACTTTAGACACGGAGGTTCCTTACTAACTGTCACCATATGCTTAATTAATTACAATTTTAATTGTTTGGTATGTGTAATTAATGAAAAAAAATTAAATAAAATTAAATATTAGAAAAGAAAAATATAATTGGCTTTCCCGTCAGTTTTGTGGCTAAGGCATCCGCCTATCCCACGAGTTGGTGGGGTTCGAAAACTGGTATGATAGTGATGGTAGGGGAGGTGGAGATGATCCGGTTGTGGTGCTTGTTTGACTGTTTGTTCCTCAAGCCCAAAACCAAATCCAACCAAAAAAAAATATACTGTTTTGGAAACTAGTAAAGAGATAAGAGAAAACTTCTGCATTTTATACGAAAAAATTACGCCGAATGAAAATTGAAATGAAAGATTCACACAATCAATATTTTTATTTTCTTTAAATATAAAGTTTGGAATTCTTTATACGATAATTTAATTATAGAAATTATGAAATTCTTTATTTTCCAGTCCTTCCAAACACATCCTAGATTACTAGTGTAGTTTAACCAAATTCAGGCACGAAGTCCGCTGTTTGCGTCGTTCACTTTCTAAAACTTGTCTCTTTCCTCATGACTGCCACTTCTTTCCGTCTCTCCCTCCCTCCATCTCCTTCTAAACCCCTCCTTCCCGGCGCGTGTTCTCACCGCCAACCTCTCCACCTCACCTTCCCAACCCTCCACACTCCCCTCCTCCGCTCCTCCCACCACCGCCATCCTTCTCCGATCGCCATGTCCTCCATTCCCGCCCGATCATCCTCCCCGGAGACTCAAACACAACCGATCGAGCTCAACGACGAGTCCGAGTTCGAAACCATCGTCTCGCGCGACGGTTACATCTCCATCTGCGGCTTCGGCTCTCTCCTCTCCGGTAGGTAATCATGTTTTGTTCTCTATTTTGCTTCCTTGCGGATATCAAACGGTTGCGGTTGTGTGTGTTTGGTAACCAGTGAGAAGCGCGAGGAGTACATTTCCGGAGCTGATCAACTTCAGGGTGGCGCGGTTGAATGGATTTAGGCGAGTCTTCGGTCACATGGCTCCAATTTTCTTCGAGCGTGACATTGCCAAGCCTGAAACCAAGGTAGGTGATAGAAAATCTTGGTTATGAATTCTTTTGGAAGAAATGTTGTATCCAAATTCTAATTTGAAGTCGTGAACTTTGTGATTGTAGTTTTTGTAATTTTGGTACATGTCGCAGGAGATTTCGAGTTTGAGTGTGGAGCATTGTGAAGGCGAAAGCCTTATAGTGACGGTGTTTGAGATTCAAAAATCGGAGGTAAGAAATGAGGACGATATGTTTCTTCGGACTTTCAGTGCCTATTGACTAGTGTGTTTGAGATAGAAGGGAACCAGTTCATTCAGTGTGTGCTAACCTCAAACTTATTGTTATGGTACTCAGATTCCGGCTTTTATCAAGAGGGAGCCTGAGTTTCGATTCCTAGCTGTAAGTAACATGGAATGCTTCTTGGCATTTGCTCTAAAAATAGATATTGTTAGTTTGTTACAGCTTTACGTTTTAATTTGAGATTCATCTGTTTCTCCTGCAGGTTGTGCCTGAAACCCTTGATGGGAATCCATTTGATAGACGAGCGGTGAGTGGAAAATGTGAATATTTTATACGAATGGTTTAACTTTCTCTGACCTGGTTCTGGGTTTAGTTTGGTTATAGTAATGTTGATGTACTGATATCAATGCAGGTGCTTTGTGCTCGTTATAGTGATGAAGAATTTTTCAGAGTCAGATGCAAGGGTATGTTATCCCTAGTTTGAACTTAACTGCTTCTTCCAATTAATTTGTTAATCAACCTCAGAATGATTACTATAATACAAGTGTAGTTAGCTAGTAGTAGCATCACTAGATACAAAGAAATAATGCATGGTTTTGGTAACCGTTTTGCTTTCATCTGATTTTTTTCTCTCTGGTTTCAGGAAGTAAGGAAATGTATTATGAGCTATTTGGCCGATATAACATTGATAAGATTTGGAGGGATGATATCTTACCTTGCCGAACTTACCTTCGTCACTGGTAAGTATAAATCTTTTAATGACTTCTTTGTACTTGCATTACTAATGCTGCTAAAAAGAACCTGAGATAATGAATAACTAGTGTGCCCAATTTTTTTAATTGGGTTTTTAAAGTAGAAAGGAAAGTCATCTTGGCTCTGTATTGATTTATCAGGAGAAAAATGTGGGAGAGACCCTTGCATTCGTAGTTTAGTGGCTTTTGTTGCGGCAATCCATGCATTGAATCCATCTGCATTGCATATTTTACTATTACCTTTTAACTGTTACCAACTTGAGTTTGCCTTTTCTCAATTGCTTTTCTGGCTCTGAAATGAGAAGATAATCTGCTTATATGCTGTAGTAACTTCAACAACTTCATACTCTACCTCAGAAATGAGGTGTTTGCAATACCAACTTCTATGACATGAATTAACTGGTTTTTATGCCTTTCTAGTGTGTTAGCAGCAAAAAATCTTAACGATATAGCATACAACAACTTCTTGGATCACACTTTCCTTGGAGACCGTAAAACAACCATTCGAGAGTACTTGGCTACAACTGGTTCGGGAATTATGGAAGAAGAGCCTCCGGAATCCCTCAAGATCCGTTATGGTGGTTAACATAGATAGTTAGCACCAAGTATATGCAAAAGAAGCTTTCATTTGTTGAACTTCAAAAGTCTGGCATTAGTTAGTTTATATATCCTTTGTGACATTAGTTATTTCATGTTTTTTTTTCTTTTTAACATAGAAGCTATACGTTTTGTTTAGTTTGCAATGTTTATGGTTAACCTTCCCTTCTCCTTCTTGAAACATGCATATGAGGCATGAAAGTTTACGTTGCCTCATACTGAAACATGTTAAGGTAAAGTCAGATAAGCACAAAAATGTATATTGTTCACCATTAATGAGTTCTTAATTCATAACTAGTTTCTCCCACATTGGTAATCTGTGAAGTGAAAGAGCAAGAGGGTGCTCGCTAAACAATCGAAACACGACCAATCCTAGACAGTGCCCAACTGCCCAAAACCTTGAGATGCTGGAGAACCAGTAGTGTGTGTTTAGTTAGTAGACGGGGATCAGTTGTCATGTTTATGAAGGGAATTCCTTCCCACATCGACGAATAAATGAAAGAAAGGCCAAGGGGTTGGCTATAAAAATAGCGAAGCAGAAATTAAGGAAAATAAACCTGTCCTGTCAGGGTTGAGGGTCGACTCGCCAATGATCGAGAGTGACGGCGGGTCGTGCCAACACCCATGGATAACGAACACACTTATTCGGTGCGAGCGACTCTAGCCCTACTTAGGTTATGAGTCGCCCGTCAATTTTTGAAAGCCTTGCCTTCCTGGCGGGGCTCCAATCAAAACTGTAAACAATGTTTAATGTATTCCCGACCCCTAATTCTGGCAATTTTAATTCCTCATGTACCATATTCTGAATACTAAGATCTGTTTTGCTTTGGATACTAAGATCTCTGATTTGGATTCAAGATTTTGGGAAGCTGCTCACTTGCAGTGACGAAATGAACCAATATGTTGCCTCCAATTACAAGCTGATTTAGTAGAGCACCACTTAAAATTGCAATTGCATCGCCTGGTGCCAAGAGAATATGTATAGCAGTTGGGGGTCCGGATTCGGATGAACAAGCAACATATGACTGCATATAGGATATAAGTCTGAAAAGAATCGGTTACTTTTACTTTCATTAAATTATAGTTTCTACATACATTCTGAAATCAGTTCTATGATCAGGAGCTTTTGAGCCTTTCTTCACTATCTCTACTATATCTCTACAAATCTACAAGTTTGTTGGACAAATGTTTTCATACAAACAATCGGACAGTAGCGGTGTGTGGTGATAAGCTTTTGGTTATAAATCATGCTCAATGAAATACCTGCGGTGACGCATAGTACTCACTCTCATTGAACACGGGTCTTAAATCTTCCTTCAGCATGAAATCCAAAGGGAAAGAAACAAGATGCCCCTTTATAGACTCTAACCTCTCCATAGGATCTGCCTTCTTGACATCTCCATTTTGATATGATTCTAGCGTTTCGGGAGCAATTCCTAAATCAATGGTTGTGTGCCCTACCTTCTCCTTCCAGAAGGCTATGCTTTGTCTAAATGCAGCTCTGCATA
The DNA here is from genome assembly GCA_010134655.1 of Fragaria nilgerrensis. Lineage (NCBI taxonomy): Eukaryota > Viridiplantae > Streptophyta > Magnoliopsida > Rosales > Rosaceae > Fragaria > Fragaria nilgerrensis. The sequence goes on from CM020980.1 coordinate 26,143,860, forward strand.
AACATCAGACAAGGACGGATAGGGAAAATCGTTTGTTAGCTAATTAGGCAAGAAAACAGGAGAATTCAAAGAAGATTAGAGAAGCACGTACCTAGAATGTATAAAATCATTTGGTACACAGGAAAAGACATCTTGGTAGATTGTGGTATTTGTCTGTTAAAAAAATGCAGCAGATATTAGTATTAGCAAATTCAAGCAACTCAGCAATATATCTTTTTCTTTCCAGCTTTCCTTATCCCACTTCATCTAGTTCAAGAAACTTGAAATTCTCAAATTCATATTTATTGATCAGTTTCAAGTTTTACGGTTCCACTCAGATCACATATCTGAACACCATAATACTTTTCTCCTACTTTGTCCTACCTTCGCTGTTGCCATCCATATATCCTTGTAAGTTGAATCAACAGTAGGATCAATTATTTGGTCCATCTGAGGAAAAAAAATATATATTAAAAACTTATTCAAAACAAAAGTCGGCAAACTGGCACGCGCTATTACAAAGATTCTAATCATTATTCAACAAAATCAGCAAATTCATTGAATTTAACAATATCATTCATTCAATAGAGATATACACAAAATGTTGCTAACCTCTCCAGCATTAACACCAAGATGTTCAGACCACAGCGACAGGCGAAGACTCAGTGAGAATTTTCCAGCCTTCCATGGTTTTCCTCCCATATATGAAGTAACCAACTCTTTGTCTTCGATAAGAAGACCAATCTGATATGAAAAAGAGCCAGTTAGCAAAAGCTACATTAAAGAATCATAACTCAAAATGAGAACAAAAGGTCATGTCTCAAAATGAGAAAGACAACATACTAAAATCATAACTATATCAGATATAGGGAAAACGGGAGTTATTTTAATTAAGTTGTCTGGGTGAGAATTACTCAACAGATATGCAAGATTCACCGCCCAATACATATATGGGCCTAAAAGTTTCATAATTATTGATGACATGGAACTCGTGTGACTGAATTATTTGATTGAACTAGTAATATATGGAACTATTAGCCGATAACTATATATACCAACAATGGTCTGGTAGCACAAATCCTATCTCCAGACTTCCGATTTGGGCATCAGCTATGTCAAGAATAGAAATAGCTGCTATCTGAAGCCGATATCTATTTAATTCATGAAGTGAAACGTAATTGCTGAATGCAGTGACACATTTGACACATTTGCTGAAGCCTATATCTATTGACAAAATTTGATGCATTTTTTCATTTGTTTTTTACTTCTGCACTATTAAGTCATCTAAAACATTTGACCTCAAATAATCTTCATTCTATTTGCAATTTTTTTTATAAAAAAAAAAAAACGAATTTGCATTCTCTCTAATTTTAATAATTGAACGCAATACATGATACATGGGAACGAAAAATGCAGGAGAAATTCAGAGCAGAATAAATACCTCAGAATCTCTTGAACCAAGCAAACTCCTATCATTGATGTTAGCTGAACCAATTAAAGTTGTACAGTCATCGACAATCATGATTTTACTATGCACATATACCTGCAGTACCAAAAAACATAATACTTAGATTATGACATTTTGATGAGCTACTATATTACTAGTATCCAGGACTGAAAAGAATGAATATAGGCATTAAGCTATAATGATGTTAAAAGTACCTGACTGGAGGCCACAGGACCACCATCAAATAGTTTACCATAAGCTCTAAGGCCGTAGAAAGAAATGTAGTCGTGTGTCTTTGGACCAAGAAGTTCATATAAATTGTGTAGAATTGAATTATGCCCTCTGCAAATGGTTCGATATTGCCAATGCATAACAGCTCTCACAGATGCCGCGCCAGCATCATCCAAACCACCCTATCGAACTAAAACATCAACAAAAAAGATACATGGGCATGGTATATTTGAATTTGATGCAGTTTGAGAAGACCTCACCTGAAATCCGGGTAAGAGTGGTATGACAATTATAACTCTAAAACACTTCTTATCATTGTATGCTCTCATAATACGACGGAATAATGCTTCTAACACACGATTCCGTATTATTTCATCTCCTGAAAGACCTGAGATGAAAAATTGATTCTAGAAAGGTGCCAAAAAAAATTATATCAGTGAATAAAATAAAACAGAGACCATAAGGGATGCTAGAAATATCAATACAGAGCATGCTGAATAATAATTTATTTTTGAAAAAATATATTTAGGAAACTGAAGGCATCTGTAATCATTATTGAGATCACTATCAATATAAACTATGGATTTCCAGCTGTTTGAGTCAGAGACATAAATAATCACATGTTTCGCCCAGAATTAAAGGCTGTCCTGTGTATGCACCTATATGGCTTTACTTTAGGGACAAAAGTGTCCAATAAATAGTCAATCATTATGAATTTTCCCCTGATAGTCGAGAAAAATGAGAAGTTTCTTAATTATGCTAAATACTGACAAGCTGATTATCACTACTCGCAAATCATCCCAAGCAAGCTGGTGCTTCGAAATACATTTCATATCCATCATCCTAAATTTTGAGCATGCTTCTTAACACATACAATGTATTCACAAGTGTATTAACAATGCTGCACAATATGAGAAATTTAAATACATTTTGGAGGAGATACTTGAATATACTATCGTGTTTGCAAAGTAAGAGAGATTGAAGAATCACACCTCAATGTAAATAAAGTGCTCAGCTTTGTCGATAAGAGAACAATAAGCACTATGAATGCTATCTTCAACTTGGCTTGTTCCTGCTGACCACTGACTGACACTTCTGATAATCTGAAAGTGAAATCTTCTTAGAAATAGTACCACACACCAGGTCTTCTATTACGACAAACAGTACAAAACTGAACCATTTAATATTCTGACTATCATCTCCCTAACACTTGAAAAACTAAATTTGCGGAAATTTTAGAAACCCCTTATTAATTCAAAAAAATTGCTTTTGGTACCAGATTATTCCAGAACCAGACGCTTATGGAGTAACAATCATCATAAAAGGCAGATGATAAATCAGAAGTCATAAGGAAATCTAGAAAAACAGAATTGTTTTCGCGAACCTGACATCGGCATGAACTACAAGGACCTACTTGTCCTGATTCATCTGTGAGACCACCCTTATTTCCCCGTTCTTGTGTTTCCCACCACTCTGGAACTGAACTTCTGATTGCAGGATGTGCCACCCCATCTGAAGCCAATTTTCCATGTAGATCCAAAGAATCAAAGTCATCTACAAATCCCCTCATTGGCGTATCTGGACCTACTGGTTCAATCCTTGTCATCCGAAAAGGGAAAGCACGATTGCTACCAACTCTGCTTGGCTGACTGAGGCAATGAGGAGAGTCCACCCCATTTGGGCTTGGACTTTCATTCAGTCCATCAGGCTCTTGGGGAATAAGCAGGGGGATATCTTGATAAGATGATCTCGACAGGAAGGAATCCTGCCTTGTCATGGCTTTACCATTGCTAGCATTCTTATTTTCAATCTCCACGTCCGAGTTTCTTCCCATATAATGAGGAATCACCATGTGGTGCTGCGGCATCAGTAAAGGGATTGCCTGCTCGTTTGGAGCTTTATTTCTCTGAAAGAATCAACATTTTGTTAAAACATAATGTACTTTATTATCGATGAAAACTTATGTTATTGTACCATGATATTAACCTTTGCATAGTTCCACCGCTGAACAAAATGCCTAGCTACATCACGGCAGGGAGGTCCCCAAATAGCACAGTGTACGTCATGCCAAGGCATGCGAGGATATTTTTCACGATCCAACTCATCTTTCATCATATCCTCCCACGAGTTTGGTTCAGATTCCCTACAAATATCATATCAAAAAACCATATTTCACTTCAATCATTTCAGAAAAATCTAGAACCAAGTAAAAACAAAATTACTACATATATCAATTTAAATCCACAAGACCATGCTCAAGATGCAGCAAATGAGGTGGGATTGGTGTCACTCTCAAAATTCAAATAAAAGTAGACAAGCTACGCTAAGGTAATTAATTATGGGCTATGAATCATTTTTATCGTTTATCTCTGATCAATCCAAGTGCAGGCAAGCAGCTCACCTGGGGTTGTAATAGTCCTTTCCAGGCCAAATGTTAGGAGGGCAGTCACCCACTTTATGTTCAGCAGTATCATAACGACCAAAGCATAAATCAAGTCCTCCAAGAAAGCAAATCTGATAATCAACAATGACAAGTTTTTCATGGTGGGACCTATATGTAACAAATATGTAATATCAGAAGCAGAACAAGACACAGGAACAATTAATTGAAACATCAGCATTTACATGAGACTTTCTAACAAGTAAAACAGAATCCCAGAATAACTTTTTAAGTTCATACCATAAGTAGACACCACTAGAGAAGTGGTCAGGATAACGTAGTACCCTCACATTCTCATGAATCCCAAGAAGCTTTCTCTTGCTATAAACGCTGTTGATTTTCAGAGCAAGTGCTACCTCTTTATAGAGAAGAATATAAATCTGCAGGAACATTATAACATTATACTTAATGGTAATGAAATAAAGACAGCTTCAATGCAAGAATACTGAAAATAATAGTGAAGGTTAAGTTAAACATTGTGGCAGAGGAACATGTAGATATCTAAGGTTACAGATAAAAACTAAGGTTTACCTGAATCCCTTCCCTAGCTTTTGCTTCCAACAAAGAATCAAGTTTAGAAGAAGCATGAGTATGAAACGGACGCCGCATGTACAATTCTGGACACAGCCACCAGCCACAAATAAATATCTGCATGAAACTCAGTATCATCAACTGGACAAAAACACAATACTAATAATTATGAAACACAATTGAGTTCTACACAAGGAAGTGATGCGAACATACCTCTGATTTTGCATCCTCAATTGCAGAAGCAATAGCTTCAAATGCCGCCCGACCATCTACAAACCATTGAGCCTGACTACCATCTTCAGCCAAGCCTCTTGGAGGCGCAAAAGAGCCAAAACGGTGAGGATGACACCAACCTTCAGGAGGTCTGAGTCCCGCATCATTGATTGAAGCTACCCAATCTTTAACTTTACTACTACTCTTAACTCTTAACTTAATGCTCCGGCTTCCACAAGCCACCTTTTAAAGATTCACAACATTAAGCAAAGGATTGTCTGAATATTTCAATGGGCGGATAGCATCACCCACCAATTACGTAGAGAAGGGAAATGTATTCTATCAAATAAGAATTCTTGAGCCACCAGCAACTTGAGCATGCTCCTTATCATGAAGTGCATTATTAAGCTAAAATTCTACCAGTTGGGTACGAAAGAAAACAATGCTCCTTCAATATTTTACGCAAAAAATACACGCCTTCATCCTCTACTAATAGTCTAATATACACACCCAGATTTGCATAAACCATGTATGTACAACCACCTACATCACCAAAAAATAATCTACACTAGACTCTGCTTCACTTGCAACTTTACGAGCCAACACTGGAGATCATGAAACATATAATAGAAGCTGAACTTTATCCGGAAACAAATTCTAGAGTAACTTGAGCACGCTCCTTATCATGAAGTGCATTATTTAAGCTATAATTCTACCAGTGCTGGGTACAAAAGAAAACAATAATGCTCCTTTTATATATTAAGATTGCAATTCACGGCTTCATCCTACTGCTATAAACACCCAGAATTGGATAAACCAAATACGTGTAACCACCTAAATCACAGAAAAGAATATATACTGAACTCTGCTTCACTTATAAGCCAACACTGGAGTTCAAGAAACAAATTATACAATCTGCACTTTATCCAGAAACAAAATCTAGAGTACCAGAGACTAACAAGAAAGAAGAAGATATAATAGGTATCAATGCTACTAACCTTAAATGCATGTCGTAGTGGATTTCTATCTTTTATCTCTTTTGCTAGAGATACACGGCCATCCCCGTTCCCATCAGAGGCTGGTAGTACATCAAATACTATTATGTCTAAAGGTTGGTTATCAAAAGGATCTGACAGAAAGGCCAAGAATCCTGGTTTCAATACAGCCCAAATCTGCAGAGAATCAATTAAAGGATGATGCAAAAGACAGACGGTGCGGAAACATTACCTTAAACTAAATACATAAATGAATGACAGATGACCTATATTTCTTAGGACTCAACGTGTGTCTAACAATTTTTGGGTCTCTTTAAGTTATTTCAACTTCCACAGGGCGATTAAACTTTTTCAATGCGCGTTCTTATGAGGTGAGTATGAACTAAACTTACTAAGAGGAGGACTTCATTACCTTTTGCCAGTTGTCATTACAACAATTGAACCAACGACATGAACAACATTTCCCAGAAGGATCATCCTTTGGCAACTTTGGTAGATGTTTCACCATTACAAAATCTTCTTTCAGCTTAGGGCCGTATTCTGGGGAAAATGATAGCATAGAGACCTCCAAAAACTTGCAGACCTACAATACATACTTATTGATGGTGAGAAATAATGATTTCAACAATAGATACAACTGCGTGAGAAATATATGAATATAGTAGATGACAGACAAAAGCTAAAAGCAGAGAATGTTTAGAAATCATCATTATCCAATATATTTAAAGTCAAAAGCCATCACATGTTACCAAATTAATGCAATTGTATCTGATAGATAACACCACCAAATGGTAGAGTTCAAACAAATTTGTTAATAGTCCTTTAGAAAGAAAAAAAACACCAACACACCTCTCGAGAGTTCACAATGTCCATGTTTCCAAGAAAGTGATTAAGATATCCTTGCATTGCAATCTTTGATCTGTCTGAAATGGATTGCTGCCTGCCAAGCGCTGGCCGAATGATTGGTAGAGCTGCACTAGATGGAACATCTCTGAACAAAATATGCAACAAAAGTTGTCAGTCATAACTGATTTTTCACTCCAGAAAAGAAGTATTTCATGCATCTGACTCATCCTAAACCCACATAATTCAAAAACTACTAACCTGTTTTTAGCACTTTCATCATTGTGATGCAGGGGAACAGTCTCGTCGTCTACATCCTCATCATCGTGCACCACATCCGTATGATCTCCTATTCCTAGATTTTGAAGCCATTCTTTAACCTTTATAATGTTGGAAACGACATTAAACTCCAAAATATTCCCAAATAAGCAGAGCTAACTGCCAAAGGGCATTGACGAGTGAAAACACAGACACTGACACATCCGCAGCAACTCAAATAACAAAATCCAACTCTTAAAACTCAACACACCTGTTCCTGCTTTTCGTGAATTTCCTCGATAAACGCCCGTTTCTTCAATGCAAAATGCAAGTAGAATACATGTGATGCTTTCTTCACTAGGCGCCACTTAAACTGTTAACAACAACCAAATTAAACTCAATTAGCATATCCTAATTATACAAAACCGAAAAAACACTCCGAGCTATCATCCTCTACTGTCAGATTATAAAATTTAATCACTCTGCAGTAATGCTATCTAAAAATAGAAGCAACTAGTAATCATTATGAGATAAAAAAAAAGTTTACAAACTTCGAAATTCAATTTTCGCAGCGAAACCTAAAAATCAAACCAGTTGCATGCAACGCGATCTCATCCATACAATCCATTACATAAGAAACAAAGAGAGAGATCGTGCCTGCTTGTATTGGAACTCGATGGTGTAAGAGAGAAGCATGGGGCTGATATCGCCGGCGTCAGGACGAGAGACGGAGACGATGGTGGCGCTGGGCAACTCGTCGAAGATCCTCGCCGGCTCAAAAGACGAGTGGCGGAACGAGAAGAGCGACGACGGCGACATTAACTGCTCCGATCGCATTTGCACATACCGGGAACCGGAACCGCTCCCGGTCGATATCAACTGCTCCGATTCCATCTCCCTTTCGATCACTTCGAGATTGATCGAATTTGTATCGTATTATATATAACTTATTTGTATCGTATTATATATAACAACAAATAATGCTACAAAAGAAAGATAGAATAATGGAGTAGAAGAAAGAAGAAGGTTTCGGATCGCAATTTTGAAAAAAAGGGAGAGAAAGAGTTGGAGAAGGAATTGGTCAGTTTTGGGAGATAGGTGTGTTTCACTGCGGCACCACACCACATCACAATCGAAGAAGAAAAAAAAAAAATCTGATTTGGGAACTGTAGGCCTTTTTAAGTTTTTATAGTTGATAGTCGTGGTGGTGTTTCTCAAGGGAAGTCCGTGTTTCAACCATCGGACTATTAGGAGAATGTAATAAACTTGTTCCTTTTGTATCGATGTCAGTCAATTCCATTTAATTTTTATAGACAAATAATAATTTTGAGAAGACAAAAAAAATGGATGATTTAATGCAACTACAAGCCCTGTTAAATACCAATGGGGTTTGTTCCGGCGGCCGGTAAGTTGGCGAATGTTTTATCCAAATCCGTTTTTGGCTTGAAGTGGAAGCACACTTGGGCACTTTGCCACCATTTGTACCAAAAACAAAAAACACTAAGCCCTCTTAAACTCAAGTTGTGGTTGATTTCATCATCCAAGTTATTGGTCAAGTTATTTGGAGTTCTTAACGGGGTGTCCTATAATTTGATTTCATCGCCTCCATTGTGCGCTTGATCCAAGCATTAGTGCAAAACAATTTCTTTCAAATGTTGAACCTTTCTTTATCGTTTGTGGGTTCAACATAGGATTGCATTATTTAGTATAATGTGACAATTAAACAACGTCAAATAGGAGTAGAGATGGCTGAGAGGCCAAGCCACATGCGAAATGACTAATCTAGGTTGGCAAGGATTGATGCCGTATCAAGGAGGCAATGGAACTGCTTATTTAAAAAAGAGTGACAGCCAGAAACAACTAGGCTTGGCTTTCAAATGATTCAGAGGACTTAAACTGGTCTACAAGGCATAAGCAAAAACGTTCATGACCTAAAACCTTGTAGGTAAAGGGTGTTAATAAGTGACCCAAGATCATTCAGACCACATTCATTCAGATTCAACACAATACTTGAACCACATTCATTCAGATTCAACACTATACTGGCAGTTGAGCACCGCTAAACTGTAAAAACAATTGGAGGAAGAAAAGGAATTGATTTAGGAACCGAAGATCATATATCTAAACATGGATATAGTTTGAAGTTTGCCAAAGTCACAAACATCATTCAACATTAAAGAAACTCTGCAACTCATGTAGTTCCATAGTATGGACTGGAAAATTTGCAAGATCAGAAACTAGAGTAGTAGATAAAAAATATAACTTCTATATAGAGTTGAAATTAAGCACATTAACATAGCAGTTATTGTTTCTTAGTGCTCTCACTGCAGATGTCCGTCCCTACTTCCTTGCTTTTTTCGCTCCTCCCCTGCAAAATTGAAGAAAAAAAAATCATAAGTATTTGAGGAGGTTTGTATTTCCAAAAGGTGTGTCGATAGACGGATAAAACAAGAAAAAAAAAATCTATCATAAACTTACGCAGATGGTTGGGGTGCTGCAGCAGGTGCAGGTTTAGGTGCTGCGGCAGGTGCAGGTGCTCTCTCTCCAGGGCCCTGCAATGTTCAAAAACCCAAATAAATTAACACTCATAGCATGTTGAATGAAGCAAACAGAAGATGTGATATACCCTGACAGGACTACCTAATGCATTTTAAAACTTCTAACATGTGCTAAATTGTTTTTAACTAGGTACAGAAGTTAAACCACAAAATTATGATTACATAATTTCATCTTCCCCTCCAACAAGTAGCCACTCCATTGGAAACAATTAATTAATAGCACATTTTAAATGTCTGAACTTACTTGGGCCAAACGTTCCTCCCTGCGAGCTAACTTCCTCTCTCTGCTAGCCTTATTTTTAGCACGCTTGGAGTCAAACTGGTCTGCCAGAGTCTTCTCTCTGGCCTTCTCAGCCTTTGACTTGTGAATACTCTCCATCAAGACACGCTTGTTCTTGAAACAATTACCCTTCACCTTCATGTACATGTTGTGGTACATGTGCTTGTCAATTTTCTTAGCTTCTCGGTACTTACGGAGCAAGCGCCTCAATACCCTCATCCTCCTCATCCAGAGTATCTTAGTGGGCAGCCTTGCCTCCCTGGTACCCTTACGCTTACCTGGAGAAAATCAACAACTGCATTGTAATCCATAGCATCAATTAGAGTGACGTCTCCAATAATTCAACAGAAACAGCACATACCATATCCAGAGTGACGTCCCTTCCTCTTGGCCTCAGCCATCCTCCGAGCACGAGAACGGGAGTGGATCTTTGTTGGCTTCCTGATGACAAAACCATCCTTCACAAGCTTCCTGATGTTTTGCCCTGCAAAATGTTATAAACGTCAATAACAACAAAACCCGTAGGAACCCCAAAAAAAGGGTGGAATGCACTGCGCTATTCCGATTGTATCAACCATAAGCACAAAAACAGGCACAGAGACAGAGTAGTTGAAACAATAAGACGGTAACAAAAAAAATTTAGCAAAATCAATGCGAGCAGATATCTAACTACTACAGGAAGTGTCAATGTGCCATGACACTTCTTTCATTTCATTCAATTTCGCTAACCATCAAACCGTAAATGACATTGCCTTTGGAAAACGCAAGCCAAAACTACAGCATGACACATGGGGGACATCAAAGAAATTTGAAAATTTCAAGCTAAAAGTAACGAAGAATCAAAGGTGGGGTTTGATAACGAATTCAATAGCATCACATCAATACAGCAAAAAAGAGAAACAGCATAGCAGAAAATGTTACAGTAGAATTGCAATGAATCATAGAAGTTCTATATTCGTCGATCAAAAATCAAGAAATTTCAGATCAAACTAAATCCATAAACAATGAATAAGGGAGAGGGAGGGAGGTACGTACTGGAATTGGCCATGGAGATTTCGTTGCCTTCATTGGGGTCGAGCCAGACCTTGCCACGTCCGCACTTGAGGACGCTAGCGGCGAGCCGCTTCTGGAGCTTCAACGACACCATCTCTGCTCTTCCTCTGAGGTTTTACGGCAAACTGAAAGCCTGGTGGCTATCACTGGGATCCGGATGATATATATAACTAGGGTTTTAACTTTTAAGCGGTTCTGTTTATGGGTCAAGATCCATGCCACTAGAGGCCCAAGAGAATGGGCACCCAATTTTTCTTTCGTCCACATTTGATAAGGAAACCCACTTCTAAATTTTTCCTCACCCACTTTTCATTTTTGCATTATTAAGGTCAAAATATTCAAGTTGGAAAAGTCATAAAGAGAGGAAAAAATATAGTCTAAAGCTAACTTATTGATTTTACCTTGTGAAGCTCAAGGCCTTGATTCAAGAGGTTAAAACTTAAATTGTCGATTTTGTTCAGCATCATCTTCTCGCATATCAAAGAGGTGAATTTTCTTGTCGAAGATCTCGTTTCGGCTCTCTTTTCTTACTCTAATCGCTTAATCATGATAAAATTATTGTATACATGGCGTTGCAAGTACATTGTTTAATCTTCTAACATTCATGATCATTCATACATAAAGACCACCATGCATATGTATTAGTGTCATCTGATCACAGTCATTCACATAGATGTGTCTACATACCATTACTATTTATCATTGCCATGTACATCGATATATTTAGGGTGTGACTATTGCCACCCCATCAAATACTTTGTTCATCCCATATTTCAATTTTAAACTAAATATTTCAATACTGACCCCACAATCAAGAATTTTTGTGAAAATATAATATTAAACTAAAATCTATAAAATCAAAACAACAACAATTCTCTACATCTTTATATCAGGAAAAAAAAACAATTCTCTACATTTTTCAAATCATATTTGAGAATCATTTCAATCTTCAACATGGTAGCTATACAGTGTGGTGGGATTGTTCGTTCTTATTTTAATTTTATTTATGACTTCAAATGTAGTCTTTCATATATATATTCATAATCGTAAAGAATAAACTCAAGAAAGAGATCGAGGAGAACATATATAAGATGTGGTTTGAGAAGAATGAAGGTCTGCGTCAAATATATTGATGAGATTTTTGTATATATTTTTAGATTTTATCAGATTAAGGAAAATAAAAATCAGATTTTCTTAAAATTTTAAAGACAGAATTTGAACATTAAAGGTAAAAAATAAAACGAATGATGAACTGAGTATTTAGTATGCCTATGTTTACCATTGCCAACTTATCCGTAAATAATACGTGGTAGTCCTACATGTCAATATTGTACAGTAGCCACCCGCCAACCATCTAACACGTGGTTCTTACGCAGCTGTCTCCAATTCTCTCTAGTATTCCTCGAGTTGACTATTTCCAATTGTATCCTTCTTTCTGTCCCTTTTGCCCTCCTTCTTTTCCCGGCAAAAAAATAAAAAAAATCCCCAACTTCATAACCAAAAATTCACACCCCTCTTCCCTCAAAATTCCCAACCACTTCGAACCAATTCGATTCGAATTCCCAAACCATGGACATCACCCTCCTCTACGACGCCGTTTCAGTAGCCAACACCACCGCCCAAGGTCTAGGCTTCTCAAATCTCCCACTTCGCAACCACCACCTCACCTCCACCAACCAAATATCCGTCGCCGCCGATTCCCATCCCGACGATTCCCCGCCGTCCCTCCAGATCTCCGCCTTCATCTTCCCCGTGGACGCCGTCGCTCCGCCGCGCGTGCGCTCCAACTCCTACAGAACCGCCACCCGCACCCTCCTCCGCAAGAAGCGGCGCACCAGGCGGCGATCCTCGAGCGGCGATGACCCCAACGACGGCGGCGAGGAGGACGGCGGGTTCTTCGGCGGCGACGGTCCGTTTTTCAACGGAGGATGGGGCGGCGGCGGAGGCGGCGGCGGCGGCGGGGGTTGGAATTTCGATAGGTTCGGAGGGAATAGTTGGGATGACTCGTCGTCGTCGAGGTCCGATCCGGCGATCGATTTCATCTACGAGGTGATGGGGTGGATTGCGCTCTCGAATTGCGTGCACTTTGCTTTCAAGAGGATGGTTCGAATCGTGGCGGATGGGTTAGGCGATGAGGAGAGAGAGAAGGTGCCTATGAGATTGGCTTCGGTCTGCTGATTCGGTACCGCTTCGCTCTCAATGCTCAAATGTATAAATTGGATCAGAATTTGGGTTTAATTTCTGTGTTTGTATTCAGATTCATTTGATGCTCAATTTGTATATATGTTGTATATATATATATAATCCGGTTGGTATTCTGAATAGATTTTATGGTTTTTTTAATTTTACACTGTTATCCTGAAGTGAGTGATGATTGTGTAAGGATGAGCTAATGCCATTGCACAACTAGAAATTGAAGTTTGTTTGTACAAAATTGGAGGTGGTTATACTGACCTGTGAGGGAAGAAGCAGATTTGTGCAAACTCCGAGACTTTTCCTTTGCGTAGTAGGAGACAATTTTTTCGGTATTTTCTTTTCTTTTCTCCTTGCATCTAAGAAAGGTTTGAATATTAAGCATTACTTTTTGGGGTAGATAGCTGATGTAGGCCTTGATCCGAAGATGATGTCCCGGCGCCTTGGTGATGCTTCTGTTTAAACTTGGTTCTTTCTATGACAAATGTGAGTATTGAATTGGCTGAGAGTTTAAGTTGAGTCCAGATGTATGTTACTTAGAAGTAAAACAAAAAAAAGCTAATTAAACGTAATAGTTTGTCATCAACTTGTGGAATACTGGTTATAAAAGTTTTGGTTGATGGTTTCAATCATTCGTAAGGCATGATATCAGATGGTACTCCCACTACGGATTGTTGGATTGTTGGATTCTTAATCCAAAAGAGAAGGAGTGAAGGTGAGTTAAGTTGATCCCCATTCGTTTCTGTTTCTATGGCTGGTTGTCTCTGTTGAGGGGTTAACGAACTTGGTCAAGAGGAAAAGAAAAGGTCTTGGTGAAAACGTTGCAGAAACAATGCAATTAAATTGAATGATATCCTTGCAGAAATCTATAGCTTACATTGCTGCATCAGAATTCATCACTAAACTTCTGGTTCTTTTGTGTTGATTTGTGAAATAATATGATCCCATTTCCTGAAGGGTTGGTTTTCTAAGAGTTAAAGAAGTGTGAGCCTAATCGGCTAATCCTATTCTGATCATCTCTTGTTTTCTTTGAGTTTGTATAGATTCATGATTATTGAAACTTAAATTATCAAGGTGACAAATGATTCCGTTTTAGGTTTACAGTAAATGATATGGACTGTTTTTGAATGCAATTTTAATTTCAGTTCATTTCATGCTGGAATGAAAGGAATGTAGTCTTCTGGAGTGATTACATTTTGTCGTCTACGCTGCGTTTGCTATCTATGCTAGAAATTTGTTACCTGTGTTTAGGATTATGATGTGATCAGCAGGATTTATCTCAGCAGCTAGTTACTGTATTGTTTGTCAGGGACCTGTGAAAGACTGCATTCTCATATACTGTGAGTAGAAAGAATTCTCAGGTGACATCTTTAGGACCACCCTTTTAGTGCAACTACTTTTATTTTTATTTTTTAGTGCAACTATATATTTGTTAACTGCCAAGTTGAATAATCCATTCTCTTCATTTAGTCTTTGTTATGATTACTCTCAGAAAATGTCCTACATGATGATCAGCTCACTCAGCTGAGTCAGCTGACATGAACATTAGTTCTAAATGACTTTTAGGAGCATGTATAGTTCCAATAAGGATTTGATTAGCCTGAAGAACAAGGAAAAAATCTAGTGGGTTAAGACACTGATAGAATATGTTTTTCAATTACCTTTTGTCTCCTTTACTCTCCTAGGTTAAGGACCCACCTGGATTTGGTGACCTGGTTCATGCATCCTTTGCTTCCCTTGTCTTTGTCTAATTGCTGTAACAACCAGCATACAGAAACTAACATTGCACTAGTTTTTGGCCTAGCTAGTAGCACAAGTTTGCTGGTGGTTCCTGTATGACTATCAGAGCCCGTATCTTTATCTGTGAGAAATAATCAACTTATTAGGTATGTGATCTGTCACGTTGTCACAAGACATTTTTCTTCTGTTGCTACGTTGCATTTATTTAGAAAAAGAGCTAAAGATGGATTTTAGGAGTGACAGAATTATTAGATACAGTTTTAGTCTAAATCCAAGATAGGGTAGGATTGATATCATGATCATGGAGGCCAGGTTACGAGTGGTACTATACATAGATTCATGAATGTAAGTTTCACCCTTTTTTTGACTCTTGAAAAGGCAAAGGCAAGGACAGGGAAATCTTTGATGTAGATAACTAGATATGTATTCCTTGATGGCTTGATGCTTGGGACAAGAAGTCCTTTTACTGGTTACTAGTGGTTATAAACTTACAATTATAAATCATTTTCCCACTTGCCTTCTTTTTTTAATTTTACGTTTCCTTTCTTTCGGGGTTGGGGATTCTGCGGACAAATGGAATCAAGCGTTAACAAAATATGTGTGCATGAGTAGCAGTGGGTAACAAAAATTGGTGTCTGTGCTCACAACATGATTCCTTTGGATTCTTTTGATGGAGGTGCTTTCCTTGGCAAACTGGTTGTTATATGTGCACGTCATTAGAGTTCAGTAATGCGTTGTTCAGTTGTTGATCTTGGAGAGGAGAGATTGAACTTGTTACCTCATCCACTGGAGCGGTTGTTTTTATGTGATAAGTAACAGTTACTGCAGTCCTCTTAGTTGAAGGTTAATTACATGTCAATTAGGTGAAACACTGAAACTTGAAAGCTGCAGCAACCAGTCTTGCTAGTATATTTTTTTCCCACCTATTTTAACGTCTTGGGGTGTTCTTTGGTGCATGGATGGGACAACATTTGGTATTTTCGTTTTCCAAAAAAAACATTTGGTATTTTCTGTCGCAACTCGCAACAGACAGATGTCCGTATGTGTAAATTCTGATCGACTTATAGGCTGTTGCTTGACCATTTTTTATTTATTTTTATTTGCGTACTGTATTTCAATATTTCAATTCCCATACTTACCATATCTGCTATTTCAATATTTCAGAGCAATATCGAAGCCACTTTAATGAATTGTATTATAGTAAGCTTAGTAACTGAAAATTTATTGTAATTAATAGGAGATAGAAACAATAAATATTGACATAACAAACCTGATGGCCTCCTTTCCTCTTCCTCACTTTAATGGACAATCTTGTAGTTGTTGAACTTTCTACATTTCAGGTTTGAACAAAAGGAAATTTTACCTGATAATAATTTCTCCATTAATCCTCTTTTTGATTATATTTACCATTTATTTTGCATAAAATAAAATTTTGGGATTCCAAATATATATAGGATCATTTTGTCTCTTTCCTTAATCCAATGCACATGCAATGTGGGATTTCCTTCTCTTTTAAAACCCTAAAACCCTAATCCGTTCTCTCTCTCCCAGAGCACGTCCTCCAAACCCAAAAAGCTCCGTCTTTCGTCGGATCTCCTTGTTTTCAATCATTCTCATGGCCTCTTCGCACCCAAATCTTGATCTCTCACCATCTTCGAAAGGATCGAGGAGCAAGTTTTCCATCACTCCATCGCCATCTATTGACAAAAACCCTAGCATAGCCAATATGCTAGCATCCTCATCCTCTTTGGGTATTCAAAACCCTAGTCAAGGATCTGCTGCCTCCTTGGCCTTCGCTAACTCGAAGGTTATCGAACTCTCAGATCGTGTTTTTGCTTCTCCCAAAAAGAAGAGAAGACGCCCTATTGGTTCACGGAACAGATCGGGTCAGAAGAAGATGCAAGATGAAGAGAAGCCTCCTGCCATCACCCATGAACTATTTAAGATGACATCAGTTGCAACTGAAGGTCAAAAGAAGAAGCGGGGACGTCCTGTCGACTCCAGAAACCCAAAAGAGATGCCAATCAGGAAGATCCGACTCCTTCCTCGAAGCCCTAGCTTGAAGGGCAAGGAGGTTCTTTGAAGTTTTTTTTTTCCTCTATTTCTCTTTTTGCATTTATTTCAGTTGTCTTTTATTATTGCGGAACAATTGGTTTTGGTCCATGCTTTTCATATGGGGGAGTTTTATTTTCTTGCTCTAGTTTAGTTAGAAACATTTGCCTACGATCTATTTGATATTAGATTATAGGCTCCTTGTGAGCCTCAATTTGTAATGAGGATACAACCCTCATACGAATAAGTTGATCTTGCTTGTCCTCTGTACGCATGGCAACAAATCGATTCTATTGTACCCTCTATTTGATTCTAATGACAAAATTGTCTTTAAGTTTAAAAATGCACATGCAATGTGGACTTGTATTGTTTTTGGTTGAATGTGAACCTTAAACCTTACTTGTATACTTGAAATATTAACAATTTCAAGCATTTTCTGATGCAAAAGGAGTGGCCGGTAATAGTTGAGGTATTTAGAGCATGTCCACCCATAGAGAAAAATTCAACCCAGGTTGAATGCCACATATGAATCTCACCCAAATGAAAAAAACTCACTTTCCACCCATAAAATGGGCTATCTCATTTTCCAACCCAGGTTGGATTGTTGGGGAGAGAAGTGACCCAGGTTGGATGAGAAATCCAGCCCAGGTTGCTTTGTGACACCTCAGCCGAGCCCACTTGCCCTTCTTCACGTGGTGTGCTTCACGTGGTGTGTCTCCCACTTCTTCACGCGCCTGGCATTGGCGTTCCAGACACGAACCAACAACAGCCCCCCCTGACGCGCGTGTCTTCTCCTTTTGTTGCGACGTGCGAGCTTCCTACCCCCCCCCCCTGACGCCACCAACGCTGCTGACATTCATTTTGAATGCAACGGTCAAAAGATCTGAGCCGTTGCTGGAGCAATCTGACGGCTACAATTAGCAAGCCGTTGGTTTTTTTTTTTTTTTGAATCTGACCGTTGAAAAAAAAATGTTTATAACGGTAAGAAAAAAAAATGTTAAAAAAATTTCTATAATCCCCTATAAATACCCATCATAATTTTACACATTCCACACCAATTTCTCTAACACATCAAAATTCCTAGTTTCCAAATTCACCTTCTTCGTTTTACCTTTGTTTCAACCATGGCCGGAGTTAATACAACTTTGCCGAGATGGAGTCCGGAGGAAGACCTCGAATTGTGCAAGTCGTGGAGGTTTATTAGCCAAGATTCGAGAAAGGGTAAAGATCAAAAGAAAGCCGAGCTATGGGATAATGTCCGCAAACACTACTTCGAAAATTTACCGGATGCTACCGATCGAAGCGCATCTGTATTTATAGGGAGGTGGAGAATTTTGAAACCCGAATTGTTTCAATGACATTGTGCATTACGACAAGCTAAGAATTGGGTAAAGAGTGGTACAAGTCCACTTGATGAGGTATGAATAATTAGTTACTAATTTCGTGTTTACATAATTATTATGATATTTTGATAAATTAGTTACTATTTCATGTATCCCATTAATTGTAGTTTTTAATTTGTAGTATAAGAAAGCACAAGAGATTTGAAAACAAGGGATGTCCAAAGGGAAATCAGTCAAAACCCAAAAGGCCGATTTCTCGAGTTTTGCTTGCTATGAAGTTGTTCAAGGTTTTCAAGCATTTCGCAACATTCCACCTCCGGTCGAGACGAGTGCGGCAACATCAATGGGTGGCAATGAAGATATGTCTACACAACCAAGTTGTGATGTTTCTCCTATCAACTTAGAAAAAGATGTTGATGAAGTTGTTCCCGACCCGAATGTGCGACCTATAGGAAGAAAGGCTGCAAAGGAAGCACACCGAAAAGGGAAGGCAACCAAAGAAGAATCACTTGTTGCATCTGCTGTCGTGTCGCTTGCAAACAACCAAGCATTAATCTTGTCAGCGAGAAAAAAACGAGATGAAGCATATGCAAGGCAATTGCAAGACCAACAACAACGAGAATATATGCGGCTCCAAATGGATATGCGGAATGAGCAATTCAAAATCCAAGAGAGGGAAGAGCGTATCATGGAGATGAATCCAAGCACTATGTCACCAGGGCCTAGAAAAGATTATTGGTTAGCAAAACAAAAGGCGATAGCGGAGACACAAGAAAATTTGTCGGGGTCTTTCCCTGGAGGATATCCCCAACCATCTTTTCCCGGAGAATATTCCCAAACATCTTTCCCCGGTGGATATCCCCAAACACCCTATCCTGGTGGATGTTACCAACCACCTTTTTCCGGTTACTATTATCCCCAACCACCTTCCACCGATGAATCCACAAACCCCAACGATGGCAGTGATCCTTCCAACACCGATTTCTTTTGTAATGAAGATAATAATCCCTATAATTAGATAGTTATTAGGAAATTTCAAATTATTGTAATTTTTTTTTTAGGCTTGGCCTGTCAATTAAATGTAATAGAATAAAAAAAAATTAATTTCATTAAGTCATATTGTCTAATTACTATTTATTTATAACTAAAATCATTATTCACACTTAAAAAACTATTTTTTTAAAATTCAATAAACAGTCACTGCCACGTGGCAGCAATCTCACATTTCTGACGGGTGGAAACTGCTGCCTAATTATAGTGACCCAAAATGACCCAGGTCACTTAATTAAACAAATTAGTACGTTAATTAAACAAATTAGTAAAGCCTGAAACAAATCAGTTTGTTGATATCTAGGATTAGCAAAATCTAACTTTAATATAAGAGTAAATGACACTTTAGTACTAATTTTAAAGGTTTATTGCCCACCCCAATGAAAAACTTTTTCCTATGCCCATTTCAATTAAACTTAATAGAATTACTTTTCTACCCATAACTTATCTATCTCTCTCCTCTCATTCCGGATCTCTCTTTCATTTCTCTCTCTCTCTCTCTCTCTCTCTCTCTCTCTCTCATTCTGACCTCTCTCTCCCTCTTCTCCTCCTCACCATGGTCTTCTACGTCATGCCCTCCCAGACTCCGATTCAAATTCACTCCTCCTCCGACTCCAAACCTCCTACGCCGTCATCTTCGACGCCGGCAACTCCGACAGCTGCGTCCACGTCTTCTGCTTCGACCACAACCTCAACCTCCTCCCCATCGGAAAAGATCTTGAGCTCTTCCTCCAGACCAAGCTCGGTCACAGCTCCTACGCCTCCAACCCTCGTAGCGCCGCCCTGTCGCTCTCAGATCTCCTCCACAAGGCCGAAGCCGCCGTTCCTAAGGACCTGCGTCCCTTCACCCCCGTCTGCGTCGGCGCAACCGCCGGCCTCCGGGCGTTCGGTGTTGATGCATCTAATCGCATTCTCCAGGCCATTAGGGATTTGCTCAAGCAGTCAAGCTCCCTCAGCTCCCAACCTGATGCTGTTACTGTCATCGACGGAACTAAAGTTTACTGGAGGTAGTAAACTTTAGTTTTTCGAATCTAAATTCTTCTTCCTCTGTTTTAGTATGTATTATGACACGACCCGCCCCGAATTTCACCCTAAACCCGGAGTAAATCGTGCGGGGACCACCTCCAAGGAAAGATTTACCGCAAAATTCGGTACAACCTCCCTTGAAAATGGACAACCCTTCCAATAAAAACCTGCAAACACTTCTAAAGGTTCCAAATCCAACCTTAACTTCTGGAGCCTTCGTGCTCCTCAAAAACAATCATCACCAACAGGATAATAAACATTATCTAAGATAATATACATCATCCGTCAAATATTCTAAAATATAAACAAGCTTTCACCCACAACTAAAAATATATACATTAAACCCAAGTATTCAGAGCTACTAGACACTAGCGGAAGCAAGAAAAAGACAAGTAGGCTAAACAGGTAACCTACTGGTGAAAGGTGGTGGAAATACGGGTGACTATGCCTCGTCTCCTACTAGATCCAATCCGAACTCTGCAGACTGGGCATTTTAAAACGAAAGGCCCAGGGGAAGACATTTAATAATATTAGAGTGACTGGACAAAAATAATTTAATAATAAACTATTTATGCATTCCCATTTTAATTTCATAGAAAAATATACTGCATGCGGCAGCTTAAAAGTGTTCAACTCATAAACTGACAATTTCACGACTAGCACTGGCTAGTCACAAACTCAAATAAAATGGAGCCTCTCAGGCTAAACCATATATATTCATATATTCGTATGTATCTACACTCGTCAGACTCCTTGTATGAATCCTAGAAACAATTCAGAAAAATAGAAATTCATACAAGGCTACAACGCTGGCGTCTAACGCTCACGTTGCGCCATAATGGTATTTTTCCTCATTATGACCGAAAAGGGACGGTGTACATATACGTGTGGACTCCCTATATGAAAACCTAAATAAACTGAAAAAGAAAGAAGTTTTCATATAGGGCTATGACGCTTGTGTCTAACACGCACGACACGCCATAATGATATTTTACCTCATTATGACGGACCAAGCACGTATGGCTAGCTAGCATTTATATACATACTATTCTCATAAAATCCAAAACATATATATCCACCGAAAATCTCATTTTCGGGATCTCTCCAAAGGAGGAAAAATTATCAAATAGGCGAGAAATCAATAAATCTCATCAGAATAAACAAATGATTAATAAAATCATTCATCGCATGCTTTTTATTTAAAACAAAGGTCCACTCACAAATTAGGCCTAAGCCTGA
Organism: Fragaria nilgerrensis; assembly: GCA_010134655.1. Classification (NCBI taxonomy): domain Eukaryota; kingdom Viridiplantae; phylum Streptophyta; class Magnoliopsida; order Rosales; family Rosaceae; genus Fragaria; species Fragaria nilgerrensis. The sequence continues at coordinate 26,165,331 of CM020980.1, forward strand.
TGACGCTCCGAGGCTTCTTCTGCTCGGGCCTCCTCACGTCCTGTTCCAAATATATAATTAATTTACCAACTAAATTCCAGTATTTATAAAATAGGCAAAATTAATCGAGAGCCATAATTACGCTCATCATTGCCTAAGTTCGATATTCTTAAATCGGAACGATCCAAACTTTTATATCATAATCGGCAGTCGTATAAACAACCTTTCCCAGAAATTGATTTAAATCCTACGGTCGGATTTTACATTATTTAACCGCTTAAATACCAAACTTCGGAAATTCATAAACCTATTCAAAACTCGTCCGAAAATTCTAAAACTCATTCCATTAAATTCCTCATAAAAATCTCCACCTAAAACAATTTTTCCAGCGGCTCCGCCGGCAGCGGCGGCCGGCGACTAGCTCCGGCGACGCCCAAATTCTACCAAATTTTAACAGCAGCTTCCTCTCATCATTCCAAACAACTTTCATAACTATCACTAAGTCCAATTTCAAGCCTAACTAGGTCAATCGAACGAAAACATCCTAAAAGCCCTAGAATTTCAACTTCGAATTTCTCCTTACCGAGCTCAAGAGGGATCGAGCCTTTTGGAGGGGTTGTTGCACGGGAGGAGAGCTTCAAAACCGTACCAAGCTTGCCCAGATTGGTGGCCGGAGGAGGGAGTTCCGGCGACAGAAAGCTTAAGGCAGCCGGAACTTCCGGGCGACGTCTCTCCCTCACGGCGGCGCTAGAGAGGCTGCCACCGGTCTAGAACGGTAGCTGGGTTGGAGACCGATCGATTGAGACCGGTGCGGCGGCGAACGGCGGAGTAGAAAATCCGGCAGGGGGGAGAGTCGGGTGCGGGAGCGGGAGAGGAGAGAGAGAATCGGGAGGGAAGAGAGAGAAATGTTTTTGGGCTTGGCCCAACGGTTTTTAACCCACATATACCCAATCCAAAATTTAACACCCCCAAAAATAATACCCTAATAAAATTACCTTTTACTAGCTAAATTTACCATTTTTTACCGTCGTTACATTTTTGTCCTAGGAATAACTCTCCGAAATAATCGTCCCTCAAAACCCCTCTAGGGACCAATTAAACTATATGTCAATGTCGGAGACGGTAAAATTCTTATTATAATCAAGCTAGTAAATAAGGTAAAATCTTACGGGTCGGGATGTGACAATTCTCCCCTCCTTATAAAAATTTCGTCCTCGAAATTTACATACCTGTCATTCGAAGAGGTAGGGATACTGCTGCATCATTTTCTCCTCTAATTCCCAAGTAGCTTCTTCTACTTGATGACTTCTCCAAAGCACCTTGACAAGTGAGATTGTCTTGTTCCTGAGCACTTGCTCCTTTCGGTCGAGAATCTGAACCGGTTCCTCTTCATAGGACAAATCTCTCGTCAAATTGATCGGTTGCTCTTCCAGCACATGAGAAGGATCGGCAATATACTTGCGAAGCATGGATACATGAAACACATTATGTATCCTGGCTAATTCTGGAGGCAAAACTAACCGATAAGCAAGTGAGCCAACTCGCTCTATAATCTCATAAGGGCCGATATACCTCGGACTAAGCTTCCCACGCTTACCGAAACGTACAACCCCTTTCCAAGGAGATAATTTCAAGAACACCCAATCACCCACTTGAAACTCAAGATCTTTCCTACGGACATCTGTATAACTCTTCTGCCTACTTTGAGCGGCCTTGAGTCTATCTCTAACCACTTTAATCTTCTCATTTGTCTCATGGATAACTCTGGGCCACAAAGCTCTTTTTCCCCCACTTCATTCCAACATAAAGGCGTACGACACTGTTTCCCATAAAGCGCCTCAAAGGGAGCCATACCAATGCTAGAATGATAGCTATTATTATAAGCAAATTCCATCAAGGATAGGTTCTTATCCCAACTCCCTCTGAACTGCAAGGCACAAGCTCTCAACATATCCTCCAAAGTCTGAATAGTCCTCTCGGACTGCCCATCAGTCTGAGGATGAAAAGCAGTGCTGAAATGTAATCGGGTACCTAAAGCTGCTTGAAGAGCTCTCCAGAATTTAGAAGCAAATCTAGGATCCCGATCTGATATTATTGATTCAGGCACACCATGAAGCCTCACAATTTCATTCACATAAAGTTCCGCCAATTTATCCAATTTATACTTCTTTCCCACTGGCAAGAAATGTGCAGACTTGGTGAGTCTATCCACAATCACCCAAACACCGTCATGCCCTTCACGGGTACGAGGTAAACTGAAAACAAAATCCATGGTGATGTGGTCTCACTTCCACACTGGAATAGGCAACGGCTCAAGCAATCCAGAAGGCTTCTGCCTTTCAGCTTTTACTTGCTGGCAAATCAGACATCTACTCACATAAGCTGCAATTTCCCTCTTCATGTTTGGCCACCAATAATAATCCTTTAAAATCCGATACATTTTTGTGCTACCCGGATGAGCTACATAAGCGGAACTATGAGCTTCCTCTAATATCTCACTCTTCAACTCTTCATTTGTTTTTGGAACACAAAGCCGATTCTTAAACAATAAAGTCCCATCCCTTCTAACTGAAAAATGATCGGCTGCGGCTCCGCTCAAAGCTCTTTCTATCAATCGAACTATGGAAGGATCATTATTCTGTGCTTCCCGTACTCTATCAACCAAAACTGGCCTCACATGAAAACTAGCTACCAAGGCACCAACCTCATCTACTGCCAAATCCACTCCTGTAGCTCGTAACTCACTAAGAAGGTAGAGACACATGCCACTCGCCTGGAAGAGACGATGATGGCACATTGGCATGAAGAGCAAATCTACTAGACATGAATGAATACGTGGCTCCAGGATCAATTAAAGTACATGCAAGCTGACCAAAAATTAATAACGTACCAATGATGACATCTGGAGAAGTACGTCCTTCCTGCTGGGTCATAACATGCAATCTAGCGCGAGTCATGGGACGTCAACGCTGACCACTGCCCCGCTAAGAGCCACCTCTGATCGTAGCACTACCCTGGGCACTACTACTAGAACCTCTAGCTGAAGACTAACCAACTGACTGAGTAGGGGTAGGGGTGGTCCTCTGAGCCAACAATGGACAATCTCTCCTGAAGTGATCCAGACTACCATACTCATAGCACCTAGAAAACTGCTGCTGCCCATAAGAATAAGGCTGGCTACCGGATGATCCACCCTGGAAACTGCCACTAGAACCATACCGTCTAGACTGCTGCCTACCCAAATAACTCCGAGAAGGCATCCTGAAACGTCCTCTATTTCTGTTCCGAGCACCAGAGGTCGATCCCCCACTACTGCCACTACCAGCAGAAGACCCAGAAGCGGATGATGAAGCAGCCTTCTTGGATGGACCCTGACTGGGGCCACCATAATCACGAGGCCGAACACCATATGTCCCCCTGGACTCAATGGCCATGGCTGCACCAACTGCATCCATAAAAGTCGGGTAAATTACCCCCGTCATCTTGTCTGCGTACACTCCACCAAGTGCTCCAATAAACATCTCAATCCTGGTCTTCTCATCAGGAACTAGATATGACACATGGTAGCTCAGGGAAGTGAATCTTTCTTGGAACTCTATGATCTCCTCATTATCCCTCTTCGTCATATGCAGGAAATCCGACTGAATTCTACTGCGGTGGGCATGATTGAATACTGCCCCAAGAAGAGAGTCTTAAACTGCTCCCACAACATACTCAGAGCATCCTCAACATTCCTGCTGGCAAGCGACCACCAGTGATGTGCTGAATCATCCAGAATAGTCACTGCTATCTTCACCTTTCTTTCTTTTGGAAACTCAGTGATCGTAAAAGCATTTTCCATCTTATCCACCTAATTATGAGCATCAAGGGTCCCTTGGCACCCTTGAACTCTCTAGCTCCAGCCTCATAAACTTCTCTCATTTTCACCGCATGAGGTTGTGGAGCTCGATCCATGACATCCCTCAGCAAATTTCCAATATCATCAACCAATCCCCTGACCTCATGGCCTTCATTGACATTGGTTGAAGTAGCCACACGGGGTTGTCGTGGGCGCCTAGGAGGCATAGTACCTGAGGAAGAAAATATTTAGCAGTCCATAAACAAGACTAACTCAACTATCACACATACCCAATAACACATAGCACCAAAAGCATAAAATGCCAATGAATCCGCCGCGGACGGATCATCACTCTATAGACATTATGTGGTACTTAAGCAAATATGATAGTGACAAGGAAGCAGGAAAAGGAAACCTAAAGCTCTGATACCAACTGACACGACCCGCCCCGAATTTCACCCTAAACCCGGAGTAAATCGTGCGGGGACCACCTCCAAGGAAAGATTTACCGCAAAATTCGGTACAACCTCCCTTGAAAATGGACAACCCTTCCAATAAAAACCTGCAAACACTTCTAAAGGTTCCAAATCCAACCTTAACTTCTGGAGCCTTCGTGCTCCTCAAAAACAATCATCACCAACAGGATAATAAACATTATCTAAGATAATATACATCATCCGTCAAATATTCTAAAATATAAACAAGCTTTCACCCACAACTAAAATATATACATTAAACCCAAGTATTCAGAGCTACTAGACACTAGCGGAAGCAAGAAAAAGACAAGTAGGCTAAACAGGTAACCTACTGGTGAAAGGTGGTGGAAATACGGGTGACTATGCCTCGTCTCCTACTAGATCCAATCCGAACTCTGCAGACTGGGCATTTTAAAACGAAAGGCCCAGGGGAAGACATTTAATAATATTAGAGTGACTGGACAAAAATAATTTAATAATAAACTATTTATGCATTCCCATTTTAATTTCATAGAAAAATATACTGCATGCGGCAGCTTAAAAGTGTTCAACTCATAAACTGACAATTTCACGACTAGCACTGGCTAGTCACAAACTCAAATAAAATGGAGCCTCTCAGGCTAAACCATATATATTCATATATTCGTATGTATCTACACTCGTCAGACTCCTTGTATGAATCCTAGAAACAATTCAGAAAAATAGAAATTCATACAAGGCTACAACGCTGGCGTCTAACGCTCACGTTGCGCCATAATGGTATTTTTCCTCATTATGACCGAAAAGGGACGGTGTACATATACGTGTGGACTCCCTATATGAAAACCTAAATAAACTGAAAAAGAAAGAAGTTTTCATATAGGGCTATGACGCTTGTGTCTAACACGCACGACACGCCATAATGATATTTTACCTCATTATGACGGACCAAGCACGTATGGCTAGCTAGCATTTATATACATACTATTCTCATAAAATCCAAAACATATATATCCACCGAAAATCTCATTTTCGGGATCTCTCCAAAGGAGGAAAAATTATCAAATAGGCGAGAAATCAATAAATCTCATCAGAATAAACAAATGATTAATAAAATCATTCATCGCATGCTTTTTATTTAAAACAAAGGTCCACTCACAAATTAGGCCTAAGCCTGATGACGCTCCGAGGCTTCTTCTGCTCGGGCCTCCTCACGTCTGTTCCAAATATATAATTAATTTACCAACTAAATTCCAGTATTTATAAAATAGGCAAAATTAATCGAGAGCCATAATTACGCTCATCATTGCCTAAGTTCGATATTCTTAAATCGGAACGATCCAAACTTTTATATTATACTCGGCAGTCGTAAATACAACCTTTTCCAGAAATTATTTAAATCCTACGGTCGGATTTTACATTATTTAACCGCCTAAATACCAAACTTCGGAAATTCACAAACCTATTCAAAACTTGTCCAAAATTCTAAAACTCATTCCATTAAATTCCTCATAAAAATCTCCACCAAAAACAATTTTTCAGCGGCGGGCGGCGACCAGCTCTGGCGACGTCCAAATTCTACCAAATTTTAACAGCAGCTTCCTCTCAACATCCCAAACAACTTTCATAACTATCACTAAGTCCAATTTCAAGCCTAACTAGGTCAATCGAACGAAAACATCCTAAAAGTCCTAGAATTTCAACTTCGAATTTCTCCTTACCTAGCTGAAGATGGAGGGAGCCCTTTGGAGGGATTGAAGCACGGGAGGAGAGCTTTCTTTTGAGCCAAGGCTCGCCAGCTATGGCGGCTGGAGGAAGGAGTTTCGGCGAGAAAACCGATTCGGCAGTCGAAACTTTCGGGCGGCGTCTCTCCCTCACGGCGGCGCTAGAGAGGCTGCTACCGGTCTAGAACGGTAGCTGGGTTGGAGACCGATCGATTGGGACCGGTGCGGCGGTCTGGGGCGGCCGGACGGCGGAGAAGAAATTCCGGCAGCTGGAAGAGGGAGAATCGGGAGAGAAAGAGAGAGAGGAGAGAGAGAATCGGGAGGAAGAGAGAGAAATATTTTGGGCTTGGCCCAACCGGTTCCAACCCACATATACCCAATCTAAAAATTTAACACCCCCAAAAATAATACCCTAATAAAAATTACTTTTTACTAGCTAAATTTAGCATTTTTTTACCGTCATTACATTTTTCTCCTACGAATAACTCTCCGAAATAATCGTCCCTCAAAACCCCTCTAGGGACCAATTAAACTATAACTCAATGTCGAAGACGGTAAAATTCTTATTATAATCAAACTAGTAAATATGATAAAATTTTACGGGTCGGGATGTGACATATTATGGCCTTGAAAATACTGTTTTACAAGTTTACTACCCTCAGTAAAAGTTTACTAGGGGTAGTAAATTTTATTTTTTACATCTAAGTTGATTTTTCTCCGTTTTAATATGTACTTATGACCTTGGAGATATTGTTTTGCAAGCTTACTACCCCCAGTATAAGTTTACTGGGGATAATAAACTTTATTTTTTCGCATCTAGGTTGTTCTTCCTCTGTTTTAGTGTGTATTATGGCATTGAAAATATTTTTTTGCAAGTTTACTACCCCTAATAAAAGCTTGCTAGGGGTAGTAAACTTTAGTTTTTCGAATCTAAATTGTTCTTCCTCTGTTTTAGTGTGTATTATGGTCTTGAAAATACTGTTTTGCAAGTTTACTACCTCTAGTAAAAGTTTACTAGGGGTAGTAAATTTATTTTTTCGCATCTAAGTTGATTTTTCTCCGTTTTAATGTGTACTTATAGCCTTGGAGATATTATTTTGCAAGATTACTACCCCCAGTAAGATGTTTACTAGGGGTGGTAAACTTTATTTTTTTGCATATATGTTGATTTTTTCTCTCTTTTAAGGTATATAATGATCATAGGAAAACTGTATTGCAAGTTTACTACCCCCAGCAGAAGTTTACTAGAGGTAGTAAACTTTATTTTTCTGCATCTAAGTTGATTTTTCACTGTTTTAAGGTGTATAATAGTCATGAAGAAACTTTATTTTGAGTTTACTACCCCCAGTAAAAGTTTACTAGGGGTAATAAACTTTACTAGTGTGTATTATGGTCTTGAAAATACTGTTTTGCAAGTTTACTACCCCTAGTAAAAGTTTACTAGGGGTAGTAAACTTTTTTTTTCGTACTTGGGTTAAGATCACGTAAATTCCGATGACATTTAGAAAAATCCAGTGAGATTTCCAGAAAATTCCGGTCACCGGTCACCGGAACCGGTGACCAGAATGCGGCTGCCGGTGACTGGCGCCAGAGCCCGGTGTGCTTCCGGCAAAATCTTCTCTCTATCTTTTTCACTTTTTCTCTTTAAGTAAAAGCTAAAGGTAAAAAAGTCTTTAAAAATATAATTTTATTATATTTTAATAAAGATTTGTATATTTGAGCTTAAAATAAGTACCTTGTATTCAAATGGACTAAGAAAAAAGATTATCATTAAAATGAGGTTTGACTTTTTCTATTCTGTGCAAATAGTCTTTTTTCCTTAATATAAGCAATTAGATTCGCTTATTATGATTTTGTCACGATGCCATCTTTGGTCCACTCAAATAATTAGATACATGCATTCTCCATTCTCCATATTCCTCATTGTCAAGGAATCAATTTATTAATCACCAACATTATTCAATTATTTTGATCGTATAAAATACCCTAAAAAATATAATAATGGACGGTTATTTTATATTTCATTTTATTTCTTATAAATAAAGTACAAAAACTAAAATATACCACATTCATCAACCGGCGTTAGTTGCACACTTGCACGAAACAAAACAACAAGAACGATGATGCATGCAAATACAGGCTATTTTATTGTTCATACTATTCACTGTGCAACAGACCCAAATAGCTAGACTGATTAGCAGCAAAGCACACACAGATCAAGACAGTAATTACTACTATTAAACATAGATCATCAGACCCACCAGCCTCAAGTTCCAAACACACGCAGGGCACAAGAACACATACACCATAACATCAATGGCGGTCGCTTTCCCTAATATACAAGCTGATGATCATAGCCTTGCTGCTGGTGATGTGTAACCAGGTCATCCAGCATCCACAGGTCCGACGACTCCGGTTCCCCCATTCCGAGTCCACTCGTCACCTCATTCGGCGTCACCGGCTCATCCAGGCCCAGGATCTTCTCCAAGCTCGAGATTTGCTCCTTCAGCTCATACTCATGGTGGTGATCAGCCGTAGTCTCACTCGTAGAGTAGCACTCATTCTGGAATGGCTGATAGTAAGGCCCCATTCCCATGCCCATCATGGCTAGTGCGCTCGACTGAGTTGACTCGGGAGCCATGCACCGTTTCTTTGACGGTGGTTGGAGCTGTGCCGGAGCCGGAGTAGCAGGGAAGTTGAGCTTGGCCTTTTCGCCGCGGATGCGCTTGGCAGCCTTGTCGTAGGCGAGAGCCGCTTCCTCGGGTGTGTTGAAGGTTCCGAGCCAGACTCGGACGCCTTGGTGTGGGTCGCGAATCTCCGCCGCCCATTTGCCCCATGGCCTCTGCCTTATTCCTCTGTACTTGTTCTTCCTCACTCTCTTCGTCTTCCCATCTGCTTCATTCTCTGCAGCTCCGATAGTCGTCTTCTTCTTCTCCTTGATCTCAGTCGGCACTGCAACTGATACACACGTCACTGATATCGTCATTATTTCTGCTATCTTACAAATTATTAGTTGAAACAGAAAAATTAATCCACACAACCAACAACCGGTATGTTGTTGTTGCTTTTAAATTTTAAATCAGTACTTGGGTCCTCTCCAAATTTTTGAACCTCTAATCTGGTTGCAGATAAAATCAATAATAATCATTTCTAAATTATATTCAAAGATGGGCAGACAAGGAAAAAAAATAATTTGAGAAGAGCCTTGTTAAACACTAATCACAAAGAAAAAAAATTTCCAAATAAATCCTAGATACAGATTACAGAAACACAAAATTATATATATAGGACCGCAACAAAATCTGAACATGAAAAAAACTATGCAGATTTAAGCCTAGTTTAAGGAAGAAGGAAAATGCTAGCTATGTACCTTTGGTGACTGCAATCGGGTCAACCTTTGGCTTCTGAGCGAGCTTGTGGTGAAGGAGCTGGGCGTTGTTGGTGGAAGAGTAGTCCAAGCCAAGGAGGTCAGAGATGGTGTCAAGCTCAGACCAGAGGTCCTCGGCGGTGAGCTTCCGGCTACGCTTGGCCTCGATGAAGTCAGAAATGATAGCACCTCCGCACATGTTTGTTGTGAATCCAAGCACAACAGAAACGTTTTCTTCTAAACTCAGAAAGCTACAAACAAGTGATGAGAAAGAGAAGAAAGAGGCTCTTTCTTTATAGACCGTCTGTTACGAGTAGCTTTCAGCGTAGAGACAAAAACATGCACAGAGGATTTGGGCTTTCTTTTTCGGGAAAGGCCCACTATCAGACGGCACCGGAAGCATCGGTAAAAAGGTTGATAGGTGAAATAGTGAAAAGATGAAAAGTGAACGGATTCTGACCGCACGATTCTGTAAAGACTGTGAAGGGTGGGGTCAGGGTAACATGGGACTAAAGGTTGATCACGTGTCGGGTTGTGATTGGGAATAGTGTAAACGACGTTAAACGGAGACTGTGGCGCGGAAAAAGCTTGTTTTACTGGCGCTGTCAAATGTAACGGACGTTGGATGGTACCAAAAAACTTTTAACGGTAGCAATGGGGAAAGCCGGAAACGAAAGCTCAGAGCCTTTGCGCATGCCATCTCCACCAGAATTGGTAAATAGAGAAAAATCAGAGATTTGTTAATTTTTAATTGAATTTTTGTTCCAGCGGAATATTTAAGAAGTTGACAAATTTAAAAATTGAGAAACAAAATTGACAAATTTATCAATTCAGGAGAGAATTTGTCAATGAATAATTATGTTTTCTTTGATAGCTACTCTGCTCGAACAAAACTCTCAAAATCGATTGATAAATATAACTTTTATCTAAATTTATTAACTATTTTTATCAACCATTGCTGGAGATGCTCTGTTTGCTTAATAACTCTAATTTTTACATTGCAACACCTTTCCCGGTCACTTTTGATAGCCCCTCCCCTCCTCTAATTCATTCAAACTTTCACCAACATGTGATCTATGATTGAAAAAAAAAATGAAATGGTTGAATAAAGCATGAAGAAATGAAGAAGCTTCTATATTTTGTCATTAGATGGTGTCATACACGGAATTTCTAGTATACATATTTCTATGTCATGCATACTAAACTGTGTGACTATCGTTGATTGAAGAAGCTATCAAGTGACCATGTAATGACTATTTCCCCCTCAAAAGCCTCTTATGTGCCATGCATTTGGACACATACACAATATGTATGCCATACAAATATGTACAATAGACAACCCCGTCATGCACTATGATTTTTTATATTTTTTGATCAGATATCAACTCAAATTACAGCTAGTCTATTATGAGTTAAACTCACAACCTATCGATCACTTATAAAGGGGAGATTACGTCATTAGACCAAATGGTATCGGGTGGTCACTATGATTTAATGACTTTAAGTTTTTCAATTATGAGCTTAGTTATAATCACTTTGGAATTCTGAATTAACTTGAGGTCTATTATTACGTGGCAAAAATAATTTCCTCATATATTTTAGGGAAGTAAAATATACACTATGCAAATTGTAATCCACACTCTCACTTTTCATTTGTGGTAACTTAACTTTGTTTTAGTGACTTACTTTTGTCTTCTTATGAAATGATGACTAAAAATAGAAAATGGGTGTGTGGATTACAATTTAGAGAGTGCAGATTTCACATCCCATATTTTAAACTATGTTAGTTATACATTGAGATAAATTATAACCGTCAAACATCAATACAAAATCATTCATCTGATAAATAACTGACCAATGACAAAGAACCTAAAGCGGATTCACCTCCTATCTCCCTTAGACGTGCTTCAAATAAGTGAGCATTTTAGTCAGAATATATGTGGTATATTATAGGGGGGTTTTCATATACACCAATTTTGAAGAGTGGTTTTAAATAATAGCAAATCACATATACATCCTCTAAAAAGATTTAAAACACAAATAAATCTACTTGTGTTGTTGTTAAACAACTAAGGACAGTTTTTAACAATTAAGGACAATCTTTTTTCTGCATGTCATGTATCATGTTTTAATTTACCAAACTAACCATATACTAATTAAATTGCTTTTAGAAAGAAAAGTCTCTCATTTTGAGATTTTTCAGTAAATGGTACAGTAGCAGTTTTCAACTTAGTGTAATAACAGTTAATTCCAGTAGAAGTAATAGCAGAGATTAACATTCTAGTAAAAAGTAACAGCAAGGTTAACATCTCAGTAGAAGTAGTAACAGGTTTTCAATAGCTCAGCTAATGTAGTAGCATGTTTTGCTGGAAAGCTACAATTCTAACAGATGTAGTAGCAGAGTTTTAATGGTTCAGCTAGTGTACGTAGTAGCAGCTTCAGTAAGTGCAGTAGCAGGTTTTCAGTGGCTCAGCTAATGTAGTAGCATGTTTTGCTTGAAAACTACAATTCTAACGGATGTAGTAGCAGGGTTTTTAATGGTTCAGCTAGTGTAGTAGCAGCTTCAGTAAGTGCAGTAGCAGGTTTTCAGTGACTCAGCTAATCTAGTCGCGTTTTTGCACTAATTTCCTCATATATTTGTGATATCACTTGCAAATTGTAATCCCTGCTCTCACTTTTCATTTCATGCTACTAACTTCGTCTTTCCTGCTACTTTTGTCTCTTATGAAAAGATACAAAAATAGAAAATTTCTTCTTTACCTCTCTCCGATTTGAATCCCATATTTTAACTATGAGTCATCATAGATAAATACATTCCGTCAAACATCAAACAAAATCCCTCAGGGCTGATAAAGAACTGACCAATGCAAGAACCAAAAGCGGTTCACCTCCCCCGGCCCATCTCCCTTAACGCTTCAAGTACGTGGCATTCGTCCGAAGATCTGTGGTATATTATAGGGGGGTTTTCATATACACCCAATTTTGAAGAGTGGTTTTAAATAATAGCAAATCACATATACATCCTCTAAAAAGATTTAAAACACAAATAAATCTACTTGTGTTGTTGTTAAACAACTAAGGACAGTTTTTAACAATTAAGGACAATCTTTTTTCTGCATGTCATGTATCATGTTTTAATTTACCAAACTAACCATATACTAATTAAATATGCTTTTAGAAGAGAAAAGTCTCTCATTTTGAGATTTTTCAGTAAATGGTACAGTAGCAGGTTTTCAATAACTTAGTGTAATAACAGTTAATTCCAGTAGAAGTAATAGCAGAGATTTACATTCTAGTAAAAAGTAACAGCAGAGGTTAACATCTCAGTAGAAGTAGTAACAGGTTTTCAATAGCTCAGCTAATGTAGTAGCATGTTTTGCTGGAAAGCTACAATTCTAACAGATGTAGTAGCAGAGTTTTAATGGTTCAGCTAGTGTACGTAGTAGCAGCTTCAGTAAGTGCAGTAGCAGGTTTTCAGTGGCTCAGCTAATGTAGTAGCATGTTTTGCTTGAAAACTACAATTCTAACGATGTAGTAGCAGGTTTTAATGGTTCAGCTAGTGTAGTAGCAGCTTCAGTAAGTGCAGTAGCAGGTTTTCAGTGACTCAGCTAATCTAGTCGCGTGTTTTGCTACTACATGGTTGTCTAATCTTCATGCTACTACATTGTGTGATCATCCAATCTTTCGGCTACTACACTGTCTGGTCGTCCAATCTTCCTGCTACTACACTATCTGGTCGTCCAATCTTCATGCTACTACACTGGTCGTCAAATCTTCCTGCTACTGCCTAGTTGTCCAATCTTTATGCACAATGAGGTATACAACACTAATCACACTCAAAAGCCAACACCATTTCTCTCTCTCCCTACCTCTCTCCGATTTGAATCCCCACCTAGTGTTTCCATACTCAAAAGAAATGAAAGTCATCAATAAGATAACAACATACTTATTCCGGCACTTCCAGCTAACGATGGAGTCCAGAAGCCGCATAAATGCCTCAAGGGCGGTGGCACTGCCGAACAGAATCAGCCGGGGTCCAATGTACCCAGGACTGCCCTCCTCGCCAACAGCAACGACCGCAGTCAACGTGTGGCCACACCTCGGCCCCGGCCCATCCTCCTTCTTCTCTAAAATCGCATTGACCACCGAGTACGTTGGGGCATGCCTCGGTCCGGCCACCAGAGTCTGCTGCGACGACGCCGGAGACTGAGGCTGTTGCACCGCCGGGGAAGCCAAAGACTGAGGCTGTTGTTCTCCTAGCTGTTCTCCCCCATCCACCGCCGTCGTGCTCTGGTTCTGTACAGCCGGATCGTGATCGGCCTACGGCGCCATCGAGGAGTCCACGTCCATTTCTTTGAGCTTTGATTAGTGCCCTAGCTTCAAGATCGGAACGAATTCGCATTCCTTATCAACATGTTGATTCCCAATCTCACCTGAGGACACGAATCAGGAATATCGTCCCAATTAGAACCCTAGCTCATAACAGCGGCGAAGTCGATCTAACAGCGGAGTCAATCTAGCAGCGGCGGAGTCGATCGGCGAGGTGCAGGTGGCGGAGTCGATCTAGCAATTACGGCGGATTCGATCGGCGTTGTGTGGTGTGTGCAGAGAGAGGAGAGAGAGAGTATGACAGATCGGAGAGAGAAGATATTTTTGGTTAGGGCAGCTTTGTAGTTTTTTTTAGAAAAGATTGGTTTTTTTGGTATTTTGCGTAAAAATTGCTGACATGGTGTGAGACTGAGACTATGTATTGTGGGCTTGAGCTTATGTCCTTATTTGTTTAAATTTGTTGAACGTTGGTTTTTCTGTGTTTTACAACTGTCTATGGTAGTGGGATGTAATTTACTTTTTAAATAAAGCTCATCTAATATTCATATTTAATAGACATTTAAAATGTATCAATTATGATACATATTATGTCCTCTTTTTTTTTTTTTTTAAATTTTACATAATTACCACCATTCAACTATAACATATAAACATAATAAATAAAGGGTGTAGCTATTTTCACCCCACTAAATGCTCTGTTCACCCCACGTCTTATTTTTACCTTAACGTTCCAATTTTGCCCTTAAAATTTTGAGAAAATCTGGTTTTTATTTTCCTTCTTTTAACTACAATTATAAAATGATAAAATCTAAAAATATATACAAATATCTTATCGATATATTTGAGCAGACCTCCACTCTTCTCAAACCACATTCTATATATGTTTTCCTCGATCTTGTTTTTTTAAGTTCCTCCTTTACGATTATGAATACACACACACACACACATATATATATATACATGAAATACTACATTTGAGGCATTAATTAATAAAATAAAAATAGAACGAACAATCCTACCACACTGTATAACCATCATGTTAAAGATTGAAGTGATTCTCAAATCTGATTTGAAAGATGTAGAGAATTGTTGTGTTTGGATTTTATAGATTTTAGTTTAATATTTATATTTCACAAAAATTCTTGATTGTGAGGTTAGTATTGGAATATTTAGTTTAAAATTGAAATGTGGGGTGAACAAAGTATTTGGTGGGGTGGCAATAGCCGCATCCTAAATAAACTTATTGATGCTGTCTTAAATACCTTCATTATGAGTTTTTCTTCTAACACTAAATTTTTTCAATCAATTTACAAGAATCATGCAGCTTTCTTTATTTTTTATGAAAAATCTAGGTGGAAGGAATTCATTATTTGATCTATACATAAAGTAGAATATAATATAAATAAGATATTTGATTATTATAATAAAATAAAGAAATTTTACACTGTTAGCGTATGACCGTGCGAAATCTGACGTGATCCTCTATTCCATTCAAATTTTGACATATGGATTTCTATGATGAAAAACCATTTTAGCTATTTTGATATTTAAACCCTATACCCTAACCATGAACCCCTACCTTAACCCTATACCCTAACCCCATTTTGGGTTTCTTCTTTTTAGGTATATTATCATATCATGCCCTACTTAATAGGTACATTAGAATGTAAGTAGTTGAGAGTAAAATGTTCTCTCGATCAGGATTAAAAATGATATAATAATATACATAAAAATAAGAAAATTAATCAAAGAACAAGAAAGTGTACCTTACAATTAGACATTTTTCGACAATGTAGAGAGACACCAAATGTGAGCTTAGGAATGAAAAAAAAATCATTATATTACAAATGACATACTTTTGTATATAGCATATATATACACTCAAGTTAGTAATAACAAAATAAGAAATTAAATAATGTAATTGATTATGATAAAGTTAAATCTAACTAAATTTTATGTCAGTATTAAGTTTCAAATTGATGCTAAAATGAGAAAGATACCAAATTTAGATTTCTACCGTCTGAAAGGCAAATCAGAGAAACCGAAAAATGAATAAAACTATTAATTATAGACATTTGCTCTGTATGGTAAGTTTGTTTATGTGGAGTGGGTGTAACATGAAAGAAAAATATGTATGGGTTTATCTTAAAAGAGGTCTAGTATTTTAGGTTTTTATCTAATTTCTCTATATCATACGTATCATTTTGGTGTTATCACATAAAGCTTTCTTCTGTCTAATGCAATCGATGGAGCGGGTAGATATGTAATTATTGGTTATTTTGCGCATGCACAATTATTAATGAATAAAATGATCATTTGATTTTAAGAAATGTTATGTATGCATTTATATGTAGTATTTTAGTCCGAACTATCATAATTGTAATTTGAAACAATTTAGGATTTAGGAACATAGCTAATCGAGGGTTTCATCAGGAAAAAAACATAGCTAATCAAGGGGTGGTTAAGAGCATGGGCGGAGGCATTCAAGGACCAAGGCACCCCTCTAAATTTCAAATTATATGTTTTAATCATGGACAAAATTATGGTCACTTCTCTTATTTTTGAGGTTTCGACAGTTTAGTCCTCCATTTCTCAGTTTCGAAGCTCACTCCCATACTTTTCAATGTCAGACAATTAGATCTAACAGTCTACTTTCTATCCAATTTACCGTTAACTTGTTGAACTGTCATTTCTCTCATGCCAAGTCAGCTGAATGAAGGGTAAAATCACTATAACACTTTGGTTTATTTTCTCGCTTCTCCAGCAAAAGAAGGATGGAAATCCCTCCAAAACAAAAATTGGATGATGCAATTTGTTTTCGGTAAATTAGCACTTTATTGATTGCTTGTTAATTTTGAAGAATATGCAATGTATTTTTAGTGACTTTAAGGTATTATGAAAGAAGATGAAGTAGGTAGTGAAATTTGTTTTTTATTCAGTTTCCTTTAGTTATGCTTCGGTTTTTTTTTGTTTTTTTCCTCATACAAGTTATGCTTTAGTTCTTGAAGCTTGAATTTTAATGACTATCTTGCACAATGATTTTGGAGGGAAATGGTTTCAGTTTGGATAGATTTCCATATTTCTGTTGTTGGAAAGGCAAAAGGTGTTATAATGATTTACCTTTCATTCAACTACTTGACATGAGAGAAAATGACAGCTCAACAATTTAACGGTGAAATTGGATGGAAAGCAGACGGTTGACCTAATTGTGTGACATTGAAAAGTAATGAGAGTGACCTGATTGTTGAAATTGAAGAGGACTAAACTGTTTGAAACCTGAAAATAAAGAGAAGTGACCAGTATTTTGTTCTTTAATCATTTAAAACTTGGCTCAATTTAACCAAATTTACTTAAACCGTAAGTATGACACCCCAACCTCAAATTTTAGCTGCTCGAGCTTTAGCTATTAACTATATAAAAGGATATTAAAACGTTTTCTTAAAGAAAGTTAATTTGGTCATATCCTAGTACTATTATGCATTTATCCTACAAATTAATTTAAATAGATCACTATATAAAGACCAACCCATGGCGACTGCCGATTATGATATAAAAGTTTGGATCGTTCCGATTTAAGAATATCGAACTTAGGCAATGATGAGCGTAATTATGGCTCTCGATTAATTTTGCCTATTTTATAAATACTGGAATTTAGTTGGTAATTAATTATATATTTGGAACAGGACGTGAGGAGGCCCGAGCAGAAGAAGCCTCGGAGCGTCATCAGGCTTAGGCCTAATTTGTGAGTGGACCTTTGTTTTAAAATAAAAAGCATGCGATGAATGATTTTATTAATCATTTGTTTATTCTGATGAGATTTATTGATTTCTCGCCTATTTGATAATTTTTCCTCCTTTGGAGAGATCCCGAAAATGAGATTTTCGGTGGATATATATGTTTTGGATTTTATGAGAATAGTATGTATATAAATGCTAGCTAGCCATACGTGCTTGGTCCGTCATAATGAGGTAAAATATCATTATGGCGTGTCGTGCGTGTTAGACACAAAGCGTCATAGCCCTATATGAAAACTTCTTTCTTTTTCAGTTTATTTAGGTTTTCATATAGGGAGTCCACACGTATATGTACACCCGTCCCTTTTCGGTCATAATGAGGAAAAATACCATTATGGCGCAACGTGAGCGTTAGACGCCAGCGTTGTAGCCTTGTATGAATTTCTATTTTTCTGAATTGTTTCTAGGATTCATACAAGGAGTCTGACGAGTGTAGATACATACGAATATATGAATATATATGGTTTAGCCTGAGAGGCTCCATTTTATTTGAGTTTGTGACTAGCCAGTGCTAGTCGTGAATTGTCAGTTTATGAGTTGAACACTTTTAACTGCCGCTGCAGTATATTTTTCTATGAAATTAAAATGGGAATGCATAAATAGTTTATTATTAAATTATTTTTGTCCACTCACTCTAATATTATTAATGTCTTCCCCTGGGCCCTTCGTTTTAAATGCCCAGTCTGCAGAGTTTGGATTGGATCTAGTAGGAGACGAGGCATAGTCACCCGTATTTCCACCACCTTCCACCAGTAGGTTACCTGTTTAGCCTACTTGTCTTTTTCTTGCTTCCGCTAGTGTCTAGTAGCTCTGAATACTTGGGTTTAATGTATATATTTTTAGTTGTGGGTGAAGGCTTGTTTATATTTTAGAATATTTGACGGATGATGTATATTATCTTAGATAATGTTTATTATCCTGTTGGTGATGATTGTTTTTGAGGCACGAAGGCTCCAGAAGTTAAGGTTGGATTTGGAACCTTTAGAAGTGTTTGCAGGTTTTTATTGGAAGGGTTGTCCATTTTCAAGGGAGGTTGTACCGAATTTTGCGGTAAATCTTTCCTTGGAGGTGGTCCCCGCACGATTTACTCCGGGTTTAGGATGAAATTCGGGGCGGGTCGTGTCACTCTCTCTCTCTTGTTTGTTCTTACATCCGTCAATATAAGTAAACAATCAACGATTCATGGGTTCTTCAAACCAAAAACTACTGAATCTAAAGCTGGTACATACATCAGTACCTTTATTATAACCCAACTCTAATACCGACGCAGTAGTTCTTGAATGACTACTTTTGAACATGACTTTTGCGATATGCAGGAGGAACGAATCAATTGATGTATAATTTAGCATAAGACTTTTTTCTATCATAGTAAATTTCATCATTAAGTTTATCTTCGTTTTTTCAACCTTTTTATATTGACCCCTCGATTATGATTTATGGCTCCGCTTCTGGTTAAGAGGTATGTTAGCTATATAATAAGGATTTAGGAGCTAGCCCAACAGAAAAGACGGGCGAGCCTCGGCAAAACAAAGCATGAATCAGAGCGCTCAAAGGCTAACCTGGAATTCCATATGACGACTGATATTATGGATGGAGGAGTGGAGGACCATATCATCGTCATCCCTGAATGCATTGCAGAATTAACAGTTGGCTTTTAGGAAGCAGCAAAGTTGCAAAGCAACGCTTTCTGATCCCTTAACTCCTCCAATGGAATTTCCCTAACAAACAAACCAACAAAGAAAACCTCATCACAGACAATTCTCATCAGTCACACACTTTTAGGCCACCGTTATATTTTTCACAATTTTTAAGACCAGCAGCCAGAAAGATATCTTAAAACTGAGACGGCAGAGGTAGAGGCTGGACCTATCATTGATGTAAATCCCATTATTTATGAGCCGTGGAAAGAAGCAGCTGAAACTTTAAATCACTGATTTCTCTTGATCTGCTTGTCAGCTTGTGTCCAGAAACTCATACAGACTCAGAGAAGCAATGAAGTCAGAGAAAAATGCATGGTCCTCTTCATTCCAATAGAAAAAGAGCAAACTATGAAATTTCAAGGAGGAAAAGTCCATTATTGTTATGCATGGGGACCAAACAAATTTAACAACCAATTGAGAAGTGGGTTCAACCAATAATAGATAGAAGTGAAAATTGATCGAGAAGGGGGGTTGCATTTGGGTACCGAACTGCAACTGTTTCGTCCATACAAATGTTTTTTATATTGGTCAGAATTGCTCGTGCCAAATACACTTGTTGATCGCCATTAGTACTATCTGGTACGTACTTTCCTTCTCTTTTGAGTTTGCTGGTTTCTTTCACATTCAGTGGGCTACTCGAGCAGATGAAACGTACGTATCCTATGCTTTGATACTCATACACATGCATATGTATCGTTTCTTTCATACGTACGCAACTTTCGCGGCATGGCGTACGTTGCAACATGTATATAAACTGTCATCTTATGCATGTATCAAAGCATCAAACTATTGCAGTCGCACCAAGCTAGTCTTATACGAATCAGAGAAAACGTCGTAGCTAGATTTCCTCAACTTGAATTGTTGGTTCGGTGCCTAGCTAGCTAGCTATGTAGTAAACACGAAGGAATCAAACAAAGAAATGAGTCAATAAGAGGACTAGCTAGTAGTACCCGTGTGTGTGCTACGCAAAGTTAGCTAGTGTCTTGTCTCCAATCCTTTCTGTTAATAATCTTCTATCAGCTAATTAACATCGATTTTAGATCTGGTATACTTTAATAGACTTTGATTATGAGTGTAAAGGGAAGCACACTCATGCTGTGTTCATTTATAGTCTTTTATAGACGCTATACATCAACTGATCGTAGAGATAGACTTTACATGAGATTAGAGTCTATCTCTTGATAACAGAAAGAAGAGGGAATTACAAAATTCAAATACAAGATCATTAAGCCTATCTATAGTTATCGTACAGTTAACTGACTAAGAGGATTATCATGAAGAGATCAAGATAAGGTAGAACTGTAGAACACAACAACAACTATTGAGAAGAAGCATTATCATGAAGAGACCAAAATAAGGTAGAACTGTAGAACACAGCAGCAACTATTGAGAAGAAGCAGGAGATGATAAGTTATGTCTGCTTGAGGTCTTGAGTCATACATTGACATAGCTGCTCTTTGGGATAATGGGATAAAACGGCTGCATTGACCCTGGCTTTGATCTCTGTCAACCAAGTAACTGTAAATATATGTGCAGCACGCACACTAGCTAGTTTAGTATCATGAGGAAGTTGTGCATGCTTATTATCATATGAATTGGACTGGTTATTGACTTATTGCTATAGAAGTCATGAATGGATGAGCTCTAGTACGCCATTAGAATTTTAGAAATAGGCAGGTGTACATCTAGTAAATGAAGTTATAGTGCATAGGCACGTGGTGTATGGAAACAATGTAAGAACTACAATTCAGTATATATTGGCCAAGTTTATGAGATATTGGAGAAATTTAAATTATCAGAAATCTTAGGTCTTGGTAGGAGATAGGTGATTTTCAGAGTTTATTTTCTTTCGTATGAAAATGGATTTTGATATTTGTAAGAATCCATCCATAGTTGCCAACGAGGTTTGGCTCAGTTGGTAAGGGCGGGTTTGTGGTGGAGACTCCATGTGAAAATCCATACCTGGAAGCTGGTGTGATAGATACGTGTTCACTGTCAGTCTTTCAAAGTTGAGGTTGCAGGTTTTCCCTGACGATGATGGTGTAGCATAACCAAGCTCTCACCTAACCTTTTTGTAACAAAAAAAAATACATCCATAGTTAGATCAATTAAAAAGAATAGAAATGTGTCATTTATCTAGATGGGGTGTGTAAATAAGTAGATCTGTTTTTAAGTTGGTCCTAGCCTAATGAAACCTGAGCTCGAGTCTAAAACGTTAGTGTTGGTTCGGATCGATTGTTTTACAAGATGAAATCGAAAAAAATGACCTGATTCGAGCCGAGTTGGGTCTTTGGTATTTTGGGCCTAAAAACATTATCACAAATTCATAATTCAACACTCTTAACAGTGTGCTAATTTGCTTGTTTTTCTGCAAACTTGGGTACTACCTCACAACTTCTTCAAACATTATCAACAGTTCACATCACCATCATCAATACAACTTCTGCAAACAACTCATGAACTAAGACTAAAGCAAAGAGGCCAAGAGTAGACAGTTCAATTGTTCAACAGACTGAGATAGCAAATACAAATCATAAACACACAAAGTTACAAAGACAAAGACACAAACCAAAAAGTTCAAGGCTGACCTAAATCATCCAGCAGGCATCAGCCAAATTAACAGTCACCAACAATGAAGTACAATACCAAAACAAAAACTTAAAAGTCGCCATGTTACATGAATGGATGTTTTTATTCAAAGATACTTACTCTTTAGCTGGTCTATTCAACGATTACAAAGGCACATATGAAGACGAAACCTGGCGTCTTATTGTACACTAAGGCCTCGTTTGATTTACGGATTGGAAATGTTAGGAAGGGAAACTTGTTTCTTTCTTTTGTTTGGCATACCTAAAGAAATGAACGACTTTACTACAATATGAGAATATAGATGGGAAATTGGATCATCCCACATACCATGAAATTCAATCTCCCTCGTACTTTTCCAACATTAATTGCATCTTTCAAATATTATTTTAATGCATGTTATTACCAAATTATCCACAAAATTTTTGAATCTTGAATAATTTATATTTTAATACTGAGGATATAATTTGTAAATTAATGTTATTTGTTTTCCTATCCATGCATAAACCAAACATTAGAAAGGAAAGTAAAATATATTTCCTAGTTACTTTCCTAACGTTCCCAAACACCTCGTAGGGAAACTAGTGGGAAACTTACTTTCCTATGTACATAGGAAAGACCAAGGAACCAATTTCATTTCTATCAACCAAACGAGGCCTAAATTTGTGCCATCACTAACCTTTTAATTTTATTTTTTTTGGTCTAGGTTTGAAAGATGCATTCATCAAACACAACTAGACATTCTTCTCAGAAAAAAAAAAACAGAAAACTAGACATAATTTTTAACACTAAGACAAAGATTGAAAGAAAAACTGGAGAGGTACTGCTTCGCTTTTTAAAAGATTGATTTTGTTTGGCATATCTAAAACTAGTTTGGTACAGCTTCGTTTTTAAACAAATCAGCTTCTATCCGAATTTTTAGATTTTATAGCGTTTGGTAAATGAAAGAAAAACAACTTCTTCTGAAAATTACAGGTCACTGGCAGCAGCTTTTAGAAGCAACCTTAAGGTTACTTTTAAAAGCAACTGTTACTAAAAACACTAGAAATTAATAAATTTTATCTTAGCAGCACTTTTAAAACTAATATTTACCAAACACAAAACTATTTTAATTCACAACTGATTATTTTCGCAGTACAACAACAACAACTTTTTTCTAAAATCACAGCAATACCAAACTAGTCATTAAATCAGCTTGTCAAAGCTTTAAATCTATTAGCTGAACGACATGGCAGACCATCTCTTGTGACACGACCCGTCCCGAATTTCACCCTAAACCCGGAGTAAATCGTGCGGGGACCACCTCCAAGGAAAGATTTACCGCAAAATTCGGTACAACCTCCCTTGAAAATGGACAACCCTTCCAATAAAAACCTGCAAACACTTCTAAAGGTTCCAAATCCAACCTTAACTTCTGGAGCCTTCGTGCTCCTCAAAAACAATCATCACCAGCAGGATAATAAACATTATCTAAGATAATATACATTATCCGAAAATATTCTAAAATATAAACAAGCATTCACCCACAACCAAAAATATATACATTAAACCCAAGTATTCAGAGCTACTAGACACTAGCGGAAGCAAGAAAAGACAAGTAGGCTAAACAGGTAACCTACTGGTGAAAGGTGGTGGAAATACGGGTGACTATGCCTCGTCTCCTACTAGATCCAATCCGAACTCTGCAGACTGGGCATTTTAAAACAAAGGGCCCAGGGGAAGACATTTAATAACGTTAGAGTGAGTGGACAAAAATAATTTAATAATAAACTATTTATGCATTCCCATTTTAATTTCATAGAAAAATAAACTGCATGCGGCAGCTCAAAAGCGCTCAATTCATAAACTGATAATTTCACGACTAGCACTGGCTAGTCACAAACTCAAATAAAATGGAGCCTCTCAGGCTAAACCATATATATTCATATATTCGTATGTATCTACACTCGTCAGACTCCTTGTATGAATCCTAGAAACAATTCAGAAAAATAGAAATTCATACAAGGCTACAACGCTGGCGTCTAACGCTCACGTTGCGCCATAATGGTATTTTTCCTCATTATGACCGAAAAGGGACGGTGTACATATACGTGTGGACTCCCTATATGAAAACCTAAATAAACTGAAAAAGAAAGAAGTTTTCATATAGGGCTATGACGTTTGTGTCTAACACGCACGACACGCCATAATGGTATTTACCTCATTATGACGGACCAAGCACGTATGGCTAGCTAGCATTTATATACATACTATTCTCATAAAATCCAAAACATATATATCCACCGAAAATCTCATTTTCGGGATCTCTCCAAAGGAGGAAAAATTATCAAATGGGCGAGAAATCAATAATCTCATCAAAATAAACAAATGATTAATAAAATCATTCATCGCATGCTTTTTATTTAAAACAAAGGTCCACTCACAACTTAGGCCTAAGCCTGATGACGCTCCGAGGCTTCTTCTGCTCGGGCCTCCTCACGTCCTGTTCCAAATATATAATTAATTTACTAACTGAATTCCAGTATTTATAAAATAGGCAAAATTAATCGAGAGCCATAATTACGCTCATCATTGCCTAAGTTCGATATTCTTAAATCGAAATGATCCAAACTTTTATATCATACTCGGCAGTCGTATAAACAACCTTTCCCAGAAATTGATTTAAATCCTACGGTCGGATTTTACATTATTTAACCGCTTAAATACCAAACTTCGGAAATTCATAAACCTATTCAAAATTCGTCCGAAAATTCTAAAACTCATTCCATTAAATTCCTCATAAAAATCTCCACCTAAAACAGTTTTTCCAGCGCCGGCGCCGGCGGCGGCTCCGCCGGCAGCGGCGGCCGGCGACCAGCTCCGGCGACGTCCAATGTCCACCAAAATTTGACAGTATCTTCCTCTCAACCTCCTCTACAACATTCATAACTACCACAAACTCCAATTCTAAGCCTAACCATGTCAATCGAACGCAAACACACAATAAGCCCTAGAATTTCAAATACCGATTCCTCTTTACCTAGCTGAAGATGGAGGGAGCCCTTTGGAGGGATTGAAGCACGGGAGGAGAGCTTTCTTTTGAGCCAAGGCTCGCCAGCTATGGTGGCCGGAGGAAGGAGTTCCGGCGACGGAAAGCCTAAGGCAGCCGCGCCTTTCGAGCGGCGTTTCTCCTTCACGACGGCGCTAGGGAGGCTGCCACAGGTCTAGAACGGTAGCTGGGTTGGAGACCGATCGATTGGGACCGGTGCGGCGGTCTGGGGCGGCCGGACGGCGGAGAAGAAAATCCGGCAGGGGGGAAAGAATCGGGAGAGAAAGAGAGAGAGGAGAGAGAATCGGGAGGGAAGAGAGAGAAAATCGGTTGGGCTTGGCCCAACTGGTTCCAACCCAATATAAACCCAATCCAAAAATTTAACACCCCAAAAAAATAATATCCTAATAAAAATTACCTTTTACTAGCTAAATTTACCATTTTTACCGTCGTTACATTTTTCTCCTACGAATAACTCTCCGAAATAATCGTCCCTCAAAACCCCTCTAGGGACCAATTAAACTATATGTCAATGTCGGAGACGGTAAAATTCTTATCATAATCAAGCTAGTAAATAAGATAAAATCTTACGGGTCGGGATGTGACATCTTGAGAGCACAAGAATGGAAGTTGGGGGTCGAATCAGAGAAATTTTTCAGTGATACGGGAGGACCATGTGACAGTCTGCGTGGTCCTACATTCCAATCAAATTTAGACATGTAGATTTTTTTCATGAAAAATTATTTCAGCTATTTTGTTAAAGACCATTTTAGGTTTTTTGTTGTTTTTTAAATACTAAACCCTAAGCTCTAAACCCCAAACCCTTACCCTATACCCTAAACCCTAACCCTAAACCCTAAACCCTAAACCCTAAACCCTAAACCCTAGACCCTAGTTTGAACTTGCTAAATACCCATGAATGTCATTTCACAAAACCCTATACCCTAGACCCTAGTTTGAACTTGCTAAATACCCATGAATGTCATTTCACAAAAAATAGAAAATATTAATTTATATTTTAGTTGTAAAAAATTCACATATCTAAATTTGATTGGAATGTAGGACCACATCAGATTACCACGTGATTCTCCCATAACATATAAAATCTCTCCTCAAATCACCCATGCCTCAGCGCACAACCTCCTCCTTCACATGCCTAAAACTACCGAATGCATTTTCGTTGAACTTAACTGAATTAAACTTCATGTCGGTAAGTGGACTGTTTATGATAGTCGCAACAGAGAACAATACTAACATATCCATAAATCATAAATGGAACATGTGAGGGCCTTGAGGCACAGATGAATAAGAGAAAATATCAACAACAAAACCCTCATTTACTCATACATCTCATGTCTAACAAGCCACCTGACATGGCTTTAATCAACAGAACGACAAAGACATAGTAACAAGAGCTTTCCCACATTAGGGACACAAGTACAGTGTAATTCTTCAATCTCTATATTCCAACACCACTCTCAAGTCTGAAGTATCAAAGAATCATTCCCAATCACAAGCCATATAATAAACCAAGATAACCACGTACAAGTGAGACCACCCACAATTGCAAGTATTCAAGTAAAATGCTATCATTCCCCATGAATCTATGATCGTAAGAGGGGAAGGGGTATCAACCGAAATGAAAAATGCTAGCGTTACAAGATTTTCAAAATCCTCTAGTCTGCCAACTGTGTCAAGCGGCTAATGGCCAACTGTCTTGCAACCCTGTTACCAGGATCTTGCAACCCTGTTAACCAGTCCTCAGATCTTCAGTCCTCAGATCTTCAGTCTGTACTTTTCCATACTCTCATACAAGAGTGCACGCTGTACCAGAACAGACACATTTTCATCATCTTTTTCTAGAACCTGCAGAGGATGAACATATCTGAGACCACTCCTTTCTGTAGACATTTGAAGGACATGGAAAACCATAATTTGATTGAATTAAGATCATAAACAATGTAAAGAACCACACATCTGATATGCACTGCTGCGCTGAATGTGACTCCTTGAATTAGCAACTTCTTACTAAAGAAAGAATTTACAATGATTCTTTAACCATGTGAATCATGTTGCCAAAACAGCTATTGAAAAAGAAACTGCCTTTTAGTAGGAAAACTTTACATTCCACCACAAGGTGTCAAGGTCAAACAGCCAAACCTGAACTTCAAGTCGTCTATAACAAAAAATGGTCAGTATGCAAACTCTAGCATCTAATGAAGTAAGGTTCCCTTGCTCTTTCACTTACCATAGGATTTAAACCTAGGATCTACCGTTCTACTCTTCAGCAAAACCATGGGCATTGTCCCTTACCTTACTTCTCTAAATCTAATTGCTATTTAAGGAATAGCCAGCTTACTCAAGTGCAAAATAACATTTTGCAGTTATAGGAACTTAATAATAATAGCATCAACAAAAAGTAATCACCAAATCGCATGCATTTCACAATATGATAATGTAAATTATTAAAGGAAGCTTATAAATGCATAACATCTCGAAGGAAAGCCAACAAGAATCAAGATACCTTTGTGCAGTCTGCCACCGCTTTCTTGTACTCCCCAACTTCTTTATAACACGAAGCTCTGCTTGACAATACGTCCGAAAGGGCAGACCTATCAGCCGCTTTCTCAAGAAGCACTACAGCCCAAGACAACCACTTAATAGCGTCCGGATACTGCCCTTGCTTGTAATTATCCATTCCCTTACTCTTTGCTGCAGAAGCAGATACCCCAGCTGGAGGAGGTGGAAGACCCTCAAGCTCAGTTGTCGAACCACCCATATCATCGACTCCGCCTCCAAACTCCGTCCCCCAATCATCGATTCCAGCGGATTGCTCTACTCCAACTCCACTACTTGCTGCTGCAGAACCAGCCCCGGAGCCCGAGGAAGTCGGAAAGAACATATCAAGCGGATCACTGCTAGTAGACTGAACAGGATTCTGCTTAGCCGGAGTCCCAAAATCACCAAAACCCGAAAACGAATCCGACCCCATGAAACTATTACCACCAGCAGGAAATGCACTAGCCGTGCTTGGTTTCGGAGCATTCTGAAAATCCCCAAATCCATCATCAGCAATACTGCTCTTATTGCTCCCTTTACTCGCCGTGGTCTTAATACCACCAGCTGGTTTCGAAGCTAGATCAACCAAAGAACCAAATGGGTCTTTCTTAGAACCAATGCCGCCACCTCCACCAACACCACCGCCCATATTTCGCAGCGAAGGGCCTCCGAGGCTCGGACTCTTAGTACTACTACTAGCATTAACCCCACTATTGATCTTACTATTACTATTAATCCCACTCGAATAACCTCCAGAACTTCCAGAACCACCCCAATTGATACCACTCTGGCCGGAACTAACACCGGCGGTGGATTTGGGCAACGAATCAGCCACATTTCCCATCGAAAACGAGGTCTTATTCGACGCCGGAGTTGCGTTTTTGAGAGGAACATTGGTGGTACTGACCTTACCGCCCATGGCAGAGCTGACCAAATCGCCGAAGAGATTGGGGTTCTTGTTGATGACGGCGATCGGAGTGGTGGAGACCGAAGGGGCGGTGGAGGCCCAGCTCTTGCCGAAGATGTCGCCGACCATGGAGGTGGGGCCGTTGAGAGGGGTGGTCTGGGTCGGGGCGGGTTGGTGGGTCCAGGAGGTCTTGTTGGGCTGCCAGGCGGGTTTGGATGGCGGTTGGGAGGGGGTGGAGAAGGAGGAGGCTTTGTTCTTTTGGTCGTTGAGGGATCTGGGGCGGTTGGATCCCAGACCCAGATCGAAATCAAAGTTGGAATTCATGGTGGAATTGGGTGTTTGTTTTTGGATCAGAATGGAATCAAGAGAGGAAGTTTGAATGAGATGAGATGGGATGAGTTACCTGAGATCTGAGAAAAGCAGAGGCTGGAGATGGGAGGTGCTTAATTGACGAGGGAGACGGAACAAAACACGCAGAAGCTTTTGCTTGTCATAATAATGGGGAGGCACGGTGGTGCCAATTATACTTGTATTTGTTTTGTTATTATTATCATTCTGGTGATTTGGTTTCCATTGTCACCTTCTATTTTGGGTCAGCTGAATTTGGGTAAATTACCCATTTTGATTTTTCTTACCAAGTTACATGGTGCTGTTAAGGGTATATTTACTTGCTTAGAATGACAGAGTCTGATTGCATGATGCGTTTATTAACACGTAAATGAGTTATTTGTTTCAACCTCTCACTTGCACGGAGGAGATGGAGATCTGTTACTCAACCAAAAGGTCACAATCAGGTGGATTTACTTCAGTTAACCAAATGGTCGCAACACAATCAGATTCATTCTGCTTCCGAATAGCGAATTCATACCTCTACACTAAATAGTCGAGAGCAATATAATCAGGTTTGAAAGAGGGTTTCTGTTATATCACTTATATGCAATATGAATATTAGCCAAGTCATATCATTTGCCAACTTGAATATTCACATTCAAATAAGGGGCAGAATTCAGAAACAAGGATTACCAACTGAAACCTCTTGAAGTTCATTACTGAAACAGTCGCACCCATGTACCAAGGTTTGTGTCATATCTTGCAATTCAATAGTACCTCCCATCCTACTTTGATGGCTATATCCAAATAGAAGGTGAAACAAAATACCTAGATAAATGAATCACGAAGAAGAAGAGCTTCATAATTCGAGGACAAGAGTGCTATGAAATGCTAAGCTAGTACATAATATAATCCCAAATCTTATATCTTACTACTCCTTCCCTTCCATGTCTTTCAAAAGAAGAAGCTGTAAGAATTCAGACCTTGCACCTACTAGAAACAAGTGCCTTTCCACAATTCTACCCACCCCAAGAAACAAGTAGCCTATCACTCCAATTCTACCAACCCCGATCAGATGGAAACTTCTCATCTCAAACAATCCACCAAGTATCTGGCAGAAGAGAAAGATTCCTCTGTCCAACCCAACTAGTGCCAGTTAACGGCCTGCTGCTCAAGAGGTCACTCCAAACAAATATTATATGGAAGATTTATGAATGGATAGAAATCAAGGCAGCAGGTTCAGACTAAGCAATAGAATGTTCGATAATGGAAAAATCAACCTGATAATCATCATAGAGCAGTTCCAAGACACGGTGATTTTTCAATACATACTCAACATAAATAAACATGAACAAAATGACAGATAGTATTTGAAGAAAAAAATGTAAGAAGAATCGACACAAATATTCACAAGTCTTAAATTCATAGTGATGTTATTAAATATGGTTCAGGTGTATATAAAGCAACACGCAAATTCATCAGTAGAAATAAAACGAGAAATTTTGAGACTAGAGTTTTGAATACTTAAACATCCCTCTTGTTTAAACTCGTCCTGAGATGGTTGCTGCATAGGCCCTCTCTAATCCTGAACCATGTTTCTATTTTTGCACTGGCTGTCTTCTTTCAACTGGCATTGTTTCCCGGCGTCTATCATGTCGTGGGCGAGGCCTGTTTCGACTGTTATTTTGCCTCTCAGTGTACCTATACTGTGGCCTGGGGATGACTTTCCCATCGATATATAGATCCCCTGGGAACCATCAAAGAAACAAAACTCAAAATTCATGAAAAAGAACCACAACTTGGAAGCTATTATTCAAACTGAAATGTCTCAATGCCTTTCAACTTTTCGACAATACCAAGTTACCAACCTCCATAATCTTTGTTGGGCACATCAAGGTACGAATCCGGCAAAACCCAAAGAACACCAGGCTGCTCTGTTTAAACAGAACAAATTATGCAATAAGAAAGCAGAGCTAATTATAAGCACATCATGAATTGGAGAGACTGAAAAACAAACAACAAACCTATCATTTCCAATCATACATTCCAGAATTCAAAACCAAGACATGTCAATTCTAACAAAAAAGAACTGTACTTTAAATCTTTAAATCTTTAAATCCTAAAGCCTCATCACATTGCAACTCAATCAGATACTCACTTTTCCGATACAATCTTAGCTCCACAAAAGAATATATCTAGAATTCAAAGCAACTGAAGCACATCCCTAGACCTTAAACCAATAATAAACCCTAAACCCTAATTCAAGCGCACAAACAATCCAGCAACCATTACCTTTAACCTTGAGAGAAAGCTCTTCAGATATCAAAGCCCCAAATCCAGTGTAGGTCGTCGTCGAAACCGAGTAAATCTTCTTCTTGGCCTCCTCCTCACTACAACAACAAAAACCCCAACATCAAAACAACCAATACAATTCAATAACGACAAGAAACCCGAATCAACGACCGAACCTTCCGACGACCGAAGCTAGGGTCTTGACGTAGCTATTGATCATCTCCTCCTCGGAGGGCTTAGGGTCGCTGAACTCGAGGACGATGAGCCAGTGCTCGTAGTCGCAGCCGTCGAGGAGGATGGTCTCCTTGGGCGGGCGGTTGTTCCAGTTGGGAGAGGTGTCGTTGAGGGGCGAGTAACCCGACCCGGAAAGCTTGCGGGTTTGGGAGTGGACCTGGTCGGGAACGAGGGAGGGTTGTTGGTTGTTGAGAAGAGCGGAAGCGAAGCGAGAGCCGGAAGAGAGTGAGGGGTTTGAACGAGCGGAAAGGGTTCGGGTGAGGGCGGAGGCTAATGTGCGCCGGGCGGCGGAGTAGGCCATTTTCAGAGGTTTATCGGTGCTCTCTGTTTGGCCTTCTGAAACCCCAAACTGAACGAGCTAGAGAGTGAGATTTACCCCTCAAACCCGAGCAGCTTGTACGACCTGTCGTATTAGTTTGCTATTTTTTCATATATGACACTCATTTTGGATTCGATTATTGGGTAATCAAGTATTCAGGTTCTTGCCGTCTTGCGTTTATTTACTTATAATGATTATTGAGTAATTAAATTTTACGTTTATTAATAAATAAATGAATTGAAATGATTTCAGGTAAAAGTATTTATGCATTTACTAACATGTGAAGAAATTGTAATTGGCCTATGTCTCATCTTTTTATGAGGAGTCGATTTCTAAATTCTCGGAATTTGATTCCCAAGAAGAGAGATGAGTTTATGAATAGACTTGTAAATGAACCGGATTTGGAGAAGATCTACCTAGATCCGGATCTAGATCCGTAATAGAAATTTTAGATCCGGATCCGACCCGTTACCTGCATGATCATTGATAGCTCGATCCAAATCCGGATTTGACGAGTTAATGGATACCCGACCTGTTAATCAGATTTGTTTATAATAATAAATATTTTCAAATTTTAAATAATAATTTCTTAATTTTATCATAAATCTTCATAAAACACTAATGAAATATTATAACAAAATAAAGGCTTACATCAAAAGTTGAATTACACGGCTAAAATACTCCTTAACAAGAACTAATATAATCAAAATATTATACTTCTAATGTTTTTAACAAAGAGCATAAAAATATTATACTTCTAATGTTTTTAACAAAAAGCATAAAAAGAATATAGGCATTAATAACATTCAACTTCATCAAATCATACTTTAGACGTAATTTAAACGTTTAGGATATCCAAATAACAATTAAATTATTTAATATTTATCAGTAATATTATATTTATAAAAATATTATTTAATTATTTTAAAACTGATCCGGGTCTTTAACGGATCAGATCAACCTCGATCCGTATCCGATCCATTTAATAAACGGGTTAACGGATTCAGGTGCTTAACGGATCAACGAGTCAAATTTTAGATCCAAACCCATTTAAAAACCACGAATCCAGAACAGGTCCGGATCAAAATCCGGTCCATTTATAAATCTATTTATGAATCAACCATCCATCTATTTACAGATCTATTTATGAATCAACCATCCGAAATCGATAGGTAGTAATTTATTCTTTTCCATTCCATTTGTTTTTTATTCATGATTATTATTCTTCGTTCCAAATAAGTAAACCACGGGCGGAACCATGTTGGCTATAGCCCAGACGAAAAACCATATTTTTATATGCACGGGCAATACTTTCCATCAATCTTTGTTTGGTTCAGTTGAGATAGGAGGTTAATAGTTCGAATCCCTCCTCCCTTCTTGGTTCATTTTCTTCTTTTTTCTTTCTTTCTCCCAGTTTTTTTTTTCCTATTTGCCCATTGGCTTCTTTTTAATTTCTTTTGTCCTTCTTCTCTTTTTTCTTTCAATATTTTCTATTGTTTTCTGTTAGTACCCTCCATTTTTTTTTCATTTCCTTGTACTTTTTCGTATTTTTTTTCTCCATCTTTTTCGATCTTTAGTTACAACATATATATATATATATACAGTTCCTATCCAGAGCGAAGTTTCGCTCTGAAATTAAAATGTGAAGTTTCTTGTTTGACTCATTTTTCGGTCGTATGTTCACATCTCCACCATTCAGTTTATTGATATTAATGCATAGATCATTCATGTAAAATTTTATTCAAATTAATGATCGTTTAGGTACCGAATTATGTTAAATCAATGAACGGACCATAAACCTATCTAACCAAAACTGTTTGTGTAAATCACGATTATGAACACTCAAACGATCATTAAATTCGATAAAATTTTACAGGAATGATCTATGCATTAGTATCAATAAACTGAATGGTGGAGATGTGGAAATATGACCGAAAAATGAGTTAAACAAAGAACTTTACATTTTAATTTCAAAGAAAACTTTCGCTCTGGATAGGAACTATATATATATATATATATATATATATATATATAAAAAGCTACAACATATTCTTCTACAAAAAATTTCTTTTACCCACTTAAAACCAGCCCTACCCATTTGTATATCGTGGTTCTGCCACTGAGTAAAACGTGTCATCAAAGAGAAATTTTGATTCAATTATCTCACCTTCCCTAGCGTAGATAGCTTCCCCGAGAATATATGCTACACAAATCAAAACTATAATTCCCCTATTCCAAAATGTTAAATTTATATACATGATAGACGCCCCCCCCAATTTGTCCCAAATTAATTGAAGTAATTTCTTCCACGTTCCATCACCCCCTTTCCAGTACTGAGCATGTAATCGTATATGTTGTAGTAAATCAGGCCGGCCACTCTTCAACGGCAAGCCGGTGGGTTTTGAATGCCACCGTAATTTATTTTCGCATTCTTGCACTGAGAGCTAGTCTTAACGTTCTTCGGACCTACGTACTTCAAATCAATGTCACGAAGCTCAATGTCTTCACAAGGAGAGTGGCTGCTGCAGATCAGGTCCACTGCAATATCCGATGATGTTGTTCCCTTAACGTTGATGTAATGCACATTGCTGATCTTCACTTTCGATGGCTGCATTTGTGCACAAATCAGAACAAGCATTTGAATCTAAAGCAGCCCTCGAGTAAACTAGATTTAATAGTTTTTTTACGTACCGCTTTGTTGCATCTGTCATTACAACCGTACTCCTGGTCGATTATGATGGGTTCTTAACATTTTGCATGATTAGGTCCCGGAAAATCATGCCGGTAGCTAGACTTGGCTGCGAACCGGGCCACGACTTGATTCTGATACCGTTGTCTGTGTTGTTGAAAGTGCAGTTCTTGACAACGATCCCTCTTACATCATTTTCAGTCTCGTACTTGCCAAGGCTACCAACGCTGATTCCATGTCCAGGTCCGCAAAAGACTTTGTTGATGGCAATGTTGGTGGATCCCTGAATCATACCAACGCAGTCATCCCCAGTAGAAATGCGAGTTCTGGCAATCCTCACGTTGTTTGAGTCACTTATGTGTATGCCATCGGTGTTAGGGCTTGTTGCAGGCGCTTCGATTTGGACCCAGTGCACCCTAATGTTCTGGCTCTCTGTAATGAAAATGTGCACTCCCTTAGGGTTTAGCGAATTGATGCCGCGGATGACCCCGTTTGTGACTCTGTTAAATTTTAGGTTCTGCATCCATTAGTTAATGTCGGACTATTAGTTTCCAGAAATCTTGCCAGGATGTTATATGTTGTCATGCAAGGCTTAGAATTCTCCACAAAACTTACCGGTGGGACTGGACTGCAGTTGCTGCCGCTGCAGCTCTTTATATGTTTCCAGACACTTGAACCTTGACCATCAAGAGTACCCCTGCCTGTAACGATCACTCCGTCAACCCTTTCAATTAAGATCCAGGATGGTTCTTCATACAAGGACAAGTCATTGGCTCCTAAAACAGTTCCTCTAATTTCAACAATGATAGGCTTCTTGGAGGTGCATGGACCCTGAAATATAACCGGTCCCGCTTTGAATGTTCCTTCCGGAATCACAACCCTTGATTTCCCGGTGTGAGTACCTCGGCACGCCGCAATCCATGTTCGTATGAAAGACTGCAGTGATTCAATTTCACCATATATCAGACCCAAAAGAAATATAATTTCATCTTGCAAGTATTCTTCAGACAAATGTTATTTACGTTCTAAGTTTGTTTCCAAAATTTTGTTTTAGAAGTTTAGAAACACTCACAAGGGCTGAATCTTTCTTTCCATTGGTGACGGCGCCAAAATCTAGTACGTTAAAGATTTTCTCAGTCGGATCAGCTCCGCCATGGCGAGCCAAATAGTTGCCGTGGAAAATATCCGGTAATACTGTAGAAATTATCTGTCTTTCACTGGCAGTTGCAAGATGGGCTAGTGGAACTAAGCACACTATAAGAAAGGTGTGGCTCCAAGACATTCCTGTGTTGATAGCCATGACCACCCTTCAATTAAGTACAGGTGCTTGCTTGAATTGTACAAGTTTTTATAATGTTTTCTAAGATTAATTCATTACAAGCGTCCAAGCGGGAGGCCTAACTATTAAAATGTGGATGAACTGATCCTCTTTGCGCCTCTTTGTTATGGCTTTGTTTTGATCTTATTTTATTGGTCGTTGGCTTTGTTTTGATCTAATTAAAGAAATTGTTACAACGGCTGCTTAATTGGTTTTAATTAGGTCGTTAAGGGGTTGCTTTGTGTGAATGAATATCCTATATATGTTTAAGGTGCTGCTGCTGCTGCATATGTAAATTATTGTCCTACTCACTCCAACCATAGTAAGCTTACTTCTTCTCCATACATTCCATCATCTTAATTCCTTAATGATCTTTGCGTTACCCACCAAATTCACAATTAACAGAAGTTTAAAGAAAACTAAACAGATTTTGTTATCGGGGGACAAAGATTCATGAACTTATTAATTGATTACTGGAGCCGTTCGTCGCTCGATTTCTGCCGCAGCATTCTACTCAATGATCTGTACTGTCAACTAATCATAGATAAGCTCAGTTAATTGGTAACTATATATATAATGCTCTCCTCCTACACCTAGGATTCCTGCAGTTCAAATATTATCTCTACATTTCTAATTAAATATGTCCTTGACTAAGCAGGCTAAGCAGCTCAGTATATATTTTGGATCCAGCTATATATACTATTCAGAGTTATCTATTCATATCATTTCCTTTTTTTTCTTTTGTACTTCTTGATTTCATGGTTTTTTTTATTTTTTTTATTTTTGTGTATTTCAATTGTATACATGAAATATATACATTATATTTCATACTGAAACATGGAGTATACAGATATTTTACAGGAGCACTAGTACTGATAGATTCCAGCGACTTTCGCAGAGTCCATCCTTGTCGGAGGCCCGGAAATTAAAAGAAAGTAGAAACTAGAAAACAAACATACACAGAAAAGATACATGCGCGTATACCAAGGATATCTAACAATACGTACGTACTAATTAAAGGCTAGGAGCTCGATTCGATCATTTTTCTTCTCTGAGTGCACCAGTGAACTAATTTAGCCATGACGAGACTATTTCTTGTTATTACGGTATTCAGTAATCACATATCCTCCGTAGATTTTGGCTGCTTCGCTGCTGTTGATGATTTTCGCAGACGAAGAACCTTCAACAGGCCTCTTGGTGTGACTAGGAACTACTTGATGATATTCCATATTGACCACCTGTGGATTATAGTAGCCTTGCGAAGAACGAGGAAGAGGAGGCCTAGTACACGCGTGACTGGTCTGTGACCAGCTGCTTCCACTGTACTCGTCTTTCCTAGCGTTGTAGTATTGTTCTGAAGGGAGAAAGACTTTTTGTGGTGTCATGGGAGATGTATAATGGTACTGCACGTCGCGGCAGTCCTCTATTATGGTGTGGCTTTCGAATAAAACTTGGGGTGCCTTGCAATTCAAGAACACACTACCATAGCTCCCGCCTCTCAGAGGAAAGCGTTCAAAAGCCATATATGCTTAAGAAAAGAAGAAACAGAAGTTGAAATGAACACACAGATCAAGTAGCTAGCTTAGGTTTGCCTTGTCTTGCTGAATCAAAGTTTTGAGAACCTAGCCTTATATATACAGACCGGAGTTTCCGAAGCCTCTGAATGAAAAGGGGTTTGGATAATATTCTCGTGATCCTCCATGATGCTATTCTATGATCTTTACTTCTTTAGTAGGAATGTGAAAGAACGAATCCGATACTCTAAAAAATTACAAAGTGTTTTTCTTTTTCCTCTTTTTGAATTTTCAAAGTGCTTCTGAAGTACGCAGCATAAAACTAATATTTCTGGATTAAGAACCCCATCTAATGGGGTCTCTAATTGTTCTAATCATCTAATGGGGTCTCTAATCATTCCACGCGTAGAGGGTAACGATGAAACAATAATGTATAGAATAATGAGGCAGGTCTTGTCCCTTTCTTCTCTTATTGGGATAGATATTATCCGATAAGCACATGACCATTCTCACTTTGTGCTTAATCAGTTAATTGTTGGACCATAATCGATCTGTACGTGAAGGTAGTTCCAGTATTAGAACAGAAACAAAATAAAACAAGATAACTGTTTGTTTGTTTGTCATGTTAAACGAATTCTGTTTTATTATTGAATTTTTTTTTCCTATTATTGGAAAGTTAATAAGATTCTTTTGAGAAAATTCACTAATTCAGACAAACAAGAAAAATTTAAAACCCAATACCGTTTGGTCTAGTGACATAATTAAGTCTTTCTTTTTAAGTGAGAGGTCATGAGTTCGACTCACAATATTGCAACACATAAATTGTGTGTATTTGATCAAAAATAATAATAATTTAAATGTGCATATATCCAAAATCGAGACTGTATACGTGTTCCAGTTTCAAATTCATTAATTTGATCAAAGGCAGTGTGCTTGATGAAAGTCTAAACGTGATACATCAAATAACAAGATGAAGCTATAATGAATTGCGTACGAATCTTAAATTAGAACAGAATTTGCTGAAATCCCTTCCAACTTATGAGGAAGTACGCGTAGCTCAAGAACATTAGGTCAAGTGGCACCGAAAGGCTGGGGGTGAACATTAGTTCATCGCAAGAACATTGTTCTTTATCCAGAAAGATGCTGGGATGTTGATATAAGGTACCGTTTGTTGACTTGCATACCATCCCTGTGAGTCAAATTCAGTCATACTGTAACAGTGGTAGAAGCGTCTTCACCCAAAAAAGAAGAAGAAGAAGAAGAAGAAGAAAGTGAACAATGGTAGAAGCGCGCATCTGTTACC
Source organism: Fragaria nilgerrensis (assembly GCA_010134655.1). Taxonomy (NCBI): domain Eukaryota; kingdom Viridiplantae; phylum Streptophyta; class Magnoliopsida; order Rosales; family Rosaceae; genus Fragaria; species Fragaria nilgerrensis. Next base: position 26,203,596 of record CM020980.1, read on the forward strand.
GGCCCAAACGTACACTGAGTCACACAAGCGAGTTGCCATGCATTTTCGGTGTAATTTACATGTATGATGAGAGAGAATTCCTAACATGTAAACTGCAATATATATATAGAACTGGCATGCTCTTTTTTTTTTTTTTTTTTTTTAAACTTTTTATTAATAACTCACACACCCTACATATGTCAATAAGGTTTGAACCCATGACCTTAAAGTTGTCAGTTAAACATCTTAACCAACCAAGCCACGGCTCACCGACAAGAACTGGCATGCTCTCTTTCTCTGAGCGACTGAAAATACATGTTTGAAACCACTACACAACTCAAAAAGGATCGGCACACAAATAACCAACCCCTACGAATGAAATTGTTGCAACGCGTTACTGTATCAAAGCATGCATAAATTAATGGACATCTAAGAACATGTGTGTCCAACACCCTAAATCTAGCCTTTCCAATTTCTCGAAGAATTGGAAAATGTTGAAGAGTAAGTAGAGGATAGGCTAAGGGAGCTGGCCGGCTCGCTATCGATCCTTGCCAACTGTTTACGCCTCCCACTCGGCCAGCCTCAGCCTTTTTTTTCCTCTCCAACTGCCGGTAGCCCTAAGAATTTTGTTGAGATAATTCAGGGAATATTTCATATTTTGGTCTCAAAGTTCAAGTCTTTCGGGAAAGAGACAATTATATTTTGTCTAAGAAGTGTTTAGCAACTTAAGTTTGGATGGTTTCACTAGAGTGAACCCAAGGACAGATAAACTTTGGGGGCTTTGACAGTTTTCTTAATGAGTGTCACATTAGTTGAGTCAGATCGAGTCATGCGCGCACTTCAATTTGCAAATATCTTTTTTTTTGTACGTTGAGTCAAATATCTTGCTATTTTTTTTTTATATTGATTCCATTTTTCTACATGTTGGAAATTAACTAGATAATAGTCATAATAAACATCCAGGCATACTATATTGATTGCAAGCTGAAATATTACATAATTTATAAGACAACTAGCTCGGTGAAAGATTCACCGGCGCGGCGACTTTCGCAGGTTCAGTCCTTGGATGCCCGGAAAGTTACCATTGGAACACAAGATCAGAAAATTAAGTAAAAGCTAGAAAAGGAAGACACACATATTCATATGTGCAGATAGCTAAGTACTAGCACATATCTAACTGGAAACACTAGGAGATTCATCGTTGCCCTTCTGCCTGTACGTACCAGTGAAGCAATCAAGAGCGATACTGTTTCTTGGTACGAAATTCAGTTATCACAAAACCCCCGCACCTTCTGGCTGCCTCGTCACTAGTGATGGGCTTCCCCGCCGTCTGATGAGGAACTTCCCTCTTGATCACACTAGGAATCACTGGTTGGGGATAATAGCCAGCTCTAGGAGGATGACGAAGAGGAGGCTTGCTATATATACTGGTCGTCTTGGGCCAGCTGCTTCCCTGGTACTCATCTTTGGTTGCATAGAAGTATAGATCTGCGCTATAATGGAACTGCATGCCACTGCAATCCTCTATTATGGTATGCCGCTCGGATACGACTGGCGGTGCCTTGTAGTTCAAGAAAGCACCATAGCTCTCGTCTCTCAAAGCAAAGCGATCAAAAGCCATGCTTAAGAAATAACTAGCTAGAAGTGGAAATGAACGAGCTAGTTAGCTAGGTTTGCTTTGTCTTGCTGATACAAATTTTTAAGAGCCAAAGCCCATTATATAGAGGAGTCGTGACTGAAGCTTCGAAGAGAAAGAGCTTCCCAGCAGGCACGTTCTTGTGAATCTCTACAAATTAAGCTTTCTCAGATCTCTTTTTTTTTTTTTTTTTTTTAACAAGTTTCTCAGATCTCTCTAGTGGGAATATGATAGAAAGGAATCAAATAATGTTAACCCGGCCGGTGCTTCTCACGTGAGAGCGCCAATAATTCTGCAGGACCTGATCGATCCTGTGTCGACCTAGGGTTTGTTTTTGCTTTTATATACAACACTGTAAGAAGCACCTAATGCAGAAGAAACAGTAAACAAATTTTTTTGTGTAATAAAACCATTTTTTCTCCTCCACTTAGTTTTGGTAGAAAAATTTGGTCAACATTTAATGTAGGAAAAATTTCAGTTTACTCCTCTGAACTTTAGGTCTAAAATCAGTCTGATACCTCATCTTTTTTTTTAATCAGTTTCATTCCTAAACTTTCAAAATGACATCAATCTCGACCAAAATAACTAAAATAGCCCTTGTTACGGTTTTCTCTCAACTACAGACTCCATTACACCCCAAAAACATAAACCTAACTTAATCATTTTACCTCTCTCTCTCTCTCTCTCTCTCTCTCGCTCTCTCCTCTCTCTCTCTCTCTCTCTCTCTCTCTTCTCTCTCTCTCTCTCTCTCTCTCTCTCTCATTACCGCCCCTAGGGCTTTGCCTCCAAATCCACCACATGGCCAGCGCCGACATCCACCCCTTCCACCAGTAATGGGCCCCAACGGTAGCCCCTCCTCTTCCCCCGGTCGTCGTCACCGCCGCGCCTCCACCTCCTCCTCACCACCTCGTCGACAACCCCAACCGACCCGCCAACGACGAGGTCTGCACCATCTTCATCCATCCCTACCACCAGCAATGGATGACGTCGCGGTGCCAGTCGCGCGTGCCATGTCAATGTTGAGCCTCGCAACGTTCATGGCGCCGGCGGTGAGCGCCTCGAGCTAGTCAGACCCTACGGAGGCGGGGCGACGGTGCAGATGAGCTTGGCGCGGAATCCATTCTCCCTGAGCTCGGCCTTGGTGACGATGTCGACCTCGATGGAGGTGGAGGAGGAGGAGTTGGGAGAAGGGGAGAAGACGACGCCGAAGGAGGTGCCGTTGGCGGAGGCTTTGACGGAGAGGGAAGGAAAGGCGATAGGAGAGCGGTGGTTGGGAGCGGAGAAGGGGGTGAGGAATAAGGAGGAGTGGGGTTTGGGATTGAGGAAGGTTAAGGAGGTTGGGGTGAGGAGGTGGAGGGAGTGAGACATTGTGACTTGGAAATGAGAGAGAGAGAGAGAGAGAGAGAGAGAGAGAGACGAGAGAGAGAGAGAGAGAGAGAGAGAGAGAGAGAGAGAGAGAGAGAGATAGAGAGAGAGACTAGAGAGAGAGACGGGGGGGTAAAAGGATTAAGTTAGGTTTATGCTTTTGGGGTGTAATGTAGGCTGTAATTTTGAGGTGTAATGAAGGCTGTAATTGAGGGAAAACCGTAACAAGGGCTATTTTAGTCATTTTGGTCGAGATTGATGTCATTTTGAAAGTTTAGGAATGAAACTGATTAAAAAAAAAGATGAGGTATCAGACTGATTTTAGACCTAAAGTTCAGGGGAGTAAACTTAAATTTTCCTTAAATTAATAGATATTAGGCATATATATGATCTATAAGCAAATTAAGAAACTGATCCACTTAACAAAAAAAAAGGGTGCGTCTATTGACACCTCACAAACCACTTTGCTCACCCCACTCATATAATTTTAATTGTAAGTCTACTTTGTTCACCCATTAACAATACCTAAAAAACCTTTTCTCAATTCTACTTTGTTCTACATTCTCTTCATATATTTTGTCAAATTCATATTTGCTCAAGGTAAGTAAATCACCAAGTGAACAAAAATTCATATGAAAGTATAAATCCAAGTTAAAGAACAAGAAAAAACTCTCAAATTTAATAACTCAATGGTATCAGTCGATATCAAGATGCACAATGTATGTAAATGTATCTCTAGTAGTGTCGGTGAGCTGTGGCCTGGTTGGTTAAGAAGGTTAACTAACAACTTTGAGGTCATAGATTCAAACTTCATCGACATAGGAAATAATGAGTAAATGGATAGACGAATCATCAACAAAGAAAAAAAAAATGCAGGAAAAAATCAAACTCACGACCGAATATGATAAATCTGGGATAGAGTTATGAAATTTGTGTTCATCCAAAACAAAAAGATAAAAAAGAAAAAGAAAAAAAAAATTGTAATTTGTAACAACATATTGTCCCTTGCTGTAATTTTACATCAGGGTATTTTGATATTTCAATAAATCAACAACGTGTGGAGTGAGTAAAGTGGTTTGTGGGTGACAATAGACGCACCTAAAAAAAATTGGGGAATCTTATAAAGCCATGAAATTACTGTTCCGTGGAGCACTGTGAGATACTTCATGTATTTTTTTTTTTTGAAGTCGTACTTCATGTATTTTTAGTTGTGCTAAAAATTTATAGATTGATCTCGTCCAATATAACAAACATTTTTTTTTTTTCATAAAATATGGTTCTTGCGAATTAGAAAGAGATACTAATAACTAACTCTATGGCTCTATGCCATGTCCACCAAGTTTCGAAACTCATTGTCAATTTATTTCGTTCTTTACAACTAAAAACAAACTGATATATTGTTTTCAGATAAGCCAATTTTGTGGCCAATGTCTTGAAATCTAGGGCATAGAGTTGAGATTAGTAGGCTTTAGATGGAGTGTGTTCCCCCAAAAGTCTCACTCGCTCTTGCGTTTGATTCTGTAAACTCTGGGTGTCATCGATGCACCTCTATTTAATTAAAGTTTTTCCTTTATAAAAAAAAAAAAAGAAAACTAAAAACTAACCGATCATGAAAATCTTCATGGGATGGATCTTAGCCATTTAGGTAATTTGATTACTAGTTTAATAGTCTATCAAGTTAAAATTTGTACGATAATATATTTCCTTGCCTCTAGTTTGCAAGAAGCTCATGCATTAGAAGTGAATATAAAGTAGTTGCATATGTGTGGAATTAATCCTTAGATATGGATCACTCTCTTCTTTTTACTACTTCAATTCGTACCCTAGCCTAAAGAGCCGATGAAGCAGACAATTAAGGGCTAGTTTGAGATTGTTGCGGCTTTTTAAAAAAATTGCTTCTACTGTATTGTAAATATAATCAGTTGTGAATCAAAACAGTATATTGTTTGGTAAATAGTATTTTTAAAAGTGTTGTCAAGACATAAAATGTAATTTTTGTGTTTTTATTAACAACAGCTTTTAAAAGCAACCTCAAGGCTACATCTAAAATCTGCTTCCACTGACCTGCAATTTTCAAAAAAAAATTTTAATTTACCAAACACAATAAAATATAAAAGTTCAAATAAAAACTGATTTTTTAAAAACGAAACTGTACCAAACTAGGCCTAAGCAGTTAATGGATTATGAAGCATTCGTTCTGGAGGCCAGCCGGGGAAGTCTTGTCTTTGTCTTTGAAGGACAAAATATATTGTTCGATTAAGAACACTACTTTAATATATGCCTTGTAGTCTTGCACCAACCGTACATACCATATTACCATATTCAGTTATTCGATGATCAATTAGATGTGGATCGATCCGATTGCCAGAAGATCGAGAAAACTATATGTCAATTAATTAGTAGAAAAAGATTGTGGTGATGAAGGATAAAGTGTAGAGACAAAGAGATAGCAAGAGAATCATCTTATTCATTGATATGAGCCATTTATATATGGAATTACACAATACCAATATGGTAAGGATATGAATACATAGATCTAGTCTAACTACATATCTTATTGGCATAAGGCCGAGACACACATAAAGAATATCTAGAAAGATACAGAATATCCTAGAACACTCCCCCTTGTGCCGCGCGCTGATATGCCGATGATGTTGATCTGTTGCCTCGTCAAAAACCCCGTCAAGTCACAAAAATCTTGTGGGAGAAAAACTGAACCTTGATCGTAGGAGAAAAAGAGTACAACGCACCCTTCACATTTGATAGTGACATGTATGTATGTGTTAGACTCACATCGACACACAATCCGGAAAAGCGACGAATTGATAAAACACACAATTCGGAAAAAGGCCGCTTTTCCGGATTGTGTGAATTATGTTTTATCAACGCACCCTTCGCACCTCCTCCTGATCTTTACATCAATCATAGGGCTCTTCCTGATTTTTACTAATCACAAAAGTTTCAACAACTTAGCATATCAATGCTCTTTAACATGTCTTCAGATGTGGCATTGGGCAATGATTAACTAAATCATGCCGTATTGTCCTCAAATGATCTTTAACACTTAGATCTTGAGGAGAAGGCCGCTTATAAATATGCCATACTTCTAAGGACGATGTAAAAATGTACATCTTATTTGTAAATCAATACGAACCATAAGAGGAGAATAGTTTCATAACTTCGAAAAAATTCTCAAGGTATTTATTATTACTAATGTGAGTACATTGAGGTCTCAAATAATGCTTTTAATGGTTTGTCCTTCGGATTGATCACACATAATCCAGAAAAAAGCCTCGGATTGATCAAACATAATCCGGTGATAGGTCGGGGTTGATCATACACAACCCGGATAAGGAAACAAGAGTGATCAAACACACTCTTGACCCGCGAATAAAATTTCGAGATTTTTGGTACCTGCACACACAAAATCCCAAGCATAGAATGGATGGAGAAGGGAGAAAGGATTTTATCCCCCGAGTTATTCCAAAGTAAATAACTGTAATATTAAAGCTTACTTGCTAGTTTGCCAAATAAACTGCCTTTATAGGAGCTCTGATGAGTTTGAGTCGATTGCAGGTTTCGACCAAGGGTTGAGAACCTTTCTAGCTTTTCTTGAAAAACGAGCAATCTTGAAATTTTTGGTTTCTAGAGACTGCCAAGAGGAGAAACAACTTTTCGCCTACTTCCACTTCGAATTTGGGGCTGAAAATTTGACAGGAGGAGCATCTCTGGATGGGGAAGGTGCTGTCAAAAATTTAGGTTGATCGGAGCAAGGGAAGGTGGTGAACCGGTGGTCGGTAGCGGTGGCGGTCTGGAATCTTCCGGCGGCCGGTTCGGAGACTTTCCGACTGGTTCTCAGGGTGAGGCCAGCGGCGTTGGATCCGAGACGGAGAGAGCTTTCTGGGGATATAAAATTCCAACGGAGGGCAGTCAGAATTTTGGTCAGAAATCGAGAAGAACAAGGCTGCCCGATTTTAGGGTTTTGGAAAACAAATTGTGGGCTATTGGCTCTAGGGTTAGAACAAAGTGCATGATAACGTGATGAAGGATAAAGTGTAGAGACAAAGAGATAGCATGAGAATTATCTTATTCATTGATATGAACCCTTTATATAGGGAATTACACAATACTAATATGGTAAGGATATGAATATATAGATCTAGTCTAACTACATATCTTATTGGCATAAAGCCAAGACACACATAAAGAATATCTAGAAAGATACAGAATATCCTAGAACATGTGGATAATTATTCCTAAAAATGGCATGGAATATTAAACTTGTGTATGTGTTTGGTCTCGAGTGTTTGTATCACATGTGCATCTAATATTGAAGAATTGTGATAATTGAGACCCAAAACAATTATGTATAACTAATGGTTACAATTCGGACAATATCAATTTCTCAAACAAAAAAACGAAAAAGGAAAGAAAGAAAGAAGAAATATGTTGTTCAATCACTTGTAGTCTTATACTAGTCTATCCCGATATGTAAATCACAAACAAATCATTACAAAAGCTTAACCTGTAGCAGTTCATGTATATCAATATATTCTCCTAATTATGCCTCTCTCGTGGTTGAAATAGCGTCTTATTAGACAATATAGAGCAAACATATATGTCATTGAGTCAGGAAAAGATGAAGAAGATAACCAAACCCTAATGGCCGCTTCTCGGCTCCCTAAACCCAGTCGCCTGGGTACCCAAATTTGGCAGCCGATACGGGTCTCCATTCCAAGGGGAGGAACTTTCCCCACACCCTTAATCTTAGCTCTCCAACGAGAGCTTTCCCCAGCTGCCACCAAGCAATATATACTAGGGCGGCGACAATTGCTTTCTAGGTTTCTGATTCTCGCCGAATCTGGTTTCACCCAATCAGGCTGTCTATGATCGGATGTATTTGGCCTAAAAAAGGGTGGCTGAAAAGAAAGGTTCATACCCGCTTTACTGCGATGGTGATTTGGATGAATCGGTCGCCATGAATTCATGCAGGTTATAAGGACCGGGGCGCCAGATCTGATCCAAAAACAGGTGCTCAAGTCATGACCCCAAATTCTAAAGTGATGCCAAACCTCCTAGCCCTAGCTCCATAGGCAAAGTGGTTCTCTAAATCTGCATTTTGTTTTAATTTCGTTTTTTAGTTTTTTCTCTTTGCAAATAAAGCTTGCCCTAGGTGGTATGGTGGCTTGAACTCTATTTTTTTTTTCCAACTTTGAATTGCCTATAATCTTTGCTATGTTCTCTAAGATAATAGGCTCGCTTGGTTAGTGAGCTTAAACGTGTATTGAGGCTGCAGTCCATTGCAAGTCGCTTGTTCTTATTTGCCCTCTGTATTGCCTTGTGGAATGATTTGTTTTGTAGTTAACCTCTATTTGTGATCAATGATATTTCATATGATTCAAAAATGTGTGTGTGTGTGTGTCTATATATATATATACATAGATGACCCTTCCAATGAGGGATCTATTTTTTTGACATATATGAGGGATGAAGGATTACACCAACTTTTCGATTATATTTTTGAATCTCTACCGTTCAGTTTATTGGCCCTTATATATAGATCAATTCTGCAAATTTTCAGCCAATTTGGTGATCGTTAAGGTGTCAAACAAGATTAAATCAATGAACGAACCAAATCTGCCAAACCTGAACCGTTCATGCTTATAAATATAAATCGTAGTTTTGAATGCCTTAACGATCACCAAAAATTCTGAAAATTTACAGAAGTGATCTACTTATATATAACTACATATTGAACGGTGGAGATGTGATTTTGTGATCGAAAAGTTGGTGTAATCCCTCATCCCTCATATATGTCCAAAAAATGGATCCCTCATTGGAAGGACCCTCTATATATATAGGGAAAATTCTCACTAGCCCTAAATTTAGACAAGTTTTTCCCACTAACAAAAAGAGATTCTAAAATTTCCATCAACCAATAGACTCTTAGAGACTATTCCCATTAACAAAATTTTGATTTTTATGTTTTTTTCGTGACCAAATTACCTTTGTAATTTGAACTTAACCTTATCTTTTATCTTTCTTCTCGATAGGAAGACTTGTGGATCCTCTCTCTCCTCTCTCTCTCTCTCTCTCTCTCTCTCTCTCTCTCTCTCTCTCTCTCTCTCTCTCTCTCTCTCTCTCTCTCTCTCTCTCTCTCTCTCTCCTCTCGTACCGGAAAAATGAACCAGAAGCTCACCATTGCCTTCTTCCACCGCCGCTCTGCTCCGTCAAACCCTCGCAGGTCGGACTTCCAGTCCAACATCAAAACCCTCGCCGTCATTGGAATTTGGATCTCAGATCCGTCTGCCGTGCCTAACCCATCGTTGCTTCATGCTCCGCCACAGTGTTCGGCTTCAGAACCACCACGGTTCCAGAAGCCTCCTTGCCGTCGCCGGAGCCAGGGAACACGAGCCGCTTCGCCATCGTGCCGGTGGCGACGACGATGGTGTAGGCCTCAAAGAAGTCGGAGGTGGTGGTGAGCTGGCCGTCGGGGGCGATGTCGTTGGCCATCCAACCTTCGAAGAGAATCGGTTGGCAGCGATGATCTTCTACCTTAGGTGCAGAGAGTAATTTGGAGGGCTTTGCCTGAAACTTTTGGCTGTAAGGTAAGTACTACCGTGTTGGTTTTGGGTCATGGTATTTGATTCCGAAATGGAGTTATGGTTGATATTAGATTTTGAATTGGTGAAGGGTAGAGAACCCATTAATTCATGATACTCAGCAAAGTAACAAGTACTCCTGGAGATAAAGGATGGTCTTATAATATTCAATGTTAATGTTGATGGAGTTTTTTGTTTGCAGAGCATATATTGGTTGTTTTGTGTTGAATGCGGCAAGGCAAAATATATTAGTTTGGTTGTTGTTGTTGGTGAGGGGTTTGGCGGTGGATCCCCCTACTGCCCTACTGCCCCCAGTAGATCGTCTGCTCCTACTGCCCCCAGTAGACCCCCTAGTAGATCCTGCTCCTACTGCCCCTAGTAGACCCTCTACTGCCCCTAGTATACCCCATATTACCTCCAATAGACCCCCATACTGTCCCTAGTAGACCCTCATATTGCCTCCCGTAGATCCCCGAACAGATTCCCTACTACCCCCAATAGATCCCCTAACTTTCGTCGGAGTTCGGTCAACGGTCAACGGTTGCCGGAGCTCGGTCAATAGTCGTTGGAGTCCGGTCAACGGCCCCCAAGCCCGGTCAACGTCATTGGTCATGGGAATCTGGTTATAGAAACTTTATTTTATAATAGACTATTATAATGCACTATCAGGACAAACACTTTAGCCGACGAAAAGGTTTCGTCGGCCTGTTAGCTTAATTCGTCGGCTAAGATCTTAGCCGACGAGCCTTCGTCAGCTATGATTTCGTCGGGAAAGAGTCGTCGGCGATTACTTTAGCCGACGAAACTAGAAGACGTCGTCGGCTATTGTCCCAGAATTTAGCCGATGAATATCTTAAATGTTTCGTCGACCGTAGTCTGAGACTTTAGCCGACGAAACATTTAAGATATTCGTCGGCTAAAGCTTGTAATAAAAAATTAAAAAAATAACTATAGCCGACAAAATATAGTCTGTTTCGTCGGCTTTAAAAGGGTTTAGCCGACGAAACATGCCATAATTCGTCGGCTAAACCTTATAAAAAAAAAATTAAAAATACTTTAGCCGACGAATATCTTACATGTTTCGTCGGCTATAAGTCCATTCAAGTAAAAAAAAAACCCGAAATTTCTAAATTACCATTCCAAGCAACCTGCAAAATACACCAAAACAATTCCATATAACCAACAACAAGCACATAAAACTATATAATTGATCAACTACACAAAATCTAGATTGTCTAAATCAATATCCAATTCTGGGGGCTGCTGCAGAGGAGGTTGCTGTTGAGGAGGTTGCGGCGGCTGAGGTAGCGGTATAGGCGTAGGCATGAGCGGAGCCGGAAGTCTCTGAAGCTGGGCAGCTGTAAACTCCTACAAGTACTGGAACATCTGCTGCTGCTGGGTGGCATATACTGCGGCAGTATAGGCTATCTGGGCGGCATGAGCGGCAGCCTGAGCAGCTTGTTGTTCCCGTAGTCTCTCAACTTCCGACTCTAGCTGAGTCGTCCTGCTGCTGGTCAAGCCTGCCTTTTGTTGAAAACCTGGAGTGGTCTTCAGGACCCCTCGCCCTTCTTTCCTAGATCCCGGCAGTAGAAAGTTGTTTCCTCGTGGTGGGAAGGTTGTGCCCATGATCCTCGTCCCAACCCTCGAATCCGAAGTGTCGATCCGGGACATGGCTTCTGACATCTCTTCCTCCTGCATGTCCGGCCATGCCTCCCTCACTATAGCACTTATCACCTCGTCACTAGCCTCCCTCACCTTCGCCTAATTTGATAGGAAAAAAATGATTAATTAACATTTTCACATACATATAAGTAAAATTAAAAATTTAAAAACGTAAGATGACATACAATATCCTCCTGGGCATCAGGATATGTCTTCCCGTACGTATAAACGTACCAGTTGACTTCTGGATGTTCCATGGCCGCCTCATCCATGAAGATAGCGAACGGTCTAGAACCGGCATGATGATTCCTTGTGTTATGTTGCCGGTTCTGAGCGTTTACCCGGGAAACGGCCTTCAAAGAAAAAAATAAATTATTAGTAAAATATTTAAAAACGGACGTACTTAATGACAAATTAACTAATAAATTTTTTTAAATACCTGTTTATAAGGGTTGTTGAATTCTGATGTCAGAAGCCGACGTCACTCGTACTCCCTGTACTCGAACTCAGCAGGGGTACCAGAACGTGCGTTCTCGTGTGTAGTCCAGTAGGTCCGCAACTCGTTCTTCCACTCCTTCTACCTACAGATACAACAAAAATATTAAAAATATTATTAATATCACATACAATTTTGTTTTTTCATTAACTTCCCAACGTACCTTCCCCCATGCACAACGTCCGCCTAGCTGTTCTTCAGGTGATCGGGAACGTCAAACTACACCTGCATTTAACCGTTTATTAGTTTAGTTTTTCGAAAAATCAACAATGTAATACATAATATTATTGAGGCATTTTGTAAACTCACCGACATCGCGTTGTGGACCATGTCCTTAACCTCCTGCGGGACCTCGCCCCAGTCTGACCACAACATAGGGACTATATCCCTAATAAGCGCTCCCACGCGGCCGGAGTACTTCCTTGACTTCCCGCCCGATACTATGTGGTCATCCCCGTCAGTATCGATGACGATCCTCCCTGAGGTATTGACAGTCTTCTCAAGAGCCTTCCCTGTGACGGGGCCTCTCTTCTTCTTGTCGGCTTCGCTCCGACGGTGCCTATCACATGATAAACCAAATTGATTATTAAAATCGGAGACCCTTTATTAATTATAAGAAAACAAATCATTCATCTTTCATTACCTAAGGGCGATGCGGCGGACACGACCGATTCCGTCTCTGTCGCCGATGATGATACTCTCACTGAAATAAGAGGCGTATCAAAAGACACGAACCGGTACGCCTCTGATAGAGCCACTGGCGGGGGCAGTGGATAAATCGGCATCCCTGAGCCATCGATTGCAAGTAAGGCCGGTATCATCCGCGGAAGGAACAGATGAGGCGGCGGCATCTGTACCCCAGATGACCCACCATCCGAAGCTGTCACATCCCGACCCTTAAATTTTTACCTTATTTACTAGCTTGGTTATAATAAGAATTTTACCGTCTCCGTCATTGAGGTTATAGTTTAATTGGTCCCTAGAGGGATTTGGGGGACAGTTATTTTCGGAGGATTATTCGTCGGAGAAAAATGTGACGACGGTAAAAATGGTAAACTTTAACTAGTAAAAGGTAATTTTTATTAGGGTATTTGTTTTGGGGTGTTAAATTGGTGGAGTTGGGTATAATTGTGGTGTTGGACCGAGTTGGTGTGAGTCCAAAACACCATTTCTTCCTCTCTTCTTCTTCTCTTCCTCCCGACCTCCCGCTGCCGGATCCTCCAGCCATCGCCTGCCGCCGTCCGGCCAGCCACCGGTCACCGCTCCAGTCCAGTTCAGAGCCCCACCACCTCCTCTCTCTTCCCGGCCTAGTGTCCCCGCCGGTAACGCCGTCAACCAGGAGATTTACCATCGGAGACGCCGGACTGTCCTTCGCCGGAGCTCGCATTTCCGGCTACCATAACTCGTGATTCTTAGCTCATCTTGTAGCTCTCTTCAAGGTTAGTGATCCCTCAAAATGAATCGATTTAATTCGGTTTTGATAAGGAGAGATGTTTAATTGAAGTTCTAGAGATTTTTGGATGTTTTCGTTCGATTGGCCTAGTTAGGCTTGGATTTGGGTGTTGTGCTAGTTAAAGAAGTTGTAGAGGGAGTTGAGAGAAATATTCTGTCAAAATTTCATAGGTCAAGTGTGGAATATTAAGGGGAGTTATTAATGTGAATTATGGAATTATCAGATGAGTGTTGGATAGGTTTGTGAATTTCCGAAGTTTGGTATTTTTGGCGGTTGTTTAATGTAGAACCCGGCTGTAGGATTTAAGTCAATTTCTGATGGAGGTTGTATTTACGGCTGCCTAGTATGGTATTAAAGTTTGGGTCGTTTCGATTTAAGAATATCGAAGTTAAGCAATGATGAGCGTGTTATGGCTCTCGGTTAATTTTGCCTATTTTATATAAATATTGGATTTTTTTTTAATTGGGAAATTAATTATATATTTGGTCTAGGACGAGAGGAGGCCTGAGCAGAAGAAACCTCGGAGCGACATCAGGCTTAGGCCTAATTTGTGAGTGGACCTTGGTTTTAATTGAAAAGCATGCGATGAATTATTTTGTTGATCATTTATTTCTGCTGATAAGACTTATTGATTTCTCTGTTATTTTGGCAATTTTCCTCCTTTGGAGTGTTCCCGAAAATGAGATTTTCGGTGGATATGTTTATTGGATGTTATGAGTATAGTATGTATATAAATGCTAGCTAGCCATACGTGTTTGGTCCGTCATAATGAGGTAAAATTCTATTATGGCGTGACGTGAGTGTTAGACACAAGCGTCATAGCCCTATATGAAAACTACTTTCTTATCTGGTTCATTTAGGTTTTCATATAGGGAGTCCACACGTATATATACACTCGCCCTCTTCGGTCATAATGAGGAAAAATTCCATTATGGCGCGACGTGAGCGTTAGACGCAAGCGTCGTAGCCTTGTATGAATTTCTATTTTTCTAATTTTTTCTTAGGATTCATACAAGGAGTCTGACGAGTTTAAAATACATACACATATATGTTTATATATATATTAGCCTGAGAGACTCAATTTTATTTGAGTTGGTGACTAGCCGGAGCTAGTCATGAAATTGTCAGTTTATGAGTTGAGCGCTTTTGAGCGGTCGCATGCAGTATAATTTCTTAGAAAATTAAAATGGGAATGCATAAATATTTTTATTAATTTATTTTTGTCCACTCACTCTAACGTTATTAAATGTTTTCCCTTAGGCCCTTCGTTTTAAAATGCCCAATATGTAGAGTCGGATTAAATCTAGTAGGAGGCGAGGCATAGTCACCCGCATTTCCACCATTTTTCACCAGTAGGTTACCTGTTTAACCTACCCGTGTTTTCTTACTTCCGCTAGTGTCTAGTAGCTCTGAATACTTGGGATTAATGTAAATTATTTCGGTAGTGTGCGGTCTGTTGATTTCTGTTTAGAATATCTGAAGGATAAGATACTATCTAAGCTGGGTATTTATTTGATGTTTGGATGTTGTTGTGTTGTTGGTGTTGTGATGGTTGTGTTTGCGGGGAGCAGATGACTCCAGGAGTTAAGGTTGAATATGTGTGTTAGTAGGAGTGTAAATTTGAAATTTTTCAGGTAAGGGTTGTCCATTTTCAAAGGAGGTTTTGCCTATTTTTCGGTAAATCTTTCCTTAGGAGTGGTCCCCGCACGACTCACTTCGGGTTTCAAGGTGAAATTCAGGGTGGGTCGTGACAGAAGCAGTAGGACCTGGAGTGGGCGCCCGGTGTATCTCAGGCATACGGGGTGCAGACACCTCCGTCTGGGTCTGAGGCCATAGCTGCCTCGAGGAATGAGGGACGCCCGGCTGCCTAGATGAAGGGGGCACTTCCGGTTGCCTCGAGGAATGGGAAACGCTCGGCTGCCTCTGCGCCGTCTCAAGAATGGTCGCACGTCTGGCTGTCATAGGGCCCCGAACGACGTTTAAGGGTTGCTAGAGGTTTCCTCAGATGATTCAGATCTTTGGCCCTTCGAACCCTTCGTCGATCTAAACTTACCGCTCATCTTGTTTAAAACAGTGGCGGATCTAGGATTTCAATCCTGGTTGGGCTTGAACTTCCTAACCAAGAAAAAAAAATGGAAAATCTCGATGGTGAGAAATAAATTTATTAATTGAAAGAAAATGAATTATTAGCTGCCAATACACCATTCAGTATTAGAGAAACAAAATATAGCGTGAAACGAATAAATAACATCACATTACAATTATGAGTGTGAAAATTAAGTTTTAATTCACACAATAAATAAGGTAAATCAGCTGAAAAATCATCAACAAATGTATGCAGTATGCTTATGAAAAAAACACATATTTCAATCAAGCACAAGGGAAAACAAGTTGATATTTATTCCCTGCATCTATGATGCTTAGCCTCCAAAATCATAATTCCTTGCATCTATGATGCTTAGCCTCCAAAATCAATCAACAACAAACTTAGAAATCGTAACCCTAACTCGATTGAACACTCTAAATTTCAACAAATCGTATTCATACCCATTAAATTCCGAACAATTATAATAACAGTAACAACAATTTACAATTCAATACAACCCAAAAACCCAGTCAAACACACAGTAAGGAGAAGCATATCTATTAAAGTGAGAAAGAGGACTCATGGAGGGCTTAAAGGAGGTAAACGGTGGTGGACTGGAGGGCGTGGAGGCGCCGAGGCGGCGAGTCGATGTGAGACTGAGACACTAACAGAGTGACAGACTGACAGTGAGAGGAAGAGAGAATGAGAGAAGAGAAGAGATGCTGAGAAGCCTGAGATCAGTGAGATGAGATGGGTGTGGCCGCGTGAGGGCGTCTCCGCCTCGCTGGTCGTCGTCGACTAACAGAGCAAGTGAGTAACAGAGACAGAGAGAGATGAACTATCAAAACTAACAGAGAAGGATTTAGCCGATTAGGGATTAGGCTATTAGGATGGTATATCAAAAAAAAAAAAAGAGTTACCTTTTGATGGGTGGAAGTGAAAACGAAGATGAGGAAGATAGTGAAGACAGTGAAGAGGAGGAGGGATCGGGGCTGGAGCATAACAGAGATGGCTCAAGGACGGCTCAAGGAGGCTGTGGAGGGCTCGAGGAGGCGGTGGAGCGCGGTGAGGCCTCGAGGAGGCGGTGGCGGGTATTTTAAGGTTTTTGGAGCGCTGTGGAGGCTGTCGAGCGCTGGGTTTAATTATATACCCTATACCTTTAGCCGACCAAATTTTTATTTCATCGGCTAAACCTTTGAAATTCGTCGGCTAAACCTGTGAATCTCGTCGGCTATAGTACTTTTTATTTAATATTTTCAATTTATTTGCTTTATTTTATTTTATTAACTATAGCCAACAAATTTTCAATAATGTCGTCTGCTATATTACTTTTTATACATTCGGCACATTGTGATTGTGATAATCAAACTTGAGAAACGAAAATCCGACCGTCAGATCTGACCATCATGATAAAATACATGTATGGGAAAAAATTCAACTTGATCCGACAAGGTTAAGGACTCGATCCGGACGGTCAATCCCGTAAGTCAAACCCCCTAAACGCACAGAAAAGGTCATTGAATCGTCTAAATTACGTATTTTGGCCGGACCTTCAACTCAAAATAGTTTCAAATTGATGAGACGCAACAAGTCGTATAAAATTTTTACGGAAAATACCCACCGAAGATAGGGCTACCCATAGGGAGAAAGAATAGAAAATTGCATTGACCGCAACTATCAGCACCGAGACTTTACCGGAATACCGTGATTTTCAACCGTAAACGTATTTCACCATTATGGTCATATCTTATTTCACGACTTTTTTGTATTTGAAGGTTCTACATATAGTTTGTTTTTGAAACGGAACATTTACTTAACACTAACAAGTTATACAACATTAGTAGGCATGTTGTGATTGTGATGATCAAACTTGAGAAACGAAAATCCAACCGTCATATCTGACCACCATGATAAAATACATGTATGGGAAAAAATTCAACTTGATCCGACAAGGTTAAGGGCTCGATCCGGACGATCAATCCCGTAAGTCAAACCCCTAAACGCACAGAAAAGGTCATTGGACCGTCTAAATTACGTATTTTGGCCGGACCTTTAACTGAAAATAGTTTCAAATCGCTGAGACGCAACAAGTCGTATATTAGGGTATTCGTCGGTTAAGGTTTAGGATTTAAGGTTTAGCCGACGAAATATCAGGGTATTCGTCGGCTAACCGCATCTTAGCCGACGAATTATGACTTATTTCGTTCAAATAAGATGATTTTAGCCGAAAAAATATACTATAATTCGTCGGCTAAGATAGTTTAAGCCAACGAATTATGGTATATTTCGTCGACTAAAGTATAAAAAATACATTAAAAAAACAGAAGGTTTAATGTAAACCATACTAACTTCATGTTCATATATCACCAAAATTCATATAAAATAACAGAAATATGAATTAAACATATGTAAACTATAAAGGTAATACATTCTTTTTTATTACAAATTAATGGATTACGTCCTCTAAATTAAAACTAAGGCTCGTAATCGAAATCATCTGATGAGTCTTTTTCGGTGTCAGAATTAATTTCTGGTAATCTATGTTTTTCCTCATCGCCAGAGTCTTCGTCTGTTACTTGATTTGGATCAATATCAATAAGCCTTGGCTCTTCATCACGAATTCACACCGAACGACCCGCTTTAAAATTATTAAGGCGAATGGTAGAGGAGTTAGGAATACCTATTGCGCTGGGCTCTTGATACGCAACATCTTCTTCCTTGTCTTCGGCCTCTCTAAGTGTAGCCGCCCGGTAAATGTTTCGAGGGTGCACATGGTTGACTACTTTCCACGCGTCACCTTAGCAAGGTCATCAAGATAAAACACTTGTTTTACCGATGTGGTAAAAACGAACGGGTCATCTTCGTAACAACTTGTAGTAGTGTTCACCAATAATATTCCGTACTGATCGGTCTTCATGCTCTGCGGCCTAGTATCAAACCATCTACACTTGAAGAGGTGCACTGTCATGCCTTGCCCATAAACGAGTTCCACCACTGAATAGAGAACACCGTAATAGTCAACTCCATTCCGCCCACCATGCGCCATCACCCTAGAATTCTGTGTTCACCGTCTGTTGTCTCTCTGTTAACATATAAATTGCACGCTATTCACCTTGCACATCGGAGAAACTCTTGACATTATCGGCTTCATCGCTAGAAGTCTTAGTTCGTGCGACCAATTTGGGTGACCATCAAATTGAATATGGTTCATCTGCAACCAACCATTCAACTATAAATATGGATAATTTTGCAATAAACATAAATACGTACATAAATATTGAATTACGTACCCAGCCGCCAAAATAGTTTGCGAACTCCCTGTTGTGGTACTCGAGATCACCTTGAATGTCTGGACAATATAGATGGATGTCTTTCCAGTATTCAACTTCTGGACAGTTAATCAATACCCACCAGTGGGCAATGACTAGCTCATGTGGTTGCAACTTGTAGGAGTCTGGCAAAATTCATAAACTTCAACATCACTGGAGAGTATGGAAGATTGAACTTCGGTGCATCTACCAGTATGATTTGCGGAGTTTCCTTCAACGCTCCTAAATACAACTTCATGTAGGTGACGCACTTATGCGCAATATATGCTTAAGCTATACATCCTTCAGGCGCAGATTTATTAGCCACATAAGCTTTGTAGTCTTCAAGTTGCCTATAAATCAAGTTGCAAAGCGTTATGGATTATTGAACATGTATATTGAGGATTTCAGGTGTAAAAAATGTACCTTTCTAGGGGATACATCCAAGTGTAGTGTACTAGACTGGTAAGCAACAATTGCTCAGGAAGATGGATCATCAGGTGAGGCATGATGTCAAAAAATTTGGAGGAAATATCCTCTCAAATTTACACATGATATAAATGATATCCTCTTGCATTTCCCGGAGGTTAGATTTTTTCACTTCCCGTGTGCATAACTTCTGGAAGAATCTTGCCAACACTACTAACGGCTCCACCACCTAACGGGGAAGGAACGGTCGAATGAAAACAGGGAAGAGACGTTGTAGCAGGATATGACAGTCATGATTTTTCAACCCATACATCTTATTGTCCTGGAAGTTCACACACCGGGCTATATATCCTGCATAGCCTGAAGGATACTTCACATAACTCATCCACCTGAAAATTACGTTCTTCTGATCAGGCTTCACGGTGTAAGAAGCTTGAGGCATTTTTTCCTTCCCTTATTTCAACCACAAATGTCTTCTTATAAGCATTTTTTTTTATCAATGCGTGCCTTAGGACTGTCTTTCGTCTTCCCTTCCAAGTTCAGCACTGTGCCCACCACACTGTCGCAAACATTCTTTTCTATGTACATCACATCTAGGTAGTGCATGATCAACAACTTACTCCAGTATGGGAGTTCCCAGAATATGCTCTTATGTGTCCAGAATTTCTACATGTCGGGTCTTTCAGGTATTGCCGTCACAATATTGGGATGATTGCTGAGCTGCCCAAAATCGTACTCATTAAGCACTGCTAAAATTTCTTCCCCCGTCCATCTTCTGAGAGGTACACCGTTTTCTACGGTCCCATCAAATGCATTATCATCGAACCGCCATTCGTGATTATATGGAAGGAGAGTACGGTGACCCAATTTGCATATCTTGTTGCAATGACTGCTGCTCCCCTCATCGCTAAGGCACTTTGGACAAGCCTTGTATCCCCTAATAACAATGTTGCCCGACAACATCCCACGAGCAGAAAAATCACTGATGGTACCAACAACCATGACATGCATCTGGAACATCTCGTGCATGTACTTGTCATAAGTGGGATGACCAACGTCCCAAAAAAACTTAAGCTCTTCAATTAAAGGTCTCAAATACACATCGAGACACTTTCCTGGATAACCGGGCCCCGGAATCAACAAACTCAACATATTGTATTCCTTCTTCATGCATATCCATGGAGGAAGGTTGTACGGTACCAAAATCACCAGCCATAACTGTATTGAAGACTCATGTTGCCAAAAGGGTTGAACCCATCGGATGAGAGCCCGAGCCTCACATTTCGGACCTCTGACGCAAAATGAGGAAACTCCTTGTCTATATGCTTCCAAGCCTCCCGTCAGGAGGGTGTATAAGGGTATTTTCGTCATGCAATTCCCTATCAGCGTGCCATCTCATAGCTTTAGCCGTGTGTGAAGACATGTACAACCGCTCCAGCCTATCCCTCAACGGGAAATACCGAAGTACCTTCACAGGTTTCCTATTGCCTGCATGAGTCAGCTTATACCTGTCAATGTGACATACCGGACATGCGTCAAGGCCACCAAGGTCATTCCCTTCTGGTTCTTTACCTTAGAAGAGAACACAGTCATATCTGCATGCATGGATCTTGATGTAGGAAAGCCCAAGATCTTTCAAGATACATCGGACCTTATGATGAGTGGTAGGAAGACGATGACCGTGGGGCAGTATCGAAGCAGTGTAATGTAGATAATCATCAACAGCCTTCACGGTCGATTTTGTCTCAACTTTAATCTTCATTACGTCCATCACACTTTCAAGAACGGTCTTCTGACAACCGGGGTACACAGGGGTCTGTTGAAAAGCAAGCAGTTTGTTGTACTTGTCAATACCAGCAGTGTTGACAACTCTAGGGAAGGGTTGCACCGGCTCAGACATATACTGTCTCTGAGGGCATACACTGCTCTCATAAGAAAACATGTCGTTGATGAAGGCCGTTGTTGGATCGTTAGATGTACTGCCCGTCTCAGAAAATTACCCATGATCATGCGGACCCCCTGATGATGTTTCACCGTGATATAACCAACATGTATACTTCTTCTAAAACCCGTTACTCTTTAGGTGATACCATATTTTGTCAATCGCAAATCGATACATATCGCTGTGACACTGACATTTCGTGCATGAGCAATAGAAAATTGTATTCCCGTTAGCATTAGCCATCGCATATTCCAGAAAACTCATAACTCCTTTACCATATCTTTTGTCCCATTTTGGAAGCGAAATTCAACTCTTATCCATATCCTGAAAATATAACAAAATATATATGTATAACTCTAATTAATTAAATTCCATATATAAAATCTCAATTCATTTAGTATTCTATGTACTACAACTAATTAATAACAAATTAATTAACACACACATATATATATATACACTTAATAATTACATAACAATATTATATATCAACATCATCACAAAATCATCATCAACAACTTCATACCATCAACACAATATTATAAATTAATTAACATATATATATATATATACAATTCCGATCCAGAGAGAAGCTTCACTTTGAAATTAAAGTGTGAAATTCTTTATTTGACTCACTTTTCGGTCATATTTCCACATCTCTACCGTTCAGTTTATAAAACCTAATGCATAGATCACTTTTGCCAAGTTTCATTGAATTTGATGATCGTTTGAGTTTTCATAATCGTTATTTACATAAACAGTTCTGAATAGACAGATTTATGGTCCGTTCGTTGATTTAATCTAATTCGGTACCTTAATGATTACCAATTTAGATGAAACTTGGCAAGAGTGATCTATGCATTAGGTTCTACAAACTGAACAGTAGAGATATGGAAATATGACTGAAAAATAAGTCAAATAAGGAACTTCACACTTTAATTTTAAAATGAAGCTTCGCTCTATATAGGAACTATATATATATATATATATTTATATATATATATATACAGTCCATATCCAGAGCGAAGCTTCGCTCTGGAATTAACATGCGAAGGTCCTTATTTAACTCACTTTTCGGTCATATTTTTCGATCATACCCGGTCAGTATCTGGATACATATCATATGATCATCCTTACAAAGTTTCATCCATTTTGGTGACCGTTTAAGCCTCCATAATCATGATTTACTCTAACGGTTCTACTTGGACAGATTTTGTTCTATTGATTTATTTTATCTGATTCGGTGTGCAAACGATCACCAAACTGGATGAAACTTTGTAAGGATGATCATATGATATGTATCCAGATACTGACTGGGTATGATCGAAAAATATGACCGAAAAGTGAGTCAAATAAGGACCTTCGCACGTTAATTTCAGAGCGAAGCTTCGCTCTAGATAGGGACTGTGTATGTATATATATATATATATACACACACACTACTTATTAACAACAACTTCATATATATTATCAAATCATCAACCAAATCGATCAACTCAAATAACTCCAAATCAACATATATACACATATACGTACCTAGATATAGCTCCACAAACTAATTATGGAAAGATTTTGACAACACCCAAACTTTTTTTCCCGTTTTTTTCCCAGATGAGCTGATGTCTAGATCTGCAAATATAAGACACTTTAGCCGACGAAATTATATATTTCGTCGGCTAAACTTTTATATAGACGTCAGCTAAAGTTCACAAACTAAAGCCGACGAAAAAATTTCTTTAGCCGACGAAATAAAAATTTCGTCGGCTACAGTTAACCATAGCCGATGAAGGAAAATTTCGTCGGCTAAAGTCAACGTTAGCTGACGAAAAAATAATTCGTCGGCCTGATTTTTTTATTTTCGTCGGCTAAAGCCTTTCTTCTGATAGTGATGGTCTATTGTAGTTTATTTAATTCATTAAGAGTATAATTTTTTTTCTGTTGTTTAAGTTGGCTCTTGGGAATTTTAAAATCTGATTTTGTTAGTGGGAATAAAATTCTTAAAATTAGGGCCAGTGGACATTGTCCCATATATATATATATATATATATATATATATATATATATATATATATAGGGCCCTCCCAATGAGGGATCCTTTTTTTGACATATATGAGGGATGAGAGATTATACCAACTTTTCGATAACAAAATCATATCGTCACCGTTCAATATGTAGTTTTATATGAGTAGACCACTTATGTAAATTTTCAGAAATTTTGGTGATCGTTAAGGCATTCAAAGCTACGATTTATAATTATAAGCATGAACGGTTCATGTTTGGCAGATTTGGTTCGTTCATTGATTTAATTTTGTTCGACACCTTAACGATCACCAAATTGGCTGAAAATTTGCAGAATTGATCTATATATAAGGACCAACAAACTGAACGGTAGAGATTCAAAAATATAATCGAAAAGTTGGTGTAATCCCTCGTCCCTCAT